>CM075104.1:3135218-4424574 GCA_037576195.1 Phytoseiulus persimilis
TTTCAGACAACATCGCAATCATTGACAAAATTCGCGAGCTCGAGCAGCTGAAGAAACTCGTCAGCAAACACAAACAGACTCTGAACGAGCGTGAATCAGGGTGAGCGTCTCGTATCACCGGCCATGAACTCGGCTCTTGACCGAAAACCTCGACGAGAATCGATGTAGCTTTCTCGACCCTGCCATTCCATGATTTTCCCCTCCCATTCCTCACGCAGAGACGGAGATCACCTGGATAAACTGAACCAAATCCGAGAACGTCACGAAAGGTTGAAGGCTGAAGAGCTGACCACGGCGTCGGAGGTTCGTAACGATGAGGGACATATTCACGAGCGAGAAGGCATTGTGCGGAAGCAATTCGACTGCGCTGAGAAGGAATACAAAGAGTGGCTGTCGAACTCGCTCACTGAGAAGCACATATCCAGAGATTTAGACGTGGGGTACACAGCGCTGAACAAAGCGATCCTGTCGTTCCATCAGGAGAAAATGAATCTCATCAACAGGATCATCAGGGTAAGCTGATCTGAGCGCTCATTCGGGACACACTGTTTCTATAAGGATGACAGGAAGTGATGCTGTTCACGGTTTCTCCATCCAGGAATACTGGGTACGAACTTACAAGGGCAACGACATCGACAACATCCAGATCGAGTTCAACGAGGATGCGGGGGCGTCGAAAACCTCGACAAAACGGAGCTATCAGTACAGAGTGGTCATGATACGTCAAGGTGTCAAGCAAGACATGAGGGCAAGATGCTCAGCTGGTCAAAGAGTGAGTATTCGGTTGCTCTGCCTCGACCTTTCGGAGTTCCGACTCCCTCAGAGAATCGGGCTCATTGTCGATCACCCTCTTTGCAGGTGCTTGCGTGTCTCATCGTCCGTCTGGCGTTGGCAGAAGCGTTCTGTGATGGCTGTGCGATGTTGGCTCTGGATGAGCCGACAACGAATCTCGACTTCGACAACATGAAGAGTTTGGCGGAAATACTGGCTGAGATCGTTCGGAGTCGCAAAGCCGAAAAGAACTTCCAGATGGTAATTGTATTCGATTAGGTTCCGGGCGTTTCCGGAGCAGATTTCTGCAACCCCCGCTGTTTCAGGTCGTCATCACTCACGACGAAACATTCATCCTCGCGCTGTCGAAGCATCTCGAAGACATCGGAGAAGTGAAGTATTACTTCGAGGTGAAGAAAAACGACGACAACCTGTCTGTGATCTCCAAGAAACGGCTTGACATCGGTGACTGAAACTCCCCACCCTCCAAGACCATATTCGCTGCTCCGATCAATGGGCAAGCTCGTGAACACCGAATTCCTCGACTGCATGCGTTGACGCAGCCATATCGTTCGGAACCGGGCGATTCTAAATAAACTTAAGAAACTCGAACATTTCCGAATTCTCGACAGCGGGGCAGTGTTTGCCCCAGCTATCAACGGGGTAACTTTATTGGTCAGTGGTGGAATTTACAAAGGTAATATACATCATGGCATCGAAGAACGCATGCACCACGATCATGGGTTCTTTCCTGCCTCCTCCTCCCTGGAGCGTTCCCCGAGCGATGAGGTTCCTCTTCCCTCACATGGTAACGCCGGGCCGAAGTCTGGGGATCCGAAATCCCGTATAACGGAATGGACGCTCATGCAGTCAAACTTGTGTTCGCGTGCATACAATGCAGCAAGTGATGAACCTCCAGAACTCACTGATGAGAGAGGAACGAATTCCAGATTCGACAGTGACGGCTTTTCGGTCCATTCGTCACAGTGGAATTGAAAACGTTGATCCTCACAGTGTCCTTCCCGACTCCTCGATATTGGGGCCATGAGATCAGTGGTGCAAACGGAATCGTCGGCGACCTGTTCAGAAAAGGAAGAGGTGTTGAGTGGTTTGGCTTATTCCCGACCAGTCCAACTGGACGAGCGGGCTCTGGGTGAATGAGAGCAATGCTCCCATTGCATTATCGGCGATCGAGTCCACTCAAGGAGAGAAAAAGAAGGGAACTTGGAATCGGTGTTTCCCGCCAAACCAAGTCGTTTCGCCCCGAAACTAATTCTTCTTCCCGGATTCGTGGAAACTCCCTGTGTTCTCACGACAATATTCTGGAGGAGAACTTCGCAAGGAAGAAAAACGACTTACCCGGTGCGTAAGAAGTTTCCGATCATACTCAGGGATTCTCGGAGAAGGGACTCCTCTGCTTCGGTCATACCTTTCGAGAAACAGTCCAGAAAACCCAGACTGGCTTGACCGGACTTTTCTGCACGATCTTTTATCTTGATTTGGCTGCCCATCGTGAACCCTATATCGTCGTAGTGTGTCGGTCCAACCCATTGCGGCCAAGCACTGGACGATGGTCGATGTGCCCACAGGAAACGGAAAACTTTGACCCCTCGCTTGTCCATGAACGAGGAGTACAGGTCAGCTGGACACTCGAAGAGGACATCCCCAAGCAATGCGGTGATCGAGTCGTAGAGCTCGTCGACGTCTTCAGCATCCTCACGTATATAGGTGAATACGGCTTTCCTGACGAATCTCACCGGCACGTTCAAAACGGATTTCAGCATGAACCACGCCACACCCAAGAAGTTCTCGGGAGAGGATGTATCCAGACCCGTTCTTTCTAAAGCGCTATCGGCGAACATCCCCCCTTCGTTCTGAACGGTTCCGATGAGTACTTCTTTGATGCCAGCGTTGAGCTTGCTCCTGCTTCCTCGGAAAGGATACTCGGGCACCAACTCATCGATGCCCGCCATACCTTGGAAATTGATCAAGAACTGATCGCCGGTGGCGTTCTGTAGGGTCTCGAAGAGATGGCGAGCTTCCATGCGTTTCATGCAGGCCGCGATCAGATCTGCCATGTGCTTATCGATGTTCTCCGTGCCGTTGTGGCAGCCGAGGACACTTGCTGCGTAGATTCCGTTAGAGAGGCTGTTCATGTGGAGCGAAAGCGCTGCGGAGGGCGCCGATCCACTCTGGAGGATGACTCGACTGAATAATCCCTCCGCGAGACGACTGCTCATCAGCATGGAGACAGCGATGGCGCCAGCTGACTGTCCCCACAAAGTCAACTTCTCTGGATCGCCCCCGAGCGCTTCGGCGTTCTCCTTAACGAATTTGGCGGCGAGTAGCATATCGTGGAAACCGGCATTCCCTGGCGCATGGCTGTTGTTCAGGAACATGAAACCCAGAGGGCCGACTCGGTAGTTCGCTGTCACAACGATCACTTTCTCCTGGGCCACCAGCTGCTCCGGGTCGTGGATATAGTGACCGTTGTAGCCGCCGTAGAAACTCCCGCCGAAGAAGTGGACAGTTATGGGGAGTTTGTGAGCGTGCTTCGGTCGATAGATGTTCAGGTGGAGACAATCCTCGGACATGGGATTGAACATGTACGACATGTTACGTCTGATGAAAAACTCGTCTCTCTGGATGCACGCAGGGCCCATCACGGTTGCATTTTGCTCTCCGAGGTACGAAATCGGGAGCGGGTGTTTGAACCTCAGTTGTCCTAAGGGCGGCTCTGCGAATCGAACGCCGAAAAAGGTCTCGATCTCGGTCTCCAAGTCAGGAACGTCCAGCCACTTGCCATTCCACAAACCCGATGTCAAATTCAAGCGAGGGGAACGCTGGGTTTCCGATGTCAGGTCCAGGTAACCATTGGAAGATTCAGCTTGCGAGCTCAAGTCGGAATTCGAGAGCTCGTTCGTGAGGTTGGCGAAGTTGGCTAGCGAAAACGAGGATTTTTGCGAGGGTTTCGTCCCGGACAGTAGAGAGCCTGAGGTGAAGTTGAACTCGAAACGCGATGAGATCTCCCTGGAGTCTCCGTCCCGGATGACACTTCCGAGGATCAGGAAAAACGAAAAACTGGAGATTCGTGTCCACAGCATCCTCGCGTGTGTCCACGACGCAAACGGTCGAGATGAGTTTGACGATGCTCGGACGGTCCGGTGCGCGAATGAACCTCTCGAATCGAGAAAGAAAGAGACATATTCCCTCTACCAGAAAATTCGCGCGGTCCGCGCGCGCAGTTGTGGCTGCTGCGCGAGCGAGACGCAGCAGTGATCTTATCGCATCGAGACTGATTCTGATCGGGCGAACGGGCATCGGGCGCTGGACGAAGCTTCTGTCTTCATAACGCGGTCTCCGTTTTGCTGTAATCCCCTAGCGAAGAGTCATAGGTAGTACCGCGAGGGTGAGCGGGACGCGTATCGAATGTGCGATTCGGGCTCCGTGCCGGAGCTTCTCGAAACATCGACACTCATCGAGCAGACTACGAGGCGTCCGTCCATGCAGCGGTGTACTCAGTCCCTGGAACCTGTTTCTGCTCTGAATGAAGCCAGTTTGCAGAACGGATTCGACGAGATCGACGACCATAATCCACTTGACGCTTGGGCTCTCCTTCGCGGAAGTTGGTGCTTTCTGCTCACATGTCCGCTCCGATTTCGGCACAGGATCTGAGACCGGATCCCCGCCTCACTCACGGTGAGAGCTCTCGATTGAGCTCGAATGAAATCAAGATAGTCATCTGGCGCCTGTGTAGAATCGGGAGAACGGAACTCGACGTTCTTGACTCAACGGACCCTTGACCAACAAGCTCTATCAGAGTGGCGATAGAACTTCCCCAGAACCCGTTGAGACAATGGTAGATCGGTAAGAGCTCTGACACATCATCGATCGCGTACGTGAGGGAGCTCGAACGTCAGTTTCGAATCATTCAACGTTTTTTGTCGGCGCTGTACTCCATCCGATACCTTAACATCGTCGAACGAACATTGCCTGCGAGCAGCAAACCCCTCAGCGCGATAATCTGGAGAATTTATCATCCCCCATCTGACTCCGTTGATAGCGGCTGATATTTCCCCTGGTCGGATGTCCGGAACGGCTATCTCCGCAGGTGGAAGGCTCGGTGTGTCCTCCAAATCTGTCAAAACAGAAAACACTTTCCGGCTCATGGTCTGTGATGCATTTATTAATCCGGCCTCACTTCGAGCTGATGTCAGTCTCTTGCCGAGATAATTTACCGGCGCTTCCGGAGTAGAGCGAAAATGGCATGGAGTATTATACACAATTAAGGAAGATAGTGGTCCCAGAACGGAGAATTATTGGCAGCGAGAGCCGCATACCCAGACGATTGCATCAAGCGTTGTCCCGGTATCAGGCAGCATTGGAATCTGGTTGAGTTCGTAATCTCATTGTACGCAGGCCTACGCCAGTCTTTGAAACGGCTCCTGAAACTGCTCCTCCGGGCACGATAGTCGACTTAGGATAAGATGTCAGGGAAAGCGTTCGTAAACTTGGAGGGACGCAGAAGCTTCTTGGTGTGCGCAAGAGGGCAGCAACAGGTTTTCACGGCTCGGTTTCTTTCTGTTGTGGAATGCTCCGGAGAGACTCCAAGATCCCGGAACGAAACCTACTTACCGACCCTATTTACGTGAAGTAATGCAACAAGCCGATAGATGAACCAATATCCATTCCAGCCGACCAGTCGGTGTCAATCTGTACAGTTGAATGTTCCTCCGAAATCCCTGACCGGAGACTCAGTGTCGGTGGGTTCCTCGTTCGGAAGTGGCACGGTATACGTTTCGAAGAGCAGCTCCAGGTGGAACCAGGACTGACGATTCACGTTTTCTGCTGAAGTGTCACCTGAGAAGCCATGAAACGAGGGTGCACGAAGTGTGGACCGCGCGTGGGCCAATGTACTCGAGGGTCGCACCAAGTTGCCCATCCTTGCCAAAAACGTACATGCGGATTCACCGACAGGCTATCGAAGCTATAGCCTTGAGGGAACAACTTTCCGGCCGCCGAGCGCCCAAACAGAATTTCATCTCGGAGGAGGCTCGATTTCCTCTCTTCGACGGGTGCCCTTGAAATATTTTCGCAACTTAGAGTAATCGGTCTGGGACCCTGACTCTGATGCGAATCTGTTCACGGCTCTCGAATTTCGGGAAAGGCCGTGCGACCAGCCTCGGCCAAGCAAGCTGACCCGGGGAAAATCGTCCCCGGGTTGCGGCATCACCGCCGTTCGAGGACTTCCTCGCTTTCCGAGTTTAAGCTGCAGTGAAACTAAGCTCATCAGTCGAAGCTTTCGGACAATTTTCCTATAGTGAATTCAGACCAACTATAGGTACGGGTAAATGCGTATGAGAACAGTGGGATCCCGGAACTGCGCAACATTTGGAAGGCCACGATCGGGAATCGTTTGTACCGCGAAATATCGGAAGATGGTTTCGAAATATCCCGAGTCCCATGGAACTTCTGATGATCCTCTTCGTTCGCGGCGATCCTTCCTCTAATTAGTGGTATCCGAGGGACCCAGCGGATCTTCGGGGTAACTTCCAGGGTGTCTGTGCCGCTTGCGACCGCATCTGATCTTGTTTCTGCGGGGGAAAATTTATTCAAATATGTTGAGGAAGGAAAGAAGACACACGGCTTGTTCTGTTGAAGTTTTTCTAAGGCGTTAATCTGGATGGATCCAAAAAACCACGCTCCCGTAATTCCAGGATCTCGCTCGAGTGAGCAGCAAGATACCCCCGGCTTCCGTGCCTTTCGGGATGATGAAGAGAAGGAGATTCGAAGGCTCTTCGACACGATCGAAGCTCTGGGCTCGGAAGTTCGAGCATCCGTCCACGAGCCGTCTGAAAACAGGCGACGGAGTCTCGGATCTCCCCAATCCAAACGAAACGCGAATACCGTACTGGAGCATTCCTGCTTGGGTGTCACATGATTGGTCCTTCTCTCTGAGTGTTCGTGGATCGCGGAAACTCGTTTGTTCATCCCCCCGAGAAGCTCGTGAATAGTCGAATGCTGTGCCCGATCTCGATCTGCGCAATAAGCTTCTCGCAAGTACTTATACCTGAATCGAACTCAGCTCACGTCACGATCGCACTCGCTGAATAAGATGACGTCGACTCTCTTTGTGCCGGAGTCAGGATACCCAACAAGCACTCGTCGTAATCCTCCAGCAACTACGTAAACACGGTCTTTGAGGGAAATGTAGGATCCTCTCAAATTTTCATCTCTGATTAGGAACAAAACCTGGGGTAGGAATCTGTGCCGCTTCAACGCTACAAGCATGATTGTTTAAGGATTCGTGAATCGGAGCGAAATCGGGCGCCAATAGATCAATTGGCGTGGTGATCCAAATCGACAGATAATAAGTATTCCCGTCGACACTCCTTAGTGCGAACAGTTCGCCTGGATGGTCGTTCACGCGCCAAGATATTGTCCTTCTTTCCATGGGAATTTTTCAAAATAGGTAGGTTCGTTGGGAACCCTTCCGGCAGGAACAAACTCGCGGAGTTTATACCATTGAGCACGATGATTCAGAAACAGTACTCCTTTGTCAGTGAAGCAGCCCCTCAACTGAGACCTAAGCCAAGCAACGATGGTCGATTCCTTTTAGAACCCGCTAAGACAGTAGTATTTTCGAATTTCCGAATGATCCCCACCCAAGGATCTCAGTGAACTCGTGAGTTCTTGGATACTTCCTCGTCGGATACTTCCTCGCACTGGATACCATGTGAACAAGGGCCGTCGAGGCCCAGACGCCCGACTTCCTATGCGAGTCGCCTTCCAGTCATGGGCTCCGATGGCGCCATGTCAACAGAAACGATCATTAGTTCAGGTTCCGGATTGTTGGATTTCGGCCTCTCGGCAACCGAACCTCAGACTTTGGGCGCTCGACTGAATTATGGCTCGTGGGACCTTCGCGCCATCGGTAACCACAACTATAAGTTGTGGCTGGTTCGAAGGTGGTTTTCATGCAAAGGCTGGGGTTGATGTCTCGCCGAGTTTTCTTGCCCCTGAGATACAGAGACGCCCGTCGACTCATGAGTAGCCAGACATGCCCTACACAAGCCATGATTTCATTTGAATTGTTCGAGACGAATGCGAGAGTGGCCGAACACCTCGACACTCCAAAGCACCCGCGCGCGGCGAAATACACAGCACCGTTCCTCAGCCTTGGCGCCTGCACCGGCCCCCGGCGGCGCCACCGCACAGTGGTCTAAGATGGGGATCCAGGTGGACAAAAATGTTTGACACTCATGTACAACTATTCGTAGCCCGCCGACCCATTTCCGAGGGGCCGTTACGGTTTGTTCCGACCGGGAACGCCTGAGTTCTCCTTAGGAATGGATGGGAAACAGGATGCTAGGTTTCCTCTATCTATCAGGTTAGGGTCCATCAAGCCGAAAATTCGAACCCAAAACGCATCAAGCCGAAAAACCGAGCCCGAAAAGCATGAAGCCGGAAACCTCCTCTCCCAACAGCGGAATGGTCGGGACCGTTTTGGAGGGATGGAATTTTGGTGTCGTTTCGTCGTTCTGTACCTTTAAGAGACTCCATTGGATGACACGCACCTGCTGAGAAGAATCAGTGAGCTCGACTCGCGGCTCGGTGCCAATGAGAGTCCCAGGCAGGTTACAGGCTCATTGTGGTGATTCGGGAGCACCGATAAGTGATATCACCGAACCGTCCGGTTCACCGAATCACTTGTTGACCACGGAGTACACCGGCCGTCGGTGGCTTCGACGATTCACTTGCAGACAGCGGAGCAATCGCTGATCGATTCCGGACAAGGTGTTGTAACAGCGTATTGTGCGAATAGTACTAGCGCTGGAGGTGAAGGCCCTCTTCAGTTCTAGCAAGTTGACCTCGGAAACTTCAAGATTCGCGTTCAGCAGATTGCTTCCTGTAGCAGCTACACCTTTGCTCAGTCGGAACAGGAGACCGTAGATGCGGAACAGCGAGGACGTAAGCGAGGCAGAAGAATTTTTCGGCTTCATGCATTTCGGACTCGTTTTTTTCGGGATCCAGGGTACGCACCGTCTATTATTAGCAGCACAACAGCACAATGAACTCCGAACGGTTGGGGGTGAAACAGCTGTGGAACTCTTCTGCCTCCGGATCAGTTCCTTCTCCTCCTTCTGAACTTGACAGATGCAGGCCTTCATCGTCCGAGACTTCCAAGTTAGTTTCATCTGATGCAACTGATGCATCCAATTCGCTACCGCTATACAATTGTGTTGTTTCTAGTCAATTCCGAGCATCTTCCGTTCGAGGTTTGAGCAGGTCGTCTATCACAGGATCAAAGATTTCCTTGTGACGCGGTCACATGCTCTCGATAAAAACCTTCGAGAAGATCAGATGTCACTATCAGCATATCTGGGAGGTCAAATAGTGATTCAACTCTCGTCGTTCTCCTTGTGTCGAGCCTCCTCTGTCAGTAAACCAATGGCTATTTCGTGGAACTCGATGACTCGGGCGCCATAATCCAGAATTTAATGGACAGTCGGCATCAGCCGCTCTCCGGGGCGGGAGGGCGGACTTTGAGGGGGTTAAAAAACAATATTTCCGCAAACTTCCGCAACCAAGTACCTGCCCCGATGAGCGCCGGACAGAAGGGGCTAGAACCTGGTACCGACCCTTGCCATGCAAATGACGCCAAACATCATCCCCCGTTCTCCAAGATCTGCGATTTTCGGTGAAATTTCACTGAACTAATTTGTCCACCTGTTTGGCCACAGTGCGCCGTCGACCTCCGGACGCTAAGCAGCAATTTCCGTGGAGCTCATGCCGACCCTTTGAAAAAACACCGATCTTGAGGGAGTTGAAAGGATGTCGTAACTCCTCCGGATGCCAGCAACTGAGAGAAAACCAGCCCTTCTGAATTCGAGGCTGCTTTCGACACTCGTTCCGACACATTCCGCTCTCCAACTTGGGTCCAGCGCTTCCAGAATTTCGTATTTTCCTGGAAACTCCGATCAACATGTGGTTTTTGCGACCAACCCTCACGAGCACACCTCCTTCGATCACCAGGGGGTTGGAGAATACTCACCAACTACAAGCACTGGCTTCCGGAGATCAGATTGATGGGATGCGAGACACCCGTAAGAGGAGAGTTGTGATCTCTGTCGTTGTGCCGCTGGATGGGCGGTCCGAGACTGCAATCCTATATGATACCGACTTAGTTGATTTGCAGAACACGGCGTACCTATCTGATCCAGTGGACCCAACAGCCATGTCAATCTCTCAGGACACCGCACTGCTCCGATTAGCAGTCACGGGCCAGCGCGCTGCGAATAGTTTATGGGAGTTCTTTGACTCCTTATCCGTGGAACTATCAGAGACCATTTGCCGAAATAAGGTTTGCGAGCATGAAGAGTTTAATTTCTCATAAGAATGAGCGATCTGACTTGTGTCAGTCGATGCTTGACGGAGGAGCCATGCCGCCAACACTCGTACCTGGACGATGGCGTTATCTTCTGAACACCTCGTTCAACTCTCGAACGGGACTCGACGCCAATGAATGCTCCACGTCCAGAATCGGGGCGAGCGGGATGCTGACGGCAGGGCTTCAGTGACTCCGGTGAACGATCCGCTTCCAGAGATGGAGATGGTTGGAATCTCTCATTTTACGCGGTTCCCAAAGCGATCACAGAGCTTGGGGTCACTGTCAAGTTCATTGATAGCACAACTTGCCGTAGAGTGCACGCTTCCATATGGTTTGAAGGGACGTTCCGCAGCCCGACTCCACAAAGTTCTGACAGAAAATTCTGACTTCGAGCGCTTCCCCGAAATTCCGGAAAGATGCTCGTGAACAGAATCGGAGACCATCGAGTTTTCTGTTCGCCATTCAGTCGAACGCGAGGTCCAAAGATCTGTTGTCAAACCGCCGCAATACCCGGAGTGAATTGAATTTGGAACGATCTGCTCGCATCCCTGTTGCGAGGGCCCAGAAGGACGTTTGTCCCAAGTCAGCGCGGATGCCAATCGTCTGGTTTTGGCTCTGATGCTCATTTGGTCCAGGTCCAGCTTTTGGCCCGAAAATGTCCAGGTAAACACGAAGTCGACTCATGGGAGAGCGTGGAGGAAGGATGTGGACTCTCCGTAGCGATTACTTGACTCCCAAGCCCGTACTTATCATTTCGACAAACTGATCGGACTCACGGATCGGAGAGAATCCACTGAACCAGCAACCATTATCATTACCCTCGCATCTGTACGCCGTTGTCGCTCTCATTTATTAGAGGCTGAACTTGCAGCCGTCGACGGCATTCACCGCATTCTTCGTCGCGATTTAATAGGCACATTCCAGCTCGCCGAAATTAACTTGAATATATTATGGGATCCGATCCCTGCATAAAGCCACAATTCTGCCAATAAAGCCACGGGTAATTCTGCAATGTTTTGAAACAATCATCATGTAAGCATTCAACTGCCAGCTCAATTCCTGTTCGCGGTCAAACTTCTCTCAGGCAACTGCATATTTGAGAGCGAATGCTTGCGGATTCCCTCATTTCAATTTCTCGTTCTCCGGTGATGCCAGCGGCCAGCGTGCGGGGAAGTTCCCTCAATGTTCTCTCGAGCGGAACGCGGCTTGCGACTGGATACAGGTTACATTGGATAATTTTCCTATCGATTGGGCTGAGTGCGAGACAGAGCCTGACATCGCTGGGACTGCAAAACTACAATTTATGTCGTGAGTTTCGATCGGAATTGTCTTAACTTGAGCCGATTATCAGCGAAGGGAAAGATCATGAATTCACATGAGAGCGGCTCGAAAGGTTCAACGAAGCCTTCTACCCGTTAGGCGTTTTGGATGTCCAATTCCTTAGAATAATTTCTCGATTGTTCCAGTTTCGTCCGAGAAGCAAATCGTCGGCTTCATCGATTGCATCATGACGGACCCGGGAGTATCTCCTGAGGTGAGTGCGATCGCAGGCTGACGTCTCCTTACCGCGATTCCGCGCTTCGGCGGACTCGCTGAAGCCAGCTGAGTCAGTGCGGAGAAAACTTGTTTTCCAGCTCAAGAAGAATGGCGACGAGATTATAGATAGATTTCCGGGGATGTCTCTCTATGAAATTTCGATGCTCATCTGCAAGTCGACTGGGGACAACGGTGAAGCGATCCTGGAAGAATTCTTCGATTCCTTCCCGGAGAATCTGCAACAAGAATTCAAGTTTTTAGCGAATAAATGTATCCATTTAGGCGTCGCATGAGAACGGTAAGACCATCGGGGGTGTTCTGTCATCGGATTTCATTCTCAGAGAATCTAAACGTGCATTTATATGACTGTGAATGGTATCGAATTCCTCTTCCACTGGCCAGTGCTCAGTATCCGAGCGATTGTTCTCATGTTACGGAATCGGGAGTCCGGATTCCGAAATATCGGCAGAGCTTGAAAAAAAAATAATGAAGCTAAAGCCTCAGCAAAAGATAAAGAGCCTCACATCGCGGCCGAAACTCGGCTGCTCCTCAACGCCGCCGGAGGAAGGCGCGTTCAGTGGTCGCGAAGATCTGGGTTCAGTCGAAGTGAGACATGGATGGAGAGCGATGACGTTCCGCTCCTGCTTTAAAATGTGGCCAAGGGCGGAGGGATCGCCCCGAAAGGAATAAACTCTGTTTTCGGAGGGATCGGACATACTGAATTTTCCTCATGGAGAACTCCGCACGCAGAGAGCTTCCTCTACGAAAGCGGGATTCCATGATTAACGATCTGCCGACAGCCAAGTAATGACAGCGGGTTCCCCCCTCCTTGCATGAAGCGGTCCCCGCAGGTGGCGAGAAGGGTAGCAGCGGTCTGCCGCAACGAGCTCCGAGCCCTGATCGGGTCTTCAGAGATCCCGTATCATACCGTCCGGGAGCGTACACATCCACAGCGTTCGCTGTCTGAGCGAGCCTAGGCTATCGGCCGAAGCTCCAGACTTCCATCTGCTGCGGCTGCAGCGATCGTTGATGAAGAATATCAGCACGACAGGAACAGGGAGTTTCCCGCAGGTGGATGTCATCGTCACTGTACATTCGGGTGATTCCCCTCCCTCCACAGTAGAAGTTGTGCTGTGGATTTTGATGATGCTTCCACCAAGGCACTGCCTGGCGGCAGCGGCAAGAGAAGCCGATGTTCTCGTCGTAACCTGAAACAGCTCAACGATGCATCCCACGTATCCCGATCAATGGCACACCTTTCTCGGAAACAGTGTAACTTCCTGAATTGATGTTTGCACGGCAAGTGGCCCTATGCAACAAAATGTCGTCAACTATCCTTATCAGAGCATGAATATTTGTTTCGTCTCGGCGTCTTTATGGAGTGAAGTCACCAGACCATTTATCGGAGACAGATCTCCAAGCTCTCCGAAATCTCCGCGGAAACGCAGCGCGGACATAGTCCGCGTGCGAGTAAGGGCTCGACTTGCACAGAGCTTGGGGTTTCCAGTACCCCGAGCTTCGGGTGCTCCAAAGGGAAGAGTCCAAGCAAACAAATAAGTTGATGCCTTGGGGATTAGGAAAGCGCTCGAGAAGAATGAGTCTAGAAGTAGGCAGCTTTGGTTCTAACGAACGGTTGGAACTTCAACTCTCGCGTTTTCCCAGAGAGCGTACGTGGCAGAATCGCGGAAAGCAAAAGAGTCCAAGAAGATCGCTCTCGAATACAGTCTCTTCATCACTTTGATCTTCTTCCGAATCATCGATTACTTGTTTCTTCCGGCAGCTTCTGAATGGAGCATTGAGCGCTTGTATCAGCCGCTCTGCGGCCCGCAGAAACGGAAAGTTTTCTTTCAGGCCAACAGTCGGAGACGAACTCTGAGGAAAAACCGGAGCCTCCGGCGAAAATTCGTCACATAAGAAGACGTTTTCAAGTCAAAATTTTTAGCTAACGGGGAGGAGAGAAGAGGTCAATGGTTTTACGCGATCCGAGCGTAAATATCGTTGTTTGATCAGCGATTTGGTGTTGTTGAAGCTGCGCTTCGTGATTCGGATCTTGCCAAGTCTTATATCTTCAAGCTAATGTCTTCGCCACTGTTCCGTATGATATAGAATCGAGTCTTCGAAACAAGTCGGCCAAGAAGCAGGTCGCGATCGGTTTCTCCCGGAGCATAGAGTGTGGCAGAGCGAGCTCAGACATATCCGTTCGGAACCATGAAAACCAGCCACGGCGACTGTTAAGGCCTTCCCTCCATATTCACGTTTCGCAGCTCTTTTGGAGGTGACGTGCCGATGTTCGATTTGCAAAATGCTCCCAAAACAATCGTGACCGCGTGCCTTGCTTGGCCCGATTCGAAACATCCAAGCAACCGAGAATCCGTTCGCCGTGCAAGCTAGTTAGGCGTTTCGAGAAAAGCCGAGCACTGGAAGCGATGCATTCCCTCAGCCTATTCGAATTGTAACAAGTTTTCCGTGGCCAAGCGAGAGAGCAACGTTTTCGCATTCGATCCCCATAAGCGATGCTCCAGGAACCCCTTGAGCCCGAGTAAGATGACGCCAAAACCATCGAAGAATGAGCCTAAGAATCCGGCTATAGAATACCAGAAGTTTCTTGCCAAGGTTCGCTCACTTTCGTTATCACAATGAACTCAGTGATTGAATGAATCGATGTGCGGCAGTTTCTCGCTGATTCTTCTCCTGACAGAGAGGGTCGTAATTCCAATCCTGTGGAGGCTTGGATCTTATTCGATACGATCTCGGATACATCAATCTCGAACTTATCTACGTGGGCGATCTCACTCTCGATATTATCGACTTCAGCGATTCCAATCTCGATCACATCAACCTTCTGTACATGAACCCTCCATCGAATCAACCTTCTCTCGCTCGAACCAGTCTGTATGTTCGAGGTTGTGCTATCTATTCACCCTCCAATAACCGCTTCCCGGGGAGCACGATCCCTGTGTTTGCTGGGTCGATACTGATAGTTTCAGGTTGAATATAGTTTCGAAAGTCCCCCATCTATGCAGGTTGTTCGCAGCGGAGCCGGATTTCCTTTCCAGATGTATGAGCGGTTCGGGCACGACAACGGGGAAGTAATCGATGAATGCAGCGAAGTTGAAGTTCCAGCTGCTTTCAATTTCATCCGATTTCGCTCGCGAGATGAATTGAAGTTCTTTGACCCAAGCCAGCCCGAATTCTGGAGTCGAGGAATTCTCAATAATACATTGGGGATGAAGAAGAATCAGATCTCGACTCAACGTCTCCCGCCAGACCCGTTAAATGATGAAGATTTCAAAAGGTTAGCCAAAACTAGCTCCTACTGGAATTTAGTCAATGTTTGAGCTTCTGTGGTACGATCTCTTTCCCCTGTGCAAAGACCTGGTGAGCGAAGTTCTCCCACCGGAATACGCAGAAATGCAACGTGAAATTTCCCCGCATCAATGAGCGGATTTTCAAGTGGGAGTGCCGTTTTTTCGAAGGATCCAGGAACGCGTTTGCATCCAACCGAGTAACTGCTCCCTTCTGGAGCAAAGCATTCAGCGCTGTGACATTCCGGAGCAAGAGCTCGAGAAGGAAGCTGAAGATATTCCCACGAGTGAGTCATTGAGCCAAAGCGCCGGATTCGATTAAGACAGAAAGGCGTCCTATATGTGAGAGATCGAACTTCTTCTGATTTTTCCGAACTGTTTCAGTTGAAGACTCCGAAGACTTGCGTGAGTTCTCCCTCCAAATAGTTTCGAACGGCCCGGAGTGAACTGCTCCATAGCCTGCCCCGTCGCCCTACATTCCTCAGGGCTTCCTCCAGCTACAAGATACGTGTTCACTCGCGAGGACTCGATGTCTGCTCAAGGTGTTCTCCGCGCATCCCTGATTTTCCCTTCGTTCGAGGAAGCTAATCCGACGATTCTGAGGTTTCTTTGCTTTTCCAGGGAGGGAGATCGAAAGTTTGTGCGCTGCTTTTAGAGTAAGACTGTATCCTCGCCACATTTGAACCTGGAATCTCCCCTTCTCTAACGATTTCCCAAGTTTCAAGCTACGTGGGCTTGAAAAATTCTTCTGGCCGCAGAACCACTGTGACGGGATCGAGGACTTCAGCGAGGAAGAGGATGACGTTGATGAGAACGAAGCCGCTCGGCTCAGGGAAAATACTCAAAATATCTTAGAGGACCTGAGTAAATCGGAAGCAAGCGAAGACACAGTCTCAGAAATGGCGGAGGTCTGTATGTCTTTTCTTGTAATCCGCATCGACGAGACCAAGATCACCCGCTCCAATATTTCCAGGAGAACGATCATCGCTTACGCTTCCGGCAGCGGGCAAACTGCAGCTCGCTCGTCCGTAATGACCACAATCACTTCCAGATGAGCGAGATCCGCGATTTCCGACCTCGCAAAAGCTCAACATTTCTGATACCCAGCCTGGAAGAATCCCAAGCGCGTGCGGCGAACTGCGAAGGAGAAGATACGGTCACTCTCATCGAAGCTACCGGAAACGTTGAGAACGAATCAGGTGACCACGCCGAAGAAAATAAATCGTCCGTGCTAATGATACGCGTGTCTTGCGAAGAGTCGGACAGCAGTGCATCCCAAGGGAGTAACTCTGCGTTTTCCACTCCGAAGAAGAGCGACAGAAGCTTGATGTCTGTCCCTGAACAGGTGATTTCAATGGTCTGTTCAATATCGACCGAGAATCTGTCCGAGGACATGAAGATTTTCACCGAATAATTCTCTGCCGTAAAAGACTTCCAGCGAGAGTCAAAATGACCGATCGTTCCAGGGTTCGTCAGCGCGAAGCTTGAGCGATTCGAGCGGCACTCCAAAACAGCATCCACCTCTGCACCTCTTGACGCCACTTCAACGGCGTCTCGTGAAACTGAATCTATACTGATTGTCCTCTTCCCCTGATCGGATTGATCGTTTTCCGACAGACAACACTCGAAATGGTGCGCGTTACCCTGGTAGCTCAATCGGATAGCTTCGACGCAGCGGAAGCCCGTTGATATTTCTCACTCCCAATTCGTAGTTTCGAAAAAACTGCAGAAAATATCTGACCCCATGATTGACGGGATCGGTATCGAATCAATTTGACATTGCCGGACAGCTGTTTTATCGAGAATATAAAGCTCCGCATGTACAAACGGAAATTATTTTTGAATCTCTACCGTTGGTTGGATGAAAAAAGATCGGAGTGGGAAAGGGGAGTTTTTCCGGGGGTTGAGGTTGATTCGGAATATGCCTTCCTGTTAGTCTGAAGCAGCCTTTTGAGATGAGCCGACGTTCAGAACGAATGCCTTCCACAACAGGGTATCTTGTTTCAATAGAGAGAATGAGACTAAACATCAGATTACGAATAGCGTCAGATCGCCGATCAGCTGGTCTCAAGTTGCAGGGAGACCCTCATCTGGAGGAGCGTAGGGAGCGCTGAGAGGGGGAGGAGGACTCCCTGCATCTGGTAGGTCTCGACTTCTCTGGGAATTTTCGGCAAACCACCATCTTTCGCACTGGCCACAGCAGATACGAGATATTTTTATCAACGCGGAGGCACTGCAGCACCCGGATCGAAAGGGTGAATAATTGCAGTCCAGCATGAACGATGCATCGAGATCGTTTCAACGGAGAGAGCTGATCGGGGAAAAAATCGCTACGGGGCAGACGCGACGGTGATGCCCGGGGCGGAACCTCGATCTGCTGCTGCTCACGGCGAAAATTTTCTCAATCTTATGCCCCTCATGGCGAAGTATCCGATACCAAGTCCGCCAGAGGGAGAACCGCCACCTTTAGGGCCTGTGGAAATTTTGGAACGCGAGGTAGGATTTGGCAAATGCCGTCGCCGGATCCCAAAAAGACGTCGTGATGCTAGGGCTGGGCGCTGCCCCAGACCCCGAGCCCGAGACCTTGATGCTCGGGGCGGACAGTCCCCTCCGCCCTCCGCCCTCCCCCCCTCGCTACGGTAGTGATCCCATTGCTCAGGCTCTCATTAGAGGCAGCGGCGTCCCACCAGTTCCGAGGAAGAAAAATAAATGATAAGCCCAACAGTCTTAGGAATTCTCAAAGCTGTGGCCCCCAAGCAAGAAATTCTGCTCCGCTCAAACTCCGTGACCGAGATCGTCTCCACCTCCCGAGTTCGCGGCAGTGAGAGGAGAACCCCGACCAATCGGTCAGCATGCCCATGAGCAACTCCCTCGTTGAACCGGTTCAAGATAGATCACTGCTTCGAAAAAAAAATATCCAAGCATAGGATCGATCTAAGTGAACCTCGTGTTAACCAGTGCCGTAGCCAGGGTTTTCCCATGGGGGAGTCTCTCAGTCCGCCTCCCCCACGCGAATTCTGTGATACTCTGAGGAAACCTTTCCTTCATCTTCTCCCTAGAAATTGATAGAGAATCTATAAAATCTATCCATTTATGGAGCCCTGTCGGAGGGGTTCAAAGAAACCTTTGAGTCGAACAGCATTTGGATTCCCGGCTGTATACGAGGCTCTCGTAGCATTCCGCAAGGTATGAGAGATTCGTGCCGAGAAAAGCTAAACCGCTACCGCATACTTAGTTCGAATAAAGCGCGGCGATCGGTTTTCAGAATTTATTCTGTCGCCCTAAAAACTCTTTCCTCGCTCGAAGGAGCTCTTCTGGGCACCGGAGCAATCGGAGGGCTGTGTGAGCGACAGCTTGCGCACAGTCCAGCATACGGTTCTCAGCCTCCACGGTTCTTGCCTGGATGATGTGAATACCCGCGTTATCTCCTGTTCCTCCGACGTACGGGTTGGCCAGAATCCGATTTTGCTTGCTCTGTACCGGTCGCACGTCGGTATACCTGTTTAGCGAAATCCGCGTGATGTAGAGACACTGGAGTGTCGATATAGTACATTGGGTGGATACTGGGCACTTTCTGCGAAACGTTGCCCATATCCGTTGAAACCATCGTGTTGTAGCCCCTCTCCAAGCCGTATTGGAAGAGATCGTCTAGAACAACAGTGAAAGTCATGTTATACGTTGAAAGTTCCAACTGCGATCCCGACGAAGCCGCGGGAAATACGAACCTCGATTGTGGAGGTATCCCGCGAAAATGTTCCCTAAAACGAGGTTGGGCCACATATCGACGTAGGGATCGGAGAATCGCCAGGACAATTCGCAAGCTGCAGCCGTTGCACCGGCTTCCAGGCATCTGACTATCCTTGCCCGGAACGGCGCCATGTCCTTGCCGCGCATCGTGCGATAGGTGATCTCCAAGCCCAGTTTCTCGTCCACCTCTTTGATGACCACTGCAAGGAAATCCAAGAAACCGACGTCTGAGTCGGTTCGTCATCGCGAATAACCGTCACAACCTACCTTTGAAAAACTCACGTCGAACGATCGAAAGTGTCTCGCAGTAAAAGTTCACTAACCTCCGATGCGCCACTCTTGTGGAATTTGCGATCTGAGTGACATGATACCGTTGTAGGCAGCTATGACCGCGTCACTCTCAGACCCTGGCCCAATCGAATCGAACGCGTTGAAGAAGTGGGAGGTTTCGCTCAAGCGCGTACTCGCGTAATTCGCAAATATCTGAAATCGTGGCGGGCATTTCAGAGTCGAGGGCTGCCAGCGATTTCCTCTGACTACCCGCGATCGCGCCGCCAATTCGGTTTTCTCCGGGCACCAACTTCTCCCCAGCTCCCTTGACTAGGGAGAGGGTCTCCAAAGCAAAGAAATCTTGGTCGAAACCACCCCTAGCAATAGAATCGCCGAGAGTCGGCCACAAATCAAGGACAGGCATGTGGGGGCTCCTTCACGGCTCCATCGACCATCAGTGAATAAACCCTTCAAGCCCCTCAAGGTTCTCAGAGCTCTCCTGCAGCAGAATGGCGATAGGAAATCATTCAATGTGTACTCTGAATTTTTCAGGGATCATGCCGACTTGGAATGGGCGACGGGAATTTCTCGGTCGATGAAAAGCACTGCCAGACCTCCGGAGTTGTGTGCGATTCAAGTTCATGGGGCCCCAAATTATTCCGAGTCGACCTTCGATACCAGGTCGATCTCCGTCCTTAACGAATGTTCAGTTGACAAACCGAGTTGATCCGTTGCTTTCACTGGTTAGCGATGCCGTCGATTTTCGCGAATTCAATCACATCAACGATTCTCCGTGAGTTCTCTCGCGGGTCCACCGCGAATTCTACGAGTGAGGCCTAGGTGAATTTACATCTCTAGTCATTATGGCTAACGAGGAGCTTAACTCACCCTGGAGGAGCACAACGTCTCTGCGTGGAGGATCCCTTTGTTCGACGCGTGCAGCATCATCGCAACATCCACATCATTGAATGCGTCTAGCATTATGATTTTTCCGCCGCCACCCTCCTCCGCGGGGGCCCCGATCACAGTGATTTTTCCAGGGTAGAGCTCTGGATGCGCCTGGGAAACCGAATTCAGTTGGAATTCCACCGAGGTCGAGCATTTAGCCGCCGCAGGTTTTAGGAAGCATCGACGAATTCTCGATATAGCATCACCAGGTTACCGATATTCACCGTCATTACGTCCTTGGTGAGAAGTGCCATGGCGATCCCACTAGCCGCGATGAGGTTATGGCCACAAGCGTGACCGACTCCGGGTAGAGCGTCGTATTCGCAGATGAAGCATATATTGGGACCGAGGGACGCTGTGGGAATATCAAATACGAGGAGAATGAGCTGATGATCAATGGAGAGAGCTGTACCAACTGATGTAAGAAAAACTCAGACTCCTAGCCCGGCTCCATCCAGCTACAGTAAAACCTCGATACTTTCAACCGATCGATGCGGAACAAGGTTGCAGTAATTGTGGTTGTACTGCATTTCAATCACCGTCAAATGATACACATAATGTATTTCTTGTAGCGGATTCGACAACGAGACGCAACTGTAGAGATTGTTCCAAACGAGACCAAGGTGCTGTTCTGTTTCGGCCTCCTAACGAGAGCACCGTGTTCACTGCGAGCCGCTGACTACGCCAAGTAACCAACACCACCAGCCGACCTTGCGCGGAAATTAATGCATGTCGAGATCGACCTCAGTTCCAGAGGGGAAATCTGTTCACCTGGCGATTCAGGTGGCTGTGCGTTCGCTCCTACATTGACAATATCATCACTCAAGCCTAACTCCTCCATGAACTCCATTGCAGTCTGCTCATCAGTATTGTTTTTGGAGATGGGGGTGTGTCAGACCGCCGCGTTCAGCGAGGAAGATACAGTACGAGATACGAAAACGACAGACGTGACTGAATTAATCAATGCTCTCACGGAATATTGCGGTTTCACCACAACTCAACGACGGGTACCCGCCGCATCGTCTAGAAGGCTCTCGATTGGAAGCATTGAGATACACCGCTCCACGAGCACAGAATGGAAGATTCCTAGAGCTCCCACGGGATTGACCAACTGGCACTGAAGGCTGCTCCTAATACGCTCAGGATGGAATCTTCCAGAAGCTGCTTGCGGCATACGACCAGGCACGCGGCTCAAATCGTCGCTCAATCATGCGTTTCTGGGTTCGATCGATTTTGGCTCGGTTGAGGCTGGAGGCTCATTCTCGACTTCCCCGCTGTGGGTTAAGCGACAACAATCAGTGGAGAGTCTCGTCGGAATCGCAGACATTTTCTTCACAAATTGCGACTGTTGCAGATTGTGGTTTACCGGATTCTTCCGCTGATTTATGTTGGGTATAAAGTTCAGGGAGATCTCGTAGTTCGCTTACATGAGGCAGCTATCTGAATAAACCCACTAGACACAGCTCGAAGTTCTCTCTCTTGAGCTCTCTTTGAGAAGAATCGGTTTCATTCGCTAAAAAATGCAACCAAACTCACCGTATTTTCCGTTCCCTGGGCTGAACTCCGCGCGGAACCCTGTCGGAAGAACATAACGTCTCGTCACTTTGAAGTCATGGTTTTCGAGAACCTTGGTGAGCAGATCGTGTGCTCGGTATTCAACGAAACGGATCTCGGGATTCGACCATATCTCTTCATTGATCTAAGGGGGCAAATCATTTGTCTGTGAGAAAATTGCTCGAGTAACGTCAAATCCAACAGCCCCATACGAGCGACCGTACCTCGCGATACCGCCTCGAGCTTCCAGAGAGAGGAATCCAGAAATGTATACGGATTATGCCTGGTTTGTAATCATAAACCATAAACCAGATGATGGAGTGGCTTTGACAGTCTCCAACGGTGTCGCCCAGAAGGAGAGAACCCGAACGCCCGTTGGAGCTTCTTTTTCCTCATTCGTATCAGGGCGTGACGGTTGCACAAATGTTTTAGAACGGTAACACTTCATTTATAGCGGATGTCGTTCCGACAGCCTGCATTTTTCACGGAGAGATCTCGCGGAAAGACACGATCGATGGTAGAACAAATGGAAATGGGAAGTGTCAAACACAATGAGAGCCGACAGTCTTCAATAATAGGAGGAGGAAACGGAACCTGATGGAACCATCCGGAGATCGACGTAATGAAAGAAAGGAACGATTCTGCTTGTGTTCTTTCAAGAAGCGTTCCTCCCGCAACGCGGTCACGATATGCCCTCGCTCGTTGGGGAAAGTATCAATGCAGAAGTTTCATAGAGCTCATTCACTTTCATGGTCGCGTGGTCTTCCAGAGACTCTGACATACTGTTCTCGATGGATGGAGAGAATTCGTCTGACCCAGAAAACGAGTTCGAGAGTCAAGAGTTTGCGACGGCTGCGCTTCAGGTGAAACCCTCGAGCCCTGTCAGCTGTACAACGAGGCCATGCTCTGCGAATGTGCCGATTCTAGTCTTCCCTCCCGATTGTTCTTGATAGACTGTTCCAAGCTTCCGACGATCACCATGGAATACTTTGAGCCGAGCAATCGGGCAGACGCCCTCGGAGCTCACGCAACTTCGTTGCCTCCTAAGCCATTGTTCGAGTATTTGCTCTACGCGCTTCAAATCCAGTTCTGACCGCTGGTCTTTTGATTTTGTTCTGGTTACAATTCGGCTGTTTCCCCGTAGGACGAAAACTCACATTTCTCAGCAGAGTCTTGTGCCGCGCTAGACCTTCCTCTAAGAGAGCAGATTCCGTCTGATTGATTCGATCATCACACATTACGTCCAGTCGTTGTTGCTGTCGAGTGAGGCGAACGGGAACTCAGTTCAAAGGCTCACCACGTCGCAGATCTACCTGGTAATTTATCCTCGATGAGCTCTAGACTGTCTATGAGAGTCGGCAGCCGGTGGTAACACTCTTCTGGTCACTGAGAGAGAACGCCGAGGCCACGCATATAATCGGCGTAATAACGCTACCGACACAGTGTCTTCCGATGGCCCCATCGTCTTAAATTTTACGGTCTGGTTTTCTCGCTGCTGCTTTGTAATGCGAACGCTTGGAGTGTCATCGTGCGTGATAGCAGCTATGCAGCCGAACGAACAGACTTATAAACCCGTTTATACGGCGGTTGGATTTTCGGCCTGGTAATATTCCGGGACTTTGCACTCCTCCAAGGAGAGTTCAACCATTACTAGAGATGCTCAAGTAGAGAGCGCCGCTGCTCCAAGTCGGTCAGCGCTCGCGCCAATCTGGGTCTGTCGTTCCGGCTGCCGTTCGCACGATTTCCTCCTTCCACTTGGATGGAGGGGCCGCTTATTTCTAGCATTGGAATAGCACTACTTCGAGGGCGCGCTCAGAGCAATAAAGACATTCGACCGGTGGCAAGCTTCCACAAACCTCCTTTCTACAGGGTCGACATAGAACGCTGTCCGTCATCATGGAGCAGCATGGGCACTGCTGCAGCGCACGTGGACAGGCGGCTTCTAGCTCGACTCACGTGGCTTCTTTCGATTGAGTCGGACACTCGCGAAGGTTCAGTGACCGTCAGCTGTGTTCTCTCTTGTCTTAGTTGAGCGGAGAGTCTTGCGGATGCGGAAAATCCGTATGGCTTTGCCGTTGATTAGCGAGAGACTCCGAGTGTTGTTTCATTCTTATCACTCTCGAAGTGCGCCTCTCCATCAATCAATCAATCGATCATAGTTACTTCGCTCATTCTCGACGCCTCAACGAGGTTCGGCGAAAACCTGATACGGTGTTCGACTGTCGGATTGAACTGTCTTTCTCAGGAGAAACCAGGTAGTTGGCATCACCTCCTTTACTTCTGAACGAAGAACGTTGCGATAACCTTGTAGGTGAAGATTTGTGCAATCTGCAGAGATTCAAAGCTCTCATGGGAAACCAATGGGCGATTCAATGTATTGGACATCTTTTGATCTTCCATATACACATATGATCCCTCTCGTTCGGGGGTTGATTGGTTTTGGATTCACATATCATTTTTGTTTTCTGATTCCCCATCGTCCTGGGATATCCGAAGTCGTTCTCAGATCCTTCAGCGTGGGTTTTAATTCGACTTGGCATAGTTATCACCAGAGTTGGGAGTCTCAGGCGTTATCCATTAATTATCTCTCATCAATCCATGGATCTATTGATATATATATGGATAGAGTGACGAATTTTGCATGATTGCGACGAGAACTAGAAAACGCAGCTACTAGACAATCATTGGTTCATTTCCGTAAATGGATAGACGATATGGGAGGTATGAAATGATTGAGGTTTGAACCTCCTATAGTATTTACTGAATAGCGATCCGTGGGTTGCGGGATTGCTGTTGCTTCCCATAGAGTTTTGGATGCCCGGTATGGTATGGCTTTCATAAGACTTGGGCAGATTCGAATCATTTTGATTCGAATCAGAATCAAATCACAAGATTGGAATAAAAAAATCATCGAATCGGACGTGGGAACCTCCCCAACTCTGGTATTTATTTATTCAGATATTGCTTAGTGTGATTATGTTACATCTATCACCATTCTTCCTTCCGTGTCAGGAGCTTTGCAGCAGATGATGGGTCTCCTTCTCCCAGTTTTCTAGGATTCGTGTCGTTCGTATCATGATTGAGGGGTCCCTTATTCCCTCTTGGAGGACCAGTCTGAAGAAGAAATCCTCATCCGTGTAGTGAGCGTCGTTGCCTTTATTAATCACGTGTTTCACGGCTTTCATATTCACTGCATTGATGACTGATCCGTTTGTTCTCATTTTCATTGCCATTGACATCGATCGGGTCTGCTTCCCATGGCGTGGTCTCGGTAGTTTACCGGCTCTTGCCAGGGCCAGGAGAGCGTCGCCTATACGGTCTCCGTGGAGGGATTTCCGAATAGATTCGATCGGTAACCCCAGAGTGTTCTCGCACTGGGTCCCTGGATTGCTTGATTAGTGTTCTCTGCCAATGCCACCCAGTGGTGCGACAATTAGTCATTATCGGATAACTCAATCCCAAGAAACTTGTAGGATTCTGCCAAGAATCTACCCAAGAATTGTGTTTCTTTGCAAATGTGCAGTTGATTCCCATTATTAGGAGTTGTCCAGATTTGCGATGTCCAGGCTGTGGGAGAGAGAGGGCACCTCTGATGAAGACCATTTCAGATGGATAGCTCGTCCGACATACGATCACAGTATGCGGGTGTTTTCGTATGATATTCTATGATTTCAATCACTGCCGGAATTATTCCTCTTCCCTCTAAGGTTCGCCAGAGCTCGCGCCGATCGATTCGGTTGCCTTGGTGGCATCGAGAAACTTACATATGAGGCCAGACAGTGTAGCCTTCGCGCCTCCGATCCCGGAAGACGGCATAAAGACATGATTCCCATCCCGGTAGTGTCGTCCAAGTCCATTTTGAATCCCCGATGATTTCCCGGTGTCCTCTGCTCCAGACTGAGAGAGGCGATTGGCTGGAGCCGCGATGCTCGGAAGTGAAGCAATCTCAGCTTCTCTTGCAAGAGGTTTCCTGCGGAAGGCGCGGGAAGCGGTTAGAAAAAGATTGGACTCGAACTACTCTGGAGAGCTCTACTTGCTTCCCACCAGGAGATCAGTGATCGGGAAAATGTTCGACGAAAGGTCACCTCACAGTGGCGCCTTGGAGATCACAACCCGGGAGATCTAGAGTCCGCTGTGTATCACCTAACCTAACCTGACCGTGACCGCTTCTCGTGAAGGAGTCGTTCCGGCTCAAGAAATTCGACATTCAATTAAATACAAACTGCATGACCCTCCGAGTATGACTCGAGCTGGACTGGACGCGTGGCATTTCGATGAATCTCCTATACCCTCGGTTTTCCTATACTCGAGGAGTTAGAGCGGCTGTCTTCTTCGGTTGAGAGCTTACAGCTCGAGCTACGTGGGTAGGGTGGAATTTGATTTTCAGACGGGAACGATCAGCTCGTATGTGGATGGACGGGACAAAGTGTTTCTCTCCGGAATAGCATCGAGGTTCTGGCGGTATACCCAGTACGGAGCCATTCAGATTCCATGCTCCCATGATTCGGAGCTCTCATTATCGACGTTGAGCTCCCAGGACGAATACTCGATGTTCTAGAGACTCCTCAAGAAGACCTCTCGGAGCGGATAATCTTGATTCGAAAGACTCAGCTTCCACGGAAGCGAGGACTGTCGGGACGAAACGAACCCTCAGCTCGTTGGATTATCTGGTTAGAGCCTTATGACCGTGAAATCCGTCGGTTAACCAGCAACGGTCTGGGGATAGCGGATGATGAGTTCAGGTAGCACTGGAACACGAGTTTACGGAAGCGGCGCAGAAGAGACTACAACTCGAATCTGGGGCTTCTCTTCTTGGACAGCGAACTCTATCCTGAGACTCATAAGCCCCGGAAAGCTCAGATGTTGTCCGAAACGAATGAGTGCACACGATACCAGAGAACCCGCAAACATGTCCCACAGGCCGCGGATCCTGCGTGGGTAAGGTCTCTGTCGAGCGATGAGAATCCATCCAGAATCAAGCGGGTGCAAAATCACGTCAATGTCCTAATGCGCCGCGCTCTGATATCGATGCTCTGATCGTCCCCGCAACTTCCACGAGGGACGGGTCGGCAGTTCATGGAGTTATACGGGGGCGCTGTCGTGGGAACGAACAAATTCCATCTATGCAAACGATCTTGTAGCCTCGCGATGCCGATTTTGAATCGCGGAAGAGAGAGGCCCCCTGTGGATCGCCTCGGGCTCTTCGCGGGAAATCGAGCTCGGAACAACGCGATGGAGGTCGTTCATGGATCACATTGCATAGAGCTTTTGAGTTCCGAACGAAGCTTCCGACTCTGTCCCTCGATAGTTGTGCCACTGCTGGGTAGCTAAATGCCTCCACGGTCGGCCGAGTTTGATGCCAGTGCGCAGGCATCTTACGCACCGATTTGACCGAACGCGGACCCAATTTTTGCCTTCCGATGATTTTCAAACCATCGTCCACGTGTCCAATGATTGGGTCGATTCTGGAGGATTCCAAACCCATTGATACTCCAAGATTCGAAGTAACAGATACAGTGGAGATACTCGAATGAGTATCGTACCATGATTTCAACTTTTTTGTATGTTTGAAATGAAAAGCCGAGCGAGTCTGGGAAAAAGGATCCTCTTTTTGGAGGCGTCTCCTCAAACAACTTACACGGAGCTGGTAGGATATTCAAAACCAGATACGAAGCAGAACGGGCTTTCAGATATCCGGTAAAGCAGGAGCTTCACCTTGATTCATCCGATGAAGCTCCCGCTTGTCCTCTTTTTTTCATTATTATTTTCATTTTGGTGAAGGAGGTTGAGGAAATCCATTCGGACGAACTGGCGCAGCTGAGCACTTCGTGCCCGAACAGTGTGGTGATTCCATCCTGCTTGTCCCTGTAGCACTCGGAACCGAAGGATGCTCAACAGTCGACGGAGCTGTGACGAGATCTGAATTCGACACTAGTCGATGAGAACACGAAGACTCCATCTATCCTCCCAACGAACCCAGGTTTGCATGGTTGTTTGGGCTGAGGCTTGACTTCAACAATGGTATGCGGAAATGGATGCCCCTCACCAACTACCCGGCTGAAAGGATGTGATCCTTCTTTATTTTGTCTCTATACAAGCGGTCTTCAATAGGAGTCTCAACGTCTTCCGTGACATTGAGGATAGGTGATTCGCCGTCGATCTCGCCTCGTTGTTCGGAGAGGGAGCTCCAGCCTCGGCGGCTCGAGAATCCGGAAACATGAGAACTCGGCGAGGCTCAGATGGATGTCTGCTCTACCCACGGGGAATCCAAAAGCGGAACTCGGGCCTCCCATTCGTAACGGTTCCAGTTGCTCGCGTGTACTTTTGCGAATGGATCAAACCCACGTACAACCCGAGCAGGGGGCCCGTGGTGTGAGTGGAGCCCGCACATTCCTAGTTGCAGCTGATTCCTTTGGTCCGAATTGAATGAAGAAAAATCCCGGTGATGTTCAAACACCAGATTGACGCGGTCGGACGAAGGATACGTCAGCGTGGAGAGCCGAGGCATGATGGGCATGGTTGGAATGAAGTTCCCGGATGAGCGGTTTCAGCCTCGGTAAGGTCTACAAACCAATCAAGAGCGCTGAGGCATGGGTCGTATCTTTGAGCCACCTTGTGCAGCGCGAGTCTCAGAACCTTCAAGATCATAAAATCGTACGTGCCCCTCCCGCGGTCCGCTGCGGGTTACGCTCTCCAGCATTGACGGAATGAGATCTCTCGGTCATCCGGCTTGTCCTCCAGATTCAAGCTTCCCAGCATGGCCACGAATTCTCTTCTCTATACTCAATGAACATTCTTCAGCCGCTTTCAACAACGACCCCGTCTGAAAACGACAGCTCGTCCCCCCGCCCTTATCGATGCTGGTACTCTCAGAATTGTTCCAGAATGGAACGACTCGGTATCTATCATCCGTTCCCGTTTGATTATCAACCAAAGCTGCGGGCTCTGACGTATCCCACTTAAAAAAATTGATGAATCCGCAGCGTAATGCTGGACGGGAAAGAATGACTTCGGTCAGCGAGTTGGTGAGGTCAAATGTCACAGTTCGTCGGGTCCGAGTTTCAATGGACTCCTCGATCGAGAACTCATTCTAAAATCCCGAACTTTTGCGAAGCATGACAAAAGTAGTATTGATTGGAAAGCGCAACCAACTGCGGGGAATAGAAATCCTCAACTCTGTTTGGTCGTCTCCGAAAGGATCGCCTTATGGGTCGCTATACATTCTTCCGAGCTGGTCGGGAAATGCTTCCTCCGTGCAGCGATCAAACGTTTTCCCTACCCGGAGGAGGAAGGAACTCTTGGAATCGGGCAAAACCCCACGAGGAAAGAGATCTGAGAAGCAATTGAATGGAAACGAAAACCAGCTCGATGTTCAGGTGAAACGAGGAGACCAATGTGAGTTTTGCGACTGGGAGTCGCTATGTCAGGGACGCTTGTGAAGAGCCGAGGATTCCTGAAGTCCCCTATATGCCGACTGAATGTTATTTTACCCTTCTGCGGGAGCAAAAGGCTGCTCCTAATCGGCTTAATCCAATTACGGACAGAACTGCTCAATGCATACGACCAGGTACAGCACTCGAGCTACACTAGACGCTTTCGGCTAATTTTATTCCGGATTGACCAGGACAGGCTACCTTCGCCGACTTTTGCGTCGCAGAACAGGCGCTCGGGTCCCTGGAAATCACGGGTTCGGCTTGAAGCAGAATCAGATGCTATGCGGTCGGCGTTTTCCAGGACCGAACCTGGAGTTCCGAGGGGGGCAAATACAATGAATCCCATCCAGTGGAGCTGGCCAAACTTGCTGAGCCCGTTCCTTGCGACAAGTTTTTCTTTGTATGGTGGACCTCCTCATAACGGTGTTCAGCGGGATCCTTCGTAATTAATTCATCGCTGGAACAAGCGAGCGAATTTGTCCACTGGTCCGCGAGAATGAATCATTCGTCTGTGAGAATCTCCCTGAACGATTGTGTTCGCGAGACTGAAACTACAGCTAGCACGTGGAAACGTCCGGAGTTATCGAACCGGGCTGGAAGCTGCGTTGTTGTTATGGACTCCGGGCTTCATTTTTCTCCGAATGAGTGCTTCCGGGAGCCGGATGAATTTCCAGAGAACGCTTCCGAGCGTTCCGGATGAAAGCTGTCCATTTGTTCCAACGGGAGGATACTCCATCCTCACTTCTGCGCTCGAGTTGAAAATCTCACTTCTTCAGAACGATGCGGCACAATCGATGCGACAATTCGACAGTAAGTCCAAAAACCGGAGTCAAGATTCTACGTTCCGTTGTGAACGAACGAGAATCCGGGGGAACTCATCGAAGCTGGACGTCGAAACTCCAGCGGATATAGAACGTTCCTGCTATTGGCTCTCAAAAGCCAGTCAACCTGCGCATTACGAGGGTGGTACATTTTCTCTCTTTTCAGTAGGGCGGATGTTTTGTGTGACTAGGTCACTGTCTAGGTAGTTGTCATACGCGCTGTCGCCGATTTTAACATAGTTTTCTCCTTCGGTGTGGGGAACTCGCCGGAAACCAAGTCCATAGTCAGAGTCTCACGGAGGCGACGCTCGGTGGAGTTTTCCAACTTCGTCAGCTGCGAAACGAGCTCCTCGTGTCGTCCGTCTGCTTGCGCGTGACTCTTACTCGGCGGCTGGAAATGACTACGACTCGTCGCCAACAAGATTCCCCGGCCCCGAAGCATTCTAACCGGAAATCAATTTCGCGATCGTTCAGTCGGGAGCGATGGACCCCCCTCAGCGGGGGTGTGTACGGGACTTTCTGCTCTGTGGCAATTCCCTTGACTGAAACTTCCAGTGTCCCGAGTCCTTCATGGCCACTTTGATCTGACTGCTCATTCACTTCTGTGCCGTTCTCGGAATCGCCCCTCTTTCCATATTTGTTTGCTCAGTAAGCGAGAGGGAGAGAGATCGAGATCCACATGCTGAGTTGATTCGAGAAAAGAAATATATCACTTCCAAGTGTTATGCACAATAACGAAAACCATTAAAAAAACACCCATGCACACATGAGCACCATGCACTGAAGCATGTCTGAATGAGCGCCGCCATTCATGGCCGAGATGTCCGCGTGGGGAAGTCATGTACCGGGAAATAATAGTCGGTTCTGAAGCCGCTGATTGCGAGTCCATGCATCATATAATCCATGGCAGGGCTACAGCCCCCATCGACGAAACTACTGAATGCTCTCCAGGCCGCTACGAGAGAACACAGAGACCGCGAATATAATCGGCGTGACAACGTTACCGACGCCATATCTTCCGATGGCCCAATCCTCTTCAATTTAACGGTCCTTTACTCCCCTTCAGATGTTCGGTTGAGCTCCTGAATGTTGCGACCGCGAGGAAAGCCATCGTATGTGATGGCAGCCCTGGAGCCAGACGAAATACACGGATACTCAGAAACTCCTTCATGACGTGGCCCGGATCTCGATCTGGCTTTGGGCTCTTCCCGGACTTGGACCCTCCTGGGTGTGTCTATCTCTATGCGAGTCCGCGGTCGGATTGATCCACTCGGGAGATTTTGATTATCATTCACTGTCGGGGCCGAATTCCCACCGATCCGAGATCCGAAAATTCACGGAAGACAACCTCCCGAGCGCTCTCCGAGCAGAACATTGATTCAGCAGGAGTTCCCCTTCGACTTTTTCACTGCTGCTCGGTTATGTTAGTGAATTGAGCATCATAGGTGCAGTATGTGTGCGGTCTCATGCCTCTGAGGCTCAACCACGTCAAGGGTGAAAGGTTTTGTGGACACGGCATTCGGTCTCCGGCTTGCAAGAACGGCCGCGGACCAATTTACACATTGACCGTTCGCTCGTTGAATTCGTCTTGCGCTCACACATCGCTCGGCGTGACTCCTTCCTCCCGAGTTTACTTCACGGCAATCCCGATCGGCGAGTCGGAGCCCCTACTCTCCCTGAGCTTTCCGGGAAGTGTTCCCAGGAGCTGGTCCAGAAGGGCGCATACCCCGAGCATCTTCAAAACTTCCGATCGACTCATGAGTCTCCGTTGAGAACTCGGAATCCCTCTCAGCAGCCGAGGCTTCTGCGATCAGCACCGCTCATCGAAACTATGAGAGTGCGGACAGCCGAAATCAGAAATTCGTCCCCCTCGCCAAGGAGACTCCTTCAGTAGAGCCCTGATTAAGGTTTGACGGGAACAGAACCTAGTCTTGGACTTTTTTTTTCCTCGCGGGAGTCTTCGTCGCCTCAGGGCTGCGTAGAGAAGACGCGACGAGCTGTCTGTTGTTGCGGAGACGCAGACATCGAGTATTTGTGGAAAACCGGCGGCGCTCCCGGCAACGCCCCGAAAATTCGGTTGATTTAGAACGGATCTCCGTGGTCGTGAAGCGATCCGTTTTCGGAAAAGATTTGGTGTCGGTAAACAAACCAATTGTCGTTGAGGCTCCCATAGTGAACGTATTTGTTTCATTCTCTGTCCCCGCTGCGTAAATGTTGGCCTTTCCTTGGCTTCGCTGTTGCTTATTGGGCACATCTGCGACAGACCAATGAAACGTGCTCCTGCTCAATGGAGACGGCTTATGTTCGACGAGAACCCGGAGCTCTCTGCGTCAAGACATTTCAGCCGTTAGCTTCTAGAAAGGCAGATTCTGCAGCGAGAAGATGAGTCATCGACGACACTCGCGCGAGAGAAGGGTGCAGAGCATTGCGAAGTGTTCTTCGCAACTCTTCAATTGAAAAGATCATCCTAGCTCGAGCGATACACATCCGTTGAAGTCGTTAAGCTGTTAGGAATCAAGGTCGAGTGTCGGAATCATCCGGACGAATCCGATGTTGGAATGGGTGTCTTCGGGAGGCGATGGATGAAGGAAACGTTTTGAACTCAGGTATGTAACGAAGATCGAGACGTCGAAGTTTCGGTGCGGAAGGTATTCACTGATAACAGATGCGACGCGAAGAACTGCATCGATTTCACTCGGAAACAGCGCGAGTTTCACCGTCAGATTTTTCCAGAAATCCGTGGGAAACTCCACATCCACTCACTCGAAAAGCTTTCCTCCAATCTGTCATCCTTTTGAGAACAGCTTGACGGAAAAAGAAATGCTCGCAAATACACGGGCTCCGACGAAGCATTGGAGCCAAACTCTCGCGCCGTTCATAGGTCTGAGCACGCGCGCGGACGCCTGAAATCACCTCTGAGATAATGTAGCAGCTCTTTCGCTCACCAATTTTTTGCAAAGCTGTTTTTGTGCGGTCAACTCTCCGGCGACGATCACGTCAGATTAGTTTCCCCGTTTTCCTCGCTGGTGTATTCACCCGGGAGTTGAACCTGGTGCCTCTGATGTGGCGGCAAAAATAGCAATTCAATCAGCGCGTCTTTCAACACCCTCGCAGAATCAAGCTCACGCGCCTCATCCAACCAGCGTCATCGATGTGTTGTGCGGCCAGCCTACGAGCTCTGCGTCCTCGACAATCTGCTGTTAATTGCTCACACAGCAAATCAATGCCGAATGTTCATCGGAACAGACAGGAAGCTGTAGCTCTTTACAGAGGAAATTGCTCCCTTTATTGGATGGCGTTGACTCAATCCCGGTATTGTCACCCATGAACCTTGACACTATGTTCCTGAAATGGCCTCGACCTTCGCGTCGGAGAGCATCGTTTCTCTGACATGGCGACTAGCTTAGTACTTTCCTGGTGCAGCTGCTCTCCCGATGGAAACGCGCGTTTTCGGGCGGACGAGTCGCTTGCTCGGCTGCGCTCAGACAGGCCTGAATTTCCAGGAGACTGCCGGTGTTTCTGGCTTCTGCAGTTGATGGGATTTTGCGGCTCGGAACACGCTAGACAAGCTAGGCTGAGCATGGTAGGCTCGGATGTATATTGCTCTCCGCATCGACTGCGCAGATCCGGACCAGTTGACGTGGCACGCCTTCGGCCCTCCCTGGAAATGCGTCGGCGAAACACAGCAACTAATTACGCCCTGCTGGCTCTTAAGAAGTGATTTCCTGAACCTTTCTGTGGTTCGCAATCGAGTGTCTGGCTAGGGATTTCATCCCGTCTTCGAATGAGCTCCTCGCGTACAGTGAGTTTGAACTCGCTCCGTAACAGATTCTCTCTGCAGAATGACAAGCCGGAAGCGGAGCAAGCGAAGATCAGAACACCCGGAGGAACCCGGCGGAGCAGGTCAAGAGAGAATGATTGAAGTTTCCAGCGTTGAAACTTCAATACGTCCGATGGAATCCGGGTCACGTACCGGATTAGCGCAGATTCCATCATTCGAGAAGTCTTAGAAGGTCGACAACCCGAGGGAGCGGACAAGGGTTCGGCTCTTCCCGAAACCGTGATGTCCCCCTCCTGAGCACATGTCAGTTGTCAGGAACGCGCCTCTCAAACATTTCAGGAAGCATTGGGCTCCTCCCGCGGAAAAGAAGCTACACTTCCTCTTTCAGGTTGGTCGAAGCTTTGAGTAGTGCTGTGGAAGTTCTTCCCAGCCTGCGGCGGAATGTGTTCCCAAAGTGTGACTCAGCCGGGATGGGAGCAGTCCCGCCGCAGTCGCTCATCTGCGATTGAGTTTCTCTTTATTCTTCGGTGGAGTGACTCATCAACTGAGAGTCCGCATTCAGAGCGTTTGAGGGCTGACAGAAGGCTTCAGGGACAGCATACAGGATCATCCGACTGTTCGGCATCCAGTTCGTTTACGATCTGGCCTTTGCTTCTTATGCGTCTCGCAGATCCTCCAGGGGATCCCCCGTCCTCCCGGACGGCCCGAGGTGTTGAATCTAGAGAGGTCCGGGAATCTCGGTTCATAACCTATCACCCAGTCCCGGGGCATCGCTGAGCGCCGTGTTGAGCGGTGCCATGATTAGGTACTCGAGAAAGAGTCTTGTCTGTTGTGACAAGTTGGACGACTCCAGTTCCTAGTCCACGATCCCAAATATTTTGTCCCGCCGCTCTGAGTCTATTTTTCGTCACGGCTGACATGAGCTTTCCTCTGGACGGGATCAGCAGAAGGCACGACTCTCCTACACATCCCCTCGCACAGATGCTCACTGGCCAAGAGCTTCTGTCACCGGTCTGTCTTCTCTGCGGCTCGGGGGAGGGGGGGGGGGGGGGGGCTTGCTCTCACACGGGGCACTTGACACAAGGAATACAAGAGCTATTTTGAAATACTGCAAGAGCTCTCTGAATCCCACTTCCCCATCGGGAACAGATGTCCGAAGCACTCGTTTGCGTACTGGATTTTGTCGGAATTCAGCTGTGCTCGGATTCGGAAGTTACTTTTCCCTCCCGTGAAACACTATGACTCCTCTCCTCGTCCGATAAGCTGTGAACCCCAGTCTTACCGTCGATACCGAGAGCTAGGATACCAGGATAGGGTGGAACACATCATTTGAAAGGGGTGAAACTTTAGGGAGGACAAGTTCACGAATTCTGAGATCCTTCTCCGCATAGAACGACTCAGCTCTCCATCGCATATATGACCGCAGGTATCGAACAAATCATCAAGGAGACCATCTCGAACTTCGCTGTAAATGGGCGAGGCAGATCCTCCATCCTCGGCGCAGACAATCGGCATTTTTTGATCCCGTTAATTCTCGTCATGGAACACCTCAAGATAACGGAACTTGAGCAGTAACAGAATCTGAATCGCGGACGCTCAGGTTGCGAGAAACTCCGGTTTATTCACAGCGGCTGGTTGAATTTTACAGAGTGAGGAGCGGACACGGCTGCTCTGCGCGAAAAACGAGGCATTCGAATTCCAGATTTCTCCTGATGAGCCAGATTTTGAGTGAGACATGAACCGTCCTCGCACACGGCGTTAGCGTCCCGATGCTTACGCATACTCCCTCTCGAGATAATGGTTGTGAACGCGTGAATCTGATGGTCTTGGAAACAACAGACAAATTCACAGAAAAAAATTAACCAACCTGTGGGATTTCAAAACCGAGAGGCTTTAGCTTGTAAAGCCTCATGCTGGCTACGCTTCTGTTTAAACCACGTGCTCTAAGCTGCGCGGAGCAAGATTGTGAGAAACTTCGGATAATTCACTCCGAGGGAGATTCAGTCGAGCAACATAGTGGAACGCGTCACGGACAGGTCCTGGATTCCTGGTCTGTGAGTGTGAGCTCTGAGTTTGATCGTCAATAAATTCGACTTCGCGCGTCTCTCCGCCTTCTCTCTCGAAGCTGTGTCGGCAGGCGAATAAACAGCAATGCAGTTGACGCAGAAAATAATCATACACACACTATCTCCACGCGGGACACCAGGTTTTGGCTAATGCATTTATTGTCTCAGGGAATCAATACGGGGGCCATAGAAAGCTTGTCTGCTCTTCAACATCTTAGGAGTGTCATCCAGATCTCTCCTGACATCGCAATTCTCTCTGTGCCGAAAGATAACTGATTGTAACGATTGACACTAGTCGCGGAGTGTTGTTGTCGATTTTCAAGGTAGTAGTCAAACATGACTCTATTCACTTTCGAGTCTTCCCGAGATCCAGATGATCTATCCGATGTATCCCAAGTTCGAGGATCTAAGTAGATCGCCGTCTCTATCGTGGAATCAGGCAATCATCCAAACTAGAGGGAAAACAACTTACAAAACCTCTTCGTCCCTGATTGATCGACGCTATAGTTCTCTGAAACTCGCGGCCCACTAAGGACGACCCATTCCGACGAATCCAATACCGTATCTGATCAAAAGCTCTACCTTCGCAACGATTTTGTGCGCTCTCACGTAGAATGACTCGATGCCTATAGCTGCGACGATGAACAGGCAACAGCTCTCTGTCAGAGGTTGGAGTTTCAGAAAACTGGTCGAGTCGAACCAATCCCTTGTCGTGTTGAATGCAACATATTCAACCGAAAGTTTCGGGTCGCGGAAATAATGCTCGGAGTACTTTCCTGCGCCATGGTTTCCAAGGTTTGCTCTCCATCTACTCGTGGCCCGATTATGAGCACGACCCGCCTGGAAGGATCTCCACTCATGGATTTCGATTCTCCTTGGCGAGACTATTCCATGTTGGATGATACGATCGATGCTGCTGGAACTTTGGGCCGGGACCAAAGGAAGTCTACATATGATGCCGGCGCTCATCGGTATCAGGGATTTAATTCTGAGGAACCGAGTCAATCTTCCGCCTTGCATTACTGATCGGACGGGGCGCAAGGGCCTCTCGATACCTTCTAGCATTAATGGGGGAATGTCACACACCGTCGAGAATTCCAATAAGGCATTCAGGTTCCTTGCGTGGTAGCAAAGCGCTTTCATGCGGCAAGTAATGGCAAGAGATGCCGCGGGATGCTCTTCTGTCGGGTCTAGGAATGCTGTCATAACGACACCAGAGTAAATCTGCCCAATGAGGAAACTCAATGAGATAGCTGCACAACCGATAATTGTGCTTGAATAGTTTCTCGGAGTAAGAGTCACTTCTCGAACGGTGAGGATGCTCAACGAAATCTGGCTCGAGAAGACGAGGACAGACTGGCGCACTATCAGAGCCCACGCAACTGCTAGAATAAGAAAATTCGCCAGGAGGAAACACCAAACTTCCGCCTTGAACGGTTTCACCAGGGCCGTGACATCAACCTCTGCTCGGGCGATGAAGGAGTTACATCCAGATAGAGTATGCTCCAGAATATTCAAACGCGATTGACGAAGCTGTCTCCCCTTTTCGTCTTGCTTTGATGAGAAGTCCATGATGTAAGGGAGCCCGATCTTGGTGGTGTTGCAGCGGACTCTAAGGAGCCAGCCGATTACAAAAGCGTGAGCAACACGATCGGCCTTTTCGCTGATGCTTTCAATTTTGCACGACGTTGGTCCCAGGTAGCCATCACTCATCGACTTTGAGTCGGATTCCAAGAAGAGATTGTCGTGGTTCTTGAAAGACACCAAACGCCTGAGTTTCGTCCCTGACAAGATAGCCGTCGGGACGCCGAGGACCCCAAGATGAGGCCCGAGCTCCTTGTCCTGGGCATCTGTCCTAGTTATCAGGAGGAACAAGAGCTTATGACGGATATTCTGATCGAAGTTTGATCTGTAGAACTTAATGTTGCGGGACAACTCATCTTGTCGCAGCACTATGACGATCCTCAAGGGCGCCGCCAGAGCTTGATACAGTTCATTGTGAACCTCGATTTCGGCTGTCCAAGGTGACGTGGGCTTCAACGACAGCAGGGAAGCACTGGTCCGGAAACTTCCTCGCGTGAGAATGCTTCCTAGATTGAGGAGCAACAGCGATGTGGGTTCTATCCCGTGACTCCGAGATATTTGCTCAGTATAGAGAACGATGTCCATCGGGGCAGCTTGCTCCATCTGGTCGTCGCTGTGTCTCAGTGAGACTGCTAACCGACAGGGGCTCGAGAGGAGCCAAATCGGAAACACTCTGAGGAAGCGCATCGTCCGTGCCACTCTGAACTTCACTGCGGCCGATTCCGAAATGCTCCTGCCCTTCGAGGAGCTCTTTCTCTCGTCCCTTGGAGTCCGTGTCGGAAATGCCAGACTCGCTCGAAACAGTACAAAGCTCATATCAGAGCCGCCGTTGTCCTGTTTTTTTTCCATGTAGTCGAGCTGAAACATCAGAAAAACGATCGAAACTCCCGGGTTCTCTCTTCCATTGATATCTAGGCGAGGCGCAGACGCCCGTCACTGCTCTCCTCGACTACGAAGAGGCGCAAAGGAGCAGGAGCGCAGCGTATGAGCTGCTGGATGGAAAGAGTTTGTCGGTCGGGGAAAAATTCGCCGGATCCCTGTCGAAAATCATATTTTCGTGTCGCTTGGACCCGGTTAATCGATAACGGCATTTCTTGAAATCAGAGTTTATTTCCGCGGGCTCTCCCCGTGACTCCCAACTATTTGCTCGGTTGAAACAATTACGTCCTTTGGAGCAGCTTGCTCGGTCCGATCGCTCGCTCCTTGCGCCTATCGGGAGTGGCCAATGCGAAGCAAATTATGAACATCTTCGTGGAAGCGCATCGTTGGTGACAGTTCGATCTCTACTGCAGTGAGTTTTGAAATACTCGTGCCCTCTAAGACGCTCATTGTAAGTCCCCTCGTGATGCGTCGGAGCTCATGTTTGAAATGTCAGATAGTACGGGGCTCCGTCTGGAACACTACAAGGCTCATGTCATGCCACCGTCATTCTATTTTGCCCGTGTAGTCGGGCTGGAACGTGGGACGAGCGATCGATCAAAAGCCCCGGATGTCGCTGTCGCGTCGAAGGCCCGCGTCCCGCGCCGCCGCATCGTTGATCAGTTCTACGCGGAAGCTCATCGGAGTCGTTCCAGAGTTGACGCTCGTCGAAAATGATTCTCGAATTCCGGATATCCCGCCCAACCTGGTGGCACAGATTGTGTTTAAGGGCGGGGAATCTAGCCACTGCAACAGCCTGAGGCGAATTGTTCCGAGCCCGAAAGCAAGAGAAGACCAAGTCGGCAATTAGCCGCCCTCGAACGCGTACATACAAATCGGTTCATGAAACCACGCGCGTCGACCGATTGGGCGGATACTAAACGCGCGGGAAAGGCGCGAATCGAGAATTTTTTATGACACGGACCCGATTCTGGGAAACATCAGCAGCCAAAAGCGATCAGGACGAGGCCTCGGAAATTCGCCGGCAGGTTTCATCAGACCGAGAACCAATACCCGGCTTCAGGAATGAAGTTCAACCATCGATTCCTCAGAATGGTGGGGTTATTGCTTTTGCTCGTTTTAGCTATCGCTCTCTTCGCCCGAGCTGGAGTCTTCCTGTGACAGGAAAATCAGATTCTCGGATTGCGTCGGAAATATATCCGAATCTACACGTCCTCTCCCAACGTCCGCGGTAAGACGAAAAACTACAGAGATCATCAGACAGTTATCCACCCGAATTCCCGTGGGGGGACTGATTTTAGGAGTGTGAGAGGATGTTGAGAAATAATCTCGATTGTGTCTTCCGAAGCGCTCGCGCGGCTCGGCTGTTGCCAGAAGAGTGATTTTCCTCGGACGGAAGTGACCTTGACAACGGCATGTCCATAGCTGCTGCTCGCGATATCGGAAAAACCATCACAGCAAACGTAAACCTTCGGAGGCGCCTACTTCCCTGCTGGAAATAAACTCGAAGCAGAGAGGAACGATGCGGGAAGCCTCCGGTTGGGAGCTTTTTCAACGTCAGCGAACACCGCTCGAGGAATAGGGAAGTGATTATCTGGGACGTTTGAAGAGGAGAGCTAATGTTCTTTCGATTCGCCCGCTTCCAGGAAGCAGGCGTCGTCGAATAGAATCAACCAAGTTCAAGCCACTCTTAATTGGATTACTTTTCGGAGTGTTGAGGAGCTTCTTGGAAGTTTGCCGGGGTTAGAGCAGAAGTCTCGTTGCTTGCCTTCCTCTCTCTCTGTGTGCTCGAGAGAACATCTGAACACCTCAGCGGAAGCAGTCGCTCGTCGCTGTGGGAATATTCCACTCAATGCCACTGCAGGGTCAGATGCCGAACAAATTCCCACAGAGTCTAATTCCAGGGAGATTCATCTGTCAGACGATATTGAACGAGCCAGTATCTCAGTTGTGGACGTTCGGGGTTCGCGGAGGGAATATTGTTGGTATATCACTTGATTTCTAGATATCTGAAACACGTCTTAGTTCAGGCGATCATCTAGTGTATTCAGGCACGGTACTACAGTACCGTGGGCAATCCGCCCTTACTGGAAGATATTGTTGCCCAGTATCGGAAAGTCACAAGTAGCCCTGAGCCGAAAACCATCCGCCTTCGGCTCAGTCAAACCCACTCTTACTACTGGGTTTACATAAGAGTGATAAACACCGTTCCCAGTTTGGAGCTACATGATTCTAGGACCGAATCTCTGTCTCATTACTCCGTGCCGTGATCTTCCAGACTCACAGTGTACATCCAGATCGGGTCCACCGACTGACATCATTGGGTTATTTCCAACATTCGTTAGAGTGAAACAGATGGATCCATCCAGATGGCCCAGAATGGTTCTCACAGCAACTGAGATAACTAACACAAAAGTGAAGGCAATGGAGAGACTTAGAAGTTCGAGAACTCAGTATGACCTTGAAAATCTCAGTCTGACCAGAAATACACTGAACAAACCAATGTGGAATATGTTCCGCAAAGAACTCAAAACGAGAGTGCGGGATAAGTTGGACTTTAAATGGAGTCCAGATCCACCTTAACTGTTTATCGACAGTTCGAAGAGACTCGAGGTCTCGAGAGGGAACTGTACTCGCGGAGCAGTCGTTTATTGGTGCTAGCCAGAGCAGGGATGCTCAACACCAAGAGCCGACAAAACCCCCCGGACTTTTCCATAGACATGAAATGCGCTCGATGTGGAGCCCCGGAAACCGAAAAACATGTCATCCTGGAATGCGAGGAAGGAAAATACTCCCAGACGGAATTCGCGTACCGAGTAGGACTTCACCCTGATTCAGCAGCGAGGAACATGAGAAGGACGATGGATATCCTAGGGCGATGGGAGAACAACGAACTATGATCTGTGAACGCAATACAATCCACCCCTGAAATGAAAGGGAACATATGTAAGGTCCAATAGAATCAAATCAAATCGAAATACCGCTCCACGGACCCATACGACTGGACAGTGTACTGTGAGATGTGTGACTCTGTCGTGAATAGTTCGGTCCAACTCCACCATGTGAAATACAGCAAACGAAGAGTCAGCCAACACACGTAGATTCCGGTAGCTCCCACGGCTCCAGCAATGCAGGCGACGATATGCCCGGGGACTCAGCGACAACAGAAAGCGGTGGGCGAAAAGCAAGAAGCAAGATGATGATGACGACATGGAGGACTCCAACAACATCGACGTAAGCTCGAGACACCAAGATTGTGACATCGATATACTGAGGCCTGACGGTGAACACAACACCGAACAGAAGGTCCTGATCCACGCGGTTTTGGATGCAAACCCGCTTACCCTCGATGTGACTCTAGGAGAACTTGTACTACAAGTACCTGGCAGTAAGGACGAGGAATCTATCCTGCAACGATGGAAGTATGTGCGGTGCAATGCACAGCCTCTGCATCGCTCCAATCTGCCGTATCAGCCTCCTTTTTCTCCAGCACTGCTGATACGGTAGAAGGTCCTGTGATGTGGCAGCTATGTCTGAAAAGTTCATCGCTACATGCGGCGGACTGAAACAATTGGTGCGCACAAAGCTCATAGGCTACAAATGCCGGCAGCACGAAACAGGAGGAGAAGATTTGTTCCGTTTCACCCAAATGACGGGACATAACGAGGCTTCAAACATCGAGGTTCGAGCAGACATGAAGATAACCAGTCTCCTAGCCAGTCCCCTATCGTCGTGGAAATTCTTCAAGCAGTCATTCATCGGGAGGGATTTTTTCGCTGTCAGCAGATGAACTCAACTTCAACGAACATCATCGGGCGTCCCGTACCCGAAAAGGAGGACGAGTCCCTTCCGAGAAACATCGACGATAGAGACACGTCAGCGCAAACAAATGGATTCAAGAGAGAAATGTGGATGATAAGTCGAGAGTGACTGTCGATGGCGAATTCAGCACTCAAATCCTGCCTGCCAAAGGTCCCCGCGGACAAAATAAGATGGTACCCTGCCAGGACAGAGGATGAAGACGAGGCAGGCAAGTACAATTTGAGAAATAGAGGTACCACGTAGCTCACAGCTCAGAACTTGTGAAATCCAGGTCTCTTTGAGGCTCGGATAGCCAACTGTGTCTCCAGTTGTACTACGACTAATACGACCATCAAGAAACTAGGCAGTTTGAACCCACAGGTAGACGTACCTCCCAGCCTAGACGATGATGAGAACTTGGCATGTACAGAGGAAAAATAGTAACCAGCCCCGATGGCTTCTGAATTTGGATGGTTCAAAGCGAACCAGGATGACAAGCTGGTCGATCGAGCTCCAGGATGGCATGTACTGTTAGTGCAACGGTGTCAGGCGCGAGAGATCCTGTTCCGTCCAGATTCCGGGACGCTTGGTTTCTCCTTGGAATAAGACAAGGATTGAATTATGATCAAGATAAAGGCAAGGCTTCGAGTGGAAGATAGTGATCAGAAACTCGGCATCACTTTCGAAAGCTTTTGCAGCCCTGTGGCGAGATCTGCGACGATACGGTCAATATTGCCTGTTCCAGCCGAGGAGCAATCATGTCTCACTCAGGCAGATGCGTGCACCGAGCGCCTCTCAGCTCCTTTGGATGCGAAGCTCAGGAAACGACGACCAGGTGATCTTGTGCCAGGTGAAAATAGAGGTCATGAAGTCTATATGAGAGAAAATATGTAAGTCTAAGTACTGAAGCGTTTCTATATGTCATCGAGTATTGCGCTGGTCAGTTTGAGAACTTTGGAGAGATAAGGAACGCACAGGACCCTTGTCTGTCCTTCTCGAGTCGATAGAGCTTTATGTCCACGCATCATCGTTCAATCAACTTCAGCAAAGGCAAATGTTACCACATCAGTAAACATTGTATTGCATCGCCCAGCCTCAATATCATCCCTCAGAGTATGACGGGGATCTCGGCCACCCCGGCTCCACGCACCCACTCATGGTGCCAAGCACCGACGCGGCGTTGCCCCGCTGAACATCTAGAGACAGCCGTTGAGAATTCAAACGGACAAAAGGTTTGCCCGCTCGACAGCGCGGCATGTTTGTTGAACTTCGCTTCTTCCGCCCTCGCAACGGTAGACGCTGCGCGGGAGGCACGAGGGCGTTTCCCTGATGGCGAATGTTTGAGGACACCCTTGAAGAACCTCCAGAACTCGCCTCGAAGTTGTTAGAGTTCGTCTCAGGGTTGAGGATGAAAATCTCCAGACCAAGGGAGGATACGGATCAATAAGACCCAGTTCAAAGCTGAGATTTTTTCGATTGCATCCGAATGTCAGTCTGAAACGTGTACCCGGTTTTTATTGATGTCGCAGAAGTGTTTCCGGCTCTAATCAATGGCACGTTCGGACCTGCATTTGAGGATGTGTCGCTCTCATTTTGAAGTATTTTTGGCGTATTGGAGCCTGTCAAGTTAGCACCAATCGCGAGCAAGAATAAGATCATGTGCATCGTAGGTTTTTCTTTCAAGATGTACAGAGTGACCTATACGTCATCTGTGGTACAGTCTTCTCCCGCTAATTCCCAGTCCTATCATCACGGTTTTACTTTATCGCCGTTTTTTCCGAGCCGACCTGAATTGGACATCAAAACTGAGAGCAGACTTTTTATCGGATGGAACTCTTGAATCTATGTCGACTGTGGGGTAAGCGTGCCAGTTCGGAAGAGACTGTACTCGTCGGATCAGACGTCTTCTGCCACACAGATTGGGCTGATTGAAAACGAACGAGAAGATTGTTCGAGTGGCGCGCTAATAACGTTCGGCGGCGCCGCCGCCATTTGGTCAACGGAACTCCCGGGAGTTGTGGAACTCTCAGTAGCATGGAAAGTGTAGTCGTGTCCCACAGCGGAGCTAGCTGACCTGTAACGCTCACGTTTGTGTTGACATCGCTGGACACCCTCAGCTGTTCACATGGATCGGGGTAATATATCGTTAAGAGCATATTGAGACCAGGTGAATTTCCGGTCCCACGGAAATATGGAGGCCAATGAAATCCCGATCAGGTAACATCCCACCAATCAGAATATTTCATTGCCAGAAACCCACTATGCTCGCTTTCAGAAACTAGCAGGACTTGTAAATCATAATACCAAACAGACACCTGTGGATCATCGGCTGCAAGGCTCTGAGTGTGTAGCATCTTGCATCAAAGAGGAACCACCGTCAGAATTTCCGAGATAAGTCCGAATAAATCCCCCAGAAGGTCAACAGAGATGGTATGCCTGCTGACGAATAAAGCATGCCGCTGCTTCGCCTGTCTAGGCGAAGATGACGTACGGATTTCATGGCAGCTACGATCGTCTGATCACCGTCATCTTCTCCATTTATGGAACGAACTTCCTCCAACCCCACGCAGCGCTTTTACGCAGTTTTTTTGTTAATAACAAGTCTAACTGCATGGGGTGTTCGCTCCAAATCAGGCGTCGGCGACGCTGCAAGAAGCCCGGCGGAAACCAGCTTTCCTTTTCTGGCGTCCCAGTACTCACAAGCTCTCCATGAAAAATTGATGGGAGATTGATGTTCATGTAGATTCTTTCCTTTTCTCCCTATTCCCAATGAGCAAGTGGTCTTCAAGATCTCGTACAAGTACAGCTTCATTCAGTCTCAGGTGATAAAGCTCTTCTAGTCGTGTCCTGACTCCTTGAATTATTGTTCTCATCTGTTCATCGGGGAATGCTCACGACTATGTCCCTGTGTTCCGCTGAAGCCAGAAAACAGAAGTATTTTTAGTTGTTCTCAAACCCATGTCTCGAATAATGGGATTGAGTAGAGTATGGATGGAGCAGTGGTAAGCGAACCAGTGGTGGGATTGATTGATTGATTGATTGATTGTTTATTGACCATCTTCATGCTGTATTTTCATTCCAAATATAGCTGAAGACCCTTAATACGGGGCGATGACTCAGCTGGTCGACGGTGCGGTTATTATTTTTTTTTCGGACATACGGTTTGGGTCGTTTTTCCGTTCCCACTTCTCAAGTATTCTCTTGGTGTCGAATATCATTCTTGGTGTGCTCTCTCCGTGTAGTCCTAGCCTTTTCTGTATTGTACACTCAGAATCTGGGATTTCTTCGCATTCAAGAAGCACATGATCCATAGTTTCGTCCTCCCTTCCGCACCGTTGGCAGGTCGCTTCGATGTCTATGTATCTTGACCTGTATTTCCTAGTCTGTAGGCATCCCGCTCTGGCATTCGCGAGCAGTCGACTGCCTCTACTGTTATCATATATGTGTTCGATATTTCCTCGAGCTTTTTTGAAATTGCGATATCGGTCAAGCGTTCTCTTTTCCGACATACCTTTTCGCCATTCCTTATCCAGCTTGTTATTCAGCGTCTCTTCCACATATTTCTTGTAGCTTCTGAGACCCATCCTTGCCTCGCTGGTTGAACGTTCTTTCAATTCCTGGCATTTGAATCGTTTCTTGACTTGGTTAATTCTTTTCTTCAATGAGGTTTCCGTCTTTGTGATCTCCAGCATGGTATGGATCGCTTTTGGCCACCTGGCTTCATTCATTTCGCTTATTCTGGCCGAGTACATGAGTTTCGCTTTCGTTTCGCGTGCCTCGAAGGGTGACCATCCTAGTTCTCCGTCTATGAATTCGACGGCGGTGTTCGCGTTCGGTTGTCCCAAGGCCCACCGTCCTGCTTCGCGTTGCAGGTTTTCGAGCCGTTTCCGCAATTTGGCGGGCATGGTTGTAACCGAGTTTGCATACGTTAGTGCTGGGACTGCTGTGCTTTTCCATTGGATCTTGGTGACTTCGAATCTGTTAAATCTCCACAGCGACTTGGAGTGCATTTGTCTGATCACTTTCTCCGCTTTTTCCTCCCAGATCTTTTCCTGTTCCTGGAGGTAGTTTTTCTCGTTGCAGAGAGTTATTCCCAGGTATTTGTACTGGTCGAGTACCGGTATCAGTTGGTTCTGTATTCGGAGTGTTTCCTCCGGTTTTGAGTCCTTTACTTTTGCAAATTCTACAATCGCGCTTTTATCGGGGTTGAATCGGAGTCCCATTTCTTCTCCGAATTCCGATACAACTTCCAATAACCTCTCCATGTTTTTCATGGATTGTGCCATCAGCACCAGGTCATCGTCACCAGGCCATCATTCTCAATGCTGGGTACTACGGTTGAACTCCCAGTGCTCAGAGCAGCAGTAATTGGTTCACCGATAGTGATTTCTGAGGCTGTTCTATCAACGGAAGACTTGGTTGTTAACATGCACGCCATGCGTTCTCGTGGAGACTAGTAGAGAAATAAGCCTGAGTGTTTGAAGCCCAACTTTCTGAAGTGGTTGTATTACAAGTTCCAGAGCTGTTGATCTTCAGCGTTTCAAGAACTTCGGAACTCACTGTTCCAAACAGCTCAGTAGAACTCAGAAACAAATCGGGCAGTGAATCTCAACGACACGTTCATCAGAGTGAATTGGATCCACGGAAAGTCGGTACTGATGCCTACAGGAATGGTTGTCGATGGCGTCAGAGTCGCGCGCTCCAGAAATTCCTCTCTTAAAAACAACGAGGATAGGTGTGATCACTCCCAATCCGGTGGAATTCATGGAAGATGAGTTGAGATTTCGTGGAGAGACTCTTTCGCAGTGTTCGAGTCACCACTGACCACGAAACGCTGTCAGTTCTCTCAAGTTCTGAACATACAGTGATGGCTAAGCTTCTCATGAACTCGTAGATGCTCGCCTGCAGAAATGGTCTTGGGGAAGCGATCATATCGGCAGAAGGGTGCGCACCCATTCGCCTGAAATCCTATTGGCCTGAAAACCCATTCGCCTGAAAACCCATTCGCTTGAAAACCCATTCGCCTGAAAACCCATTGGCCCGAATTCTTCGAGTGCTTTCTAAGCGAGACCGAAGCTTCTACGCGCAGCGCGGAGCCGTCACGCTATCAAGCGGCATCTCGTTCCCTCCAGATAGCTTGCTCTACATGACAATGATCAGGATGGTATGCTTCATTCTATCACTGAAAGTCTTAATTATAATTTCACACTTTTATTCACCGAGCGAACCTACAATTGTTTCATGTTCCCTGTAGTTCCATGGAACACTACAGCCGTAACATTAATTCGAATCTCACACTCGTTCAGAGAATCGGGAGTTTACCTACGAGCGGACATCGATTTCCGAACTGCCCAAATCCATTTCCAGAGCACTCTTAAGTTCCAATCTCAATTTTCCGAGAGTTCGAAATCCTGAAGTCCGCAAATTCGTGTCTATTTGTCTACCTGTCGGCGGGATCAGCGCTGCGCTTAGAAGCCTTGCTAGCCCAGAAAGTACTCTCTGAATTTTCGGGCAAGCCGGTTTTCAGGCTAACGGGTTTTCAGGCCAATGGGTATTCAGGCGATTAGGATTTCAGGCCAATGGGCTGTAATCGGCAGAAGATGAGCTTGGCTTCAAACGTTTCCGAGAAGCGGTTCTAGATTCTCTGAAGCAGCGTTATGCTCCGATTGGGATTGGAACCGAAGTCAATTCGACCCCGCTCTCGTGCTGTTTTATGTTTTACGGTTAAACTTACAAGACTCTGACCAAGGTTGACACGGAGGGAGGACAATCCCTCGAGGTCCCTGTCAGAGCATGCGTGCCCTAGTGTATGAATGAACAGCTCACTGTATGAAAGCTATGCGGATGAGCCGCTGTGCATGGTGACATTGTCAACACTGGGTATTGGTTCGAAAGAAAATCACACTCGACGAGTAGCTCGAGAGAAGCCGTGATTAGCACGTCACCATGTGAAGTATAGCATCCATGATAGACGTTGCTTGGTGCAGTCAACTTATGGTCCTATCCTTCGAGAAACTGGAGTTTGGGCGCCTCAGACAGGGACATCTCATTCCAGCCACTCAAACGGTCTTGGAGTCTCCCTCAGGATGGATTACCATTGATAATCATATAATGATGTATCTCATGAGTAGATCACAAGTTGTGAAAGTTGACTTAGCAGGAACGCATTCAGTCCGGAAAAACCATTGAGGACTTGAACAAGGTATGTACTATGCCTTCCTGAGCACCGCACCCTTTGGGAATTCAAGTTGACAGTCACTCATTGATCCCACTTGGTTCACGTACTGAAAGTACACATTGACCCTGCAAATCGTGAGAGGGTCATCCTTAAGTCTTCCAGTGACAGAAAACTTGTGAAGATGTAAGACACGAAAAGGAAGATGAAGTTACATGCCCAATGACATGAGACACTTACGATTGTCTGAACATGTCGGCATCATGGGAACAACATGCCCAACGAGTCTTCGTTTCTGGTGTCAAAAGGGAAAGGAAATCGTTGAGCCTCCGGAGAAGAGGATAATTTCAGAAACTCTCTCGGTGCTACTTAGCATTTACTTCGAGGATCCCATGGCGATTGTTAGATCAATCTTTGATTCCTTACTTCCTCGATCCTAGAGTAGAATCTGGCAGGTTGAATTCGACTGGAAGTTGGGATAGAGGAAGGAGAGTTCTTTATCCTAAGTTCGCATGGGAGCTATTATGCTAGTGATTCTCGAATCGACTAAGATCACACCCACCGAGGCAAAGCGAATGCTTTAGAGAATGCGGCGTAGCCTCAGATGCCAGAAACTCAGATGCCAGAAACTCAGATGCCAGAAACTCAGATGCCAGAATGAAACACTCTCCCGACTCCGGATGGGTCCCCGCTGATTCAGCGGGTTATTGGAGGCCGCGAATGAAGTTAAGCAGAACCGGGGAGCTCAATGGGGGAAGCTCCAGCTCCAATGGCTCTAGCACAGGCTACCTCTGTTACCCTCCTTGGGCCTACAGGATCAGCTTGAGAACCACCCCGGACACGTGATTAGTGTCGATCGACGTGGAAAACTCAACGACGTCCTCATTGCGGGTCTCCGGACCCGCCTCAATCCTACACTCTCTCCTCCACTGGCAGTGCTGATTCGCTAGCGACGAGTAGGAAGGAAGGTAGTTCCTCTCCTAACTCCGTGCATTGAGTGAGGAATCGCCGAGCTAGCGGCCCAAAAGCCAAGTTGAGGCTGAGCGAGCTTTCGGCAAAAGGGGGCTGCGACCGCTCGGAATGTGCGAAGGATCGCTTCTCTATCTCCCCGCAGCTCGAGTCCCCGAACGTCCACGCTGATCGAGATTGATTCATCATGATTCATTCATTGCCATCATCAGAAAACCATCAATAAATCGCAGGGGGTACGGTGCAGCGTGTACCATATGTACGGTCGCGCTTGTTGCAGACGTCGGAGACGCTGTGCTCCCAAATCCGCTTAATCAGCGGGGATCTATCCGGAATCGGGAGAGGGTTTCATTCTGGCATCTGAGTTTCTGCCATCTGAGGCATAACCGAGAATGCTTCCCACACACCTCCCTGATAGGCGAACTGATTAACGTGGATCTTGCTGATGTGTGACATGAGAGGATGAATTGATTCTTTGATTCAAAAGGATATCCCTCACCTGAATGCTTGCAAAAGATCAGTGGTGACGTCGAACACCCGACGAATTTTGTTCTCGGTGAAATCTGTTCAAAGGAACAGACAGGAGCACTAGACTCCCGAAGAAAGTCAGCTTGGAAGTATTGATTGAGTGAGATTCTTCCCAAACAGAACAAACGACCTGTCCCGCTAGAAGGTTGTCTCAGAAGGTCAAACCTGAAAAGCCCATCTGAGTACCTCGGTGATTGAAAAGTTCCTCAAGCAACAAAACTGGTGGAAACGAGGCAGAGCATTACGATGGAAATTCGGTCCCTATCGAAGATCCCCGCGGACAGCCTAGACGAAGCTGTCTTCCGAGAAGTCCGAATGCTTGAATAACTGAGAGCCGCAGCTCGGTCTCAATATGAAAACCAGCTCCAGCTGCTCGAGAAACCGGTGTGTGGAGATGTTCTTGGTCTGGAACTCACCAGTGGAGCTGCTGTGTTCAGGCATTCGTCCTGAACCCTGTTTGAGTAACTTTCATGAATCATCATCCGCCACTCCATGAATGTAATGGAAGATGTATGGATGGATTGATGAGTTATACATTGTTGTCATGAGAACTGATGAACTCAGCCATCAGAGACTTGTCTGTCCATTTTCTTATATGGATAGATGAGAGGTTTGAAACGATGGATGACCGGACTTCTCAGCTCTGCTCCTCAAACATCGTGTGTGTTCGTCCAGACGGATCATCAACCTCCACAGAAATCGAAGATGTTCAAGTGCAGATGATGAGTGCGCCCATTGGTCATAGAATGAGCTGCAGACTCACTGTCAGCATGACAATTAGCCTGAATGGCTGAGCTGACTTATCAGCTTGGACTACCATCTCGGTACAGTACTATTCAAAACTGTGTTAGACTGTACTGACTGGGCTCTGCAACGGTGATTTGACCGCGGTTAGTGAGCGCGAACGGATCGCGCTCAAAGCCGCATTCATTTGCAATTTTTCGAAGCGTATGATATTTTGAGAAAGCGTCCTGTCTGATGAGCGTACTCTGACTGAGGATCTGGAATGAGACTAAGAATTCGAGAGAAATTAATTGCTTCTGGAACTGTGACATCTTGTGTGATGACTCCCGTTGAAAAAACTTCGTACACGCGTCCAGAAGCCGGCTAGCAATTATACCTGGACGTATCACACACCATTTCCCCATGAGCAAGCCGTTCAAGAACTCGATGAGCCAGCATTGGAGGCAGATGGCTCAATCTTCCAGAGCTGTGCACATCAGGTAGGATCAAGGAACAGAGCACAGCGGAAGAAGCTATCATGTGGGTCGCACCCGCGTTGGAAAGCATTGATGGGAGAATCCTGATGAAAACCTACCAGAAAACGGCGATCTCTCATGCACTGGTCGGGACCGAGAATAAACGCCCTTTTTAAAGACCGCAACGATCATATCGAAGCCGGGAGCAGTAACTTGGAGTCAGAAAAAACTAGAAGCAGCACAAAAGAGGACCTCGAGGAATCCCGATAGAAAAAACTCGAGAACTCAGGACGTCGAATTTGCGTGAGTCTTCCGAACCCAACAAAGAAGCATGCCTTCGGGCACTCTTCGCTCGCGAAACCGTGCAGAAAACGGCCCCAATGCCACATTTCAGAGTTCGCAACACTTCCTTAGCGGATCGTGAGGAGTTGAACCCGAAGTTGCTGACTACATTCATCGGACGCGAGGCTCTACAATATAAGATGGTCTCTCTTGCATAAGGATAATGTTTCGAAGATTTCGTGACTTCAAACGTTCAACCAATGTTCCCGGCCCCATCTGACCAAGGTCGAGTTGTAACAAACGAAACCTCATGAGATGTCATTTGGGACTCGTTGTATTCTGTTCCTCTCGTCTTCGGCTATGACTCGTTTCAATGTGACCAGGCGTGGAAATTATGGTATCGGTGTAGGATCTGATCGGAATCACGTCTCCGGGCACTTTCCCATGTAACCGCGGTTTTCGGTCATGATTTTGCGGTACCCCGCCATTGCGGCTATTAATTCACGTTCATCGGTTGACCGTGCCCGCGGTTATTTGCAAATTGTGTATTTCACACAACGTGAAATGAGGATGATCTTTTCTGGTCGACAAATGAGTGATTTACCATCGAAATCCTGGTCAAAGAAGAACTGAATATGTTAGCTGATCAAAGTATTCAAAGAAGAACACAGGGGTTCCTAAGCCGATTCGAATACTTGCGCTCTCTTCACTAAAGCGCAATCTAACGATACAATGATAAATAGTGTCATCTCGGCCTCCTGCTGCATCACATCTTGTGAACTCACGTACTGTAGAAATACAATACAAACTACAGGCAGGGTTGAATCATCGCGATCAAAGCTGTTAGAGCTCATTTCAAGCTATGAACACTCGTCCGTTCCGGTTCACTGTCTGGATAAGAGATGGAGCTCTACAGACGTCAATGCATGCCAATCAATGCATTACCATCAACTTTCAACATACGGTTCATAAGTTCCATGATTTCACTCTTTTGAGTGTCAAATCGTGATAAAGCATTGAAATAGAATCCCGTGGAATTATAAACTCCATGTCCCGATTGAGAAAAACCGAAAGTGAACCAAGCTAGCTCCACGCGTCAAAAAAATGGAGAATCCCCAGAAATCACTCTTTGATGATCTTCCCGGAGGATACTAGAGAAACGAAGGAGAACTTTCCAAACTGAGAGTCAACAGTTATGTGATTATCGACGTGAATGATCCCCGCTTGCCATGATGGTGTGACAGGCACAGTTTTCAAAGGAGTAGGATTTATATTAGGAAGATAATCTTTCCTGAGCCTTTCTACGTCATTCGGTTTTGACGTATTGTGTTCCCAGAAACAACGGAGCTCATTCTCGGCGTCTGTTGGAAGAAAAACCAACCGAAGATCCAAGGTACACACCCCAAGCGGAGTGCAGAGCGTTTCCTCGAAAGCCTGTCATCGCATCGGAAAGGCGAGCGGATTACGACGCATTGATTTGGGAGAACGTTTTTTGTTCAAATATGGAACAATTCTTGATCGATAAAGAAGGAGGAGCCAACATGCCTCGCCAGGAGTTACACCCTGGTACGTCACCGAGTAGAGGCAATCAGGACCCTAGAGAAAGGATCTTGGAGGAGAACTCAAACAGGAACCCGGTCTGAACCGTACACTACGTTGGAAAGGAGATAGGACAACGAATCCGCAAAGGAACCTTCGTGCCATCAGATGACCACTCCGGATGTTGTTACGGAGTCCTCTACCAATAAGTAAACATGAAAGGAAGGGAACGGTGACCCTTTCCAAGCAGCTGCGTAACAAGGGGAGGGGCGGACCGCCCCGCGCACCACCTGACCGAGAAACACCAGGGGCACCATTTCTAGCTTCCCACTGGAGCTCCTGAAGTTCATTGGGAAGTACAATCTCGACATCGAAACCGATGGATTCCCTTTGCTTACCCTTTGTGCTATGAATTCTAACGAGCCTCGAGATTCTCGAAGCGTGGATGAAGCGCGGAAAGAATTCGGGACGCGGAAGCCTGGAAACCGCTGCATTCAAAGAGGCACACTGGGAATGCATCCTGGAGCCAGATAAATTGTCGTTGACGTTCTTTGCCAACACAGGAGACACTACATTCGACTCGGATCCTCTTCTCAGCACATAAGGTGGGCTACCGAGGGGAGAGGCTATTGGCCGGAGCCCTTTTCAGATTCGCACGTCAGATAAGGCAGCGCGGCAAGAAAAATCACAGGAATAAGTGATCGACCTCTTGGGCGTCGGCGATGTCGAACTATTGTCTGGACAGGTCTGCTCCGTTCGATTCTTGCTGATATGCTGTACATTTTCCAGCACAGGAACAGATGACCTTTTCCCCGAAGCAGAGACATAAATTAAGGCTCGCCAAACCATCACAGTTCTCAGAAGTCAGAGCCTTTTATTTTTTCGTTCTCCACGTTCCAGCGGCTGATCCGGGTAAATGAGCCGTCCTCCTGGTCATAATTGCATGGGTTTGCGGAACGACTCTCACCCTCAACTTCCCTCCCCAGGTTTTTTCCTGGTGCCTTCCACCGAAGTTCAATCGTAGACGACGATCCTTCTGCGCTCGAGAAGATCCGCAAGTCGGAAATCCTGGAAAAATCACAACCCGATGGGAGCAGTGTGAGCATTGAGTCTTCGCTGGAGCGCTGGCTTCTCATTGAGCGATGGCCGTTTTCTGGGAACAGTGCTCCTGAAACTTTGAAACTCCATTCCAAACAGTTCCCAACTCTTTCTCCTGCGGAACCGTTCCTCGTCGTGGCGACACTGCAAGAGAAATTCTTGCTGGCCGAGCGACCTTGACTTAGCTTCGGCAGAGTTGGGAGACCCATTGGCAGCGGACCACAATGACGACGAGAACTGTGTGTGAATCTGGTTTGTGCCTTGGTTTCCTTGATCATTCATATCAATTGTACATTTCCAAGAGAGACAAAGCGAAAAGGTTCACGCTGTTTCACGAGTTGGTCAAACTGAATCCGATCTGATTTTTTTTTGATCGAAAGCTCTTGAAAGAGTGCATCTTTCGGCATTTCTATTTCCAACAATCAGGACAGGGTTGCCTCTTCCAGAGCCCGTCCACAAAACGCTCGTTGTATCGCGAAGATCATTTGCAAATCTGGAGAGGGTACTCAACACCCCCAAATTGAACCCGTCAGACCCCTCGCCGACCCCTTTCCGTGAAGCTCCGCCTTCAACTGCCCAGGGAAGCCGATTTGGGAGAACTCATCGATTGCGAGAGTTTCTCATCTGGAGCCAAACTACCCGAAAAGGAAGTGACCGTGCCGATCCGACGATTTTTGCTCCACCTTAGAAGACACTTGGCGCTCATCTCATGCGCCCGCTTGAAAACGCGCCGACAGCTCGGCAGGGGTCATAACTAGGCATCGCAGCGGTTCCGAACCGCGGTTCCGGAACCGCAAGGAACCGCAAGATTCTGCGGTTCTGGAACCGCGAGGAACCGCAATATTTTGCGGTTCCAGAACCGCAAGAAGCCGCGCGGAAGAAGCTTTTATCTAGCGCCCATATCAGCGAGCCGAGACCTTCACCGTGCCCTGCCTTGGTAGAGCTCAGTTCGAATGGTAGAATGAGAGCCGAAACTTCAGTGAAAGTTCAGAAGTATCATTCGAAGCCACCGCCAGGCCGACACCTACTCCCTGAGGAGCTTGCCACGATGGCGATGCTACTCCATTGCACACCAGGACCACGCCTCGAAGGAACGAGAGCGCCGAATTTTTAAAATCACCATGCTCTCTGCTTCGTCTCACGTCGCGCCGTCGCGCTGCGCAAGTCGCATGGTACGGATCGTTGCATGAATCGTAGAAAATATCTCTCTGAGCTCGCTTTTGTGATCCGGTTCTGTCCGAGAGAATCCCGTCCTCTATCACGAGGAATCTTTCCCACTCTACGGGACGCAACGATGAGTGGTTTTGCTAAAACGGTGCACTCAAAAATTTTGTTCTGGAAATTGTTTTTGAAACGTGGCGTACAAGCCAAATGCACAGTCTGTTCCAGCGTGGGCATTCAAATGGAGCTAGAATGTTCGAGACATTTCACACGTTTTCGCACGATAGGATGCTCCAGAGAACTGACTCCCAGCAGCTGGGGGAAACTAAAAATATAGCTCTGACCGTAGCTGCATTTGCGTTCGGAGTTCCAAACCCAGTAAGTAATTGTTTTCGTGTCTCGAAACTCAGGAATTAAAGACAGAAAGATCGACGAGCGCTTTGAGCAAACATTTGAGGACACAGCATGGATTGAACGAAAACAGTCCACTGCCATTTCGTGACTCATCATCGACGGAACGAGCGACAAATTCTGAGCGAGCCCTCATCATTTCGGCCGTTGGTCGTGGTTCTTCGCGGTTCTCACTTGCGGTTCTGGGACCGCGGTTCTTACTTGCGGTTCTCAGAGAACCGAGAACCGCGGTTCCGAAAATTCGCGGTTCCTTGCGATGCCTAGTCATAACGGCCAAGACTGACTCCGCGAACATGTCTGCTCGTTGTGGGACAAGAATCTGTGGCCTCAAAATAGCCCAGATTTGAATCCTCTGGATTTCTACGTTCGTGGTCTTATTGTGGTGGAGTCAAAGGAACGAGCGCACAGGGACGCGGAGGAGTTGAGGGAGGCGATCCGAGACGCGATTGCCACCAATCCGAGAGAACAGGTGGAAAGTGCGTGCCGTGGCTTCCGCAGCAGACTGGAGAAAGTCATCGCGGCGAGCGGCGCCATAAATACTTGAATGTCTTGCGAATATTCCGAGCCCTTATTCGTCTTCATTCGTCCCGGACTTCAGTTCTCATGCACCCGAAACCGTGGGACATGAGATGAGCGCAAAGTGACTTCTGAGGTCGACAGAAAATCGGGGACTCGACCCGGTTATTTCCTTTCCAGGTAGTCCGGCTCGAAATACGAAACTTGAGCCATCGATGAGTTCGCCGGGATCGGTTTCCCTGAGGGGTTATAGGCGGTTCTCAACTTGTTCATCTTGCAACCGATCTGCGCGTTCCTGCGATCGTTTTGTAGGCGGGATCAAGAGGAATCTTTCAGCTTATTATTCTTTGGAATCGGTTGAGAATTGGCGATTCCCTGCTCATTCCAGGTCGACTCCCGGGGCCACGGATAAAGTTGAGGGGTACTTCGACGAGCTCTGGGGGAAAGCACCCCTCATACGATTGTTGAAAATAAAAATGCGCCCCACCGAGAGCCTTCGATAATCAGAAAAAGATCCAAGATCGAACCGAGTTTGACCCGAAGAGAGCTCGAGACACGAAGGTCACCGGAATCCGACTTTTCCGTTCAACGATTGAACATTGAACGATATTGGAAGATCGAACAGAGTGCGACAATTGAATGATTGTGTGGTGAGCCAAGTGACCAGGAAGGAGTGGTCGAACCACGTTTCCTTCTCCTCGGGAGAGCTCTCAAATCGATCGCTCTATGCGAGTGTCCTCTATGCGTCGGCAGAAAAGAGATTCGATTAGAGTGCTCTGACCCAGTGTTTGTCAGCAAGGTCGGAACCGACTCCCGGGGGCTACAGCGGCATGGCCCCCAAAAACTCTTCTGTCATACTAGGAAGGGTGGATCATATTCTACTTGTTTCGATGGAAGTATTCCCCATCCGTTTGATGTGAGTTGTGCTCACAACTCCTCCCCTCTTACGAATTTTGGGAGACAGAGAGAAAGAGAGAACCGGACACTTAACTGAGAGGCTCGCGCTCAACTTGGGAAAGCGTTGCGCGCTGGACTATACGGGGTTTGAAGAGAGAACATGGAGGCGCCCAACATTTCGTTTCGGGCTATCCTGGAACCTCTCCTTCGGAGAGGTACCCCCGGAAAGTTCACGAGAGTCTTCAGTGGGGAAAGTCATTTTTGAAATTTTGATTCGAGAACTCGGGCCTCGCTAGCTTCGTACTGCGTATAGAGCTGGCAACAGCTAAGCATCCGCGTAACCTTAGATCTCACGCGCATTTATTGACACCTCTTCCGGTAATTCATGGTTGGTTCAATGGTACTGGTTCGAAAAAACGAACACAAGCCAAACCGCACACGACAGAGAGAGGAAAGGGGAGAGCGTGATAGGGTAGAGCGGGAAGGCAACGGAGGGAGAGAGTGACGAGCGGAAGAGACATCTCAGGGTTCCTCGCGCTGTTATATATGGCTTCTAATAGCGCCAAGAGCTATATTCGAGGTGGCTGTCAACGATGCGGTGCCCGAGGGAGTGTCCCGAATAACGCACTCACCTTGAAATACTAATCTAGATCTGATCTGGAAATCCTACGGAGTCACAAACAAACGTGTCCCCTCCGGACTAGTGTACGAGCGCTCGTGTAAGCCCAGGTCCACTGCTCGGCAATTGGTACTGAAGATCCCATTTGAAGAACCGGAACGACCCAAACTCTGCTGTGACTACGGCAGCGGTATCCATGAGAACTGCGTCGACACTTGACTCGTACCGCGGTTGAGCCGCTCAGAAGGATTCTCACTACTTGATGCCTCGTCAAGATTGTCAAAGCTTTCATTGCAGGCATTTCATGCTCTCTTGGCCAAGATGATTTTTCAGCTGTAGCATCAACTTCTTCTCCTCGCAAGTTGTCGACGTGTTACCTTCATGCAGAACTTTGGAAACCGAAGACAGTATCCCCCGTTAGTTCGCCGATGAAGCCTTTTTGCTGCGAGGAGCTGATCTCCTCAAGTCACAGCTGATCCGGTAAACTAGCGTAGACAGCTTTCGCTGAGCCTTAGAACGGCTCTTGAGACTGCGAAGCTCATACAGACAGTCAAGTGTGGCCCCGGACGGCCACTGCATCGAAAACGATTGCGCTACATCCAAATCAGTGGCAGACTGGTCTTCGCGAGTGAACCGCTCTCTTGATCATCTACCGCCGATCGGGCAACCGCTGAGGTTCCCGCCGATCACTCGATTCAGCGCGGCCCCGGATATGCACCTCGATAGAGAGATCTTGCTGTGAGCTGCAGGGCCATCAGAGAAGAGTCGAATTCTATTCTCGTTGATTGTTAGGTGCCGACGCGCACCCGCATATACGGCGAGCAAAATTCATGTTGAGGGATTGTCGATAGATGCGACGTGTTGCGTTATCACAGGGCTGGATTCTTGAGGATAATGAGATGTCAGAAACCTGACATCGGAAAGAATCTCTGCTCGGTGGCATAGTCATTTCTCGCACTTATACTTCGAGAACAACTCTCCGCACCTCCCGCGGGCAGAGCCTACCAGTCTCTTTTGTCGAGCGTTTTTTTTTTTCACTCGGAATTCTAGTCTGATTCTCAGCCTGCGACAAAGCAAACGGATCTCGCGACTTCAATCCTTTCTGGTAGATGACTCAGTCCTCGTGAAGCCCCTGAAAATTCCCAGGCTTGATATCACGACGTAAAACGTGATTGCCGGAGAGGACACAGAAAAGGGTGATCACTGTTGAAATCGGATGTTCTGCTTGCTCAATATTTAAGAGCAATCTCGAGCATAACGTTATGACCCTTGAACTGGTTGATCTCGGTCCGAACCGCGGCAGACCCCGGTGGAAACCTGATCTCCCAAGTTTCCTTCCTATTTGAGATACGAGAGTATCGGAGCGAGCATTCAGATGAGTTCGTCCACCCAGGATTCGGCACAGTGTATCGGTCTGTCTGTGTACATCCTCGCCATGTAGTTTATTCCGATGAGGGCAACTGCGCCTTTCAACTCAAACCCGAACAACGGCTCGAGTTTTTCTGCGCAGAAACATTTCGTCCCTTCGCCGAGGTCTCCCAGGCAGATGAGATGCTGCCGAGCTCACTGAGGCTCGAGCCGCACGTTTCCTCTCTCGATTCGGCCTATCTGGTAAGCTGTCCAAAGCAGGGCCTCTGTTTCGGGGCGCACAGTCGAACAACCTGCTACCGATGGGGAGGCTTTTCAGCAAAAATTAATACGGCGAGTCATCTGGGCAGAAGCCATCCATTCTCTGAAAATAGCTCCCCGCACCCGTTCCAACAAATGAAACGCAAGACGAAATCGTCTCGGGGAACAATTACGCGGTCGGCTCGAAGTTCCGTCATTATTATTCGGTTATTTTTAACTAGGGGAAAATTTGGCGCGTGATAGCCCTCGAGCACTCCTGTCGGTCCAACCCGATCCACGATAAACATCTTCTGAGACTTCATTACTTTTGTCTGAGGTAGAAACCTGCCGGAGTTTCTTCCTGCGATAAACGAATCATTCCCAATTTTCGCTGACAGACTTTTCGTGGAGCTGCACATTCGGAAATCTGACTTTCGGGCGCCCCGGTTATCTGGATCGCAGGAATGGACGCTGACGCCGGGTGAGTTGGAAATATCGCGGAGTCCCCAAAGAGTCTCGATGCGTTGGTATGTTTACGCGTCGGGATGTTCCGCGAGAGGCAGCAAAATCCTTCTGAAAGAGAGTTCTTTCCAAACGAGCTATAGGACGTGGGCCCGATCGCTCGTTTACTCCATGAGCCGGCCAGCTGATTCAACAAGTTTTACACACGACCGAGCGCTGTTTGCTTTGTCTGACGGTTCAAATACGGTCATCATAACTCCTATCTCTAGTGAATGAGATCCTCGGCCCGACCTTGGAACTCGATTGCTCGAGACAATGGTAGCAGAGCGTTGGACATCTCGAGGGTGATTCACGGCCATCGGGATGACAATCGTCACAGCTCGGGCTCTTACTCGATCAACAAGCTTCATAAGAAATCGTTGAGTTTCGATGAAAAGTTCAAAGATCTGCATTTCGTGGATCCACGGTGCCGCATCTGTGGTATCCCACTCGGATACCACGTCGCCTCCTCAGACGACGGGACCCCCTCGAGAGTCAGGAGCCATCTTCTCCTCCCTATCCGTCTCTCTCAGGTTCACCCCTCGGAATGGGACTCCGGCTGTCTTCCGAGGTTCCAACCTCTCAGGAGCCGACGAAGTCCGTCGACGTTCAGGGGCATGTATTAGGTTTCCCGGTGAGTTCTGAATCGATCTGACCTAACGCCGTTATCCGCAGCATCCGAGGGAATATCAGCGGAATTAGTCAGGAGTCGAAAAAAATAACTTCAGGAGGCAATATCTCTTTCATCTCGAAGCCTGTCTCGAGAAATGAAAACCTGGATCACGAGTTCTCGCCCTTTTCTCCCATCGCCGACTCGATCCGTCTCAGGAAGCTTTTCTCCGCCGCACGGAAAACTTCGTCCTCAGAGCTTTCGATTGCGAGCTCCCACACTTCTTCATCTGAGCTTATTAATCCCACGTCCCTCCCTCTTTTTTGTAGTGATTTGGCTCAGGGCTCATCGTAAGTCAGAAATTTTCTAACTCTCTCTTCTTTTGCTCATATATCGGTGAAAAATTACCCGATTCCAGATTTTTCGCTTTCGATAGCTGGAAGAATGGCGCATACTTTTGATCCTGAGCTAGAAATCCGGAGTTGCCGGGCGTTCGAGCAGCATCCTACCCTGCGTCGACCTTGGCACTTCCGAATTCGATCGGTCGACTTCAGAAGTTTTTCGACTGTTTTTTTTGAGAAGAGTCGAAAAAAATGATGGTGATCTTCGAGCCGATTTGCGAAAATACATTTTCCACCGATTTATGAGAAAACGAAGAGAGAGTAAGAAAATTCCCGACTTACGATGATTACCCTGTAGTTGACCGATGTCTCCCATCGCTCCCGCCCATTCCCGATATCTTAGATGATAGGAAATTGTTCATTATTTCTGAAAACCGCGTCTTCCGTGGTCCCCCGTTGCATGACCTGACGCGACCCGGTCTCAGGTGCAATTCATGATATGTCTCGCGAAAGACATGACTGTTTCCCACCTTCGCCGTTGGCGGGTCTCAGGAATGACAACTCCACTGTGCTATGACTATCCTTCATCTCATATTGAATAAATAGTTCGTAACCCATGGTTAGAGACGCCATATGACCGGACATTTTTTTTCCGGACATTCATGGAAACTGGGCAGGACATCAGTGCCGAAATTGGACATTAAACCGGACATTTTCAGATCCCCCCATTCATGTGACTGGAAGAGGCTTAAGCCTCGATATGTTTCCCTCATCCGATGCAGCACTGATGAGTCTTGAGTACTAGGATGAGAAATCAAAGTGAACTTCACTCTCTCTTCAATTATATCCAACATCTGTTCCTTCGGGCACAGTGTTCTTTGACCGAGATCTCCTCTGAATTCGAGCCTTTAGAGGGCCTTCGCTCGGAGTATTTCCCGAAATCATGTCAATGCTCTCTAGAGCCGGACATTCGCTCCCGGAAGGGCTTGGAAACGAACTGGCTCATCTTCGATCTCCCAACAATGAAAATTATCTTCTTGGATCCCGAACTTTGGACCTTTTCTCCCAAAATCCCAGAATTCGGACATTCCTTCCTGAAATCGCGGGAACCGGACAAACCGGACGGACAAGGACATATCCGGTCATATGGCGTTGCTACCCATGGGCCATGCCGGGCGCAGTGCGAGAAAAACAGGCGTCAACAATCCCTCAGTGGCCTGGTCCCCATGACTGCGCACCAGGTATCGGTCCTCAGCTCCGTTTCACGGAATGCCTGAAGCTGCGTCCTTAACATCATCGAGTCGTTCGAGTTATTCCGGAGAAGGGGCATGGCCCCCTGGGTACGCCACACGAGAGAGATAGCGTCGTAAGCTCCCACGCGGCATTTCCTCGGCGACCCTCCCGGGAATCCCAGACAGGCCTCAGATTTTCGTACGGCTGAGCAGAGTAAACTGCCGTCTTGAATCCTGCGGCTTGTCTATCGCCTCGTCAGAGTTTCGTGGTCGCGAGGGAACAACCTCTTGGATATACTGTTGAACATTCCGACTGAGCGCCCAGAACGAGGACAGGGGAGGATTCGAGGAGAAGGATGAAACCCAACAGTTGACTCCCGCAGCCTCAGGACGGGGCGGGCTCTGCGTCTGAGCGGTCGTGACCGTACGATGGAAGGGTGGCGAATCGATACCGATGCAATAGATGTCCGACAAACGGAGTTCAGGAAGGGTAACATCACGAAGTCTGCAACGACACCTGCCGCGTGACGTTGGTACTGGAGCAGAAATCGGCAGGAATGTGTGTTAACGAAGAGTTGGTGGATGCGTCCGGAGGCTCTTGGTGAGATGCCGAACACTATCAGAGGGATATTCCAGCGATTGGCTCGTTGCAGATCCCGATATAGCGATACCTATGAGACAGCGATCGACGAGCGGAGACATCACATTATTGTGAATTCTCCTCTGTCACCATCGGGAAGAATGAGATGAGAACCGATCCGGGATAACTGAGCCGTCTGGAGAATCGATTCTGCGAGGAGATACGCTGTACTGGAGGGAGCTCGCGGGAAGCCCTCCTTCACTCCACCCCACGCAATAAGCTGTCACAGCTAAGTGAGCTCGCACATCATTGTGAGAAGCCGGGGCCCGCTGGCCACAGTCGGGAAGAAAGGTCATTCATGTTGGTCGCAGCTCCGGTTAGTCCCGATTCCCTTGAGAATGCATCGGTCCGAATCCGTTCAACACCTCGGCTTTCAATAAACGAGACGCCGCGGAGATCGAAAATCTGCCGGTGCTTCTTTCCCGGAAAACACCGGAAATTCTCGATCCACATCATTCATCGCTGAAACGTTTTGGGGTAACACTTGAGTGAGGTAAGCTGCCTCCTCAACCACCTCGGCCTGGTGAAAGTTGAACAAGCGGCATGCCTAACGAAACGGCCGAACCTGTAGGTTGCCCTAGGGCCGCTGTTCCGTTTCGGTATTGGTCTCGCACGCTGATCTGGAGCAGGCTCTGAGATATTGGGGCAACTCCCGGAAGACGGAGTCGACCGAATTGGTTCTCCTCCCGCCTCCCGGACCACTCAGCCGTGGGTCAAGAGAATTGAGAGCCCTCATCGAAGCATCCGCAACAACGCTGAACGCGCAATCCGAGGGCTTTTCCCTCCGCCGTGAGTGTTTTGACTTCCTTGTCGAGCGCCCGAAACCCTCGACCTGACCTCTGAGCCCTTCAAGCGCTTGCTCCACGATATTAACGCCGACGCTGTTTCAGGCTCCAGCTTCCCCCACTGATCCAGTTGTTGAGGTGTAAAGTTGAAAGAATCGGGTCACAAAGACCGATGGGGCTCACAGAAGAGTCGCGTCGAGTACTTGTTGAGACAACACGTTCGAAAGAGAGCGCTGGATCGAGGTCGGCGATTTCATCACCGCACAGGGGCGGCTTTTGTTTAGAGCTTCGTTCCGCGGCTCGAAGTTTTTCCGTGATGTGCTCGCCCTGGGAAGAGGGTGATTGTGGTGGATTTATATGTTACCGCCGAAAGCTGGAGCCAGCTCGAGACAGCGTCCATCATCCTTCGGAGGAGTACGAAATGTTCCTTCCCACGACATTGATCCGTTTCCTTCTCGAGCGAGCCATCACGTACCACACGAAGGAGGAGCCGAATCTCGGGAATCCAGTAACTCCCTGGAGCCTCAGGATCCTCTGAACCTGGAGTCGGGCGATACTCTACACACTTTCTGTCACAAACAAATTGGACTACCGTGAGATACGGGTTCCTGTGCGGCCCTGGATTCACGCGCGACTTGACCCGGGCTTGCAGAGTGGTGACGCGGCTCGAAACGGAGCATTCAAGTTTCTCCTCTTCGTCGAGGAATTCTTACTGTTCCCATCGGTAGAATGTGGGTGAACTGCCAAGACGGATGGTGATGACGTCAGAGGAATCACCTAAATTCCAGCGTGAGATTTGGGTCAGAGTGTTGGAAGAGCCGGAGATTGGCGAGCCCTGTCGACCCCATTCCAAGCTGCGCCTCGCGGATCTCCCCACAAGGGGACAAGCCCACCTCTCCAGCAGTCAAGGTTCAATACTGTACCCGCATTGCGTGTGCGCGCGTCCATCGCTGTCGCCGATCGTCGAGTTTCCCTCTTGCCTGTGACGTGCGTCGAACAGCTGCCCTTTCACTCGACTCCTGGAAAAACTGGGATCGCCAGAGCTGCCCTTGGCTGGCTCCGGTGAATGTTCGATCAATGATCCCCGCCGGGCGAGGCCGGCAGCGAAGCTATTTTGTTAGTGACTCTTGTGGTCATTGAATGTATTCACATTGGCCTTATTCATTCGCGGGGTTGTTGGCCCTGTATGCGGACCATATTACGTCAGACGTATTTAGCCCGAGAGGGTGGAGCTGCGTCCTGCCAGCGGAGCTGGCATACCGCCTCCCATAACAGCCAAGTTCTACTCTTCACTCAGAGCCCGTTGAGCTGAAGCGAGTTTCCACCTCACCTGGGGCGTCGCAAGGATAACTTTTAGTGGTCGCCTGGACATGAGGGCTGACGGGGCATCGGGATTGCCCCTCTGCTTTAACGCAACGCTGTGAGATGATCCGCCTGTTCGCGAGTGCGTTCCGTGGATAGGTCGGAAGAAAATGAGCTATCGAAATAACTTATACCCTTTCAAATAATTTCAATCTTCTCCCGATAAGTCTGGATTGGGAAGCTCGAGATCTATGTATTCTTCCTGAATGTCAATGAATGAAACCGCGGGCTCCCATAACTCTTCACGGCAGGGAAATGTCTTCCGCTAGTATTATTGTGGAAGCGCATTTCGAGCGAACAGTTTGGCTGGTCGTTTTGGAGGGCTACAGGAATCCAGAGTACGCCATTTTCAGAAGACAAAAGCTCCGGTACCCACATATGAGTGGAGCAATGAATGGCCTGAAGAGCACTCAGGACTTCACAGTGCGGTGTTGGAGATTATCTTCAGTTGGTGTTCTACCGAGCTGGATCACAGCAGTCACTAGTTCAGAGAAATATCTTTCAGGGATGCAACCTCGCTGCTTAGGGACACTAGACGAGACTCATCTAGATCACGCAGATGTCACACTTCATTCCTGGACTGAAGATTCCTGGTCGAGAATTTTCTTACACTTTCTTTTTTAGCTCGTCACCAGGTGGAAAATTATTTGATTATAGATTTCTTTCAAGCGATTGATAGCTGGAAACACGGCACATCTTTTCATCCGCGTGAGTCCAGCTTTCCCAGCTTTCCGTCCTGAGAAGAGAAACTGAATGAGCTCGATTTCCGGGCAGAAGAAAAAGCGTTTGGATGAACCCCGAAAGTTTATCAAATTCAGCTTCCCTGAACAGATACGGGGTGAATGCATCACTATCCCGCCAATAGGTCAGCTCTTGACGTCAAGGTTGACGGCATTCGTTCATAGAGTTTCCGTTAAGAAAGGCGAGAGGGGCTGAGAACGTCCCTCATTTGGACAAGTAATAGATTCAATTCTTTGATTGATCACTCTTTCCCACAATGAAAGCCCTCACTCCAACGCTCGAGCCTCCAGAGTCAGAACTCGTCGAGATTCTGAGCTTGAGATTAAACTTCTTTGTGCGAGACGGGGCAATATTCGCTCATATCCTCAGAGACGTTTGTTTCACAGCTGACGCGCGACCCGTACCCGGTACGGCGCACACCGATCTGCCAACAGCGTTCGCACTCTTCATAATCTGCAGAGTCAGATGCCTGAAGCTGTTGAAGCGTTTCTCTGAGAACGGGGTCGGTCCCGCGGTTTCCGCCGTGATTCAGACCGAGCCACGCGCGAATAGGCCTCGCAGAAGAGTGTATCTACAGAGAGGAGCTCTCTCCAGAACTCGGTTATGATTGTCGGATGGATCCAGCTTCGACGTCTTTGTGGGACGGGGATATCAATGTAACTCAAGATATATTGAGGGACATTTTCCTGGATTCCGTTATGTGCCTGATTGGTGGAAACACGTGACTCGACGACGGGCGTTGTCGACACGAGGGCACGTTCCGCGCGCTTCAAATTCATCTGATCGTTCGGAAACGAACCAACCCTCTCTTTGATGTAAGGATGTCTCGCTAGTGCAGACTGCTCCCACCATTCTCAACGCAAGATTTGTTTGTGAGAATCAATGAAGTTCTGATGGGTGAGCGTGCGTTGGCTGGCAGCCTGAAGGCTTTGAGCACGAGGCTTAACCATGGACATGGAGATGAACACTCCGCTGTTTTGGGCACGGAAACTTTGTCCCCCCGTGCCCGAGGTTCCGATCGATCGGGCCGACCTCGATCCCCGTGGCTGGAGTTTTTCTCTGCGCTCACGAAGAATCGCTCCGAGATTCAAGGCCAAGTCGTGCTCAACGGTTTCTTGGTACAGTCGCCCCGCGAGGACCTCTCCCTGATCGCGTCGCAGTTGAACCAGAGCCAAGCAAGCGCCTGGCAGATGCGGAGCGATGCCTGCCTTCCATGAAAGCGACAGCTCAGCGTTCTGAGTTCGAAATCTCCCTGCGGACAATAACAGTGAATCATTCCCAGAATTGCGTAATCTCGGAAGACTTCGAGCTCTGAATGCAACACGAATCTATTCTCCAAAGCGACGGAGACTGATGTAGTTCCTCCCGGACTCCAGGAAGGACGGTCGCCGCAGTCTATACTGACGTGGCGTGACAATCCACCCTCTTGTTTTGATGCAGCTTCGTCCGCTAGTCGAGGGTTTCTCGGCTCCCAGTCAGGTCGATAACGGGAACAGAATGGGACTGTTACATTCGCCAAAGCTGACACTGACGAAATAATTCTCTTCAGCCTCGGACTCAACTCTTGGCTGATTCGTTGACACGGCAACTAGCTCAACGAGCGAGCTGCTCCATGTAGTTGCGTCTCTCTATTCAATTTGTGCGCAGGGGCTGCTCACTCCACCGCAACTGAATGAATCCGCCACGGCCCAACAAACTTCTCGAGCGTTGTGTATCCATAATTTCATGAGCGTATTGTCAGAGGCTGCCGACAGCGTGTCTGTCATCCGAGCTGTCTAACAGCTGAGGGCTCCGGGCGAGTTGCAAACGTTGGGCTGTCAGGAAACTTTCCTCTGCCCCTCGCAGAGGATCTCATTACCAAAGAACTCTTCCACCACCTTCCGACGCCTCGCCCGCACGCGTTTGCGCGGGAGCCTTCAAACCGAAAGCGGTCATGCGGCCAGGCGTGGAAATCACGAAGCGGCTCGATGCAGACTCTACGATGGGGAAACTCCAGAGGGGAGCCGCTGCCGATTCTCCGGAGTTCCTCAGGCAATTCACTCGAAGTTCCAGCCGAATATCTCCGGAGAGTAAGAACGCTGTAGCAGGCCGAATGGGGCCCGATGAGTTCCCTGCGAACTGTTCCGAGTGAAAGAACGTTTCCCCGCAGCTAATGAACTATTCTTTCCGTTCTCCACTACGCTGCCAGGCGCGAACCCCTCGAGATAGTGCGGCGTTGTCACATGACGGGAAACTGATCCCATAGGCGAGATCGAGCTCAGAGATATTCTGAGCCCCACTGTGTTATGAGACTAGGGCCTTCACGGGAACATTGAAGTCATTTCCTCTCTATTGGCGAAGTCCGATCCTTCTGGCCTATTTCGCCGGAAGCAGGTGTCTGGGAATCCTGTCATAGCTCGACCCAGCCGGAAAAACGGTGAATTGCTGGCACAGGTATAATCCTCGATTCCACATCGGGTTCCGAATCGGTATGTTTTGCAAGTCAACAGCAGCGAAGCGATGATCTCATACCGAGACCACTGCCGAGTTTCTCCGTCTCGGGTTACTCGGATTTCTCGCTTTGCGGCGTGTTACTTCAGAGCAGCACAGTCGGAAAACAGCGCGAGAGCTCGGCTGGGAACGCGCCGGTTCGTCATAAAAGAGTGACTTCCATATTCTCGCATTTCAATGTCTCCCACCCGTAGATCCTAATAGACGATCGCGTAGGTCAATATCCGGGCCGCTTGAAGGCCGTTCATCCTTTGTCAAGCATTCATGCGCATAGAGCTCGGCGAAGGCCAATGCCGTTCTTGCTCAATCTCCAGGCGCCAGGGCCTTCTCGGAAGCCTGTTTTGTTACCATGTGCCCAGTCAGCCTACATGACAGGTTCTGGTCCAACCCTTGACAGCGCTGCAACACGGTGCCGTCCTTCGTGCCTTCCGCTGGCATGGAGAGTGAAGTCAACATGAGAGCACCGATCGGTTGGAGTTCTCTCTGGGAAGAATTCGACGACGCGTTGCCCAAGGGCGCTCTCGATGTCATGGAGCTCGGGGCTTTAACAGTTCCGTATCATTCAGCGTTGCGGGAGGATCCTACTCGGCAAATGACTCCCCGTAACGGGAGGTGTCGAGTGCGGACTGGCAGCCCGAATCGGACGTAGCGGCATACTCACGGATTTCAACATTCTGATACAGTCGCAATGAAACTCTAGCTAACTCTAGTTTCGAATCTGTCTCGCGCACTCAGTCTGTCTGATACTCGTGTATTCAAGTCGAGCTCAGCGCGGACTCTGTCCTCAGCGAAGCCTTCTCGTCCAGTCATGCCACTGAACAGCTGACGCACAGACATGAACAACACGACTCCGGGAAACGAATCAAAAAACCATTCGGTTCCGCGACGGCTAGTTTGCTAATCCGGCTCGTGGCAGAGATCGCTACATGACAGGTTCGTTACAGAGGGTCGAGTTCTCGTTACCCGCGAAGTTTCAGGTTCTCCCGATTTTTTGGGGGTTCAGCTGGGAATCTTGTTTAAGTTTACGAGCGCTATCGCAGGTTTTGTGGGACTACTTAGCTCCGTCCTCGTGTCAGTTCATATTTCTCCCAGTGCTGAAGCGAACAGTTTCCGACACCGTTGAGCACCTCAAGAGGGAGAGCGTGCTCACGTTGAGCGTGCGAAGAAATATGAAGGAAAGGGAAAGCAAACATGCAGGCTCCCGGTGAAAGAAATGGCGTGCAGCGAGAAGCCAAGCCGGATCCACGATTGAAACCTGAGAAGTCCAAAGATGCTCAACTTGTGCGGAACGAAGACAGAGTTTTAGGGCTCCGAAGATTCTATCTAGAGTATCAGCGGACCGCTGCCAAACTGTGATTGACCGTTGATTCCAGAACAATCGTAGGATTCTCTAGATTTTGCGCAAGCGGGTTTAAGGGAACACAGCAGAGCATCCGATTAGAAGCGAGTCAGCTCCGCGCCAGCCAAGACTCGGGGAATACCCGAGAGGAATGCAAGGTCAACCAAACTCTCTGAGGCAAGAACAAACGAAGAGACTCTACGAGTGATCTTTTGGAAGAGACCATCCACGGAGGAGTCTAGGTATGCTATTCCATCGACGGTGATTCAAGAATCAAGTGGTTCAAATAGCTTCGTTGGGAACGTGTCTTCCCTGAGTTTCCCGTTTCTCGCGTCGCTAATTCCGAGATTTTCCCCCATGGTCTTGTTCCTGATGGCTCCCTGGGGAAATGATTCAACCGGAATCCCGAAATGCTTGCGTTCCAAGATTGGAGCTCACAGGCGCAACCGAGTGAGTTTGCTCGCAACCTTCGTTTTGGAACAGCAGACCCAGAGATCCTCCGCAAACTGTTTGCGGGGGCACTCCGTGGTCTCCGGCCGTCGAGTCACTGATTTTATCTCCCATTCGTGAGCTTAGGAGGCCCAGAGATGTGTCACTTGTGCTCCCCGCGACCGGCGTGCTATCTGTCTCTCGCTTGTTGGATCCGTCATTTCTCCGAGAATCTCATTCTCCGCCTCGAATGGGAGAGGATATCCTTCAACGTCAGACGGAAGGCTTGACATTGAATTTTCTCGGGACTTGCAAGCAGTGGAGCGTACAGACTCCGCGTCGCGCATACACGACCGGATCTCTACTGCTCGCCTGTCTCATTCGCTACGCGGGCCTCCATCGTGAACGTTCGAAACACTTCAGACCTAGTCCCTCGAGGGACATGTTTTGGACGAACGGTAAGCTTCTCAAATGGACCGTCAGTCGGCTCGAGACCGCCTGAGCCTAGGCGATGATTTGGGAATCGAATTCACTGACCCGGACCCGTTCAATCAGTCGGGCTCCAAATATGGGAAATCTCTCCATATTGGAGGTTCCCATTGTGGAGGTAGATTTTCAGTTGCAGAGAATGTCCTCAGATTTCTGTGTCTATCAGTCGTGAACGATTTTCAGGTTTATCGGCGAGGAGCATTCTGGGATTACCGGGGGCTTGCCCAGCATGACTAGACATTCACCATCAGTTCCTAACTAGACGGAACATATGAAATTCCATGATACAACTTTGAGACAAGAATTCAGAAGAGCTCAAGATTGTATGCTCGATTTACGGTTGTGTCATGTCCCAGCTTACTGAACTTCTCGATTGGATTGGATTCATGTCGACCTTACAAATGCGCAAACGCTCCACTCATCCACGGATTATTATTCGTTCTCGTTTTCCGATCTCCAGAGCACATCCTCCCTCCGTCCGTCTCAGATCTTTCGGTGTCTTATGGACGTGGAGTCCATGAGGGCGGCGCGAAATCCTGCGGAATCGGAAGAAACGACTGCCCCGGGGGTTATCGTTCGATTTCATCTTGAGACCTGTCGTCTCATTGGATTGTCAATATGGGCCCGTGCCGGAAATCATCACTCCTGCACTCTCAGAATGATCTCGGAACCTCATCCAAGTCGATGTAGGATAAGGCGCAGAACCAGGCCTGCATTTCCGTTTGACAGAGATCGGAAACGATTGAGGTTGGATTACCGTGTCCCATGAGTAAAAATGTTCACCGCGATTGATGAGCTCCAAAATGTTGCTCAGTCCTTTTCACTCATTTCCCTGCATCGCTTCCTCCATCATGGTTCCAGTAATGAAACCACGACGAGGATCACTCTTGCCCAGCCCACTGTTATGAATAGAGCCTGGAAGTTCAGGCAATTTTTCGAAATTATTCTATCAATCCGACGGGATTGATTCATAGCGATGAGGGGATAATTTCGAAACACTGCCTGAACCTCCAGGCTCTAGTTACGAACAATGCCGGTCACACTCTTCCCTCGATCTCCCAGCTCGAGGTACTCGCTGCGTCTCTAACAAACTCCAAGTACGGATTTGGGTTAGAAATCCTCGCTTCCTAGAATATGAATTCCCTTTCATCATCCAACGGAAAAGCAGGTCTAGCCAGAACTGTTGGGACGAAGCTAGGGACGAAAACTTATCTGGTGATGACTTGACGAGGGATTTCAGAGTTAGGAGGGGACGATCCGGGGATAGCTGTTGCGAAATGTATATTCCGCATGCTAACTTGGTCGCACGGAAAGCATACTAGGTTTCCTCTGGAGTCCTCGTGTTTCATCCAACTTTCACCGTTCGATCTATCGAAGAGCAGCCTGCTGTGTTCTCGCCGAATGTATGATCGCGTCCTCCAGAAATACATACATGACCCCAAAAGCTCTAAAGAACGTAGCTAGTATTCGGAATTGGGTGTCATCGCCAACCTCCAATTCTTTTCCGAGATTCCATCCCATACGAGGAAATCAGGGGACAAATGGCAGGAGAGGCCGACATCTTCCGAACGTGCTAAGTTTTCACTATAAATCGGATCGCGACGCCCGGAAATGGACTGCTATTCTGGAAAGTCCCACGGCAAAACAGAACATACGCCAGGCTATACAAAAAATTGAAAATTATTGGTGGCTCCCCAGCCGGAGCGAGTGGGATGCGTGAGCTGACGAACCAAAGAGTGGACATCTGGTAGATTGGCGGTAATGCTGAGGTCGGGAAATCTCGAACCTTTTGCGTGTCAGGAATTCCGTAACCGTGACTGTATTCGTCTCCAGCGCTGAGGCTTCCGGAGGTTCCGGGGGAAAAGAAATCGAAATCTCTTTGGCAGGGCAGCAAATCGGGATTTCGATTCCGAAGCCTGGCGGGGGCCGAGATCCAAACAGAAGACGCCAGAAGTTCGACTTCCGACGGCCGCTTGTTTTTGGCAATAGGTTGTCGGCTGCGGGCGAGAGGCTCGAGATTTGCTATGCTGCCATCATGGAGTAAAGGTCACCGTTCCTGGAACTGCTGGGGATCATGACCTTGTCGGACTGGGGTTACGGTCTACGACTACCAGCGAAGCTGAGCGCTGTGTGGGTGGTGGAGGCTCACAGCCGATTCTGATCATACTTTCGGGCCGTCTAGCTCCATTCGGATCTACATATGTATGTTGAATACTGATCAGCACTGATGAATTGTTATGAATACGAGGCAACGACAGAGCATCATGTTTTGACCAGGACGCCCGAATACCATCCTAAGCAGTGACTTCGGTCGCCATAAGCTCTGGACTCTCAGTGACCGCAGGCTCGGCTCACATCTCATTCATCCAGTAGATTTCGGTCGGCCGACAAGTGCTCAGGCCACGCCGAATTTCCTCGTCTGGCAGTCAAAGTATATTTTTACTTGGCGGAAAGAAGGGCTAACATTGTCAGAAGGCAATCCATCCGACAGAGCGTTATTGTTTCGACCTGAAATATCATTATGCGAGCCGTTTTCATTGTAAAAAAAAGTCGTGACTTTGGAACTGAATCCAAGGGTACGTAGAGATTGTGACACCGCGTGTTACTTTTTATGGGTCCCAGCAGTTCGAGCGCCAGTTTCGAGAATAGAATCTAAACAAAAACCTCGATGGCCGTGAGGTGAGTGTTATGAATCAGCTCAAGATAACGGGCGTAATGCATGAGCATAAGAACCAGCCTGGATATCCAGGCGCGCCCTTTATTCCCACGTGAAGGGAGTTAATTCTGTTCGCGTTCCCAAGTCGTCCTCTCATCTTTGCGGCTCAAGCACCGGTATCCAAGTTTTCTTCGGGAGCTGGTCCGGGGGACCCTTGGCCCAGGGTGTGTTTTTTAATAGTCTACCTATTGCATTAATGATGTTGCATTCGTCCCTGTCTCCACGTATCTCTAATTTTTCCTTCATCTTCAAAATGACAGATATCACGCGCCTCTCGGAAGATGCTTGGGGATCCAAGCTGGGTGGGCGGGAATTGTGGTACTTGTGGGGCGAGACGAGTTCATGGTAGATATTTAAAATCGTTCCGAGACCTGCGCAGACGCCTCACAGCTTAACCCTTTCAGGAGAAGTCGAAACATACGTTCGTAGGGAAGCGTTTTCTGTGAGGCGGCCGCGCGCGCGGGTTTGTCTTTCATGTCGATACGGGGGCCATGTTTGTTGTTCGACAGTCTGTTTGCCTCTCGATCAGTCGGACGCTGGCCGCAGCATCCGCACCTGGGTCGTCCCTTATCTCCCCCTTATTTCCGACGTCGTTGCCGCTTATCTCCAGCGTCGCGATCGAGCTCGGCGCTCGAGTTCTGCCGCTTCTGAAAAACCTCTATTCTGTTGAGCTCCACCGGGGAGGCCCGCCGTCTGATTGTGCAAGTGGACAGCCGGATTGCCGGTACTATACTTTGACGTCGCGATGACCTTGATTTTCGCTGGGGTGCGCTATATCCCCACTTGCCTCCGCCAACTCAGTTGTCGGGCTCAGCCTGTACCTGGCTGGCACGCGCGAAACAAAACGGCCATCGCAAGCTCTAAAACGAACGGAGAAGAGTAATTCCGACGTCATTCAGTCGATGGATTGGAGCCCTTGACAAGGAGTGTATTGGGAACTCCGAGATGAACTTCTCATCGTGCGAGATTCTCGGTTGAGATTGATCGACTTTTGGTCCAACGCCGAGAAGCTATTTCCGTCGTCTGCTAATCTCACATAGGATGTGAAGCCGAAGCGCACGACACTCATAGTAAAACTTCATTGAGTAGCTGCGGGCCTTCTTCGTAGCAAAGGACGTTTCGTGGAAATGCGTGATGCGGAATCTCGCCGCCCGGCCGCGGTGGGTCGGCGGCAGTTTGTGGCCGGTGATACCGAGCTGTGTACGTGTATTTGGTTTGCGTGGGTTCAAAGCCGCAGCGGTAAGCGCTTCGTTGATAACAAAGTCTTTCCAAAACTCTCTTCCAGAAGATTCCCACGCGACGGGTCCGAGTTCCGCGGAACGAGAACAGTCCCAAGCTCGCTGGACTGGGCCGGAGGATAGCTGTCCAATCTTTCCTCCAACTCGTGATCGGCAACTCCGCTGCGCAACAGGTAAACTTCAAGTTCGGTTCAAATCAACTGCCCAGCTCGGGAACGAGCGTGAACTAGCCGCCCGTGCCTCGTCGGTACGAATGTTGTGACAGGCCCGGCAACACGCGTTCCTCGACGTCCCTTTCCGACGAACCGCCTCTGGGAGAGGGCCCCTCCGGCGTGGCCACAGATCAGCCCTCGAGAATCTCTCTCACATAGCGTAACCGAACTCCAGAGAGATCGCTCGTTTTACGTGAGTGGAAGTGTCGTGCATCGAACCCAAAGCGCTCGTGACTTCACCGCGAATTGACCCCGTGTCTGTGTGCAACCTCGGGAAGGGTAGCGATCTGTCACCGAGTCGGTGTTCCGTCCCCATCTCATGCTAACCGAACATGAGGGCGACCGCAGATGTCCTCAACACTCATGGTGAGTCTGATGGGAGCATCTCGTTCATTCGTTAACGATACCTCGCGTGACGCCTGAGTTCGTGCAATGGCGAAGGGACGATGCTGTCATCTCTGATCGACGATTATGAAGTTCAAATGGCTCTCTCGGCCGCGGATCGTACTGGTCATTTGGCTCCTTGATAGATGCGAAGTAGCGCGGTTGTGGAACAACTCTCGAACTGCTGCTCAGTTCAGAAGCAGGAGCTCTCGTGAGGGACACGAGAGCCGAGTCGACTCAGTTGGTTTTTCATTCCTGTCCTCCGATTTCCTCCATTTCTTCAATATGGAATATCGAGAAGTCTGGCACGCAAGCTCTAGTAGGGATCGAAAGCGAGCCTTCGACGGACTCGGAAGATCGTCCCCATGCTTACAGTCTCCACAAAAGTGGGAAGAACTGATGATCATAATGATGACGATGAGGATCAAAATAATTTATCACGTGCGACGTCCAGTCTCTCAGTCGAGTTCGTGATCTTCCCTGGGATGTTCATGATCCTGCAGCCCTGAGCTGGGGTTCCGCTTCTGCTCCTATCTTGTATGACATGCTCCGTATCATTTTCAGCTGTTTCACATCGATCTGAGTGAAGAACTCGTAGGCAAACCATGAGCATGCTCCACTTGTTCTCCGTCCTCATCTTGGGAACGGTGAGCGCTATCAGTCCCAACCATCTTCTGCTCACAAATGCCTCGTCAGTAATAACTTCTCCATCGTCGTCTCTGTCATCGTATTCCGGTGAGTGACTTGTCTCTCTCTCTCTCTCTCTCTCTCTCTCTCTCTCTCTCTATTATACAGAGCGCGACCTGCCGACCCGATACCATACTTGGGCGAGTGTTCGCTCTGGTTCGAACTCTCGCGGAAGTACGTGAGGATACGTAGTTCTCGCCAAGCGAACGCATAAGAGCCCATGTTCGTGAACAATAAGTATGCATGTCAGCCCCTCGATGAGTCCAAGGAGAAGAATTTTCATCACTGATACAGGATACTGGTCCTGATACCGGGGGGAGTCAAGGAAGCTAAATCAGTTAGTTCAGCATAATTTTAGCCATGCTCGGAGGAGGAAGTTTCTCGCAGCGCGGAGACCGATGTGAGGGTTGTTACCCAAGGGGAGAGCCCACTTCCAGATGGCATCCGTACCCTCTGAAAGGATCGACCACGTAACAAATGACATCTGTTATGCTCTCCGTCCGCCTCATCTCGAGCGATGCAGGTTATGACACGCGAGACATACTTATGATCGTGATATTGTCAATATCGTCCTGCATTATGCGTTCGGGGTTCACAACCGCTCCTCTCCTGACTCCGAGTCGGATCATCAGAGCTGTGATGAGGTTTTCGTGAGCTGAGCCGCGATTCGTTGACGCTCTCGGTGTCATAAGTTGTCGTCGCTAGTTAAACATCGGTAATTACGGGACTTCCAAACGACATGATGCGATGTCGCATCACTCGCCATCAAGTAAGGTGTAACACTTTGTTGAAAGAACTCTTGAATGGATAAGACAACGGCCCACAGAGCTCCGGGAAAAACAGTTGAAAAACAGTCGAGCGAGATATGACGGACATCTGACTCCTTAAACGCGCTTTTCCGAAAGCCCACGTGTCTTCTAGGAACGACGCGGAATGGATCAGGTTCCCATTCACGCACTTGCTTCATTTCGCGAGGAACTGACGAGTCGGACGCTCACCGTGCTGACAGGACGCCTCGCAGCTGTTTGGGAGCCTTTTTAGGAGTGAGCTTGGATTCAGCGACTGAACAGGCCGAGCAACCCCTCTGAACAACCTTCAGGCTCGATGAGTTTGGCATACTCGTCGACTTCAGCCGCCCCCCTCCTAACGATAAAGTACCCAGTTGACACTGACTGTGGGACGATTCCAAAACACTCTGAGCCACTTGACTCCTCTTTGAGAAATTTACTCACCCGCAGAACACGAAGAACTGATGGATTTGATTTCGAAAGCGCCTCAATGTACCCGAAGGTCACCCAGAAATAGGATCGAGAAACTGTGACTTTGGTGGTATCGGTGTCCTGAATCGATGAGACAGTTCCGCCCATGCTGGCTGGTTCCGTGAGTGACACAGTTCGGGAAACATTCCATTGTGGATTGAATCTGGAAACGACCTTCGATGAACTCTTCTCGAACTTGGTCCGAACGCTCCGATCTCTTGCCAAGCCGTTTGCTCCGTGGCAGTCTTCCGTCCTCCGCGTTAGAGTTTCACGGCATATATTTAAGTTGTCTTCAAACTTGTTGCTGTGAGAAACCATGTCGATTGGGAGTATCAACTCAGCCACCGTATCGGCCCATAATGCACGTCGGGTGTTTACATCAAAAATCAATCGGCGGCTCAATGTTGCTGAACTGACAGTGGGAATACCACGGCAATCCTCGGTCCCGCGCTGTTGTTCACGATCTGTTTATCGCGCACCCGCTCATTTGCTCGTTCTATTCAGACCACTCGGTTGGTGCGAGCAGGACTTTCCAAAACTGTTCCGCGGCGTGACGCGCTCCGTTTGATGTCCCGCTTTCCCGGGAGAAAGTGTTTCGAGCAACCGCTCCTCATGGGACGACATCAGGGCCTATCTCGCTCGCCGGATGTCGACGATGTGGATTGCGGGAATTTCCAGCTGACTACCTGAGGTTAGCTCCCTCGCCGACCGTTCGTTTGGTCGACGACCGCCGAGCCCTAGTCACGCTCTGGCATCATCGGCGGCAGCAAAAGCCAAGACGGCTCCTTGAAGATTACTCGGGACCCTTCGCGGAAGAGCCGGGACTCGACTCCCTGAGGGACAATTTTTTCTTTGATTCGCAGTCGACGACGCGGGCGTTGCCGGAGCCTACTCTGCTCGAGGTTCGGGTCGAAGATTTCCCACGGGCGACTTCCGAGAGCAAAATCATCTTCAGAATAACCGTGACTCCTCGCGACGCACCAGGTGATTGAATCACGAATTCGAGCTCGCCAGTCGAGATCGAGCGCTTGCGCGCGCGCGCGCCACACGTGAGTGGAACGACTTTGCCGGCAACGGCGAACGAGGCTGGGGAGTCCGCCAGAAACGAGAGCGCAACGCTTCGGAAGAGCGCGCAGACCCACGGAAGACAATCACAGCATACGAACGGTGATGATGTTGATGACGTAGACGGCGTTGGCGTGGACAACGTCTACGACAACGTCTACGACAACGCTGACGACAACGCCGCAACGAGAAAGAAGAAGTGGATTATGACAACGGCCTTGAAGCTTGACACTTGTGACGCGAGGGTATGCCACCGGCCGGTCTGTCTCTGCCCACTGAACCGAACCGTCGCGCGTAATATGAAGTGGTTCCTCGATCGTCCGTTCATTCGAGTTGGGAGACCGCGAATATGATCGTTTCACGCTGGAAAGTCGCGGCCATCCTCGACATGTGGTAACACTCGCGCGCCAAACACCAGCGCGAAAGCGGTCGCAGGGGTTTTCAACATGAGAATCGCACGATGCTCCACTACCAGCGATATTTCATCTGGTGATATCACCTTTTCCCAGAGACACGTGCGGCCCAAACGCGGAGTCATTTTCACCGTTGCGGCTCTTGTCACCTCGCTCTCGCCCGGCAAACATCTGTGCAACGCTCAGTTGATCGAAACTAACCTGGATGTTGCGAGACAGAGAGACCGTTAATCGCTCTGTTCTGATTATCGCCCTCAACTGAATTCCACCGTAGCGGGGAAATGATGTCGCGTACCCGTAACGCCGTTAGGTGACGTCGGAGACTACTTTTGTGAACCATCTTCCCGGGATTCGGAAGAGAGGCGGCGTCGTTCACCGAACATTCGGGTCGGCGAATCTCTCATAACGATGACTTTTGCCTCGTCCCGATCCAGCTTCCCCGTCTGCGCTCTGTTCCTCCGGACTGATGCATTCGGAGCGGAACGATGCCCTCGCGTCGTGTCTGATCGTTCTCAATCGCAGTCGGAGTCTCCGAGACGCGCGCCGTTGAAACGGCCCCGGAGGACCGCGTGACGCTCTCAACGAACACGTCATCCATTGTTCGCTTTGATCTGTTCTTCTCTTCCTCTGGAACAGACAAATATTTATTTTACGAGTCTCACTGACCGATCGGCTAGTTGGTTGTGTAACCGGCGGAAATGCGTCAAGCTTCCCGGACGGCTCCTCGAGACTTCCAGAAATCTTGGGAAGAGCAGCTCTAAGAAGCAGCGCTTGAGGCTGTTCCGGGTGTCCTGCCAAACCAGGAATTCCAATTCAGCGGATATCACGGAATTCCGAGGGGCTCTCGAGCAGCCCTCTCGATGAACAATGGTTCAACCACCGTGAACTGGTGATACATAGCTTAGAAACCCAGCGAGCCGTGAGATGAGTTCTGTCCAGGAATCGCCGCCGCCGCCGCCGCCGCTTCATGACCCAGGAGGTCGGACTTCGTGCCGCGGCGAACTGAAAACAGGCACACGCTCGTCTTACCAACGTGCCCCACGGCTGACACCTCATCTGTGGGGTTCTTCCTGCAGACGCGAACATCGATTCAGCGATAGACAGAACTCGCACTTTTGCGATCCGGTACGCATCCCGGGCGAACGGCAAACGTGATTTCATGAAGAGTCGACGCCATGACTCGCCGGTTAGCGCATACTGAGAGCTCTTGATGTATGTGGGTCACGCGGCGGGTATCGTGCCCATGGACGAGAACCCGTCCATCGCCAACATCGAGCGCGGGGTGAGGAACTTCCCACTGAATTCAGAATCGCTGTCACACACCGAGTACGCGTGGGCTTTTGCACGGCTCCCGTTTATCTGAGATATCGGGAGATCGATCCCGAATTTCTCTCATGTGGCGTGAAAAGACATCAGGACCTCCGACCGTGATTGCCGCACGGAGCTTGTCACCGCTTGACAACTCGAGTCGACTGTCCGCTGGAATTGAGGAGAGCAGGGGATTTCTCAAAAACCGACGGGGAATTCTCTGTTCTGCAGGCGGACTGAGTCGGAATCGGATGCTTGTATTGACGGTAGAGAATAAAAATATCTGCGCGTGCGGTCGGTGGAAGTGTGTATTGTTGGAGAGTGTTGACACAGAAGACCGGGTGAGCCTATCTTGGCAGCAGCTACAGTGTTTGCTGGTTGAACCAAGAGGCTCCTTATTACACGAGTGCGATGGCGATTGTGGTCCGCTGCTATCTCTCTTCATGGGCTGTTAGCCAAAAGAAATCATCTTGAGGCATTGTCTTAAGCTTTCCCCGCCCAAACGTTATCGAGCCGAGTCGCGCGCGATGTTTCTGCCCGACCTCTCACTCCAGCTGTCAGTCAGTCAATCTCTAAGTGAACTTGCGACGAACGATTCTGGAAAGCACAAGTGCTCTGGCTGCTAATGTCCTCGTTGTTTCGACTGTTACGACAATCTCATTACAAAGATATCCAGCTTTGGGAGAGCGCAACACTCGTCGAAACGCTGGAGGAATTTGTGTGCTTATTAGCAGTCTGATCTCTGTGATGATGATGACGTGTCTTATCGTGACAGAAGTTATGGACAGGAGTCGAGTACCTGTTAGCGGCTCGAAAGAGTAACGCGAAGTTCGGCGACACGACCCGGGAACTTTGCAAACACAGATCCCGACGGCGCCATGGGAACTTCGCGGCCTTCCCACCGGGATCAATTGTAGCTACCGATGGACCGCGTCGTCACGTTTCCCCCAACAAGCGACTTATGCGCAGTAATTGAATCGTTGTCGGTGATTGTCTGCCGCAATTAGCGATCCAGGAAGCCATGCGTGCACGCACGCACCATGAAGCCTTTCTCCGGCCGAACATCTGCGCAGATTCGGACCGTGGGCAGCGGAATTTTTCGCGGCTTTTCGCTCCATACTTCGTGCAGCGGTCGTTCCAGGACAAGGCCGTACTCCTCAGGCTCTTCTCGGGGAAGAGGCACGCATCGAATGGCAACAGGCTCCGAGCGGCGCCGACGGAGCCAGCCGAGCCCGCCCGATATTTACTCCCGCCGCTCGAACGTGTACGTCTGCATGTTCGTGCACAGCGGCGCAAAACGGATTTATGGCTTGCTTTCGATCGTGGAAACTGGGTCGTCGGCGTTTGGCATTTGACCACAAGCAGCGACGTAGCGCTCGCTAGAGCCCCGTGGCAAAGCAACAAACGCGCATGCAGCCAATGAGTAAACATTCGCGAATCAGAATGAATCCTCGTTATGAGTGATCGGCTGAAAGCCCACGTTCGGGACATGTTTCGGGTCGGAATCCCCGCTGCCGCTGGATCCGCGGATGTCGTCTGTGTACATCCCACCGGCCTCGCGCTACGTTGATCACTCTGTTCAGGACACAGCTCTCGGAAGAAGCAGCTGCTCCGACGAAGGATTCGGCTCAGTCATGAAGTTCGAGCGCGGAATCGGTCGAGCCGTGGTCCCGAGAGGAACTTCTGGGATTAGAAGCACGCCTTCCCGCGACTGCGGCTGAATGTTGGGATGGAGCTTCCTTATTTGAGAATGAAACCTCGTGTTCGCTCGAAAGCGAGCGACAACACTTCTCCCAACTGGCGGAATGGTGTGAACAGACTGCATTGTTTCGTCGTCTCCAAACACGTCGAATTCATTCGCGCGGATTGTGCTTCGAGCCGGCGAGCAGCAAACACAACGACGAAGACAGAACGGGGTTTCGGGAGAAGGAGGAGACGAATGCATGTTGCCGCGCGCGCGAGACGAGTGGAAGCTGCGAGCTCGAACTAGATTCGATGTGGAAACTAGTAGGGAGCGACTGTCCGAGTAACTGCGCTGTTCGGAATCGCTCTTGCGGGGGGGGGGGGGGGGGGGGGGGGGGGGGGGGGGGGGCAGGCGTCTGGGTGACCAAAGGAGGGTTACCAGTGGGCCCCGGAGTTTTTTCATTCGCTGCACGGGTTGTCAAGGGCTCAGCAACGTTCTGCGGCCGCTAGCGAACAAAGAGATCGTCAGCCAGTCGTGATTTGTCAAATATCTTTGGCGTGCTTGAGTTCAGCATCAAGCAGCATTCTGAGCAGGAAATGCCTAATCCATCCACCTGCAACGCGGAGAATCCTTCGGATTAGGTCAGCTCGCAGAATAACCTCATCGAGTTGCCCGTACCAGCTCTCTCGGCGGGGTTAACAAAGATATCAGAGGATTTGGGGAATCATTGTGGTCAATTTTGACTCTAGCAAGGTCCCGCTCGTTCTGCTGCACGAGGCTCACGATAAGAGCACTCCGGCTCCCGAGTCCGTACGTGAAAACGTGCACCGGCGAATCCACGTCGAGAAGTTCACTCATAGTGGAAACCCAACACGGGACGCAGTTGAATCCGAGTGTAGGAGTGCAGATCGCGACTCTTAAGAGCTTCAGTCATCACTCGAAGTTCGGTAGATCGCGGATAGGGATGACGTCTGCATTATTTGTTGTATCTCTCTGAGTCTCGGATGATCGTCAGCTCGACGGAGCAATCATTTGAGGAGGAGTTCGCCGGGAAAAAAAAAGTAGGGTTGGGGGACTTGATTCCGGGAAGTGTCGCGGATCCTACAATTTTTGAACTGGCACTTTTCTCCTGGAGGAAATTCACTAAGGTCACTGAAAGCATAACCAATTTGAACTCCGACTCCTTGAGTCAACCTTAATCTATAACACGACGGAGCTCAATGCGAGATTCCCACCGAGTGTGTGGCCGACGGGGCGGATGTTCAGATTAGCTGAATTGGAAAGTCGTCAGTTCCATCCTTCGGAATCTCAAGCCCGGTCGGCTTCCCCGCCTTCCGGACCCATCGGAAGAGCAGTACCGATCTGAGTGTCTTGATGAAAATAATCGAGAACTTTCCCCGTACTGTCCTGCTATAGGTCGCCAGCCTTACGGGGACAGACGCCTCTCGCACGGTGCTCACATATTCACAAATCCGTTCAATTATGTACGGAGACATGTGAGGACGTGTGTCTCGCTCTCTGGAAGTATTTATTGCGGCTGGCTGGAGATCCGAACGCTGCTGAAGGTCGCGGAGAGGGTTTGCGTCGGCTCCAGGACTTTGGGTCGTGCCCAAAAAAAAAACGGGACCAAGACGACTCGCTGGCGCCGTGCCCAAGTCGCATAGTTCCGACAGCGCTTCCCCAACCTACGGAAGAAGCATTTTCGTTCATTTCGCGCAGAATCCGTGCGTCATTCGTGCGAAGAACTGGGAAGCCGCCCGTTAGCGGCGGGGTAACTCCCGGAACCCGGAGTTCTACTCCGCCGCTGAAAAATCGCTCCCTGAAACATTCCATCGGAATCATTTCCCAAATCCGATTGATTTGCCGGAGGCTGCGAACGCGGCTGAAACTTTAGAAAATTGTTGTTTTTTTCCGATCGGACCGCGACATCGACTTTCGGAGCTGAAACTATCAGGAACTGTCGAAAACTCCGGGATTTGAGGTCGGAGCTCCAGGCGTTCGCGGCTCATGGTCAAGGTCGCCGTTTGCGTCTCAAACTATTATCTCACGACCATTCCATTGGATCTCGTTCAGTTCGCGCTCATAAATGTTAGCTCCTATCGGCGTGTTCTCTGCGAGGGTTGTTTATCGAGCGGAATCGGATCTAAGCTCACGTAAGACTCATGCCAGATAGGGCTTAGTTGCTTGTTTGATGTCTGAGAAAAAAAACGATTTACTCAGCTCGGAGGCGAGCGTTGTTTGGCTAATTGTGGCCTGGTCCAATCACGGAAGCACTCACATTCAGGACTCGATCGATTGGAAACCTTAGCCTTCACATTCGTCCCACGCCATTCCGTTCGTGGAGTGAAGAATGCTCGCGTACGATTCAAGATGTTTGGAACGTGCCATGTTCAACCAATCGTTCGAATGTTAGTTAGCCCGATATCCCCACTCATCCAGACATCATCTCGAGATCCGGCGCCACTGAAGAAAGGCAAAACACGCTGCAAGAGAACCGATCCCTCGGTACTTGTGCGGTCACCAAGGTTGAGATTTCGGATTTCTAAAATAGAACGATTGGCGCGAAATGGATTCCACGCCCGATCCGAGTCAAGAGTCCAATCCCGACTGTCGTAAGAATCGACAAACGGAACGCTCGGATGACAAGGAGGGAATTCCCTTCGTAAACAGACCACTCGTCTTGATCATCGCGAGCCGTGATGTTGTTGTTGTTTTCGTTTCCGGCTCGTCGGCATGCTCGAGCGCTCCCGCGGTTCTGAATCTTTCGCGGCGCGACGACGCTGCTTTGATGCTCGGTCCTGGTTGAACGGGAATACCGAGAGTAGGGACCAAAAACAAGTCTTCTGCGCGGGTCCCGACCCGGTTTCGTGGCAAACCGCTGTCGTGGAGGCGAAGCCGGTGATACGAGCTCGATCGAGATGGCTGAGAACGTTTTGATTGGAGCCTGAACGCGCGCTGTCGCTCGCTGCTTGGAACTACCGGCTCTCGTTGACACGTGCAATTGAGATCTAGGTTAACCCACTCCACATTGTTGGCCCGCTTCCCTCCGGTACGACTGTCCTCTTTCTAGAAGAGTCATAACAGAGTCTGATGAAAGGGAGCTCTCTCTCCGGAGAACGGAGCGGCATGATTGACAGCGGCGGAGATCGAGCGCTCTTCTTTCGAGATTGCTGTGCATGACTCTCGTCGGGCGTCTGCGGAGGAGGCGCGGACTCGACGCGCGAGCCGATGGGGAGTTCCCAGGCCAAAACACTCGCTCTCGACCCCGGGGCCGTAGACCACGGGAGGCTCTGACGGGAAAATCACCGAGAGAAAACGGATATGAAAGTCGAGAGTCAAGTTGTGGCTCGGCCCTGTGTCCATTTAAGGTCAACGTCAAACGAGCTCTCTCTTCACTGCCGAGAACCGTTATACGGCTCGGATTGGTCCGTCGTCGCTCTCCCAACCACGTCGTCGAGATGGTCATTCGGTCGGTGTTCTGCTCAGGTTTCCTGTTCGCTATTCCACTCACTGGAAGAGGTATATGAACACGGCCCGAGCTGAAACCGTGGGCTAACAGCATGAATCTCGGTTCAGCCTTCATCGGCGATGATTCTCATGCTCTCGATGTTCGACGAGTCTTCAGCGACGCTTCCACGACGATCGCCCGCAACGCTGCATCGCGATCGCGGCAATTCCGCACGGAGCCGGCAAAACGCCCGCGCACGTGTGTGACCACCGTGGACATTGGTCAGCTTCGATGATTGATCGATGACCGACCGACCGAACGAGGACAGGAGTTCTGCTGGCCTGGTTGGGCAAACAAATACCACAGGCCTCCCGCGGCCACACTGAAGGACTCCGTTGGTTTGTGGCGTCGCGATTTGCGGTCGAACGGCATGAATTTGCAACACCGGTCGGAAAGTTGGTGAACCGAAAGTCGGCGAATACTCCTCGTCGTTAGGTGTCGGAACCACTCTTCGTCGTGAACTTCGGATCGACGTGACACCTCGTGACGTGACGTAACTGGTCCTTCGGAACGCGTCGACGAGCTCATCCTGAAGAACAGAGTTCTCGTACAGCCTTGGAGGAGGTCCATCGTCGTAGACTATAACCCCCCCCCCCCCCCCCCCCCCCCCCCCCCCCCCCCCCCCCCCTGTCCCCTTACCTTTACGCCCCTAAACGAATCTACACTAACGAATAAACAACAGGACCCCTTGTCCACCTTACCTTTACGCAAACACTAAACGAATCTACACTAACGAATAAACGAAGGACCAGATTAGTCATGAACCTCAGGTATCCGGTCGAACGAACTCATGCAGATCGGCTCAGTTGCGAGAATTATTCACGCTTTAGCGCGAGAGGCGTTTCAGGTTGTGAGTTCTCCGTGTAAACAAATTCGTTGCTCTCACGACGTTGAACAAACGTGAGCCGGTGATAGAACGATAATGGTATTCGTTCGACTAACGAGGAAAATTCATGCAGAACTTCCACTCTCGGAGCTTGTGAGCTGCACGAATCAGACGGTATACAGTGACGCGAGCGAGAGATCGCTCAAGGACTCCGTGTGAGTAGAGCGTCGATTGCGGCTTCGATGGTCAACAAATCTCGAGAAATCATTCCGTCAGATCCTGCGGTGATCGAGCGGGGTGTCGATTTCAGCCGGATCGATACACCGTCGTGTCGGTCGGATCGTGCTATTTCGGAGCACCGCCGCATCGCACATTCTCGAGAGCATTGAGAGCTATGCGGGCTTTCGACAACAGCAAACGAGTTGAGAAGAACTTTTGAACACAGCCTTCGGCTCAGCGACGGATTCTGTTCGGCCTTGACTCGAGCAACGGGTCCCGGCAACGCGTTGGTGTCGCGCAAAGGACGAGAAACACATCTGAAACGCGTTCTCCGCGCAGAGACGCAACCGCTTGTTATAGCCATCCCACACGGGCCGAAGCCCGGCCGACATGGATCGTTCAACACCTTCCACGATCAGTTTTCGAGCACTCGTGGCTCGATTCAGGGCCGAATCATGAGGAGGTCAGCCCAAGACGGAAGAAGAACGCGTGATCCTCGTTGAATAATCCATAGATCACGAACAGCCGCAAAAAGCTGCTGGCACCAATAGGCAATGAAGCGATGTGATGAATGGAACCGGACTTTTCCGCTGGAGCGCTTTGTGAGTTCATGATCTCTCAGCGTCACCGCACAGGTTGACCGGTGGCCAACGCGGCTTTGAAACTCCCAGACGTAGCGAAAGTGACACCGAGTCCCGAGTTGGCGGAGCACACGTACATAAATATCCCCATTCATCATATCACCACTCCGGCAAACAAACAATTAAAGGTCCGTTGCTCCCGGAAGTGGTCGAGCTCAGCTGAAAATGCATTACACGGCAGCTTATCGTCGACATAACTCGAGCGAGGCTCAGTTGATCCACACGACTGCGGAATGAAGAGCTCTCGGAACTTCACCAACGATGCTCGCTGAAGTGACGCGCAGTCACATTTCGCCGCGGTTCCATCCCTCGGGGAATGTCGGGGGAGACGGAGCGCAAGGCTATCGTTGAGAGCGAGTCGAGTCCAGTTCACGAAACCGGCGCTCATGAAGAAATCACACTGCAGACGGGTTGGAACCTGAGTGAATATTTCCGGAGCAAGAATATTTTCAAGCAAAAGTGTTCAGAAAGTTCTGATTATTCTCCTGTGGGATGCAGGTGTTTCCTGTTTGCCACTGTACTCCACCGGTTGGCGTCTTCGGATGTCCGCTTGATCCCGGACTCGTGGAGATTTCAGACCGCGGCCCGCGAATGGCTTGAAAAGGAATCGACGGAGACTGTCCTCAGCTCTGCGTGAGTCGCGGAGTCGGAAACTCGAGACCGGTCGGTTGAAACGGGTCCCGAATCGAGAAAGAACAAATGAATAACTCCCGTCGAATCGAGAGATATCAACTTCCAGATATTCAGTTACGCGCAGAGGGCGCTGATCGGGGACCCCGCCGTCACAGATCCCGAACTGAAACGGGGAGGGGGATCCGATTGACAAAGGCCCCGTAGAACTCGAAACAGCGTCCAGCTGTCCCTCGAAACTCGAACGCCCTGGGCTCGCTGCGAGATACATCGCCTCGCGTCCCGAGGTCCGAACGCCACATGCCTTCTGAGCGATCAAGCCCGGTTCGCAGTTTCAAGTTTGCTTGGCAAAAGACGGTTCCCTCTATTCCGAGAAAGTCTAGGCTCTGGAATGAGCTGAAACGGAATCATGGATAACTAGGAGGGCTCCGAGCGAGTTGAGAGCTTTTCCATTCAGAAATTTCTCACGTTCAGCCGCAGGTTCCAAGCGGAATTCACCGGATCGGTTTCGAGACTTTTTTCGAGCAGTTTAAAAAAGTGTTGCGCTCTGTTTGTGAGGACACATGTCTCTCAATACTCCGTGGCTCTCGGGGAACACCATCAACGAGGATTCCGACCGCGTTCGAACTTTCAGAAACCAAATCATGTTCTCTTTCCAGGAATCGATCGGGAAGGTCTCCTGCATTTCTCGCAGGCCAGAATACGGGGGGGAGTTCTCCCACGTTCGTTCAGCACGAAGGTACCGTTCTTCCGAGTCTTTGTCAACACGGTTCCTTCAGACCGCAGGAAGGGTACTCGATTCTCGATTTTGGCGCCGAAGAGCCTCGTAGACGTGGACAGGATCACGGGAGAGCTTTTCCTGCTCAATCGTCTCGACGAGAAGCGTTTCGGTGAGAAGTCAGAGGGACCCGCAGTTTTCTTTCAGCCAACCAACCGTTCGCCGATGTCCACTCTGAGGATGAGGTCCTCGATTTCGTCATCGTTGAACCGCTTGAGACTAATTCTCGTTTCGAGCTCGCCACGGACTAAAACGCCCTCCTCGTTGCAGTACGCGATTCGAAGGACGAACTTGCGGTTGAAGTCGAGGCATCGCACCCCGAATTAGGCTTGGCCAGGACAGTTCTGGTATTCCAGCTCACATCGAGCAAGGCCTGCAACATAAGCCAGTCGTTGTGCTTCACCACGGGAGACAATGCGGTCACGATCGACGCTGACACAGCGCCGGGCACCCCGGTCGAATACCTGTCGTCCCCCTTGCAACGCTTCTGCAATAAGAGCGTCACGTACACCCTGCAGCCTGGTGAGCTCCGTAAACGCGATGGGCGAGGGTCCGGGGCGCCGGGAGGATTCCAATGAAAATGAAATTAGACTCGTCACACAACTGTTTTTCATCTCGCAGTCGACATGCTGTCACAGGACGACGCCACAAACACCCTGAAAACGATCAAATTCATTCCACCGGGCATCCACAATACTTCGATCTTCTGCAAAATCGACGGGAATCCGAGTTTCGGATTCAACAAAACCGTCATTCTGAACGCGACCAGTCTCGTCCGCTCTTCTCTCCAAGGCGTGAACCTGTCCTGCGACTTCACGACCAAACGTATGCTCGAGAAGGTAAAACAGCATCCAATACCTCTCTAACAGTTTGGCGTCCGGCTCGGACGTCTGATCCTCTTCGAGCGGTCCAAGCTTTCTTTTGGGTTATTGGTTTTATCCGCTTTCAGGATAAGAAGATTATGTGTGATCTCGAGGCAATCAACGTCGACAAGGACGCCGAGTACCGTGTTTTCCGAGTCGGCGACAAGCGGAACCTTTTCCGCGTGAAACACAAGTTGTGGTTCCCTGATACCGAGCTCCGCCGTGTCGTCATTTGTAAGTTTACATTGAGCAGGTCGCCCGCGCGCCCCGATGCTTCCTGGAGGGCGCTTGTGGAGAGATTTGGTCGCGAGAAGTTCAGCAAGCGGTCGGTCGGTCGGTCGGCCCGCTCAGGCATCTTGCGCGTTCGAGGCTGACGGCGGCCCCGTTCCTGAACCTGATCCAGGGCTGCAGGTTCGCGTAATTAGCATAAGACAAGTCAGCTACCGCTCGTAATGGCCGGCCAGCTGGCTCGTAGCCCGCTCACAGGCAAACCATCCACCCGCCTACCTGCCATCAACATCCCTGATAACCCGATCTGGATTACGCTGATAGCAAACTCTCACTTTATTTCCGTCGTTTCCAAAAGTCCCACTTTTCCGCAACTTTTCCGCCAGCCGCGGTTCCGAATGGGAACGCTGCCTGCAGTGCGCGTAGGGATACTCCGCCTCATGTTCGGAGTCTTCTCGAATTGGAATAGATGAGCTCAGCCAGAGTTGCGAGTTGCGAGAGTCGTAGGTCTACGAATGTCCCCGTATTCGTCTCCCTCCGTCGGAGTCCATTCGAGAACAATCCTCGCTCCGCGGACACGCGTGAAGACGATGTTGAGGCTCCATTCAGAAAACTCGAGCGAAAGAAAAATGATGAACGCCTCCGTGCTTACGACGTGCGCGTCGCCTGAGCCTCGCTTTCGTCACATCCTTAGTACGATAACAGCCTGGAGTCCCCCGTTGACATGCGTGTGATGAATTTTGTTCGAAACCCTGGGTACATGTTTCACATCGTCTATTCTCGCCTACGTGTTTTGATCCTTCCCCGATCGGTCAGATGATGAATTTGAGCACATGTGTCCCATCAAGGTCAAGCCTCCCACGTGGGTGGAAAACTGCTGAGCCCTTGTTCGGTTTGGGCTTCCGACCGATTCCCCCGGTGGTCGAGAAATTATTTTGTCACGTCTTGACTTGTTCTGAGAGATTCAGACACCCACTCGAGGAGAACGAACATTCTCGAAAGATTCGATGATGTGACGTTGCCGGTTCCGGAGCGCTCACAGTCTGAAATGAAGGCTGCTTCCCTCTCGCTGGCAACTTGAAAAGTCATATCGTACACACCTGCCACACCCACCTAGTAATTACTCATGTCAAACATTTGCGTTAGACCGCCGGCAAGATTTCACCCGACCGCGACCTTGGTGCCCCACAAAGTGTTCACAGCGCAAGTCGTAACCTTTGACGCGGATGTTTGAAGTAGGTATCAGTGGCTCAGCTCTTCAAGTGCCTCTCAGCTTTGGCACTTCAACCCGAGCTGCGAGAGCGCGACTCGGAAAACTGGCGTCATTGCGACGCCGCTGTCCGTTTCGCGAATCAGCCTCCCGAAATCACGGAGGAGCCGCCGAGTTCACGCGTTCTGCCAACATTGTCATGACAGAGAATCACCAGAGACGGACTCGAAGAGGCACAGCCCTTGAAAACTGCAGGACAGAAATAGATAAAGCCCACAACTTTCTACTCGGGAACGAGGAACTTTTTGAGTGGGTCTTAGAGCTCAATGCCTGGCATGAAACGGGAGCTCGATACTCTAGGGAGCTTCCGGCATCAGAACCTCGCGAGGTGGGGGACTTCGATCGGCGTTACGGCGGAGTGAGCTCAGTCTGGAACGACAGAATCCGGAGTTCCGTTGTAGACTAATGGAGCTATTCCCAGCTGTTGTGGTTCAGTCATTTAATGCGCATGTCTGACAACGTTTGAGCAGCAACGTGAAGGAGTACCCAGATTATACTCATGCGCGATCGATGCTTTCAGCTGTTTCAGCTGTCGCCGGAGCCTCATTCTATCCCGATATCACATACGGTTTCGATGTAGTCCTGGAAGAAGCGTCGAGAAAGCACATCGGCTACCAGAACGTGAGTGTAACACCATGCTTGTGGGGGGGGGGGGGGGGGGGGGGGCGGCGAGAAACAGAGAGTGCTTTCAGAAAGCCAGAAACGGGCCAGGCAGCTTCTTCGACCGGAAGCGTTGCTATATTTCAGGTGACTTACAGAGTGACGGTCACGAATGACACTCTAATTGATCACCCACTTCGGCTGGACGTCACCAGAGCGAACCTAACGGCCGGATTGGCGGCGAGGTTCACGAGGGTAAGGAGACTCGTCATCGCTTTGTTGCCTTCCCGACGCAAACGGGGAAAAAACGATCCCGGGCCGGGAGGATTTCAATCCCATATTTTTGATACCGAGCGGTCGAGATGGGCAAAGAGTCCGTCTGACAATATATGTTCGCAGGCGGGACGGTGCTCTTGTTCTGATTCCACCAGCTAGGCGGCGGTAGTTCCGTTATTCATGGCTGAGCTCCACTCGATCCTCCGCACGAAGCCCGACCTGTCCTCTCCAAGGGCCGCTCATTCACTCGTTTTCCGTCCTCAGGTGGTTCCCGCTCTGAGTTCTGCACAAAGCCACAAACGGTACCAGTTCTCGATAGCGGACGACCAGTGGCACGACGCGTTCGGCGTCACCAGGAATGACGGCATCATATACGTGAATGACACCAAAGCCCTGCTCGACATAGCGGGCCGCGAGGTCAAACTCAGGGTCACGATCAGAGATACGAAATTCTCCCCTCCCAACGTGACCTTCCACGAAATATACGTGTCAGTGGAAGACAGCAATTTGATCGTTTGCAACGACCCGCTGGGTAAGCTCATCGGGAGCCGTTGAGAGTACGGCCGGAGAGTTGGAAACGACTGAGACTCGATTTTGTTTCACAGATCTTTCCTCGTGTGCGTCGGCGAAGGATCACAATCAATGCGAGCTCACTTGCGGCGATGGAGCTCGTTTCGGTCATTGCAGCTGGCATCGAGCGGAGAACTTCTCCTACCAGTCCTGTACATCCGATCCTCTGCATTGTCCCGATCAGGAGTGCGATGAGCTCGAGTTGGAGAATCCTTCCCTCTGCCCTCAGGACTGCGCATGTGGGTAACTCCGCCAAGGCGACATATTTCTCCCTGGGTCGGTCGCTAACACCCACCCAACCGAGCGCATGCAGTCGCGTAGCTCGCAATGAATCTTTGGTCTTCGTCGTTGTCGCCGCCGTCGTCATCGTAGACTGAACAGGGAAACCGATTTTGCAGCTCACGTCACCGGCGTCGCCGTGAAGTCAGATCATGCGGCGGTCGGTATCCCACCTGAAGCCGGAGACTTCTGCTTCTGTCTGGTGCCGAGTCAGTGTACGTGCGACCGGTCCAGGAGCCACGAGCGTGTTGAAAGGTCCCGCAACAACTTGTCGGAGAAGGATTCCCATCAGCTGAAAGACGAGCGGCCGCGAGGCATGTGCGGCAGACGCGTGAGTTTCATCTTCCGCCGCATTCCGGACGCGCACAGCGAGGGACGGAATCGATTTCGATCGGGGAGTAGAGCAGCGTTTCTCACGATGGAGCAATATTCGCAGAGCTGTCTCAACGTCATCAAAGTGGTCGGCCTGAGCGGCATGCTGATTGCCGTTTCAGTGGCGGCCATCATACTGCTGTTGAAGTCAGTTCCGTTCCCGAAGCCGAACAAACCTGGCAGTGAAAAACGCGACACGAACCAAGACATCTCCGCTGATCCAGACTCCACGATGACGATGGAAGGACCCGATGTCAAGCTTTTGCCCGTAAGTTCAGATGACGAAGTGAGCTGACAGACCAGAATACGAGAGCTCCTCGATCACCGGAGAGAAAACGAGCCGTCTCCTCGCGGACCGCTTTTTTTCCCTCTGAGCTTCTCCTCTCCGCGGAAGTCTCGTCCGGCCGCAATGTCAACACCGTCTCCACCCTTCGTCGGTTACCGCAAATCTTTGTGACATATCTCCCAAGGTCAATCCGGACCTCAGGGTTTCCCAAGAGTAGGGTTCACCGACTGAGGAAGGTTGTGTGTCAAGGTCAGCAACCCGCGGGCTCGATTCTCGAGCTCTGATATTATCACCGGTTTCCATCGAGGACCCGGTTCGTCCGCGGAGGCCAAACCGAACGCCTGTGTAAAAAACTCTTCCCAGTGGGTCCGTGGGAATTTCGTTCGATCTCGCCCTTTCCTCCGTTATAAGATGTTTGGAAAATATGAAATTCGTTTCAATAAATCTCCTCCTTCTAATATGACCGGCAATGAAATTCTTCCGCTCCGCTAAGCCCCGCTTACCGTACCTTCGAACCCGCCAGCTAATTCGAGCACACCCGGAACGTGCGTTCCGGAACGCAACACGCAGCAGCAACTTTGAATCCCTCCGAACCTCGATGACGGTTCTCGAGGAGGAGTTCCGAACTTTGAAAACCGGGGTCGCCGAAATTTTCAACGGTCCGACGGCTCCTAGAAATGCGCTGCGGAGACGTTTTCCGGCAAAGACTTTGCTCCTGTTGTCGCTGTCGACGCCAACGCGGCGTTCCCGAGGAATTCTCGAGGAAAAAGTCGTTCACGGCCCACTGCCAAGGAACTCTGGAAAAGCTCCTCTCATTCAAGTTGCAACATTCTCTTCGAGGTTCACTTTCGACGAGCCTTTCCGAAACCGTAGAATAATTAAACGAGGAATCGCTCAGAGATCACAACTGAGCGAACTTTCCCGGACGAAATTGCGTTTGCGTTGGAATCCGAAAGTTTCTAATGAGAACAAAAAGTCAGAACACTAAAAGCGACAGAGCGCTCAGCAACGCTCGAGGTCATGCTTCACAACTGAAACCCTAACACACTCAGAACTCAATAACTGGCTGAGCTTGACTTAATCAACATCTAACCCCGCAGATGGATCAAGTTGATGTCCGCTGGGAGGTGCGACGTGACAACCTCCTGTTTGAAAACGTGCTCGGAGAAGGCGAGTTCGGGAAAGTCATGCGCGCTCAAGCTTGGAGCATCGCGGGGAAGGACGGCTACACGACGGTGGCCGTCAAGATGCTGAAAGACGACGCTTCTCGGCAGGACCAACAGGACCTCCTGCAGGAACTGCAGATGCTCAAAGAAGTCGACCACGTGAACGTCATTCGACTTCTGGGTGCCTGTACCAGCAGAGGTGAGCGGCGAGAGCGGGAATTCGATATGGCGCTCGATGTGCTGACCCCGAGTGCTTCGTCCTCGCAGTTGTCCGGATCGTGGAGTTCGCGGAAGTGGTTCCGGTGGGAGTTTTTCCACCGAGGAAGAGTCTCGCGGTTGATTCCTCGGCCGCCTTGACGGTGACACATGGAGAAAGTAATAACGGGAGAGCGATGACGTTCGAAAAGAGACGTCATCGCCGCACGCGAGCCGTTTTAGTGCTCGGTCGCCATAAATCTCGGAGCCGCAAGCTCCATCAGCCAGCCCCAGGAGTCCGGCCAATGGTCGTTGGCCGAGTCGGATCACCGAGACGTTGCACAATCTGTTCATGGCTCTGATTTTTGATGGATTTCCACTTGATTCATCATTGGTTTCACTGCCTGTGGTATTCTCATTCTGGGAGACGACTTGTAAACTCCTTCCACTTCTCGACAGATGGTCCGCTGTATGTGATCGTGGAGTATTGTGAATATGGATCACTCCGCTCGTACTTGCGGCGATGCCGCAATATTTCCTCGACAGAAGACTTGCGCGCCGTTCAAAATCCAACGTATCTCGGTGAGGATCAGCGAGCTCAGTTGCCTTCAGCGCGACAGCTGACATCTTTCATGTGGCAGATCGCCAGAGGCATGAGCTATCTGTCTGATATGAAGGTCATCCACCGCGACCTCGCCGCGAGGAATATACTCGTCGCCACAGGTGAGTTCTTCAGTTTCGTAACGCTCCAGAGGGAGTTCCTCTCGGCTCCACCGTGGAACGTGCTCTCGAACCATTGCTAAGGAATCTGACTTTGACATCGAAATTATATGCCGCGACATCAAGCCCAGAGGTCAGCGATCTCTTTCCTCTTCGAAACCATTCTCTGAGGCTTCTCACCGATCCGAGCTGTTTGCCTGGAGGTCTGAACGTTTCATTGCGGTTTTCTTCCGGATGAACTCTATGGTTGAGCCCGGAAAGGGGAAGAAGAGCGGCCAGAGCGCCGGGGGAAAGCTCCAACTCGGCCCCTTTTTTGACGGAGCGAAGTGAAACGCTTCGTGGCTCGGCGTGCGGCCGCCTACAGGCCTTTTTGCCCCGCGTCGCTTCGGAACGGTGTAGGTGCGGGATGACATCTCTGGTCGCTGACAGAGTTGGATTCTTGGAAGCTCGAGATAAAAGCATCTTCCCACGATTGCAGACTTCGTGGTGAAAATCTCCGACTTTGGACTGAGTCGCGATGTTTACGAGGGTGACACGTATCTCAAGAGAAGCCGACAGCGAGTTCCAGTCAAATGGATGGCTATTGAGTCGCTAGAGGACCAGATCTACACTACCCGGAGCGATGTGTAAGTATTCATTCCAGCGGTACGTGAGCGAGAGCCGGGTAACTTTCCCGCTCTCGGAGTTGTGGGAAATTTCCTCGCGTTCCCGGGACTTGCGGAGCACCCGTCGGCTGAGTTTCCACGCGTCAAAGGTCTCATGTACTTCGAACTTCGGCCCGCGTCTGGGATTGTTTTCGGGAGGGAGGGAACACGATCATAGAGTGCCCAACAGTTGAACATGATCCTCATAAAGGAGCCCTATGTGCGGGTCAAAAAGAAGAAAGGTGTAAACCCCGTCTGGGCATGCCCTTGTCATCGCTCCTTTGCATGCGACCGCACTGAACTGGTCGACAGCACACGTCGACACCCGCAAAACAGGAGCTTACTGAGAAAGTTCGTGTCCGAAACACTCGACCAGAAAAGCCTGCTCTGTCGGGAGACAGGCACGAGCGGAACTACAGCACCTAGGGAATCAGAGGCTGGATAGAAGAACCCTCACCGTTCAGCGGACGCTATCTCCGTCAATCATCTTCGCACCGGAGCAGCCCCCGAGCCCAACCAGAGGCCCGGCGGCAGTTGTTGGAGTGCAATGAGTGAAACTCGTGCGCTCCTCGGTTTGGTGTACAGCCATATACTTGGAGGTTGTTGCAGACGGTGCAGTAGGAGAGCTCGGCGTGAAGATTTCGATCAGTGCATATATCCATGGAATATATTTCATTCGAGTTGTTGCCTCTCTTCGGTCTGTTCGACCACAGATTAGAATGCACAGGGCGGAGTTCCATCGGAGAGTTTCGAGAGCATGACATTTACGACGCCATGAATTCTGATCGTAATGAACTAGGACGAACAGCAACGACATCGTGTATGTTTGCGGGCTCCGCGTTCCACCGAGAGGCAAACTCTTCCTCAGTTCAACCCATGGAATCGAGACTCTGTAATTCATCGAAAGAACTGCGATGGAACACACTAGTTGGCATCATCAGTTCTTGCAGAGTAGAGAGTTTTCGCCAACCTGGCCAACCACGTATTCATGTGCGCCACCGAATCGCATGGAACGCAAAATCAACGCATCTGACTAAAAAAATCAATGGTTCCAGGTGGTCCTTCGGTGTGGTACTATGGGAAATCGTGAGCTTGGGCGCAACGCCCTACCCTGGCTTGAGTGGCGAACGTCTCTGCCATCTGCTCAAGCAAGGATATCGCATGTATCAGCCAGATAATTGTTCCGATCAGCTGTGAGTTCGAACCTTAAAATCTCGCGAGACGGGAACGATTTTTTCCTGGTTCCAGGCTGCCGCAGTTTTATTAAAGGCCGTTTCATTTGCGGAAATTGCCTCTTTCCCAAGAATTCTCAAGTCCATGAGCGCTCTGAGGGACGAGCGTGGGGGATCGCTTGAGAGAATTCGCGGCTTCCCAGAATCGCGGCCGCTGATCGGATTCGCATTTTCAGATACGCCATCATGCGGGATTGCTGGAGGCCAGATCCCAACGAGCGTCCTTCGTTCAGAATGCTCGCGCTAAAGTTCGACCGTCTCCTTCAGGATACAACGGTGAGATAATCTTCATCTCCGCGGTCTGACTGGGTTCGGGCGCTCGTGCAGCGGTCCGGGATAGTGATCCTTTCAACATCTATCCCCAGATATATCTTGACGTAGAAGACGGCGTGGCAACGTGCTCGACATACTACAACGACGACTCGGTGACGTCCGAGGAGACCGTCAAATGTGGCGATAGGGCAAGTCGCGTAGAGGCGCAACTGGAAGGCGGTGTCGTGAAATCGCATCTACTCAAGCAGGACAGGTCCCAATCCTCGGAATATCTCAACCACCAGCACCAACCGACGTTCCACCTGCACAACCATCTGAGTGAAATCAGTAACAGCTTTAACATGAATAATAACAACAACAACATTCACATGAATGACGACGACGACGAACGCAACCGGTTACTCCACTATGCCAAAATGGACTTCGCCCGTTCCAGCAGCGATGCCAGTTCAGATCAGGAGCAGACTTCGAGCGTTTGAGGAGCTGCGCGATCTGCACAAGAGCGTGATATTAGCATGAGCCAGAAATTTTCCCTCTAGGCGCGTATCAAAGGTGATGCGTGCGTACACGCCGCTAGGAATTCAACCAATCGAGGGGAGCCGAAGAGCTTCGAACGGTGAAGAAAACGCTTCCAGAACTGGCCCGAGAGACCTCGACAGTGTTCTTCACTAACGCTGTGCCAGATGCCAGAACGCAAGCAATACCGCGCTCCGGGAAGAGGTGAATGCTGAGAATGGTTTTCCGCGAAACGATTGTATTCCCGATGGGGGAAAACATTCCCCGACGTTGAGAGTTCCCCTATCTGTTCGAATTGCGACACCAATCCGCTGGCGTGACGTCGGAGTTTGCGATTCGGATTTCCGGAGAAAATAATCGTCAAAGTTGCGATTCGCTCTTTCTCGCAACGAAGCAAAGTAGTCGTGCCGCGGAGGAGATAACGCACGACGTTTCGAGTGGACCGATCCGCGAAGTTGATCTCAGGCTTCGTTTTGAAGTCCAAAAGAAGCTGCAGCTCGAAACGGTTCCACGCTTCGATGATACGATTTCATCGTGTCCATATATTCCCTAATATATACAGAAAATCCGATATGGAGCAACAACGTAGTGCTCCATCACCGGTGGTAGCTCGCTGCTGCCATGAAACCCCCTAGAAGGTATCGAGATGACGGTGAAGGGAGTAACGGTTATTCCTTCTGTGGAGAAATATATTTGTTCCGATAGTACTCGTAGCATGAATTCCATGGTGCATCCGAGATGTCAGGACTCGGGGAACGAGATACTTCAAAACTTGTTTTGTACAGTACGTGCCGGGGATATGAGCAGCGAGTGCTCACGGGATAATCGAGCATATTATCTGGACTGTTGTATAAAATCAAATCGTTGTTCATTCAACTTCATTCAAGCAAAGGATATACCCAAATCGAATGCAAATGTCATGGGATTGGGGAGGGAAACCGCGAAGCGCGCATTGTATATAGTTTTCAGCCCTGTATGTGGAGTCACCGGAGTAAACTTCAAACCGCCTCAACTGCTCTAGCTCACTGGAAAGATGGCGGCAACTTCTCGAGCTTCCATGACCGATCGATGATGAAGTCGATTTCGCGGCTTTCTCGGAGCTCGCTAGTCGAGGAACAAACGGCAGCGAAAAAAGATTCCCGTGGTGCAAAATACCTGAAAACTGAAACGTGCCCCGGAAGGGTGTCTCATAGGTCCTGAATAAACACAAGATATCCATTTGTATAAAACACAAGAGGAGTTTTCAACATTCATCCGGCTACATGCGTTTCATCCCATATTATTGTAATATTTCGCGGAGTGCACGGAATTTCGACACACATGATCGGGATCGCACCCAAGGTTGTTTTTGTTGATTCTTCCATCTATGTCCTTCCGACACTCCGTCGAAGGTTCCGACCCGGTGTCGCGGACTTGGCGGCGTCCACCATTGAGGTGGTGAGCGTCTAGCTGCGGCATCAGCGGTGATGATTCAAGCCGCAACATCCGCTCTGAGTGCTCTCAACCACACTAACCACATCGCAATTTCGTCGTGGTGGGTGATTGATCCAAGTCGTCAACCGACGAAGACCTCCAAAATCGGTTATTGAACAAAAATCTGAAAGGGAACACACCAACTGACAATGAGTGAACAACAATTGAGATCCATCGAACTTTAGAGCCGTTCGCAAAGTTACCGATGCGAAACATGTTCTCGTGACGCTTGCCGTGCAACTCGAATAGAATTTTCACATCAATCCAAATCCGCGTAGCTGCCGATGATGATTATCGGCCCCCGTTTCATTTGGAGTGCTGATCCAGCCGGGTAACGGATGCCTTCCGCTATAACCTACTAACGGCCTCAGCTATTTCTCAGCACGTTACTCCCTCAGGTGGAAGGGCTCGCTCCACGACACAGATTTCGCTCGAGGGAATCGACGGAGGGTTCACTGTGATCGAATCACTATTCTAGCCGCAGACCCGAAGAGATCATATTCATGTGTCTTTCCTGACCCTCAAGGAAGACTGTGTAAGACGAGACGGTGGCACAAGGAGTCGTGAAATGAGAGCATCAGCTTGAACAGCCAGGACACCATGGTTCATCTCTTTTAGACTTATTCGGGCTCTCCGGCTCGGGTTGGAGCTCTCCGCTAGCGGAAACTGCTCTCCAATCTCGGGAATTGATTCCGGAGTTTCGTGCCGGGAACCGTCGGAGCGGTATTCCAACGCTTTCTCGCGTCGGGCAGAGTGAATTTTATGATTAGGAATCCGAGGAGCAAACAGTGGTGCTCGGTGATCAGGGAATCCGTTTGCAGCGAGTGGGCCTCTGACTGGAGCACGAAGAACAGACCCGAAACGCTTCTTGCTTCATTTATTTCTCACAGTGCTGCGGGTAGCATAGTCTCGAAATATCAATGCGACTAGCGGATACGCAACGTGATGCCACGCGAACAGAGCTAGCGTGTCGAGCGGTTCATACCCTCCGACGCTTTTCGCGCACGAGCTTTCGAGTCCAGCGCAACGCCCACCGGCCCCAACCAGCTTTTCATGCTCTCCCCCCTTCCGCCCTCGAATCGCTAGAAGCTCGCTCTGTTCGCCGCGAATCGCGCCTCGAGAGATTCACCATATGTTCCGCTCATCGAGGTACCTGCGGATTCAGCGCGCGTGTTTCCTTCCCATCCATTTTCAGAAGTTTGCGTCACTGGCCAGCGAGGCTCGCGCAATCGCTGAAGCGAGAATCTCGGGCACGGGAAGCGATGAGTTTTTCCGGGACCTCTCGGAACCCCGTTCGACGACGATCCGCCTGCCGTCGAGTTATCGGAGCCGGAATTTCCCACGAAGTGAGCTGAAGGTCTCCTCCGAAGTCGAGGCTCCAGGTCATTAGAGCCCAACATTAGCTGATCGCTAATGCTGCGCTAGCTGATCGGGTCAGAAAGCGTTTTGTGCCTTGAAATCGAAAACACCCCTCCGCCTCGCAAGGCGCCACCACTGACCGATTCGGCATGGATCCCTCCACAGAAGATCTGTAGGCTTGAGTAACGGCACGAGGATCTGCTGACGGATAACGTTCAGCGCTCCTTCGTCTTGGCTGAGTCTCGTTTCGTAAACCTACATTTCGCTGCATATTCCTGTCGCAGCCTCTGTTCCGATGTCTGACTTGCATGAGCGTCTCGATACGAGATGATGGATCCGACGATTGGAACACGGCACTCGCTCTGATTGAGGTATCCCTCGTTCTGAATATGCAACTGGGAAGATCGGAGGATTCGCGCATTTCTAGAGAACCAACCGAGAACAACGCGTAGGTAGACGGTCCAGTTGAGCGTGAGGAGTACAGCGGGAGCAAATGGTCCCTTGTCAGACTGTCAGTGGGGGCGAAACTGGGAAATTTGAACTTTATGGTCGTAATCGCCGCGAGTACCTTCACGACACTCTTTCCGGCGGACAGTCGTCTCAGGGAATTCATGTCTCGACTTCCATGAGACTTCTGCTGAGGGGAGGTGAGGTTGAGCTGCGAAAAACATTCCGCCCGCGGACCCCTCGCCGAGATCAGAAGATCGTTTGCGGCGTCGATCGTTTCCTGCTCGCTGTTCCGATCTGATTACACGGCGCGCTCGAGCATCAGTCTTGGTTGCGCAACCTTATTCAATTACAAGAGTCCGCATCCTGTTCCCGCGGCCTATTGTGCGCTCATGGAATCCAGGTTTACGGGCCCGATAAGACGACGGCATCGCTCACCGTGTTTGTGCCAGTCTCTGAGCACCAAACGAAGATGACAACGAGCCCACGCACGCTCTGTGCCTCGAAATTCGGCGGTAGAGTCCACCAAACCCGACGGATCCACGACTCAGGAGAGAACACTCGTACCAGCCATCGCAGACTTACAGGGCGAAACCACGATACGCGGTGTCGCCGCCAAACTGTCCGTGCAACGCACAGAGCGAGCCTTCTAGCTCGTCAGCCAGAGCAATGATTCGGAAGATTCTCGGTGGGATTCGATGCGATAATGTAGATTTCGATCATCGTGATCCGACTCGTTCCTCGGTCGACTGCTCCAAACTCTGCATTTTTCTCCGATTCAGTCCTGCTGCATCGTCCTGAGACCTTGCGGGCAGGGGCGGCTCTCAGTCAGAGCATTTCCGATCCTGCCTGGACGTCGAGGACAATCGAATTCGACGGCGAGGATCATTTTGCGTTGCTTCATTGCGAGTGTGCAACAACTAGTCCCTCAGCTCTGCCGAGGGAAGAGAAAGCGACGCAGGAAGCAACGGAGGGAGGTCGACGACCTCCCTAAAAGCCTCACAATGAGCGAACTCATACAAAGAGAGTGTTTTTCATCTCGGCCGGATGAATGGTGGTGTGAAAAGCCCAGACGAGTCGAAGATATGACGTTCGAGAAGGGTGGGGAATTCCATTCTCCGCCTCCGAATCTGCCTCCGTATCCCTCTCCGCCAGTAATTCGCTGTACGACGATGCTCCATCGGTTTCGTCCGGAAACTCATTGCGAAGTTCGCCCAGGAAGTTATCAGTGAGCCGCTCGGCCATGAACGAGTTGAATGACATTGAACGAAAGAGCTGAAACGAAATACGGCGCTGACTAGAGGGCTCGCCGCCCTGGGGGGTCGAGCGGCCTTCAGATTCTAATAGCGATTCGTAGGGGAGTTCAGAGTGCCTCCGCTGCCGTAATTAATGGACTCCGGTATGAACCCCATCGTTAGACGAGGGCATCTCAGAGAGAGAGAGAGCACAATCGAGTTTCGGCCAGCAAACTCCTCCATCCATCGATTTCTTCACTTTCAACTATTAGGACTACCTGGGATGAAACTTCTGAAGTGCTCCCGTTGTCGAAAGCATCGCCCTTATGATGATCAAATCATTCTCGATGCGCTCCGGGTAGGACAAATGAACGGCTCGAGGGAGCGGGGGTCGCAAGGAGAGATCTCTGTTAGACTCCGGGGAGTTTTGAAGATAGGAAGAGATCCGTGTCCCCTGCTGCTTTCCAGAGCTCCAAATGGCGCGCAGCGCATGAGCCCGGTCGTGTCGTCCGCGAAAGGTCGCAGCTCCCGACTGGAACCGGGAAGCTCAACGAAAAGGTCCATCGAGCCAACCTGTGAATGAGGGAGAACGCTGTCGAGCGAACCTTCAGAAAAGTAATCATCAAAATGACATTTATCGCGATCCCGTCTGAGGGGGAGTCTCCTTCGTTCGCTTAAAGTTCAGCACGGGCTCAGCGGAATGAGTTCCTCCGAGTTGTGCTCGGTCCTGCGGAGCATAGTCCGAAGATTACGCTTCTGGACCGAGAGATTACGTCGCAGTGTCACCGAACCCCGGGCGAGGTTCCGAACTCAAGCTGCAACCGCTCACACACAAATTTCTCAGCCTCGGTATCTGATGAAGCGAATGGAGAGAGCTCCACAGTGCAGTACGGAAGTAACTGAAATGGGCACTGCTGCGCTGGTGGTTCTGTTTCGGTAAACGAGCTATCAGCTGGCTGTATACGTGGGACGAACATTCGACACTTGGAAGAATGGCGGCTGATATGGCTCTTCGCCCTCGCGTTTGAGCTGACGATATCACTCGCGACCCTAAACCGCACTGGGCTAATCAGCAATAAGCGGGTCACAGGTGAGTTCCGCGTATTCCTACCCTTAACATCGTTCTTCGAAAGACCGAGGCTCGATTGGGCGTTCGCTAGGAGCTTGATTAATGTGGAAACCGTTGGTGTTTCCAGGCATAGCTATATCGCCGTATCGATCGAATTTTGTCAGGTCACCATACTTCCCGTGGAAGATCAACCGCCCGCCGCGAAGCCTGATTCATCCGGACCCAATCAGAGAGGAAAACCTTCAACTCAGAGTGAAAGCTAAAAACGAAGCTCGCACTGCGCAAGGTGGCTTGAACAGTACTCGCGAATGCCTCCATCGTCTTTTTCCTGAGTGAGAATGACTTGAGGCGAGAAATGCGAAATCGCTTCCACGAACCAGTCGACTCCATCGAAGGTTACGAAGGAAGTGGCTCTGACAATTGCAAGAGGCACCATCGGAGACGCAGCGACCGCCTCTCTAGGAATACAGGTTTGTCAACGTGAGTCAGGAATTTCCTCCAGCGAAAATGGGGAATCATCCGCTGCATCCAATAGAATCAACACGAACTGGATCGGCTAACTGAAGACGTTTCACGGGCAGTTTCCACAAAAATTTTGAAGAAAAAAAGCATTTCGCGAGGCTTCCTAGAGAAGTCAATTCTCGACACAAATGAAAGGGAAAATATGCGTCATATTTCCAGCTATCGATCTCAAACGAGAATTCCTATTTTTCACCGGATTATGGGCAAAACAAGGATCTGTGAGAAAATCCCCGACTTACGTTTACCACCCTGTAGATATCCGCTGTCTTCTCAGCCCCTCCACTCCTAGATTCCTGTGTTATCCGCTGACGTTTGCCTCTTGTTGCAAGGAGGGCAGAGTTCACCTCTCGTTGCGCCTGGGCAAACATTGTCGACCATCAGGCCTCGAAACACGAACGCCAACTCAAGAGTCCACCCCACCTGAACGAGATCAGTCAGGAATGATAGCAGCACAAGTTGAATAACAGCTGAGAGACGCTCTCAAGTTTGTTCCGCGAAGAATTGTCCCGGACGGCGTCTTGCGATTCCGGGCGATATCATGATAAGTTATCGCGACCTGGCAGCGAATCACGCCCCTGGCCTCTTCTTCCTAGTAGGCTGCGAGATATATGTACGTCGAGACTGAGCCAATCAGTCTTATTTTTGGAACGGGTGGAGTTGCCTCCTTGCGCTTCAGCGCTGACGACATGGCAACAGGTTCCCCCGAAAAGCCTAACGTTGATGCGCTGCGAGAAACGCAATGCGCACAAGCTCGTGTATGATCGTTGTGGAACTGTGAACCGCAACTGTGACTGGAGCTTTGGGCAGCCGGAAGGATCCACCTCGATTTCTCTCGATGAGTGGACGGAGTTTGGGGAGCGAATGCAGAAAATCAGAGGTCGTGACGAAAATCTCGCTCCGCCGGGAGGGGCTCCTTCCGGGCAAAGCTGAGGGAGGCACGCCTCTCACTGCCCTGGAAGCTCAAGGAGAGTGTCACACTCAGATCCAAATCCCACGAAAATTCCTGAAGGGTATGGCAACGCAACTCGATCGAGGGGTCCGGCTGGAAAGAAGTGTCGGGAGCGTTCTTCAGAATGCGATGGAAGGGTCGAGAGGAAGTCCGCTCACGTGACTTATCGAGCGGCCTTCGTCGACACTACTCAGAGTGGGCGTTATTCTTCGTCTGGAGCGTCTGAGGTGGGCTCCGTGATTTATGTATGCTCGCTGTCCGTCCCAAGGCCGCAACAAATTATGGGTGCGAGGCTCCCGGAGCTCTCTGGGAAACCGCCGACTCATCGGTTCGTCTGACAAGAGCTCCTTTCGCCCGGCGGCAATTGACGAAGGAGCGGAGTGATATTTCTGAATGCTTTCGGAGTTTTGCTCCTGAGAATAAAAAGCTGCTCGCATGAGGGAGTGACTCAGGGCTACTCGTCACTCCGCTGACGTGTTAAACGACTAAAAGAGGCGGACGCATCGGATGCAAAAATTTCTGCTGGGAGAGCACGACCGCCGGATCTGAGCGCGACGACCCTGTCCCATCTTCCGACATGCATTCGATCGCGATTGCTCCGCGGCACAGCTCTTCGCACTACTAAAGCCGTGAGTCGCCGTTGAGGAACGGAACCCAGAGATGCACGCCTTTCGAGTCAAGCCGCTCTCCCTCTTCCCGACGCGCTGGCCCAGTTTCTGGCTCCCTCGGATGTATCCATAATAAGTTTAAGTGTGCTGTCCATCTTCTCAGTCTCCATTCTTTTTCCCGCACTCGCGCCGTCTGTTGGAGCAGCCCTTCTGGTAGGCTCCACGAGCGCGCGAGAATCATCTAAATCGAGTTTCCGAATCCGCCCCCACCAACGCGGGCTCCAAGCAGCTGGCTGCAGCGCCGGATCATCGTCTTCCACTCTTCCGATTCATCGTCACACACGATACCGGAGACGCATTCTGTCGTGGATGGAAAGTTCACGACGAATTTCCCCTCGCGGGTTCCTTAAACTTTGAGCTCGCACTCTCGGTCGGTCGGTCGGGGGATCGTGCTTCTAGGTTCGTCGAGTCAGCCCCGACACGACTATCCGCAGCTCAGCACATCAGCAAGCTCATTCTCGAGCGAGGGAAAAATGTGGGGTCAATGAACTTCCGTAGGTCGAGCTCTCATTTCGTTAATGGATCAATCGATGATAGGAACTTTCATTCGAGTTGGCGCTTCGAAAGCAGCCGGATGGAATGGGAACCGCGCAGCTGGCGCACCCGACCCGGCTCGTCCTCGCTGTCAGTCTTTCCTGCTTGCTTGATCACCTCGATGAGTTGCAAACTCAGGGCCACGCCGCGCTCTGCGGCGCAACCTCCAGCGGCAACGGTTCAGTGGTCAGACAGGCTGTAAGGGAAAGGAGAGTCACCCTTTCGCGGCCCTGGCGCATATTGGTGAATGCTCCTGACGTCAGAAAGTTCGCCTTCGAATCGCTACGGTGCCGAGTTTGGAACCTCGCTTTACTTATCTGTGCACGGGAAGTTGCTATCTCATCTTCGCATTCCCCGGTGATCCCTTCCCTGTGGTCATCAGCCTCCTCCTGCGCTCTGTCCTATCTCTTCGTTCTCCTCTCGGCGCTTCTGAGCCAGACGTCAGCTCCGAAAACCGTCATTCTGAGGTTGGTCGAGACTGTTCTAGCGCCAAATCTTGATGGCGAGTGGTTTTATCATCGCGGATGATGATTGGCGTCCGTCTGGTCACTAAATAGATCTGATGCTCGAGATCGATGATCAACCGGACCTCTCACATTGAAGCTCCTGCGCGGGGTAGATTGGACACGATTTGTATTGCTCGCCGTTCCGTCTTCGTAGCATCGAGGCAGCCTGTATTCGGCGTGTGTTCAGCTGTTTGAATCACATAATATTCTTCCTGGAGTTCAGCTTCGCAATTCGTCTGCATTCCGGGAAAACTTTTTTTGAAAATGGCTCATCAATTTGAAGGGCACTGTGCCTTCCAGGGGTACCTGTCAACTGGACCATGGCGTCAATCGGGCCACGGGGGCATCAGGGGCCTTAACCTGATCTCACCGAATTTCCCCTGCACGATTTCGAGTGCGCTGGCTGTCGATCCGCTCGCATCGCTCCGCTCGTTCACCCGAGCCCTAACCTGACCTCATCCAATCTCCCAACCCGCTTCAAGACCGCTGCCTGCCGGTCAGCTCGGAAGTTGACGCCGCGGTCCAGTTGACGCGCTCCCATCTGCCAGAGAGCGAAGCGCGCCCCTGGACTACGAGTAGCATGAATGGTCCCGAACCTATCGGGGTCACCCTTCACTTCGGGGCAGAAGTCTCAGATCTCAGAACGCCTCAAAAGTGCGTTTCGTGCGTTTTCGAAGATCACTTACATCGTACGATCACTTGGCTTGGTGACCACCTCCGAAAGCCTGTCATAATAAAAAGCACCAAGCTTCTAGTAACGCCTGGCTGGGATTAACGGCACAACAAGTTTACGATCGATCGTTTCTGCAAATGAGTTTCGAGCACCCTCAGAAACTCGGTCATGAAAAAATATCCAAAACACGGATGTATTCGGTGAAACCCCGTTGCCCTTTTGTCGGGAGTCTCAAGTGAAAATGCGAGCCCAATCCGGAAAAAGCGTTTCCAGGACAATGAGCAAGCTGCGCTCTTGCCCGAGATTTTATTTTTCTCGAGGGAGGAGTTATCGAGATGTTCTACTCATTGGCAAGCGAGTCCGTTCAAGGTGGAGGATCGCAATCATCACAGTGAAGTTGAATAGTTATCGGCCAACTGTCTTCGCTTGAAACGGCGAGTTGACTCAATCATATTTCAAAGCTGCAAGCCATGTCCGAGGTGGCTCGAGTTGGAGTTACCTCCGGGATGGAGGACACATGATTTGACTGCTGACTTATCTGGCTTTCGGCAAGGCGAGGGTCAAGGTTCGGGCAGAAAAGTAAGAAGATGAAAACGATGATGCGCGGACTTCTCTTGAAGGTTCGCTCGAGCAGTCCGTAATTTCCTCATCAAAGCTCTGCAAGGCGCATGAAACCTTACGATTCAATTTCCTCGAGAGCAACCCCTGCGTTATTCAGTTGATTCTTCGACGAAAATGAGATCAAAGGAGTTACGGGTGGGCATCCGGAAAAGAAGACCCCAGTTGCGTTCGGCGGCACTTCACTTATTCTGATTCGAATGCAGCACGCGACTGGGGGGCGTTGAGAGCGGAAAGAGGAGTAATCGGAGTCTCCGAAGCGCCGGGATATCGAACAAGTTATATGCTCCAAGGCCAAGCACGCCGCCAGTGGGCGATTTGCGTTCTAAATTATCTTCCGCGATTTTCGCTGAAAATGAGGTTACAAAAGTTACTCCTCGACACAAAATATAGACGGGAATTCGGAAGAAGAGGGGGTGTTCTTGCCCCCAACTGACAGATTTTTTATCTTAATTTCTGACGCTTGTTCTCGGCTCCACGGGCAGCTCGATCAGAATGACTGTTATCGCCATAATACTCCATAGACTCCCGGGAAAAAGCCTCCCGATCCGATCACTGGAACTGTGTGTTCCAACCCATTCACCTCGATCCATCATCATCATTGAAGTCGACGAAGAGCTGATCTGCAGATTCAGAACCATTCTGGGCGCGATCATTTGCTCTGAACAGCTCGACGCCGAGAAATTCAAGCTTTTTTTTTGCGTCGAGACCGCTGAGCTATGAGTCAGTTTGTATCCGTGGTACCCTGATGACAAACAGGGTCCATAAAACACTCCATGGCTCCCAAATCTCGAGCGAAGCAGCATTGCCGATTGTCAGGCTGAGCGAGGAAGCCCAAGAGGTTCAGAATAGACCTTATCGGGAGGCAAGACTTTATCATTCACGAAACATAGGTGGACAAGCAACCAAAGAAGATATCATGCACATGATGAGGACGTTTTAGAGCTCTTAGAGAGAGTCGAATAAAGTGAACTGATCGCCTGCATCCAATTGTGTTGTTCGTTCTTGGATTCGAATTCATCGATTCCTACCCTGCACACATGTTCCCTCGCATTTCAGGCGTCCATGAACGCCGAAGCAACTAGTGGCTACGAGTGGGACCCAAGGCCAATAGGTCTTCGTCGACTCAATGATGATGATGAATCGAGGCGAATTGGTTGGAACACTCACTTTCAGTGATCGGATCGGGAGTTTTTTTTTCTGAGAATCGATGGAGTATTATGGGGATAACAGTCATTCTGATCGAGCTCGCTGCCCGTGGAGCCGAGAACGAGCGTCAGAAATGAAGATGAAAAATCTGTCAGAACGGGGCAAAAACACCCCATTTTCTCTCGAATTTTCGTCTAGAGTGTGTCTCAAGGTGCGTTTCGGCACCTGAAAACTGGTCAGTCAGACTGTCCCCAGTGCGGGCAGTCGGGAAGAATTGCAATGGGACCGGATATCCGCGGATAATGATTCGCAGTGTTATAGCCTTTCAAACCAGCTACAGTCCGCAACACGAATTTATCGACACGCATTCTATGTGGATGATTTCCGCACCCGCTGGATAACGAAGTCAGTGTTGCCATGGGAATTCCACTAGGTGCGACAGACTTTGAGATTATATCAACCGACTGAGAAGAACGAAGTTTAGGCTCAGGATCGAACATTTTTGATATCCAGCTGTAACACGAAATTATCGACAGCGTTGAAATCGCGCATTCGGTTGGAGTTTCAGCATTTTCTCGTGAGGCTGATACCGACGAACGTCAAGTTAGTGCTAACGAAGGACACACAAGTACGATTTGTCGACTCAGAACTCCGGCTCGTCAAGATTTGTGAGAAAGAATTCATTCCCTCAATATGGGACGAAAACCGGCTCTGACTCCTCAAGAAAGGATTCGCATCGATCAATTACACGGCTCTGGGCTCGCAGCAAGAGCTATCGGACGAGAGATCGGCAGAACAGCGGACGTAGTGCTGCGGTATTTGAGATTAGGGGCGGAGTATGGCATCAGATCGTACAAGAAACGAAGCACAAAGCTCTCAGATCGTCAGAAACGGAAGATAACTCAGGATGCGAGCAACAAGAGTGTCTCTTTCGCTCAGATCAGAGACTCGAACAACCTCCCAGTGCATAAACAGACCGTCTGGCGCGTTTTGAGAAGTGCGTATCATCTGAAATTCAAGAAAATGTGCGGGAAGCCCCCGCTGACGAAAAAGCACCGAGACACTAGGCTCGATCGCGCCCAGGAATGGATGAGTTGGACTTCGGAATGGGATAAAGTTGTCTTCAGCGATGAGAAAAAGTTCAATCTGGACGGCCCGGATGGATTCCATAACTACTATCACGATCTTCGGAAAGAGCCTCGATTCTATTCCAAAAGACAGTCCGGGGGCGGTTCAGTTATGATCTGGGGAGCGGTCAGTCGCCGCGGGACGGTCCAAATCATCTTCGTGGAGACAATAATGCCTTCCGTGGACTATAAGCTGCTACTCGAGAACCACCTGCGACCTCAAGCTTTGGAGAAAGTTGGAACGGATCTCATCTTCCAGCAAGATTGCGCCTCCGTGCACACGGCGGCGATAATCAAAGATTGGTTCCGGGAGAGCGGAGTACGTTTTCTTGACTGGCCTCCGAAGAGCCCCGACCTGAACATTATTGAGAACCTCTGGGGAACGTTAGCTCGGCTCGTCTATCCCAATGGGAAGCAGTACAACTCAAGAGAAGAACTGAAACATGCGATTCTTTCTTCTTGGGCCAGAATTGGGGAACGAGACATAAAACCACTCTATGATTCTCTCCCAAGGCGCATTTTCGAGGTCATCAAGGCGAAAGGGGGTTCGACGAAGTATTAACTTTCGAGAATTCGGAAATCGTGGAATAAATCAGCCTGTCGATAATTTCATGTTACGGCTCGAAATCGATTTTCTGGAATCTTACGCGTCGTCTTCCTCGAATCGAAGAAATATTCTATCGCCACAATCGTGGTGATGCTGGGAGTATTCCATGGCAGCATCAACATCATCTCTCTTTGTCATCAGGAATAGTCTAGAAAACTTGACTGTCGATAATTTCGTGTTGTGGGCTGTAGTACCAAAAGTGACCGTCTGCAAATGAAAGTTGGGCAATATTTTCTCGTAAACCTTGATCCTGTCTATCCGAAGCTACCAACTCGACTCCACACGACTTTCGCTCCTGTGTGAGAATTATTGAAATAACCTTAGTTTCAGCGAAAATTGCGAAACATATTTTCGAGCGCAAATCGCCCAATGTTCGCCGTGGGGAGATTCCACCGACTGTATGGACGTAACGCAGGGCCGGCCCGATCGAGTGGAGTCGGGCTTTGAAATACAGTCAGATCCGGTACGAGCATGGACTTGGGAAATCTGATACTCTGTACCTGCTGCGAACACATCAGCTATTGCGTTTCGGAAAACGTGTCGTGCCCTGGGAGACTGCAACGACAGTTAGTAGGCTGTAACCTATTTTCCGTTTCAACGATGTATTGGAAAATCCGTGTATTCTTCTCTTGCGATCCTGTTGAATTCCTTGAATTTCCGCGAAGAATCGACCGACACGAGGCCGTCGCTTAAATGCCGCACAGTGGTTCTTGGGAATATTCCACCTGGAGTCTGCCAACCCCATGCGGAAGATTATGGCCTGAATGAAAGCGTGACCATGTTTTCGGGCTTCCAGCCCTCCCAATCCGGAGGCCATGGTTACCAGATCGAGGGTGATGCGCAGTCGAAATTCTGTTTGCCGAACTGTGCGTGTATTCAACCCATTTGTTCTCATGGGATTCAAACATATACTTTGAGGACACTGTGGAATTGGTTCAGTTTCAAGATGTCGATGTCAAATCGAAGATAGGAATTCGGGATTTGTCATCCTCGCGCTTGGCCGCCAAGGTCGATTCAAGTCTCTGATGTGATACTGCGATGTGTGAGCTGAATAACTTCGCACCATTCCCAGGAAGTATGTATCGAATTCTGATATCCGAGAGTGGGTCGAATCAGTGCGCAGAGTCAAGAAAAATGGAGCTCTTGGGCCGATCCAAAACTTGTTTTCAAAGAATGGAGAACGCAACTTTCACTCGATGCATGCCCGGGGAATGCAGACGTTTCGAGTCTCGGTGCAATTCTTCTGATATTTTACAGCGTTTCCAAGCTGAGATGTCCTTCCGAGTCGGTGCCTATCGAGGGCTCCACGAGGCATTGATCCGAATACTCATCTATTTTCAGCCGGTTCGTTGGCATCTCTTGTAACCGCCTCAGGCTCCAACACGGAACTCGGAAATATCGCACAGCAATCGTTGATCAGAGGCTGAGCTCTATCCTCCGAGTGGGGACTGATTCCCGTCTAATTCAGCGCGGAGCTTCCTGATCTCACGACAGCCTTTTGAGCTGACGCCGTAGAGCCGCATATTTGTCATGAGATCGCTAGAACGATCAAAAACTCAGAGATGACTGACTCGCGAATAATCGTGTGTTGCGTTTCTCGATTACAAACGGTCCCCAAAATGGGAAAACCTCGGGAAACGTTTTAGTCTTGGATTGTATGCCTGCCGTTATCAGGAACTCTCCTCTAGGGCCGCGAACCACGAATGTGATCCCGTCACTGGATCACAGAGGTTAGCGTCGAATCAGAGTGCCCAGAAAGTTTTAGACTGCTCTACCGTGACCCTCAATCAACAATGAGACTGGGTCCTGTACGCGGGAAGCGCGCACGTTCGAAGAGGGAGTTGGCGCAGAAGGGGAGTTTGAAGACAACCCGTTCTAATTGAACCTCAAATTGAGCCCACGGCAATCAGGCTGCTCTTGTCACTCTCCTCCCCATACCAGAGTCCTCTTCTCCCAAGGCAGCCTCGGTCAAAATCGGATGAAACCGAATTCTCCGCCTGGACGGCAGCTGAATACCGCAGTTGGGACTACGGTCGCCGTGAGCGAATGGAATCAGTCGATCTCGAGGAGGAATCGGGCGAGAGACTGACGTTTGGTCCCAGCTGCTCCGAGAATCTGGCCAAGAAATTCGCTTCCCGAGCCCGTGAACCTATCGTATTTTGGCCCAGACGATTTGGCGCAGAAAACTTGGCGCGAACCTTCACGCTAACGATAAAACCTTCCTTCTGATGGAGGAGGTCAAGTTCTGAAGGAGCCACTACGCTCCGAGTCGGAATCCGAAAGGCAATTGCTATCTGGGGGAACCATTATCTGAGGGGGGATTCGCCGAATGAGGGATCTGATATTTGAGAGATTCAAAGGAAGTCTCGTTAAGGCAGCTGAGCATTCGCTCCTACATGGGGCAAGAGGTCTCAGACTCAGAGGATGTAGCCCAGACTCCTGGAGATGAGGAACACCTCAGATAATGAATTTTCCAGATGAAGAGCCCCCGTGAACAACTCAAATGAACATTCTGAAGTGAGTATCACTTTCTGCTCGGTAATCCAAGTCAAATCCGGAGAAATCAGCGCCACCGGGAGCATCCTCGTAATTCGTACCGCAGTAGCTCAGTAGAATGAAAGGTTTCTCACCTGGAGGATTCGAGGGTTCATCGGAGGCCGCAAACTGCTTCAACCTACGTCGTCTCCATGAAAGAGCAGTATGTCCGCGAGACACATGCTGGGGGCTTTCGCGCGCCCATTCAGCAGACGTGTTAGTTGAAGACCATCGATTGAGTGACATCAGGTATTATTGAGTTGTTATTTGTTAAACCGGCGTTGTCCAGTACCTCGACTGTTCGCCCCACGTTGTCAGCGCCGAATCGTCCGCGCCAAATTGTCCTGAACCAATTCTTCCTAGACCGATACAATGGTGAAATTCCTGATTGGGAGACAGCATTCCTTTCCTTTTCACGGTTTCCGCTTCCACGGTTCCCTCTTATGCCCGCATCGATGGCAAATGCGTTCAGTTTCATTTTCATCCTCATTGAATGGGTTCTGCCTCTCGTGACGTTGTCTCGGCAGTTTATCGGCTCTTGCCATGGCCATGAGAGCGCGTCCTCTTCGGTTTCCGTCGAGGGAGGATTCCATACCGAGGTACGTCTTGCCTTGCCGGTTGAACTCTAGACCAGCGACATATCTCGCTTTCAGCTGATATCTTGTGTTTCTCTGATACTCATTCTCATCTATGAGTTAAGCACTGTCATGCACGGTTCTCCCTTTTCTGTTTACAGTCGTAGCTCGACTCATGTAGGCAATTGGTGACCGCGGGAGCGACGCAAGTCGAAAAGCTACGCAGGTCGAAATCACGGTTTTTCCATATCATTGAGCCGGGTCACTGTGCCCCCCGACAACGCATCCCACATGAAATAATCATTCTGGGGGAGAAGAAATCGGGAAAGAATGGGGAATCGACATCAACATTTATTCTTGCGAGTACCACGGACTCAATATTGAAGGTGGAACACTACGGTTGAAGCCGTGTAAACGCGACCACGGGACATTAAAAGGTGACTGGATGCCTTAATCAGCGTCTGCTGAACTCAGAATTGAACCTGATGAGTCGAAGGAGCACGAGAATGGAAAAAATACCGGGAAAAAAACCCGACATAAGTCTGGAAAATACGTAGGTCGAGGAACGGCTGTGTATGACTTCAAAATTCCCGCAGTTACCAGTGATGAATTCGTTTGCGATTCCGGTGGTGGGGATGCCGAGGGCTCATATGCCCGTTTCCCGTGATCATGGATCGAGGTGTTAGATAACTCATTGAATTCACTCAGTGATTCACAGTGATTTCACACAGTGTAAATTGCGATGAGCGAAAGACGGTACAGCCGGTATGCGCATCGTATGAGATGGAAGAAACATGAATAAGCGTGACTCGTTGGGCGTCAGCTTTTGAAGGAAGTCAAGAATATAGGATCCGCTGAGCTTGCTCGCGCCTGAAGTGAAAGGCGGATGTGCATATATATTATGCTATGTATACACACAGATCCAAATAAAACCATAAACCATAAGAAGTTCCTGCTACGGGACTCTTCCTTGGGCTGACAGGAATGTCTTTCTCATACCGAAGGTACGCGTTACCTGAAGGAGAGCTTGCAGATTTTTTCTTGCTCGTCTCCATCAGTACGATATCATCGGCGAAGAAACGTCTTGGTACCCTTGGAGGCTTTCACCCTTCGGATTCCACCGCCGTTTTTTCCTTCGATTTCGGAAAGACGCCAGCCCTTGCACGGTCGGGATGTAATATTTGGGTCTACCAGTCCGAGTTGAATACACGTACAGATCGAGAAATGAGTTCTGAGACTCTCGCACTTTGACCGAGACCCAAATATTCGCCGCTGCTGTCCACAATCCTACACCAACCAATTCTGCTGTTGACCTCTGATCAAGAGCGGAGTCAGAGTCTCCCTTTCCCGAAAGCCACGCCCCGCAAGCTCTGGAACGGCATCATGATTCGGGGCAAACGGGCACGTTGAAAAGAAGCGCCTACTCCCTGAACGTTAGACTCCTCGGTTGGGCGCCTTTCTGATGGAGTTGGGCTCCTACAGGAAGAACTATTCGATCAGCTAAAACCGCCTGAGGGAGCCATCCTCGAAGCGGCCCCACCTCTGATAGCGAAAACCTACGGGTTTCAAAGAGCGTCGAGATAGCGTTGTCTTTCCTCTCCCATAAATTGAGCCTGGAAGTCAGAGTGATTTTTCGAAATCGTTCCATCAATCGTCTCAGTTTGATCTGTTGCAATGAGGGAATAATTCCGAAAAAAAAAAACACTCAAGCTTCTACGCTCTACGAATGATATCAACATCGCCTCCCCTAGATTTTTTTTCAAGCGACATACAGAGTGGCCCCTTCAACTAAAGACTCTACTTTATCTGAGCTCAATGCTCAAAAACAGAGTTGGAGTAGAAGTGGACGCTCCGGGTATTCCATGTCACTTGAGAAGTTCCGGGTCGACACTTCTAGGGGGACTTGCCTCGAGCCCGATTGCCGCGAGCCCGATGCCGCGAGCCCGAGTAAAGCTCCGCCCAGCGGACAGCGCGCCGTCTCAGTGAAGCTACTGTGCGGGGCTATGTCGGTTCCGCTAGGAGTTATCCGGTTACATCATCTTGGCCTAGTTCAAAGCATGAGTCGCTATCCTTCTCTCTGAACGGAGAAGCGTTCGTGGAGCATCCCTGTGACATCGCCTCCCTGAGTGAATGTGGATGAAGCACATCGGAGGAGGGACGAATTGTACTGATTGTTCGGATAGCCAATAATTTTGCATGGAGAATCAGTCATTGCCCCCCTCCCCCCTCAAGGGGCAGTTTCCTCATCCGCTCACCCTGACCTGGAGAAGGAGTGCTTGATCATATTTCCGAAGCGTTGGGCAGTGAACAGCAGCAGGACAAGAGACGGCAGGGTCAACATTGTTCCGTACCATATGTTTAATTCGTTCTCTTCAAAAACAAGGTCCTGCTCTGTCCTGAGAGGAGCGCGTTCATAGAAGCTTCACTGAGCCGGCGCGCTCTTCGCTGGGCGGAGCTTTATTCGGGCTCGCGGTATTCGGGCTCGCGGAATCGGGCTCGAGGGAGGTAACCACTTCTAGTACTGACTTGGTCCAATACTGACCGCAGAAGACTGGACAGTAGATTCCAACGAAGCCGGATCATGGGCGTTGAAGTCGTGACCTCCGGAAGCCTTCGGAGTCCCTTGTGAATCGAATCTCCTCTCGGTGTCAAGTTATTGATCTCACTCCGTTGGAATCGACTGTATAGTCCTGTGCGAATAGTGTGTTACCAATGGTCACGACGAGAAGCATTGAGTCAAAACCCCGGGCGAATAATCGCCCCTGCATGGTGGGAGTTTTCGCGTGAACAGAACTTCGAAATTCGCTTCTGTCACGGTTTGGAAGCCCCCCAAAGTTCGATAACAGCGTACGCTCCCTCATTTTCCGAGTCGGAAACTCATTGTCCCAGTTGGGACCTCCGAAAGCAAGGGGGCCATCAGTTACATCAAAAAATCTACCCGCCTTTCCCGGTTCTTCGATAACTTTACGATTGGACCAAATATACAACGTATTTCCGGACAGAGCTTCAGAGCTCATCGCGGTATGGCTGCTAGACCGTGCACGCAAAATCTTTTCGTAAAATCTCTCTGATTCCAACGCGATCCCTCTGCCCGATGGACCCTCCTGAGTCCCGAAGGCTTGAGACTCATGATGCTCTCTGCAAGTCACTCCGACTCAGAAGGTACGATACCAAGTCCGCTAGCGGGATCTCGCCACCTGCAGGGCCTATAGGAGGTTCGGGAGGCGATGGATGAGTTGGCGAATGCCGTCTCCGCATCCCAGAAGAATGTCGCGATGCTTGGACTGGGCGAAACGCTGCCCCAGACCCCGGGCGCAAGACCTTGATGCCTGGGGCGGACCAGCCCCAGCGCCTCCTCTCGCTACGCTAGTGAGTCCACGCAGGACTCCTGCTCGAGCACTATCTACTCCATCGGCTCTCCTGGAGTTCGAGATACCGCAGAATCTTGAGGATCACCATTGCCCGGATATGTGCATCCTCGGGAACTGCCCTTACTCTTCTTAGGTTTCATTTTCATCCTGCCATGCTATGATCGAGAATAAACTCATCTAGATGTCTATTCTAGGGTTGATCGTGTACACCCAACACAGGGAATGGCTTCTAATCAGCGAACCTGGCGGCGAAGATAATGCCGCTCCTCGGAAATATACAATGTCACCCTCACATTGACCGAGCAACCTCCGCATGGTGCGCCACGCACGACCCTTCAGGCCAACAAGTCCACTGGGGGCCGACATCGACACCCCAGGGTGTCGCGGATAGCCGCAGTCCCATACCCGCCGAGAAATTGCCGAACGGAGCCGAAGGATGCCTCTTCCGGTTCTCGCCGTACTTCGAAGCTGATCCCGCCTCCATCTGACAATATTCCTGGGGGTCTATTGAGGTGATTCCGCAGTCGATCTGACCATATCTCTGGGGGTCCATAGAGCTCATTGAGAGGACCCCCCGAATTATGGTGGAATCGATCTCAGAATCACCTCTGTGGCACCTGAAAAGTATGATCGGATCGATCTCGGAACCACCTCTCTGAGCTGCGAGAAGTCTTGTCAGATCAACCTTGGAATCACCTCCATAAACCCCCAGGAACATGGTCAGATCGACCTCGGAACCACCTCTTCGGGCGTCGACAAGTATTGTCGCATCGACCTCGGAATCACCCGGATGGAATCCCGGAAATTATAGCGAAATCATCACCGAAAGGTCAAGACGGAGACAGACTCCGTTCGGCCTCATTCGACATCCCTTGGCACCTCTCAATTCTCTGCCGCCTCGGCACCCCATGACATTTCGCGACACCCTTGGCACCCTCGTTACCCTGGTGAGTGGCGACACACAGTTTGATCACCGCTGAACTACAGGGTACTCTCCTCAGATCGGCAATGTCCGATACCGGATTTGCTCTGGCCGTAACTCTGTCACTCACTTTCAGGAAGATTTCGAAAAAATAAGGTCACGTTTGAAACCATCCCCAGCCGCAATTTTCAACATGTCAACTTCAAAGAATCGAAATGATCGCTCGAAATCCTCTATCGACCCGATCTTTCATTCCTGAGGAAATCCGAAGAAACGGCGAAGGTGCAGCCAGAACACGATCGGGCTCGAGAATTCTTGAAGGAGCCTCGTAGTAGAAAAAAAGAACCGTCGTCACTTTCTATTGGCTCCACGGGACTTTTGAATGCTCCTCCATTCGGAGCCCTTATTCATTTCTCCTTCGCTCCTCCGCGCTCCCATGTCCAAGTGAGCTTGTCCCGTGTCGCGACCATGTGCAAAAGTCCTTGCGGCGTTCTTACAGCACTTGTGACGTCGCAAGGGTTAGGTGCCGTGATGTTCTCCCCTCGTCGCCTTCATCCATAACTACGAAGTAGTCATGCGCAACTTCCGCATTCCAATTCTCTGCCTCTCGCACAATGCTGTCTTCATTCAGGATCTACTAAGAACTCGACTGGTTTTCTGTGGCGAAACACTCGTCGGAATGATCTCTATGGTCACTGTTTGGCCATCGTTGCGCCGCTCCCACCGTCTGGCTTGATCGTTTTTAGGCTACACTGCGAAAATTCGACGTCCCCTGGAGCCGAAATTTTCCTCCCAGCCAAATCATTCGCGTATCCTAATGTATCACGACACCCCGATGACCCTCAAGCTTGACATTCCGGCAAATTAGCCGTGAGTTTCTGCTCCCGCCATCCCCCGCTCTTGAGGTTGATTGATCTCTCGAATATTTGCCATGATGGTTCCTTAGTGCTCGAGCGAATATTCTCAACCAGTTCGGAACTCTTGAAATGGCATCTATTCCGGACACCGGAGCGTAGCTTTTGATAATGTGCATTTCTGAACCTCGTTGGCAGTGTTCGGCGGAGAACGAGGGTGATGAAACCACCGAATGAAAGCCGATGACTTCTGAAAGCTTACAACAGTTTCGAACACCGATTCATCACCGATTCAATGGTCATCTCGTCCCGGACGATGACATCTAACTCCCGAGCTTTCCGGCTTTCTACGACGACTCACTCTTGACGAATCACGGTTGACCTCAACACCGAGCTCACGATGCGACCGGTCATTCAGTCGGTCTGTGGTACCCGATATTGGTAACCCACAACAATATTGCATACCGCGTTGTCGGGGGATTGATTGATAAGTAATTCTCAGAACATGCTGCTGAGTCGTCATCACCATTTCCTCATGTCATGTCCACGGGGCAAGGGAAACTTCGAGGAGCCACTCCTCAGTCACCATGAGGAATCAATATGCGGAACTGAAATTTCCGAGCCAAACACCAGCTGAGAATTTAGTCCACGGCGATGAAGATGCTCAAAACGGCGAAATCTCTTGATACCGTTGCTAACATCGCCCCGTTCGAGTCTTCTTTCTGAAGCTTCCCGATGAACCCTGCGTGGGAACCTCGGGATACTTGAGCTCGCTTTTCGTCCGAGTGACCTGGAATTGCCCGTCCTCTTCACAGAGTGGAGAGCTTCAGCTTCTGAACCTTGACGCCATGGCTCTGAGAATATGGTTGATGTGAAGAACTCTGCGACGCGCGTGTATCTCCGAGGTAGAAAAACTGTCCACAAATCTGCGGTAAATAACAACCCGGAAGGAGAGTTCCAAACAGCATCCGACAGGCTAGACCTCGCTGATCCGACCCTCGCTCGAGGAGCGTGTCCATGTTGGAAACATTGTCCTCATCAGCATTGTGATCTGTTATTCGGTTGAACATTGAAGTGGATGCCGAATCTGATTTCGTTTGTGGCTCGACTTGACCTACTCTCCCGGTCACTATAATGAGGGATTCCGATCCATGCCACGACTTTCACGATTTCATTTGCAGAAGTTTGCTTCATCCTTCTTCGGGACAATCGGATGATTCCGTCGTGGGTACCCTTTCTTTGTTTTCTGGCTGAACCCCTCAGCCAGCCCTCAGAAGTGTCCCGGAATCACCTTTCGGTATTGCTTCAGTGACACTCCCTATCGCCTCGCAAATCCCATTGCGGGCGGTGGGCTTGGGTCTTAAGATGGTTCAGATTTAATTCTGATATAAATTGAATCCTCGTTTTACCACATAAGAAATTTGTTGTCCCGGCCGGGGATCGAACCCGCGATTGCTAGCTTAGCGTGGCACCCAAGGCGTTGGTTTATGCCACACGGCCAACGAGCCGGTCGTCGTGGGTACCCGTGCACCTACCTTTGCTCCTCTACATCGTCCGGCGGCCGGTGTTTTTCTTGTTCAAGTTTTGTTAGGATTGCAGCTCGCCACAGCGGAGTCTCTTCAGACCGCAGCTCACGAGATCTCGAAGCAGGAGCAGGCCAAGCATTCGGCGACACCGGCGTCCCATGGTCACGCCGCAGCCACGCTTCACACGTCCTGCTTGGATAATTTTGGGAGACCCAGTTTGAGAACACCAAGACGAATGTTTTGAGCGCGAAATTCAAGTCAGAGGCAGACATTCTCTCGACATACCCGCCAACATTCTCGATGAAAATGATAAAAGCTCCTCTGGCGAACATGGGTCCTGCCGCTATAGCCACGGCGGCGAAAATGATCATGCACAGACTGCGTGAGCTCAGAGTCGAAGCCGAGTGGGAAATGAAGCGCGAAGGCTACAAACGCAAAGACCCGAGGGTCAAGAAGCTCATGGCGCTTCTGCGTCGAGGTTACGTGAACTCGACTCGTGAGGAGGGGCAACAGGAAATGACTCTGTCCGAGCTACAGAGAAGATCTCGAACGCCATTCGCTGGAATGTTGAACCAACCGATGTATAATCCCGGTCAGTTGAATCCTTCCTCCTGAGTGAGGCTGCCAGTCACATTTGTCGAAGCGTTGACTCCCGCACTTGAGAATGACGAGGTGCTATTCGCCGACCGTTTTGGTTTCGCAGCACTCGGTCCTCTGCGACCGTGCCTCACACCGATCGACGGGACGCCATCTAAGAACGAGTACACTGCTCATATAGGTGGAGGCGGGCACAGAGAAGAAGAGTTCGAGAAACGCTGGCGAAATACACTCTGCACCGATGTTCGCCATCCGCGACTGACAAACCCATGGAAGACCTCGATCGTTCTCCGTTCTTTCTGCAGTAAGTTCTGTCAACAAAGTGGCTAGCGGATTCGACGAAAGCCCTCATGCTCGAGAGAATGGTCGCCCCGAGAACTGTCTTTCTCACGCCGAAGAATGCGTTGCTGATAAGAGCTGATGAATGTGAGGATGAGATGGCAGGAAACATGCTGGAAAACAGATTCGAAGTGTTCACAGCGAACGGAACGAATCGGAAAAGAGGCTATGACACTGGTTCATGGCCAGAACTGACTGAAGGATACATCGACGTGAGTGTCTCCTGCATTCGGCCGGGAAGTTCCATGGCTTTCCCGTCGATATCATCGCAACAGAAGTTCCCCGAATCAATGGGAGTTTAAGGAAAGTCAGCGCCGTTGAGAACCATTCCTCCCTGAATTGTCAGTCTGCCTTCTTCCAGTTCTTATCGCCCGTTTATAGACCTCAGAACAACCCGCGAATGCAGTGATCCCGCCCGCATTTATGAGCTTTCCTTCTAAAGGAATGACTCTCGACTCTACGTCGGCTCCCATGGCTTCACTCTAGCCCGGGCAACCATTCTCGCCGTGTGGCCATGATATAAACCTGATTCATGCCGTTCAAGCAAGAGCAGGAGAATCAACTTCATGGAATCACCAAGCACAGTCGAACGGATTTCGCAACCATGAACGGTCAGTGATCCTCGTTCGATTGGAATCGCGAGAAGGACGACGAATCTGGTCGATGGATCATGCGGAATGTGAAAGAGGTCGAATTCATGATGGAATGAGACCGGAACCGTGCTCTTGATCGATTATCTCCGCTGTCCCGAGGAGCAGGAGATTGAGCTGAGCTGGATGATGTCTGGCCGAACGGGGTAGCTGCCCGCGTCTTCCAGCGCGGCTTTTTCGAGTGTATCAGAAATAACGCAAGAAAATTCATGCTCTTCGAAGCTCCGGTAATAGGGATTTCTCGAGAATCGCTTCCAAAAAAATCCGACTGGGCTCGCGTTGGCTGTTGGAGATCGAATTATTTTCGGTTGTCGAGAGCGTCTCTACTGATTCTCGAATAAAATCTCCAAACTGGAGCATCAAAACGCCGTTGCATGGTTTTCCTTGAAAGAGACAGGCGGAGAGAACAGAATTGAAAGAACAAACTCACGACCTTCGCACTGCTGTCTTGTGTCTTCCATGGCTGTATGTCCGGCTTAATCCGACTGAACTAGGAAGACTATTGCTCCAGGATTCAGTTCTGAACACGATACCGGGAGAGACCTTCGGCTCTGACGCGGGCATTCGCCCGGCGGCTTCCTCAGTTTTCCGTCTCGACGAGACCGTTCCACGTTGCCGGCCGCGGATTATCCGGATCGATGAATATCCTTCTCGTGACAGCGGCGAAGCACGCATCTATGACCGTAATTCATCCGGAGCAGGTCGAAACGACTTCGTTGCTCGTCATGACAACATCAGTCCCGACATATGGACGAGCCGAGGTTCCTTGTGGCACCGAAGTGTGCTCAGGCAGAGGAATCGCTAGGGAATCGAAGAGCATTTGCGAAATGTGCACGTAATTCAACGAACTCCGCTAGTTATGCCGTACCCCAGCTAACGCCAGCCGCTAGAGCATGAGTCAATATCCGATAACACTGGTGAATCTTATCAGCCCAACATATTTTCGACTGCTCATGCTATTCGCCTAGACCTTAACTGATTATTACTCCGACGATTTCGCGCGCGCGCCCCAGCAGCCATATCGCTATGAGCTCCGAAGATCTGTCTAAGAACACGTTGTTGATTCGGTTCAGTTATCGAAGACCAAAGTGAGAAATTCTCATCACAGAATGCCAATGACGTGCCGAGGCTACCAAGGGCCCGGATGCGGAAACTTTTTCAAGAATTGGCGTCGGTGGGTGTCAGCGCGCCGCGTTCCAGCTTCCAACCGAGCTCGAGTATGCCGGAGATCACTGTTGCGCCGATTTCGCACAGTTTCATTCCTGGTTAGCTTCACGACTATGCCTGAGCACCAAAACTCTCCCAAAGGAATTTCGCTCCTCAATGCATTTGAGAAGTCTCCTCCCGATGCTCGGAGGCCTCGCCATCCGACATGCAGGGAGTCAAGGCTGTCCACCCGCCTGATTTGTTGACCATCATCGAGAAAACAGTCCCACTGGGATCCTTTCGAGCAACGATGTTCGGTACTGTAGATTTCTGTTTGTGCGAAGGCGCTTCTCACGTATCAGGACTTTACTCTCGCGACATGTCCTCATTTTGCCACTCGTCAAATCGGTCCAGCATGGTGTCGATGTCTGTTCCACACTCCGAAAAAAAAACAGGAACGGTTCATGCACGGGCTGAACCGGGGCGCAGAAATGCGAACAACCTAGCGTCAAGCCGGGATACAGACAAAATTCGTCGATAAATGAATTGGAAAGTACGGTGGATTGGTTTTGAAACACCTACAGAAAAACGAGACGACGATTTTTTTTCGGGGGATGCGGGGGGGGGGGGGTGACCCAACCCCTCGAGAGGGAGGCTTCCGCCCAAAGCCCCCCTCAATTTGTTTTCGACAGTTCCATCTTCAGTGCTCCGGAATGCCTCTCAAGAAATGATATCGATGCATGTTCGGCCACGTGGTGTCAATATCTCGGGATCGGTTATTATTTCAAGATTTTCAAATTGATTTCGCATAAATTCGATATGTTTTTTTTTGAGGGGTTCTTTCAGGTTCCAATTGAAATCACCGCATAGAATCAGTGAAGTTCTCTGGTTTTGTATACCAGGAGACAGAACATGGTCATATTTCAGCAGGAACTCCTCAATGAGTTCGAACGATGTTCCCGGATTTATGTATTAGTTGGTTACGTAGGAGTATTTTACAGGCACGAATGTCACCAGGATCTTCATCAATGAGATCTGGTGCAATTGTGGGAGTTGCTTGCGTAGGTGCTCCTCTGCGTTCGTGAATAGCAGCTCCACCTGTCGACCACGGGGTCAACCGTGGACCCCCTGAGCGACTTCGTTGAAGTTTATGGACTGCCGTGCCCCAGTGGGTCGATCACCGACCATCGATTTCTTGGAGCGATTCCGAGACCAATCTGACCTTCACTTTTCAAGTCTGGAGGAGTGATTCCGGGACCGATCTGACCATCACTCTCCCAGGTCTGAGGGGTGACTCCGGGACCGATCTGACCATCACTCTCCCAGGTCTGAGGGGTGACTCCGGGACCGATCTGACCATTACTTCCCAAGTCTGGAGAGGTGATTCCGGGACTAGACATCATTTTCCGTAGTACGGCAATAAAATTCCCGTACCACCCGGTACAGAAATTAATTTTTCGTACCCTGGATCCGAGGATCCTCACTACTTATGATCGGCTTCGTCCGTCAGTTTGTCCGAATTCCTCCTGGAATACATGGGGGTGATTCCGGCAACAATCTGAGCATACTTTTCTGAGTCTGGAGGAGTGATTCCGGATCCAATTTGAGCATACTTTTCTGAGTCTGGTGGGTTTATTCCAGGACGCGTATGACAATATCTTGCTGAGTCTGGAGGAGTGATTCCGGCACCAATCTGGCCATTACTTTCCAAGTCTGAAGGGGTGATTCCGGGACCAATCTGACCTTCACATTTCAAGTCTGGAGGGGTGATTCCGGGACCGCTCTCACCATTACTTTCCCGGGTCTAAGGGGCGATTCCGGCACCAATCTGACCATTAATTCCCAAGTCTGGAGGGGTGATTTCGGGACCGATCTGACCATTGCTTTCCAAGTCTGGAGAGTTGATTCCGGGATCAATCTGACCATTACTTTCCAAGTCTTTTTTTTTTCCCTTTGCGGGGACCAGGAATAAAAGTGCGTGATGCAGACCGAGCCACAGCCCCGCTCGGTACTGTGGGAGTCGCATACCCACCAAAAACCTAGTGTCTCCCCAACCTTCACTTTTCGGGTGAAGGTCCGCCACCCATGGCCGGAACTGCGTTGGCATAACTTCGTTTACTTTCCAAGTCTGGAGGAGGGATTCCGGGACCATTCCGACCTTCACTTTTCAAGTCTGGAGGTGTGATTCCGGAACCGATCTGAACAATACTTTAACTACCATCACTTCATTGTCATTGACCTATGACGAGACACGGAGATTCACCACATGAAATTCAACTCGAATTCAAATTTCCCTCGCTCCGAAAAGAATCTTAAAGGCCTCCCGCTGCGATTTTTTCGTTCCCATTTTTTCGTTCCACTCCCAGTTACACCCCAGCAAACACGCCCGAAGAAAAGCGCATTTCTGCGCTAAAAAATCGCCACAAAAGCATAGCGGTGGTCATTAGCCATACACGGCAATATTGGACATTCCGCACAACGAAGGAACAGCGATGCCTCGTAGCTTTCGGAAGCACGAACAGCTGTCGTTATTTCTATTTCGAGCGCTCGCAAAGCCTCGACTGGAAGATTGAACGGGCCGCCCGGCTCGAAGGCATGCGAACTCCGAACGGAATTTCTGCTTCAACGATAGAATAATCCCTTTTTCTCACACATACAATCCAGTGTTGGTTCGAAGATACCAAAATGTCTGTTCGCATTTCGGTCGAGGAGTCGCAATGCGGTTCGGGCACTCGCGAGATCTGGACTCGGCTAAACAGAAACTAATAAGGAAATTTTCGAGGTGTAGGAAATACCCTCATACAGGTTGGTGACCGGTCGGGGTTTTTGTAGTTACTTCTAGACTCGGGTTGTATTGATGATCCCACGAAGTCCTACTCTATCGAAAAGCTGTTCGCGATGGAAGAGCAAGTAGGCCATGACTCCGCATACGGCAATCTCATGAAGCTCGAGCTCGCGGCTCCGTTCAGATTTTGAAATCAATCCGTTGGAGGTCAAGCGTGTGCAGGCTCCGGAACGTTTGCGGCCTTTCTTCTCCGGAAGTCCCATGAGCTGGGTTGGTACCTAGTACGTAGGTCACCTCCGAGTCATCGTTAGTTCGAAACAGATCGTTTCTAAGAGTTTGAACGTATTCCGGTGCGCGTCACCAAAAAGTGCCGTCCGACATTCCAGTTGGTGAGGAATACACACCGACCCAACTGAAATGGCTTGATAGTTCCTGGCCGCGCTCTCGCTTTTCAGTTCTGTGTGCCTGTCGGATTCGGCGGGTTCAACTGGATGAACACGGGATCTCTAGGATCCCAGAAAGCCTGGAACCTCAAGTTTTGAATCTTGAAGGGCGACGAGTGTGACAAAGACCGCGGTTTCGAGGTTACGAGCTTTGAGATTCGAAGGAGCGTTATTGGAGCTTTATCAGCATAGACAACCTCAAGGTTTGTACCAATCGGGATTCCCCGCTCAGTGGGGATACAAGTTGTTGGTTCTTCCACCGTAGAGCTCGTGTTCCGATCGCGCGGAATGTCTGTCGGAGGAATTCACGAATGAGTTCAGCATCATCGATAGGTGACTCGCTCCGGATGTTCGTGCTGACATCGCAGATTGCTTCGGATGTTTTCTCTTACATCGATTTTCACGAGGCGAGAGACAAGAAGAGTGCAGTTTCTCCGCATCTGGATGGCCCCTCCGCTGAGCACAAGTTTTTCTTCAAGATGACGTATCCGCGGTGTCGGCCTTTGAGCGACGAGGGAAACTAAATCTGCGGACGGTTCAATTTTATCCTACCAACTCTCGGCTTTTTGTTTAGAAACTTGGCCTTGCCCGACGGATCAGTCGATGAATCGAGAGATCGATTCATACGCCGGATGCTTTATCTAAACTCCGGCCATTGGATGGAAAATGTAGATTTGGCGCAGGTACACGACTTTTTTTGGACGAACCTATTCGAGCTGAGGATGACTTTCGGTAGAGAATGAAATCGGAGTACGTGAGGGACCTTCGACCACTGCTGAGGTCAAGCTTGGCTTCGGATGCGAAACGGCGACGACCGCCGATAAGAGAGGATCGATTCAGAGCCATGTCAGCGGAAGCATGAAAAGCCAGCTACCTTCAGCTGAACGATTATTGAGACTAAGAAGAATAAATGAGATCAGCATTGCCGACGAAATTAGTTCTGAAAATGTCATTCCCAGCGGCTGTTGCTGACATTGCACCCCTCAGATCACGGCTGCGCACTGAAATCGAGGTTATATCAATCACGCGTGTTTCCACCTGTTCCCGACCGTTTCGAAATTTTCCAAATTTAGAATTCCGATGGTTGCTCTGACGGGCGCGAGCATCGGCAAAGTCCCCGGTCATGGAGTGCGGGCGGTTCCGTTCCCTACCCAGTTCCTTCGAGAGCTTGAGGGTCGACTGGAGCATCGGGATATTCCACCGGTGAGTGCTCGTCCTGGAACTTTAGCATCGTGCTCACCCGGCACGCTTTGCAACGGAGTGTGATTGCAGTGCTTGTGATATCAGGAGAGAGAAGGGAAGATCAAAGACGATCATCAATCAACGGACACCGTGTGACCCTTGCCTGCGTCCTCGCCCTCGTGGACAACATCCGACTAGGTTTCTACATCATGCGAGTTCGTCGGAGGCTCTCCATCATCGAGAGTCTTCGGTTTGTTACTCGGTTCGAAGCTCTGAGTGGCTCTTTCAAGCTCACCTTCCATATTCGAGGCAACGTTCAAAAATCTCATCTCGCGAGTATTTCCGACGATAATGAGTAGGTTGCATGACTTGAGGTTCCTTGGTCGTCATCGGGGAATCCGCTACCGTGCACGTTCCGCACAGCTCCATCACTCTTTCCCTCCCACGCGTAATCAAACATTCCTGTATGGGATGATAAAATACCGTGCTGAGAAGCTTCATTTGTCAACATTGAGTGAAGCTTAGATTGTACTTCCGGCTTGTGGATAATCATTGTCTGCGCATCGGGAGGGCGGGATTGTGCTTCTTCGCAACAAGGTGCCATCCCACGGGGAATCTTCATTGGTTTCCACCTCAACAGGTTTTCAGGAATGTATCCTGGAATTCCCGGCAGCTGCACGAGGGAGTTTCCTGAGAACCCCAAGGGCTCTAAGTATCGTCAGGACTCCCGGCATCATGTCCTTCTAAGTCGTCAGGTTGAGTCAAACACTCAGCTCCTCGGCACAAGTCACCGTCAATGGCGGTCGATTGCGTTTGTAGGTCTTCGTATGAGTTGTCCCGTTCGAACCCTGATGCAAAATACAATACCGTGTCAGGCAAGATATCGTCTCTTCTCCAGTCCCAAACCTTACGCAGTGTGTTTCGATTCGCACGGTGCTTCCAACTCAGCCGCAGTCTGGCTCAGGCAAGGCCATCGAAGCACTTCCAGAGCCGTTTCGATCCGGCTTTATCATTGTGAATATACGAATCACTCCATATCTATGTTAAATGAGTGAGCCTGCACCGACTTTTGATATGGTTCATGAGCTGTATCGCCCCTTCATCCCTTTTTAAAGTCGCTCCATCTCTATCTTGACTGATCGGCTAGGCTCACAATCTCTGGCGCCTCCCCAAATTTTGCCCATTTCCTTGAGTATGTTGTTATAGGAGCGGTTCTCCTGCTGTTATTCAATGAGACTGAATACTTTGGAGGGACATCTCCACAATCCGCTTCGATGAACCCGGATCTAGCAAGTGCTCCCGTGAAAACGTTCCCGTTGGCCATCAGAAACATGATCATCTTCCCGGATCATATCCTGTTCGAAAGAAAGTTGGCCCTACCATATAACAACCATCGTGAGGCATGCTGCTCGAGAATTTTCAAGCCAAGGTTCGTTCAGGCCATGCCCTCGCACAGGACACCCGGTAGGAATCCTTCCGTCAGTCATGACACCCGAGTCAAAGACGATTTTGAGACCGAGGGTAGAGAATCCAGGATGATTTCCGGAGATGATTTCCCGAGGTTCTTGCATGAGAAAAAAATAGGAACGAGGACATGGACAGACACTCATTCGAGCGAACTCCTGTACTACGCGAGCCCCATACGAGCGGACTTCACCACGTGGATTGATAAAAGAACCTGATCGAGAAATCAGAATATCGCTCTGAGGAGCGAGTTTCTGTGCGATGCGAATCTCCCATGAACTGGCCCGACCGTACTCGCAGATCATTGAAGACAACGGGAAGCCGGTATTCAGACTTTTCATGTGATACTGATATGGCAATGTACGGTAAAACCTCGATTACATCAATAATGGATGTCAGAAATCGTTGATATAATCGAGGTTGACAAAATCTACGTTTCGAGACCCAGCATGTTCCAGACAAAATAGGATTATTGTGGCCGTTTCCCGGATCGTTCCAAAAATATTCTAGGGAACAGATCTAACAGGTGCTCAGATTAGTTGAAAATAATTTTGTCTTGGTCACAATTCTTTGGGAGGGCTCCGAGTGAGAGCTCTTGGATGGCTTCAAGGAACTCTCAGGAATGTGAGGGCATGTCGAAATTGAGTCTACAAGATCCCGAGCAGTCCCTCAAGTGCTGTATCAAGTCATCCCGCGAGTTCAATCGTTCCTCGAATGAAATTCTGCAAACAGTGCCGTTCCGTGCATCCGTAGTGTAGCCGGCTTGAGCTTTCGTCAAGACCTTCCCAAAGCATTATGGGAGCTGAGTTCTTCAAAAAGGCGACTTTCAGCGGGCTAGATATCTTTTAGGATAAGCTTCAGGCTGATACGATCGAGGTTGTTACGGTCCAAAATGGAGGTTGATTTGATCGAAAATTTATTTTATTGAGGTTGATGTAATCGAGGTTCCACTGTACTCCAAACTCCGAAGCATTGCCACCCACCTGGTACCGAAGGATGTTGTCCCCATGGTAACCAAGAAGGGCCAGAATATTTAAGAGCAGGATCACTCATTCGAACTCTTCTAGGAAGCAACTGGTATTCTAGAGAATGGTGGAATCATTCCGGAAATTCCCATCCTTGTCAATGCTCAAGTTCACAGGGTGGCCTTTTTGAGTCGGGAGTTTTCCAGCCCGATTTTGATTTTGCCGTTACTTCGTGAATTCGTAGAGTTTTTTCAAAAATCAGAGAGTGATCGATGGGAGATTTCGGAAAGGTGATTGTTCTTTTATTGAAGTAGATATGATGAAAATTGCGGCCAAGAGGTGGTTTCCAAAATGACCTATTCTTTTTCCGAGGTCTTCCTAGAAGTGATCACGGAAACGTCAAATTTTCTTGGATTGGACTTGCGAGGGCCGCGCTGTACGCGCAAAATGGGGCGCTGCACAGTCTGGCATCTTCCAACTCCGATCATAGAACTCAAGAATGTAAAGCTGGCGAATGGCAGAGCCTTTTCGACACCTTGAACCGTCAAGTCACCTCGTCGAATCTTGATGAACCCACTTACCGTGGAAACTCGGAACATCACTCTCTAGAGTAGACGGGTTAGTGAACGGCCCCATCGGAAATATCCTATCTCGGCTATCTGGCTGAAGTCGTATTCACGAAGTCACTGAGTCACGAAGCTGCTTTAATCGATCAGTTGTATACATCACAAGGAAGTCGTCGTAAGAGTTTTGGTGATAGTCAGCAGGGACGGTCTATTTAGACCATCGAGCTCCACATGCTCTCAAATCACCGATTCTCAACCGGAATTTTCTAAACGAAACAGGGAGTGTGCATTCTGTGGAGAGCTATCGTGCGAGGAAAACGGGTCCAAAAAATATCAACTGGTGGCTTGGTTAGGCTTAAGAGGAGCGCAACTATGATCATGGCTCAGCTTGCAGCGATCACCCTGTACATTAGGGAATGAATGTTGAGCACTCTTGGTAACGCGCAGAGTGACATACTCGTGAGAACCTCCGAATCTGTAGAATCACAATGTCGCATCGGGATGATTCATCGGTTATCCCTTGCTCCATAGAACTCTCGGCCTCTGGAAAATTGAAAACAAGCGCCCAGATATCCGGAGTTTCTTGAGAGGAATCGTGCTCCTCCCACAGTGGAAAATCCCGACGGAGCAAGGAGTGGCGCTCCTGCGTCTGTCGGAATTGCGGGCAGAGTTCTACCCCAGCAGTGTTCCGATGACGGCCATACACCATGACAGTTGTCTCACTGAGATCGCCGATTCAGCTGACGAGCCCGATCTGACCACCGCAATCGGTCCGTTGTGGAAGAACTTGCAGAATCGACTTCCACATGCATAGTCATCCGCTAACACCTGGAGGCCGGATTCATTTTCGCACATTGAGAGACCACTTTTTTTGCTGAGACCCTTCGGAGGGGGATGTGATCTGATCTCAACTTCCATGGGGGTCCACGGGAGGCAATATATTGAACCTCTGGTCTGGACCACTCGTTGAAAATCGCTAAGAGTCCAGAATTGATATCCATCGAGACCCCTGTATTGCTCGCGGACGAGAGCAACACTGAATCGATCGGATAGACCGGAGCAACTTAGAGGGAAGAATCCCAAGATCGAGTACTCACCGCAGACGACTCCAGAACCAAGATTGCGATCGTCAGTAACCACCGTTACACTTTGTTGATGAAACCAGCGTCCCAGCAGCACAGCGCGGCTACCTCTACCCTGAATACAAGCAGAGCGGCAGTGATCCGTTACGAGTTGACGTGAATGCCATCTTTGACCTCGAGTCCGGAGCGCATTCAAGCGGGCACAATGGTGAAGGAATGTGAGTTGAACCAGGAGCGGCTCTTTTTGCGGAGTTTTTCTGTCATCGAACTCCCGGATCACCCTCGAATCGGGAATGCACTGTGTTCCATGAAGAATCGAGCATTTGCCTTCCACGAGCAGAACGTCCGTTTTTTTGTACCTATCTCCGTCGGATGACCTTGGAGTCGTCGAGTCGAGAGCGAAAAGCAGGCTGCCAGCCGTGGGAAAGAACGACAACCGGTTCTTGTGGGTGTTCATCAGACGGCCAAGTCCTGATGAAGAGTGAAATGAAGACGATTCTCCGCGCATGCATGCAGATGACAATTATTCTCCCTAGAAGCGCCTTCGGCCGTTCTGAGCATGGTGTCAGGCGCGGGAGGATGGTCGATACGACTTCTGCGAGAAAGTTTCCTCAACGTGCAGTTTCAAGCCGATTCCCGACCTTTCATGACATCGAGAGTCGATCATGGTACAGAGCAACCTGACAACAACCCCGTGATACACACCGTCTTTCAGATATTTGCGAGCGAGGTAAGAGATTCCCCAGAACCGGGTTGTGGCTGGAGCATTCCGAGAACTCGGGCCCGAAGCGACCGGACTACCCCTAAGGGCGAAAGATATGGTTCCTTGGAGCGAACGACTGCGCCGGCGCATCGAGATGAATCGACGCTAACAGTGACACTTCAAAAACAGCCCGTGCCAGGGCTTCCATCGGGATCACGAGCGCTGACCCGACCTAGCCATCGGAGGCTCGGGTATTTTGTTAAGGAACTAGATGACAATCGTATTTTCGGGGACTCAGGAGCCTTCAGAGGCCTTCGCACCGCTCCTCTATGCTCGGAGTTCATGGAACCCGATCACAGATGCGACGCTTTTCACGTCAACGGGTCTCAAGTTCGGTGACGTTGGGACTCCCAATGTCAGCAGGCTCGTTTCCGTCCAGGTTCGCATGTCGCATATCAATCAAGAAGTCTAGAAGACCTGTGCAGGTGAAGAACGTTTCCGTTGTTTCCTTCCACGGCGGACTGGAAATGAGCACCTGAGTCGGGCAAGCGGGTTGAGAAATACGAAGGGTCGATTTGTGCAACGGGAGACCGAAATAAGGAATGATGAGCCTTTCGGTCATGCTGTCGGAGGGGAATGCCTTCCTCGGACAACATCCGAGTTTCTTTTACCAAGAGAGTGGGCGTACGATGCACTGCGGCCGAAGAGGTGTAGAGAAGTGATCTCTGACGCTAAGGCGCTTCGAGAGCGGGTCGCCCGGCTCGCTTGGTGCACGGCCCAATCGCGTGATCACTGACGTACCTACCCAGCCAAATATGCCGGCTTCTGCTGAACGTGTCCGTTTTGCTTGCGTTTTTCTGAGAATTGGATCATATACCTGAGGGTGTGAGAAGTGAGCAGAATTGTTTCCCTGTTCAGCGAGAATAAACATGAAAAACGAAGGTGTTTCGATGGTGCATCGATTTGAATTCTTCTCGGATCTGAGATAAGATACCGAGCCACTCGAGCGGCGGGTGCTTTAGTTCTGGCATTCGTAAAAGTCCCATGGAAATCTGTGAAATTTCACCGAAGATCGCTTATTTTGACGGACGAGGGAAACACGTCTGTCGTCATTTGCAGGGCAAGGCGTCGGTGCCAGGTTTCAGCTCATCGCATCTGACCCCAGCGGCACTTGGTTGCGGAGGTTTCCGGGAACTTATGGTAGTTCCCCCCTCCCCATCAAAATCGGAGGCCGTATCCATTTGTGCTGGCACTGTGCGAGAATTCCGATTTCGGCGGAGGTGAGTGAATTTCCTGCGAGCGCTGGAGAACCGCTCAAACCTAATTTTTGGCGGTCGGAAATGAGTCCGGGAGCTCAAAATAGTCGGCCATGGGTCTGAAATATTTTTTAAGACCCCATTTTTGACCTTTGTGCGATGCTATCAGAAGCTGTTTACGTCGTTGTTTCCTCTCGCAGACTCGGACTCTGCGAGTGGATCACAAGGACGAATGTACTGGGAAACACTTGAAGGAGAACAAAGGATGGTCAGTGCGCGTCGGAATCGGCATCGCTCCGCGCTCGGTCGAACTCTCTCACTCTCAGGATCCTTCCACTCTTTGCATGATTTCGCGGATACAAGGTTGGGAAGTTCTCAGAAGACTCTCCAGTCCAACGGCATGCCGGCGTCGCGGCAAGACGGCAGCGAGGCTCGTCGTCGGCCGCTGTACTCTGGAAATTCGGCGCTCTTCGCCGCCAAGTAGTCACTTCGCGGTGTGGCGAGAGGCCAGTTGGGTGTGGTGTGTGTTGCGGATAGGCCTCACATACGGCGAAGGAGCAATCCTAGCGAGGCGCTGAATTTGCACACCAAAAACACGTGACAACGAGGTTTACCTTTCGACTGCTTGGAGACTCTACAACGAGCACTTCAACGCACCGTCGAGCTAAATGGATGAGATATTGGACGACATTGTAGGCCTGTTCAGGGTACGTCCGGTTGCATTCCCTAGGGACGCCTGAGGTCCCGCAACTACATCGGACCTGATACTTGTTCTACTGCAGATGAGTCGTGATCACTGTTCAACGGGGGCTTTGCGAGCACCACGCCGCCAGGAAGACTCGAGTTGCAGATTCATCGACGCCCTCCGTCGGTTCGGGTCGCTCTTCTGCTGTCCCCCCACCAGGTTGTTTTTCACCCCGAGGCGTCGCTTGTTTCTTCGCTCCTTGCTCCGAGTCGACTCTACGCTTCCCGATCGGAATCATTGGATCATTTCCCTTGAAGAAACGCAATAATAAGGAAACTGGCTTTCCAACCACCGGCTCCGCCAACTTATACCCTGGAGGAAGATTGCACCAGAAGTAGTGGACGTCGCTTCCAGATGATCACAACGGATTCCTTGTTGCCGGGTCGCGTCCTCTCGGGAGTGAGGGGAGGTGAAGTTTTCACGGTTCGAAAAGAAGGTATCAATCGTTTTCTATCCATGCTGTTGGCGATCAGGACTTCCTTTTTGAGGTCAACCTCTTCCTTTCATTCTCTGGGATGATTACAGATGGCTCACAAGTAGCTCTGTTCAGGCTCACTTTCGAGCCCGGTGGACGCACGCCGTACACCGTTTTCTTCAGCCACGGAAACGCCACCGATCTCGGTCGCTGTCTTCCTTTCATAGAGTTTTGCGTTCGTGAGCTGTGTTGCGACTTCGTCGCGTACGACTACTCAGGATACGGGGCGAGCGCCGGAGCTCCCAGTGAAGGTACGTTGCCTATCCGTTCAATGTTGAAAGATACGGTGTTGTCCGATGGACCTCAATTGGTGGGGTCTCACTGATTACTTGCCGGCCTTCGGTCAACTAGATGGCCCGTCCCTTGCTTCGGAAGTCTGCTGATGACAGAAAGAGATTGCCTTCTACGTAGCGTCACAAGACCTTGAGGAAAGCGCACAGACTCTCGGTAGTTTGATATGGGAGAAGTGCGCGCCATGGTTGAGATTCGTATCCCAGTCATAGATGTGAGCAAACTCAATCTGGCAGTTTCTGGCGCTGGGGTTCTTTTCTCCCCCGTCTATCTCAAATCAGAGCCACCTCGGAATCACCTCCCCGATCTCCGGGAAGCGTGCTGAGATAGATTCCGGAATCATCTCCTTCGGCTCCGAGAAGTGTGGTCACATCGACCTCGGAATCACCTTCATAGATCCCAAAAAGTTCGGTCAGATCGATGCCGGAAGCAGTCTTCGTCCACAGCTGCGAACTGTTCCACAACATGCCGCCATCAATTGAGTGGAAATCTATCGAGGAAATTCGGACAGTTGGATTCGTATCCATGTATACGAGAGGGGAAACAGGGTGAGGAGGTGATAGGGGGATAAGAGGGGGTTGAGAAGTGTAGGATATCCAATAACCTCGAGGAGAGGCCAAGGGGTCTAGATGGCATTATAACGGAGGTGAACACCTTATCGTTACGATTACCGTACCGGTGTAGAATGGAGGGGGTTATGGAAGTGGTAGATGGCGAGGGGGAGCAGAAGACGAGTAGGAGGGAGGGAACGAGTGGCCTATGTCCTTCCTCGTGAACCGCCTTTCAACATGCCGTCGGCTCTACGTCTATCCGATCAATTCTGGGGTAGTTTATTGAGGACAAACGAGCAAACAGTTCATGGATTCGTGTGGTTCTGGAACGGTGCAAATCCAAATCCCGCAGGACAATGGTTCTTAAACTATACCTGGAGGGACGATCGGAATGACGCGGTTTTACCGCATTCTCTTTGCGCCGCTGTGTTACTCTAAGCGGCACGGACGTAACAGCGTTGGCCTGTTTCTGGCGCTCCCGTTTTGAGAGGCGCCAGAATTTGAATCTAGGCGGCGCTTCTCTTTCCAGAGAATAGACACATTACAATCGCTTTGAGGGGACCTTTGAATTCGTGATCATCGCCGCGTTCCAGCACCCAAGCTGCCCATCAAAACGCCGAACCGGAACTCTAGAACTTCTAGCTGCCACGGAGTTGAATGAGTGGACGCGTTGTCTGGGTATCCGAACGAGGAGGGATTATCGATGAACGTCTTGGAGAGCTTTCAGTCGGCTGTCCGGCCCATATAACAGGACGTAACAAATGTGCGTCTCGCTCGCTGATTTCCGTCGCGCTCTCTTCTAGACAATATGCTGCACGATGCAGAGACGGTATTAAAGTTCGCTGTTTCCGGGCTCGGCATACCCGTGGAGAGTATTGTTCTCTTTGGTGAGAGTATTGGATCCGTACCTTCCTTGCATCTTGCCACGAGGGAGAACGTGCGAGGACTCATCCTCCAGGGCGCATTGGCTTCGGCTGCGAAAATGCTCTTCCCATCCCTCGAGGCAAACATCTTCGGTCTCGATTTCTTAAGGAATATAGAGCGCATCCCCGCGGTGAGTTCTGATCCACGACGCTTGAACCTTATGAGTATCTCCACAGAAGCCCTGAGTCGAGTCAGGCATGCTGCAACTCCTCTCTCAAGCACTCGGGCGCGTTCACATCTGCAAACAGATCTTCGGTGTGTCGAGAAGCCGAGAAAATAATCTCGAGGCTAATCTGTCCCCGCGAGACCTTTTAGAACCGGATTTCGAGCGCACCGAGTGTTCGAGTGCCGTTGCCAAGTATCGATCTGAGCTGTTGTTCTTTCAAGTTCATTCACCACGAATGGAGGTTCGCGCGCGTGTTCGCTTCACGCTGTGAGCTCACAGTTCGGTATCTCGGAGAGAAATTCCAGGAAGCACGATGTCGGTCGATTCTCGTGCTGAACACGTGCATCAAAATTCGAGGAGAAAGCCTAAATATTGGAAAGTATTGAGGCCTCGGAGGATATTCGAGTGCCCCCCCCCCCTCCCAGAGTGATTCATCCCGCATCGGCGTTGCTGAAAGGGTCGACGGAAGGTTTCGATATCCTGAGTGATACGGTTATAGGGTCCCGATAACAAATCCCGCCGGTTGCTGGAGGAAATGGAAAGATCAGTAGCAATGGAGAGGCTCCGGATGGGATCGTCCGATGTTTCTCGACTCGGATGTTAACTCATTCCCGATTGCTCGGTTTCCCAGGTTCGCTGTCGTGTGCTGTTCATTCACGGTACGCGTGATGAGGTGGTTGATATCGAGCACGCGAAACAGCTCATCAGCCGATGTCCAACAGCTGTAGAGCCGCTGTGGGTTGCAGGAGCCGGTCACGGTGAGTGCCCCAAGGATCCGCACTGGACCGCGAGGGTGTCGCACTTCATCGAAACGCTTCAGTGACCAAGCAATGATCGGGGACATTTGCGTCGCGGTTGTAAAACACATATGTTGAAAGGGAAGCTTGTGGAAGAAAAATTCTCGTTAACCCCGTGTCGTTGATTCAAGTTTCAAATTCCAAAGCTCCCGGTGAAGATTATAACTCGACGAATGAGAAAGTCCACTGTTCTCGAAGTCATTCCATGAACGAAACGGATGGAATGAGCGACTCGTCAGCGCGCCCAATCAGACCTCGTTCCGGTGCATGAGGGTTCGGGAAGCTCTTCTCGTATGACCGAGTCAAGGTCGACAATCGCCAATACACTGCCCATGAAGCGGGCCGGGGACGGCGCTATGTGCAAGGACCGATGATACGCTCGAATTTCCTCAGAGTCATGATTTCTTCCATCAAGTCCGACCTGTTTCGCGATCGAGAGTCCTCGTCTTGCTTATCAAGAGTCGTTGGTGAGCCTTCCCTCGACGAGCGGCAATTCCTAGTATGATGATGAATCCCGCTGTTACGGCGAGCAAAGGGTGGGAGCAGAAAAGGAGAATGAAATAGGGGCTGACAGCGCTTCATCTTCCGCATATGAAAAATGATTCTTGTAGCACAGAGCCTTCTCTGCCTCAGAACCCATGCGACCGTCCGTTGAACCCACTCTCGTGATCAAGGCTCTCACTGACAATCAGAAAGTGATTCGTGAATCTTCTTTCTCCCATACATCCCGCCGCTCCTTGAGCTCCAGTCGGCTGAGGGAACGACGGCGTCAGCATTCTGAACGAAGCGTTGCGCCCAGAGAAGATGAATTCTATTCGGGTGACGAGAAGTCGTCCGTTGTCGCATGGGGTTTGGACCCGCGAGATCGAGTCTTGGTGCAGTGGAAGCTATAGAAACGGATGACAATCAGCGTCTTGGAATCAGCATGGCTCGCTTGATAAGAGTTGGACAGAAGCACCCTGCCCGTGCTACCAGTTCCCGTAAACAACGGAAAGCCAACTGAATGAACGCAATCATGGCGAGATGAATTCGAGTCGGAACGAACTCTGGCCTATTTTTATGGGAACGCACTACGTCGCCACAACCGAAGCACGCATCCCGGGGGATGATTCCGTAGGAATAACTGTGATGACTCTTTCCCGTTTCGGGCGTGTACCCAAAACTTTCATTCGATCTCGGGAATCCGGAAGAAGAACACGAACCGCGCAAAATTGTTCCGCACTCAAGCTGATAGAGTCAAGATATTTCTCAGGTAGCGTGTCGTTTAACGGGATTGTAAACCATAAAATCCCGCAGTGGTTCTCATACTGTGGGGCCAAGCCCCAATGAGGGGCCTGGCGACTTATTCGGTGGGGCCCGTTTCGTGAGCACCCGCAGAGGAACATCCTGGATCTGCGGAAAATCCGCGCAAACGCGTTCCAAATGATGCGGTGGAATATGACGCTCAAGAAACCATGAAAAACGGCCCGAAGAAACCGACTCGAACTGACCGAGATGAAACGGTGCTCGGGCCCCAGCAAAGAAGTCGCCAGGCCCCTCGGTGGTGCCTGGCCCGATGGTTTGAAAACCACCTGTATTACTCTTTATGCATTGTGATAGAGGAGAAAAGAGGACATCGATGTTTCCCGCGCTTTTCTTGCTGTCCCTAATGCGCTCAGTCGGCTCGAGCGTCGCAGCTCTGCGTGCCCGTGCTCAGAAGCTCGCAATCGCCGTTCCAGAAGTTCTCGAATTTCGGATCCCCACCTACCCCTTCTCCTTGTCCCGCTCTCTGTCCTTATATTGTCGAGTGGTTCCACAACCCACGGCTCGAGACGCTCTGGTCCAGTCAAGCTCATATTGAGCTCACCCTCTTCACAGAAAAGTTCTCCCCCGGTGTGAGTCAAGCGATTGGAAAATGGCAGAGATTGGCATGATTCGGAGCTGTTGGGAATAAATTACGAATCATGTATCATCGTCCGCATGCGCATCGCCTCAACTCCACGAAGATGATTAGAACGGTATCCGCTTTACGGGGAAGAGAGACGATTGCTCTTGAGAGAAGGCAGCGAATAGAGTCCAACTGCTGTATCGAGCAAACTCCAGAACCCAGCAACTCTACATGTAGGATGGTTATTGATTCGAACATGGCCATCCCGAATCTGCATGTGAGGCTGACGCTCAAGTCGCCATCCGATGTCAATCCGGTGATCCGTCGTTGTCGGGGAGTTCCAGAGGAACAGTCATACGGTCTCAACAAACCCCTTAGGGTTTTTCGTCTGAACCAATTCAGATGGAGATGAGGTCTTGGATAACTGTGACACAGATCTAACTGTTTATTGTTCATCGGAAAAGAAGATCTCACATTTTATACAAGAATCTCGAATCAATTCGCGACTCAATCCAAGCGCAGTCTGTATCGGAAACTGGATGCTCGGCTCGAAATCGCAGCCGTTTTCCCGGCGATTCCGGAGAAAATCTCCGACTCGGTCCTGGAACCAATGAGCTTTGAAGATCACGACGGAAAAAATGTATCCACGATATGAATGGGTAAGTGAAACTATGTTGTGAAGTAAGCTGTTGTACTTCCGACCGACATGCCGTTCCGGAGCTAGATTCGTTCCGTCGTCAACCATCAATGACTTTCATCGTCAAGCAAGGCTTTGTCGTGATTCTCCATGCGGTATCGTGATTACTCGTTTAAGCTGATTCAACGGATCTGAGTTCGCTTTCAGTCTCGATGTTTTTCGTCGGTATCGATTCCGAGGCGTCGCCGAGGCGATTTCAAATCATTGGATGTCTATAACGCTGGATGCGCGCACGTGAGGAACTCCGTGGTTCCAATCGTCGCTGACTTTCAGCAATTATTGCGTTTCCGATTTTTCACGCCAGACTCATCGAAGGAGCGAGCACCTAGAACGCGGCGACCTCAAGAACTCAAGTGACCCTGTATCAAGATCGTCAGCCGATAACCGCAAGCGTCGTCTTTCAGTTTGGATATGCTCTGCTGACCTTCTCCCTTTCGCTTCGCTTCCATACATTTGCAACCTAAACAAGCTGACAAAGAGTTTTGGTCCAAACCAAATGGAAACCTGCTCTCCAGTCCGCGTCAGCCCGCGTGGGTGCTCCCCGATGTGAAGTACTCACGTCTCTATTCGTATGATCCATCGGATTTGCAGGCACGCGCCGGCTTCCCACTCCGTTCGCTGTTGTACTTGGCCAGGAAACAGTCGCAAGTTCGAATCTTTTTGGAAGGAGACTTGATCACCTGACCCTCGGGATCGTAGCACAGACAGAAGCTGGAATGAAAGAGAACGTCGTTGCCTGAATGTCGAGCTCCGCAACAATATTCGGCTGGCGTGGATCTGTTGTGAGAAACACAGGAAAAAGTCGAGAATGGCGACGGACTTCGACACCGATTGCTTGGAAAGCCGACCTGCCGCGGACACGTTACGCAGAAGCTATTCGGTAGCAAGTCAAAGTCATCTGCACTCTTTCCTCTCGAGAATGAATTGAATTGGTCAGAGACGAAGCTGTCGTTCGGGCGGGACCGAGGGATCAGGTCACATGCGGTGACCGCGTTTTCCTACGGAGCTCCGCCAGGAATCCGTATCCAGAGCGTCAAGCGCGTAACGGTGGTGACTAGGAAGCCTATCAGGCGAAGATCGGACGGCTACCCGCACAGCTGGTTCACACGCAGTCGGTGTCAGTTGCGATTTTCTAAGAACTCTCCGTTCCATCAGACTCACCGGCCCTTTGTGGACGGAGGGAAGCATTGGAGAGCGCTGTATGTTCCATCGGGATTGCATTCGACAACGAGTGCGACGTTCTCGATGTTGGTTTGGTTGGCTTTCGGATGCTGTTGGTTCTGGAGGGTGCTTTGTCGCTTGCGCTCGCATTCACTCAAGCCGGAAACACACACGGCGGCGACGCCGAAAACGAGAACCTGCGGGGGAAAAAATAGATATTTCCGAATCTGACAATCTCGAACGACTTCCGAGCCATGCGAGCCGACCGAGGCGAGAACCGCGCCGTATTCCATTAGGTGTTTCATTCATGCGTGTGCGGATCCGCAAATATCGGATTCTGAGAGGAGAGGTTCTCGGGGAAATCAACTCTGGCATCAGAGAGGAGGGGCAAGCGCGGGTGACGGGTCAGTCGAGAGAATCGCTCGGGCCGAAGTGAGTTCATTTCTCGCAGCAATTATGAACCGAATCGCTTAGACTCAGAACGGACACGCGAATAGCTCGACAACCTCTGCGCCGAGAGGCCGCAGGTCTTCACGGAGAATAGCCGGAGGGAACGGGCAAACTGTCAGATGGGTAGAGAATCAAATAACAAATCACAGTTGTCTGAGCTTCTCAGAAACTTGAGAACATGTTGAAAAACTTACGAGAGCTCCGAAAGTTTTCATTGCGTTTGAGAGATTTCGTCTCCGGAAGATGGACTGCGATGGAACTGGGTGGCTTCCAATATATACGGCCCTCCACCCTTCCAGCGCAGGGAGTGTTTTTCTCTACTGCGAATCCGTAGAGGGTGGCGCGCAAGACGGGTCCGTCGGGTTCTTTTGTTTCATCTTCCATATCTCATTGGACGTGATAAATCGCCGGCATATCGCAGCGGCGCGCACTGGGTCCATGTCATCTTGTGCTTCCACGGAACGCTCTTTCGCGCCCAAATCGCATCTAAGGGCTCTATCCAGGGTGGAGGAACTCCTATTCAGATGGGAATCGCGATTCAAGCCTGAAACTCCAGAACCCTCGGATGAAAAATCCACTCGTGGAGCCGGCTGCGGTCGGAGCGCCAATCCGGGTGGATCCGAAACTTCAGAGGGTATAATACAGATACGTAGGATTGGAACGCGACGCAATCATCCCGCATCGAGCGGAGTTTTCTCCTTGTGCCGGTCGCGACGTGGTCTCGCTCGACGGACTTGGCCGCTGGAACTGAAATCAACCCCCTGTAGCACGCTGAGTCTTGAGGTTGAGAATCTGTTTCCAGAACATTGCGAGAGGGGGCCCGCCAGCGGAAGTTCATAACCCTCGTTCGCTGCACCCTAACCGGAGCCGCCGAAACCCTCTCACGAGTCCTTGCCACATGCGACCATGATATCACACACAATCATTGACGTTCAGCCACCAAGCATCTTTCCGCGAAACTGGCTTCTTGGGGTTTGGGCTTCTTCGTTCACTGAACATCTGTCTCTCATTATCTTCACTTTTCTCCTAGTTGTGAGTTGGAATACGCGGAAATCGAGTCAAAACAAAAAGTAGTCGCGGCACGCATTGACGCACTGTTGCTCAGAAACTGAGAGATGGATGAGTAGAGCTGCGTTCTGCGAGCGTCATTTCTCGAATTTTCGGTATGGTCGGTTCTCCCTCCCTCGAAATGAATAATATTTATTTTTTTCGCTTATCATCTCCACGAACTGGAATTTCTCATATCTCCCATCTCTGTTTTGGAAAGCACCCGATATGCTCTATTGCCACAGCCTTCCTCCGCCTGTTGAGTTCGATTCCACTCTCTGCTCCGTATTATGTCACGCGGGGAGACAGAAAACAGACATTCAAAGCAGCTCTTCGAAATATTGACCACATGGCCGTTGAGATCTCGGGGTTCAACCGGCTCCTTATGAAGAGTCATAGTGCGCCGCATTCAGGAAACCGCTCCGTTCTCCGTTCACGATCAAACCCACAAGCTCGTTATACTGTGGTCATATATTGCCCTGGTGTCCTGTGTTATGTCGTAGTTGACAGTCGCGCGGCTCCACGCCTACGACTTCCATCACGAGAGCTACCGGCTCTCCCTTTGTTTCCTCAGGTCGATCCTTTTTGAGATGCAGTAAGCGCCACATGCCGCCAACGTTTCGCTTGTGCGGGATACCCTGATGGAACCAAGGCGAAAATTTTATCCTCATCAAGGAGTCTTTGAAACTACAAAGCTCAGCTCGTGCGATGACGCAACGCCTAGTTTCAACACGCAATGCTGAGCCCTCAGGGTTACGAGTCACGAGTCCGTTCTTTTTTTGAGGTCTATGCAAAGTTCGCGGATCCCGACGAGTTATCTCCCTGAAATCAACGTTACACAACCTCTGTACTCTTCCTTAACAAGGATTGTCCATGACCTTCCCGGTTGCGAACGACTCCTTCAGGACTCAAACTCGAGTTCCAGGGTCGAGGAGTGCAAGGCGACCCTCTCAAACGGGACGGCCGCGGTCGTGATCGCAGTGCCGGACTAATCTGTCGGAAACCATAGAGTTCGCGAACGAATCCGATCTCGGCAAGCCAAGATTCCGCAGATGAGAATTCCACAATCCTTATGCGAATCCACTCGTTAGCAGTCTGGTGAAGCGCTTCAAGAAAATGCCCACGGTTGTGGTGGTGATATTTGTGGCAGGTGCCCCGACCTTCTGAAGTTGCGGCTCTATAGTTAGTGAAAGCGGAACGACAGTCTTCAAATCAGGACATTTGACTTGTGTAGTGGGAACTGGATCGCTCGAGGAACTCTAGTCTTGTTGCCGTTCCTTATCTAGGCGAAATTCGCCGATTTTCATAACCTGATCAGGGATACATGGGCGCGCTCCTCCTTCTTCATTTGCATGACTTTTTGGGGGACCCACGGTCTTCCCCTCGATCTCCGGCGGCGACAGCTCGTTCACTTCCGGACCAAGTGCACGTCGAGCCTTACCTGACAACGCCGTTCCACTCTTACATAACCAGAGAACGTCCGGAGCGAGAACTCATTTCCTCGGGTGCACGGTCTGCCCTTGAGCTCGTTGTTTACCAAAGAAAGCTGTCGAATCGGAAGAAGTCCTCAGTGACCTTTGGCTGCTCGGCCACACGACCGATTCTTTTTGACGGTGATTGGCTGTCGGCCTCCTCTCGGATGTGCGTTGTTGCTGAACCTTTGAAATGCATCCGAGCACAGGAAGGAGAAGAACTTCATTGCTCTTTTCCGGGCGGAGTCAGGATGTTTCCAAGTTATGAGTGTTATGCCTCTCTCCCTCTCTCTGTCTCAGAGAGAGAGAGCCTTTGGGCTTCCTGGTAGTTCGCCGTCGACGGGTCACAACATTAACATCAGATGATTGGAGGCGCTGGACCCTCCTGAAAACACAGAAGGACGCGTGACCTCCGTTCCCTGGGATGAATTCGTCGCTTGTTCGCATGAGGTCGTTCGGAAGCGCTACCTGGCTTCTGTGATGGCAGAGCGAGAACAGCGATTTTCTACGTCTTCGGGCCGTGCGTGAGTCAAGCTAACTCCAGGGTTCATCTTTGGCGTATAGTCGGAAGCGGAAACCCTTTGTTTACCTCCACCTGGTGAGGCCCGCTCAAGTCCATCGCGCCTGGATAGAGCTCCTGATGTTCTCTGCTTCATAATTGATCTCGATTCGCACTAGACACCAGTAATCCGGCACAACTATACACTAGTAGCCAGATCAAGGAAGCCATGAAGAACTTGTTGACACTCAAAGTTTCAATCGAGATAGTCGCCGCTGAGCAAAGGGTCTAAATTAAGAGCATCTAGCGGATACGAGTGCTGAGAACCTCATTGGGTCATACTCACCCTCTCGCTGTTCTCGTTGTTTCGATGACCGCTGTGGGGGTAAAGGTAGTCATCAACGCCACTGATGTCTGCACGATACTTGGGATCATGGACAAATTACTTTCGCCGCAGTAGTGATGGACGGGCATGAAATCTCTCACGCTATGCGAGTTCGGTTCCGCAGGAGTTTCCTAGTCCTGATGGCTCCTCCTGACCCGGAACGAACGGAAGTGGCCGAAATTTGAGATAACCGCGGTGACGCCTCCGCTGAGATCTCAGACATTGCGGGGATTAAGCAAGATTTTCGAATGGGCGTGAAATTTTTTCGCTCATGTTCGTATTTTGGAATCGAGGAGCTCTAGGTTTCCACTGAAAATCTCGTGTCCTATCGGAGCAAGATTTTAAATTCTGCATCATCTTGGTCGAATCTCAGCTGGGAAGTCAATTCGATTTCCGACCCGCTCGCATGGATGGATTTCGAAGGACATTGTCTCTCAAGCAGGGTTCTCCGCCGGAATCAAAGTAACCGATCCTATTCGACCCAGAGGTTGACTGCGGCTCCCCACCACCCCCTTTAATCAAGCTTCAATCTAAGGAGGCACTGGAGAAATTGTAGCGAAGGTTTCCACGGTAAAGCGGAACGGTAATCTGTGGTTTCAATGGAGACTTGTTCTGCGTACTCAAATAGCTGAGAGGCGCCCATGGAACCTCCGTTCCAGCGGCTCCGGTGACTCAGAGTACCCGCCCTGCTCCTTAATGAGTGAGACCGAACAGCGAGCGTTGCATGAGAATCCGTGAGCAGCGGAAGGCTGGCTCAAAATGGGGCACATATGCGCTCACCAATACCAGATCGGTTTGGTTTAGCGGGCCCGACGTCCCTCGAGCCCGAGATCTTGCTAGCCCGGAATCCTGCGAGCCCGAGGTCCCCCGCGCTCGAATTTCGGTGGGCCCAAAAACACTCAACCATGATGAGAGACTGAATGAAACTCAACGAAGCTTCTATGTCTGAGCAGGAGTCTCATTCAGCAATTGGGGTGACAGAGTGCGAGTGCTCGGTCACCTTCCGTGGTCAAGTTCGTAATCATATTCCTATAACTCAAACCTGTCTGTATCCTGAGAAAAGAACTACTATAGCAAGTTCAATCTGAATAATGGTCAAACACGCGGACGTGGCGAGAGGACACGCTGCAAACATCTGGGGTTGAATCTTCAGGATCTGAGTGACTGAGTCCTAGCAGAATGGCAAGTATATTCGTAAAAGGAGATGGAAAGCGGAATCATGTGGGGAAGGTTCGGCTCCCTCGAAGAATGTTAAGGCCTAGAAAAGTAAAGTTTTGACGGTCGGTCACTTTTGCACGTATCCAGCAGTTGTGGGAGTGCTGTTCTCGTGCGAAGCTTCTGCTGAAGTGGTATCCGCTTCCGCTCGTGTGAGTTAGAATATCATTCCCAGCTGTCCAATATGTCGAGCTGATAGTTGGGTTCTTTGTTGCAAGCAGGCTACTTGCAACGGTCATTTAACCGCGGTTAATACCCGCAGATATTTTGGGTTTTTTCCGCAATAACCGCGAGCGAATTGCGGTTATAACCTCATTTGACCGCAATCTCTCGAAACGTATGATTCTTCGAGAAAGCGTCGTGTTTGATGAGCGTACCCTGGTTGGTTCCCAAATGAAAAAAATCGAGAATCAGGACGTTGAATTTGCGTCAGTCATCCCAACTCAACAAGGAAGGAAGCCTTTGGGCACTCTTTGCTCGTAAAACCGTGCAGAAATTGGCGCCAAATCCACATTTCAGAGTTTTTAACACTTCCTCAGCTGATCGTGAGGCTGTTCGTGATCGTCTCGAAAATTCCCATTCTTCGGCTCAAGTCGTTGTGGTTTCAATGATGTCGGCTGACCTCAGAGAGACTTCCAGCCGAATATCAGAATGATGTGCGAATATCGACTTCTCTCGATTCTCCCGTGTTTCCCCAACAGTGAGACTTTGTCACATTGAAGAGGCAGTGGCGAGTCTCACACGAGGAACATGCCGAAAAGGTGGCCAAGTTGGAACAAGAAGTTGGATGTGGTGGATAGGTTTTCGTGGAGAGCGCTGTATTCAACAGAGAAAAAGGGATCTGTGAGTTGTTTTCTAGGCGGGGAGTCCGGCCGGGAAACGCTCTGCTCGGAATAAGTCGAAAAACGAGCTGAACGGGGTCGGGACCATTTTCCTTTTTGTGAGCCTTGATGCAACAGTGCACAGTCGAAGCTGCGCGATCGCTCCACAAGTTATCGGGGGTGATTCTTCCACAAGCGATTGAACCGTTTCGTACTGCAAAGTCTTCAATAAGCTCATAAGCTCCGAGGAGAAATACTCCGTTGAGCAACATGTCTCAAAACTCGTCTCGCTCGAGATAATCCGGCAGTTCCTTCGAGAAACTCGCTCCTCCTAGGCTCCTTCAAGGGTGCGAGCAGACGGGATGAGTTTCACATGGACATGGCTCGGACGCCTGTTGAGGTTAACATCTCCTTGTTCAAGGTTCAGAACACGTCGTTCGGACACTTCACGGCAAAACACTCGAAGCTAGACCTCCCGCATCGTTCCGCTCTGCAGAGAGCGTGCCTCTTAAGACTTTATGATTCGGCGATTGAGAAGATTCGGAACTCCATCGGTGATTCGAAAATCGGCCCGACAACTGCTGAGACAACCGACATTGAAAGACAGTCTGTGGTAAACACCGTCATCGGGTAATCACCTCAATGTTCCACGCGATGAAAGCTACAGCAGCCCATCTGTTGTGATCTCAAATGATTGAGCGAGTGAACCATCTCCGCTCTCGTTCAACGAGAGCCATTCGTAACGCGTCGAACCCGGCATGTATTTCTCAAGACGCTCCCCACAGACCGGAGTACGTGTCTGACGAACAGAAATGCAAAACATCACATAAACTGAGCCCAGGTTCCAGGACAAGCGAACTTTTGGCAGATTTACGCTCAACTTCGGAACCTCGATGCTTTCTCGGGTTGAATGTTCGCCTCGCGCTCGCTGAATCTGGAAGCTTCTGCGGCTCAAATATCCTAGAGAGTACAGGGTGGTCAACCAGAGTCGAGAATTCCCTCACCTTTCCTTCTTCTGCGCGTTGATATTTGAGATTTCTGTACTTTTTCTTTCACAAAACTGATCGAGTTCGCATGAGTTTCATCCGACCCAAGGAAAGCTTCCATTAACTTGCTGTTAGGAACGGCGAAAATTCGTAAGGAGTTCCGAATCGGCGGCCGATCTTATCAGCCTCACTGGAATCGCTGATTTCTCGACGAAATCTCGTGCTCAGCGCATTACGTGCGCATGTCCTCGGGATGCCGAATTCGAAAGAAAAACCAGAGACAGAAAGTCCTGAGATTGTTACTAACTACCCCATCATGGAGTTGCTATGTCGATTCGACCACTCTTCTTTGCGCAGAGTCTTCCACTGAGTAATGAACGGAAGGAGCAAGGGGTCGGAAATTCCCGACTTACGTTGACCACTCGTAGGCCTCATATCCGATGAAACATTCTCCAAGCATTCAGCTGCTCTGATGAAGTTTAACGAGTAAGTCTTTTGTCGTATACCCTCGCAATAACATCTCACTGCACGGAAAATACAGGACGAAAAAGCTCAATGCGAGAGAGGAACGATTGGAGCATCGGGGGCATGAGAGAAGTTTGGGTGACAATACTGATTCCCATGCAGATCGAGAAATCCCAGGGCATGGACAACTGCTGTTCAGTATCCTCGAACTCTATTTTGCTATATACTCACAAATGGGGACCATCTCTCAAACATTGCCCATTTGCTTTCCGCTCATCCGTAGTCTCATAGTCTTGTTCGCGTGCAGCTTCTAGATTTGACTAGTAAAGAACCCCTGCGTTCGGCATCGAAGCTTCGACTCATGTACCACGAGGTGGATCTCGGCATATCGGGTTTCCGGGCGTTCGGTGATCCCGAGTTTTCGGCATCCCGGTTTTTCGATTCTCCGGGTTTTCGGTATTCCGGGTTTTCGGTATTCCGGGTTCTCGGTATTCCGAGTTCTCGGCATTCCGGGTGCACACCAAACGGCGGCCATCAGCGGCGTGGACCTGACGACGACGACGCGGCGCACAGCTCTGGCGGCATCCACATTGGTCCCCAGTGAGCCTGCGCTTATATCGCCGTCTGCTCTACGCGACGCTTTTCGATCCGAATCCTTCGTCAATCGAGTTCCCACCGGATCAATGAGTCCTCCTTCATTGCTCGAAGCGAGCTGAATGCGCTCGAGACGGAGGACCGGAGGGGAACTTTAACACAGTGTTACTCCCTGAACTCGCGGTTTCCTGTTCGGACGAGCATCGCCGGTTTGCCCCTATGCCGGCCCTGCTCGTCGAGAATCGCTCCGGGATCACGAACATACTGGCTGCTCTTGAATTTTCTCTGAGGGTGAAATGTATTCAGGGATCCGTGAACAATCTGAACAACCTTCATACTGGATTGTTTCCTGTGTATTTTTGAGGGAAAAAAAACAGCAAAACCATTCTAAGATATGCGAAAATTTCCGCGAGCCGGGAGCTCTTCAAAGTTTGACCCTGATATTTCCGTCGTTTCTGAAAGGTTCCAAGCGCCGTTAGGAACGGTGACTGCGGCGAAGAAGATTCCAGCCGCTGGTTCCGGTGTTCAACGCTTCTGAAGCTGTCGGAATCGGAGAACACCAAGGTTGACGCGACCGTTCCCCAGAAACCCACGCAAAGCGACCGAGCGCGTACCCTCCAGGGTCTTATACATCGATTCTGGCTTGATTTTCGGCGGAAAATAGAACGCTCACAACTCCAATGAGGACAATTCATTCTTGGTGTTTGCATCCGAATCGCATGGTTCTTCGCATCGATCGTCCGGACGGACATCTCAAGACGGAGGGAACTCATCTCAGAACCCAATGATAGCATTCGGAATTTCGTTCAGCGCAGGTGGCCAAAAATCGAGGCTGACGCGCCAACCAGGAACCCTTGAGGCAAAAGTGGATGGGACGCGTTCCGCAAAGTACTCAGATCCACGCGAGATGGACAAGATTGGATCCAGGGATAAGCCCTGAAGCCCGTAACGTCACGTCCTGTGCATCGGCAGCTCGAGAAAGCTAGACGGAAGTCATCTTGAGAACAGTAGTGCACGACTGTCATCGTGGTAGCCATCTGCTGACTTCAATCACAGGAAGGATGCTGTACGACGTATGTACAACCCATCGATCAACCCCACTGGAGGCCGCCCGAAACGGTGAAAAATGTCGCTGTTGTATGCGAGCACCGATCCTGGATCGAGAAGCGTCGGAGAGGTTGTAAAAATCGAGTCCCGACTCCAGTTGGCTGGTTGGGTCCCTGTCTGACACCTCTGTGGCTGAAAGCCTCTTCATCTCCTTCTTCAAGATAGCTCGCCCAGCCGTCATGGCGGGGTCGCGAACGAATTCGGCTGATGTCGGCAAATGGTTCCAGACCGCCGCTGAAAGACCCATACTGCGTCCCGGTTCCTGGGAACAAACAGGTGAGTCAGCATTGCAGAACGCGTATTCATCATTTCTATTCACTCATCGTCCAGTTTTTCCATCGTCTCATTGCGCATCTCTATTTCGGCTGAGTTTCCTTGACTGTTTTTAATTTGCCTGCCCTGCCTCCGTCGTGCTCGTCCCTTCATGTTTTGCGTGTCACAAGTGGAAATTAGTCGAGTGTCGATTGGGTACCGTTATATCATGTTCTTGGTGCTGAAAATCCCCGCAGTGCGACATGAGCAAGGACGCGAGCACTTCACGGGTCGCATGAGACGAAAACAAAATTTTCTGAGGATCAAGATAGACAAGCCTGTTTTGTGCCGTCCAGAACAAACGTTTCGGAACCGAACTCCGAAGCTCAATTTTCCGTTAGCCAGCTGGTCGTTGAGTTTTCGGAATGCGAATCCATTATGGAGGGACCATCGAAGAGAGCCGCTCGGAACGCAGGAGCAGAAAGCAAATCTATGTGGCAACTGAGGCGTTATCGGAGGCTCACGGGGACAAAGCGAGGACTGAGACGACACGTGCTCAGTGGATTCTGAACGATCGCCCCTCGGATGGAGGCAAGTCAGCGTTCGCGAAGGAGCAGCGAAGAATCATGACCCATTCACCAACCGTCAGGTATCGAAGCTGTTTACTACTTCTATTTGAGCCGCGGTCGCAGCGGTGTGGAACCATCACCTGGGCCCTCCCCCATGTTTCCCTTTCATTATATAACCACCTTGCAGCTACTTGAAAACACGGCCCTTGTCGCCAAAGCTATAGTTGCTACTCTTTACCACTGGTCCCCTGTTCCGTTTTTGTATACTGATAGAGCCAAGCAGTAGGAGCCTTGTTTGCTTGCGTGATTCTCAGCAGTGCGCAATCTGACTTCGTTGGCTAAAGTGAATGTGATTGTGGCTATGAATTAGCTTGCATCGAAGATCATTAGTCTGGAGACTTCAGCGTGAAACTATACAGGGATCTCTTAGGTTATAGTGAGATAATGCTGCTTCGGATAGCTTTACTATCGGTGCTGGTTGCTGTGCTCACACTTGCTTCCGAAACGAACGAGGAGCCACCTTCACAAAATCGACACATCCGATGTAGGTTTCAATTTCGGCAGAGTTTCAACACTTTCCATTCGGATTATCTACAGTTCCGCGGATCTGTAGCCGGTCATTGATTTCAGCTCGTATTCGGAGAGACGCCGTTGCGCAAGCAGTTTTCAAAATCAAATTGGATAATGGAACGACCGTGGAGATCACCGCGGGTCCAAAAGACTCGGACTTCGCCGAGGTGAGTCCTGCGTTCTTTTTCTTGCGATATTCTCCCTGCTCAACGCGTTGGAAACCTGACGCACACAGTTGCTTTCGCCTTTTGGCACTCATTTCCCCGCGGACAATATTTTCGGGAATTCAAACGGGAAACTTTCGACCGGCTCCCTGTTTCGTCACACGATCGATTTGTCACGCAAATTGTTCGCAGGGTGGTCGTTGCGTCGACCTTCGTTTTTGTTATTCGTTTTGACGGATTTCTGACCTCGTCTGATCCATGTCGGCATCTGCTGCTCATCTTATATTGACGTCTCTCCTCGTCTCGAAACTACGCTGAAGTTTTGTGCGCAAGTCGCAGATATGGGTATACGTAGATGATGCCGGGGTTCTGATATAGAGTTCATCTTTACGTTGAGCCGAGCTCGATACCGATGTAGTGGCCCTCGATCTGCATTCCGTCTAGCAGGAGGGTTGAAACCTTGTTCTGCCTCCGAGTTTCCCCGGCTGGATAGGGGAAGCATGGCTTGACAATGAGGAACTTGTTCTCTCAACAACTCTGCAAATGATTCCGTGAGAGACGATAATGTTTCTTGGAATCAGCCTCTCCTTGAAGATCTCCCTCATCTCAGAGCTGTTCTGATTCCTATGCCATCGACTGGCCCTGACCCTCTCGGAGACTTGTTGTAATACCATCAAACTGGAACGCGTCCCATGAAACCTGTTGGTTCCTGATGAAAACCACCGAGAACCCAAGCCCAGATTGCGACAGAACGTCGGCTAGTGAGTTTACCGCTCACTGACCGTTGTGTATGACAAAACTGAGCTGTCGACAATATTTGTTTGGGCGTAGCTTGTTTCAAAATCTGGAAATCCTAGTCAAAGAAGAGCTGATTCGATTCGTTTGTGCGGGCATCCGACGAAAAAGAAGCGCGTCAAGCATGAAGTTGAAGGTTGTTTCACTTGGCTACATCATCCTGCGCTTTGAAAAGATTTAACGGCTCGGAAACAAGCTCTCGTGAGGAGTTCGAGAATCCACATTCTATTTTCCGGTGCAACCAGACAATCAAAAATCTCCTTGAGAGAATATTTTCCTGACTGACCCTGAAACGTTTGCAGTGCCTCGCCGAGCTGACCGAGGATGAGAAGGTCAGTATTATCGAAATGAGCAATGTCGAATTCATAATCTGATAGGACGTGAGCATTTCTCGGGAGCAGAAAGTTTTTCTCTTCGAGCCCCGGCCAGAAAAACGCTGGCGAGGACTTGCATCTTATCAGCCGGAGGTATTTGAATTCCAGAGCAACATCGTCCGAGCCAAGGATTTGAACGCGGTAAGGCAAGAAGCTTCTGCTCGAATTTCCGTTTCGCCAGTCCCCAGCACTGCCTTTTGCCCCAGGCGTTCATGAGAACTGGAATTCTGAAGCGAATAAGATTCAATCATGGAGCAAAGTTCCAATTTTCGCTCAAAATCCCTCGGTTGTGATACCACGGTTAGGTTTCTTGATCACTTCGAAAGAAAACAGCTGTTGAATGTCGAAACCTCGGGAATTCTGTGGAAGTTCCTTTGTGTAAATTTCGTTCGGAATATATGCGATTTCCACCCCATTCCAACGCCTCCTCTGATCTCGCCGCAGTGCGCGAAAGATGCTTTGAGGACTTTTCAAAAACAAGTGAAGCGACATCTACGGATACAGTCCCTCGCTGAACTTCCTTATGTTGCTGGCAACTTATCGCGGGTCGAGCACATGAGCACCCGGATCGTGAAGCACATCGACAACGTCCAGAAACAGATGAAGCGGATGCGTATGGAGCGCGTCGAGGGTACCCTGTTCCAGCAGACTCTGAACAACGCGCAGGACGCTTTCAGGTGAGTTCTGCTCGGAACTACTCATCCGGTGTCTTCATGTCTGCTCTCTCGAGCCAATAGACAAGCATTCATTGATTTTGATATCTATACCGCGCGCTCGAGCTCCCTCACAAACCATGATTCATCGGAATCTCTGTCACTGGAGAGCTCTGTTGGCAGGGGCGTCGGCGAGATGGCCAGTCTCCGGAGTGCTAATCTCGTGAGCAACATTCAGCATTTCGTGAAGGACTTCAACCGCTCGATGACGAATTTCGAAGAGCTGGTGGCTGAGAAAAGCGGCGATAAATCGAATTTACCCGACATGGAAGTGATTACCCGGCGATTACAAAAAGACATCCACACGTTGCACAATCTTACGGACGCGTTGCCAACGCTACAAGACAGCAGAAGGTTGACTGATCAAACAGTGGGCAACTTCACGATCATGATGAGGAATCTGACCATTGGTCTGCCTGAAGTGGTAATTAGATCAAGAGCTTTCTGCAATCTGTTTCGATGATCACAACGTCGGTATAGTTTTTCCTATATCCTGACATTCGTAATTGACGGCTCACCGCGCTTCCTCTTCTACCTGGTGACGAACGCAGGTGAGAAGAATGGGCCCTCTCAGAGACCGAAGAGGAGCCAATCAAGTCCGGGATTTCATGACGGTCGTGAATGACAACATGAGGAACGTGTCGCAGAGTCTAAGCCAGCAGCCGCTCCAGCGGAACGGGCGGAGCGATATCTTCTCAGCTGTCGACGGGTAAAGTATCGAGTTGTTCTAAGTCGCCCCTTACCCACTCGACTCAAACGGCTGACGCCGCTTGAGGAAAACAGGACCAGTGCCATGTTGAAGATGAAAGCGACTTCCGCGGAAACTCGTCATCAGAAGTGAATGAACCTTCGGGTTCCGATCATCGGAGCCAGCTTCCGTCATGCTGACGCAGCCATAAACTAGGAAGATTCGATTATCATGGACAGTGAGATCGGACCTGGTGACCAGGGGCGTACCCAGCTTATTTTTTGGAAGGGCCAAGGATGTTATGACGATGATGATCATCATCGTCGCGAGTTTTCCATGACCCAATCAACATGGTTTTCAAACCTGTGAAGATTTCCCTGATAACACAGAATCTTTGCGGAACAATTTCGTCCATCGAAGTGGAGTTCAATCCACCCTTCCTAACTTTCTCGAAGAGTTTTGGAAGGGCATGGCTCCCTTGCCCCCTTCCCCTGGGAACACCACTGCTGGTGACATGTATTCTAACAATGAGATCCGATCGACATCATAATTCTGAGGCCGTTACGTATTTTCAGTTTCCAGTCAGCCATGGGCCACATGGGGGCTGCTTTCCACGATCTTCTCCGGGGGACCTTGGCCATAATCAACCCAGCAGCCTGGCAACCGATCTTACCGCTCGCACCTAGACCTTTGCGAGAACGTCCTCCTCTTGATCCCAGACCTTTCCTCGGGAGCCCGCTCATTGACAGGAGAGCCTCTCAGGACGGCCGCCCGCTCACCCTCCTTAGGCCTCTGAGACCTCCGGTCGGACTCCTTGCTTTGCAGCGAGTCATGGAGTTAGGAATGAATCGACGGCAACAAATATTTGATAGGTACGCTACGCTACCGCTCAACCCGCGGTCTATCGACCCCCCTGACTCTAGGGAGAAGGAGACGAAGGCGGAAAAGAAGGAGAAGTAAATGGAGACTATATTTGTTTCGATCGGTTCCCTTGTGAGTGATTGGTCTCGTCCAGCTGAGATTTCTCCGAAACTTATCGCTCGAAATCCCATTTCATACAAGCAAAGCTTGAAATTCCACAAGGGATCTAGTGCAGTTGTGGTCAAGAGCCAGGCCTCCAGGAATGCCGTTAAGGAACTGATTATCCCAAAAGTATGCCCGAGTTTCGCCTCGGAGGAGGTGGCTTGCGGAAATCCCGGAACAATCAAATAAATTTCACCGAGAACCTGTTTCCGATACAACATTTATATAGTTCGATTTGCACAAAGATTCCATTAAATTACAAACACTCATTCGGAAAAAATCAACTGTCTCAACCGTCGTCGAGATCTCGAATATCAGCTCGTTAGTTTCCCCTACAAGGACAGATAAGTCAATAATATCCACATTTGAGCCAATCTGGGGCTGTTTTCGTGATCTCCGATGCACCGATCCGACGTATGAGTTTCCTCCGCAACGAGTGTGACTAGAATTTCTCAATGGGGTACAGCCGCGGAACGCAGGACACCTGGTTCAGCTGTATGTCGTCGTGTGTATGGCTTGATAGAAACTTCCTTGTGATTTGAGCCTGTCGAAGGTTTCCTAACATACGAGGAGATAGCTCCCCGGATTCGCGATCATCAATTCTATCATCGAACAAACTCTCTTCCATTCATCAATTGATATGTACAGATGCAGTTTCTCTGAAATGCACGAATTTCACACTCGGTGTTCAGTCCCTTTTATCGTCTCGTTCTTTCTCGGTGAAGCCTCTCCTCCTGAAATTAACGAGATCGGGTTACAGCCGGGTTCCTGCACGGGCTTGATAACAGAGGTCTCCGGTCTCCCGAGGAATGCTGGCTCGGGCTCCCGGCTGTGCATCGGAACCTACTCTTCGCCTTTCTCGTTGGTGTCGTATTCAGCGTATTGCTTCTCCTTGCGAGGTTTGCAGCACAAGAAGCAGCAGAAGATCAAGAAACCGATGGGGACCAGGATCCCGAGAGTGATACCGATCATGGCGAGTATGTGGTCTCGGACGCCTGCGAGAATCGAGGAAAGCGGTCAGAACAACGCGACTGGATTGAAACCCTTTATTCCGCTGTGATTGTTCCCCGTCAGGGCGCGCAGCACGGGGTTGAGAGACTGCCGAAGACTCACTCTTGCAAACTGGCGCTTCGCCCCAGGACCACAGCCCCGTCTCTTTGCATTGACGGGTTTCGTGGCCGTAAAGACGGTAGCCGGGGGCGCAGGTGAAGCGGACTATTTTTCCGACGAAATTCCGGATCTCCGACTTGAGGCCGTAGGCGGGTTTGTCGAGCGCTTGGCATCGTATGACCTGTTTCCGAACCTCGCTCGATATCATTTGTGCCGAAGCCTCCACGGCTTTCGTCGTCGCGGCGAACGGTCTGCTGCCGGTGACGACGTAATCATATCGACAGGCTTTCGATGTTGCACACGTCTGGGGGAGAACGATCGGAGTATTTCAGCGCAAGAAGGATGGCTTCTCTGCTGTATCGTCGGATGGGCTCTATCTGCGTAACGCATCGGATCGATTGATAACTTGGATTACCCTACCTCCGAAAGATCCCTGTCTCGGAACGTTGCGTTCCGAGGAGCCTCTATCTCTCTGCCCTGAGGTATGAACGACCGGAAGTCATGATCGTCGTAGTGTCCGAAATTATACCCGAATAGCATGTGATTGAATAATGAAACCGATTCATTGAGTCGATCTGAAAGAGAAAGAGCGCTCTCTGTATACGTATGTTCGCTGCTGTTCACTCTGAATTTCGATTAGATTCCGCCAGGGGGCAACGAAGGCGGACTCGGCTGCGACCGTTCACGGAAGAGCGCTGCGGGAGACGGTTTGCTCCATTCCCGCTGGAGGCCAACTCGTACGTGCATGTTTTGCAAAGTCAACTCACGTTTATTGCCGAAATCTTGGACTGCCCTGAAGTCCGTCGGAATGAAGCTTGCTCCCGTGCCACTTTGATCGCCTGATAGATCGTTTTCCGCCAGGTAGTCCCAACTTCCAAGCAAACCCGTCGTTATGTTCTGAAAGATGGCGGAACGCCCGGTATCGTCTAGGAATCACACGGAGTTATCGCGAATGGTGCGACCGTCTTTCTGATCTGGGCGCCGAAAGTGACGCAAGGACGGAGAATACGAACCACGAACTCTATCGGTAGGAAGACGTTGAGAACTAGCTGCTCGTGCTGAACACTGACTTCGACGCCTGCTCCCGAATCGAACATGGCAACGATCTTCGACATGTTGTAGTAACCAGTGGGTTGATAGATGGAGACACCTAGATGCGCGAGGACGATGGTAACTTGGTCACGCAGAATCGATTCCTCGATGGAAGTTTTTTCTGCTTGAGTCATAAGGAGCCGGAACTCGCCCACAAGGCGACGGCTCAAGCTGAGGAAGAGCTTTGATCTTACCTTTGAAGTTCAACGTTTTCATTTTCTCATCCCAGAAGTAGATGTACTCGTTATCAACGATCAGATAGAGCTGGTAGAATCGTCGCGCGGCCAGGGGTCTGAGGTGGAATTCCACCGTGGACGACACGTTATCGCGCACAGCGACTCCGGAGAGGTAGGTTCCCTGTACGGTGATATCGGTGGGTTGTTCTCTACGTCGACTCTCGAAACGTCCCTGAACGTTGATTTTGGCCTTCTCGTTGTCGGCTCGCACGAGCGAGAACTCTCCGTGGCCTCCGAAAGTATAGTTCGTTCCATCGAAAGTCAAGAAGTGCGGGTCGCCGTAAACCGCGGCAAAACCCGGTGGCTGGTACGCCGAGCAATCCTGAGACGTCCGGAACCACTTGTATTTCTGGCACGAGTTTGAATCGTCCTTTTCCGACTGCCAGTGACAGCAGGTGAAGAATGGCATCATGTCGGCCGACCACGTGGCTAGCGTAGCGACTTTCGAGCGTTGATTATACGGGAGAACACCTGAACAAGTGAAGAGCACATATGAGGAAGCCACAGGAGACACGCAGAGAGAGAGAGAGAGAGAGGGAGGTTCAGGGTTGCCCTCGGTCTCACTCGGTCGATAAATGGACAACTCACCATAACTGAAGAACCGATGGGGTTTCCCGCCGTACATTGTGTCCGCGGTCAGAATGAGCTCTCCATCCATGTCGTAGCAACAAGTCTGTCCAGAGCCTCCGACGCTCGGCCGGCCGGACTTGACACAGTGCAGCGCCCGTTTGTAGAAGGGGTCACAGTTCCGGGTATAGACAGAGCATTGAGTGTCTGGGGCGTACCTTCCACGATCGAGTTCCGATTGTCGCATGGTGCACGGACACCGCCAGAGAGAAATGGCGAACTTGTCGGCCTCTCGTTCTCGTTGAAACCAATCGTGGCAAAACTGGTCCTTCCACCAACGTCCGTAGTGGTATTCCCATTGCGGCCAGAAGTACCATGCCAGTGGCATTGGTCGAGACCAGATCATACTGCATCCGAGAAAACCTTGTCTCGATTGAATTCCGATATCACCTCGACGGAGCCGAGCGGGCCAGATCCACGCGGGGTAAAGAGAAAGCTGATACTCACGGTGATCTTTCCTCGCGTCCTCGGGAATCCCTTTCGGCTGTGGTGAAGTTGACACTGATGAAACCAAATTGCAAACCGAGAAGGTCTCGGTTATCGTTGTTCGCGTACTCCTGGAGCGGCAAACCATAAACGATCTGGTTCAAGCTCGCTCGACCCAGCTCTGTGATGTAGGTGAGACTTGGGTATTCTTTGTCGTCTTCGAAACCCCACAAGTGAATCGATATCGATCTCGTGTCGTTCACATTCCAAGTCAGCTTCTCCCGCGTCCACTGGATGACGAAATCAGTCGGTTTCTCCTCTTTATCAGCACTGCTCAGGACGATCACGTCGACGTGCGACAGCTCGGGGGGCTCTGGGGACGAAATTGATTCTAGTTGATTAGTACCTACGACGGTGCCCGCTCAAAGCTTGCGCTTAGACGCAGAATTTTCGGTCAATCGATACTCACGAATGTAGAAACGGCCGTAGAAGAGCGCGTCGCCATTGTTTATTGTAACCGTCAGATCGACGTAACCGTGGAAGAACACCGGGGGCATGTAGCACGAAACGTGATTTCGATCTCGGTAAATGGCGGGAAACCGGCCCCCGCTCATGTCCTGGAATTGGCACTCGATTTTGGCGTTTTCCGGGAAACACGGTCCCGTGACGTTGATCATCGTCCCCCCAAGCATATTTGCGAATTTCGGGAAGAACGACAGTCGCGGTCGCTGCTTGATCAGATGGGGGTCGAGAGCTGCAATCGGGAACAGGTGAGATTCCCGGGCAGAAGAGCAGAAACAATTCCTGTCGTTCGAGCTTCTGAACTGTATGCGGAATTATTTTCCATTTTCCGAGTTTCGAGTTCCGAGAATTGATGCCTACCCCAATCGATGCAAGTGCCAGTGTAGATTTCTTCGTCGATTTGGAAGATATATCGACCTTTCATCTTCTCGTCTCCGCCTTCAGTCAGCTGGGAAACGCGGGGTTGTTGAGAATACGGGAAGAACTCGTAAGCGCGTGTGGTGTTTCCAGCGTTGAAACCGATGAAGGGATTCAGGCCGTTCCGCCCCTCTTTCTGTTCGAGAGGAAATTCCCGGATTAAACACGTTCTTCTCCAGATCGATGCTCATTCACACAGTGAGCTCTTCGGAGAAACAATGCCATAATATGACGGTAGAAAAGCTCTCTCTTGGGACACTGACCCTGTCTTCGGATGAGATCCACTCGATCTGATCGTAGTTGAACATGGAGTACGTCGTGGTCTCATCAGACGCGAGAACCAATTGATACGTGTTGGTTTTCTGGGTGTGACCGAGCCGCTCCATTTGCGGAACCTATCGAAAACATTTTCGGAATTGATCAGTGGCCGCAGCGTCTCCCTGAACACATTCGATAGTTTTATAGCATCGAGGAAAGCTTACAGTCATGTTTCTCCACGTGACGATGAGAGCAAACTTCGGCTTGAAGCCTTGGGAGCCGATCATGCCTCCATTGAAATCATCGTGAATCCTCTTCTGAATCCAGCAATCAAATCGGTCCGAGGTCGATCTCTGGCAGTTTTTCAGATCGCTGTTTCGCAAAAGGGGGAGGAAATATGGAGAATGAAATCGACACATCGACATAGCTGTTCGGGCCGAGGGCCTCATCGAATACAAACTTCCGGCGAGAACTCACTTCCGCTCTCTGACCATGATGAGTCGAGTGTAGACGCCAGATTCTGGGGTGCCACCGAGCAGGTTCTGGTAGGTCAACCAGGGTGCGATGACGGCCGGGTCCTTCTCGCTGACGGTGTCTGTAGGCTTCAGCGGGAACTCGATGGGGAGCCGATATTCTCTCGGTCCGCCGCCGAAGTGCACGTACCCGTGCATGTGAACTTTGATATAAGTGTACGAGAAGCCGAAGAAGGGCAGGCGTATCCCCAGCGCCAGTTCATGCTCAATTTTCGATGCATCGAACGGGGCTCTGTCTCTTTCATCGTACGGGTACATCAAGGACCTCAGGAACGACATGTAGTCGTTGGGGACCTGTTGGATTTTCGTATCAAGTTTGAAAGATGGGAAGTGGAGCTCCGCAATGCGCCTCCTTCGACACTATCATCACCGATTCCTGAGGCAACTTGGCATTCCCGATGGTTCTTAGGTTTGGAAAATGCCTCATCAGCCAAAGTTCGGTGACGCGGTTTTCGCTGAGTTCTTGATCCAGGAATCTCTCAATTCACTCAAATGGTGTGAATCCATGAGCCCCCAGGGATGTCGGTCTGGAGCGTACTGCGGAGATGTCTCACCTGTGGGTAGTATTGATCCGCTGCACTTCTGTAATTGTTTTGTCCATTGTTGAATTGGTTCTGACAGTCAACGAGAGTTATGCAGACAAAGCCGAGCACGACGGCCAGTCCAAGCTGTGGTCCCATCTTATCTGGAAAATAATCACAAAAAACTGCTTGAATGTCGATAGACGAGTACGAGAAGTCGAGACCAGAGTACAGATTTTCATATCGGAATAGGAATCGCCAGTTTGAGCTTTTTAGCGATATTGAACAGCATCAGTTGTTCGAAAGGCTGATATAGATCGTTCTTAGAACGATTCCAAACTCTATGGTACTCTCCGTCAGGTAGGAGATTCCATGATTGTTCCCGAGCATAAACTTTTGACACGATACCATCGTAGGAAACCTCGAGTGAGATCGAAAAGCCCAAGCTTCTGATGATCCAAATGATTCTGAGCTTTATTTACATAACGACACTGAATCCAATGTGAATAAGTATATGTATAGATCCAGCAATGGGGCAGGAGATGAAAGATTACGCGTTCAGAAGATCCGCTTCCAGGAGAGCTCCGACAGCCGATTTCGAACTTTGCTCCGACCCGCTCCGGGGGCCGACGGTCAGGTAGAACCGCCAGGCAGAAATCCGGTAGAATAAATTATGTTCGTCTAGGACTCAACGTTCTTTCGGCGAGCTGCTGGCGAACTCGATTCAAAAAATCATTCCTCGAACTCTTTCAGCGCCATTCTACCGACTTTGATATCAGAGCATTTTCTTTTGCTCAAAGCGTTGCCGGATGCTCTCCGGTAGCAGTTCGAACGTCCTGTGAGCCGTTGCCTCATTCAGAGATCTTCCTGTTTGTCCGAAAATCATTTTGAAACTCATGTCCGTGAAGTAGTTGACGAGAACTCGAGTCATCTTGATGAAGATCACGTCCCACTCAGCCTGTTCGAACATCCGCATGAAACCGCCGAAAAACTGTCGCGTGTCCTGACGACCCTGCGCGGCCGATCTCTGCGCGGACACGGCTCCAGGGAGTTGAGGAGACGACACCAGCCGCGCTCCGGGCGAGTCGCGGATCGGATCGTTCCGAAACGGTAGAACATTTCGTCTAACCCGTTCCGATCTGGAATGCTTCACGGGCGAACCGTGAACGAATTCCAGCAGAAGCACAAGCAGCACGAAGCACACACACCTCATTGCGCTGTTCTGTCAGCTGACGATCTGACGTCGAAATTTCAAACCGCATCGGTTTATGATCAGGGATCCGACGCTGGGAGAGGTCCGGGTGCCTCATCAGAGGGATGGCTATCGTCTCCTCCGCTTGGCCAATGCATATCGTCCGCGGGAACCCTCGCGGTTCCGCTCACCGGCTCGAGCCGCACGCGGCGTGACGGAGTCCACGTGCTTTCGTCGTTAAGCTCAATGGTTCGCGGGAGGAGTTCGAGCTGCTCTTTGTTCCCAGGACATTGAATGATAACCTGCTGCGCGGAGCTAGGACGATCCCGATGCGCAAACGGCGCCAAGCGCTCTCCCGCGAACTCTGATTTGTGGCCGAGATTCGACGTCGGGAACGTCGGGATTGCGGATTTCGCCGAGCTCTGACGAGAGAGTGATCGCGATCCGATCATCGTCCGATTCGAAACAAAAAGGTCACCTCGCGAATTTTTCGTAAGCCTCGACGATGCTCGAGAAAATTCTGGAGTGGGCCTCATTGATCTAACCTGGGCCTGCCGCTCGTTCGGTTCTCTCGTGTCACTGGGTCAATCGTTTCGGCGGCAAAAAGCCAGAAGAAACATGAGAGGGTGAGGAGACTTTGTCAGGTGAAGTTGTGCAGCTGATGTTACCTCGAGAGAGTAACAAGGAACGCTCGATTACGGGTGACCGCTACGTGAATTTCACGGAGCTGCGGATGAGCATGCATTCTCAGATGCAGGATGGTAACGAGGACCATTACGAAGACGTCTGGCTGGGTAACAGCCGAAACCCAGCGCGGGCGCTGATGATTCGAAGTCGGAAAGTACACCGGAACCGAGTGGAGCCGCCCAACAATTACTTCACGCACGTGACATCCGACGGGAGAATGGAGAGATTCCAACATCCCCGTAGCCAAAAGACGCAAAAAAGTGAAAGCGATGCATCGCTCACGCGTCCCAGCCTGATCTACCCCGACGGTCGAATAGAAATCAGGAATTCAGAATCAGAAACCGGAATCCGAAGTAAATGACCTCAATTTGAACTGAAAGCCGACGAGCGGGGAAAAAAGGAACGAGTTAGAAAAGAAGAGCCGCAAAAATCTACATCAGAAAATGTGTTGCATCTTTCAGTGGGATTCATTGGATTTCCGCGCTCCTCCGCCCCGCGACCGACATGAACGAACCAGTTCAAGCGAAGAGTATCTCATTAGGCCGAGTCGTCGTCCTCACAAGCAATGTTCCCGCAGGGAAAATGTCCCTCTCTCGTCTCAGAGCCTCAGAGATCGATCATCTGTCAGGGAAACCGCTCGGGGCAGGTGGGAGGAAAAACAAAGTGGCTATAGTTCGTACGCAGTTGTAGGAGCAAGTTCGGGCTGAGAGGCCGCATTGTTTACGACTCGGAATGACTAAGAGTGCTCCAGCGGAACTGGAGTTCCTGCTCGCCTGTTATTAAGGTGAGACTTGACGTCCCTCTGACTGCCGACGATCCACGTTCCTCTCAGCTCGTTTGTCCGTTCGTTTGGTGGCGTACCTTACGCCAATCTACCGCGTCATCTAGTCATTCAACTCCCTGGTCGACTGGTGGAGCGGCCCTCCGCGAACGGAGTGAACTGTTTGCTTTCTCCAAGAGACCCAACCGGAGTGCTCATCCAGGCCCCGTTCCGTAATCTAAGCTATCCCATGAAACGCCTCCCAATATAAAGGCAAGCAAGAGTTGCCGCGAAGGGAGGCTTCTCAAATGTCGACTCCGATTGTTCGAGGCTGTTTCATTACGAACGACACGTCATCGGCATTTGAGCGCGTTTCGCGGTACCGTCGACTCGGATTCTGATGCTTCGACTGCGGTTCACAGCGAAGCATCAAAGACAAATTATTACGGAGCTCGACCGAATGTTGCTGCGCCCGCTCCCTGATCAGATCTCAGAGATTCGAAGTTCACCGCGAATCAGCGGGTCATTCTTCGCCAGATATGTATACATTCGATGCAGCAGCCGGACAGCCGTGGGAACCGGTTGAACATGCCATGGGCGAAGTCGTAACCGGGGCTCATACCGCCGAAGTGCGCACGCCTGAGGCTATCAACTCTTCCGCTACCACGTGCCGGCGGCTGCGAATCCAAAAGATGATGCCGATGGCAATCTGTGCTTCTGTCAATAATTGATGCGCGAACAATTTCTCCTCTTCACGCGTAAACTTATGCGGGAAATTGATTGCTTCAAGTTGAAGATCAACTGCGGCCGCTGTTTCAAGTATGCTGCCGGCCACAATTCCTCCCGAGCAAATGTCGTTCCGACAGTGCTCGCGGGAGTCGTCCTTCCCTTCCTCAAGGAAGGTCGTTTGGAGTGCTTTCGAATCTAATCGGTATCGTATACCCTGAAACGCGGCTCCTCTAATGCGATGAATAAAGAACAGAAAGCCTGGTGGTCTCACTTGTGCTGAACGCAGTGATGCGCGGGGAGGGGCGGCAGGTGTTGAAGGCCTCCGAGGTGAGTCAACGCCCCCTGCAGCTACGACCACTCCAACACCTCACCGTTGATCGTGCTCTCCAACCGCCGCACTTCCTTTCGCGAGGATCTCGAGGTGCACCCGCTGCCGTCGTGCAGCTACAGGTCTTCCGCAGGTCGGGGAGAAATTCGAGAAACCTCGAGACGTTTGGAGCAGCACCACAGAATGTATTGGACGTGCCAATGAAGACAATGAGCCACGCCCTTACACGCCAAAGTGGGATTTAGGAGTGGGTAGGGAACATGGCGAGGGCAGTTTGCTAGTCACTTGACTCACCTGCTGTCGACCTGCATGAGTATCCTGAACTATAATCCTTCTCTTTCTTGGAATGTCGTCATCGACCGAGACCGAGCGTCCCGAGAAGCTGCCGACGAGTGTGTCATAGAAGTTCAGTACTGCGCACGACGGGGCCATTGGATCGATGCCTAAGCATCTCTGAGACAAGAACGGATGAGATCTCCGCCTCGATGAGAACCCCTACTCCCCACGCCTCTTATCGTTACCCAGGAGCGAGCCCTCAGGGGAACTCAGACCTTCAACATTCTGCTCTGAGGTAAAAACGCTCGAGCGAGTTTGTTGATGTGTCGTCGAATCAAGACTGAAGCTGACATCGGTCGCTATCCCTCAACATCACGAGTTCGGAGACCCGAAATGTCATTTTTTAGCATCGTTCTCCCAGCGAACGAAATCGACTTCCGATGGGATCCAGGTTGGAGCCTGATTGTATTCATGCGGGGAGCCGGGTGTCACTTCTGGCCAGCTCACGAATGAGAGATATCAACGGGAGAATCTTTTCGACTTCTTACTCACCTGCCTGCTTTGCTAGCCAGTCTGACTAACTCGCGCTGTTTGCCGTGGATAGCCTAGAACGCTGATACGGCAGAACAATGACGAGGTCGAAGTCCAGTTTGCGTCCATGACTTTACGGCATCGTCAAACACAAGACGCTCGCCCATCCGCCCGCCGCCTGCTCGTTCAGTCACACTCGCTGGTTCACGTTAGATCGTCTACTCGGCAAGTTCCGCAGCTTCCCGCTCTGCAGAGTGCGCATCCTCAACTCGGAAGATGGACGGCAAGGAAGCTCCCAACTTGCCTCGTTCGGCCGCTGGGCGGGATTCTGAGCTTCTGAGTCGAACATTCGCGTCCTCAATCGGGAAACGCACGAAGCTTGCAGTGCTCGGCGGTATCCTTCGCCCTATTCTCGAGGGGCTTTCTCTCGAATTCGTGGTAACATCATCAGTATCGGATCCGATCCTCGCTCCAACCTTCTCTGGCGATAACTTCCGGAAACCGCGTGAATCCTGCTGGCGAGTTCCCTGTCGAGAGTTTTGGAGATCCGAATCGATCGCCGTTCCGAATATCGTCCGGGACAGAGCTCTTCCACTGGTCAGCTACCTCCAGTCATGCGCTGGGAACAGGCTCTGATTTCGAGAGAATGGAATCTTGTGCAGTCCATAATCTTTCAAGAGACTCATTGTGTCTGGGCAAAGTTGGTCAGCGGCTTCGGGGAGCTCGTAAGCTCGCTGTGACAATGGGCCCAATCCGAATTCAATGTCAGTGCTGCGTAAACAAAAAGGAGGCGTGCTCCTGCGACACGCAAGGAAGCGGTACGAAAGCGACCGGTTCAGAACTGCAATGATACCAGCCCGCCATTTCCCTCATCGGACCATCTGATTCATCGAGATTGCCGAAATGTGGGAGTGCGGGTCTCGATCGCTGGAGAAAACATGCGCGACGGACTGAGGCAGTCAGTCATGAAGCATCTAAAACACTGTCGGTTGTAAAGGATCTAGTTCTGGAGAAAGACGAGCCATTGTGGTTACACAACAACTTTCCGTTCCACGACACACCCAGACAAGGAGCACGGATATGGACGTCGAGAATTGAATGGATGCTCTCACGATTGAGCCATAGTCCACGGACGGTCCATTCCTAGAGGTGGATGACTGGCAGAGTATTTGATTGCTGAACCTCTCAGTTGTCTCGGCTCTAAATTCATTATCCACTACCAGATCGATAAATGGTGGAGAGACTCACTGATCTACAGAGTGACCGTTTCGAGTCGGGAATCATTTTCACTCTCTCTTCCTTTGCTCATATATCGGTGAAAAATTAGCTGATTCTGAAATTTATTTTTGCGTTCGATAGCTGGACTACTCTTCTCGATTTTCTCGCAGCGGTAGGAACTTGAGTTTCGCGAATCGACTCGAAAATTCCCTCTCTTCCAACTCTTCTCAAAGAATCAGTCGGCAAACTTCTGAAGTCGACCGATCGAATTCGGAAGTGCCAAGGTCGACGAACGCCCGGCAACTCAAGATTTCTAGCCAAGGATCTGTGAGAAAGACGGAATATCGTTTCAACCTTGACCTCAGGATCGACGTCCTGACAAGATCGCGTCCGCTTTGCATTTTGGCCCGAAACTCCTCAGGGGAGCCGAATCCGGAAAATTTTCTCATGGCAAAAAGTGCTTGTATTGGCCCGGAGTACCCGGCTGAGGAGCTGTCGGGTCGATCCGATAACTTTTTTTTCTCCTGAGAATCCTTTTCAATTTCCCGAAAAAGTTGTCGGATCGACCCGTGAACTCCTCCATCGGGTAGTTTGGACCAATGTGAGAACTTTTTGCCATCGGAAAATTCTCCGAATTCGGCTTCCCTGAGGAGTTACGGGCCAAAATGCAAAGAGGACGCGATCTTGTCAGGAGGGCGATCTCGAGGTCGAGGTTGAAACGATCTTTCGTCCTTCTCACAGATCCTGAGCTAGAAATCTGGAGTTGCCGGGCGTTTGAGCAGCATCCTATCCTGCATCGACCTCGGCACTTCCGAATCCGATCGGTCGACTTCAGAAGTTTTTCGACTGTTTTTTTGAGAGAACTTTAAAAGAAAAGAGCAATCTTTGAGCCCATTTGCGAAACTCAATTTTCTGCCGAACGGAAGGATGCAACATTCTTCCAGCTATCGAAGGCAAAAAGAAATTCCAGAATCAGATAATTTTTCACCGATTTAAGAGCAAAAGAAGAGAGAGTAAGAAAATTCCAGACTCAAAATGACCACCCTGTACTTCCCAGTCAACTGAGGCGAAGTACAGCAATCTGAAACCGTGACCGATGAGTCACTGAGAATCGGTACCCAACTGCAGATTCGAAAATATCGCTCCTCCTTTTGTGGAAGGAATCCACACGAACATGTTTCAGATCCACTTTACTCTGGTGACCTTGCGCCCCGAAATGATTGAGCTCGAAATTTTCCGATTTCCAGGCGATCGGAGGCTATTGACAATTTGTGTCGGTCCCTGATGATTCTCGAAGCAGCGGGGGAACGCGTGGTACTCTGGGCTGCGAGATGAAGTTTTCTTTGGTCGCCCGAAACGCTCCATGTGCCTATCGCTATGGAAAATTAAGGGCTGCAAGATCCAAGAATTTTTTCGTGGGAACGATTTTTGATACTCAGGAATCGCCCGAGCTCGCCATCAGTTGTTTATGTCCTTATCTCTCCGTGGAGAGATATCTTGCAGTGCACCTCTCGTGACAAAGCAATTGTCTCGGAAGTGGGTCAAAATCTTGGGATACTTAACGTTCGTTTTCGGGAGCCAGCCCACCGATAGCGAGAGATCCCAGCGGTTGCGCATCGTTAGTGACGATTCGTCACGAGAAGGTTCTGAAGAAAATCATGTCCATCTCAACGCTGGCTTCAGGAAGCGTCTGTTGTGATTGCCACTCCGTGCCTGAATGTACTCCAGGTGAGCAAAACAACAGGACATCCACCGAACATTGCACCGAAGCGCCATCAGAGCCCACTTTTGAAATGATCCACGTTCCAATCGAGTGTCCATAATGGCCAATCGCAGTCGAGGAGATAAGAGTCGCATCTTTGTGGCTTGTTTGGGAAGCTGGCAGCACTCGAGCTTGCTCTCATTCGAAAACTGGGGCGTTCCCAGGCTACGCTCAGCCTCCCTCGGAAGAAGCGTTTTCCAACTCCTTTGGTCCTCATTCCCGGTTGTCGGAAAGCGGTGTTGGCTTCAGCTCGGTAAAGTCAAGGGATACATGCTGTCCGATTGGAGCACATTGCTTTCCCAAGAATCCCGAGCCGACTGGAAGAACCTGATGGAAGATGCGGTGTTTCAAATTCTTCCTCTTTATTTGTATACGAACTATTAAAATATTTTACAATCATACGAAAATAGTGTACTCATCATCATCCACGGAGTGTACGCTCCAAGCGATTCTCCAAAACGAAATCGCCCGACGGGATGATGTTTTGATTTGCGAAGCGACTTTACGAAGCGTTCTCGTTTCTAGATCTCTCTCAACGGTTAGTGGCGATTCCACGAATCATGTTTCAATTAAGGAAAAGCGATTTGGAGCGATTGAGTTGATCGAACAGACCAGCGGTGTTCGAACCCATCATTCCTCATCAGAAGGATCATTCCTAATGAGAGTTTCAGGGAAAAATTCCCGCATGAAACTCGGAAATAACGTCTCCTCAACGACATTTGGCTATGACGAGGCAACTCTTGGCGTATTTTCCTCTCGTACACAAAATATCTCAGGTGTCCATGTTTAGAAAAAAGACAGAGGACATCAATATATAAATATATAAGGTTTCGCAGATATATGTATATATCGGATATCAGCTATCGTGAATCTTTGAATGTGGTAAACAAGTGAATAAGGCTCTCTTCTCCGTTGGATTGACCATTGAGGAAGATCGTGTATATGTACATATACAGTTGCCATGGAATTTCGGATGGAAGCAAACTTCGTTGTGATGTTCCTAAGTACTCCGAAGCGCCGGCGGAATCCGAAGTGAACAGCTACTTCGATATGCATCCGACCAGTGTCGTCGTTCTCCTACGGCGCGGCCCAGGAGAAAAGATCTCCTCCTAAGATGACCGGGGCTCCCGCGTCGAGTTCAAGCTTCCAACGGATGCCTACTTCGACCCGGAGTCTGGCTTGGCCTGGCTGATTTTCTCCTCAACCATCTTGAGGATATGTTGCGTGTATTGTTGGAGAACGTTGTTGATTGGATTTTGGGCCGTAGCATCTGATTGATTCTGCGAAGCACCGCCTCCGAGCAACATTGATAACGCTGAGGCATCTGAAAACGACAAGCCGGATCATGAGAAAAGTGAGTCATATGACGCAAGCGAATCGCTACGATGATGAGTTGTGTCCCAAGAGAGTCAAACTGTGGACATCGTTGGGTCGGTATACGAACCTAACGTCACGTTAGGTTGCTGCTGCTGCGGCTGATGTTGTTGTACCATAGTCTGGCTCATCATGGCGTGAGCCAGAGGGTTCATCGGGAGAGGAGCTGCAAGACTCAAGTGCTGCTGCGCTTGGAGCACGGAGCTCGCCAGCGTCTGCGTCATCGTAGACTTCACTGAAGGCGGCATGTCCATGTTGAGAGTAACCCGTTGGAACAATTGAATTGCTTGTCGGGTCACCCGCTTCAGATCCTCAGCAACGCGATCGCAGAGCTCTTGGGATAACGGCTGATTCACGTTGATCATATTGGCTTGTGGCATCGGTTCGACGAGCGCTCTCGGTCCTTCATGATTTCCTGAGCCGTTGTATCTGAAATAAGTCACAGGGTAACAGCGGGATCTCAGTCTAACATCTCAGCCGCGATTGGCTCACGATACCGAACCGCCGTGATCCGAAAGACCTTGACATCAATGCATAGCCCTGCATCCAGTGTTTGCCCGATGTCCACGCGAATAATGTAATCTTGCTTTGAAAGACGTAATTATTCCATTCCACGGAGCCATCCGACCCGCGCGTCCGATAATTGTCAGAATCGAGGGTGGACATTCCGGGATTCACACGGACCACTGACTACATGCACAACCATGGAGGAGGAGCACGTTTTTAGAATTGGGCTCGAGTCTTACATACCCAACACTGTCTTCACTGAGAAGACGAAAACATAGTGTTAGCCTGATTCTAGTAGCGATCATAGGCCGCACGGCGCGCAGCGCATCCGCTAGAACATCGGCGAAAAATGGACGACAGCGGCAAGTTTGTTTTCGGTCGATGGCTTACCTTCTTGGAAGCGTGAATTGACCCCTTGCTGGGGAAGTCAGCTGACTGCTGTGGGGCGACACCAAACCAATCTGACTCTGGCGACTGAAACTGCGACTGAGCGAGTGCCTGCCAAGTGTAATCATATTAATTTCTGACAGGGCATAGGACCATCGGACGTTGCTTGATGAAAATCGTACGCGCTCGGAAACGGATCTTGCGGGAAACGACGACAGTGGAGATGTCAGCTGTCAGATACGTACTCACTGGTACTGCGAACAGAGCACAGCGGAAATTCAGAGAGGAACGAGCAAGGATGGACGTACGTACTATTTTCGAGGAACTCACTTCGTCGGGCGCTTCCTCTGAAATCTCACCTGTGTGTGATGGCGTCGCTGAGCGTGGTGCTCTCTGAATCCGAATCCGTATCAGAATCCGGAGAGAGCAGATGCTTATTGACCAATGAGTTCCTGTTCAAAGCAGACGACGACCTAGAAAACAAAGAGCAATTCCAGCACCGATTTCGAGCACGGTCTCCATGCGCCCAGCCATCAACCACGATTGAGTCGGGATACGTGCTCAGCGTACCTGACTTTGGTGAGGTTCGTGTTGCCCCGACGCAACGAGTGCGCGGACGGGGCTCTGTGGATCCCACCGAGCCCGTTTGGAGTTCCAACGCCGCCGTGTCCTTGTTGTGTCAGGATGTGATCGGCCTGATTGGCGCCTTGATACATTCCCGGGTTGTTCAAGCTGCCCATGCTCGCGGAACGAGACATTGCTGCGATAAAATCGTTGCGTGGTCACAGCGAGTGTTCCGTCGATTCCGGCACGGGCGTCGCGGCTCGTGCGGCGTAAAAACGTTTTCGAATCAAACTTACATCCGGCATATTTCCTGGGGGTGGTCGCGTAGGACGGAAATTGATTCTTCTGAGCTTGAGCCCATATTCCTCCGCTGGCTGACAGCGATCCTGGAAAAGAAGAGTCTTATTTCCAAAAATTCCGATACAAATTGCCACGCAAGGGCTGCCGCACAAACGCAGCTCTGGCAGACAGGCACGCGAACATGCTCAACAGCGAGACAACTAGTTGAAGCGAGAATTCGAAAGCGGGAGTCTGTATTTCAATCGGTTGGATTCCTGGTCGTTCGTTCGCTGGTCTGCCCGCTCGCTCGCGGTCTGACTTCGATTGTAGGTTGCCTGCTTCACTGGTGAAGTTCTTCCCACACTTCAGCATTGGGTGAACGGCACACAGACACTTGACACATCTCCAACGGCCCTGTTGTCACACCCACAATATTTCTTGTTTTCTGTGTTCTCGTCTAAAACAGAATCCTTTGACGGTTCAAAGCAGAAAGCCGCAGAATACGTCCATCAGGATCCAGTACGGTGAGATCTCACCGGACCCGGGATCTCTCAAATTCTAGTTCGCAGAGGCGACCTGGCCGTTGAACTTGATGTATCTTTCGAGGGAGCAGTCGTCTCACGGGTGAGCATGCACTGACAGCTCAACCCACCGGGACGTATTTTTGTCAGCTCGGTGTCGAGCCTGACCGGATTTCGGGACCCCGACGTGACAGGTAGGTCCCCGAGAGGGGGCAGGGGGGGGGGATGTCGGAAAGACTGGGCGAGGACTGACCGTGACAACCTTGAGGGTGCACTCTGCATTGCATTGCCGAAAAGTCCGCGGAACACCTTCGAAGACTGCGGGTCACTATGACTTCTGCTGCCGTCGTTCACAGTGTTGTTCACTATTATGGCGAATGCAGAATCGAATCTTCTTCACGCTTCGACACTCGCACGACATGACAGCTACAACATCGCCAACGCCGCCGCCACCGCGGCGATTGATGAATGGTAACGTTCTCTTCACTCGAAGACGCACAGCTGAGACTCCGGAAATGTCACAGACGACATGGATCGAAGTGCCGGGGGTAATATCGAGGAGGCTGGGGAAGCCGATGAGAACAAATTCGCGAAGTTCACAACGAACAGCGAGGAGGGACCCGAGCGCCTTCCACAGAAGACCGGTAACGTCTTTCGAGCAGCGAGGGATACGAAACATACGCCGCGAGGAAGACCCACAAGGGACACGAGCGCCTTCTATAAGCCACACCGAACAGGTGGAAAAGTCGAAACGAAAGTCGCTGTTGCCGCCGTCGCCTGAGGTATCTTCGACTCAGGTCACCGAACAGCCAGCGACCGCAAGACGTGAGGCCGATCCGTTACAAACAAAGGGACCAACGAAGAGCCACGAGATACCAGCCTGAGGTTCTTCGTCGCCTAGCGTCGATCGCTCGTTCGGCGGCGAGTCCGTAAGACGCTTGGGTTCGGGTGGTCCGTGTAAACAAGATTGGCGGATACTGCGGAGACAGGATGCGACCTTCCTGCACGCCTACTTATGGCACGGCGAACATACGCCACCACGACTCAAGAAACGCGCGTGGCACCAGCAACGGGGACTGGGAAAACGGATCACGCGGGGACGCATACTCGCGGGTTGGCAGGGACGGCAAGGCAAGTATGAAGTGTACCACATGCTGATGGTACCAAGGTTCCTCTAAGCACAATCACACAAGCTGGAACCGGCGGATGCATTCATTCCTCCAGCGCTCGACGACTACTACCGAAGCGTTTGTCTTACCAAATGATTGACCGCTGTTGTAAGCGACGTGGTTATTGTTGTTGTTGTTGTTGAAGGCATTGTTGTGCATGCTGGACTGATTTTGCTGGGGAATCAGCTGAGGGGCTTGCTGCGCGTTCAGCTGCTTTTTAGCACTCCTCAAACGATCTCGCAAGGCGCGCACGTCCGTGCAGCTCTCACTGGTCTCCAGTCGCATTCCCAGCGGGCGGAAGAAGCACTTCTCTTCTGAATGGACGAACGAGTTTACGCTTCGTTGGTATGTAAAGCGGCTCAGCACGCGACGATTCTGACACGAACGCACGCTAGCACGACCGCATACTTTCGGCCGAATACAAAGTGCGCTCGTTTGAAGAGCTCCTTCAACAGGCAGAGTACACCCACATTGAGAAAGGATTCGTCATCGTCATAACCACAGCCACCGCTGTTGCAGCCGTTGGCCGTCACCGTTGCTATCACCACGCATAACGTTCAAGAGAGGCTCTCCGAACTCCTGGTTCGATGGGCAACAACCGGACGAATCCATGAGCTGCCCATGTCCGACTGACTCGATCGATGTTTTCGCAAGTTAGCTCGACGTCACTGCTGGTCTGTTTTTCAAGAAACTTGGCAAATGAAAATTCGTCATCGGCATTGATCCGCCACTTCATCGAGTTGCTCCTCTCGCGTGGCGAGGAGGAGAAACTCCTCAACTGGACCGATCGCCATCCGGGGGCGACAGAGACACCGAACACGAGACGAAGCTCGCCCGAGGAAGAACCGAAAGACTCCGAGGAAAAAGCTTTCGCCCTTGTCTAGTCGACGGGAGGCAACTCGTTGCCGCAAGAGCATCTGGGCCCCGAGTTTCCGTCGGGCTCCTTCTGGAACCCTTTCGGCTGCCGAGAAAGTCGATCCCTTGCGGGCACTTCGAGAATCGTCGTTATTATTTTCAGGAAGGCGGTATTATTCGCTCGCTGCCGACGGCTTCAATCGACGTCATCATCAAAATCGTCATCTTTGTCGTGGTCACAGAATTTCTTCCCCGTGGAACAACTCCTGCTCTTCGGAAGAATGAGCTCGAATCGTCTGTGATGTATCGTTTCATTCAACTCTGATCAAACCAGCAGCGCTTTTGGATGCGGGTCGTGTCGTGAGCAAGTCAACTAGATTCTTCGCGAACTGATCCGACGCCAGAATACGAAAATGGCGTTCGCATTCTAAACATTCGCTCTCATCAAGTCTAGGAGTGCAAAGCATCGGGTAACCATTGAATCGTTTCACGCTACTCCCACGCAGGAGCCCAGCTGATGACTGCGGCCCGTGAGTTCAAACCCGAGTAGAATCCGAACGTCAACCACAGCCTAATCTTCACTCATGATACCTAAACCACTGCACTTCATGAATGAAACACCGTTGTTTGGAGGTGGTCGAGTCGAACGTTCTGCTCTACTTATACATAGAGCAGCGGGACTAGGTTCTCAAGAATCCAACTTCAATGGGTTCCTCATAGAACGGTGCCATCGGAAAGTCAACATCTGGATCCACCAAATATTTCCACGACTCCAGCGATCGATCCCTCAGGCCGACCGTTTTTGTATCGGAGCTTCGACGAGAGGATCAGAACTCCAACGTTGTGCGGCGAATTCCCGCGTATGAATTCGACCCAGGCAAGCGCTCGGTCATATTTTCTGCTTCTGGCCCTGGAATTATTCTCGGGGAAGAAGCGGAGAACGACCCTTTTCGGCATCGATGGCGACAGTCGTCCATCTGTCTCGGAACCCCTGAGTTTCTCACAGCTGACACAGAGCTCCTTCCTGAGTTCCGAGCCTCCCACGCGCGTGGTATGGCATCGATTGCTGTTTGAAATCCTTTCTCCAACGGAAGCACAAGGGAACGTTCTCGAGGAGAACGTCCAACGTCGGATTGACATGCATACGGTATCAGAACACATGCTGGACGATATGAACTGGACCCCACGTGTTATTCCTAGAGAGAGCAAGGTTTTTGTGCACTAACTCCTTGAGCTCGTCTTCATCATGTCGATCGATCATACCCATGTGATGCAGATGAGCTGCCAGAAGCTCAGCGTGGGGTTGACTTCAACCGTCGAAGATGGGCCAAGGCGTGCCGTCTGCCGTCAGATCGGAACACTTGTAGCAAAGACACCGAAAACAAGTTCTTCCCACCATCAATGACAGTGATGACGAGGAGCACTTACGAACAGATCGAATAAAGTTTCACCTCGTTGAAGCGGAACGCTTCAAGGCGGACGTCACCGACGGGGAAGGGAAGAAGAAGGAAAAAATGTCTGACAGATTTCAATCTGCAAAAGAAGGGAACCGAGGCGAGTAAGGAGGTGGTCCGGGTGATGCGTGAGCTGGCTGCGACTCTCCTCTTCTGCTTTCATCGTATTCTCGCCCATCCCGACAAAGTGGCTTCTTTCATTCGAAGAGTACACTTCTAATTCATTCCTCATGGTGGGAGGCGTTCCGCACGCCGATGAATGAATGCGAGACGTTCCGAATGTCTGCCCAGCTCGTATCGATTCCTCTTCTGAACGAAAGCGAGAGCTCAAACGGGGAAGGCTGCGTCAGAAACTCCAGAGAGACAGCATCCCACGCGGCGGACGCACCGGAAACCGGCCCCGACCGCCGTCGAAAGCTCATGACTTGTCTGTTTGCTCTGGTGTTGGAAAACGCTGAGCATCAAGCGGCACGGAACCGAGCACAGCTCAGCAGATTGAAGCCGAACGAGTGGTCAACCCGGCAGAACCCACACACGCAGCCGTCTGTACTTCGACAAAAGATCACCGATGAGAAACTACTTGAAATAAATCCGATCGGACGACCGGTTCCTGTCGCTGGATCTTCCCCTCCAGCAAAGTGAGCGAGTGTCGTCCGAAGACGAAGAGTAAGTGAGACGCGTCGCTCTGAAAATGAATCTATGTAGTTCGTTACAGACGTCGGTGACCGCAAGTGGCTGCCGCGGCGACGACGACATCGAAAGAACGAAGCACTCGTTTGAACGAGACTCTATTCAACCCGACGTACGCGACACGGAACCGAACGTACGGACGGACGCGCAGACGTGGATAGCTCGGTGCGTTGAAGCGACTCTTGGTGTGGGTGGCATCTTATATCTATTAAGCTAAGATGTGCCTCAACGGGATTCTCGCTCGTTCAATTAGCTCCAGCCCGCGGAGGACTCGCTCGCTTCTTACAGCCCGCCGCCGCACAGCCGAACTTTTGCGGTACGGAATCCGCCGCGCTGACCGCCGTTGCTCAAATTTGGCATCATGACGCGTTTGGCATAGCGAGGGGAAAATTTCCGAATCGAATGAGTTCATCGGTTTCTGAGCGGCAACCACCATCCAATCTGACCGTCGGCCCGCTCCGGCTTATTCGGTTGGTCATAATCCAGCGTCGGAATAATCGTGGATCACGATCATTGATCATTTGTGACAAAAGAATACACTTTTTCCGTCGAGAAGCGAGACCGGCGGCACTCATGACAACGCGCAAACAGCCTTCATCAACACCCACGGAGACTTTATTCTGACCCCGCATCTTTCACGACCTTGTTGCCAGACAAATGAATCGAAACTCCGCACACTGCGAATGAAATACCAGAATATACCATTTTTGGGCGTCGGTATCAGAGTCAGTAATTCAGAGCTTTCCCAAATCGAAGTCCGGTTCGATTTCCGATGGTCGAACTCAGCGAGGCTTTGAGATTATTGGGGAACTTATTCCGAGACTGACCTCCAAGCAACGATCAGGGAGGATCCTCGCTCGGGAGCATCATGCATCTCAACAAAGAAGATCCGAAGAACTCGCCGACACGACCGGTTGTCAATTAACGGCACTTCTGGGATGAGGCGCGCCCATCCGTTCGCGAGGTGGGCGCCACTCGAAACTACGCGTCGTCGTGTAGAATTAACGTGCATTCCGGATCGGACGTAGACGACGACGAGCACGTCGTTGTGCACCGATGCTGTCCGCCATAGGCGTATCCCACTCGCTCGAACTGGGACGCGGCCACCCAAAACGGATTTGAATTCAACGTGGAGGAGATTAGCCGATCTTTCTGTTTCGCAGAAGACCCCGGTGCTTCGCAACAGGATTCGCCGTTAAGTGGATCATCTTCACGGCCGTCTTCGACAAGACTCCCATTGAATTCGAGATCTCCGACATTACGGCCGCAGTCATCTTTTTGAGCGTCGACAGCGTCAGTTCGGATTGGTCTGTCACGAATCCCGACGGCGGAAAATCAATTCGCAATCGGAACGAATCATGACGAGATGTTGTAAACACAAGGAATAACACGACATTGTTAACGACCCGGTCGAGACGGTCTTCGTCCCTGGGCAGTAGAGACCCGGCTTCCGAGAGGCCTCAGTTTTCGGAGCGCCCTGCGGGAAGATCGCCGATCAGGTGGGTGGCCTGATATCGTGCGAATCGGATTCCGGACTGATTCTATGTAGTTGAGAATTCCAAAGGGAGGAATCTGCATCGTGACGCGACCGCAAGCGATTTGACTCGGCACCCTGCAGCAGTTCGCAGTTTTGGATCCGGCATCGGATCAGGAGTCCGAATCTCTGAAATCCGCAGGTGTCGGCACTTCGGGAATATTTCAAGCAGACGAAACGCTCTCGGGAACGGTTCAGGTAACCGTCAAGCGGACGTTCTGGGATTCACATTGAAAGATACTTCCGCCAAGAATATCTTTTACCAGAATTGCTCTTCCAAGCTTCCGCGACTGACTTTCAGAGAAGACGAGCCTGCAGTAAGGTCCTCTCACCGATTGTTCCGAGGTGGATGCTCGTCCGACGTTCGATTCGAACCGAACGTTGCGGCTCCGGCCGGCTAGTACGGAGGGGGCCCAACATCTCCCATCGACCTCCACTGGACGCGCACAAAGTCAATCCGCGTGAACTCGTACCGCTACTCGGATCTCGCTCCGGTTGACAAACGGCTCCTTGTCAGGAGCAGACGCGCAAACTTCCAAGATCCGGCAGACCCGTCGCCGGTTTTTTGACCACTCGAGTGTTTGACGGCTCGAGCGAACGTGCGCGCGAGCGAGCCACACCGACTGTCTGCGTTCTCTCCTTTCTTTCTTGCTTCCTTCGTTTCTGTCTATCGTTTGTGTGCGCAGCGATATCGGCCCACAAGCGTTGAAGTTGTTCCTCTCCGCGGACCGACGGTCGAGCGGCAGACCACCGTTCTGTCAAAAGGACCACGACGGCGATCGAGCGAGGCAAGCGGCCGACCAGCGAATGAACGAGCTCGCCAGCAGTGGGCGATTCAATCGACCCGTAGAGCTGGATGTAATTGCCGACATGAATAACAACTCTTCCGAACAGTATGAGCCGACACGACCTTCGACGACATTCTGGACGCTGTTATGGCAAGAGAGCTGGCGGGGACAGAACTCTGACAAGATCGGGACCGTTCCCGTCAACGGTCTCAATCTTCCGCCTCTCAAGCAGTTTTTCTGCGAGAACTTTCGGTTGTTTCGCGTTCGTCGAACGGGTGGTTGTTCCTGGCGTCTTCCGCGACAGTTTCTCTCAGCCTTGAACCTGTTCTGGAAATTCCTGCGCCACCAGCGGGGGAGCCCAAACGGATTTTTTCCTCAAAGCTCACCTTCGGCGTCGTCGGCGACGATTTCACTAGTCGTCTTCTTCCTGCTGAACAGTTTGGTGACGCCTCCCAGGTCTGACATCGATGTACTCCGTCGGATCATTTCTTCTCGTCGAGCATCTGGCTCGGCCTTGTCGGTGTCGGAGCCGAAATCTTTGCGATCTTTCAAACTCAACAGATCGCCAATACTCTTCGAAGTGCTGAGTCTGGAAGAAACGGAAACTCATGCAATCAGTGACAGTCGGTTGCGCAACATTCCTCCCAGCCTGGACCCGCGAGAGGAGTGAGCTGGTTCCGCCTCGACGAAATGAACGATTCTCCTGGATGGAGGAGGGACGAACTCACCTATGACCTTTTCCGACGCCTTGCAGTCTCTGCTTGGCCTCCTGGAGAGCTTTGCTAAGCTCTTCCCTATGATTACCGGCTGCCCACGGAGACATGTTGGGTTTTTTGGCAATTTGCGGCTTGAGTGGTGTTGTGGCGGAATCGGTGGACTGTTTGTCAAAAACGCTCTTGATGGGGCTAGTTGGCGTCAATCGCTCGTCTTCGGGGCTGTTCTTGAATTTCGCGGTGATGCTCTTCCGGGACTGGGGGCTGGTGTAGTTGGCATCTTCCTCTATGGTCTTGCCCAACGTTTCGTAGTTGGACTTCATGAACTTCTCCCGTTGACCAAGCTTCTCGAGGTTTTCGGTCGACATGAACAGCGAGTTACGATCGTTGAGCTTCGAGGGCGTGGCCGTGTCTCGATCCGAATCCGAGTTCAGATCACTGTTTGCGAGATCTGAGGATTCGAATGGGGTCGTCAATGCGCTTCTCGACCGGATTCCCCGTCCCGTCTGACAAGCTGTTTTCTCGTCGGGAGAAATCTGTCCCAAACTCAGATTCTCCGACTTGACGGCGGAACGGAGAATCGAGCGAGCGAGTGAGTGGAGTCAAGCTGACAGGAAGTCACCCAGGAATCGGAGGGACTTCCAAATAGGTTTTGTAAATAAAAATTAGCCTTGCCTTGCTGCAAATCTTTGGGAGCTCCCCTACTCTTGAGCCTACGCCTAGCCTCGACGAGATCAATGAATCCTGAACTCGAGCCGGAGCTCGGCTGGGATAAGCTATTCTGGAGTCCCAACTTCACGCTAAACGACGATCCTCCAACAGAAGACTCCTGACCAGCGGGAGGATAGAAAATCTTCTCGCTTTGATCTGTGTCGGAGCGTTCACAGTCTGCATCTTCATCGCCTAAACAACGGCCCACCGCTGTGAGAAAAATCGCAAAGCGAACATATTTTCGAATGCTTCAATCTGGATTAGTCTAGGGTCGTCGGATCGACAAGAATACTTTGTGTGTGTCTCCTATCAATCGGATGACAGCAGCGGGAAAATGACCCATCACCTCAAGGAGCTGAGCTGCACATTTATTCATTCTCCATTCTTCTCAGCGAAAAGCTCAGGCGCCGAAACCCAAAGAACCGACAGGTTTGACATTCGTTCACAAAGAAACCGTTCGAGGGAAGAAGTGACGGAGAGAAGCGGATTCCTCACCGAATTCGAGAAGAACTCCATGGGGGAGTGAGGAACTCGCAACGATCAACGAGATTCGGAACGATGCACTCTGTGGAAGCTCATGCACCACAAGTCGAGAGCGCTGTTTGGAAACCCCGAACGCGGAAGAGTCGGGAGGATACCAGTGGAAGGAATAGATCACAGGGGGAGAAGGGGGAATGGAAACGAGCTCGAGAAGCTCCCGAAAGTAGTGCAGCGAGACAACCCGATCAGGTGGGATTAGTTCTCTCGAGATCTCACCTGTCGTTTTCATCGAAGAGGCTCCGCTCGAATCGGTGAGTTGACCTTGCCGCTGTTTTGCCAGAGTGCTCGACGGAGGACTGTGGGACCTCAGGCCGCCCTGGAATTACGTAATAAATCCTCCATTCTCTGTCTGAATTAACCCATCACCTATTCAATAATGATTTTTGTCTACGTTGAGCCGCGGGTTCTCGTTTGCACTCAAGCACGCGATCGCTCGTTTAAGCTAAGCCATCAGCTACTGCTACTTCCACCACCAGCGTCGCTATCATCGAAAACGGGTTGAATATTGTGAACGATGATAACGACGGTCATCGAACGACAATAAACAAAGCCTGAGAATGTTTGCCATAACACCTCAGCTCGTTACCTGTTGCTGCTGCTTGTGCGAATCGGTTGGGGCGTTGTTAGACTTGGTTTCGATGACGTTGGGGCTTTCGTTGTTCGAGTTAATGAAGTTGTTGTTGTTATTATTGATGTTGTTGCTCGTGATATTATTTGCTTTGTTCAAGGCATTGTTGATGCTGAGGTCGTCGGCCCCGACGTCCTTCACAGCATCCTGCTTCTCGTTCTCCTCCTGCGTACGCGTTCAGGTTTTTAGTCATAAGCATTAGTTCGAAGCTTCGGAGTTGTGTGTTCGCCTACTCTCACTTCGGATGAGCGCGAACGATCGAAAGAACATGGAACGAAACTCTAACGAAGCTCCACTCTGATAGCGTTGAGTGAATTTTGGTACATTTCGATGGAGAAATCATCGTTTTCACTTTTCAGAAATAGATGCGCTTGGTGCCAATAGGGCCAATGGTGAAAAAAAAACGCAGATCAAGTGCTCCCGTGCGGCCTCAGCCGTGGCCAGCAGTGATGGTAGTATTTCTCTCCTCCTCGGGGAAAGTTGTGCTTTGGACGGCTCACGGCAAATGGACTCGAGGCTTTCAGAAACGGAGAATGGAATGCCACGAAAGAGCTCTCGACCAGGGAAACGAGACAATCCTTCCGCAGCGCAGCAGCCGTTATCGACGACCGCGATTGAATCCGTACGCGATTCGGTATTTTCTTCCGAAGCCTCAACAAGCTAGTTACTCACGATGGCTCGCAATTTTTCTCTTTAGCTCCGCAGTATCAACAAATTGACTAAGTTTGGGTCGCACAAGTCGTTAAGCGACCAATTGACGTCCACCAATTACGAACGATAGACATCAGCGGCTGTAAGAAGCACAAGCATACCTGACCACAGAAGCTAACCCCGCCGCAGAACGACGGCATCGAGTCGCTTGAGAAGTTTTGGAGCTCGAGAGAGCCACAAAAAAACTGATACCTTTCCTCAAGACGCCTCTGGTTCCGTTTTTGGAACGAAGTCCCTCAGTCGTCACCGCAGAACACTGGACACAAAACTCACGTTCACGACGACGTTGACAGCTCCTTCGGACTTGCTCTTGTTGAGTCGGGGAAGGAGTACGATGGGATCCGATGACAGAACCGACTTGATAACCAGGGGTCCCCCATGTTCCATGGATTCCATGCTTTGAGCCCATTTCCCCCTGGGAGCCGAGGGGTTCGCATCCCCGGTGGCGTCCCCGACGTCTCCACCACTCACCTGCAACAACGAAGCAGAGTCTTACAGGGTGGTCTCCTGAGAGCACTCATCAGCGACCCATATTTCCTCCGGCACAATGCACACGCGACTCTGGGTTCGAGTCGTTGCTCATGAGCGTCGGCGATCGTTTGCACGCAACTTCCAACAGCTGGAGCAGCATGTAGGAACTTGTTCGAATCCAGCTTTCTAGTCTTGGGTGGCATGAGTGCCCGTACCAATGAAGACGTGCCGGGGCCAATATAGATCACGACCATACTATGCCGACAGGCGAGCGCGCAATGGAGCCCGATGGAGCCGTGCGAAGCAACCGGTAATCACGGATCGTGACTGACTGACTCGTTGGCTGTCCGACTGACTGAGCAGAATCGCCAATATTTATCACAAGTAGTCGAATACCTCCTCACATCTTCAAGAGAGGTCTTCAGGCCGGCAAGCAGGCACACAGCCCCGACGGACCGATAGATGGACAAGCAACAGCACTCCGTCCACGAAAACGGGGAATGAGTATAGAAATGCCTCCTAACGACAAAATAATTCGCCGACTTATTCAATTGGAAGTGATCGGTCACTGTGAACGTGCCGCACCTCCGTTTCGGATCCTAACTCGAAGACTGAGCCACGAGCCACTGAGTCGTCAGTAATCCTTTTCTTCCGCAGATATTTTCGCTATTTGCGGTCATATAGCTCGAGCACCATGTTCCGGAACCGGTCCCATATTCCCCTCGGTTTTATAGACAACGCTCGGATAGGTCCTCGATATCGAGGGAAGCCTGGGCCAGATTGAGACGAGGATCTGACCGAATCGGAAACCAGTTAGAAAAACTCGATGAGTCTCAGGCCTTTCAGAATGAAGGGATCGAGGAACCGTTTTGTCGGTTCATCGGCGAAGCTGGATCGTTGACAACGTCCCACACCCTCGGAAACAACTCAAGTTCTCATCTCAATCAAGAGCCAGACGAGTTTCAGTCCAATGTCAAGAACGAATTTGTTCTTGCAAGTACTCATCGATGCAACGACAGTTGGGAGCGACTGAGCGGGCGAGCGCATGCAATCGAACGGAGCAAGTGTTCAGGGATAACGTGGGCCGGACGACGTTGCCGTTGGAAACGTGAGTGCTCGAAGTAGACCGAAAGTGGGAGCTTCAGAACTCCCGAAGTTTTTTCTTCAAATTTCCCAGAGGCGTTTTGAAATCAAGCAGACGCTTTCCCCGCGCGGAACGTCGACTATCTTGTTTCCGAGCCTGTTCCCATCAGCCTCATCTTGAATCTTCGCCGACACGCTTATTACTTGAGCGATCATCGGTGTTGATGCTTCGGGATGGATTCCGAAGGGAGTCTGCTTTCTCGTTCACGGCACGGCTACTGGATGAGATTCAAACCTACCCACGAGCGCAAGTCAACGACCCTCACCGGGTAACCCTTCACCCTTGGCAAATTCATCGATTGCCGTTTCTCGAGATGATGGCCGAGCGATCGATCGAGGTAATCACAATCATTTTCACTTTTTGGCTCGTTCCCTCCTTCTCTGCCAGCGAGGATTCGATCGGAGACACTCACCCGCTTTTTAGCCCAGTTCGGCAGCTTGACATCGTCCGTCGGAGTCTGTGGGGCTGATTGGATCGTTTGCGGAGTTTGGATCCCGTTTCCGTTGGCATCGATTTTGGACGGCGGATCTGCGCCCCAGATGATGGTATTGTCGTTTTCGGCGATTCCCATTTTTCCGCGGATTGTGGCTGTTATTTCCTGCGGCAGCCTCCACACAAAAATGCAACCGTCGCCGGAAACACTGATAAGATTCTTGCCGTCCTCGGAGAACTTCAAACCGGTAACCAGCTCCGAGTGGCCGTACATCTGAGCCATACACTCAGCTGTCTGGTAGTCGTACACGTAAATGCTCTTGTCCGTGCAAGATGTCGCCACGAATGTCCCACTAGGATCCAGAACCACCTACGGACAGGGAAACTCGATGGATTACTGTTCTAATGAGATTCTGAATAGATTATACCGGTCCAGAAGCGAATGGCTGTATCGCAGCTCTGAACTTTGAACGCTTCTGACACCAAAAGCCACTTCAAGGTTAGAACCACTCTGCACCGATGTTGTCTCAAAATCACTGAAAGGCGTCGGATGAGCCCTCACGACCGTCTGGTGTAAGCTCCTCCACTTCTGGATAAAATTGACGAGTTCAGAATCTCAACCTACGTGCGGGCGACTGTTTACCTTGATCAGCGTGCCGTCCTCGCCCTGAGCACCCCTGAACGTTCGAGTATTCTTCGATGAAGTCACCGAATACACCCTGACGTGTCGATCCTGACACGCTGTCAAAATGTGTTTTTCTTGCTGGTCTAGCTCCATGTCGAACAACGTACATTTCCCGCTGACCAAATGCTCTCTGCAAATGAATTCAGGCATATATTATTTCCGAACACCTCCTCGTGAGCCAACGGAGCTTCTTAGTTCGATTCACGTCGGGGAACGGAAAATAATACCTGTTGAAATGGATATCAGCAGAGGTTGGATCAGCGGAAAGTTGCGCTCTTCGGAAAATAATCTGCTTGTCGGCCCCGCACGAGATCATCTGCACGTTGTTCTGACCTGAAAAGACGGCTTTATGAGACTCATCGTATTCGTGTAGACCTCCAGAGAGGAATGAACATCTATATTTCTCCGAATGATCAGCGTTGAGCGACGGAGGTTGAGAGGAACGAGGTGAGTCGAAAATTCCCGACCATTCGGACCGTAACCGAATCTCAGTCAGAGAGACAAACAGCGAGAAAAACTCCGGAAGAGAGAACATGGAACGAGGAACCGAAAATTTACCAGAACTGGAGAGAGATCCGTTCAAAGGTGATCGGACAAACTTCAAAGCGGTGATGGAACTGGAGTGATCTGCCAGTGTCTTGATGAACTGATAGCTCCTGTTGACGTCGAAAATGTGGATGAAGCGATCTCGGGAACCCGACGCCAAAAGGTGACGGAATCCGCAAGCCTGTGGCGATGTGAATTCAAGACAGAGCACCTCGGAATCGTGCGCTTCGATCTTGCCTAGCTGCTCCATTTGGGGAACACCGAAAATCCTGCGAAATTTCACAATGTCACGAGGGAAATCTCGACCAGGGAAATACCGGTTCGAGACGATTCAAAAAGGGAACCTACGTTATGTTACCAGACCGGTCCCCGCAAGCTAGATGAGTTCCGTCGTGGCTGATTTTCATGCATCGAACGCCGTTTTTCCCATCGTAGTTGGCGTCGACTTTCTCATTGGAGTTGTTCGTGTTCGTCAAATCAATGTCGCATATAAAGTTGAGTTTCGGATCCATGTAAATGATTTTCAGGAGCTCCGGGCAGAAGATGTTGCGTTTCACGTTGCCGTCGTTAAGATTCCACGCACGGATCGTGTCGTCGCTCGAACACGTCAGAAACGTGCCTCGAGGAAGACCCTGTGACGTGATGACACAGTTTATGCAGGGCGAAGCGTCGGGCGAAACCCTTGAGAACCACGAACAAGCGAAACCACTGCTTTTGTCGCTCACACCGAACGTGGATTCGGTGACTCCATGGAGTGTCTACCGCTCATTTGACTTACGTTGAGGCCCACAGGGAACGTCTCAATGCCCCAGATGCAGGCGGAATGAAACAGGAACGAGAAACATTTTCCAACTCGTTTAGGCTCCACCACCGACCAGACGTAGAACGAATGATCGTTGTAGACACAGGTAACTCGCTTGTGAACTTCGTCGTAGGTTAGAGCAACCACGTCTGGGTACTTTGAGTTTTCGGGATGGTACATCACAGCTCTGGGGAGACACGAGTTCTCAGTTAGGGCGCAAAACTGAACGGAAGCAGGACTGTGACAGAGCACTCACATAGGCTCATCTATCCATTTCAAACATTTGAAACGGAGCTGTCCGAGAAGAAGCAGCTGCCTTTCCTATGCCTTTAACAGGAACGAGTTGAGAGTTTTTCATCCTGCCAACGTCTACTTACGTAGGGTTGACTCCTTTGACGACATCGACTCCGAGATGGTGGGGTTTCGGTAGCGTACAAATGAATTGCAGCGTGTGCGGATCGAAACAGCGGACGATGCCATCGCTGCAGCCCACAAATATCCGATCCTCACCCACACTGATCGAGTTCGCCACGGAAGTTTTCAGCTCCACCTGTTTTCGAGTCGTTGAGTCAATCTCGGACAAGACGTGTCTGTAGTGGGGTATCTAGACGAAGCGCAGCCCGGACGGGACTGTTTATTTCCAGGAATCCCCACCTCCCCGCTACATACTTGGTTGCCCCCGTAAGACAATAGGAAAGTGTGGAGGAACGACCCGAGACCGCGAAAACGCCGCCCATAGGAGCACCTCCACTCCCATCAGACCGACCACGGAGCGAGAGCTACCAAGGTACGAACCCATTTGTCCAGAAGCCGTCTCGAGTTGAAGACACAGAGAAGTCCACTTTTGGTGATCGCATAAGTGTTCTCGTGCAGAGCGCCTTTACCACAATCGGCATCGCAGAAATTGTTGTTTCTCTGATCGCCCAGAATTGCGCTTCTGCCCAAGAGTGGTATGGGTTCAGCCATGTTCTGTTAGGAGCGGAAGCAATGTCAAACTTTTGAGTTTTTCTCGATTTCGATGAATCGGTGGCCGGTAAGTATCTAGAATCAGGCAACCCGGAACGAATCACCGGAGAAACTTGGGGACATCATGTGATAGAGAAGCAAAACCGAGTGGAAGCTCATAAATTTCAAATTTCCCCAGCATGGTGCTCACCGATACTATCTTGGCATGTTCCAGGTACCAGAACTTGACGTGACGGTTTCCAACCGTCACGAAGTAGTTGCCGGACGAAGCAAATGTGACCGACTTCACCTGAAAAGGGAAAGACATTTTATTCCCGAATCGCAGTCGATCTCGCTGATGTTGATTGTTCCCAGCCCGCTCGAAAAGGCTCAGCTGAGCCAGGACGGTCACGGTGTCGGACATGATCCGTGGAATTCTAATATTTGAGATACGGGAATAATTAACACAAGGATTTGCGTGGTCGAGAAAAGCATCCGACGGACGAACGAACGAATGATACTTCATCCGTGCCCGAAGCGAGGCGGAGAAATGGAGCAGGTACTGACCTTGGAGGAAACCTTATTGGAGGCGACCTTGGTATTCGTTCTCCAATCCCATACATTGACGACTGAGTCGTGCTGACTGCCCACAGACACGACATACTTGAGGTTCGGAGAAAACGCCTATAATTTCATGAATGAATTCTGAATCAAATCCATGGGAACGAGCCGTCGTACCGAAATGAAAACGTGCCCTCGATGCGATCGAAAAAGCCCTCGGATACTCACGACGCAGTTGATCCCGTATTTGTGCCCGGTGAATTCTGCGACTTGCTGACGCTTCTCGACATCCCAGATTCGGAGCTGTGGCTGATGTCCGCACTCCCCGGTAGCCAGGAATCTTCCATCCCAGGAGAACGCCAACGACGTGATCGTTTTCTTCGAAGGCGAGACGATATGGCTTTGGCGATTCGTTCTGCTGTTGTACAATATAACGACGCAACCTGACGGATAGAGTCTATGCTTTAATGGTCTTCGAGATGGATTAGTTCCTACACGTTTGCGTCGTCTTCGACTTTTTCGTCGCTCGCTCCTTCAGATCCCGTGAGAACGAATTGAAAGTGATGCATTCTTCAAATGATGTCACTAACCCGCTGGATACGCTACGGTCGCTGTCAAGGGGTCAACGGCTAATGCTGCGCTGCTCGTGACTGTGAGTCCGAGAACGCGTTCCAACTCAACCTGAAAAAAGTCGCAAGGAATTTAGTTCAGAGAATAACTTCCAGCTCAACCAGAAGTTGCTGTATGGAAGCGATGAGAACTTCAGAGACAAATCAGTGGACGAAGCTTCCAGAACTTCCCCGAGATTTAGTCGAGACATCAACTGAGACCTAAGCACCTGCTTAAATTGCACTAAAGCCCCGAAGCTTCGTTAATACTTTCCCGTAAGCAACGCAAATGAACCATATCGGGAAGGAATACCTTCAGGAAGCTCCGCATGATTTCGGTCATCACGAGAAGTGAGCACGCGATGAGCAGCGCCAGAGAAACCGGCTACGAAGTCATCTTCGGTTTTGAAAACTTGAATTCATCATCAAAAAAGTCTATCGAACCCCTGTTCGGCCTCGTTCCAACAAGTTGGAACTTGCCTGGACGCGGTCATGGAATTCCCGGGATGCATTTCTCAGAGATCGGGTGGAAATCGAATCAGGCCTCTGAATGAAGTCATTCGCGCTCCTCGAACCTTCGGGCGCGAAGTCGGCGATGATGGGTTCGGGACAGAGTTCAACTTTTGTAGATGGAACTCAGGGAAAAGATATTCTCCACGCATTTGTTCGGCCGTCATTGTCAAGACCAACGATCACTGAGTGAACCGAATTCAAACTGACCCATAGGGACGAAGATTTTGGAAAAAAAAGTGCAAAACTTCTCGAGACCTGAGGCCTCGAGCATAACTCGCGTCGTTTGAGCTCCGCTCGACAGGCGAAGCGTCAGCGGGAGAAATTCTGTACACCGTTCCGGCATGGTCAGATGGTGAGTGCGAAAGCTGCACGGGTTGGCCGCTTGTGCGACTAGATGCCCGCTTAGTCAACTCTCTTGGCTTCCCAGTAAGTATTCCGAGGATCGTTAGTTTGATATGCAGGCTGTTAGCTGGTAGTAGTAGAGGAAGACCAGACAGTTTTCTCAAAGCATCGACGGCGGCAACAGCGACGGCGCCGCAGCTCGCCCTCCGTCCAGCTCAGCAGTCCTGAAGCCCTGTACAGCACTACGTCTATGTCTCTCTGCAATTTCATCCGGCATAAGTCGACACTCAAGGTCGTCGAAGCGAGGTCTTACATCAGCGAATCGGACGTATTCTTCTCCAGTTTCCAGAATCGAGTCTTCCGGAAGCCTTTCCAGGATTTCTGCTGGCATTGTGGCTGAATAGGGATCCCGTGACGTATAACGAGTGGATTTACATGGCTCTCAGCTGCATGGGAAGCGTGGAAATGATTCAATTGGAGCGGATCGAGGTGCGGAACTTGAGGGTTAGTGGGTGTTAATGGAAAGATTCTCTCACAGGTACAGCCAACCCTATGCCCAACTGTCTCGTGACGGAGGGCGGGGACTCAGGAATAAGTGGCTATCTGCTGCTATTCTCAGAGTATAAGCCTCCATTTAACTGAAGCTCGGCATCCATGTTTGCATGCGACTCGGGGTGAATTCTCAGATTCTGAACTGCCCAATCAAGCTCATCGAGCCCACGAACGTAGTGGAAAATCTCGTGCCGGGAGTTCGCACCTACGAAGTTATCGAGAGTCGAGATTGTTCAATCAACTCCGTTATCGAGCGTTGATATCAGCTATCAAATATAACGAGACCCTGGGGATCGTTCTCACATCCAGCCGAAAGTGCGCTTCGGGCAATCCGTTCCCATGAAGATCAGAAAGGATTCCCGTCGCGACCGACACTGAGACAACAGTCAGCCAGAACCGACACGCCACGGGACCCTTGTACGGTCAGCCTCTCGTTCGCTTCTACACAAAGCACCGTTACCGCTCGGCGATCCTTTGGCGGAACACAAGTGTCTGGCTACGCCCGCCCGTCGATCCGTCCGACTAACCGACCGCTCGGTCTCCAGTGGTTGGTCTGAGCTAATCAACTTTGTCCCGCCCGCTGGGTATTCGCCATAAGTGACGGCACGCAGTGAAAATGTCCTCTAGTAGATGAACACATAAACGAGTCGGACAGATAAATAGTCAACGACAAAACAAACGAACGGTTCTCCCTGAGTGCCGCAAAGCAGGCGATTAGAGAGTGAAGAACCGAGGCCGTAGCCTGCACGCAGCAAAAAGAGCTCCGCTCAAAGATGGATGTGGCTTCGTGTTCGGAGTTCCGGAGGAAATTCAGCGAGGTTTCCTTCGGTGGTCGGACAGGGCTTGACCACGAACTGAAAAGTCCTGTCGGCGTACTTGACAACGTCGGTGATAGATCACGGGGTATTCTGTTCGATGTTATTCTTCTCCGTCGCCGGTTCGCAGCAGATGCTGACTTGATTTCGTGACACAATAAACAAAGCTCCTAGGGCCGTCCCGCCGGCTGGTTGAATAGGGACAGACCGCAGGCGAACGCGCGGATCGGACCATCATCGCGCCGGAGGACTCAACGTCGTTCGCCTGTACGTCAGCAAACAGCGACGTGTGAAGACGTAAACCAAACCCTCGTGAGTACCGAGACTGCGGCGGACGGCAGAGCAAGGCTGCAGCTTAAGCTCCGGCAGTAATTGAACCAACAAGGCTCGCTCGCCGACCAAGCTTTGCTAGTCAGTAAGGTCAGTAATACTGGAATGTATTGAAACTTCAGGCGGCGCATACGACGACCACCCACGAAACGGAGTTACGTCTCTACGGAGCGGTTTGTGGTGTCTTTCGACTTCATTCTACTCATCCAGAGCGATTGACCCGCCAATGGACCACGCACAGCCTTGATAACGGCCGTCCGTCGTACAATGAGCAGCGGCTTGGAGAAACGACTGACGACGCGACGACAATCGTGATATCGATTTTCGGATTCCGAGAAATCAGCAAAACTGGCACGATCATCCATCGAAAGGCGACAAAGGTAGTGCAGCTCCAGCGCAGGTTGACATACTCGCCATCATCACTTTCGACAGTGACCGCATCATGTCGGGATCGAGTCGACCGGCCCGTCGAGCGCGACTCATGACTCGGTTCTCGGAAACTTGAAAAGTGAACGATCGACACCGAATCGATACGAGGCCGCGACAAGAGGCCGATGCCGCGATAGTTTACAGTTGGATAGAGACAACACATCGAGCAGGAAATGGAGTGCCACACCGAAAACGAAAGATCAGAGAATATTGTTTGATACGTTGCGCATCTAGTCGAACGTGGGAGCCGTCCTCGAATTTTCTGCTTCCGCGTCATTTTCGCGCAGACGACCTTTCGGCGATCGCAGAGCGAGTCGATCACGCTTTGGAAACTTCTTGCGAAGAAAGCCAATTCGCCAAAATCATTGACGGCATCAGAAGGGGTGCCGAATCTTCTACTAAACGACGAGTTCGATAAAGTTTCGTGGAGAATGTAGCTTGGCACAGACGCCCCGCATGGACTGTGTGGAAAACTCGACGTGGTCTCGGAAATAACAATCACGGCGAGCGGTGATGCCTCAAATGAAATCTCAGAGCCCGAGTCCAAGATGTGAGACTAACACACAGATGGTTGCGGCCACGGAATCAGATCCTCTTATCCAAATGAAAAACGCGCGATGTTTCATACGGGTGATGCCGTTGCTTCGCACGTTGCCGACGCCGCTACTTTTCTTGCCGTTGCTGCCGGCAGGAGTTCGTTTGCCAACGGATCAACCTACGCAAACGCGTACACAGAGGGAGGAAGAGAGACGATCTGACACGAATGGTATTCAATTCAGAAATCTTCGGAATCGGAAACCTAATCGCGTTCAGCACTACGGCTGTGAATAAAAGGCGGGAGCGTCCGCTAGACTCATAACCATCATCGGGTTCACAAGGAACCCAACCTTCTGATGCTCTGAACTGCAACATTCAAACAGAAATTCATTCATTCATTTTCCATTCAAGTCCAGTTCGTTCACTGCGTCTCAGGCGTCATGTGCCACTCGTGTTTCCCATCTTTTTCCAGAGCGCTCAGTTCGTGATTCGAGCCAAACGGCTAGTTGGAACACACTTGACGATTATACAACGGTGGGAGTTTTCCAAGAAGCGAATTTCCTGCCGAGACTGCAGAGCTGTAAGATTCCACGAGCGTTCACTCAGAGTCGCGAACGAGTCGTCCGCAGAATTCTCGAATCCCTGTGGCGTGTCAAAGTTTGCATATCTCAAAATATGTACGCGTCAAGGAATTTTCCGCATTCTAGGGCCCGTAGCTGGTCTCGCCGATCGATGCGAATAGTTTCGCTGCGGGAAACGAACCTCAAGACATTTTTGTCCTGCAGGATCTCCACCTCTGAGATAGACTTCTCCGTTCGTGGCTGTACGAAAGCTGGAGGGTCGATCCCGAGCATCAACGTCCGGAAGAGGTTCCTTAAATCATCTGATCTCGAACCGGATCGGGAGATCGGAGCCCCTCAGCTCCTCCTAGAACCCTTCGAGTGGAGGATTGAATCCACCTCTGATTCTTGAACTCTTCCACTCCTGTCTCGGCTCTCATCTGGTAATACTATAGCGAAGTCGATCTGCACAAATAAATAGAGCACTGCTGAACAAGCGAATCGTCTCACATTTTGAGATTCTCCCATCGTCTCAGCGATCCCTGAGAATGAAATCATCTGAAGATACACTTTGTCACAAATTCAGAGAAAACAGGGTGCTCGAATGTCGCCTGTCTGATAGCTCACTCGACGAATGGCTCACTGTTGTTTGAGAAGACGTCCCACAACGATGTGAAGCGCTGTCCGCGGTCGCTTCAACTGACAACAGAACTCTTTAATCCAAAGATTGAAATATTGTTTGCACACGCACAACCGTCGCCAAAACCGCGAACGACTCTCACGAAAACACAAACACACAGAATCGGTGAGCTCCGCCATCCAATCTACACAGGTAGCTGCGGTGATTGGGGAGGATGACGCGCAGCTCGGTTCTGACGAGTGCTTCAAACACGAATGGAAGGAATCGTTCGGTCTTTGAGACGACCGAACACATATAAGCGTTAGTTTGTGAGCGGAGAAATGCATGATCAGCTTGCAACAGAGATCGTACAGGAAGACCAACGACTCCAGACGGCCCCGAACGAAACTCCCCGACGCTAGGCGTCTGCCACAAGACTGACTTCGCCATGACGGCCTGCCGCTCTGACGGTTCGTGGAGTGGGCGTACACTTGGGAAGAGAGGTCTACTCTCACTTCGGCTTGTCGCGATCATCGAGCGACTTCCAACGCTTCGAATCTCGAGCGTTTCCTCGAATAATTTCATGATCACTCCACCAGACTAACAGCGCGTGAGATTGAATCAGCGAATAATTACTCTTTACGAGCTCTGCGCGCAGTAAAAAAAACCGCGGCAGCAGTGAGCCGTTGTTGTACTTCACGCGACTTGCAGCCGCGGCGTGCGGCGTTCGACTTTCCGACTCGTGAACCTTTGAACTTCCGGAATTACGAGTTAATTTCCCCCTGAAGCGCCTGCAGCACATCGGATTCGTCTCACTCGAGTCTTCTCCGCAGAATCCAAGTGAAACAATGTCCCTGGGGTATCACAGACGGAACGACGGATCGCTCGGAGGATGTAATCCAGATCTTCATTCGAATAGCGTTCCGGAGCGTTGTCGACGGACCTCTCCGTTGCAAGAGGATCCTGAGAATAAGTTGCGACCCATGCGTCCGACGCGCCTTCTAAGACGCTCCATTTGGCAACATCCTCGTCATAGGAGAACATAAGGCTCTGATGTCGTGGTCGAGGAGTTCGCAGATCCGACCGAAAATCAGGGACAGAAGTATTTCTGCGATCGCGTTCGAAGGTTAGGTCAAACAAACCGCGAATACGAGCGCAGTCAGCCGAGGTTATCTCAGAGATTTAGTATTCAGCCGGAGAGCTGATGCGCTCGAGTCGTGTTCTTCGGATGATTCTCTTCATTTCGATTTCCAACGATGATTCTGAGTCGGAGCAGAGAAATCGTGGCCCGCCTCTAAAGAATGCCAAAACACTGCTCTGCTCCGGTGGGAGCGACAGCCCTTTTTCGACCCCACCGACGGATCAAAGATCTTCACAGAATGGTGAAACGACTATGGAAGATGTTCAACTCGAGTTATGCGATCATCACGCATCAGGTCGCGATGTCGACTTCACGCCGTTCCTGTTCGCTGTGAAGATGGGTCGCGTATCCGTCGATGACAATCAGAAACGGGGACAGAACCGATCCAAGTCTGCCCATTCACTGCAGTGGTTCTCGATGAACAATCATTCGTCAAGCACACAAAACTCACAATGTGGTACTTTGTATTGAACATGAATAAAAATCTCGGATTTCACCTCGCCCTCAATGAGCTCACTGCCTCGAATGGAGGACAACTGCCTCTCTTCTCAGTGAAACAGCATGGTTTTCGGGGCGAGGTATGATTTTCGTCGTACGCGGAGAACATCTACCCGTGGGAGAAGTCCTCGAATTACATGTTTCGAACTGGCTCACGAATAGTGCAGTCGATGCTGGAAAACTAGTTCACATACCCTTTCCGAGAGGGGGGTTACGTCTCTTCCTCGGCGAAGAGTGGGAGCTCTGATAACGGGAATGTTCAAAGGGGGATGACGGTTGTCCAGCAGGGACGAGGGATTCTCGCCCAGGACTCCGGGCGACCCGATACCGCCGAGACCCAACATTTTCACCCCTTCAAGGTTTGGGTTCAGCAGCCAGAAGCCTGAAAACAAAGAAGCGATGTCTTGTTACTTATTCGCCATCTCATTGTTGGTATGAAGCAAGATGAAACTCGGGGGAGCATCTGAAGGAAGCCGGTCGATGCGGCGATTCATCAATAAACATAGAATCCGACTCCGTCGACACCGTGAGCGGTACGCGGCAGCTGTTCTTAGCTCGATGGTAATTAGGTCAAAATGAGGAACTGACTCCGATGGGGATCCCTGCGGCACCGACACCGCTTTCTCGTTAGATCGATCCTTCTCATTGAATCCTCAAATTGAACACTCCACAGCAGAGACAAGATTGTGGGGGTGAAGGGGAGAGATCAATACGGGAAAATGACAAGCATCAATAACCAACACCGCCATAAGATTTCTGTTTCTCGATCGATTCAGCACATCACGCGAACAATGTTCCCATCGATACCTAGAACAGAGGGCGAAGGAGTCTGACTATGTAGTTCCGCGCCGGTGTGTTTACATTTTGAACAATGTTTAAGCGACGGCTTGACTATAACCTGCGGGAGGTCAACGATCGTCGCCAACTAACAACTAGTGGACAGAGAAAAAAGAGGAGGAGCTTTCAGAGTCACTTGGAACTTTTCTCGGAACTACGGACGAAATGGAATCCTCTTTTGTGACCGGAATCGTAGATCCGTGGTTCACGATACCCCACGCGGGGCCAAACGTTCTAGGAACTTCAAAAGCACGGCGTTCCGGTGGTAGGCGATACGGAGCTCCGGAGACTCCGAAAGGTTCACGGAGCACGGGGAGGACGCGCGAACGGAAACGCTCAAAACGAGAGAGTTCTTACAGCAAGACACGGGTGACTACTGCACGACCACTGGCCGCAAGCCGAGCAGACGGACCTATGGCACAAGAAGTCTGTACGTAAACATTTATTTTCCCCGATGGGAGATGATGGTAATCGGCGACTGGGCAACTTTCAATGGCGGCCCTTGCTGAAGACAGGTGCCCACGTCACGTTTCTGCTGACGCGGGATCCGTAACTGATACAGCTCTCAAACCGCGCACGGTACTGCACCATGCAAAACGAAGGTCCGGTGTGGGCGATTGCTCCGATGGATCGATACGGTGCGCTACGCTTTCGCTCGCCCTGAATCAACGAATTTCCCTATTGGCAGAGACGGAATCAAGAGCCGAACGATGCAGCTACGAGAGGCACATTATCCGAAGCGTCAGTCACAAACAATTACATCCGGAACAACGCAATTTTCGACGCTGACCACGGAACGCATTTGTCATACAATCGATCCCGATGACGTTCCGGAGAGCTCTCGATTCGAATCGAGTCAGATGAGCCGCATTTCCATATTTCGACTCTCGGTGCATCGCACACGATAGAGAAGAAAAATTTCCGAACCTGAGCCTCACCGCGAAACGGCGGGGAAGCGAACTTCCGAGGGCCGACAAGAGAAGCGATTGTTGTTCGTATAATGAACGTTAGGTAGAACAGCGCGCTTCAAAAATCGATGTCAACGCTCTGGACATATCCCCGGTTTACCAGCTGGGACGTCTCCTAGCTAAGATGGAATCAGTTCATGCGATTATACTGGTGGAAAGCTGGAAAATGCGGAACGAGGAGGAGCCAGAGAAGGACGGAAGACAAAGTCAAATCAAATCAAACAAGGAAATGTCAAGCGAGTGCCTGATAGACGCTTTCGACAATTCTTTCCCAACAATATCTGCACGAACTAGAGCGTTACAGGCCTGAGCGCCGTCCACCACACCTAGCCTAATAACAATTTCATGGAATGCTCGTGTTCAGTGACGTTGGAGAAACGGGATTCTCGGAGAACTCCGATCGCTCGATTCGAATGTGGATACTGCATCACCAGTGCGGGCACGATGCACATGCCTTGGCACAAGACCACGTTCCCATGCTAGGAAATTGTCAACGGAGAACCTTGTTCCCCCCGGATGGAGGTCTATTTCATCATTTCGCGACAGTTTCCACATTCGGGACTCGCATGCTGGATGTCGAACTCAGCAACGGAATTCTACCCAGGGGTCCTCCCAATAGTTCTGACCTAAATACATGACTTATTCGGAACCTAATTACGCTTCGTGTCGCAGCGAAGAACTGACACGACCCATAACGCACTTTTGAACACTGCATAGAGACAGTCTCTGACGAGCAACGCCAACTTGATCCACACTTCCATACTATTGATCACCGACAATTGAGTAGGCAAACTTGCATTTCAGTCGGCATCCTGCCACTGCCCCAGGTCATAATTCGAAGATACCGATATAGCTCTAATAACACGGATAACCACGCCGCACCGTTAGTTATCAGTCGGGAGACTAGGTTCCGATTCCCAAGCGAGTTTACGACCACAACTGAGTCAGTGGGCTGTCTTTCACAAGCAACAGGTCTCTTCGTAGTCGCCTCCGAGCACAACGAATCTCCGTTTTCAGCAGGGGAGTGACCTTAAAAACGGAACCGAAGTCTTTCCGAGAGACAACCGGTCCTCACTCTGATTGATTCGATCGAGCACGTGCCGGGCACCGCTCATCGGCGTCGGGGAACGCCGAGGAGGTATCTTGATCCTCGATATCCCGAAATAGGATTAGTCCGTTCCCGCAGCTTCACGGAATCCAGCAAATCTTGTGAGTCTTGCGCTCACGAGCTACGGGCCATTCGAGAGACTGCAGCGCTGAATATTCTCATGGAACTTACCAGCTGCCTTCAGCCACCGGCTTCTGGGTCACTCCACCGTGAACATAAAAACACTACGAAGAACTTTGAAGTTAACCCGGGGCACACTGGGCGTCACAGTTGGAACTTGTGACGACTCCTTATCCTCGGGCTCGGAACCCGATCTCTCTGCCGAGCCGGCAGGACTTCGAGCAGGTGTGGGTTGGGCACCTGCGACACTATACGATGTGTGGCGAGCAACTTTCACAAATCAACTGTCACACAGCGAGTCTATCTTCTTTTGCCAGAACTCAACGGGCGCAACAACTTTGCTCCACGTAGAAGCCTTTACGGGTGCTCCACGAGTTCTCGGCTCGGGTTCCGTGAAATCCGACTCCAATCACCGGAAAAAAAATGTACTCCCATCCGACTTCGCACTCAGCGATCGAAACAACGAAAAAGAGGGGAGTCTTGCAGAATTAAGCGCTCCCGGTAAACGCGACGAGGATCTTGTTGCCCTCGCGGATGGTGACGCGGTTCTGGGACCAAGCAATCTGTTTATTTGAGAGCTCCAGATGAGACACGGCAACTGTTTGCAGTGATGTGACGTGGCTAATTTCCACAGAAATCGTTCTTTAGGTGAGTTCCAATGAGTCCGGGGTTACTTTTCGATTTCCTAGGCCCTCGCAAGGCTGCGAGTTATTTTTCCGGACTGGAAGGGTGAGGAACCCGCATCGTACATGTAGTGTTCCGAACGTCTCCAATGTGCGCGGAAATCGTCCTTCGAGTCGTTTTCCGTTGCGGACGTCGATGCTGACGTCGGGAGTCCATCTCGTCATCGCCTCTCGATCAGCTCTAGATCGTTCTCGAAAGACGCGTCGGGGGCGAGTTCGCTTTGCTCTAACAGCAAAGCGTGACTTTGTTCCATTTGGTGCCCAGCCAGAGTGCTGTCAAACGTCAGACGGCCTGGTATAGGTACGGCATGGGGGTTCGGGAGGGCTTCATTCCCGTTCGACTACCTGCGCAAAAAAAACGCATTCTCGCGATTCGTGCCAACTCTGAAGCCAACCCGTTCAAATCCAACGCATTCCATAGCGCTCCGCGATCAATCGAATGTGGGTCCTACCAGCGCTCGATAATTGCAACGCGACTCCATAAGCCTCGGAAAACCATTCACATCAATGTTCCGAGCCGCCCAGAAGCTCATTGATGGTATCCGCTTCGACAGATAACCGCAGCAAATCAGCACAATGTCCGAGAATGCGGCCGAGCCTCTGGCTCAGAGAGACCCCTCTCAGACAGCGGCTGCTGTTGATGAGGTCAACGCGGAGATCGGAGGGGACATGCGGCAGTTTCAATCCAGAGCGAAACAATACCATGAAAGTCTCCAAGCAAAAAAGAAGACTCTCGAACTCAAGGTAAGTTCAAGCTAGAACAGTTTTTTCACTCACGGTGCAGCCCCGAAGCCCTCTCTCTAAAAAAACTATCACTACTGCTCGCAATCCCTGTCAGTCGGGACCGATCCACTCGAAAGTTCCTCTTCGGCCCCAGTTCATCTCGATGTTCGGCATGTGTAGAAAGAAGCCCGATTGACTCCGCGAACTGGCGGACGGTATCGCTCAGAGAAACAATGAAATTCCTCAATCCTTAAGATGCAGCAAGTCAAGCAGAACGGACAAGCTGATCCCGAGCAAGTGAAGGGTTTACTGAACTTCGCGAGGGACTCCTTAGCGAAAATGGAGCTCCTGGAAGACGTTCACTGCCGGATCCTGAACGATGTTTCGACACACCTCGAAAGCGCCAGCCAAGTCAAACAGGAGTTTGACACCTCCTTGGCGGACATACAGCGTTTATTGAGGTTGCGGCAGTACCTCCAATGGATAGCCAAACTCGAAGACATCAGGTGAAGTACTGGCAGCGGGAGAGGAGCATAACCACAAAGTTCTAGTGATGGAAATCGAGAGAGGAATCGAACTCAACCGCTCCGTTTCCAGTCAATACATCGAGGAGGCTGTTGAACGTGCCGACGACAACACTGCAATAGCATATTTAGCGCTTCTGGTAGACGCCTGGTTGAAGCTAAAAACTTCAAACTGCCATCATCTGATGTCGTTCCTGAAGAAAACTATCATTTACTGGCAAAACCTCCTCAGGGAAAAATTCGAAAAGTGAGTTCCTCTCCGCCTCATCCAGACTCGAGTCAAGAGGTCGGGATCAGTCAGAAAGTATAAACTTTGTTTCGCTGCTGGTGCTCCCCATTCAGAGAACGTTGAGAAACGTCTAAAGCCCGTGCATCGCTTCCCTCCACAGAGAGTTCGACAGAGTGCTCTCCTCGCTCGGGTGGCCGGTCATCAATTCCACGGTAGCAGCGAACCTGAGCTGTTCTCAAGAAATGTTCGCCTGTTTCGAAACAGCCTTCCTTAATCTCTACAAAATTCAACTTCCCCATGAACTCCTACTGCAAGAGAACTTGGCCACTTCGGCGAGCGGGACGTTGCTGCCTATCGAGATGATGGTGAAGCCTCTGAAGAAGAGATTCTTGTTTCATTTCGTCAGCAAGCGTCAAACCAATCGGGTGGACAAACCCGAGTGGTACCTGACGCAAACCCTGACCTGGATCCAGGATCATTCTGTGTGAGCACACCGGAGCGAGCGAGTCACATATGTCAGACCCATACCTGTCGGTCGGAGACGATCGGAGGGATCATCTGAAGGGTTTTCTTCTCCCCAGGTTTTGTGAAAAATTCGTGCAGCCAATTTTAGCGAAGCACAACATCGAAGGAATCCATGCTACGGTCAGTTCTGGAGCTATCGCCATCGTCGTCTGTGGTTTGCACTCGATCTCGGATTCGGACGGTCTGATTCTCCTCTCGTTTCAGCTGGAGCTAATGCGAAGCCTAGTTCAAACCGCTATTGCCAAACTCGAAGTCGATTTACCATTGCTGCTGGCGGAAGACAATGAACTGTTGCTGACCCACACGATAGAAGAAGTGCTTCTATTCCATGCCGAGCTCCGGAACTTTGGTTACCCCGCCCAGTTCCCTTGTATACTGAATGCTCTGACCACAGATAGATGTTTCATCAGGTGGATTGCCCTCGAGAAGAAGTGTGAGTACACTCGCATTCGATGTCTCCGGAAGCGAGGGACTGCGCGATGCTTTACTCACGAGAGAACCCGTCGGACTTCCAGTTGCCGACGAGAAACGCGACAAGCTTCTCAGTTCCCCTTCGGCGTGGTCCTGCCCGTACTCGCTGGACTCAGACATCGAGTCGGATCTCGAGGACACGCTGAAGGTGCCCGAGTGTGCCGAGGGCTTCATGATGTTACTCAGCTCGATGACTGAGCGCTATCGCCACCTGGAGAATCCGGAACATGCCTTAAAGTTTTTATCGCTACAGCAAATTCTCCTGGAAGATTTCCGAGTGTGTCTGCTGCAGATTTTCCAGTCGCGAATGGAAGGGGGCGGCCTCTACGACGTCTGTCCGATACTGAACGCCGCCCACTACGTTGTCGTCGTGCTCAACGAATGGAGCAATCAAGCATTCTTCATCAATCTTCTTGAAGTTTGTAACAAATTGGAACGACGCCGAGCTTCCACACAGCAGAGTGTGTGTTCGAGCGACGTCACTGAGCCGACGTCTCCCGACTCGGACACGCCTTCCACAGTGGTCAACGCCAATCAAGCTTCGACGGAAGAAAGTGTTTTCGAACAGGTTCGTGCCGATCTGTCACTTGCTCCCACGTTCGAACGAAGGCACAATGCAACCGGGGCTATTCATGTCGTGGGCTCTGAACCCTGAGACGATTCTCTCGACAGGTTACAGTCCTACTGGAGAAGCTGTACAAGGATGCGATCTTGACGATGGTTGATTGCCTTCTTTCCGACATCAAGGTCAAGTGTCGCGCATACCACAGGGAAAAGTAGGTTCCTCCATTTCAGTCAGTTGACGACTGTTTCGATCAAGCTTCTAGATCCCTCGCGACACCCCGTTGACTCTTCCTGGATACTAGCCTCGACGAACCGATTTCAGATGGTTCTGTATGCCGACAGCGACCCGGGACGAACCCTTGGCGTTAACACCCACAGCCTTTCCGATGCTGTCTCTTCTCCAGTGTCATCTGTCGCGTCTGCACGCGGCTCTGGCCGAACCCCTGTTTGCGATGTTATGGCAGGGCCTCGCTCGGGGATTGTCGTTGTACATTTATGAAGAAATTATACTCGAAAACTATTTCTCGGAGGGAGGTGCCCAACAACTGGGCTTCGATCTCGAAAGAAATTTGTTCCCGCTCTTCAGTCCGTACTCGGGACAGCCGGAAAGCTTCTTCAAAGAAGTCAAGGAAGCGTGTACTCTTCTGAACATGCCGCGTGCGGTCGCATGGATACTTCAGGAAACGTTGAAATCTGCTAGATTGACCGACGTTGTTCAGGTAACTGCCTCTGCGACACTAATCGATGCAGCTATAACACGGAGGACGCTCCGTGGACTTCGAGAACGGGAATAGAGGTGCAGGGGAATCCGAAACTCCGAATCGAGGAGTTCTCCTTCGCGCTTTTCGTTTTTTGAGCCAACCTAATTTCGTTCTCCCATCCTTTCGCAGGGAAGCGCTGCTCTCGAGGAACAAGGAGTCTATAATTTGTCTCCATCTCAGGCGATGCATGTTTTATCGAAACGCAACGATCTCTCCTCGACGTCGGCCTAACGCGTCGACTACGTGCGACGGTGCGGGAGCTGCCCGGAAGTAGCGGGCTCGCTCCGCTGAGTCGGAAGCGGTTCAATGTGGAACTCAATCACAAACGTAATAATTCCATTCCGAAGTCGGATCTAAAAAGTCATTCTGAGGCTCACAAAACCCCTCAGTTTGCTTTTCCAGTGATATCTTTTGTTCGGTGGCTGTTGAGCGAGTGAGAGGGCTGGGTTTTCACTGAGTGCTCGGGGAATCGTTCCGGACCAGAATATCGACGCGGAGGTCGGAGAAGTTCTGTTGTGAAGTTGTCGTGATGAGCGTACCGATCCAATTGTGGGTTTGATGTATATTTATTTGAGAGGCGGAGCGTGCCTGGAGTATTCTGATGGTATTTCATCTCCTCACACTTTCCGTCGGTCGCGGATGCTCATTGCGGACGGCCTCAAGTTCATTCCGACTGCGAAAAGTACTAGAAACGCCAATCACGATTTGTTTATGATATCAGTTGGTTGGTTGATGACTGCTTGATCGTAATGACTGATACGTTATTCAACCGGTAACGTGAAAGAAGGATAGAATGAACGATTGCGGAACGCTGGCAGCCTGTCGCTCATTGCGGCGATGAGTAAGAGACGTTACTCAGGGCGAGTGTGGTCTAGATCAGGTGACTCCGATTTGTTAGAGCAAGCACATAGCGTCGGACGATTCAAAGTGTTGATGTCTGCCAATGTTAACCGCCTACTCGTGGTTGTAGATTGTAAATAAAAGAGTCACCAACAGCTTCAGAGCGTTTTCGTTTGTTATGGCTCCAGCCGGCGATCAGCCACGCATCGCTCCATCGTCGATGCGGGGGAGCCGATTCGTCACGTGCCGCGATTGTTTGTCAATCAGTCCGGCTCGATGGACGGACGAATCGGATGAAATCACACGTTGGCAACCCGACAATCTCAACTTGAAAACGAACAACTCGATCCATCCCTAGGCAGGCACGACTCCATCTGACGCTTTCGTGGTCTGACTCGGAGCTACGAATCGCGTGCCCAGAACATCTTATATACGCCAGGATACGAGGAAACTTCGCTTCGTTCTCCTCAATGCAACCAACGGCGCAAACTCCGAATGGTTCCTACGAGAACCCATGGGACATGCATTCTGTCCATTCGAACAGTCGAGCTCATGGAGCGAATCACCCCACATTAGAAGAAATAATGAGAATCCCCTGCTATCGGGAGGGCAGAGTTCCAAGAGATCGCATGTAGAATCTCTCCATGGACACTAACAGCTCCGGCTCATCGCGAACTTTCTCGACTTGAATGAACGACAAAGCGATTGTCCGCAAGCATTTTGAAAACAACGTGTCGCTCGTCTCCTCAACGCGGACCGGGAAGTCCGATTGCGGGTTCGGAGGTGAACTGCGCCAACGTGACAGTGTCAGACATCTGGCATTGAGCATCGCTTCCGTCACAAGCGCGCTGTAACGATACACAAAGAGGAGACTTCTGCTGAGAAGTCCTCTCAATTAAAATGTGAGTCGAAAGTTTTCCCATGTTTCGACTGACTACCTGACTGACAGGAGTTAGGTGGGCATTCGGGGGCTTTGGGCGTGTTCTGCAACACAGTGGGGCCTTCGTGCCTAGTTCTGCCGACTACGTGGTTTTCTCTTCGGTTGACGAAGAGATCCGTCCTCCAAAGGTGCCGTCTCTCCTGAAGTTCCCACTGTGGTCGCAACTCTCGCGCGTCATCAGCGGCATCGATTAACCTTGCCCTTTGCCACATTCAGGTGGGGCGCCATGAAGAAAGGAGCTTCCGCTCATTTTAGTAGGCAGCAGGAACAGTTCTGTTCATCTCTCAAAGACTTCGACGATAGCGGCCAAGGATGGGGAGAAATCGGAGACCGGGAAGACTCGTCAAAGGTTTGCATCACGGAACAATTTTTCTCCGTGAGCAGATATTCGGCTAGTCCGCGGTAGAATCAGACACGGCCGCGCCGGATGGAGGAGCGACCCATTATAAGACACTCGGGAAATTTTCAGGTTGGCTGGGGTAAACCGAACTACGCGAGCTCTCAGCCACCGATCAGAGGTTGGGGAGCGAATAACTCAGGGTCTGCGTTGCGAGGCTGGGGGTCGAGTCAAGCCCCGGCTCCGGCGCATGCGACCGAAACCGACCGGGATCCCGCTGCAGTGCGTCTGCCGGAAACTAACGGTTAGCCACATCTCGACTATCCAGGATTTCTTTTTGGTGATCGCTTCGTCGGTACCGCTTACCGGCCCGTCGCAGGTAGCTCCAAATGATCAACTCGCGCGGTTCTTAATTGAGGATTTCGATTTCAGGTTGGGGCTCCTCACAACCGTCATCGAGAACCGCGGAGGTTCCAAAAGAAATCAGACAAGCGGGAAGTCAAGATGCCAGACTCTCTCTCGGTACATTAGCAGAGTCTTAATAATTTGTACCCCCCCCCCCCCCCCCACGGAATTCCCTTTCGCTGACCACACGTTTTTCAGCACCGACTCCTACGTCAAACGGCTCGTTATATCCCTCGTTCGAAGCAACTCGACAGCAGCTGCCAATAGATCCAGGAACCGGAAGCACTCGAACGAAACCATTGACGAATGGTAGGATTTTTAATTATGCCCGAGTCGCGTGGCGAAGTCGCGTTGGAGACCATTTGTTTGAACTAATGATCGAAAACTCGATTCTAAGGATTCGCGTCGACCGGCATCCCGGAAGCAAATGCAACGAGTACTGGAAGCATTCGATCGAAGCCCTGCGCGAACGGTACTTCTTCCATTTCCCTTCAACGTTCGAATTATTGTTCCCGCGTGCGGAGGGAGACTTAGATTCTCGAGAGTAATTTCGATTCCGACTTCAGCTGCGAATCCGAGCATGCCAACCACTAGTGCCAACATCTCTGAGAAACCGACGAGCAATACAGCCTCGAGTCGGACACGAACGAACAAATCGCAAGGCCCCTACGTTCCACCAGAAGCGAAACTGGTAGCTACGGATTCAGTTGCTCCCGTAACGTTCACCAGCAGCTCCCCCAGGATGGGAAGAGCCCCCGCTCAGAGGCAGGCGACGACACCCTCAACGCGATCGAGCCTCTTTGCCCTGAAGACGAATCCCGCGCCAACGAGAGAAGCTTCCGTCGAAACCGCAAGGTTCGTTCCGTTCCGAACCGGAGGAACGGTCGTAGGTCTCGTCTGACATTTCCTCCGCCTCCTTGCGCGCTAGCACGGAATTTTTCGAACGATCACGACCCACTCCGTTTCCAGCGCGTCGTCGACGAGCCCGCCAGAGAACGCGGGATTGGCAACGAACAAACGCGAGGACATGTTCATTGTGGCTCAATCAGAAACGGACAGATTCAAGGAAGTGATATTGTTGCTGAAGAACAACCCGCACCAGAGACCCGCGCTGCTGATCGTGGACAGATCCAGGACGGACTCGGTTTTCCTTAGCGCGATACTGTGTCTGTCGGGGTTGAGAGCTTCGGCTACGAGCGTTCAAAAAATTGCTGACCAGGCATCGATTTGCGTTATGGGTACAGACGAGTTGAAAGCGAACGTGATATCAGCACAAATGGTTCTCAATGTCGACATGGTGGACGCATTTGACCAGCTAGGCGAGAGAATGAAATTTTTGGCGAAAAGCGGTGAGTCCATTTCAAACTTCGTCACTGTGATCGAGGTCCCTTCCGTAGCATCCCGACATGAATTTTCCATTTTATGTGTACGATCCCCTGTCCGTAGGATTGATGAGAACTATCCTCGTGCCTGCCAAGGATTCCATTCGAGCTGCGAATTTGGCGTTGATGTTCCGGGACTGTGGACTACATGTACCCCGACAGTTGGAATGCTTCCTGCCTCGAGTGAGTTGGTGGGCGATAAAAATCAATTCGTTCCGATCTGGCCGTCCGAATGACAACTGAATAATTAACTCTAATGCAGGACAATCAGTAGAGCTTTCCCTCTGTGGGATAAGAACTCGACCTGCGACAAAACAGACGCAGCTCTGAGGAGGAATCAGTGGAAGCCGGCTCTGATTGAGTTTTGATTGGGTTAAATAAATAAGTATGCACTTGTTATGTTGTCTGTGACAAGCTTGTCCTCATGGTTGTAGCAATTGGTTTGTTGAATGATGGGTCGTCTTGCTGCGAATGTATTTAGTTTGCACGACTCGATGTCTGTGTGTGGTAAAATGTGTGTACAGCGGATATTCGAGATGTGAAGAACACGTCGAAGAGTCACAACGAAATCACCCTTGCACTTTTTGATATTACAATAAATTGCAACCCTGTCATGGCTGAATCCGGTAGAACTTTCTCCCATCGACTGTGGCAATTCCTTGTTCGCTCGCAACAAGGACGATCGATGTGTAGTGACAATTTTATTAAGCGGCACGCTCAGATATTCCGCAACCAGCGGAATCTACAACCGAGATAATGTATTACCATTTATGATGATGAAGTTAAAAATGAAAACGCGGAAGTCATTCCAGCTGAAACCATAGCGCTAACTGGGAAAGTGGAAATAATCGAATATACTTAGCCAGGTGGATGGATTTGCTCTCAACAGATTGTTGATACATACTCATTGTGCCGATACGGAATAAAGCAGGGAAAAATCTATACCAAGGGTCTTCCTTGATAACGTCTTCCCATCCTCATGAGCGTTCATCGGATTTCCGAAACTTGGATCGCGGGCCCTACTGAAGGACCATTCACCTATTTCGTCGCACTTCATGTTCGTCCGCCCATCGGGCTCAGACAAGATAGGGCTCCAACTCGTGAGGGATGACCAGGCCGCATTTGAATACCTCCGATACGAATTTCTGAGCTTTCTCTGTGTCCAGTGGCTCGATCGAAAGCGTCTTCATCTCTCCTGCAAATAGGTTATGTCGACTTACGAGGCATTCCCGCGGAAACAGTCGACGCGAAAACCTCCGGAATATTGTGGCACATGCTTTCGACGACTGCGTAAGCCACTCACCGTCTTTATTGAGAACGGCACTCCTCTCAGCAAGCTCCTTCAAAGATGACAGCATGTCAAAGTTGATCACTAAATCAACCAGACTTTCTACGTTGTGCAAGTCAGCTCTGGTTGCGACCTGGACCGCTGCAGATGACTGTCCAGCCTTGCCCGCAGTCACGCCGGACAGACAAAGAGCCGCTGCCATCAGGGCGACTTCCGTGGTTCCTCCATCGACTACGACGAGCACATCTTTTCTTTGAGATATTTTCTTCGCCAAGTCTATGCATTTCAGATATTTTTCCGAACGAGTCCGCAGGAACATGAAGGAGTCGGTACTGTCGCTGTCCTTATCGGTATCCTCTCTCCTTCGCGTGGAGTTCGGAGTGACGGTTCGTTGTGGGGGGCCTTGAAAATTTCGGTTTCGAATGAGTCAGGAAACTCCTTGAGCTATCCAGAAGGAACAGACACGTTGGGAGTTCGTGACTCAGGAGAGATAATAAGCTATCATCGCTCGCAGGAGTACTCGAGCGTGGTCGTGAAATGGTTAAGCGTTTTCGTTACTCCATCGCCTCAGGAACCGGAGCCGGGTTCCAGAGTCCGTCATCGTCCTCATACATTTCAAAAAAAGGCGGCAGAACTGTATCGGCATGCAACGCGAGAGAGAGGGGGGGGGGGAGGGAAATTCGAAAGATCAGGCGAAATCGCAAACTTTCGGAGACCTTGAACTGTTTCGAGTTTATTTTCCTAGAAGGAGGGACTGCCTCGGAATCGCCTGCTTCAATCTGAAGCCTCTGATGCTCGACTGCAAATGGCTCCGAGACCACCTTGTCTCAGAGATTCCATGAGGGTGCCTGACCTGCCAGAAACCCAGATGCACGTCGGCACGCATCCATACCTCAGAACAGCACGGTTCTCGCAATGGAGTGGAAGCCCTAGAATGTGCACGAAACGTACAGCCGACTCCATGTCTCCTCCGAATCATCGGATCCCATGTGGTCGGGGCGGATGACGGAATGCGGAATCGTTGAATGCTGTTGGCTTGGTGTGTATTACCAGCTGGAAATATCGCCGTGCTCCCCGCGTCTCAATTCGAAGCCGATCGATCGCAGCTAATCCCTCAGCTGTGTTTCAGACTGTGACGAGTAAGAACTCACCTTCGATTGGATTGCGTTCGAAGGAGGCCTCCGTTTCGTCTGGCACGAACTCGTTGCTCGTCCATCCGTTCACCGAAACGCCCGGACGGCGGGCCTTCGGCTTCGCTGCTGCACCCACATAACAGTCATAGGGCTTTTCCTGATCGTCCAGCTTGAGTACATTAGAGCATGGGGATTGGGTTACATAGGGTTCAGGTTGAGCTTATTAACTGGATTTTAGCGGAACCACTCCGTGCACTCACGTTTTCGCGGTCTCCCTCTGAGTCTTGACCGTCTGTTTCGAAGTTGTAGTCAAAAAAACCGTAGTCAACCGATTCCTCCCTGGTTTCCTGTCTCGGCGAAAACTTCGAGGCGCTAACATACTTGTTCGGTTGATTACGCCTGTAAATCGCAACCGGATACGACAACTCTTGAGATCGATGGAAGGTGCTGATCTCTCGAAACATCACGAGCTCTGGCCTGCACGTGGTGCAAGTCATCGCCGCAATCAAACGTCAACCCGATACGAGTCGGAAGAGGCACGAAAGAATCTTACACGACGGTTGAGAAGCTTAGCATCTTGGTTGCTGAGGCTTGGAGTGCTGGTGACCAAAAACGACTGTTCCTGATGGAGACTGGAGTGAGCGAGAGGAAGTTCTCGGAAATTCCGCGCACAAGTTCTCGTCAGGTACCGCGAGCGCACATACAGGGAGCGACGGCTTCAGGACAGGGAACTTTTCGCTTGAATGACCGCGTCTCCTTGTTGCATTCGGGGCGAAATAAGACCACGGACCTCAACTCAAAAGCTAATTTGAGAGAGAGTCGGAATTCCCCAATGAGAGTTTATGAAGTCTCCGAGTTGATACTTTGAGCCCTGCACCGATCTTAGGCAGGATCTGAGGAGTTGGCGTTCTTCAAACAAGAATTGAGTTATTCGGAACAAGTTTTTCCTGTGAGACCGATCCACTCGCGATTTCTCTCCTCAGCCACTCTACGCAACGACTCCGCTGAACTCGAACAAGAATCGCTCAACACGCTCCACATTTGGATGTGCGATTTCCTCTCTCGTCTCAAGTTTCCTCGTCGGGCTCTTGCACAGCAAGTTTTCGAAAATGGCGCCATTTCTCCATCGGAAGTGACGTTTGTTTACATCGCGAACTCAGCCTTCTCTTACGACTGCGGTCTCACGTGGAGTAGAAGAAAAGGCGCGTGCTGAAAGTTCAATGTACATAAAAACAATTGAGCGGGTAGATTCTCCGTAATGTTGCCTCAAACGGGCGATACTTCAAAGCAGCAGCAGCAGAGTCGGGGCCGAGGTAGAAGAGCCAGGGGTAACCGGCGGCCGAATCGAATGTAAGATAGACGAAAAATTTCGTACGGAGTTGCTCATTAGCCGGCTCTGAGTTTCCTCTGACGTTTCGACCATGGAGAGGACAGTTCATCCGGGATCACCACCATCGAGTTTCTTACGGAGACTTTGAGCGCTGACCGCAGTGAATGTTCGACTCACCGAGATCGTTTCGAGAGTTTAATGCGCAGTGCGGACGTGGTATCTGATTGGCAAAACTGACCATTGAGAGTGAAGTTCTGACCGCGAATTCTGAATGCAGACTGCTGAAAGCTTACGTCAATCGTGGGATTCCAGTAAATCCAATCCTCCCCAACATGACCGACGCCCCAGCCAAGGCAGGAGTAGACCTCTTCCTTTACAAAGGCGAGACGATGCCTATTCTCACTCGGAACAAACGGAAGAACACTCGTTCACGAATCCGTACTGGGAAGGTCCAACGTGAGATGCCTCAATTTTCTTCACGATTGACCTCTTCTCCCATGAAGCTTTCAGCCAGGCGAAAACTGCGCTTGATTTCAGGCACCACGCACAAGATCGGCCTCCGATCAAGATTTGGTGGCACGCTTTCAACAAAGACCAACTGCCCCACACATTCCAACCTCGAGAGTGTGTTCCGTGTGGAGTTTATCCCCCCGATCCGTGGGCCATGATCATCCATTTGACCTCGATGGAGCACTGTGATAAAATACTCAAGTCCGCAGATGAAAGCGGCAAGGGTCGTGACTCTGAACGGGTGAGGATTCTCTGAGTTGCATCCGTCATAAGTGGCTGCTCCGCAGCTCATGCTCTCGTAGGATACGAATAGATCCCTGTGCCTCAAGTTGTCTTGTTTCAGCAGGAGTTTAGATGTGAGATCTGCCAGACCGAGGTTCGCACACGGAGATTCGTTCAGAATCATTTCGGAGGCCGGCGGCACCGTAACGTCCTCAAGATTCTGAGGAAAGACCTGAGAGTGGCCGGCTTCTCAGTACCAACGGAAGAGGAGCTGTGGTGAGTGCGTGGAACCGCTTTTCCATGATTCGAATTTCCCGATGATCTGGCCGGGCTGGATCCCGGCAACATTATGGATCCCGAATCGTGCTGTTGGTGTTCGAACCGGCGCTCTTGACGAGCCTCTCGACTTCGATCTTCTCAGGCCGGAACGACGCCCTTCCGGAGCCTCGACGCGGTCTCTGTCAACCGAGGAGCGAAATGACGAAAGTCGATTCTCTGAAGGCCGGCATCCTGAAGGCCGACACTCTGAAGGCCGACATCCATCTGAGAATCGTAGGAACCCGCGTCGTGGAATAGAGGAAGAACTTGAAAAGGACAGAAACCAGAGTTTTTCGCGTCAAAACCCGATTCCTCCGGACCCTAAGACCGCAGCCAGTTCCTCCAGCCACGAGCGAGTGCCGTCCAGGAGCGAAGATCGAAGATCGGAGGACGACAAGAACTCGCAAAAGCACAAGTACTTCGTCAGTTCAGAAGAAGGTTGGTTCAGGAAAAGCATAAGTATCTCGGGCGAGCAGGAGGAGAATTCCCGAAAGAGGTCGAATCCCTCCCTCGAATGCAGACGACACGTATTCAAGCTCCTCTGTTCTTCCAGAAAGGAGCGACGACGAGAATTTGGATATCTCTTTCGAGAAGCCCTGCTCTTCTGGTTCTAAAATCGTTCGAGAGACCAAACCAAGAGTACCTCTGATGAGTGCGAAGAGCCTCGTTGACAAACGGAAAGCCATAATTTCCAAGCTCAGCAACATCACCGACGTGTGAGTCTCCGAAGCTCGATGTCGATCCGTCACATTGTGATCCTATCCATCGAGATGTCACTCGACCCCTGTCACTCGACGCTGAGAGTTCCTTTTCCTCTTCAAGTCGCGATCTCACGAAGCAACTCCGTCAGATCAGTGGCGGAAGGTCGCAGGAAAGGTCCGCTCGGAAAGCACTGCCGGGAATCCCCTACTCCGACCGAGAAATAGAACAGCAAGAAACTTTCGGAGAAGCTCGTGCCCAACTGGTAATACACTCTCGATTTGGTTCTGGTTCCGGGTCGTATCCGAGAGAAGAGGTTCCCGTAGTTCTCGGCCGCCTCGGAATGCGCGCTCGAGTCTTGAGATCACGCGATTGTCCGTTGGAATCCCCAGGTACAGACGGATCTCGAACCCGTCGCCGTCGAAATCGAGGACGATAGCGATGCCGGACCGGCTGTGAAAAAAGAATCGGTATGCTCGAACAGAGTCCGCAGCGAAGAGATCATCGCGGAAGAGTGCACCATAATGCCGTCTCCTCCCAGGCCGTGAGTATTTCTGGAGAGATTGAAGAACCGTTAGTTCCGAAGGCCATAATCCTGCCGCAGTGAGTTCCGCAATCTGGAACGATGGAGCGGAACTGGTGCGCCGACACCGAAACTCTTATTCGCGCTCCCTTCAGACCACCTGAGACCATATCGGACTCGGACACCGAGGAGCAGATTCCGAGTGCCCCACAGCGGCCGCCCGTCACCTCAGAGTCGCCGATCGATCCCCCTAATCCCCAGATGTGTCCGAATGATTTTGGGAAACTCGCTGCCATAGTTGCTCAAGAAAGGGCTCTGACCGAGAAGCTCCGCTACCTGGGCCAAACTCTTCCATGTATTGAAGCTCTGCTCTCACAAATGAGGCAAGAACACCAGAACGCCCTGGCCCAGATCGACTTGCTGCGAGCAGCGAAAAATCGCATCGTCACTGGGATAACTCAAGGTGGGGATTCCTGCTGTTCTGTCTCTGGGCCTCGGAATGAGCTCCTCCAGCTCATGGTTTCGTGACCTTCTCCTGATCGTTCTCGGTTTCTGAGCCCGAATGAATTCCAGGACCGGCTCCGCAGCAAGCAGACATTTTCAACCCGAACCTGATATTGGGCGCGCTGCTGCAACCCACTGCTCCGAGTGGTTTCACGAACATGTCCTGGGCGGCCCCAGGCCCCAACGGGAATCTCTCGAGTTACTTCCCGGGTCTGAGATTCCCGGAGAGTGCCATGTCACCGAGTGTGCCTTCCGAGCCGAGAATCCTGAATGGCACCTGCTCGGCAGTGCTCGGCACCAGCAGCCCGGCGAGCACCAGCTACGCCGAGCCCCTCGCAGGGGCCTCCTCGAGCGTTCCGCCCCCTAGCGCACCTGCGGCGTCTTCCACCGTGAGAGAAAGGAAGCGTTCGATTCCTCGGGACTCGCAGACCAATGAGTCAAAGCGGAATAAAAACACCGAGTTCGATGAACAGCTCCACAGTGAACTCATTCTCGTGGTGAAGCTCTGTGGGAATCACGTGTACACGAGTGCCAGGGACGGCATTGTCAAGCGAACCCCTCTTCAAGACGGAGCCGGATCCGTGATCCTCTACAAGCACAGGTCAGCAGCTCCTTCAGCCGTAAAAGCATTTTCCGAGTCCTCGAAGCCTCGGAATCAGGTCCGAGATAGTTCCCCCTCCTTTCGGGCTCCGGTTTTCGAACCCCTCGTCTCATGAAGAGATTCGGTTTTCTGTTTGCAGTGCCGAAGACTCAAACTCGAAACTCTCGAAGGTCTGGGCTAGTATGCTCGAGGTTGTTTTGCACAAGAAAACCGCTAACTTCAAAGTTCTGACTGGGTCCAACGATTGCGCAATCCGAGTTTTCGACGGTTCGAGCGGACATCTGATAAAAGTTGTCCCGGTTCAGGCGAGAGTGCAATGCGGGGTCATACATTGGCAGAAAATCTACGTTGGTTTGAAAAGCGGTGAGTGTGGTTTCGAAATGTTGCCTTTGGACTGTCAATGGGAACGGGGCCACGAGCTTCCGTTTCGCCTGCGTTGGAGCGACTCCAATGCGACATCTTGTATTTCAAGGCCATTGATAATTTGAACTAATTTGAGCTGTTTTGCGTTGTGCTCGTGCAGGCTACATTCAAGTCTACAACCTGGCCGATCAGAGGTACATCGTCGAGTCTCAACACAAACAGGTCCCCAAACTCATGTCAGTGAACGAGATCCAAAATTCAAAATCGATCGTCGTTGTGACCGAGGAGAACTCGGTGTTGATTAGGGACGCGGGGACCCTGTTTGTTCTGCATGCCATCGATCGACTAGGCCAAGAAGTGAAGGCTTTAATGGTCAGAGACGATCACATTCTGTTGTGTGGCACTGACAAGCTCTTCGTGTTCGACAAGGTAACAGTTTTATGAAAGCCACTCGGATCGTATGAGCCACCCATGGTCGACATACGAATCGATCGAGCTCCTGAGATGACAGTTTCGCGAGAGATGCTCTAATTTGTGTTTGAAATGCAGTCGATGATATTTGTCGGGTCCTCCCGGGAACTACGGATCGATGTCAGAAGCGTTCGTTTGTGCTCTCACTCGTACACAAATACGTCGTATTTCGCCACTGTCTGAAAACGATTCAATCAGAGTCGCACTTTCTGGACAGCGAGTGCTCGATATGATCCATTTTATTTTACAGAATGCCGAACTCACTCTCACGGTGGATCTCACGAGCAGCGTACTTCATGCAATTCCCATGAAAAGCGGTGCCTTGTTGGCGACAACGGATGGAACTCTGCGGAGCTGTAAATGGAAGGGTATTTTCTTGGGGAGCGAAAACGTGCAAAGTTCGGTCTCCGTCTTGAGAGACTCGCGGGCGGTTGTAACTGCCATGGATGGCGGAGACGGGACATCGACAGTCGCATTGGCCACCGACTCTGGTCGGCTTATCGTTGTGAAACTGACCAGCAAAAGCTGTTAATTGATCGAAAATAAAACAAAGCTCTAAACTTATGATTAGCTTCGGATTGGGAGCGGCTCAGCGACCGATTCTGTTTCGCTCTCGAAACATTCTCATACGTTGTGTCTAGAGCAAAACTTTTCCAGGTCTCGCTTTGCTGATGATGGCGTCTTCTGGCGCACCTTATCCGCCCGATCGACAAACCAACCGACCGACCGCGACAGGTGTGCGGAATGTTGACGGGATCAGAGGCGAAGAGCATCGCTACGAGTTTGGAAAAAATACGCAAATCCGTTTTCTGGAAGTCGGTGAATCTTTTGTTGAGATCAGTGATCCGAGAAACGAAACTAGCGGCTTTCGCATCCGTGCACTCGTCGAGCGAGTCGGTTCGAGGAAAGGTCTCAGCGTTGGCATCGCCCCCAGTCTCCGCGTTCCCAACTCCCGATCCACGGCTGCTGAGCCCTCATGAGACCAGATCGAGTCAGTTTTTAGCGGAAGAAACACCGCATCACACGGAATCACTCACCCTTCGATACGATTTGCTCCTTCGATCTGCTCGATACGATTCAGATTCCGTGGAAGTACGAATGAGCGCAAGACCGCCCATCTTCCCAGAGGGGAGGGGCTGTGTTTTCCACACGTCTCCCAATATTCCTCAATTCCCTTCTGTTCCAGGACTATCCCTGCTTCGGGCATGATCAATCTTTATCAGTTGGAGGTGTATTGGCTCGATGGAGCTCCGTGGCCGAGAGAAGGGTAGCATCGCTGGCTGCAATGAGTTCTCGCGTCCGTTGCTCATGAATGTTCTGAATGGCTTCCTCCAAGGCGAAAGGCTATGAGCTCATTCCCGGACCGAGTTCGGAAGATTCCGTATTGTCGCACACATCACTCTGGAGGTTTGGTCAAAGGTCTAAGTGGTGGGTGTTTCCCCGTCCAGGATAATTCGTTTTGCTGTGGCTTGTTCCGCTGGGTCGCTGTCATCTGTTGAGAACCTGCCTAGATTTCGAGCGTTTCCCCATCCGTCAGGGGCTGGTCTCAGTTCTAAAGGAACTCATGGACGGTGAACAGACCACCATTTTTGATGTTCGCATGTCAATGATGACCGTCGTGCACAGGCTCAAAAAACTTGCTGACAACACCGAAGAACGATCCGATCATCATGGATCACTTCCGTGGCGTTTGTTGATGAATCGTCGACTCATCCTCCTGCCTGGATTTCCAAATCGGGGAGTTGTCATGGATCGTTATCTATTCCGAGCTCTAGACCGGTGCCGTACCTGATCCGAAGACCCATTGACTGTTGCCACCAGAGATGTTGGCGGGAGGATCGGTATCATCGCATCGACTCTCCCGCTGCCACGATCGAGAGGTGAAAGATCCCCACAGATCACAGCTAACGCTATCCAGTAGCGTACCGACCTTCGACGATGCCTGGGGCGGACCCCCAGTCTGATGCCCTGTGCGGGCTCGCGCAGAACTTCTATCTCAGATGATGTAGCAGCATGATACCAATGTATTCCATATTCATGTGTCTGGATGTGATGAAGCTACAATAAGCAACGGAGACCTCTGAATCTGACTGTTCTTGTACTCATGAGACGACTTCAATATTGAGAGATCGTGGGAAAACCGTCGGTTGATGTGATCATATCCGCAGGAGAATCACGATAACTTATCTGCGAATCGCGCCAGGAATTGAACGAGGAATTCGATTGCGGGAGCTTCCACGCTCTCAACAACGAAACCAATAGAACTTGTTATGGCATCCGTTGCTTCGAATTTCTGTAGCTCCCCGAAACTACCAGGTGAACTATTAAACCCAGTTGCGTTCTGACGTAACTACTAGCGGGGCTATCGATGAATGGAACCGAAACTTTCTCGCGGGTTGAGCGGTGTGAGAGTTTTCAAGATGAATTCTCCAATGTTGCGTACGGAAGATCGTGATTCGGTGCGCGCATGCGCTCGCTGTTCTGGGACCACACGTTTGCGAAGAAGAGAGAATTGCTCTCGAGCTTCCCCTTCCAGACTTATCAGGAGACGATTGAAGTTATTTGACAGCGCGGACGTCATCCCGAGCGCTCATTTCGTGAGTGATCAGACATATTATGCCTGATGTCCCTGCAGCCTTGGTGCTCGGGGCGGACTGCCCCGCCGCCCTCCCGCACGGTACGCTAGTGACGCTATCACTTTAGGAGTGGTTTCTATTGTTCCCGTTCTCACTGATCATGGTTGCCCACTGTGCACTTTAGCCTCCGAACCGGAGGAGCCAGAATAAATAAGCAGCGCTGGAAAAATTGGCGTTCATCATAAAAAAGCTCCCTCACATCAACCGTTCGTCGTCCCGGTCGGACAGCGGCTGCTCGATGTCGAAATTGGTGTCGGGTATTATTGTCGGTAGTATTCTCCGACCTTGGGCGACTTGACACTTTGGTCCTCACTCCTCGGCCCGTGTGTCATCCATTCGACGACATCCTCCCGCTTTGGTTGAGTCAGATGAATCAGACCCGGTCTCTACCTGTTGTTTGCCCATCGTAGGGGGAAATTTGGTGCAATCCGATTCAAAAGGGTGCCCAGGTTGTAGATATCTTGGCGTGGGCGGGGAAGAGGCGGGTAGGTTTGAGGCCTTACATGTGGTCATCTAGCCATTGCGATTTGTATGCACGGACGCTTGCGCGTTGGAACGCGCAAGGTTTTAGCGAATTTTCAGCACCGCGGTGCCTGATATGTTCCGGTTGCATCCGATGCTCTCGCTCATTTCATCTTCTTCACACGCTCGTCTTCGTTGAGCCTGATGGAGGTGATTTCGAAGCGCTTCCAGGAGGAGATCGGGAAGATCCAAATGTTCAAAAGGTTCGGGAATTAACTTCAAGGGGACATTGGAAATCCCTTCCGCTGGATGAGTGAACATGGCAAGCAATACAGTGTCGAGGACCGCTCTGGGAAGCTACATAGCGACGACGGGAATGAACAGAGTATTTCCATCGACAGTGACTTCGTGACCCAGTACTGCTCGAGGCTCGGCTCAGTACACTACGACAGATCGCGACTCCTGGGGACGAACGAGGGCCGCGGCGAATCGGGCGACACGTTGAAGACATGGTGAGACACGTCGTGAAACGCGTCAAGGAGATGCAAGGCCTTTTATCTACTGAGTTATTTGCCACCTCCACACAATACTTCCACAACCCCGACAATGATTCGAATCCGACCAGATCGACTCTTGCTTGCCGCCACCGATCCTCATCAACGAGCAAGATTCACGCACAGCCCAGGAGAGCGCGGAAAATTGATGACTAGCAGGACTTGCCAAAATGAGAAATCATCAATGATTAGATCATAGACATCACTCTTGAAAGAATGAATTTTCACCCCAGTTAATCAGACACGGGGTCGTGAAGCTTCCTCGAAGTTCGAGCCCTGTCAAGATTCCAGCAGAGGTTTATTCGTGAGTCATCGACGAACTATGATGAGGAGAACCGACGGTTCAGGGGTCTCGTGTCGAATTCGCTCCATGGGAACTTGAACCGCGGAAACCATTCTTGGAGTGAGGCCGTGGGCGTCAAGTTCGATATCGAACCTAACGCCCACGTCCCGATCGCGTTCGGGACGGCCTTCATGCGGCTGTGCAAATCCGCAGTTACCATCTTGTCGGTGTGCTGTTAGGCCCGAGTCCCGCGGAGTGTCGAGCACGGATCTCCGCGACCCCGCGATAGAGTTACAGCGCATGCTTTAGCTTCAGAATATGAGAATGAATGCGAGCAACGAGATAGCATAGTTAAACTTGCAGAGCTTAGCGGCCCGTCGGAAGAACCCGAACGATTCGATCAATGGCTTTTTTGAGCGGATGACTCCCTGAACTGCTCCTTGGCTGCCAAATATGCAGCCATACGAAGAGGTACGCGTGGATGTAGGATGGCTAGGAAAGGTGAAGTTGCACGTGGCTTCGCGAGACTGAGCTTCAGCACGCACAATGGACATCGATTTTATACATAACGAACTCATGTATTTGAGCAAAAAAACATTGAAGGGTCGCTCGCGTTCACGAACTCCTAAATCTCGCGAGCCTGAGGAACCCTGTTATATATTCCAGAAGAGTTGTAACGTCGGCTCTGCGTGGATCGAAATGCGGATCCCCGGCGACCGACAAAGCTCGACTCTTTTTCCCTCGCTCAGCTCGATTTTCGAGTCCTTGACACGTTAAAATGACATCGATCAGATTTCCTCGCATCAAGAAACGATCTCATCAGCGCTTGGATCGATTGATACTTGACTTGACACCCGGCAGCTCGGTGAGAAACGCCGAAAACCAGTGAAGTTCTCAGTCGGCTGCGGTTCATCATACGTCTCTGACTGTACGAAATATACAATAGCGGCGAGAATTAACGAGCAGAAGTTTATTTATTGAGCCCGCATTGCAGTGGGACGATATCGCGGCGAATCACGTGAGATCCAAGTCTGCTGGAGGCAGAGGGGTGCATAGCTCCGGTGCCGCCCGGTAAGAGATCGATTTCGCCTCTCAGCGATTTTTGAACGACCCTATGGAACGGCTCGAATCAAGCGCCTTTCTCTCAAATCAGTGCTTCTCAATCTGGAGCCATGTGACCCAGAAGCGGGCAACGCGGTTTCTCGGAGGGTCAAGGGAAATTCCTCCGGCATCGTTACAGTAAATCAATATCAACGAATGGGGAGCCAAGACTTCGAACCCAAAATCAAGGAGAATCTTGTATTGTTTACGGCCATCACAAAACTTGATGGCTTTCCGGAAGTCTGGATAAACGTCGACATCATATCCTCAGTCTCATCCTCATCATCAAAATTTCCGACGGGGTTCAGGGGCGACGACTTCTGCAAGCAACGCTACCCGAAACCCGACATCACTGCTCGCCTCTCTCTGGCGTTGAAGAGAGGACAAGAGCCCGGAAAAAGTTGAGAACCACCGTTTTGAATGATTCGATCTCAAGGAAAAAACATTTCACGCCTCAGCCCCCCATCGTAAGGCAGAGCACATGAGCTCCGCTGGAGGGGACGGCTGGTTGTATCGATAATGAGTAAGTTCGAGCTCGACGTAAATGTAACGAGGAGCGTTCGAGCACGCGAGTAAAGCCTCTCACGCAAACTCAACAGATTCGCTCCTGAGCGGCGGAACGCGAAAATGGCGGATTGCGGCCCCGGAAATCAGCGAGCGCGCCGTGAATCACGGTTGGGAATGAAAAGCCAGGATTCTTATGTTCTGATGTGGAGTTCCCGATTTCACCGGTTGTAATCTTCTGACATTCGCAAAGGAAGCCATTCCAAATCTCATTGAGTACATCCCGGGGAATGCCGCTCCCGAAATATGACCGCCGTAGCATCGCTTAGCCAAATTTAGTCGTCTGCAACATGCTTTGCCAGAACGCCGGTATTCTCTGTAGCTTGGAGACATATCAACATCAACGCAAATCTACATTATCATACTCTGGGTCGAATCCGTTCTCATCGTTTGTGGTGGACGAAACCCCAGGCTGTGATAGGACCTCTCTAGTATTGCGAGGAGCTCATGTTGTGTTCAAATTTAGGACGGAGTGTGTTCCTGCAACGTTACATCATATACTCAGTTTTTATCGAGTCTGTTGCGGAATTCACACGATCTCTTCACTTTTCACGATTCTCCAAGGGATTCACTCCGTTCCGCTGATTTTCCGATCCGTCACCGCGACTCGCCCGCGATATTCGCGTTTTTTGACCACCACATTTACGCATGAAAATTTCCTCTCCCAAGGTAAGTCTCCCTCATGCGGGTCAAACGCATTCCTGAACAGACCTAGCGTGTCTATGTGAGTGGCTCAAATACGGGTCCACCATAGAGTCTCTGGCCCCAGCCATCACCAACGAGTTCTGCCCCTGAGAAGGAGGCATATTGGTCTTGGTTCCCCGAGAAAAATCCTAGAGGGACCGGGTAGCCGAGGTTCAAGGAGTATGAGACTCGTCAAGCCTTTCCCGAGGGTCCCTGGACAGAGAATTCAGCTACTAGAAAAGAAACTGGCGATCGCGCGTGACGCGTCGACCGAACCTTTCGGTATCTTCACGGATACTGATATACATGTCATGGACTTCCGCGGGAAAGACCTGCTGCCTCAGCCAGCGAATCGGGAGCAATGAGCTACCGTTGGTCGCGTGGATATGACGTTGAGGGGTTGCGTCGGAGAAGCTGAAAACGTGTTGATCCATCTCCTCAAACTGTGCGAGGGCATGAACCGATGCCTCCATTTGCCCCAGCGATTGCAAGGGGGGAGAGTTATTGAGCTCTCGCGGGGTGGAACTCGCCTTCGACCGCGAACACGGTCAGCGAAAATAGGCAGTGCATATCCTTGCTCGTTTCACCACCTTGTGCTTCAAGTTGGATCGAATGCGCGTTCGTGCGTGGTGTGGAAGTGGTATGGTGAACTCACGAATTCGTCCGTAAATTCGTTCGCGATAGCCGTGGAACTTGGACGACCACAGCAACACAGCCTTCAATAATCTCCGTCCTTGAGAGGCGTCTGCCCCCCGTCGGCAAATAGTTCTCCGCTGCGATCTCGCGACAAGTACGTGAACTCCAGTCGTCACCGTGAGGAGGCTGCTCGCGCAAACAAAATTATACCATAGAACCGAACCGTGCATGGCGATCTTTCAACAGCTGAAAACTCCAAGATCGAACAGCAGGTAGGAAGAGCGAGATATTCCCGCGTCTCAGATACGCTTCGGTAGCGCATCATAGGTGTAGATCTTCTCCTCCGAAAAACGTCCTCGGATCTAAGTGGGGCGCCGAGGCTACTAGTTTTGATTGAAACGATATAGTTTGAACGACGTTTAGTTGAATTGTCGGCAATCGCGGATTCGTCGACTTTTGATGGTATGAAGTCTCTGCAACGCAATTAACACCCGCAACTCCTCACTCGTTGCACCCGGTTGAGTCGCGGGAAAAATATGCCTGCGCTCGTTTCCTGCCCAGTCCCTCAGAGGTGAATATTCCTCATCGAGTCGATATCGGATGGTATGAGTAGTTGGTTCGGTATCGCTCCTCCTTTCCTACACAGGGATGGTGAACGTCGAAAGAACGAGGCATGTTCCGGCATAAGATGATTCTTTCTCATGCTGTTTCGATCTCTCATATGCACATATTTCTCCACTCGTTTCAGAGGTGAATGGTAACGCGTTCACTGATCATTTTTCTTGGTTCCCCCAGCGTCGTTTGGTTTCCTTCGTCCTTCCTCTGTCCTTCGATGTTGAGTCGTGATGAAGTACAATCTGGACCGGGAATTCTCTTGGGGGATGCCTTCTTTCCTCGCATCCCAGAAGGACACGATCGTCGGTTCTAGGTCCCCCGCCTGCATTGCGGTTCACGCCGATGGGGGGATCGCGGCCACGTTGACGGGTTCTGGTGTTGAGAATACCTGCTCTTGTTACCACCCGAAGCCAACTGCCCCACGAGTTATGATGGGGTCGCGAGCGGATGTCTTGAAACCGGGAGGCTATCCTAGGTATGGACTACTCACAGATATCCGATATGCATCGTTTGTCGGGCGTATTCAGGGCAGGGGTAACAGTGGAGTCCGTCGCAGCTACCACTCCTGCCGAATCAGCGTGGTGCGCTTCTTGATCGGAGAAGGGCGATTTCCTGCGAACTGAGTTTTAGGGAATGGGTTCCGGGAATTCGTTCCAGAGGAGCTGAACCCTGACCCCAGTTACACAATACTCGTGGCGGATGCGCGCTGACTCTCAATTCCATTCGTGACGACATGATTTCAAAAATCCGAGTTTCGTACCTCACTCACGGCGAGAACGAGAAACAGGCTTCACTTGGATCCGGACACTGGAATGCGGATCGCGATCTATGACAGCATCCGCTAGCGTTCGAGGCCCGCTCGTTCATTAGAGAGAATGAAGACTGCATTATTTACCGAGTTTTGTGAATATTGGACTCCTCTGACTCGAAGCCTCTCACGAATTGTCAATTCGCGACCCTTGTTCGGATTCCCCTGCCTCCCCGATAGTCGGTAGTGGTTGAGGGGCCGCGAGAGTCAAGGTTGTGGGGTGAGCGGGTAGCTGTGGTCTAAACTTGAGAGTCTTCAACCTGAACACGCACTTCCTCATCTCCGGAACTGAGATGACAAAGACATGATATGCCGGAGTGATGCCGTGATGAACTCGGGATGAGCCGAGAATTGATTCGGATGAGTATCCTGGGCCGGTCTTGGAGAAGGTCGAGTTCGAGAAGAATCCGATACTAGCGCGGATATTTCTAGGAAAGAATATGGGTCGGTCCTGGAATGGCTCTGGGCTGAACCTTAGAGGAATTCGAGAGTTTGAAATAGAGTCCGAGTCTATCAGAGGAAACTTTTGGTGATATTCAACCAGATCTCGGAGAAGGTATCACCATGAATTCCCGAAAGACTGAAAATATTTAATGCTCCGTATGTCTGCGGAAACAGTTCGAGAATCCGCATCATGAAGCTGGCTTCCCCGCTCGGTCGGCCGCAAGCCGGCCGGCATGTATGAATATGGTCTATAGAGATGTATGGATGGATATGGATTATTCCGACGATAAATGAGCTTGGCAAGACAACATAAGATGTGAGTGAATGAGGAGACAGATGATCTTTGAGCAGACATTTTCACACATTAAAATCTTTATTTTACAAAATAAGCCAATCGATCGTCAAAGTTCATTGTTTACTTTTTCTCTCAAGAATGTAGTTGTGATGGTTGTAGTGATTTGCGGCACATGTCGATTGCTCTTCATGCCTCTCCTTTTTTCCAAAGTGATTCTGCGGAATTTGTACAATGTATATTTACATCAGAAGCCAACTCATGACTGTTCTCCCACAGCTTCCAATGATATCTCATCTTCACACGAATCGATAACCGGATTTCAGAGCTACAGCAGTGCTCTTCACTCAAGGGCAGTGACAGGAGGGCCGAGCGGTCAGCAGCCCCTCACAAGACCTCTGAGTTGAGATTTCTCGGATGGAGCCTGCAGCCGCGGATTTTAAATGTTCCGAATGATTCCCTAGCAAAGTCAAAATAGCCCCGCTAAATAGCCCGGAAAATAATCTGCCCACCGTCCTGTCCCTACCCAGAGGGGGGATTCTGCACGAGTTCCATTAGTGCTTCCTGGATCTTGTCGAGCTCTGCTGTTGTCGAGGATGATCCGACTGAAGATTTATCGAGGTTTAAATGACGAGAAACTCATCGAAACCAATGAATGTAGCCACCTATCCGGCAGTCAACCAAGCTGAATGCCGAACTGTTCAATGAAAGAAGTGAGCGGTGAATCCTGGCTGGTTGGCTCCAACTATCCATCTATTGGCATAATCACAAATATTATACAAATCATTCATTCAACTCATTCCTCCATTCATCCATTCATTCGTTCGGCCTCAGTTTTGGGTCTGTGTCTCGTTTCGCTCTCGAGAGAGTCTTTTTTTCCGCTCTGAGCTCGAAGTCGGTAGTTCTGGAGCACGAAAAATTATTGCAGTTCCTTCCCGACGACAAACTCGAAACGACCCTGATAGTCTGTGCGAATCACAGCACTTCTAGGTCTCAAACTAGACCCCAAGTGAGGATGGTGTTCGAAGTTTGACTCCAGGCTTCGCGGAAACAACTTGTTCCTGGCTGTTCGACGTGGTGTCTCCGCTCCCGAACTTCGAATCAAACAAGTCGTCCGTTGTTGTGTACACAATTGAGCAGTCCCTAGCATTTTGCTCGTTTCCGTCTCCCTTTGGCGACTGCAACACACTTTACATTCACTTTTATAACATGGCTTCACCGCTAGCGGTCAGTTATCAAACATGGGTTGCCAATTGACTGCCCTTAAACGATCCAACCACATGTCCGTTTTGCCCGGCGGTTATGTATCTGCAAAGACAGGAATCATCGAATGAACACTTGAGGGTTTATGAGTCGCCGAAATCGGGGATACGACGGACTCCAACGAGTGATGGAAGCTTGCTTTTAGGAGACGGGTCCCTTGTTGAACGTTGCTCGAGACGGGAAATTACTGCGTTCCGGCAGAATCGGAGCTTGTTAATTACCTTTGAGGAGACATGTGATCCGGCGACATCCCCTGTTTTCGGAACGGTAGCGTCCCCGTTTGAGGCGGCGACGTTGTGTGCTGACGCAACGTGAACGTATTCCGCGATAACGTTCCACAATCCGAAGGGCTGGTCGCCGAACTGCAAGAACCAGTTAATCAGCGCCGTCGAAACCTATTTGCGAATCGCCTCAAATGGCTAAGTGAACCGTTACTCCGTTTTTTTTCCTGCAAGAACGGGCTTCTGCCTCGTTCAACAGAACAGTCCGATCCCACACTTGGAGATGTTGCAGTGGCGAAGCAACAAAGTACCTCAGGAACCATACGTCACGCGAGTTCCGTTTCCGATCCAGCCAAGGTAATTCCCGACTCCCACCATGAAAAAAACAGTGAAAAATTCACCCCGCTCACCCGGAGAGGTCGTTGAGCGCATACTGAGGAAGTATAAGAGCAGCATTAGTGACGCTGCCGTTATAGATAGCCCCGTTGGCAATAATGGGAGATGTCGCATGGAGGGGTGGCCCTCCTATGATTAGGCTGAAGTCCCCGCTGCCTATCGAGTCGCTGTAGGCCACCTGGTATCCAGCATTATTGTTTTGCTGACCATTCTGCAAGAGGAGTACACTTATTATAATACGTTTGTGTTCGATGTGCTCTTGCACCTCTCCTTCTTTTTGTCTCGGAAGAGCAGATCTATTCGCCCATATCTGAGTGTCTGTCTCAGTTCCCAGATGAGCCACCAAATGGAGATCACATCCTGCGCCTTCAATACGACAAACAGAGAGAACGACGCTGGGTGCCTCCGCCCTGAGGTGATACAACTGTTACTCCGCCTGTCTTTTCGCAGATGGCCCCTTACCCTCTGGTTTCGATAATGCAAATCACTTATGCAGCTGGCGTGTCAGAGTCCTGCTACAGTCGAATCAATCTGTTCACTTTGTATATAGTGATCCATCGACCCATTCACCCACCCGCTCCGAGTTCAAAAGTGCCTAGATCATGTTAGTACCAGCGATGTTATCGCAAGACACGGAATCGGAAGAACAGGCCTTGGAACAACAGCTTCCCATTCTAAAATTTTCAATAATTATCATTCGTCCACTCCTGACTTAAAAGTACCCGAAAGAAATGCGTGGTCTCTCTTCTTTTCCCTGCTGCGATCACCTCGCACGGTTTCTGCCGGAAATGTTGGGACCTAGGGAAGCCTCACTATCACCCATAACCACGAGTTAAACATTCTCACGAAAAAGCAGAGATCAAACTCCTGAAATGGGTCGCCCATTTGGGTGGCTACATTCTACCTTCTACAAGCCCAGGTCAAGCGAAGGGTCAAGCTCTGGGGCTACGCTCTCCTTTCACGCATAAACTGTGCTCCTCGTTTGATTCTTCCTCCAACCGTTCTCTCATTCCCACTATTATATGTCCGCTTTCACATGGAGGCCGGGATAGGCGATCCCCAATTTAAAAGGACTCCCAACTACCGCACGACACAGAGAGCTTCAAACATCTATGGGGAAGTTCGTCGAAGAGTCCCGAAACAACTGCCCCCCGATATTCAATTCCCCACCTCGCGGTAACATGACAGCTTATAGAGACATTCACGGGACTTGATAGAATGTTCGATGCTTCAAACGGCGGAAGATCGAGAAACATGCTCCAGTTCCCCGAGGCTCCCACGACACCTCGTATTCAGCGAATAGCGAAGAAAGCTAGCGTGGCGGAGGCCCTACAGGCAGCAACATCACTTCATCTTCGTAGAACAAGGAATCGAACAACACATCGATTTCTCGTACATCTTCACAAAGCCGCAGACGGGCGCACCCGTTCTTCTTCCGCAATTCCCTCGCAAGAGCCCGGCTCCCCTTTGTCATTTTCACGGTAAGACCGACTGCTCCCAGTGTTGCCGACTTACCAAGAGCGACTTGAGAATGGCAAACATCGACTGACTTGGCATGATTACGTACCGCTTTGGGTCCTGTAGACGGCTGTCCGAATCCTTCGGAGGCGACTGCATGGTACGACGGTAACGCAGTATGCGAGTTGTCGTTATCGTTCCAAACGGGAGGTGGAACAGTTCCATCAACGTTTGTCATCGTAGGCGTGATTTCGACTTTCAGATCGCCGTTGGCTCCGGGGGTCGGGTCTCCGCTAAGAACGCCGTTCGGGAGAGCCTTCCCGTTCTTGTTCTCATTGCTGAAGTCTGTCAATTTGGGCGGGAGATAAGTTAGAAGGCTTTTCTCTCTTCTAGGCGGTGACGGCAGACTCGTCGAAGGGGTTCCGAGGGATTGGCTGCGGGCAGGCGGCGGGCGTGCCAACGAACGAGCGAGAAAGAGCGCGAGTCGGAGAGAAGCCTTTTGTTGGCTCCTGACGCTGGCACCAACTCAATGCCTCGTTCCTATCTTCCACGTCGCCGTTGTCGTTGCTGTCGTATGCCAGTTAAAGCCTCCATTAAACCCCGCGACCCCGACGAGTGAACGAACCGAGTCGAACCAGCTTGCCTCTGCTTGACTGTCGGCGTGTGAGCGAACGAGTTTCCTCCACACCGTCACTAACACCACTAGCACATCAACAAATAAAAACGTCCCGTCTTTCGGCGTTAGCGCGATCTCCGAAGATCTCCCCCCGAGCGATGAACCAGCCGAAGAACAGTAGCTTCCCATCTGAACGAGTCGGCTCCCCAAAGTTAAGGAATTCCTTATCTCGATCATGCTCCCGCTTCTGTATACGAACTGACCCCCCCCCGTGTAAGCCGACGACAAACAAGGAAAAACCACGACTGTTGACAGCACGTCGCGGAAGTCTATGAAAATGATCCGCCGGTTTCTGCCCGAGCCCTTCTCCAGCCTACGGGCGGGAACAGCGTCCGATGCTGGGGTTGGAAACCCGGCAGAACCCAAACGAGCGCGATTCCATTATTCATTCAGACTGTCGACGGTTCGTCGAGATGCCGAGCTTGCTATGCATCGTTTCATTCAGAAAGTTTTTATTTGACGTGGCCCGCGACGTACCTTTGAGCGATGCAGACGGCGACCTCCGCCGAAAGCAGAATATGATCATGATGGATAATAGAACGATCACCACGGCTGCTGTCGTAGCACCGAGCATAACCACGAACGTCGCTATGTTCCGATGTTTTCTCACGGAGATGATCATGCTGTCTTCGCCGAACGAGTTCCAGGCGGTGCAGTTGTATTCTCCGAAATCGCGATCGGACGCGTGATGGATCACGAGTAGATTTCTTTCACCATTTGTCAGAGGTTCTGCGCCATTAGGGAGAAAGTTGTGTTCGTTTTAGAGCATGGCTCAGAGCGCGCGCGAGGATTCCGAGATCGGAGGAAAGCGGGCCAACCGCGAATACGGCGGCCGCATCTTGAGCCCTTACCCTTAATCATCTCGATGCCCTGGTTGTTGTCAATATCGAGAAGCTGTCCATCCTTCTCCCAGCGAACCTTTCCAGTCGGAGGAACAGACACGATGAGACATTCGACCTGCACTTCCTGGCCCTCCATCCCGTATTGTAGCGGCGGACTGCTAATGCGAGGAGGTCCCTTGACGTACACCGTGATCTCATTAGTTATTTCCTGAAAAATCGAATTATCCCCCGTAACGATACACTTGTCCTCCGCTTCTCGTCAAGTCCAACTCCTTCCGGAGGAAACACGGGCGATTTGTGCTCTTGAGTGTTCGACGACAATCGAGCTTTTCAGCGAGCCGGACGAGAGTAGTTCCGTCTGGAAATCTCGCCGCTAGATCGCGGATTCAGCGCGGTCGTGCTTCGTTGAGAGCGGAATTCGCTGTTGATAACTGATGTTCTCCTTTCCATCGGTGCTCACCTGGAAGCCCGACACGGACGCTCGGCAGACGTATTTTCCGGCGTGCTCCTCTCTCATACTGCGAATGATGAGGGTTGATTGCTTTTCGAGGACTTGCGGACTTCCGTCCCGCATCCAAATAATGTCCGGCTTCGGGTTGCTATCAACCTCGCAGTTGAGTCTGACTTCAGTACCTGTTGACGAACGGCTCGTCTCAGATGTCTGAGTGTCCGATTGACGGCAACCCCCGTGGCTGGGATTCTTCCGCCATCTTTCCAGGAGACACGCGCTCCTCTGGAGAACTCACCTAGCTCCGCTGCAACTACCGCGACTTCCGACTTGAACTGGGGCTTGTAGTACACGTTCAATGTCTGAGTAGATTTGCTTGTACCGATCGAGTTACGCGCCTCGCACGTAACAGTCTCTCCGTTCATCTTGCGAGAGACCGAGTCGAGAACGAGGATGTTCTGTGATTCATCCAACGGAATCGGCTCGTCATTCCGGAACCATCGGTAACTCAGATCCTCGGGGTTGGCTTGCGCTGAGCAAATGAAGCGGACGGTGTCTCCCTCCTGAACTCGTTCGTTTTCAACGGATAACGTGATTGCGGGCGGATCTGTCGGATGGATCGAGAGCAATTTTCGTTAGAACGATGGGGCGGAGAGGAGCTCGGGTGGATCGAATTCGACCGCAGACGCCAAGAAAAATTAAACATAGAGCACAGCATGGCAATGAGTCCCCGAGGCTCGAGTGTCGTTATCCGAGGGTGAGCTCTGCTCGGAGCGTGCAGCTCTGATCGCGCAGCAGAATGTGGAAGCACTTGATCCGCTTGATCATCATCATGCAGCTCGAATGAGGGTTTTATGCAAACGATTGCGAGAGGAACACGGCGCTTTGCGACGCGTCGGATTGACGGAATCAGATGTCAGTCAAGGAACGCTGATCGAACAAAGCCAGGCCGTCTCGGAAGAGCCTCGCAGCGACCACCGGGCCGTGAATTATGAACGCCCTCATTAGGAACGACTGGCTCCACATATTAAAGGCCTCAGGTGATCACTTTTCCGGAAACTCCGGCTGGGGGATGCTTCTCCAAGAGCGCCGGAGCAGCATTGTCGTGTGGCGTCAGATGTTTTCAGAATTCCCACAGCTAATCAATGTCGAGGAGCCAACTCGGTCGTGTTTGCAGGAGCAGCCACTCGGAACACCCTTCACTCCGGAGGTCATCAAACAAAGTTTTCGATACGGGACGGTCCTATTCAGTTTTTCTCTGGAGAGCTCCTCTCCTCTCTGCCATTCAGCCGAGGTCTTGTTGGACCGGGCCGTCTCGAAACCCTGGCCTGGTTCCCTCGGTGTAACTCCCGAAATGAATCCACATTCCGTCACGACTCGTGAAGCTGCGCTGAACTCACATTTGACCTCGATGGTGACTGTTGCCAGCATGGGGTCGGAAGCCGCGGGGTTATCGGCTCGGCACGTCAGAGTTTGTCCGTCGTGGTCCTTGCTCGGATGGAAAGTCCACGTTAACACAGAATTTTCCCTCTTCGAGTCAGGGATCGACTCCACCTCGCGATGCAGACCCGGTCCTGAAAGTAGATTGGGCAACTTCAATGAACGAAACTCGAAGCGATGAGAACTACATCTGTAGCTCGCCGCTCAGTCCCCGCCGCTTGGTCGGTTATCTCCACGAAAGCGAGAACAAACTCCGCCAGTTTCCGCAGGGGCGAGGACGGAGGTTGTTTGCAGACTGTGGAGTCTCTTGAGAAAGTTTCCGAACGTTGTCGGAACTTCCCGAACTTGAATGGCGGTGGAATTTTGAGCGGGGTCTCGCCGATCCTCTGCTCCGACAAGATTGGGGAGCTCTCAATGATTTTCCGAGCAGAGACCTCGTTTCCCGCGAGCCGGTCCCTCGCCGCCACCTTACCAGCGAGGATTCCAGTCTCCTTCGCTCCTCCACGCGAACCTTCGAGCTCGGGACTTCCTTGAGGTGAATGAGGGTTCTTTGAGCCCGGCTCGATTGAGTCACCGTCGAAGCTCAGCGAGCTGTATTACGGAACAATCAATGACGATGAAAGCGAGCCGCCTTGCTGCGAGCCATCTAGGGATCTTGCCGAACTCCTTTTTTTTGGCGCCATGATCTCTCGATTCTAATGACGTAGCGTTTCGTTGAATTATTGATAGAGCGACGAGATCGCGTTCAGTTTTTACGGGGTTCCGATCGGCGTAGCCCTACCGAGCGGTGCGGGCTGGCGGGACGAAAATAAGCTCATTATTTGCCGGGAGCTCGGAATGCTGGAGCCATTAATCAAAATCGTCATTTATCAGCTAAATGCTAATCCCATTCATCCATCAATTCTTTCAAAACAACGGATGCTGTAATGGATTCGTTCAGCCTACGGTCGTCGCGATTCTCCGCAATTCTTCACCGAAAGCAGGTTCATCCTCAACTTCCGGTGAAGGTGAAACCCCGACGGACATAGTTCGTCGGGAACACTGAGCGGCGCGATCATCGGAATCATCATCTATGAGAACATTCCGCGGACGCGAAGTTTCTGAGTTGAGCTGAAACGAAGCGCTGTCACTCGTGATTGAACGACGACGCCGTCGGTGGACTTAATGATGAGTGGCTGAGACGGAGCTGATTGTGGCTGTAGTGCGGGACCGTCTGGATTTGTCAGCGGCCATGGGAAGGATCAGACGTGCTGGGCGGAGACACACTCGTCCGCCCCAACTCGAGAGCATTCCCTGCAGATGTAGACGGCATCGCTGCTGTTCCTATTGAAGAACTCAGTCGACTGGAACCCAATACTCGATCCCGCGCTGAATGTTTACAGCGCTGCGAGCGCGTGAGGTTTGTCGAAGGCATGCGGAACTCTCCCGTTGAAGGGTATCGTTTGAAAAACATGAGAGCGGGACGTGTCATTGAAAAGGGGGAGCGTATTGGGACACTCGAATGACGCGGACCCCCTTCCTCGGTTCTCGAGGAAACCGTTCAGGCGGCACAACGAGCGCGACACCTGTGAGGACACTCGTGTGGTTAATTCCGTGGAGAATCATGTTATGTTCTGATCGGGATTTCTCCTTTCGGCTCCCTCGTCAGGGGAGGAAACTCGTTCGTGGGATGAGATCTCATCGAGCTCAATGTGTGGGGGGGCGGGGGGGCGGGCGAGGCTCGAATTCCCGGTTTTCGGATAGCTCTTCGTCTCCCCTTCCTAGAAAAGGAGCGAGGGTGTGGCCGGACACTCGCGACGACGGTGTCCGAGCTCAATGAAAGATACAACCGTTCCTGATGCGCTTCAAGTCGAAAATCTGAGCACACTCCTTCTCCTCCCTCGCGATCGGATCGAAATGAAGAACGACGCTCGAGTGAAGCACCTCCCGTTCGTGAGCGGCCAGCATCGATCCTTCTCCAGCGATGAGGAGGTTGTTGCCCCCCCCCCCCCTCCCCTTCCTCTGTTAGGACGAACGTCGCTTCCGCCGCGCAGAGGGTCGCGCAGGCTGCGATGAGGTCGAGGGGGTTCGATTCTCATTTTTCGCCGGGAAACTCACTAATGACTGGGGTTAGTGGAACGACATCGGGAAGCTCGAACTAACGCTGTCCCATGTTTCCATTGTGCCAGTCAATTACATTCCGCGTGCATTTATCATCGGCTGCGTCATTCGCAGCATGCGAAAGCTCCGACGCACGGACGGATGGACAAACAGACAGACCGCCCGACCGACAAGCCGACAGCCTATCTGCGTCACTCCCCCGAACGGGACGCAGCGAAACACGACGACACAGCTTCCCGAAGATGTACGTACATACATACGATGTACCAACAACTCAAGCATACGGCCCGGCGCATACGTCATCGGCTGAAACGGAACGAAAATACTACTCACCCTCGACTTTCACTCGATCTCCGTCGAACCACGTCAACTCGGCCGGAGGTTTCCCTCCATCGGAGCGGCAGACCAGCTCCACCTTCATCCCGGCCGTTGTTGTTAGATGCCCGGATGGATGTATTCGGGGCGGGCTTGGGGCCACTGCAAACGAAGGAAAAAAAATACAGTAAGAGCAGGGTCTACTTGTCAGTCAGGTCTGTTCCGCTCGGCGATCTGTCTGTAATCGATGCATCGCTCGACTCCGATTCGGTTGTGACTCCGATTGAGTTCGCCACGCTCTTCACTACGGGCCGAGCATGAACTGCGGCGGGGCTCGGGAAACACCCATCAGGACGTAATTTGAGGCCGCCATCAGGAGGACCAGGTCAGGATTCAAAAGTGCTCGAATTCAACGGAGCCGGAGACCTACTTTGGAGGAGTGCGGGCTTGTTGACGTTGTTCGCAACTTATCTGAATCCTGACGCGGAACAGATAACCCGTAATTACGTGACGCTTTCGAGGACATTTCGACGCATAGTCATTTGGACTCCTATCTGGTGGCACGCCACGACCAGTATCCGTGAGCATCCGAGCAACCTGCTCTGATCAGGTCCCTGCTCTGATCGCAATGCCAGATCGCTATCTGCTCTACTCCGACCTCGTCATTTCAGGACTGGGGAGATGAGTTTCCGACTTTCCACAGAGCTCGAGCGCCGCTCTCAAAGATCAAGGCTGCGGAGTAATTCCGTTTGATTCGATACAATTTCTCAGCTAGGCGGGCTTCCGGTGCGTCGTTCGCCTCGGGACGCTGTATTGCGCTCTGATGAGATTCGAGAGAGTTTTTAAGCGATCTTCGTTTCTAGGGCGACGCGACCCGGCGTTGTTTATCAACTCAGCGATCGGCGAACTCTTCTGGGTCGACTGAGCCGGTTCTGCAGAGGCCTCGAACGGGAAGCCGGTGAGCGAAGAGGATTCCCGAGCAGCCTCGACGACACTAACGGCGTTCGCCGCATGTCTCTCAACAGACGGGACAGGATTGATCGAGAACTTTACGCCATCACTCTACATTCCTGAGTTCGGTCGGAGCTCGGAAACAACGTTGCGGAGTGTTTTTGATCTTCCGAAGGTTCCGGAGAGCGGGAAGGGGAGTTTCCGTCGGTTGGCCCATCCTCGTGGCGACTTCGCCGAACTGTGGCGAGATAAACGACGCTGGTGCCTGAACCAAGACTCCTCCGCAGTTCTGTATTAGCAGAATCAGGTTGCTGGAGGGGGCTCCGTGGGGTCCGGAGTGAACGGAAGAAGCAAAACTTTTGGCCCAGACGCTGTTCAGATAAGTTTCAGAACGAGAATGAATCACGCTCGCTCTGGAACTTTGTTGTTATGCAGTTCGCACACAAAAAACAAGGTTCCGTGGGAGAAACTGGCGGATGAAGAAAACATTTTAGCATTGCCGTGACGATCCGGGATTCTGTCTCGTTCTTGATCGTTCCATCAGGAAAATATCCTCTCGCCTCCGTCTCCCATACCTGGAGTGAGGGCTCTCTCCCCTCTTTCGCGAAACCTCAAAAGGAGGGAGAGAAGGGCCCGACCCACAGCCGACGAACCCCTGCCCGATTTACTACACATACGATTCATTGAGTCCCCAACTGCCATTGGAGTTTGATGATCGTACTTCTAATAGCAACCTCGGCACCGCGAGATCCGAAGAGGGAAGAAAGTGTTCGAACAAATCGTTCCATGGCTCAGCAACGACGTCTGAGGTCGACCTCAAGGAACGGCTCGATTCCCCGGAACCTCAGAAGAGACAAACATCTCGGCGCATCGAACTCTGGATTTTCCCAGATGAGCGGAGTCCCACGTTCGAGGAGCCGCGGAGCCGAAGCTCGGACGACAACGAGATCATAGGAGAGCTATTTATAGTTTTCGGGCACGTGGAACCAAACGCACGTGCTCGTACGGGGGCGCCGACTAAGTTCAACCGGTCCTGTCGGGGAATTTATTCACGCAAACACTCGCGTCAAGTGACACGTGAGAGCTCATCATAATGGGCCTTTTAGGGGTTTGACACAGAATTTGCAAAAATGAACGCTCGCTACGCGCCAATCGATTTCACTGCTCACTAATGGTTCTGTCAGGGCTGGTGGGCTCACTCGACTGGACAACTTTCGAGAGCGGTTCATGTACGGCCGACAAGTCAGCAAAGCACGCATTAATATTTGTGTAGATGACGTGTTGAAGAGCAAATCGCGGAGAGCAGCAACTCGATGGGACAGAGAAAGTGGCGACGCATGGGAAGAATAGATGGACCGATGGGGCAGGGAAATGGATCGGTCGCTCGGTTGATTCGTCCGTCCGTCGCTCGGACTGGCGAACTCTGTCACGCATCGAGCCCACCATCATTAGCGTGAATGCGTGGAAGCTCAATTTCACGTGCGGTCCGACGCAATACGACCGAGCGTGATCTGTGTCGCCAACTTGACGACGCGGGATGACTTCAGCATACGCATTGATCTGGGAGATCTTCACTCATGGAAAAATTCGACCCGAGTCGGCGCCCTGCCGTTCACCCATGGACCGAAGGCCAGAGCATCATCGGCCATGAAACGTTGATGTCTCATGCCTGACAACCCGGTTCAAGCAAACGACATTTCAGAGATCCGAGGCGTGTTCGCAATCGGGAAACAATGGACATCGGGTTCTCGCCGCAAGTTGCGGAAGGAGTCGACTGCGCGTCTGATCGAGTTTGAACTCTCCGCCCGGCTGTAAGCGAGACCAGAGGTTATTCTGTAGCGAGCTCCCACACCTAACCCCCACCGCCGAGGAGAGCGAGCGCGCTTTTTTGCCGCAAGGCTCTGCTACTCGGGGGCAGTGCTGCTAAAAAATCCGAACTTCCGGACCCGAGCATCGACAGGAATGATCGATGTTCGGTGATTTTTGAGGTCGAGTTTGCGCTGCAATCAATTCCAAGAGAAACTCATCTATCCGATCCCGGCGAACGGAGCGGGGGCCCCGGAGAGTCGGGGTGTATTGCCTCATTAATCGGGGGATCTCCGCTCCTCTCCTCGGAGCGTAATTTGCGCGCCAGTTGTGAGATTAAGTCTGCTTTTCGTCAGCGACAATGGCCTGATAACCACAGTTTCTCGAAACGAGGATCTCCGAGGGCCACATGGTCAGCGAGGCGACTGCTAGACATGAAGATCCGCGTGCGGCGCCATAGCCTTATCGACTGTGCCCCGAGTGGAAGGTTAAACGCCGGGAGTGGGTTCAGCCTTACGCCTGCTCCTCGGGCACTGACTCGGTGATGGCTAGACTATAGAAGTGCCTTGATTTCCAGTGCTCTCGATCGTGAGTGTCGGTCTCCGGAAGAAAACTCCGCGCCACGGGCTGGACCACAGCCGGCACGCCGACTCGGAGTCGGAAATCGGAGTTCAGCACCTCAGGCTCCCAAGCACCGTTTCCTATCTCGGCATTCGTCGAACGGGGGCTCGCAGCAAGGAATCGATCGAGAGGGGCATTAAGGTTTCGATTCCTTCGGTACAATAATTCCACGTGCACAGCTCCCGTCCACGTACCTTGTATGATAGCCCGGCTGATAGTTCGACGAGAGACAATGACACCAAGTACAATAGATCTGTCAGTCTCACGGCTGGTCGTTCTGTGTTTTCCCTCTCGGTGTCTGTCTGTCTAGCACGTCCTTACGGCAAGAGGGACGAATAGGACAAAACAACCTTGACGGAGCACGCTGCATAAAAAAAATGCCATTCATTCCTCCGCGCACGCATCCATGGCGTGGTGTAGAGTTCGGCCGTGTCAGGACGACGTAACGTCATGTATTCCCTGATGATGATGATGATGATGCTCCTGCTCCCCAGGGCTGCGGTCTCGACTCGCCCAGACGCCGCCGATGAAAAATACAACAGCTGTGAGCTCTAGGAGATTCCAGCCGCACAGCAGCTTCTAGGAATCCATCAATCTCGAACGATAACAAGCTTCGATGCAAACATCTTCATGAGACTGGTTATGCCAAAGACGGCTCGCACGTGGAGCAAACGTTCCTTGATCTGTTCAAGATTCCCCATCTTTCAGCCAGGATATCTCGCGGGGATGCACGAGGCGTTCGATCGGACCAGAGGTCTGCTTTGAAGCGCTCTTCAGGCAGTCACGAGCGCTGTGACTCGAGGGCATTTGCCTCCGACCGATTTCCGAGTTAGAGCGTCTTTGTGGCTCACTCTCCATCGACCGCTGGCAGTTCGAAGAGTCTGTTTGGTTACATTACACGCGAAGAATCAATTCGGAACGATCGGACCCCAATAAAAAGGGACTGACGATCTCCTAATTGGAGCATCTGCGGTGCCGGCTTCGGTGCGTCGGTACAGAAATGTAAACAACAGCTCAGCACGCCAGATATATAATACATCCCCCTCGAAAAACCTGACCTCACGATGAGTTGGGGAAGCCGTCGGATGGGAATCATTTGATTTATTGGGAACGTCTGGAATTCCGAACTTTGAGGAGTGTTTCCTCGGAGGAAACACTCTGCTCTTCACTCGACTTCTATCAATCAAGATTCTCCGGGGGATGTGTGAGAATCCTCCGATGAATGCGTCGAGTCGAGGGCTGTTTGTCGGTCCGGAGTGCAGCTCCGCGACTCAAGTCTGGTGTTCGACCATTAGCAGCCGGTAGAGACCGAACACACAAAAACGACGACGACGACAACAACCGCCCGGGCGAGCGACAGTAGAGGCAGAAGGGAAGCCAGGACAGAGAGGGACACGCGAACACCGAAGTATTGGCCGGCGAGAAAAGGCGGTTGGTCCTGACAGTGGCGGCGGCGGCGGCCGATGCAGAAGTTCCAGATCCTATTTGGTTTTTGGTCCAGAGGGAAGAAAATCCGCCGTTGTCTCATCCTCGCCCACCGACGAGCCGGCAAGGAAGAGACGCGACGAAAAAAACGACTAATGAACCAAACAGTCAAGACCCTCGGAGCTGTCCGCTGTACATTCTCCTTGACCAACAAGCTATCCGCCTACAGGCTCAACCGAGTTGCAGGACCGGTCAATCAGTTCGAGGCCAAGGCTCGACGCTGATTGAAAGCAGGTATTCTGTTCCGGCGCTCGCTCCGTCCGGCATGCTGCCAGCTCTGAGTGGGCCCGTCGAATCTCTTCGAGCGGGCGTTTTCTCGACTTCAGTTCTGTTCGCTGAATACCGGAACCACCAGCCTATCGTTACAATAGTGCTCAGCCGGCGATCGAGTGAGTTGGACGTTGCGCGAGAGAGACTGAAGTTTGAACAAAATGATGCAATTCGAGAATACTTCTCTCCCGGTCGAGGGAGTGGCGAGCGGATCTCGATGGAGAGGGCCTTGCTCAAGTCCGTAAGAAGCCCGCACCGAGACTTTCGGGAGGCCCCTCCAATAAAGGAAGATTTTCTTTCGTGAAAGAGTGAACTCCGAGAGAGACGAGAAGAGAACCCCTCCGAGGACTCCAGCAGAGTTGCCTCCGAACTCAAGATCCCGTTCCTGCCAGAATCCAGACGAAATTCCTAACAGCCGCCGGAAGGAGCTCGGGAGGGAGACCGCGGGAATTATGAATAGCCAAGAGAACGTCCCCCGATGAGCTGGCGGCCTCCGGTGTTCCGGGATGGGCAACCGTTCGGCGGAGAAGGCTGACGTTGTGGACGGGAGGCCAAAAAGCACCGGGGGTCGTTCATCGCACTTGCGAGCGCACAGATCGTCGAGCCGAGCTACTGAGCGCGCGGTTAGGCCACCGAGAGGGCAGGTCTATAACATTTGCATAAAAGCACGCAGGAGGTTTGCAGCCAAGCGACGCCCGTAAGGAGCGCGCTCCTCGAGCCGGCGATTCAGGCTCGCTCGCTATCTGCTCCGGCACTGTGTGTGTTGTGGTCTAAGCCAACGGCGTCGATGCGGGCGTCCGAGCAGCGGTTGCAGCCGCGGTTGTAGCACTTGAGGTCTCGGCCTCGCCGAGGTAGGGGCGCAGAGGGCTCCATGGAGAAAAGTTCGAGGGGCGTTCCTCTCCTCCCCGGAATCCCTTTCGTTTTGCTCCGACCGACTCCGCCGCATGAACTAGCAGCTCTATGTACTCGCACCGCGACTACTAAGAAGAACACTCCCGAGATAGAAAAGCTGACAAGAAGTCGCATGATGGACAGCAGCACCCTCGAGGTACACACTGCGGGAAGAGGGAGGGACAAAGGTCCGCAGAAACAATTTGCCAGTGCGGCGTTCTTGCGAATGCTTCTTCTGCTCGCTCTATCTGTGTACCAACAAACTCTTGGGCAACGAAGACACTTTCCACCGAAGCAGGAAAAGGCTATTTTTATTCATCACGCGACGCAGACGCTCGTTTGCAGCGAGGGGGCGAACCGCCCACGGGGTTGCGCCCGAACACGATGCGGGGAAGGTCCGGAACCGAGAGCGTTTTTCCGGGAGCGATCTCGATCGGGGTAAGGTTTGACCAATATGCAGGAATCTTCAGCTCGGCTTCTGCTCAAGCACTCCAACCGTCAAGCGATCAGGCACCGGTTCGAGATGTATCGCGGCATCTCAGAACGACATTTGGTCACCTTTCGATTTTCCTCCGAATCTGGGAGCGGTACCCATTGTCCGCATCAAATTCCAGAGTCGGATGTTCGGCCGTTTTTCTGATCAGGCTCCCGATTCTGAGATCAATAGTGGACATAGAGAGTAGCAGGAGGGAAACGTTGCTCCATCCTGGAAAATCGTCCCGTTACTCACCTCTGACATTGAGATTCGCGAATCGCGACCGGATTCCCTTGATGCCGTCCATCGCACCCACTTGGCATTGGAAGTTCGCATCGTCCTCGAGCTGTACGTTACGTATGTGTAACGTGTAGTCGCCTTCTTCGTCGTTGCCGACCATGGCGTAGCGCGAGAAGCCACTAAGGTCCCGGTCGACTCCCAGGCCGAATCCGTCTCTGGTCCATTGGAGGGTGCCAACTTTGTTCTCGACTCGACAAGCCAGAACCACATCCTCGCCGAGAGTGGCCGTCTTCGATTGTGGTTCGAGCGCGAATCTTTGCGCGGGTCGGTTCGCTCTCCGTCCGGAGCCGTGCTTTCCTGCAACAAAGTTTTCGAGCGCTTCAGCTGAGTTGGTTCTTTGCGACGGCGACGAGCACGCACACGGCGCTACGAGAGCTCGAGCGAAACGTCTAAAAAGGTCGATTAGTTGCAGTCAGCGGCTCGTTGGGAAGGACAGAGCGCTTCCATGAATGGGGACACACATGTGTTTAACGCTATTTATGCGGCGCGCCACTTATACAATCATTTATCAGCGACGCCTGATGTTGTTGTCGTTGTTTTTGGATACAGCCGGAGCTGGGTGGTTATCCAGTCAAGCTAAAGGCTCTATCTGCTGGGTGGAGTCGGTAATTGTATCGCGCTCGAGCCGGCTCCCTTCGAGTCGCTCCGTCTGTCCGTTCGTTCGTTCGCTCGCGAGTGGAGCATACTTAGACGAAGACAACCACTATATCATAAAGTGGGAGAAGTTATGAGACGACACCGCATCTCCCTCAACAATGAGTCTCTGTGATCCTGGAAGATCATACAACTCCCCCGATCCCTCAGTTCCGAGCACCGGTCGGGCGGCACATGCTCGACAGCGTTCGCTCTTCGCGAAATTCTCCAACTGCGGATTCATGAAACGGCTCCGCCGAGAAAGTCGTTCGCGGATTCGAAATCTTGCTCCGACTTGGGCTGCGCAGCCATTTCCGAAGATGCGTGTGCCGTAATCAAGATCGGTACGAGCATTTTAATGGCACCATTTTCGGTAATTAGGCGCTCACCAGCCAGCACCGAGCGAGTCAGGCACCAGCCGTGTAGGTGCCGGAACCGCTGCGTCTGGCCGAGTCGAGTCAGACTAACGGCCACGGAAGCCGAGAAACTTCTCTGAGCTCCAGGGTGGTGGATGCTCGCGCGTTTCGCGCCGACGACGACGTCGACGACGACGATGGTGAAGAGAAGCCGGGTTTCGAGCGCGAAGTGGGGGGACGGGACGGGGCGGGTGGAGGCAGGGAGGGGCTGAGGAATGGAAAGGAGCCAAGCAGCAAATCCGCGAATGATGATTAGGCAGAGCACGTAGGCTCTCTCCGGCATGCCTCCGGTCGACTGTAGCCGGCAGTGCTTCCAGCGAGGCGAGCTCGTTCCTGATTAGTTGTTCACTGTTGCTGGCTTTGTTTCGATCGTCTGTCGACGGCCGGGATAATTGGACTCACCTCGAGCTTGCGAACAAGTCGCCAGACCCACGAGCGCCAGCAACAACACGGTAGGCTTCAACGTCTTCGCCATCTTCATTGTACGTTTCCCTCTCTACTGGTCCGCTCCGGGCTCTCTCCCAACCTGAAACGTACACAAAGACACTTCTTTCGGACACTCCTTCCAACTGTCTATGAATGCGCGATGACAGCCCGTTCCGCGAACTCGGAAGGCTCAAACTACGAAGACAACCTGCCTGCGACTCTTCCCCTATCGCTTCGGCCAGCCCGCCTTGAAACTGAGAGATTATGGGCTCACGATTCGGATGAGATCAAATTTTCCTCCCAAGTAGACGACGAGAAAGAGCGGATTCCTACGGAGGCTCGAGAGTATTCGCCGCCTCAGAAGCTCAACTCACCTGGCGGGCGTGTTGTTCACGCACCCACGTTGCCCAACATCCCGCGCACAAACACACCTGTAACAGATGACAGTTTGATTATTTTCTTATTTTGTCTGCCTGCCTTGCATCGAAAGAAACTCAGTCCCGGCTGCGCTTTCAGTCTGGCCGGCGGTCTAATTTTGCGAGCAGAAACTATATTTAAGCGCGACATGTCTCAGAAAAAACACTACGCAGATGGTTTTGAGCTGATGCCTGATGTCCTATCGCTGCCGTTAGCGGTGCTGGGAAAGCAGCTGCATCAGGACCTCCGCCAAATGGAGGTTGGAGAAAAATCTCTCGACGACTCTCTGTTCTTTCGTTTCTATAGTTCATGATGGAAACTGCATCGACCGGACCGATTCAGAAAATGAGAGGAAACCTCCGACAATATTCCAGGAAGCAGAAACGTTCGCCTGAATCTTCTCCACTTCATGCTCGGAATCCTCCACGATTTGGGACCTCCTCAAGTCTACCCGGTATCTTCTGGGCTACTTGTGCACATCATTGCCAAGCTGGCAACGCCCGCCCGCCGTTGCGAGATCGTATATTCCGAGAGCTGGAGCGTCGAACGCTGGCCACCGAACGTTCTAATGACGTGCAGCTCGCCCCCACATGTTCCGGGATAAACGACTTGAAACGCTCTGGTTCGTCGTTCGGATTTCGGAGCCTAAGCCGCTGGGCACCCGAATGCAAAGCATTAGGTGGCTTTCTTTTCGGGCGCCATCCGAGCGCGTTCCGCCGAAGCGAGCGAGAGAATCCCGAGTGGGATTTGGAAAACATATAACAAGGCAAGCGTATTACGAAGTGCGGAGGGTTTCACGGAAGAAGCCCAAGAGCTCCGGCCACTCGAACGCTCCGACGAGAACGCGTGAGCACCGTCGGGCGCAAGCGTCTTGGCAATAAGCACGGATGGATGGACGTCGGGCACGAGGTCCGTCTCCCTCGAGCTTCGTTCTTCCCCAAGCTTTCCTCGCCCAATGCCTTGGGGAGTATCGAGATGTTCAGGAGGGGACAGCGTTTGCTAAATTCACTTCTGGCACAATGTTGCGTCGCTCGTTCCCGTGGTTTCGCGGAATATGAGCAGTGCTGAAACCGCGGCTTGCGGGCGGACCGAGGCGACGGCGCGCCATCCGCCGTGGAAGCTCTCCGCCGAAACGGGGAGCGAGGCGCTTTTTCGCGCCACACTGATGTGGTGACTCGGGAGAATATGAACAGAGGAAGGAAGCTCCCTCAGAACAACATATGAACAGGGAGGCAACAGTCGCAGGTCAAAAACGTTCCTCGAATTCTTAGCGAGGGATTCGAAACTTCAAGAACTCTCTTCCGTTTCGCGACAAATTCTCCGTCTCTTCCGACACTTCGCCCTGGACGAACGAAGGGGTGAAATCGAGGACAAATCCGTCGAAGATTGCCTCAAATACGTTCGATTCAGGCTGAACGGCGTTTCTGCGATTTTGGAGGGAGCGATTGAGTTTCTCCGAGCGCTTCGCGCATGCCCAGAGCTCCACCAGTTGTTGACACTCGGACTTCCAACGGAGGGGCTGCTTGGAACAGTGTGAGCTGCCCTGTCTGAGGTCAAACAAGAACACAATTTGCTAAGTCCGGTCAGAGCCCGAGGCGTTCCGACAGGATCTATATTCCTTTCCGGAGTATTCCTCATTTCGCTACGAAACCGATTGCTCCGGTTTCGAATCACGGACTTCCGCTTGTTGACGGATGGAGATGAATGTGCTTCTTTTGAACTGCGTCCTCGACCCCTCTCCCTTGGAAGCTACTGCCCTGACGTCGATTGCCGCCGCGGCTCGCCGGCCCTCCCGCCCGCTCGCTTGCCCACATTCTCTCGTCTTGTGGCTCCGCCATCCATCGAATCGAACCCGTGTTTCGCCCTCCGGTATCGGCCCCGATGTTTCCGCAAACGATGCGTCGGCGAGCCGCCATTTATGGAAGAGGCAGGGAACGTGCTCGTGCGGTGCCGTCGGCGCATCGGCCCGCCGTCGGGGGATCGCGGTCCGCGTCACGACGCCGCGGGCAGCACTCTCGGGATCGCCGCGAGTAGTCCCACGCGAAGAATGCCCGCGACGCTACAGAATGCTGTCAAGGCCAAATCTCTCCCGAAAATTCTCCCGAGACTCTCAACAAGTAGGTGTTTCGTTACGGAAGTTGGTCTTCGCGTATTCCGCGTTCCCAGTTCCGTTTTGCCATGTGGCGGTTGGTGCTCCTTGGTGGCGTAGCAGGCGAGTCTGACAGATCGTCCTTCGTTCGCCGGAACTGATCTTTTGCCGGGAGCCGCGGCCTCGCAAGGTTTGAGTTTTTCGGGCTTCCGTCATACTGTGAAAGTTGGCGCTGGTGGAATTATTCTGTGCTGGGGCACTTCCTGAACGATGACCGGTAGCACGAACTTGATTTTTCCTCGAGGGACAGCCATGAAGGAATTCTCGGAGAACGATGAAATTACTTGCGCGTGCATCACTCTCTGCTCGCGCTGAAACTCATGAGCGAATCTCACCCAACGTCCTCTCCCGGTGCCCTGCTGCCTTGAATTCTCAACTTGAGTTCGGATTATTTTGAGCCAAAGTTCGTCATCTGTGAATTATCAGCTGTGAAATGCACCTTTCTTCCACCGTTCTTTCAAAAACCGCTCGCCGAGCGATATTAGACATCGTGCTTCAATGTGGAGCCAGAATGAAATCACCGAAACTTCCGCATAGTTTCGCGCGATCGATTCTCTCGTTCATCGAAGCTCGATCAAGTTCGATTCGACCGAGTTTGGATGCGATTCCCTCGAGACGATCGTAAAAACCCAGGACCACCGGGATCAAGTTAGGAAGTCTCACTTTCGGAGTTCGAGGCTCTAATGAAGAGGCGAAGAAGTGAATATTCGGATTCCGACTCAGTCCGGTGAGTCAAGGATATCGAGCTGTGAGGCGCTGAAATTTCGAATCTGGAGCTGCGCTCGGTCGGGTCGGAGGCCAGGAAGAAAATCAGCGGGCATCAAATCGAAGTTTCGCCCCGGGCATCACTGAGTCAGTGCCGTGAGCCGTCTGGGTTTCAGGGAACCAGCCAAGCTCGAGCCAATATCGGTCGATACGTGGTAACGTGGACTGAGTGCCCCGCATCAGGGAGAACTTAGCGGGCTTCGAGCATGGTTTTGTGGCCCTCAACGCAGGAATTGACCTTTAGACGGATCTCGAATCTAGAATGTTTTCGAACTGGAAGTATCCCACGGTTAACAGGTTCCACTTGAATAAACCACAGAATGCCCGCGCTGATTCGAACGTTTGGCGCCAAGTAGTGCGGAAAGACTCAGACGTCGCCCCGAAATTCATCGCCGCCGAAATTTCCTGTTCCACTGATTTTTTAGTCAAAATGAAAATTCGTCCCTGGCGAGAACGAGTTGCAACGGATTTGTCGCCACGGCAGTCAAGAGGACCGCGTTCCGCCTCCGTCCCTCTGCGTTGGTCTGCCTTCTCCCTCCCATCATTATTGTTGTTCCTCCCGTTGCTCTAAGCCTTTCGCGTTGTCAGCCCGGTGACGAGCCACACCGTCGTTCCTCCGCACACACACTCTTTGACAGAGCGACACTCGGCCTCTCGTCCGTTCTCGTGTGGCTCTTGTTTCTCTTTTCCAGACGAGGAGAACGAAGCAGGAGAGGGTTTTGCCAGGGAGTGGGGCAGGAAGATAATCGAGAAGGAGAGTTCCGAGATAGGAGATGAGATAAAAGAAAAAAGAGGGAGAGGTCAGACGCAAGACTCGGGGAACAAATCCAACAAGGAGAAGACGAAGCAATCGCCTCGTCGGTCCCTGTGCTTGCTTCCTCTTCTTCACGGTCGTTCTTCCATCCGTCCCTTCGTTTGTTCCATCCGTGGCGACTGGCAGTGCCACCTTTCCTAATGACATGTCAGAAGCCATCCAGCTTGCCAACCACGCAGCTACGCGGCTGGTCAGCTGGGAAGCGGTGGGTGAGCCCGTCGGAGGACCTCCAGTCAACTAACGTCCTGCGGGGCTTCACCTCCGCCAGTCTTTCTGTCTCTAAGAAATAGTGCGAGAAAAAGGTGGGCGTTCCTTTCTCACCAGACTGCCATCCGACCGGGCGCCAAACGTTACCGGCCGCCCAGACTGCCGGCTAGTCACCCGCCAGCCAAGTTGGGGGGAGACAGGAAGAATTCGCTCCGGAGGAGGAAGAATTCTGTGTTTATCTCTGCTCGGCCCTCATTCGGGAAACCGTTTGAGCGAACCGACGAACGGGGGAACCACCGAGCGAACTGAACAACAATCGAACCCAGCGTGTCAAGGAACGAAGAGAAAGAGGAGAGGGAACAGTCAGACCAACGGACGAACACTGTTTGGCCAATTTCAGCGCTCCAAGTCGAACACAAGATTCGGGACTCGATTCGAACAAGCAGGCGGTCTTCTTCGGACCGACCGCGGTGGAAACCGGAAAGAAATGGAAAGACAGGAGAGCGTCGAAAGGAGGGCACAACGAAAATAAAAAGACGTTGGACGTCTGAGTTGTGGTCGCCCACTGAAAAAAAAAAAACTTAGGGCCTGAAGGTGCTGAGCGACGCAAGTTTGGCCTTCGGGCTGACTTCACCTTTTTGTCACAACACTGGGCGCAAGGATCCGAGGCACACGGGAGCCGGCGTCGGCTGCTTTCGAGAGACGTTTGTTCAATTAAATGGAGATTGCCCCCACTGTTCACGGATCTCAGAGGAGCCGGAAGCGTCTCACAGGACTGGCTTGCATTGGGAGGAAATCGTGGTACTTGAGACGAAAGTTGAAGACGCAGGTCGGCCGAGTAGAGCGCGAGCTTCGTTTGCCCACCATGCGATTTTGCTCAATCCAGGTTCCCCGCGCGTCGGCGCGAGAATATTTGAAAGGCCCGTCCGGATAAGAAGTCCGTGTCTCTGGGTCGGGTTCACACCCGTGGTTCCTCTCTGACGTAGCTCTTCTCCTCCTCATTCCCTCGCTCGAATATTGAATGGAACTCTTGTCGCCTTCAATGGTCGTTGCGCTCGAGACTGCGTGTCTGGTGGGATCGCGGGCGTGCATGCAACGTTCGTCGCGTACTTTAGAATAATAAATAAGCAAACCCCAGTTTGGAACCCTTTCCCTTGCGCTTGAACGGCGCTTGGAGCTCCCGTTTCGGGAAGTAACTCCTTAGTTCCTTAGCCGCCGCCGCCCAAAGTCGTTCTTCTTTCCCCGTCCGGCTCCTCTGCCGTTATTCCCTCGTCGTTCTTAACCCTGGATTCATTGTTCGGCAAGAGCTCCCTTTTAGCTGGCGTCATAGTCTCCACCGCTGCCGCGACGCGGACGAAATCTTGGATAAGTCTGCCGGCTGCTTTGGTAGCAGCTTGTTGGAAGTAGAGGAGGCGGGAACTGCGAGAGAAAGAGGGAAAAGAAGGAGAGAGAGAGGGACGCGCCCGCGAGGGGCTTGAGGGAGGACAGAAAAGGACGCGGGGGAGCGGACGGGATTCGGAAGCGAACTAACGGCTCGGTGGTTGGAAGGCCCCAAGTTAGCGGTCATCCATCTCGGGAGTGGCGGGCCAACTTCCTTCTGAGCAATGTCACTGACTGCAATCACTTGCGTCGCGTTGCCTCGCCCCGACTTGCCATGATTCCCCTCTCTCGTTTTCTCCTCCCGAGCTTTGGCGTCTGCCCAGAACACTCGACTTCGTCGCAAATGGAGGGAATGATTCAACCGGTTTCGCTTTGGGAAGCACACCCAATCAAAGTTTGAGTTTGAAACGATACCCGATGACTCCCCGTTATCTTCCATTTGTTTCCACGATTCTCGACAGTCTCCTCTCCGTTGTCCATTTTCGCACGCTCCGAGTGTCGCGAACCTTCTAGCAGGAGTATTTTCCTGTTTTCGCGTTCGCCATCCAGCAGACGATCGGTGATTTGTGACGACAACCACTCAGCAAGCAACGGAGCTGCCATCTGGTCTTGCCTTCGCCATCATAACCGACCGTCTCGAGAGCATCAACTTCAGGCTGAACACCCGGCTAGCCGAACAAGGCGACGAGTTCCTAAAAGGAAATCATTTCTTTTCCCTGCTTCCTCTAGATCTTCTCTTTCGTTCTCGATTCCGTTCTTGGCGGCAGAACAAACTACGCTCGACGATTCCAGCCTCTCGCTTGGCTCAACGTTACACCGAAACGGTAAGGATTCTAAATCTAGCGCTATAACCGCTTCGCAGTATCTCTGCAGGGCCCGAGTCGGATATTTTTCGAGCTGCTTTCCTCAGCCTTTGCTTAATCACCAGAACCATCGGTGGTCTCGCGCTCCCTCGGGAAACGACCAAAAGACCTCTGTGCATTGATCGGGAATTCTGACGCCTACACGAGCTCGATTCGACCTCGAAACCCGAGTTTCGGGAGTGATCGGAGGGAAGAGAGAACGTCATGGGATTTCGATGAACGGACAACAACAGCTATTCGGTGAGAGTGGTATCTCCATGCATAAAGGTGAATCTCGGAGCACTTCGATCTCACCGTGGGTGACTTGGACCGAGAAGAGAATCCGAACCAGCGGAACTGGAGGAGCATTCCCCATCTGTGGCGCGGTGGCGAAAACGACGACGTCTATCTGTGAGCTTTCAGAGCCGACAACCGGCCTGTCAGCCAGCTGACCACCCCTCCCTCTGCTCCTCGCGAATGGGGAGAATGTCTGTGATTGCAGTTTAATGGCCGCTCTTCAGTTCAAGACGATCGAACCGATGGACGAATCTCCGTTGTTCTTCAGGGTGAGAAATACTTCGAGTGGAGCCATGAGGGGCTGGCCGGCGGTGCTCTGGGTCTGAGAGGAATTTATCCTCAAGTAATGGGTGGGGTGGAGTGGAGTCGAGTGGGCGAGATGGCGCATCGGGCGCCGGTATTCGGTCCGGCCCGGCGGTCTCTACTACAATACCCACCAGCCAACGGACCGACCAATATATTGACAATCCGGAGGAATCCGAACAAGGGTTCGATCTCCCTATCAAGCTATCAGGTCCGCTGGTCAAAGTTTCCTTGTGCTATGTTCCTGTCGGCAGAGATTTGGTGGCGATGGTCAACATCCGTTAGGAATGCACTGTTTGTCCGTGGACTGTCCCGCAGCGCAATCGATAACCGGGGCCATAATCGTTCCGAAAACACGCGGAAATGAATGTCGCGTTCGTCTCCAAGGCAAAACGCTCGATCGGGTTCAGGCCCTCGTCGTCAACTCCAGAGAGTTATTCCAGTTATTCTCGCATGAGATTTCGATGATCTCGCCGCAATGACATGAGATTGCACGTTGTCGTTCTCGATGACGAGTAGGAGCCACCTCGAATCAGAGTTTTCTGTCTCAGGCTACGTTCGAGTCGTGTGATTTTCGGCTGGTGCGGGATATGCTATGATTGATCAAGAGTCGACAGTTCGCGGGAGGAAACGACTACGGAGTCGATCTGGGGAATCCTCGTCCGAGTGACGATAAATTCCTCGTTTCTCAACCGAATCAGCGAACTCGCCTCCAGTCGTTCCCGCTCCCACCGGTCGTGCTCGCGGGACGTGATCGTGGCTAATCGCGTTAAATTTTGCATACGATCTCAGCGACGACAGGAATCTGACTTTTCTCGTTCGTTCGTCCGCCCGTTGTTTCGAAGATTCGTTCTTCGAGCCGTGCTCGCGTCCATCTGGCATCCATCGCTTCACCCACCTCGTCGTTGCGCGGCCCGACAGACGCCTGAAGGACATTTGTATCTTTGCTCGGAAGCATCCGTGTCGTCGCATGCCTCGAACGATGGGCGAGATCGAAGGACGAGATGCATCGAGAGAGACAGCTCTGATTGCTTTCCAGGATTGATAGAACACAGCGCGGAAGAATGACGCGAGGGGATCTGTTCCTCGATTGGACTCCGTAGACAGCAGCAAGGGTGATAGCGACTTGAGCTCCGCCGGGTCGGCCGTAGAGAATGGCATCGATGCTATCGACGTCATTATCGGCCTTGTCAGTGTTCTTCTCTACTCACAAAACACAGCTTGGAATGAAGTGATTCGGAGAGACGGCGCTCCGCGCCTTCCGCCGTCGCCTTCCTCCTGACAGACCTTTTTGACCGGCATCCCTCTCGGGCCCCGACTCACCCGTCGGTCCCACCAATCCATCCCTCTATTCCGTCGGCTGTCCATTTAATTATTCCGATCTTGAATACCTCCATTTCTGATCGAGGCCAGATCCATTTATTCCGATGCTGGCTTTTCTCGTTCGCTCATGCATTCATCCGCCACTGCCGGGCGTCTAAGCCTTGGACTTGAGGCCCTAGCCGCGTTGCTCACTCCAGAAAGTCATCATTGGTAATTGGCAATCGATCTCCCCTTCCTTTGCCAGCTCAGACACCCGCTCACTCACGCAAAGACGAACGGACACATGGACGAATGGACGGACGGACAGTTCAAGGGACGAACCGACAGAGGAACGGACGGAGGGAAGGACGCTTGAACACATAGAGAGGAAGGAACTAATCGAATTGTTTCTGCGCTGACCTCGACCGTTGCGACTCTATCAGTTGCAGAACGCTTCCAAACAATTGGTCCGCCATCGTCTGCTCCCTGACTGACTCTCTCCCCGGTCGTCGGACGGACGGACAGACAAAAGAAACGCGTCCAGGACGGAAATACCGGAGAGGACCGAAGAAGAACTCGACCTCGGACATCAGGGGCTAGGTTCCCGCCTAATGACGACGATCAGGGACTGACTCGTCAACTTCAGAGCAGTCGGAACAACGAGAGCGTTTCACGCGTTCCGATTGGGTTTGCCGCGGGCAACGGTTTCGTCGGAGAGCGGGGCAGTTATCGGCGAACGGACGAAGTTCCCTCCTGACTTCGGCTCGGATTGAGTCCAAAGTAGAGCTCGACAAGCGTTCACGAGTGGTTGGATAGAAGCAGAATGAGAAGCGGGTGTACGTCTCCCACGTTTCATTGTACAGCCTCGTACTTGGTGGAGAATTTCTCAAAATCGAAGCTGAGAAAAGTTTTCGTATGAAGAGTAGCTAGGAAGACCGAAGACGGAGATCGAGAGGGGTGATCCGAAGCGGACAGGCTGCATGGACGCATTACGGGCGAATCGAAATCAAACGCAGCACGACCAAAAGCCTCAAGAGCACTTCTTGGAGGAGTATTTTCTGGACGAATGAAGCTGCTCACAGAGTACACCGAAGAAACGATCCTAGACGGAGCAAAACGTGGAACAGAAAAGAGAAACGCAAGGCGGTCGGGGCAGGATCTAGAAATGTGGGCTAAAGCCCCCCTCCCCCCCATGGGACGGGGTAGTCCGAGCGTGCGGCAGCGATCGAGAGGAAGACCAGCGCGACGTAGTGGGACAGCGTATGTCAAGATGCGTTCGTTCGTCTCCGGCCAGTGAATTGGAAGAAAGAAAGAAACCCTTCCTGCTCAAGTAGAAGGGGTTCACATTAATAATAAACTGGAACGCGCTGTGCGTCATCTCTACTCGAAACGTTTCCCCGATTCGAGTGGTATCGTGCCCGGTACAACTGCCCGTAGAACGCAGCTCCGCAAACGGGAATCGATCGATCAGGACCACCGGGTACATCTCGCTCGTTGCTTCCACGACGAGAGAAACACTCTGGATGAACCGTATCACATGAATTCCATCGGGTTTCGAATTTTCGCTTGTCCGCTCGCTCGCTCCACCCTCCGCTCTCCCCCCATGCAGCGCATGAGCGATCTCCGTTCTGATTGGGAACGAAATCGAAACCAGCTTCACAAGTGCGAACCGTAGCTCCGACGGGAAGCGTTCAGCCGAACTTCACCCTCTCGAAATGCATGTATCAAGGAACCCGATGTCGATGGAATCCAGAGAGCATCGGCTCCGAGGATTTCAGGGAAATATGGCGCGACGACTATGAAGAAAAATCGCTCGTTCCGCGCAGATCTGCCAGTGATGTGTTTCACCACTACCCCGATACGATATCGAACAGCTCGGAGCAGAGGGAAAAAATCAACCCCGGCGGGCTGTGTTGAGCTGGACGCAATGGGTCTCTGGGTGCATTGTTCGCCGAATTCTTGAATTTGTCTTGCCGTGTTCCTTGAGTCGGTCGGTCGGTCAGCCAGCCAGCCACCCGGCTGCCTGCGAGTCGGCCAGGCAGACCGGGGGAGCGCAGCTCTGGGAGCGGGCGCAGGAAACGACTAACCACACCGCAGCGCCGAGAATATCGAATGTCACGCTTTGATGCTCCTTGCAAGTTTCAGCCCCGCGTTTCCTCCGCTTGATGGCATATTCAGGCGCAACCGCTGAAAACCCACCGTCGTTGAACAAGACAACGGAACGGTCCCGAGCCAACTGGAGGGCATGCGCGTTCGTCAGACCGCCCAAAACTAGGTTTCGGAGACTGAATGAACCGAATCGCTGCCGAACGCCTAGCCGGCTGCATCCGGGATGGATCGCCCAGGTGGTTTCCTCGAATGCCCTCAGCTTCGAACAAACGGCAACAGAAACCCTGAGGTGCAGTGCGACGAGCGGCGATGACTCACGGTCGTCATATATGGAGCGCGGGGAGCGATGCCAGCCAAAAATGTAGGAGGAACCCCGCAAAAAGAAGAGCGGGGCTTTTGCCACTGATGGAGGCCGTCGTCTCAACTTGGCGGAGGCATGAACATACCGCAATGAAACTCCATGAATGAATGAAAGCCCCATTTGACGACTGCGAGAGTCCCCGGTGAGTCATCCGGAGTGTTGACAGTTATCCGAACCACAGGAGTCATTCGCATCCGAGTAAGTTGTGGGAACGCGACAGCGCAACAGCCCCCGCCCGATAGCGTTCGAAAGCCCCAAAATGACACCGATCAGCCGGCGACGAGAGTCGATTCCCGAAGCTCGTACGAGCGGATTCCGTGAACGCCGGCTGCGATTTCAACCGGTACCAATGAAGCTGAATGAATGAAGCACGTTGATCTTCACACGTCCGGCGACGTGCGCGAGTTTTTCCCAATAATTAACCCCAATAATTGGTGATAATTGGCTCGAGGCGCCACCACTCGAGCGGGTCGAGCGTTTTTGCGTCTTCAGGGATCGAACCCGCGACTCGGCGCGGCGCCTCTGACTCTTCGCGGTTACGCGGCAGCGGTTGTGTGCCACTCGAACCTCAACCGAATCCACAACGGTCGTTTCGTGATCGTCACAACAGCTCTCATAAGGCCGAGGGAGTAGGAGCTCTCAGCTGGTAGTCGACTGTATGATTTATGAACGTCTCCAAGCGAAACGATCGCAGGGGGAAAACCTCCGCGTCCAAAGAGTTTGAAACACTTGAGCTTTCGGCTGAGAGGAACTCGACGAAGCATGAGCTCTGTTTGAGTTGTTCCGTTTGTCAAAACGGCACGGTATGAGTAACCCTTGAGGTAGTTACGCCGACAGGTGCTGTGCAGCGACGTCTTCGGCTTTTGGCAGATCGCCCGCTCGCGGATACGTAGCTCGGGCATTCCTCGATGAACTCCGCTGGGAGCGAAGTAATCGCTCTCGGGGCTCGATTCTCTCACTTCATTCAAGCATGGCGAGTTGCTCGATGTTCTCCTCTCTGAGTAACGGCTGTGATTCAGATGGACGCTCCATGAGTTTCTGCAAGCAGTCGTGTTTCGAAAAACTCTCGACGCGGGAAGACCGCTGCGCGAAGAAGGTGATCAATTCGGCACGGGGTAGATGCAGGTCATTTGTTCGTCGTTCGTTCAGGAAATCGTTTCCAGCACACAGACCTTCCCAATCACTTGCGCAATCGAGCTGGAACTACACATTGCGTGGCCTCGCATGCGCGCTGATTTTTCTCCGCAGCTAGAACCAGAGAAAAGGCGAACGAGCGCGCTCCATTTTCTTGCTCGAGTTTCCTCATGCCCATTTGTCCAATTTGTTTCTTGAGGCTGCGTTTTTGCCCTTCAGTCCAACATCACTGCAGCCATCAGGGAGACGAGGAGACAAAAGAACCGGGACGGCGAGAGGAAAACTAGAAATGTAGGGAGAGCTCTTTCCAGCTGCAATTTCCAGCCACTTTTGCGATGCGGAGCCGAGCTTCAGGAATTGGCACACATCACAATACTCGGGTCTCTCCCGTACTCTTTGTTCCACTGCCCCCCTCCCCCCCCAATCCCGTCCTCTGTTTTCCCTTTGTGTCTCGCCGTTTTCCTCCGCTTCTCGTCTGTGGCGCTTTCCCTGTGCTCTCTTTGCGTCCCCCTTATCGTCCCCGTACCGCTCTGAATGCGTCCTCTCTCGCCCCTCGCCCCGCTAGTCATTGCCCTCCTACGACACTCACTCCATGACTCCCCTCTCGTCTGTAGACCCCTGCTCTCTCTCCTCCCCCTCCCCCCGAAGCCTCCTTCCAGCTGGCTGAAAACTTCCCCTGCCCCGAGTTCCTGCCTCATTTTCTCCCCCCCCCCCTCTCTCTCTCTCTCTCTAACGTTTCCGACAGCCTGCAGCTGCCGTTCTTTCATAAACAGCTGCGGACATATCAGAACACACAACCACTTTTAGAGCCTGCGATGTCTGTGTATGCTCGTGGGAGGGTCTGCTCGGTGGTGGTCAGATGGGTTACTTGGTAGCGTGCTAGCTGCGGTGGTCATTCTTGCTTCAATTGCCCCATTTTCATTTCTCTCTCTCTCACTTCGCTTCCCGGCGTTTTTCTCCCCCTGCTGCCGTGGGTTGTAGGACCCGGGAGAAGCAAAACGCGAAACAAGAGGAAGCACGAGCCGCAAAAAAGTTCACCGGTGCGCATCGCACGACTCCCATCCGTTCCATGTTGTTCGGGCTTGCAGCCGGAATCGTGGGAAAGTATGGAGATCGCTTGAAAACTTGGATAGAGGGGTGCCAGAGGGGTGGTCGGAGCGGTCGACATTGTACGAGTACGTTCGCCTGTTCCGCCGAAGGCGAATCCCGGCAGGTTAGGTCTTTCGTTCGAAAACGGGCATGTGCCCCAGCAAGAGCTTGAGTGGGCCACAAAGGCCGAATTCCGGTAGCTGAGTGAATTTTGAACAGGCTTCTCGCACTTGACGGACGGGAAGGGTCGCGGATCTACGTCTGGGTGTGGAGGACGAACTGAACTTGCTCGGGAGGAAAGAACGGCACTGAGACCGTTCCTGCGGTCCTTGTCAGAGGGCGGCAGCAGCCGATAGAGATTCCAGGATAACGAGACTCATCAACGCGGGGGTCGCGTTGATCAGCGACGATTGTCGGTCGAGGAGTCCGAGGTTCAGTGGCACGATTGAAGAGGGTTCCGAACCAAGGAGGGAAGGCTGGAAGGCATTCGACGCAGGCGAGAACGTTTCAGGATGAACGGATAAACGGAAACGAATGCCGGCCCCGGCGCTCGCCTGTCCGTTCGTTCTCTTCCTGGATTGACGACAATGAAGCAGCTCAATGAATACGAGAAGTGCGGAAATCTGATTAATTCAATAGAAGCTTAGAAACTGCCACCGCACACTGGCAGCAGCGGAAGGAAAGACCTGAGAAAGGAAACCTTGAGCTGCAACTCCCAGAGTTCGGAAGCCCCTGCGACCAGAGCAGCAACTACTTCCTAAGGAGGAGGATCCGCCTGCGACCCGCTAAGCGGGCAGCGCCGGTACACCGGAAACGCTGGCGGAAGTTGCACAGCACCCGACCTGAAGCCGCTCGGTTCTGCTGAGGTAAAGCTGAGCCTGAGTACCAAAAAGGGTTAGCGTGGTCCTAGCGGGCAGAGCCGAACGAAGAAGCGAAATCGAACCCGCCGCAGGAACGAAGAGGGCGAGCAAGAGGAAGGAACCAGATCGGGCGCAGCGAGAAAATGCGGAAGAACCCCGGGCTAGCTTCAAGAAGAGAGCATAAAATCAGAGAGTGCTCGACAACGGCAGCGGACCCCACTTGGCGCTAGATGGATGCCCTTTAGAACGACGCAACGCCCGTATCGTGGAACGACGAGCAGACGCCGAAGGGGGAAGGACTTGGGGGTGCGAAGAAGTAACGAGGGCCACGCTGTGTGATATAGAGCCCGCGACGTCGAGCGACGCCGACTTCGCTCGTTGAGAGAGGGGTCGCATCGAGGAGGAGAAAAACTGCGGCTCGGGGAACCGGAGCCTGTCTCCCGCGGGCGTCGATCGCATTCACTTTACCGGGAGAAATAAAGCGGGAGACGAGGGAAACCTTCCGCAATAAGGTGCTGCTCGATCTTCGCTCTACTTATCCCGCTGTTTGGGATTGTCTCCACCTAGAGGAATTCTGCCGACCCTGAGTCCTCGGTACGGGATTTCCTCTACGGTTGGAGTAGGGACCGTTCCCGAGATGGCTGAGCATCAAGAGGAAGAGAAATCTTCCTGGAACACCGCTTTCCACATTTTCCTCTACTTTTCATTTCGAGGAGAGATCCATTCCTCCTTGGCTTTCCACAACGGAACTCCGACCTCTTCGAGTTGTGATGCAGGCAACCGATCGGTCGCTGTCCCGCAACGTTCGAATCTGTAGGTGAAGATGTTATATTTTTGAAAGAGAAAGCATCTCGGAGGCCCAAGGCCACAGCGATGCCTGATGAAGCTGAGTCAGGGCGCGAGCGGACCCGCCGCTGTTATCTTCAACAGTGGTGATAGTTTGATCTCAATCTCGTGGGAGCAAAGTCCCCGTCTCGTTCATTCTCCGCTCTCGTTCCCGCTATCGCTGTCTCGATATTCTCTCCGTTTCGCTGGGCTCGGCGCTCGTGTAGGAGGTGTTTGGATTAATTAATCAGCTGCAATAAGAGAGTCGCTATCAATGGCGTCGGCGATCCTCGAGGAATAGGTTCTCCTTTCGAGGTTTACAGGCTCTTTCTGGAAAGCACGGCACGCCGGCCAGCGAACGAGCAAGAGTTAGATAGCAAACCGTAAGCACGCATCATCACTCACGACACGGTACGCGTGGAAAGATCCAGGCCTACGTCGGCGAGGCGAGGAGTGGCGCTCGCGAGGCGTTCGTTATCTCTCAGGGGGCGCGAGCGCTCACTTCGTGGAAACAGGGAGAGCGGCGTGGCAAGAAGCAGACGCGACAACAATGACAGCAACCTGAACGCAACAGGGACAGCGACACCAACGACCCTCGTGGGAATGCAGTCTGCTGTATTCATGAACAACGCATATTTTACATGAACCGCTATCCCGACCGTGTTCCCTACAGCCGATGCTCAGTGAAATATCCAGGGGACTCGGAAACAGGTCGGAATCATAGGGCTGAGCACGTAGCTCGTGAAAGTTTCACATGATAGTTCTCCGAGAGGTTTGCTAATTGACTCACTGACTGACTCAACTGTAGCCGTCGAGAGAACGGAGATCTCCCATCGGCGAATCCGCCGTGACGCCAATCGAAGGCTCGCATCGGAAGAACCGCTGACCTGATACTAGCGTGAAACATTCATTACCCCAAGAGATGTCAAATGAAAGGAATCGTGAACAACCAGGACGAGGGAACCGAACACATGGCGGAACTTGAGGCCGCCAGAGAACCAGGTCTTCAGCTGAAGTGAACGGTCAGGAATGGTGGAATTACGCGCCTCGAGCCCAGAGAAGATAGCGGGGCCGCCACGACGTGAATCGAACGCAGATGCTCCTCGGCTGGGTTAATTATTCACTTTGTTAATAATTGGGCGTCGTCGCTGCGAAGGCGTCGGGTAGTTGTTGATGCTCATGGTAACGCGGATTGCGAAGGACATTCGGAATGCGATACTCATTCGAATTCAATCAATTTCCTCGGCCGCCACGTGACGGTATCGGGCCGAGTTCGCTCCGCACACCCTCTGGTGCTCCGCACACACGAGATGCTGTGATACCCGGTGGCTCAGTCCACTCCGATGGCCTCATCCGAGACGTCGATATGGATCCGAATATCATAACTGGCTCGTCACGGGAGTTTTCATACGGTCACGGATCTGAAGCGAATGTTCCCAAAGAGTTCCCTCTTCTGTAACTTGCGCCGTGTAGCGGCTATAGCACGTGACGTCGACGCGATGATTTTCGCCCACTCGGAGGGAGAGGGAACGGGCCCACTCCATTCGATTCCGGAAAACATATGTGAAACCTCCCACTGGTTTGCCTGCATTGATGCCAATATTCGATATTTCCCCCCGGCGGCGGCCTAGCTCGGTCCCTCCCGCCCTCCTGAATCTCTCCACTGTCCCTCCCCGTTGCCATCGGTGGCACTGGGTCCCCAGAGTCGCCCACAGCGATACTTGTCCCAAGTTCCTTCCCGGGAGTCTCCCGACGTCACTCCATAGACGGTCTGGCAATCGATGCGTTCTCAAAGCTCTCCTCCAAATGGAACGCTCTCCTAATTGCGGGACCGGCTAACCAGTCGGTCCGCAGTGAGATTTCTCTGCAAATCTGCACAGGAAGAATCCGGCGGAATGGAAGCTGGGGAATAGAAACGAGGAGCTGGGCATGGGCCCAACGAACGTAATTTTTGCTAAGGACGGCCAACCGTGCGGAGGCCCCCGTGTTCATCAGCAGCCGCGACTGGAACCCGGAGCGACTTCTTCGGCATTCGCGAGTGAGCCAGCACAGCATATACGTAGAAACGTACAACATACGTGGAGGATGAATGGCCGACTGAACGGATTGCCTCGCTCCTCGTTCACCTCGACCGCATACGCCAAGGACGCTGCAGGCCCATCCGGGCGTGAGGACGCAAATCTCAGGATTCCTCGCGTAGTTCTCCCCGACTGCTCGGTTGCACGACAGGCTCGCTCGCTCCTGCTTCGAGCGGCCGGAGTCAGTTCCATTGGCTGACGCGCGGAATCCCACTTCTGGGACTTGTCATGATGTCCTGCTACGACGCTTTAGCGTCGTCATCTTGTCAGTCAGTCAGCCAGCGAGCTCAAGCCGACCCTCAGTCAGGCCTCATCACTCCAGCGAAAAGACATCGGGGGAAGCGAACGGAGCAACGATAGCTCGCGATGAAATCATACGACGACAAGCGCGTCGGGGGAGGGGAGGTCGAGAAGGGAGTCCCGCACAAAGAGCTCGAAACCGGAGGGTCATAGATATTCAGGACGAGCATGCAAGCGCTTGTCGTCCACTGAGCAACACAAAGCAAGCGTCGATAGCCGACAGTGACGACAGCGGTCGACGTCAACAAGCCATTGATATCGTTGTGTCACCCGCATAGTTCTCTTCGGAGCATGTCAACACCGCCGTTCCTCGTGCTCCTGAGCCAAGTTTGATCCTGCGTCGGGTTGAAGAAGTTCGGAGCAAGGACGAAACCGGTAACTTGACGACGACGACGACGGCGGCGGCGGTGACTTCGATGGAGACGTCACCAGAACCGGAAGCCGAACAGGGATAGAACACCAAAGCTTTCGGTTCTGTTGCTGTTCCTCGGAGTGATGACGCGATGCGTTCATTGCACAGAGTCATGCGATAACGCGCATGGCCGCCGTATGCTTCATCGTCGTCGTCGTCGTTTTCATCGACCCGCCAAAACACACGGAGCACACCCCGACGGCAGACGGCACGGATACCGAGCCCGCTGTTTCTCAATTCATTGTTCGTGTAATATAGTTGAGAGCTTTTTCACTACCCGACAGGGAGAGGTGACTCGCGGAGTGCACGGCCTCGGAGCGGAGGAGAGAACGGCGAAGGAGGCGAAAAAGAAATAGACCAGTTCACAGGAGCCATCGAGTCGCAGCTATCTTTCTTATCACCTCGGCGGCTTGGTTGTTCAGACGACCGAGCGGACGAGCGAATTATCAGTACGCTGAGTGAACGAGTTTGTGTGAGGCGGCAATTACCAGCAAAGCCAGAGGCGGCACCCACTAGTTAGGTTTGTCCGTCTGCCTCCAGTCCGTCCGGCCGGCCAGATGTCTGCCCGAGAGTCCAGCCGAGGAGTTCCGTTCGCCGCCCCGGACCAACTGCGCTAGACAGACTGGGGCTCGGACATAACGTTCCTTCATCTAGCCCTTCCGCTTGCTCGCACGCTCACAAGATGATAATAGAGACGGTAAACGAAGCAAACGTAATTTCTTATCTCGAGCAGCAAAGTTCCTCTGTCAAGTCTCCTTTCTAGTCGACGGAAAGGAGCGCCGCGGAGAACTCGTCGACGTTTCGCCAACAATTTAATCCAATAAGGCCATCTTCCGCCTTCCCCGATGGGTCGGCGGCCTCACGGTCTGCTCGGAGCTTGCCCACGTTCTCCGGGCAGGAGTTTCCGCTCCAAAGTTGAAGTGTCGCCTGAAATCCCTCTGGAAAACGGCTCCGAGAACGGTTTGTCCGCGGGGAACAGCTCGGTCATAGTGTCCAGCGCCGCGAACAGGCCCGCGTGCAAAGGCCGCGACTGCCGAAGGCTTCCGACGAATCCCTACCTCCCTCCGCTCAATGGATCGGCATATGCTCGGTTGAAATACATACATCGTTGATAACGACGACTTGGGGTGTAATAATACTCACACCATATTAGAGCTTCCTCGGACCTCCTAATGGAGAACCTACTCGAGGGTCAAACCGGAGTTTCGGAGCGAAATTGACTACAACACTCATCCTAACAACCGTCTGAGTGAAGTAGTCACTCGTTCCCGCCCTTCGAGGGCGACGGAAGCGGGCAAACCCGGTCGGAGACTGGGCTGCCGGTAGGTCGCCCGGCCCCCACCGCGGCTTTGTTAAGGCCAGCTGAACGCGGCTGGTCTCTCCGACGGTCAAGGAGCATCGAGCCGTGCGCAGCCGTCTCAAAAAAGCTTGTTAGCCGAGCATGCGGGTGCCAAGTCCCGCGAGCTGCGAGGGGCCTAGACACGGCGCGAGTCGACGGCAGTTATTTCGCGCTCGGCGAGAACACGGAGTGCGCCCGGAGTCCTTAGATGAGCGAGGCTCGTGATTGCGCCTGGAGCAACCGAGATAGAAGAGAAGCAAGGGCATTCCTCGTTGAAAAACCTAGAATCGCATTCACGCGAAAGCGTCCCGTGCTCCACGGGCCCGAGGAGTTGCTGCTGCTCCTCGCGCTGGCCACCGCCTGTGCTCGTGCGTGGCCGCGCCCTTCCCAGAGAAATTCTCTTACGTTGAGACCTCGCCAGGGCCTACTGCTCGAACCCGGTCGTGCGGGATCGCGCTTCGGAGCATCAACTGGTCGGCCTCAAGAGAGCTCCCTAAAAACTCAACTGCCCTCGGCGAAGTAGTGCCGCTGACCGGCGAAGCGGCTGCGAAACGACAGCGCGATGATGTTGTCACCATGAACCCGGGGAACGAAGTTTGAATGAATGAGCCAACGAAATCCACGGTCCTTGACCATTCTCTATTCGCATCCGGGACATGTTCCCATTCAAGCGAATCGATTCGAACCGGGATGCTAGAACGGCGTCCGAGTTTTGTTCGAGATGGGCTCCGGCTCGGACGTGGGCAGGAATCTCGGTCAGCTGATCTGAGCGAACGCGTGGAGAATCGGCGGCCCTGAAGCTGTTTTGGAGCTTCTCAGTGAAAAGCCTCAAGGTCTGTTAGTTAGCCGCCGGTGCGTCGTTGTAATGGAAGAAGACGGAAAGCACGCTCTGGGGGAGCAGCGCCGAGGCATCAAACTCCGGCCACGAACTAAGACCCGTGCTCGGGAAAGGGGAGAAAGAAAAAAACTCTCCTCGAACTCCTGCTGCTGTCTCACACTTGGATTTCCGTTTGCGGGAAAGGTAATAACTTTCAAACAGAACACGGTCGTCTCAGGCTCGCGCTGCGCGGTCCGCTGTTCGTCCCTCATTCTTCTTCTGCTGCCGGTCCGAAGTGAGAGGAACGGCGACCACAAAACACTGAGAGGCCTTGGGAGAGGGGGAAGGTGTAGGGGGCAGGCGGCGTGAAGGAGGCAAGGACGAGCCCGCAAACGTAGGCCAGGGGATTCCGATACGGGGTCGAGGGTTGTATCCAGCGACAAGGAAACAAGCTTTCCGCTCAACTGTGTCCTTCCCCTCTTCATCGCTTTTATTCCCTCCTCCTGGTCTCCAGATTTCTGTTCCGAGTCCCTGGAGACCGCAGCGGCGGAATCACTTGTCCCAAACGCGATGTTTGCTCAATTGACGTTGCTCAGCATATCCTCGGCAACGCACGTTTGCTCCCGCGTTCTCGGACCGTCTGCTGTTTCGTCTGTGTGACTTACAGGTCCATGATATGTTTTCTCATATCCGCCTGTTTGTGGGTTTGTCAAGCTTTCGTTCTGCTTGCCGGGCTCGAAAAAGCATCTCGACCACCGACATGCCCAGCATGCCCTACGGACTTTGAGTGCGGTCGAAGCCCAGAGCAAAATACTGGCGACCAATACGAATCGGGGAGCCGACCTCGACGACGACGGCCGCAAACTCTCGTCAAACGCAAGTCAACGTGAGCTTTCCGATGACGTTGCCCGCGAGGTCGCGACTGTATGAGGTCGGGACTGCGTGCTAGCGTGGGTTTGAGTCACTGAATTAATCACAAGCTATGAGCGAAACCGAAGACAAGTGGGGAGAATCAGCGAGAGAGAGAGAGGGGAGGAGGAAAACGGCTGAAGCAAATCAAAGTGCTCGCCCGCAAGCGAGCGGGTCCGGAGGAAAGCAACCACTTCACAGACGTATTTGCGCCCAAGCCTCTCACGCACAAACGATGCTGCAAACCAAGTCACAACGAGATCGACGTAGCTCTGTCCCTACCCTGATACGAATCAACTGATCAACTTGGTCCTCGTTGCACATGAATTGGCCTACGCTCATCGGAGCCGCAATCTCACGCCGGGCTGGTTGAGGCCTTGCGCTGAGCGGCTGCTCGATTCGAGTCGGCAGAAGAGGGATCGCGGTGTGGAGGTCTCGTCCGGCGAGGTTCCCCATCAAAAGAGACTCTCGCTATATCACACGATGACAAAGATCAAGTCAACCGAGGATTTTCGCTGGATCTTCGTCTGATGAAGAGGTAACCTTGTGTCGTTCATTCATGATGTCATTTGATAATCAATAAATAGTGCGTGCAGCCTGTGCATGCGAATCAATCGTCCTGAGTGAGTGTTCACGTGGGCACAAGAGCGGAAATGAATACATGTACAATTTAGTCCTGGTTGACATCGCATGAATCGGTTGTCCTAGCTCTCATCTCGGACAGGGCTCGATCTTCGCACAAAACGTTACATCTTCTCCCAGTCTCGATCAGAAAACTTTGGCGGCGGTGTGCGCTTGTGGGTATGCGAAAACAGTGTCTGATCCGATGGTTTCTCTTGAATTTTGATCATATCTCGGTTCTTCCCATGTCGATGCGCTCTCTCCAACGGAACCAGGACGACACAAAAATCATCTTCGTTCAGGAGGCGCTACGTTGGATGCACTTCCAAACAGCGACTCCCCTGCCTCGCAGAGTGGGCTTTTCCGAAACCTCCCGCATAGCTCCGCGGACTCATGCTGAGCGCTTTACGTAATTAACATAAAAACAACCTCCGTGAATCTCTTGAAAATGTGAAAGCTCGTCCCGTGAGCACCGCGGTTTGATGTAGGCGCGTTTTCAGGAGCAATTCGTGATAACTATCATTCGAATACAACGTTGTTAACGATATCCCATTCCAGAATGCATCGCTGCATTGGAGGGTGCCCGACGAGCTTCAAATGTCCGCTTCTGCAAAATGAAAAATTGCGCAGCTCTGTTACGGAACGCGAGTTGTTCGTAGGGTGTCAAGAGGCGTTACTGTCCGTAATTAAATTGGTGTTATTATAACTCATCTCGGCAGTGTCCGCGACGAAGGGGCGGTTGCGACGACGGGGCCAACGACGAGTTCAACGACGAACCAGCCCACACGGCAGTTGAGTGATGCCTTTTCTCTCTGAGCTCGGTCAGTGTTAACTAAGCGAGTGTGAGAGAGCTAGCGAGCAAGCCTTCCTGTCGACCGGTCGCGCAGACAGCTAGTTTGCCAGGAAATGAGGGAGGAGAGATCAGCGAGCTCAAAACTCGAGTAATGCATTCACTGAGAGCACCAGCATCTCATCATCTGTTCAAAGAGCTTTTGGAACATCTTGGACTGTGCGAGAACACAATTCAGACGGTCATGTTCAACGACGGCGTACGGCACACAGGCGCGAAACTCGCGAGGGGACCAAGAAAGGGATCCTCTTCGAAGGCTCAAGGTTTATCTTGTCCTTTACTTCGTTCTCTGGCGTGCCGATCGTTCATGTCGATATCGTTGTTAAACCCATATTTGGCAAACACGGATTTAGCAGGTTCTGGGTTCCTAGGGTTCTCTGAGTTCTCCTCCGACTGTGTAGCCAATAAGGATCCGGCCGAACGGGCATGAACGAGTCCGAAGCTCGTAATTGCACGACATTAATTAGTAATACGATCGTACGCACAAACGAACGACGGGACAAGCGAGCTACAGAGCTGGTCCCGAGCGCACTCCCTCGTCCTGCGCAGTCCGCAATAAAGCTCGCCTCAATGGTCTCTCAACTCTTTTCGAATCCGTCTCAACCAGTGACTCAGCTCGCTCAACAGACCTTCCCAGATTGGCTACGTGTTCGTATACCGCAGTGAAGAGACAGCTGAGATCACTTAAAGACCACCTCGTCCCATTCCTACAACGGCGGGTGTGATGTTCAGATGTGCCAGTAAAAGTATTATCCTTGAAAAACTACATATATCGCCCGTTTCGGGAATTCGCTCTGGGAATCGTCCCCACCCGATCGTGATGAGGGACTGCACTATATAGAGCAGCTGTTTTCAGTCGTCTCGCTATTCGGCGGTCGGAAGGTCGGTCAGCCCAGTGGGCAGTCAAGCCGTCGAATGGAGAACGCTCATATTATCACTCGTTTGGTCTGTTTCGGTTCGTGAGTAGAATACAAAACGGTTGGAGCCCTCTTGCCCTCGTTGCGGTCCCGTTTTTGCCGCAACCCCGCCCGGTTCATGTGTCCCTCTTTTTCCGTCCCGGTCGCGTCGAGGCTTCCGTCGAATGCCTGCCGTTTGGACGCGGGATCTCGCTTTATCCGGCTCACTGAATCACTCCGAGGATTAGAGGAAATTTATGGAATGCAGCGGGCGGTCACCGTATACAGGAGCCGATCGGCGAATGGCGCAATGAAAAAGTATCCAAACCGATTCGGAGGAAACGCTCTCAGACAGGGAACCTATTGAGCCGGCTTTACGAGGCCCTGGATAAATGGACACGTCAACGCGTAAATGAGTCATCTAAGGTTGCCATCGATGGAGCATTGCGCGGAATATATTCAGCAGGGTACAATACACGAATCTGCGCATGCGCAAATGATGATTGATTCCAGGAAGAACACAGGGCTCCCAAACCTTGATCATGCATGAGGAGGTGAGAGCGAGGAGACTGAGTTCGCGTTTCGAGGCGGCCGGCGATTGCGCTGTCAGAGGACAGAAATGACAAAAGGTTTACGCGGGGTCGGACGAGCAGGAGGTGGTCATATGAAAGGCGGGAGACCGCAGCGCAAGGTTCAGGGGGCACGGATCCGGGGGTTGAGGTCTAACTCGTCGTAATCCCACATCGAACTAATCCATCTCAGTCCGCAAGCGCCCTCTCGAGACCCACCCAGCGAGATATTGAGCCGAGGGGGAGAGGCGAGGCGGAAGGGGGTTCATAATTAATTGGAGCTAAAATACTCCGTCTATATGAGTGCGAAGACCCACCTTACCCCACAGCTCCTGGTGAGACATCCGTCTGCGGCAGCCGCGCCACCAGTTCGCCCGCTCACCGCTCTGAAGACAAAACCTCATGCCTCCGAGTTGGCTTCCGCCTTCGGAAAACGATTCTAACCGTCGCAGCGTTCAGAGAGCGTGAACCGACTCAGAACAGCCGTAAGCAACTTTCGCTTTTTCCCGCTCCGTGATTGACTCTCGGCGCACCGCCAAGAGGGCAGATGGCATTCCTGCTCTCCGGATCCCGTTCAACAAACTTATCCGCGAAGTTCTTCACAAATCTATTGCCGATCAGCTCCCCGCTGCTCCTACAGGAAGAGCACGCGGCACGACGCCCTTCCACTCAGTCAGACCGGAGCCGATAACTCACCTGGAAAAAGAACGAAAGAACTTTAGCCCAGCAGCTTAATTCGTTGCGGAGAAAATTCCCTCCTTTTTTTCTTCTCTTGGAACGACTTCAGCACAATCCCGAGCACTGAGCGATCCCGCCAGTCAACGCTCTGGGATGGATCGTAGTTAAACAGCGTTGGCGCTTCAGCGTCGGTCAGCAGATTTTCAGTTCGTACCGCTTGCTGAACTTTTCCTCTACACCCTCCGCTTCTCTAACGCGGAGTTCCTCTCTCGTGGTTCCCGCTCTCAACTGCGGCCGACTCGGACTCACACGGCTGTCGAGTTGAAGTGAATTGGAATTCTCAAATCGACCTCGAATCGTTTGTTTCATCTGACTCAAATCAGAACTAACGATAATAATCATCCGATTAACGTGAGACTGGCAAGGAGAGGTAATAATGAACGATGGAAGAGATCCGCTCACCCAGTTGAGGTGATAAGGGGGAGGTTCCTGAACAAGAAAGTCCCCAAGAACAAGTACGCACTCAGCATGACCGAGACTGAGGGTGAACAGAGAGTAATGCAGAAGAAGTGCTGCAGCAACGGGAAACGAAAACCCATACGAAAAGGCTAAAATGGGAACAAGATATCCCGCCGGCGTGGGTTGGCTCGTCCGAAAGAGCGGGGATTTGTCGGAGCACGTGGATTACTTTATCACTCGATTCTTATTCTTTTTTCTCCCTTCCTCAGCGATTCGCGCTTCCGACGACGTCTCTTATCCTTCTGTCCCGTTTCGCCATCGGTTTCAGTCCGTCGCAATCCGTTGACTGCAGTTCCTGAGATTGCGCTCTATAGCGACTCCGCCGAACAGTACCCACCCAAATCAAATGAGAATGCGAGGAGAGGTGGGAAGCCATCGGTCTCGCTCGAAGCTCTCGAGCATCGAGAATCATCACAAGGAGACCCGCGGGACGAGACTCGGTCCTTCAAGTCAACTAGAAGGACCCCGGTTCTGCCCTGCTTCGAACAAATTACAGCTGGGGACCAGACCTTGGACTAGGACCTGGCTCGGAAAACTGGAGCACGTATCGAGATTGAGTGCGCTGATGAACGCGGAATCCCTGCTGAATCAGTTGGTCCGTCAACCGTTAGGCGCCTCGAGTGTCAAATTCAGTGAAGCCCGCTAACCCAAGTGCCGGCCCGCAGCGACGTTAAGCTCTCGGCAAGGGCTTCCGTCACGTCTGAGAGACGCAACGTTACTCAGGATGTAACACATAGCGGACAAAGCAAACGTAGGGCAAGCCGGGTCAAAGACTGGCTCGCGTCCGAGGCAGAGACTCAAACAAACTCGCGCATCAAAAACTCTGACGGATTCAAGCCGCGCGTTAATCTTTCTGAGGGTCGAGCTCTCGTTCTGCTCGCTCGTTCGTTTATGACCGAGCCGGCTGGTGTGAATGAACCGGCGCGGAAATCCCGCAACTGGAAACGGAGAAGCGAGAGCGCGGCTTGTTTTTCAGTTCGTTGGTTTGTGAGCCTCGGCTCAGACCTGCTGAGGGTTTCGTTCCAAAGCGCCCATGGGGCCGGGTCCAACGCGGAACCCCAGGGTCATCATCACCGCGGTCTCCCTACGGTGATATCAAGCGAACGATCCAGCCGAATGAAAAGCTCACCCCGCGAGGTAGGGGAGCAAGAAAACGAAAACAGCAACAATGAGAACTACGATGGCAACAACAAGTACAAAAATCCCTTATATATGAAAGAGCATCACTACATAAAAGGACAGTGACGACAACGACGACAACTAGAAGAGAACACACAACAGCCACGACGACGGCCGCATCAACATAAACAGCGGCAACAACCACAAAAACAACAAAAGCAAACGTAGCAGCGCCCACGGAAACGGCAAAAGCGCTACAGGGGACGATACTCCTCCGGGACGGTGAGCAGTGTCAAAGTCACGATTATTGTCCAGATCTGAAGGCGGCGTCAACGTTGTTGAGAGCTCTGATGTCGTCCGTCGTGGAACTTCCAACCGAACAAACCCCTGCGACGACGTCAACAACCTTGCCGATGAGGAGGAATAGCAACGGAATGCTGGCTGCAATATGAGTGCGCTGAGAAAAGGCGAAAAAAAAAAGACGAAGAGGGAAACGACGAGGACAAAGAAGAAAAGCAGTTTCTATTTTGCGCGCTTGTTGCAAGCAGCCAACAATGCGACTCGAGGCAAGGCTGCGCGAAACGGGGCACGGTGGCATCTCAAGGCGACGCAATGCAAGCAGTGTTTCGCGAATCTTGAGAATACTTGTCGAGTTTTTCTCCTCCCGTGCTCGACGAAACGAGCATCGCACTTCGGATGCCATCATGATTCCTTTTCGGAGTTGCATTGCTCCGCCGCGTGCTTCTTGGGTTTGCTTGGCAAGAAAAGTCAGGCTCTTGCACCGCGTATACAGAGGACGCGCGGGGTGTAGTAATGGCGCGTTTTTCCCAGCGGAACAACTGTTCAAATGATTGTTGCCGCAGCGAATCAGTTTTTTCCCCGAATCGGTTTCCTAATACGTTTTCAACCCTATTGAGAAGCTTTCGACGCCCGCTCTCGCCGAGGACACTCACGAGGTCTGCGTTCCGCATTGATTTCTCGACGGATCAATCCCAGTACCATGACACCGTCCGAAGGATTCGCGAGACAGAGCCTGCCCTAAGAGGGGCTGAGGGTGGAATGAAGGGAGAGAGAAGGGCAAAATCGAGAAGACGGTTCCGGTCAGCTCGGTGTTGGCTGTCTCCCTGAGGATAATCCTTGGGATCCGGCGCGCGACGATCATGAGCTCCGTATCAATGAGTAGAAGCCGGAACGGATCGTTTGAGATTAGGTTTGCAGAGAGCCCATGGCCACTCGAACACATTCAGAAGAGAACTCATCCAGACGCCGACAAACACGGGCAAGGAGCAGGCAGTTAGTTGCCGCTCCGACGGAGGGAGGTTTTGTTCAATAAAACGAAAATTAATGTGGATTATTTGCACAGCGTGACTCAGAGCCCTTGAACTTGTCCCAGATGCCCCCGTCTCGCACAGCCTCAGTTGATCCGAATGCCTCCAGAGCCAACAGACGCTCCAGATCCTCCGGGGTCGCTCTTCCGTTGTTTGGCATTCACCCCCTCTCCAATCTTCGTTCGTTTTTTGTTGCTCCTTCCGCTCGTTCGTTCTCCCGCTCACAGCGGGGACCTAGGCAGCGCACGGCAAACATCGTTGTAGGCCTCGTGTTGTTCGGCCCATCTTAATCTACAACCTACGAGAGCCCATTGTAGCCATTCCATTTTTCTCTGAGGTTGTTAAGGTCTATCGGCGGGGCAAGTTGCTCCTGCGCAGCTCCCCTCTATCATCAGCTATTGGTGCTCCCCCGTTCCTCCTGTTCTCCATGCTCCCAGTCGGCCTCTCCGTAGCGACGCTTATCACGCAGCCACCACCACATCCGAGTTGCAACAGAGAACAGCGCCAAACAATATGTTTATTAATGTACGACTTCCCCCGTCGTACAAGTTGTAATGGCAGGAACAGCAGCAGGCCGAATCTCGTCCGGAAGACATGATGAAGTGTGTCGGTATAGCTGCCGGGGACGGGGGGCGACAGCGACCGCGGGGAAGCGGGAGGGCAAACAGGGTAGGCCAGAGGGCAGGCAGACGGGCAAACTGACCATCGCAGACGAAACCGCGGAGTGGGCGGCCAAGTGAGCATGATGAGGGCAGAAGGCTGTGTGACGTTCTCCTCGGTGCAGTGTCCTCTTCCTGCAGCAAGCGATAGAGGGGATCGAGATCGGAGGAAACCCCAGGAGGAGCCGCTCTTGTCGGTGCGGCGGGCTCGGCCGACCAGCCGAGAAAGCGACCAATGAGATGCCCCTTGCCTTTGGTTCCGGTCTCCGGAAGGGTATGAGGCTTGGCGAGGCATTAATGCCTCTTCCGGTCAGGTGGGGAGAACGCGTGAGTGCACGCGAAAGGCTGAAGCCCTGGCCAAAGCTAGTGTGGCGACGACGACTAGTGGACGACTCGATGAGTTTATCTCTTTACCGAGAGGGTCGACTGTGCTCTCCAGCTTCGGGCTCCCCCTTCCCCTCCCCCGTCTCCTTATTCCTCATTCTTCCTCCATGCGGCAGTCTTCGTTGGGAACGACCCCCTTCCCAAGCAGTGTTCTCGATCACCTCCTTCTCCGACTCTTCCCTCGACTCTGCTATGAGCTGAAAATCTCTTCTCGAAGCGTTTTGACTGGCTTCCGACGTATGAAAACAAAGCTGGGGTTGTAACCCCCCCCCCCCCCCCTCCCCTGACGAGTGTGACCCTCCTCCCTGGCTCGGCTTCCAACTCTGAACTACAAACATCCTCGAAACCTGTGCTCGAGTGCCTGAATCGGGAGTCGAATCATGGGTTTTGCGGGTTTCGGAACTAGATTCCAGTACAACAAGTCAAGTTTTCCAACATCGTTCCCAGCAGGCTGAGACGAGCTGGTTCGTGACATCGAGAAATTCACACACCGGGCTCATTGTGCCGGGATTCCAATGCGAACAACGTTCACCGGGACGGATGAGGGGGGCTGGCTCATGCATGCGTATTCGTAAGAAGGAGCCTCTACTGAATGCGTTACGAAATTTCCGCATGAAGATTCGCTCGATTCCGGCTCTTGACGTCGACGTTGCTGTCATCGGGTTGACAAGGGCAGTCTCGTGTTGCGCGGAGCACAATCTACGTACGCAACAATGTGACAAGTGTGTTCCGAGCAGCCTTTCTCTTTCTCCCTCTGTATCCATAACAAGAACTCAGTCGATAAGTGAAACATCTGAGAGTCCTCGTTTGTCGATGTTGTTCTCCGGTCGACTGCCGCGCCCAGGAACGTATTCGATAACGGTATGACTCCGGACTTTGTGGGAGAAACATGGAACATCGTTTCGCTGCATGAATACGCCATGATTTGTTCCGTTCTAAGCGATCGAGGTGCGGAGCTCATTATCAAGTGTGTATGGCCGAGTCGGCTCTTGCGTCAAAAACTGCCGCAAGGTTTATGTTCGTCTGATTTCAGGAAGGAAGTCACTCCGTAGAGTGAACTCGTGTGCTGGACATCCTTACTCCACTGAATCCAGCAGGTATCCCCGATCCACAGCGCGGGAACGATGTCAATCAGGCACTGTGGTTTGCATTTCATGTTCGCACGACTAGGCACGGATATGAGCTCTTGCTTGTTTGATCCGAGCGCGGATTCCAGGCATTCCTGGCGGACTCCTAGGCATCAGTGACCACACCTGATCCGTTGCGATGAGTCGACAAAGTCGAGCAGGCTCTGCTGAACTGAAGCAACGTGGCTCGGACAGAGCGGATAGCGAGTTTAAAATGCTAACGGAGTCTCTCGTGTCGCGTCCGATTGTGTTGAATTCTTTGTCGTTTTTGGTCCATACTGGCCGAACTCTCAGATGCATAATTCACTGCCGCATATTCGGAAGCGTGAGTCTGTACCATAGGAACTGCGGGAGCTTGTGCTGCTGTGCGAGCTCTTGCCGATAGTGACCTTCGATTCGAGTTCGACCATTCGTACGGGGTCCTGCGGCTGACAGCTCGGCTGGTTACTCTCCTCTGTTCTCATCATACATCTCCCGCAATAGCTAGGGCAGCGGCTAGGCCGTTTGCCCTGCTCGGATGCCGGCTACCTGGTCGGTCGAACAGCAGCCCTCCTGGCACCAGCCGTCCGCCTGGTAAAGTCGACCGGCTCGTCGCGGCTGGCTGTGACAGAGTCATAGAGCAATAATAAAATTATTTCGACTTGATCCAAGCCAGCTCACGTCGCTCGGCGACGTCACGCTCCATCCCGCGGCAGATGAAGCCGCAGGGTCACAGAGATTCCATCAGTTTCGCGTCTAAATCGCGCTTCGAAGACTTCGTTGACACCGTATCACTCAACCACGTCAATTATGCATTCGGACTTCGATTCGTTCTCCCCATGAGTGTGTGGACGTGCGCGTGCTCCAAACCCGCTTTTCAGAGGTGTCAACCACTTCCCCTGAGTAAGTCGGCATTTCTTTTGCTACAGCTCCGCATTATAATGAGACGCCTTTTTGGGCCAGCGCGGCTTCGCTGAGCGTTATGAGACGTCACGAGCGTACTCATGGAGTTTGAAAGGACGAGCGGGCGGATTCGGGGTTCCGAGCCCGCCGTTTCGCAACCAGAAATTGCTGGTACGCGATGGTATTCATTTTTCCAGGAAGGAAGGTACACAATCCAGATTATGCCGTAGTCCCAGCACAGAACTCCCGGATTCACAGACCCACAACGAATTCCGTATCTTCTCATCTGGTTGAGGGTACGCTCGCGCAGATCCGCAACGGCCCCAGCCAATCGTTAGCGCTCACATTTTTTGATCCGATTTCGGGCATGTGCCGGAGACACGAGCCGAAGTTGATCTCCTACGCCGACAGGTCTTTTACGAGCAGTTTCCGCTCCTGGGCCGAGGAGAGTATTTCGCGGAAAGACGGATCAGCTCGACTCCCGGGGGGGGGGGGGGGGGGGGGGGGGGGGGGGGGGGGGGGCGGATCCCACTCTAGGGATGTCCGAGTGATAGCAACTTTGGATGATCATCACGCACTCGCTTCGGACTCTGCCCGAGCGGCCTCATCCAAATGTCGACTGGCGGGAGAGGTCGGATATCCACTCTTTGGTATTCTCTCTCCGGGATTTCCGCTCCGGGAGTGTCGGAAAACTCCCCGCAACCTGGATGGGATGCACCAGGCACACATTTGTTAACGAATTCGCAGTGGACTACGGGTTGAACGTCCAATCAGGTGCCCGCCCGGTGCTTTGTTCCAATGAGCTTCAGGTGAGTTTCCCGAAAGGATACCACGGAAAGTTAGAGAGAGCCCCCCGGAAGTAGCTGAAGCCCGGACTCGTGAGTGGCTCCACGTCGAAGTTTCTGAAATCTCTCTCATGAGCGGGAAGTGTCCTCAGCGCCGACACTCGGTCCTCCAGATACCCGGGGTCCACAGATTGTTTGAAAAAATCGCGATCGAGGAGCAACATCACGGAGCATTATTCAGGTCTCAGTCTTGTTGGAGAATACGTTCAGGACTTGCTTCCCACACAGACTCCTTCAGCTCGGGGGAGGAAACAATTAAATCGCGCAGCCGCTCCGAAACACTGTGTCTGTACAGGCCTGCAATAGGACGTAATTTGTCAGTCGAATCAGATCGTGACCGGGACCATGTCACAAAAATAATAATACCTTTCCTCGTGTCACGCGCCAACCGGCGTGACCTCAAACGGCTCGCGGGGCGCACTTCGACCCCGATTCGTCGTTCCCTCCACCCGCCCCCTAGTGTCGAAGCCCCAACCGATTCCTACGCACCGTCTCTAACCAGTCTACGGAGTGCCCCCGGCTCCGTTTCGGCCCCTGTTGGCCCTCGAACGGCCCTGGCTCCCCATCGGTTCACGGAGTAAAGCCTCCGAATCCCGCTTTCCCCTCCCCCCACCGACAATGTCCGATCGTAAGCCCGCCGAGCGTGTCATCAATACTTTGATCAAAACGTACCAATTTGGAATGTCGGTCCGAAACTGAGCCTTTGTGAATTGAATACGTCGAACGACTGCTCGAACCGACCGCCTGTCTCCCTCGGGTCCGACCAACCGGAGGTTCCGTCGGTTGTGGAGCAGGCGAGCAGCAACTAGCGCGCGCTTGGAGAGATCACTCCCTTCGTGGAACGCACACGCCGCCACTGGCGTCAGCGGAGAACAGGACAATCGCTGTCTCTGCCGTGGGCACCGCTGTCAACTTTACCGGGCTCTGATCGCCCTCTGATTCGGAACACTTTCTCCTTGACTCCGGAGGCAGCTTTCTACCGTGCACGCGGTCGATGCTGCAGTGACCTTCCTTAGGCCGATTATTAGTGACGTCGAGATGCTTTCGCTCGAGGAATTTCGTGGCCAACGAAAAAAGAGGAAGATAGGTCGGTAGTCTGGGTAGCCGAACCACTTTGTTGCTCTCCCTGGCTCATTCTCCCACCTTGAGCGAACAAACGAACGCGGCAACGAGCGGGCGAGTCGGCAGCAGGGTAACCCAACCTAACAGCAAGGCATGGCGTGCCCCGAGTCCATCAGGCCGTCACACCTGTCGTGACGAACGAGCTTTGAAAATTTATTAAAATTACCGGAGGGCTCCAATCAAGGTGTCAGAGACTTACGTTTGTCGCGCACCATTGAAACGGGAGACATCGGGAACAGTCGACTGAAAACTTCTCGAACTCGGCGCCACCAGATCCGGGTTCCTCGTCATCCAGGAGTCTCCAGAGTCCGTACTCGGCGTTTCCAGGAGATTCCGTGATTGGTGCGATCATTAAAAACATGGCGATCGCGAGGGCTTCACCATTTTCAATTACCTCTCAATGACCTCGCAGATCCGATTGGGCTCGGAACGCCTCTCCCTAGAGCGCACCAGGAATGGTCGATGCTCCCTCTTTCCACTCGATGGAATTCCATCAAGTGATTCCGGTGCTCGATTAGATGAGAGCTCCCGGGAAGGTATGGCTTCCAGGGCAACAGAGATAAGGCTCCGGACTCGCAGCCCGGAGAACGCCAACTTCCTTGTCAGTGAAGTTTTCAGAGGGAATTCGTCGACCTCGATCGGAACCTCAGATCATCGACTTCTCTAATGATACGCTATTTCCCGAGAGGCTTCGCGGAGGCTCAACTGGACGAAGCTGTTCTCCAGAACCTCGGCAGCTCGGAAACGTGAATCATTGCCCGGGTCGGAGGTGATACTCCTTGTTCGAGGAACGGCCCTGGTCCCGATCGGGGAAGCGGGATCCCACACGAGGTCTGGACGTTTGGCGAATCCTCTCCTCGACGAATTCTTGGATGATTGGAGCTTCATGAGAATCCAACGGACGCGAAATCCAAGACGGAATGGATCGGAGTGGGAAGTCTGCGAGAAAACAGGATGGCGGTGGCATACGAGAACGAGAGGGGAGATTCTGAGGGGATGCCTAACCGAGGGACAGATTTTGGGAGTGACTGGAGCTTTCTTCTCACATCGATCTTCTTCTTGTTGGACCACCACCACCACTCTGCCGAGTCTCTTACTGACAGACGGCGTGTTTCACCGGCCAGGGAGAACCTTTCGTCCACGGCTCGCGAGAACTCGAGTAAGACTTCCCGAGGAACGGCTAGCGACACACCGCCGACAGATTATGAAATTCAGGCAAAGTTTTCCGAAACACGACCAAATCCTGATGAGCTCATCCCATTCCTTGCAAACACCTCTGAATGAATGAGATGGTCTCCCTCGCAAACAGCGTACGTAAATTGGACCCTGTCTTCGAGAGTCCCGGCGGAGCGAATTGACGAAGTCGACTTCGATCACGATCAAAAGCGGTGCGACCTTGATGGCCAGAGGCTGGCTGCTCGCAACATAGTCTGTTCCGGCGAAAAATCCATGACAGATCCCCCGTCGATTCACGACGAAGCGGGTGTTTTTGCTGCTTCGCCACATATTCGAGCACAGACTCGTTTTGACGAAGATAGAACTCAGAGGCGCAAACTGTCGAGCGGAACAGTTGGTCGGTTTTTCGCAGGATGGCTGGGTTGGATGGGTCGACCGCGTGGTCATGAATGTGCGGAGGTCGGCTGCGCAAGACAAGCTGTTTTGAAACGGACGGACGGAGGTTGAGCGACCACCCTTCGCTCCCCGCTTTTCTGCCTGAACTTGAGTGGAGTAACGGCAGTATGGGCTGTCCGTCAACTGGACGCCTACTGCACGTTTGGGAAGCGAGCGGACGGCTCCCGACTGTTAGTCTTTTGGACTTGAACCGGACGAAACTTCTTGCTTGTGCTGTCTATTATGTTCTTTGTCGACGAGCTCGTTGGCTTCTGTCGTATTTTGCCTCGGCCGCCATGCGGGAAAATACCGAGAGCACGCAGACAGAAGACATCGTCAACAATGGCCTCTCAACAGGCAACGACTAACGGACTAACTGACTGCGTAGCGGGCGGGTTTTCTGGTTGGTGGAAAAGACTTCTCTTGTGCGCCATTGCGTATGTGTCTCCGTGTTTGTTCGTGAGTGTGTTTGTGTGCCCACAATTAGTCTGTTTGCTCCACTGGTAAACGAGCAGCTGCAGCAGCACCGTGTCAGACGTGCTTACATCGAGAAGTAGCAACAGTTCCCGGAACAGGAGGATGTCGTCGCGCGCTCGACGCTTCGCTCTGGCAAAAATGCGTCCTCCTTCTACTCGTATAGACCGTGACACCCTTCATACCCCCTGTCACTGAGATGACAGTCGCCATCTCCTTCGAGTTGAAGTTCATCTGGAGAAACATCGTCCCGTTCGAGGCCGAGTCCTTCATTCAATCAAACCTACTCGGTCGCGAGTTTGTCTGAAACGCGCGTCGACTTCGGAGCTCCAGAATGGCCAGGCGGGCTGTGGCGGAACGTCATGCCCGAGACAAACGAATTCAACCGGAAACCAAGGTCGCTTCGACGATGAATACTGCACGAAGAGCAAAACCACCAACCAGACATCACGAGATCCGAGCGGTTCTGAACGCGCTGTGAGCTTCAAATCCAGGCAGTTCCGTTGCCATCCGCAGTACAGTGCTTTAACGCCACGCTGGAACGAATTCGGCACCGCGGTGCCTCCTTCACGCTGAAGACTGAAGCAACAATTTGCCCAGCTCCAGCGAGTCTTGATTTTCCCCCTGCTTCCAAGGTGTTGTGCATTTCCAAGCAGGACCGGCGAACTCTATTTGCAAGCTGGAGGCAGCCATTGCGCATTCTCATATCTGGTCCTCTTGGGCTTGTTCGTAGCCCGGTTCCGAATGGAATCCTCGCGAACAGTGCCGCTGTCGCCGCCGCCTCCGTACAGACGGTTCGTCGCTCTTTTACACAGGTAGAAGATGATGGATACCTAACCTAACCCTTTTTTGAGGTTCTCGAGGACGAGAGTGAATTTCAGATTCTCCAGCGGCGGAGGCAGTTTCCTTTCTCCGTAATTCCTTTTCAATAGAAGCTGAGGAGGGTTCAGCGGGTTCCGCAATCTTCATCGGGTTCCATCGAGGGGCTTTGTGTGCGAGCGGTATGGAATGCATGTAAGCGTATGTATGCGACCGCCCACAAAAACTCCGTGCTGTAGCTGTTGTAGGTACGAGACACGAGGTGATCCCTCCGATAAGGGCGAGAAGTGTTTTTGTACTCCCGTCGTCGCCGTCGAAACCGAAAACGGCTAGAGTGTTTAGGCAGACGTCCTGTGTCGGGCGGTCGGTCGGGTCGAGCCATGCAGGATAACTCGGATTTTTCCCTCCAGGCTTTCTTCCGCTAAACTTGGCCAGAATTCAGGAGCGCGGCTCGAGAGTCGGCCGATATCGAACGCATTCCGAACGTATTATAGTCGGCAGGAAAAGTGTACCGAGAGATATGTCGTCTAGGGCTGCGGGGGCACCCAGTAGGGGCGGGCGGACTCGCTGCCCATATCTCGCCTGCTCGTCCTCACACCACAGATGTCTGGTTTTCATAAAAATCATAAAAATTCGTCCATTAACGAAACCCGGCTCTGTGTGCGAGTGTGGCTCCGAGCAGCAAGTGGCCCTTTGGACTAGTTGTAGGAAAGCACGTTAGGAGAAAAAAATCGGAGGGAATTGAACGGACCGCCCAACCGACGTCACTTCGCCTCCTGCAGGAACCGCAGCGCGGTCGAAACGAACCACGGCTCAACTCTGGAGCGGTTTAATCTTTAAAACTAATATTTTCGTTTCCGTTTCCAGATTTCCCTTCAGAGTCGGCGAGCCAAGCAGCACGGCACCCCTAACAGATCGGTAGCGAGGATTAGATCCAGCTTCGTTGGAATGCAACAGAAATCCGAACAGTTCGCTCCGTGCGAAAGGATGCTGATCCGATGTCACTCAAGTCGTTGCGTGATCTCGCATTCCAAGCGATCAACAAGGATCGCGAGATCCTCGACGGATTGCCACGAGCTCCGCGAGGTCGTCGAGAATCGAACCACCGGAAAACATGTTCCCTCCGACCTATGACGACTCGCGAACGTCGAAAATATAAATATTTCAGAGTGAGCCGAGAACGTGCCCGAACGTGTTTCGACCCCAAGAATGTTCGCGAGCCCACAAGCGCTCGATTTGAATCATTGGTTTTCAACTGAAATTGTCGAAATCACTCGAGAACGAACGAAGCATGATATTTCGAGGCGTAGACCCCCGTCCGCTCTCTCTCCAACCCCGACCAGCGATCGGGTGCTTCCCTCCGGGCTGGCGCTCCTCATCTTCGTCGGCTCAAATTCCCTCCAGCCATTCGTCGAGCAAAACTCCGTGACGAGGCATAGGTAAACTTCATTGACATTAACTCAAACCTTTCCGGCGATCACTGCCGTAGCGTATCAAGGCAACGCCTGCTCAATTCGATCCAATCCGTGACCCAATCGGAGGTGATACAACTATGACGATCGATGGAACTGGAACCTCGATGTTTGTCGTGCTGCAAGCTTGACCTCGCAAGAGTGTTCGACCTTCGAACCGAGTTGAAAGCAAACACTGCGGACGTCTCGGAGGTCGAAATCATGCCAGGCAAATGGAATCGCTACCGCTCGGCCTGTTTATCGATCCAGGCTGATCCTCCCAAAATTCCGGTGAGGATTGAAAACTCCCGGCTCGGTCACCATCGCGAGCCCAGTAAGAATCCCGTGGACCATCCTCGGAGTGAGAGCGTGGAGGGCAGAGGTCGAACCCACCGCCTCTACTTTGTAGACCCGCTCGCGGGAAGCGTCAATGTGACAGCCACGAAAACTCGCGCTGTCTGCTCGTGCCGTCTACTGCCCTGTGGAGATAGATTCGTCTTCGGAAATATAACGCTCTATTTCTTCCTCTCTCCCATTTCCACTCTCTCTCTCTCTCTCGCTATCCCTGCCTCGCTGTCGGGCGCTCTTATTTTCTTAACATGTTCTGATCGCCGCTCACCTCATCGTTGATGGAGGAAGGTGCAAATTTCCAATTTGCTCCGTGGCGTGAATTCCACAACGACGGGAGGGTGCGGGACAGAACGCCGAGAGCTGTGATTCTTCACCCTATCGCTTCCAAATGAATTTCATCTACGAGCCATTAATGAAAAACTCGATCGCGTTCAAACTCTCAGCGGGCTCCCGGAGAGTTGGAATCTCAGCGAGCTCCGTAAGACTCGCTCGGCGGCGATGAGGTGGTTGCGTCGTTCGCTCGCTCGAAAATTAATTACAGACCTCGCTTGCCCTTGAGACCGCGGCGGCTTTCGGCAGAGCAGGCTCTGGCGGTAACGAATTAATCAAAAATTATTCGACTTGTTTTCACTCACTGCTTGATTGAGCGGCGGCCTCCGCGCCGAACCATTTATCTCCCTCTCCATGCCGTCGCCGCGAACGAGCTTCCCATATCGAAATGCAACCAAACCCATTCGAATTCACGTTTCGGATTGGGATATTTTTCCCCTTTTGAGCCGTGATTGAACCGCCGTCATTTCTCATCGCGGAACGGATTCTTTGGAGGGCAGCGACTGCCGATGTCGACAGCGGACGCTCCCATTGACGTCAGGAGAATGGTCGCTTCTAGCCTCATATCAACGTTTTGTTCATAGTTGGTGGGCGAGGGATTATTCCGGGTCCACGAGTCGGCCCGACCTGACCAGGCTAACATCCGAGTCGGGGCAAGAAACGAGAGCACTACTTGAGAACGGTCGTCAACGGTCCCCCCAGCGAAGAAAGACAAACCGACAAGGTTTACCAAACCCAGGAACCAGCTGCGGCAGCGGAGTCGATGCGCCGATAGAGTGATATAGAAAGCTTCGACTTCCGTGTTGTTTACACGAGGGCACAGCGCGAGGAGGTAACAAGCTCAGAGTTAACAAACTCAAGCAACGAAACAAGGGACCGAGTTGAATAAACACCTCCGACCGAACCCAACCGGGGGATCACAAACGAGAGCAAAGAAATGCGCGCCCGATAATCACGTCGGCACAAACACAAGACGCAGCCTGTATCGGTTTGGCGCGTGTTCCGCGAAGCCATCGGGGCTATTTCAGGCGCCGACACGATAAAGCTCATGATTGAGCCCACTTGAGAGAAAGAGCCGATCACGGCTCCATGAGTCATCCTGGCATTTGAGGTACGCTTCTGCGATTCCGCCATCGCCTTGGTGGTGAACTTGGCGATGGTAAACTCGACAAACAGGGTACGAGCCCGAGGCGGGGAGCTGACGGAATTCACTCTTCAACAAAAAGATGATTATGATTGGTGGTGAGAGTATCCCCATAGCCGGACATACAGGCTCGAAGGAGATATGGTGTGTAGTCCGGGCGAGGACAGGTACGAGCGTGCGCGGGGACGTGCGTCATTATGTCGATTCCTGCGTCGAGCAGCATGACCGGTGGGAATTGTAGCATGGCCATCTTATTAGAGGCTAGCTGTGACCTCGATGCTTTACTCGGGGGAATCGCGCGTCATTTCCAAGGGCATCGTGATTTGCTGTTTGTGGTCTCCGCGGAGAAAAAACCTCGACCCATCGAGCGCACGTTGAGCTCATAGACAGCCACCTTTCTCCCTCCGTTGCGCATTCCACTGCCCCGTCTTCTGCCTGGAAATCATCGACTCCATGAGACATGCGATTCTGTTGCGGAGAGACTTCGAGGAGGAAAAACTCGATTTTTCCCGTGGCCGAAACGGAGAGAGGGAATCAGAAGCTCGGTCGGGGATTCGAGGAAAATGCATGAAAGCCTCTACACCTCGGAGCGGGGCTCGGAAGCCGCGCGTTATCACCAGCGAGAGCGGTCTGTGCCACTATAACCGCCGGCCGCATCGCAATTCTCCGACCTCTGGATCCGACCCTCGGCCTCCCTTGGGGTGTTTTATCAGCACACACGAAGGACAAACACGAAATCTGCATTGAGCAACGTCATCGTCAAAACTAGTCCAATGGAATCTGCATGCTTCGTAGAGGCTCCGTGAGACCGGTGAAGCGAGAAGTAGCGGCTCAGCGGAGAATAGACTTCCGAGTTATTCACATCCAAAAGTCATAACCGTTGACGGAGCGATTCAGTCGTTCGAGCGGTTTGGCTGCGACAGCGAACCCGAGCTCGAGCTCGAGCTCGACCCAGGAAGGCTTCATCTTTCGAGCCGGTGCACCGGGATCGGATAGCGTTCACCCAGATGGTGTAACGTCGAACGCAAAGTTTGAGACCACGGACCGAGCCAATGCCCTAGTACACCGAGTTCTTCGCAACTCGTTCTGTCACGTTTTTCATTTTCTATTTCCGTAATTCTCTGCACGCTGCTGGACATTTACACGGAGCAGCTGTGCACGCGGCCGTCAGTCAGTGCATTCTGCAAATGGACGGCAACAATGGAATGGTCCCCGAATGGATTTACAAAAATTCTCATCTGAATTCACGCGTGCTTCCATGCACGTTAGGAGGCATCGCATGAGCGGATCTGGAACTATTCCGCCGCGTCCTCGGGCTTCGCATTGAACCAGTTCGAAACGCGTCCAGGATGGACCCAATGCGTCGGATAGTTGTTCCCCGTCCTCTCGTTCGCTGCACGGACCTTAGTTCGTGTCTTCGCTCCGGAGAACGTCCGTCGGAGCTCGCCAACTACGCGTCTGCCCACAGCTGACTCGACCACCGTAAACAAAGCCGCATGGACAAATATCAGGAGATCTTCAAAACCCTATAGGGATGTCAGCCAGTCCCTCCCCCCTGCACGGCGGTCGGTGAAGCCGCTCGCCGGCTGCGCGGGGGAGACGAGGAACGTAGGAGCGGGAAGGCCGCTACGCTCAGCACAAAACTGTTTACTTAGAGACCCGAAGAAAGTGAACGAAGTGGTCGGGCGGACGGTCGGACGGACGAACGCTCGGTCGGTGAGAGAAACCGACAGAGCTGGAGGGAAAAACGAAAGAGGGAGCGGCTAAAGGCCTGGACTCGGTTCGACTGGCTTCTTCCGGCGAGTTTCTCGGTCGCTCAGCGGCTTGGCTGACTGAGTGACGGGCTGGTTAGAGCATTACAATCTAACTGACGGCTTCTCGACAAACTGGAACCGAGAGGATGTGAATGGCGGCTGCTTAGTAAGAAAACGAGCGGCTGTTTGCGGTGGCGTTGAAAGACCATTCTCTCAAAACTGCGGGAGCAATGGGCGCAGCCGCCGCAACCTCTCGACTCCGGCGAACTCGGCTCGGAGGCAGCGGCGACATCAGAGCGGACAGACAAGCGAAGCGATGAATGAGCGGGCGAGCGGCGGGAACAACAACAATTCACGGGGTGCGCGATACCCGATAGTTCACTGGCTGCCGTTGCTGCGTGAAAATGTTTCGACGGGATCACAGACATGACCAGAAACTCCCGTGGAGTCGCTAAGAGGTGAAGGGTTTCAGAACGCAGGCATCTCTGGAGGCAGCTTGACCAGGCGAGTCACACAAAGATTCATCGCTGATTTACTCAGAACCCGACTCTCTGATGCGGGGAGAGAAGGAGACCTGTGAACGTGGACTCCCCGAAGGGAACTGAGCCGAGGTGCCTTCCGGTAGTTTATGGTCCTGCGGCTGCTGCAATCAAAATAATCCGTGAGCGTCGCCAGCGGCATCGACAAGCCGTTTCGCCCTTAATTCGGAGAGTTCGACAAGCGGGATTGGTGTGCGATTGTTGCGTAGGCGTATGGTTTGTGGACCGAGATAGTGGCCGAGGCTCATCGGGCTGAAACTCGCTCTCAAACTCGACTCTGCGCCGAAATCGTTCACGCTCAAACTATGTCGGCGCCGGAGTCGATCAGCCGCGTCTTGGCGCGCATCTCGCGCCACGCCCACATTCAGGGCGAAGTAAGGACAGAGTTCGCTCTTCATGCGCAATACCCATGAAAACACTTGTGATGGCCCTGATGCAAGGCAAAGTATGCAGTGGCTTTGCTCGTATCAAGTCAGTCCCGCCTAAAATCACGAGCGAAGCCAAACCCAGCTCCGAGGAGAATATTCTCGCAGCGAATGAGGAGGCGGACCTGATAGGGAGTTCCGCCGTGCTCCCAACAACCGTTTTCCGACGCAGCTCAGCCAGTAATTTGACGAATGAAGTTTCCCTCCCGCGGATACCCGTTCTGACTGCCGCGAACGCGGCCACAGCTCCGGCCCACTCTTCCGCCGGAGCCACCGTCCGTGAGCGGCCCCACCAGTCACTTGGGCTAGCGAATGGGCAAACGCTTGTGTCGATGGGTAATTGCCGAGCTAGCTCATGCTTCCCTTCGTCGTTTACCCATCGAGATGGCACGCAGGCGGTCGTGTGAGTGGGTGGTTGGCCACTCACCCTCCAAACGAGTGACCCCACGTTTGAATGGCGCAATATATCGCCTCCATTTGCCGCCGCGGATGCTGCAGCCGGCGCTGACGCGATAGCGATTGGCAAGATAATCTGCCGTGAGCTCCCTTGCCAGGACCCTGTCTAGCCGTCTCATTGTTTGCCCTTCTGTGAGCCGGCCCGCGAGCCGGTTGCGCCGTCTCGGCAACCTCTCCGAGACCGCGGCGTCCGTTACCGTTGTCGACTCTCATCCGCTGTCGGGGCCGCACGGGGAGAAAAACAATCGAAAAACCCCTCGGTGTTGCATCTGAGTCGAAGAAAATGGTAGTGAGGAAGAGGGTCCTGGGGAGGGATCCGGATGAGAACGAGTTTGCTCGCCGGTCAGCTGGCCGAAATCGAGAACGACCCGAAGCCTCTTTATTCTCTCGGCGCTCTCTCGCTGTTCGTGCTTCTGGCTGGATGAGTGGCTCGCCGGATGGTCGGCTGTGCGAGGAAGTCTGTGTGCTGAGGTAAGAAAAAAGCCCGAGGGCGGTGGCTGGATGACGTCCGCGCTTTACGACGTTATAAAGTCGTCGTGGAAATCAGATCCGAACACAGCAAGGCACTTCTTGCTTTTGAGTGACTCCTCGTCAGTCGGCTCGCCTGCCTGAATCGTCAGTCGGTATGTCGCTCGACTCCCTTCCTCAATCTTTTACTTTCACAGCCTTCTTCGCCTCTCGCCGTGCCCCGAGCTCCCAGAAGACGTGGTCGCACCTTATCGAACGCGGAGACTGGATCGTTCCGAGAACTTTATCGCGTTCCGCCATCGCTCCGATACAAACCGACATCTCATGGACGATCAGGAGGCGAGGTTATGAGAAAGGCGAGAAGGACCACTTGAAGCGAAGCGCTCTGCTCGGTGAATCTCAAGTTTCAAACGAGCTCGGAAATATCCAGCCTTTGTTTTCGCAGCGGCAATCTTCCGCCGGGATCCCCACGAGAAATGTCGTTGGGAGCTGCTGGCCGGTCGAACGGCAACTCATCAAGTCCCCGAGGTTCAGAGTAATTGTTCGATCCTGATTCACAAGTTCCACGTTCTGCGATTCAAACTGCTGTTCCGGCTCGGACCAGCCACGCGCCATGAGCGGCGTTCCTGTGCTTGCTCGCCCGAGCTCAATTGATATGTGGGCCAATATTTATACTCGATGATTTTACGAGCCATTAAACCCGAATAAAAACTGTCCATATCCCGCCTCCACGCGTCTCCCTTGGGGTTTTCCCGGGCCGCATGCAAGACCGTCCATTTATAGACCGAGAGAGCACTGTTCTCCGAGGCACACGGCAACAGCAACGGGGACCGTTGGAAAGTGTAGTGCAGTGGCTGGCACTCTTGAGGGAGAAAGTTCATAATCTCCAAGGTGGATCTCGTGCTGATTGGAGGGCGCAACTCAAGTGAATGCGTATCCTCACAAGGACCCACCGAGGGAAAAAGTGACCGGGATCAGAGCAGGACCGACCGCCCGCCGAAGTAATTAGCTTCCTGAAGGAGCTTCCGAAGTGGTTGTTCATCACAATGACAGACATGATATTGATTAATTGTTTCCCTGTGCAAATGAAGTCCGTCTCAGGAATTCTCGGCCCCAGGAAGCACACGAACTCCAAGGTCGAATTATGCAGATGGATCGCGGCAGTCCTCGTGCCGTTGTATGACCCGTACGCAAGTATGCTTACATTAGGAACCGGGCGTTTGTCTTTCAAGACAAACAAACGCGCTTGTTTACGTAGTGACGCGCCGATTGAGCTTTCGTCAATATACCGGAGACGACGGAAAAATCGGAGGGGTAGTGCGACGACCCTGTTGCGGCATGTTCCGAGGAGCATAGCTTTGAACCGTTTGGGTGCACGCGAAACTACAGGTGAGAGCTGAACCAGGTTTCGGATGTCCTTGCCGTCGCCATCAGCGTGGTGAGCTGCGGAAGGAGCCAATGTGCGAACTCCCAACTGGAGTTCAAGAAAATCGGCCGAGATTGGCGACAGGCGTCCGAACAGCCTTGTCATCGTGCTCATCGATCGGAAGTGGGATGCAGTTCAATACATCGATTCAGGATCTCGCCGAGAACTACGCAGCTCGGGAGTGTCCGACAGCGGAGACCCGTTCGGACAGTTTTTTTCGCTGAAACAAGTCAGCTGGACGATAGAGCGGTGAAGAATGCCGCTCCGACACCGGAAATGCCGTGATTATCTGCGCCGTGGAAACAAGAGTTCCCATACACGGGATGGACACGTTGTCTTCTGGGCACGTGCAGGTCCGCGTGGAGTACGTCAACAACATCGATCGCGACCGCTGACGATCGAGCCCGCCTTTCCGCCGGAATATGTCTCGGACCCTCCGACACCAAAGGCCAGCCAGCTTCAAGTACCCAGTCTCCGCGCCAATAGCTCGGGAGAGCCTCTTGTGAAGCGTCAGTGAGAGGCCGTACTAAATCCGGGAAGAAGGGTTTGAGCGCCGCCGCGGGCGTTGCTGCATACCTGCGCGCCCTAATTCCAACTCGAAAAAGAGTATTCCGGCCCGTGGCACGCGCCAAAGTTGATCGAATCGACGGGAAGAGGATTCGGAGGATCGGCGGAGCAGCTCGAATGGATCCGGCCGAGGTGATGAATCGTTTGTTGGAAATTCTAACGGAGTCGTTCTGTCGGCTAGCGGAAAGTCGATGGATGCGACACTTTCGGCGGTGGAGCTCTATCATACTTAATTGCCTCAATTAATTATTACCCCTAATCGTGGTCGTACGTGACGCAACGAATCTGCGATGTGACTCTTGCATGTGGAGGTCTTACTGTGTTAACGACCATTGTATAGTCACGGCTCTAATGGAAGCTTCCGAAACAATGCGCTTTGATAGAAGCTCGATTCTCCCGCGGCCCACGTCATATTCTCCCGATGGGAACAACCGCGGGTCGCTGGGATATGGCGGGGATTCCGAGAGGAGATTTCGACGAGAGCTCCATTTCCGAGTCAGAGAGAAGTTTATTTTCTGCCGCGGCTGCTCCCCCCTCACGACGCAAGACCAAACGAGGCCGCACTGCGGGGGTGTCTCGTAGAGAAACCGCGCAGACAAGAGGACGACGACACAAGAAGCACGACGACGGGACAACATCAACTGCATTAGAGAAATTACGCCGTGAACGGATCCGCTTTGCTCCGTCAGGATTCGCTCCGAGACTCCCTCGACTCCATTCGAGAACTCTTTCCTATTTCTTTGCGAACATTTTCGGCCCGGGATCTCGGAGCCTCATTCTCATACCGTGGCTCGACGAAAACTGACAGCATCGCTGAGGATCTTTTAGAGAATATCGAGGTACTCGAAGAGTGAAGATATGGATTCTCGATCTCACTCCGCTCGCATCGGGATTGGATCTACATTGTGGCGTCCTGAACGCGAGCCAAGATGCAACCCCAACGAAACTCTGGAAGAAACTCCGCGAGGGCTCCGAAACAGTGCGAGCCAACTTCACTTCTCATTCGATTCCTCTCCCTATGTTCCCCGCTTCGCGATCCCCACGAAGCCCCCCGCCCCCGTTCCCCCACTTACTTTTCTCACTTTGCTCTCCCTGGCTGCCCCCGCTCTCTGTAGGTTCTGCTCATCCTTCTCTCCGTGTCTTCGTCGGTCTCCTCCTTCCTGTCGTCCCGTGAAAACAAGCAACAAACTCCACTTTCGATGCAAAGCAGGCAAGCTTCACCTCTATTCTGGCGCTTTTTCAGCTTTTCGGCATCCAACGCTCCGTCAAACTCGGAGAAAAAGCTCGTCCGTTGAAAGCATTTCTGGTGTGACACCAGTTCCACCGGAGCTCTCGATCCGTCGTCGAACCCAGGGTGCCGCTGGGCTGGCGTCTAACGCAACTTCATCTCGAGCTCACTGTTTCAGGCTCCGGTCGCCTCGTCTTGATCAAGCCCTTCTGTTCCAGGGCCGTTCGCGCAACCGTTTCCCCTCAACCTTTTCAGCCTTCGGGGCAGGGGGAAACGCAGCAGACGATACAGGGGGCCCCGAACCCGGACGAAACTCTCTGAGGAACAGGCTCTTGGTTCCCCCGCAAATACGTGGCTGTAGTCCGGAGCACTGTTCTTCGAACTTTTTCGGCCGCAGAACCTCATCGCCCTTCTAATTTGGAGTACCACGTCGGTTTCTTGAAGTTTCTGCAACTTCACGGAGTTTGGTTCAAGCACGCCCTCATATCGCGCTCGTTGTGAAGTCTTTCTCTAAGTGAATCACTAGTTGCAACGGAAACTTGGGACGGCGACTCCAGGGGGACATGAATGATACGAGTTACGCAGCGCGTTCGCCGATGACGCCGGAAAGTCACCAGCCATCAAAACCCGAAGTGTCCCAGAGCAGGGGAGTTGAGGAACTCTCTCGTTACCTCGTTGCCCTCAAAGTTTCGTCTAGAAGTCCTATGTTTTTACACGGGCTCACCACCGTCTGAGAAATGTGTTCTCAATCTGATCCGAGTGATAAGCGAAGCATTGTGCTGTTTGTATAATTTCTCGTCGAATAATGCGTGGAGCCCGAATCAGGCTCGGGAGCGCCAGTGTTCCGTGGAAATTCGACCGCGGAGCGCCGGGGACCGGGAACACAGTGTGGGAACCGCTCCTCTGACGAGCTCCACGAAAGCTCCGAGCAGCGGGCGGACAACCATGGGGACCCAAACGTCTTCAACGTGATACCCGATCCGAAGAACTCGGTTCATGAATGGAATCAGCGAGAGGAAAAAACTGAGACTCCAACGCAGCTCCCGCCTCTAATAAGTGGGACAACTCCTCGATAAGCTTTCCTAGCGTCGCAGCGAAGGCGGCTATCGCTTGCCGGCATGAACGGCGGTTCGTGTGGTGCTGACCAAGGAATTCAGACGAGTCCTGACTCAGACCGACCGACCGACCGACCGAATGAGCCTACGACGAGCCCGTCGGGGGCGAAGGGTCGAGCACAAACGCGACTCAGAAGACCTAACTCCGCAACCCTTTGCCCGGCTTCCGTCCTCTTTGTTCCCGGCGTTCCTTCTAGACCTATGTATCTGAATTGCAGCTCACTGCCTTCCCCCTGGATTACTCCCTCCGGGCACGGGCAATCGGCGAAAACAAATCCAAGTTACGGAGGCTCAGATGCGGGCAGTTCAAGCGCCGGGAAGCCTGAAGCTTTTTTGAGCGCGATTTCTACCCTGTCCCTCTTTCCCGCCTCTGAATATAGGTTCTCCTGGCCGCCGTAGCGGGAGGCGAGTACCTGCTCTGAGGAAGTTGACCGGAGTCGAGAATCGAGCCTGTCGCCCGGGACGAAGGCCATGTGGTCGTAGTACTCCGGGTAATTCTGCACGTGACTTGCAGACCGCTCAAGTCGTTCGGCTACCCCGCGCGTGACGCTCGAGTAGGCATTCCGATGACTCTGTCAAATGTACCGTGAGCTTGTCTGAGTCATCAAAAGGATGCTCCTGGATTTTCCTCAAGGTCGTACGGTTCGACCCGCGCGCTTGGTCAGTGTGGCCCGGCTACTTGCCCCCGGGTCGCGCAACTGTCAACAAGCGGATTCGATTCGTTTCATTCGACGACTCCCTCAATGAACTCACCTGCCACCCTAGCTCGGGAATCTCCATCTGAAAGTGGAATCTTAACATCTTGGAAGTCCGGATCGAACAGGAATCAAAAATAGCGGCATCCTGTCCCCGATCGCTCTCCGGGGTCTTGATTACTTGAGCTACAGCCGCACTGGCCGCCGGGATCACTGCGAAATACCACCGAAAATGATAACAAGGAAACCTAGCGAGCGAATTCAAAATCTGATCGGGAAACAGCGCGTTCCACTGCACGGCACAACAACGTCTTTCATCAACTGAGAAGCCAAGAAAACCGAGGCGGACAATACCCTGGATTGTACGGATTGGGCGCCAGACCCTGGAGCGAAAGTTTGGGTAGCAAGAAAAAATAACGCTTCCATTGCGTTTGATATAACAACGCGGACCAGAACCGGATGTGACTCGGCACAATTAGCAGCCTGGCTCCCAGCGCTCCATCGAACGGCCACCGACCGGCCGACCAAGTTTTACTACGATATCCAGGGCACACAACAGGATGTCAGGACGCGCAGCGGCAAGGGTCCGGGGTCACTGCTGCCTCGCTTGTGTCCCCGTCAAGTCCAGGCCCGATCTCATTCCCTGCCGGAGCCCGATTCCAGTGCTGCTAGGTGAGAGCTCGATTCCAGCCTCAACCTTCAGCGGTGCGACATTCGGTGGAACATAAAGCCGGAAGTCAGATCCAGGACCACCGAGGAATTGATAGAGGAGGCGGAGGGAGAATAAAGGCCCCGGAGAAACAAACAAAGGACGCGAGCCATCGCCCAATCGAGCGAGCCGATAGGCGACCATCAGCAAAGCGGCCGTAAAGTGGCTTTCGCTCGCAAGGTTAGCGACGAAGCTCCGGCATTCGCTATTAGTGCCGCTCTTCCAGTCAACTAGTTAACCGGCTTTGAGCCCCGGGTGTTAACCAAACGTCGGAGGCATCGTCGACGAGCGCAGCGACAATTGCGGCTAACACACGAGAGCGAATTTCGTCGGAATTCGAGAGCACGTGACCGCCGTTTCCCATCCTCGACCCACCGCCGTCCAATCCACGCCCGTTCCCTTAATTTTTGTCATGGTACCCAAGCCTCCCCAGCTTCCTACCAGAGCCCCGTTCCGAACATTATCGCATCCAGCATGCTCGTTAGGCGCCAGATATTGATGATAAGAGTAGGCGAACGCCACCAAACCGACCCTGCTCCGCACCGCTCAAGCCTCCTGCTAACCATCGAACGAGGACGTTTAAGCAGAAGGATAGAACAACACGCGTGCGCCCCAACGAGCTAAAACCAAGCAACCGAACAGCCGACCGACGGGGGTGTTGATGTTGAGTTACCGTCGTTAATGGCGCGCCTCGCTGCGGCAAACGAACCACTGGAACAGGGCCAAACCGAAGGGGCGTCGGGTCGCTCGGGGAGGGGCAGAAGGACCGCCAGAAGGGCATACCGCAAGGTTGGGGAGAGACACAGCAAGAGTCGCTGCCACCGCGTTTCGGGGATTAAAAGGTGCAGATGAAGGGACGGGCTGCATCGTAACGATCGAGCAAGCAATCCAACCGGACCGAGCGAGTACGCGTCGGAAATACATACTAGATAGGGTCGAAAAGCAAGATAAGCGGTTCGTCTGAATTCGTGTCCGGTCGAGATTCGTTTGCCGAATCGGCTGTTGGTTTCGTAGTCCACCTCGCCGACTGTTGCCGTAGGCGTTGCAGCAGTCAACGGAGTCGGGAACTTTCGTCAGAGGCTGCTGGATTACCACACTTGGCTTTTGTCTCCCAACCCTCCCTCCAAAGGAGATAGGAAGCAAGATAGACGCAGGACAAAGGAGAGCAGAGGAGAAAAACACTCCGATGGAATGAGCTCTTCGTTGCTGTCGAGGGTTGTTTCCGTTTGTATTTTCCACTTTCCCAACCGAGCGAAAATCGAACTTCACTGGCGTGGAGCGCAGTGTTTCGCTTGAGTTTGGAATGGATTCGAGGTGTGCTCGATGGGGATTCATTGATGCGAAGCTCATGAGAGTCAGCGCGGACCTGTTGTTCCGGTGGTTGAATGCTTTCTCTCCACGCGGGTTGCTTTGAAATACGAGGCCGAGGTCTCAAATAGCTCGAAACCTAATTCTATTTCGACCCTCCGGGCGCTGTCTCCTGCGAGGGCTATTTTTTAGGCGACGCGAACTTCACCCAAACGTCGAAATCGACAAAAGCAAATATCGTTAGCCCTGAAAGCACCCCGGACTTCACACCGGCCGTCGCTCGTGGCTCGATCGACTTTTCAGTCGTTTCCCGAAGAGGGAAAAGCTCGACACCTCAGGCTGAGAGATCTAAGGGTTCCATCTGAATTTTTCGCCGAACTCTCACCCTCCGACCTGGTGGACACTCCGTTCGAATGACAAACTCCAAATGTCATTCAAACGAAATTCCAAACGGATCCGCCGTCAGGATCAAGGCTTCACATGGACGTAGTCCCCCCCCCCCCCCCCCCCGATATCGCATTGGCTCCGATCTCATTCCAAGCGATGTGGTTTTCGCATTGGGTTGTCCGAAGAGATTCCGGGCTCCGCTCTATCGCAGCCACAGTTTTCGGGATAAATCGGCGAGGCCTTCCGAGGGGTTCGATCCCTCTCAGATCGAGTTCCCAGGTCGTGGCACAGTCCGCCGAAGCAAAGCAACAGCATTGAACCTAGAAGCCATCCGAGACAGAGAGGCCGTTGCAGGCGGCGGCAGTGGCGGTGGCAGCATCTGAGGAAGGCGTTTCACGGACGTGTTGAATTACAATGACCGAACTCGAACGCACCACCGAACGGACAGATAGAGAACATCTCAAATCATTTAACTGACCTCGGGGTCACGTTGGATTGGCCACTTCGAGCGCTGAACGTGTGCGAAGCCTGGAACCAGCCAACTTTGTGTGTTTAGAGTCGAGCCCACATATACGTCAGGCATGCCGTATGATGCTAAAATACGCATGGCACTACCACACGGATTCGTAAGCGCATTTATTCATGGCAAAACACGCGTTTTTCGTGATGGATGCTTCGGGTAGAGTTTGCGCTCTGCCTCAGCTCATGAATGACCGTTTCTACAAACTAGGCTTACGTTCGCGACACGTTTCTTTCCGCCGTGTTCATAAGCGAAATTATCGTCATCATCAACTATTACAAGATCACCTCCATGGTAGCCGTCGTTGTTGTCAGGTTCGCCACCCAGTTCATTAGCGCCCCTTTCTGATGCCGTTATCCGCCTCCCCTCGCTATGTTGTCCAATTCTCGAAATGTCCCTCCCGGGGAAGACGAATGCGACTCGCTGAACAGCGATCGATTGTCCGGAAGTTTGCTTGCGATCATCTCGACTTCGATTCGGTCCGTCGCAGGGAGTGGATCGGACTTTAAGTGACACTCGAGTCCTGAGCTCGTTATGTTCCTCTTTCTGGAACCAGCGTCGGAGAAGTGAATGGTAGCTTAGCACCCAGTCAGCCAGGAGTGTGTGGGTAGATCGTCCGTCTGGGCGTGAGTTAGCTTAGCGATCGATCGTAACGTTTGGAATTTCGTTCGTAAGCTTTTAACTCTCGCTCTGGTCTCTCGAATGCGAACGCTCATCGCGAGGCTGCGCAGGTTCTGCTCGCGAAACGGCTCCGTGTTGGCCTATTACGTATGTTTGAAGGCGACAGGCGAGCTCCGTGTGCACAGCGACCAGCAAGCACAATTCATGAATGCAAAACTGCTCCGAGACAGATCATTCTCATCAGCTGATTCTGAACCATATTGGTCTCCAGTAGTCTTCGAGCTCGGTGAAATCGATTAGCGAACTGCGAATCGAAAGTCGTTCTCAGAAACGGTTTTCCATGGGTGGTGGGGGGGGATCCACTCTTCTCCTCCATGTTCAAACATGCACAATTTGGAATGGTGACACATGGAAATCGTTGAACGAGTATGCCTACAGCCCGCATCAGAAGTTTCACTCTTTGATCTCAACGCCGGTGACAGTTGGCTCTGCTAAACGTATCGCATGAAATCAGTGATCAGAGTCATATTCACACATGTATATGAATATACGCGCATAATATACTATGATGTACTCATACTATCATTTATGCACGTTTATATGTCGTGAGTATGCGTAAACAAGTATAGACCTGGTTATGATTTCGGAAACGAGGGTTGAAAGTCTCCTAGATGGTAAAGCATCGAGACGCGACTCCTTCGAACGAATTTGAAGTTTCGATCGATCTGGGGAACCTGCACCACCGCCGTAAAGTTTGGTGGATGAGCGCAAGTTCTCGATGCGCGCTCTCGATGAATCGGTCGTACGAATCCGAAATTGGCGTTGTGAATACAGTGCAAACATACTTATCATAAATACAGAATTAATTTCCACACGAACACGGGTGAATGAACGGATTCCGAACTGGGTCGATCCGCAGCATCTCGAAAGGCGAAAACAAAGGGTTCTCTATACCCTCTGGCAGTGCAGGTGGCCCGATTCCGAAAAACACAAGCACGGCTCCCGACGACATGAAAGGAGCTCGTGTATAGCTCAGCATGCTCCGAAGTGTCTCGAAGTAAAAATTTTCATTTAGCGTGCCGTCGCGTAGTTTGGGGAACTGCACCGGCAATGTTTGTGCTTCGGAGACTTATCGCCCGATTAGCTGACATTAGGAGCCGCTGCTGCTGTCGCTGCCTCAGCCCATGATGATAAAAGCTTCTCCAAGCCGCTCGGCAGCCTCGTTAACTCGTGCCCGAGGTGTCCTCCATGAAACTGTGATTGAATTCACTTGAGCGTTCGACCGCGAACCCGCGCGCCGCGCCGCCCCCCGTGCGCGGTTCAGCCGAGGAGAATCTGTTCGTTTCAGTGCGTTTCCGATCTCATGCGGGAGTTCCAAGTCGTGCATCCACCATCCAGCGTGATGCAAACGGGAGCGGCAGCGAGTCAGCAGGAACCGCTCCAGACCTCACGAAAACTCGCTCGACGCCTCTTGAAGTCGCGTCAAAACGCCATCCGAACGGATTTCGAACTTCGGTGACGCTTTTATCTTCGCCTCCCGCTCTCCTCTATCGTTCCCGGATAGAGAGCCCCCTCGCGTTTCTCTTGTCTGCCTGTATCCGACGTTCCTCCGAACCCTCACCCGCTATATCCCTTTCCGCGCCACGTGAAGTTTCGAGGAGCGATTTAATTTGGCGCAATCAACTCCTGACGCCGGCACGCCACCGAGCTAGCTATCTAATATATTTATCAATGTATAGTTCGTCTGGTACCCCCATACGTCGTCGGGCAGAAAGGCACGATGCTGCTTTTTTTTGTTTTTCCCGTCGAAGCCTCCATGCTCGTACTTTGCGAGCGAACCTTTGAGTCTGTTACAGCATCGGCCCGTCATGTCGACATGGTCTCTCGGTAGCCTTTTTAGTTAGCTTGCACCGTTTGTTTGCACAGGGGAAGGAGGGGGGGGGGGGGAGTTCGTGAATGGATCTCTCAATTCCATCGAATTTTTGACGATAACGGTTTCGTGTCCTTCAATGAGCCCCATTTATTCATTTATATTATAAATAAATGTGAGTTCCACATCAAAAACTTTCGTTTTTCAAAGTGTCGGGCTGTTCAAGCAGCGTCTGAGGTTCCATTTTGAGGATCGAGGAATCCAAGGACATTACCTAACTCAGCCGCAGAAAACATCTTGAAAGTCATGGATAGTTGAAAAGAGGGGAGCCGTTTCCTACAACCGCGTCCCTCGAAGTCCTTGACATCGCTCCGCTTGAATGATATTTCAGACGATTCCTCGCTTCGTTATTGAGAGTCCTCCAAATCACCTCGAGTGTCTCGAGATTTTGCCTAGGGAGTCCTCGGATGAAGTCAGGATTCTCATTCAAACTGACAGGTCGGGGCGCATTCGATTCCGTGTCCGAGGAAAGTTGCAGAGCCACTCATTCATCGACGGAATCATTGGCTTCCATGGCACCAGACTCTTGAATCGCATACTCAGATTTGTATTCGCACGAATGTTTGAACGGGAGGGCTCGACATGATTCGGGAGCAGGCTCGTTCGTGCGAGAACATGCATTGGAGAATTTCGTCACGACTCAAACCATGTAGGTGACCCCCTGATGAAAATTCACGCAAACCCCGATTCCCTGCTTGAGTAAAGTTCCTCAGACGACTTCTCCAGAAATTGGTTCGAACAAAGAGAGCGAATCTACGGGACGAACGGCGGCAAGCCGTAAGAATGGAAGGAACGAGGAGTTTCTGAGGGAAGACCCGAAGGGACGAGCCGAAAACGAGAAACTACTGTTGATAAGGAAGCGCAAACGAAGCCGAGTGCTTACAAATCCGAGCGAAGAAGTCTCCCAAATATTCTCGGAGGACTTAAGGAATACGCACAACCAATAGCAGCCAACCGAGTAGGAATGGGATAAGCCAGGGAACCGGAGGAGCTGCGGCGACGGCGGAGGGGCTCAAAAAGTGAATGCTAAATTAGTGGGATTACCGTTCGCTATCGCAACAGTGACCGTCGCATGATACTCTTGAAAGTTCTTGCCGCCCATCTTCCCGCCCGTTGCCGCGCTTCCTCAGTCGGAATTCGGCCCCGAGCTCTCGGCACATCTCCCAGCTGGACGAGCCGAGGGTGGACCCTTAAATCTTGGAGGAATCTTTCCGAGCAGCCGGCTGGGCGAGCATACAGAGCCAACTCGAGAGGGACACAACCGCCCGAGGGGACGGACTCGCACCCTTATTAGGTATTTATGATTCATTCATTCATTTCGTTTATCCCGGCTCTGCTTTGTATTCGATAGACGCCGAAAGAGCCCCAGAAGAGCTCGAAATTCTTCTCATTGTTGTAGTAAGTAATATAGGAACTCGTCGAGGGCCTTCGGGGTAGTCTGCCAAGTGGCGACTGCAGCAGAAGCAATGTAAGAGTGATGAGCGCTGTTCGTTCATTCGCTCCGGGTGGGGCAGCGGTTCGTCTTTTGTTAGTTCGTCACAAAGAACTTGAACTTCGTGTGGACTCCGAACAACAAGCGGAGACTCCAAAAAATGTGGCTGACTTCAGCTATGCGCGGCCGCCTACAACTCTTGAAGTTTCAGTGCATACTTCCTCTTCATCCGGTGTCTGTTTTGAGACTCAGCTCCTGGATGTGTTCCGGAATTCCGTACGAGAGGAGCGGCGCAAGTTTTTGGAGCCAACGAAGCCGAAACGATTGAGTGGGCCGTGATTCCTACCTTGACTCACCGACCTCGCGAGAGGCCCGCCGCCTGCTTTGAGGATTGGCTCGGGAAACTTGTCAGCTCAAGCAACAGACTGTGTGGACATTTTCGCAACTCGCCGAAAAGCGCGCTTCGTATTCACTTTTGTGGATTTTTCCCGAACCGAACAAACGAGACCATTTCCTCGAGGCAACATGAATCTTACGCAACGATGACAGCCACCTGAGACGATCTCTGGGACTCCATCGCGCCTCCAGTTCATCAATGAATGAGTACTAAGCCCAAAAGCAGTCCACTCCGATCATCGGCCGATTTGTTTTGAAAACGTTCGACGGAAACCTCCGAGAAGCCAGAGCTCCACTGGACACTCTTTGTCACACGATCATTCCTGAGAGGCGAAGGCCCCGACCAGCATACTTTCAAGCGAAGTTGGGATATAAACTGACCAGTGCCTGGAAGTCCTTGATGGGTTCTGTTATCCTTTGACGTCGTTAATCCGTCGGAGGGGATCGATGGCACTTGTCGCCGGTGAGCCAGAACAGTCAATTGAACAGTTTGTCAGCATCAGTCAATAAACCATCTACTGTTTTTCTTTTGTTATCGGTCACGAAACGGTTGGCATTGATTCTCCTTCGATTCGAATCTATTTCTCAGCCGGTTTCTGTAACACGGATGACACACTCTTCCACCTCAGATCACCACTTCCAGACGCGACGGCGAACTCTGGCCGAGAGACAACGGCGTCACCACGAGATCCTTTTCACCGATTTCGAACATTTGCCGAGCCATGCACTCGTTGGTAGTCCGGCGCGCACAGGTCCCCGGCTCAGATTTCACACTGCGTGCCCTGCTCCGTAGTCTGCGGATTCCACTCTGGGCTCAGGAGTCGGCAAGAGATTGTACTCTCGGGGAGAGTGCAATCCAACGGTGGAGGGTCGCACTGGAGAGGGACAACCCGGTGCCGCTGGTCGTCGCGCTACCGCCTCTGCCGAGGGTGGAAACGCGGTAAACGCCGCAATACGGCGCAAGCACATCAAGACGGAGCTGTTCTACATGTTGAATCGAGGGAAGACAGAAATCGAGGCCGCGATGAGCTCGACGATGCGGACGTCGACCGCAACCAACGGCAATCTTCTCGCTGTAAACAGATAAATGTTCTCCATCTTGACAAAATAGCCCGAGGCAGCTCCCGCCTCAGTCGATTTGGACCCGCAGGCCGTGTCCCACACACAGACAACTGTCAGTCGTCGAATCAGCAGAACATGCATTCCGAGGAGGACGAAGTGAACACACAGAGGTGGCACCGTATCCCCCACCTGCAGGTGAAATCTCGCCCGTCACCGATGTCTTGGAGTTGAGACACTGAAAATCTTCATTTTGCTCCTTCAGCAGGCTTGAGATTCTCGAATCGACCTGAGAGGTTGCGTTGGACGCATGACGGAGGAGCTCCCGAATCGACGGTGGAGAGAGACAACACCACCGACTCCGACAGATACGCTTCGTCGAGCTCCCCTCATCGCTCGCATGACGCCTCATGCGATATCGAGTCGCCACTCGATCGAGTGAATATTCCCCAGCAGAACGTCCACAGTTGTCCCGGAGCGGCGAGTCAGAATTAGAAGTCTGACAAAACCGAGAAGCTTTGAACTGAGCAAATCGGACTGTCGATCTCCGGATGTCGGAAAACCATTTTCCGTCACCAAACGTTGCGCCTGGAAGCCTGATCACCTCAGACAGACGAACTAGGGCCTCGACGGGTATGAGTCGACTGAGTGCCAGGACAAGGCGCTCATCCAAAGAATTGCAACGGATCGTTCAAGCGCTGCTCGAAACTGGAGGAATATTCTGGCGAGGGATCTATCGGCGCAACCTTCGCAAGCTCCAGATTCTGACGAATGAGTAGTGGGATTCGGAAGTAGGTCGCTGGTATGAGAGGCCGCTAGACGGGCGCTGACAGACGGACATCGTACAAACAGTCAGACGGGTGGACGACGGGGATTCGAGTACGACAGGGGGGAGATTCGCGTTGCGGAAGGATCGGCGTCAGCGCTAATCAGGTTCGCAACCGGATGCGGGGCCTCTGATCAACAGCCGCAGCTACGTTTTCCAACGGCCCGACAAACACGCTGTTCCTGTTCGCATCAAAACACGTATCTGAAGGCAGCGGACACCTCCGGCGTGTTGAATGCGACTCTCTCGCGTATCCCCCATACCGATACTTGTATCCACTTGAGGATTTAACGAGTTCTTCGCGACGTCAGAAACCAACAAACGAACAGGCCGGCGACAAATATATTGACTCAGCTAGCTTGAGTTCGCGTCGAGCGTCTCGGTTGTTTTCGACCTCATGAATTCGAAACCGAAGATGATTCAGTACAAGATTCGCATCCACTGGCGAGACGACAAGCTCAGAGACTTCGAGTCAGTTCCGAGCGGATCGCTTCATGCCGAAGTCGCAGCTACGGCTGTAGTTGCAAACGGGGAGCACAGGCGTCGGTTGAGATAGTTTTTCACTCCGAAATGAGCTCCGGGCGGGAAATCGAAAACGAAATAAATTATTGCTCCATCGGTTCCCGAGACCAAGGAGAACAGGGTCAGAGGGGGAATAATCCAGACGTCTGAGAATCGACTCAACTTCCGAGATGAATATCAGAGAAGTGTGAGGAATCGCCTAAAAATTTACGGAGCCCATCAAAACGCATCGCTTTCGACACGGACTGTTCGTCGAGTGGGGTCGTTCAGTTCCTGGGGAAACGGAGATTCCGAAACTAGGTCGGAATCTCTTATATTCACGACCGGCAGGGTATCCGGAAAGTTTGTAAGACAAGACTGGCTGAGGCAAAGAAGGAATTGAAACGGAGTTGAGAAGACTCAAACCGGACACGAAGTGAGTGTCACGCGGATTTTACGCTCGGTGTCTCCCGGAGGAAACACCTGCAGTGACGAGTCGCGCGAGCAGTCAGAGTAATGAAATCTCTCGGTAAATCTTCCCTCCTCCGGATTGTTACTGGAAGCTCGTCTTCGTTCCTCTCCAACGATCGAGATTCCCTTTGGCTGCTCAAGCGAATCGTGCGGGACCTTGACTCGCGCGGAAGGACACGTTTGGTTCTCCTTGTTACAGGACTCGGTCAACTTGACGTGCTTGTTGCGAGTCGCTGCAGCGTTTTCCCTAAATCTCCTACTCGAGGGCACGAGGAAGTAAGAGGAGCTATTCTCCCGAGGCTGTGTCGGAGGATTCGTCCGATTTCACACAGACAGACGGGGAGACACCTCAAACCGACGGAAAAAAACGAGGACTCCGCGGTTTCCGAACATGGTGAAGTCCGACGAGGACTTCGTGGCGGACGCCCACGATTATTCGGTCGCTCCAGTCAGTGGACGTTGCTATTGTTGTCGATGATGAAAAGATTCCATAACGAATGAGCGGGGGCGGACGGAATCACTCGCGTTGAGCCCTCGCTTCGAACCTGGAGCCAGCTGAGAGGATTCTCGCTTGACTGGACGGCGCGACTGCCGGTTGTTGAAAATGTTCCGTGTTGCTCTCCGCCGCGGTCCTCACAGCCGCCGCAGTCTCAGAAACTCTTCATAAGTTTCTTAATTACGACTCGGTTGGAATGATTCTTCCATTTAAGCTAACGGCAGCACATCCCCGACGAAAGAGCCGTCGGGGCGGAAAACAAGAAATGGTAGACGGCGAGTGCGTCCGGAGAATCTCGAGCTGACTCTCTCGCGGAGGAATCCAGACAGGCACCACTCCCACAAACACGAAAGAAACTTGAGCAACATTTTCCAATACGAGCGGGGGGCGACCGCCACTGCAATCGATCAAGATATTCCGCGGTTTCACTCGTTCAAATCGTGCCCTCCATAGGCTCTTGATCCCGGCACAGGCCCCGGAAGCCCCCGCGCCACGGCTTCATTTGAAGACTTTCCCGATAGCTGCGATCAGCTCAGTGGGTTCTCGCTCCCGCAAGCGGTTTCGGAACAGAACGCGGCCAGCGGCCCTACGTGCCGTCTCGCGCATTCGTTTGAGACCATGTCAGATTGTTTATCCGGTGGATTTTTCGCTTCGCTCCAGGAGCAGGAGATCGCTTCTCAGTTTCGATCGATGTGTTGAGCATTGACCAAAACCGGAGAAACGCAGATCAGGATCAGCGGAACGCATTCCGGAAGAGATCGGAGTCGTGCGCCCGGGATGTTTGAACCAGAGCCTGCCGTACACCTGGATCATTAATGTTGAGCTCATCGGGGAACCCCAGAGATACGATCGGGTCCCCAGGCTGTGCTGTACAGCTCGGTCTTGATGTTTATCTCTCTTTCAAAATCCTGCGGAGCTCGAACTGATCCGAAGGCGCTGGCACGTGCGTACCTAACAAACTTCTTCCCGTTCCAACTTGAGGCCGACCTTGAGTTCGTTCGAGGGTTGACGATTAAGGAAAGATCGAACCCGGGCTCTCAAACGGTGGAACGCCAGCTTCCCGAAACAACGAGGGGCGGCCGACTGGTGCGCTGGCTTGAGGTTCCTGCGGAGCTGAGTCGGTTTCGACACTCGATGAAGCATGGTCCGGGAGCAGGATTCTTTTATTCATCCTCGAATCCCTGTCAATGAGGAGTTGACGAAGTCTATTTTGGGACTTCTCGTTGCTGAATGCAACAGAGTTGATGTTCTCCTGACGTGCTGTTCAGAGAGCGAGTCGCTCGAACGCGAGCGGAACGCACGAGCTCACGCGCCGTCTTGTCGACCGAGAAACTCCACTAAGAACCTTCCTCCCCTGTCGCAGGTAGGCGTTCGTTTGGAAAACGAACAACGCCAGCCCCGTTCACGCCTCGCATGCTCTCGTGTTTTGTTGCTGCTGTCCGCCGACGCATCCGAGGGAAATCTTGCTTACAGAACGCTTGTTAGCGCTTTTTTGTCGTAAGCTGCTTCGGGCGTAGCATGCGTCGTCGTCGCGGTAGACGTGCTACACAGTATCATGCTTCCATCGTGCGAACGATGATCTTCTCCGTGTGTACCATGCAGTGGGCTCGAGGCGAGCTTCAGTAATTGGTTGGAGGAGGGCTCATCAGCAGAAATCGGAGGACAGGAACCGCGGGAGGAGACAATCGGGGAAGAAAGGCCAAACCGATGACGAATGGAAGCTGTTACCCTGACGCTGAATAGTTTTCCGGGCGGTTGTTGCTCGGGTCGCGCACCTGTCATCCGGAGTGCGCGCTTAGCGGTTAGTTTTCTTCTCAGCGCCTCGAATGACTGTCGGTTGTTCCTTAATCCGTTCCTGTTTGTCTGTCTGTCTCTCTCGCTCGCCCGCCGCTCTCCTCTGATGCTTTCACTCCGTGTTTGAGCCGAGCTCATAATCTGCCGGTGCCGCTGTTACGGCCGCATCGCTCTCGCACTCTTCCTACACCCGTTTCTCCGCTCGCTCAGACATCTGGCAAAACATTGCTCTCATAAGGAAGACGACAGCGGAGGGCGCGGAGAGAATGAAAGATTTACGCACACTCGGCGGGCGAACGTCTTCATTCTGTCTGCGAATCACTCGCTAGTTGGCCCGTTTGAATTCATCCCTTTCGGAAAATGGCGGAAACCTTACATTATTAAGCTCGAAATGTCGATGAGGTGTCAGAAATACGGAGTAATCCGTTTGCTGAACCCTTCCATCAATCAATCATCCGACGATCCATCAACTGGTCCCGGCTCTCCTTCTGGCCCATCGGGTCAAGGGAGAGAAGCCCCACGTGAGCGGAGAAGCTGTCGCCGAGGCCCGTTCTGGTGGAAATTGTGAAACTCTCCGAAACCACGCGGGCGCGCTAGCGGGAAATGTTTTCGATGTTGTGTTTACATTGGAATTACAGCAAGAAGCTCAGCCGGCTTAGTTGTCGAAAGATATTCAGAAAGGAAGGATCGAGAGACAGACATGTCTTGAGCGCCGAGTAGGTATCACGTGTGGTCGCTGCCGCCCGCGCGAATTTCACTCACCGTTTGTGCACGGCTGCTCGGTGTCACGCCGATGAGTGACCGGCGCGGGGTCCCTGCTATTAATATTCCGAAAGTTGGGGGCCGAAACCATGCTCGAGCGCATCATCGAAGTCTTGTGCACATCGGAGTCGAAAGCGCGGTCCGCTGGCAAAGCTCCTTTCCAAATGAGCCAGTCGAGTCAGGATCGCGGAATATGTCGTTCATTGTGTCCGAGCGAAGCTATGCCCAGCCGATTTGAGCGGTTGAAGCGAAACCCGCTCCCGGGCCGGGTGGAAGGCGTGCTCTAACAACAGATCGGGCAACTCTCCAGACACGCTAAATCTACGACAGACCTTGATGATCTGTGCTGGGGGTCGGACGCGGCGCGGAGCGAGGGAGCCGCCGGCGGATCAGGACGAGCCTTCGCAAGTCCACCGGGAATCGGATGAAAAAATGATGGGGATTTAGGGTCACCTGGCTCTGACAGAATCGCAGTAACAAATCTCCCGTGTTGTGCAGAGGGTGACCAATGTTCGTCCGTACATCAGGGCGCATTTCCACAATGGGAGATTGCAACTCGAAAATCGGGACAAGTGTAATTTGAATCTCCGCGAGCGGCTCAGTGAGGTCCCTTCCGTGATTACGTAGCCACAAAGTCACCATCGTGACGACGCTCCCGAATCCGGCTGGGCGGATGTCGCACAAAATTGCGTCGGAGCGGCCGTGTACGAGGGTCTTCCCGGGATGACTGTCGAGGATAACTGCGGCCAACGCGGTTGGTATCTCCGGCTCTTGTCCCTACGCTGCGCACGGGATTCTCGAGCACCAGCAACTTCGTCTCTAACGCTCGACGCGGCTCGTGATGAAATGGACTTGGCTCGGCGCCAACGGGCCCGCAAGTTTACTAAGAGAGAGAGAGAGAGAGAAACGAACCGAACTCGGAACAAATCCTCAAACCGCTCGGGTGAGATAACTCTGTTGATGAACATGATCGTCTTACCACGGGCAAAGAACTCGAAATACACCGGGTACCCGATGACTTGGCAACCGCCATGCAGCCTGATGGCGGACGGAGCCTTGCCGGGATTCGTGCTGGATGGACTGCGATCAAAACCGAATAGGGAGACGAGTTGATCTGCTCAGATTGGAAACATTGAAGACGTGGTTCGATGAGCGCAGAGAGCCGCTCGCGCCCGCTGGAAGCCTTCTTGATGGGAGCTCGCTGTGAGACGAGCTGGGTTTCAGAACGCATCCGACCCGAGAGGTGCTAAGAGCGATAACGTGTCGGGCGGCAAGGACTCCTTCCGACAGGAGTTTCAACGCAGTTATTGAGGCCGACTTCATCATCGTCGCCTCTTACCTGGCGGAGTGGGACGACCCCATTTCACATCGACACACAAAACGAACACGACGACACACGTGCCGCGGGTCGGCTGACCGAGTCAGCCGTCGAGTCCAAGTGCAGGCAATACAAGCGGGGGGAAAAACTTGAGCGCTCCAAGCTGGCCTTTGGGGTGAAGCTCTAGTTCACACCAGTTGGTTGCTCGTGGATGTCTGCTGCTGCTGCTGAGTCGAAGAAACTCGGCAAAACGAGGAGGCCGAGAAGAGGGTTGTAAGTGCTAGGGGACGGAACCGACGGCTGGTTGGGTGGGTGGGTGGCTTGCTAGACGGACGACGACGGAGAGGGGCAAACTATGCCTCTAGGGAGGAATCATAGCGCCGGGAAATCTATGAGCTTCGTGCGCCCCACTCTGATATCTAAACACACCCATTTGGCAGCGGCAGCAGTAACGATGGGTGATGGCAGCGGTGGTGGTTCTTCCACTGCTGCTGCAGGAGAGGTACCGAATGAGAAATGACTCCGACTGACTATCTGTCTGTCTGCCCCTCCGTCCGCCCGGCTTTCTCGGACACGCCAACCAACCGACCGAGTGAGTGAGGGAACGATCGCAACAACCACTTCAATACTGGCGCACAGTGAATCGCTAACTCACTTCCGTCTCGTGTGCATCTTCGGCACACTCACAGCCGCAAAGGCCGGATCGCATTCATCTCTCGACGCGAACAACAAACATCGCGGAGGCTCGAGTGCTCCCTCTCTCGGCAGGAAAAACTTCTCGGTGACAGTCTCATTGTTCCGGACTTCTGTTTAGAATCAGCTCCGAATGGATTTCGGCAGTCAGTTCTTCCAGTCTCATTCTTCGGATCGAGCCTCTACGATGCAACGAATTGGGCATCGGTGATCCAGGAGAAAGTTGTTCCAGATCACGATCAAGTCTCCCGTGTGTCTATCCAGCGTGTCGCGATTGTTTCTCGCGCGTTGGTTCCGAATGTAGTTTTCACTCGGGAATTCCAAGCTCCATCAGATCTGTCACTTTCCTTTATGCCGACTCTGATCCCTGCTGCTCCGATTCTGTTCCTAGAGTGATTCCATAGGTTCCCTTGTTTGGATGCCTCGACAATCATTGAATGCAACAACCGAAAGGACGGTGGGGGAGAACCCGCGCTTAGTTCATCAATTCGACGGCTAAAACCATTACTTTCAGACAACGGAAACAATGGAGGACACACGGAAGTCAGCCAGCGCGTTCGGAGGGCTTTCCCCCCGATTTGCGAATGAGATGTTTGCCCGAGATCATCCAGCGTACGGGGACCGTTTGGTCTGATGACAATCCCGCTTTGTCGAGTCATGGGGAAAGTTCAGTCACACCGGAGCTCATTCGCTCTCTAGATAATTCGACTCGGCAGAACATGATCCAATTTTGATGGTGTTCTGCTTTATTTCACTCATTGACGGCGAACTCATCACAAATGGGGAATTCGTCTCCTGCACTCCGAGGACCCAACATGCGAACCGTCGGAAATCGCAATCGGATCGCTCGGCCCCAGCGAAGGGCTTTTATTTAATGGGCAACGAGTTTGCGAGCGGGGGATCGCCTTTCCTCGTAGCTGCTCGGCCGTGTTTAGGCTGTATAATGAGATTCCAAACGGTTATTCAGGGAACGAGAGCCACCGGGAAAAACACCGAAGCCGAGTTGTTGGGGGAGGGGAGGGGGAGTGGTTGTCATTTGCCCGATTCGACTGAGCGCTCGAACGCCGGCGAGGGGATCCGGGTGGGGTGACACAGTCAAATTGAAATCACAACAGATGCGCCTGACCATTGTTTAGAGATCCTGGTCGCTCACTCGAGGTCCTGGGTTGCGCCACCCCATCATCAGCTGTGACTGCTAAGCTCGCAGTATTTGTCTTTTCATTCGGCTGAAATCGGAGACCCGCCATGACTCACTCCGAGGGGGCCGAGCTCGCTCCCAATCCTTTCCGATAATGAAGGAGGAATTTCCCTCTGATCGGCGAGCGATGGACTCGAAGGCGAGCTGTCCTCCCTCTGACCAAACGAACGAAAGAACGGTGGTCAAGTCCCTGTTCGACTTTCGTTTGTGACCAGAACCGCATCGCCGAGGAGCTCGCTCGAGCATCTCGCGATTGTATGATCGGATACGACGGAGACGAGGCGACCACAAGCCGAACCGACGGATCATAGCTTGCGAGCGAGTCGAAAACACTTTGCTGCGAACTGTATGGAAATTGCGCTCGTGTGTCGTCACTTACTGAATGCATAAGTTGGAAGCCCTTGTAACGCTCCTCCGGCGCCGAGTTCCGGTTCCCGGAGGGGTCCGTTCCCGAGGGCGCAACAAAGGCAAAAAGAGAGCGAGAAAGAACGACGAGCTATGCCTTGTCATGTCGAGATGATATTAGTGACGCAGACAATGAGCCAGGCGTTGAGCACCGATTCCGCTACAGACGCCTACTCGCTCTCGTTCGAAACTCTCTTGTCTCCAAGTCCCTTCGAAAATTCTCCCTGAAACCACCGACAACGCCGTGCCGACCACGGCGGAGCTTTTCGCTGTGCTGTTTTGGACTGGCTGCAGCGACCGAAAACCTTGACGGGAAACCTCAGAACCCAAACATCCGATCGAAGTGGAGGCGAACAGCCAGCGGCTCGGAACAGCTCGTTCTCGATGCGCTCTCCCCAAGCGCATTACGGTCGACCTTCGTCCTACTCGACGATTACGAGTCCGCTCCCACTCGCATCGAACAATGACCATTGCAGCCGAAAACTCGAGGAGGGAGCTCGGTCGTGGCGGTGGTGCGCGAAGGTGGCGCTCCAGGTCACCGGGAAATATCTGAAACACGAACCAGTTTCCTTATTCCGCGGACGTAGGAATCTTAGCGGATGAGGAGAATCGTGTAGAAGGAGAGCCCGCGGAATTTCACAATTCAGTCACCGCTCGCGGCGGGCCGTTATCGAGAGGATTTCGATGGTGGCGCTGAACGAATTCAATGAGGGAGGCGAACACGGAAGACTCGAGAACGGGAGGAACTTGATTTTGCAGTCAATGGAACTCGACTAACGCGATGTAAGTGCTCCTAATGTTATCGACCTCACGGACGGTCGGCCCTGCCGGACGGTTAGTCCAAAAGTGAGCTCCAGATTCGAAATCGAAGTCGGAATCGACGGAATCCGCCTGAAAAATTCAAATAGGCCCCAGCCTATTTGAAATAAATGAATTTGTCTCCAATTTCGCCAGTAATCACACACGGGACAGAAATGAGGCGGTTCTAGACTTTACTCGAAGAGGCTAGATAGGAATCTCGGGGCGGGGTTTCGAGTTGTCAATGTCGGAGGAGATATTTCGTGCCTAAATCATGCCCACTTAGCATTCATCAGAGACAACACCTAGCGGAGCTCGCAACGGAGTCGGCACTGAGTCATCGTTCAGATCGGTCGACATCGAAATCACGATGGATCGCTCACTTGCGCAATCGTTCAGTCGCTAGCTCGCCCAAGCTCCCCCTTGTCCCGGCTGCTTGGCAAGCCTGGTGGCAGGCGAGCTCAATGTATCCGTATCTAATGTTAAATCCCTATAATAATAATTCGATTCATCTTCAACTGGCGCGGACACGAGACGCAAATTGAGACTTTCGGCATCTGTGTCGTTCTCGGTCGCTCGCTCGTCTCCCTGTTCTCCTGTCTGTATTTCTGTTCGGCCGAGTCCCTCTATCTGGCCTTGACTCTCCCTATTCGTTTCGCAGCGTTCCTCCACACTCGGTCGCCCGGCTCCCCCGTTCGCTGGGAATCCTTCTGGGAGATTGCAATTTGCACAGCGAGCATCTTAACAACGTTGATGGTCGCGGAGCTTCTTTAGAAACCCGCCAGCCAGCCAGCGAGCGGGCAGGCGGGCGGGCCATCTAGACGGCCGGGCCGACTCAGGCGACAACGAGGAACACTTAACTCTGATAACATTGTAACTGCTGACGTTAACCCGCTGCAGTGAGCTCGCAGGCCAGCCCACTCGCCAACCGCGCCGCCAACCAGCCGGCAAGTTAGATTACGGAGACGGCGAGTTACCGAGATCGCCTGCAGCCATCGGAATAGCCATCTCGTCAGCGAAACATTGGGTCGCTGTCGTCGACTTCTGTGGCTGATGACGTCTACGGCTCGTGGGCTTGAAACGACTCCGCAGCTCGAGTCGTCTCTGAAAACTCAACAGCAAGCAACGGATATCTTCAAACTTCTCGTGACCCGGCCTCCAGGTGGGGGAATGATCTTGGATCTGAACATGAGCGTGAAGGCTTTCCCGAAACGTGGATACGCTCCGTCGCGACATGCCGCGCATATGCTTCCTCTCTTCCCAAAATGGGGTTCCGTGTCCGAGGCTCTCCGGATTGGCGGAGTAGGTACAATGATTGCCAGCTCCAGCAACCCGCTCAGATGGATATACAGCATGTGGCGCACGAATCCGATGGGTCTTCTGCTCATCGCAAGGTCAAAGACACTCCACGGCTCTCTGGGAGCAATGCCACTCGAGTCGTGATCGATAACGAAAATGAATGGGCTGTAGTATAGCAGAATTCAGTCGAAACTTGATGCCACTCCGATACTTGCACCATCGTCGAGGGCCTAATGTACCCTTGTTGATGTCGATGCCGGAAATAACCTCTGATAGTCGAATGCATTTGTGACATTGGATGGCTCCGCAGCTGTGAGTAGATTAAACGGTTCAGATGATTTTCCACCGCGGCGACATGGATCCAATGCTCGATTCCCTCGGAATCAGCGAATTTACCACTGCTCGCAAAATCATCTGCGCTCACATCCGGCAGTCATACGATGCGTTTTCCCTGTTCGTGGATTCCTCGTTGATGCAAAGCTGCCTGGGACCCTCCCATGACACGCTTGCATTCACTCATGGCGAATAGAACATGAAAAGGAAAAGAAAGGTCTCGGTCCAAAACTCGAGATCACGGACCTCAACGGAGCGTGATCCTCGCAATCGTCAACGACCGGTTATCCATTTTCTCTGAGCGCCGTCTCCTGTGACTCTTCACACGTTCCGCAACATCCCATCGAAGAATCGCCAGCTGTCCCAGGATGTGAACCGCTAGTTCCGTGGATTATCTGTTTTCCGTTGGGAAGAAAACAGGTTCAGATACAAGTCAGGTGCTTTTCCAGAGACCAGGGGTCAAATGTTTCTGACGGTGATCGGCGAGCACGGAGGTTGACCGATCCTTCAGAGCCCGCTCCCGAAACTACCCTCCATCGAGTGGAATGGCGGAGAAAATAGAGTCAGAACGGGGTCCACGAATAGTAGAGCGACTCTCTTGAGCGAGTGTTTCCCTCGATGTCGGAAACAGGAAACCATATCGAATCGGGGAGTCTGCTCTCGATACCACCATTGGTGAGAACCGAAATTACTCGTCGGCGGACATACTGCAGAGATCGCGTTGTGGCCTCAGAGCCGCAGTGTGATCTCTCCTGGCAGTGCTGTTTGCCCCGCTTGTTCTCGATGGAGTCGACATTGATCGCAAATGCATCTTTCAGCATGCTCCAATTTATCAGGAACGAACAAATGATGGTGGCTCAGGTATTCAGCTTGCGATCGATGTTATCGACGGGCGAATTGTCAGCTCGAGCTGCAGACTCGAATCCAAACCAGCTCGGTATATCACACGACTCTGAATTTTCGCGTCCGGCCCGATACGGTCGAGCGGACCAGCGACGGAGCGAACCTCAGAACGCTTCAATCACTGATTCGAGAAGCTGAGGCCGAAGGCTTCGAGGAACGCGTAGTTGCTACGATACGAATTCAGTCAGGCTAATTTTGTCGGATATCGCCTCCAGGTCGAACTTAACGAGATGTCGTGTTATCGCCGCCGGCATCAGTGCGCCGCATACAGCTCATCACGACTAAGTCATCTCACACTCGACGACGACGACGATCCAGCGGAGGAAGCCGACCATCGAAGCAATTATCATCGAGAATATGATCATTGTTCGGGCCGCGCTCGCTCCGAATGGATCCAAATTGAGAATGGCGACGACCGCGGCGCGGCGGCTGGAATGCGTGGATTCTCTGCGTGCGACGCGGAGCAACGGTCACGCTCGTTCACTGAGTCGAATCTCTGCAGCCGAGGCTCGCGGACAGCTATCCGGAGAAGTGTGCGGCGGCGTCAGACTGTGCAAGCCACCGAAGCATGCCGCACAAGCAGAGCCTCTTCTGGTGGGAAAATAGAGCTTGTAGACCCCATAAGTCAGCGAGGCTTGCCTCCGGCCAAAGTGCAATATGCAGCTGCACAACAACAACATCGACACCGAGGGCGGCGACGAGGCGGACGACAACATCGCTCAGGATTACGTGTGACTTGAGGAATCCAATTCTCACAGGACAGCGTCAAGCTCCCGTTCGCATTGCTCAAGAGAAGGCGGACCACCAGAATATTGGGGGTCCCGAGCCCGCATCGTCCCGCGGTGCATTCCCCTTCTCAGAATGGATTGTGATTCGGACTCATAGAATAAATTCACATTAATAGAATTCATTCATTCATAGTGAATTGAAAAAAAAACGGGTGAACAGCTATCGTTCGTCTGGACAAACCGAGGATTCGAATGCGCACGAAGCCAGAAGCCAGCGACATCATGCCGGATCACCGGAGTTGTTCAAGCCCTGAGCTCCGGTATATCTCCGATCCAAACTCTTGCTGCGAATACGAGGCGCGTCTCCCTTATCCAAATCAGAGGACGGAAGGTACGGCTCCCCAGAATACAGATCTCTCTCTCTCTCTCGGGGAACGCTGGCGACGACGATGACGGGAACGGGAGAGGAGGAACAAAGAGAGCTTCCGGAACGAGCTGCATATGTATGGTAAGACGCGCCCAAACCGTTGCACATATACTGTGTGAGATGGTTGCGTATGTATGTATGCGAGCACCAACGCCGGTCGAACGAGTTAAATTCCAGAAGCTGGCTCTGGAGGTGGTATTCTGCCAAAGAACACAGAACCGGAGCGAGCTTGAACCTTGAATGCTGGAGTGCAGATCTCCTTGGGAGCGGTCGCGAAGACGCCCGCGAGTGAGCGGGCGGCTGAGCACATGCACGCAAAGTTCGCTCCTGCACGTGCTGGAGTGTGCTAGAGAGTATATCTCGAATCCGAACTTTTGCCTTTCGTGCGATTGGCTTGGAGTGTGTTTGGGCTTCAGTTGGGTTCCTGCTCCACTGAAAAGCGAACGGAATCAGAATAGCCATGTGAAGAAAGGGCTATAGACGAACGGCAGCGGAAAATCGAGACTCAATGCGGCATGTGCACGGAAACAGGAGGCGGACAGGAACACGAGTGCGAAACCCGCCACTAGCTTTTCGTTCAATCCTGTCGGGTTCCTCGCTCCGGTTCGCGCGATCCCTCTTCCTTTTTTTTGGAACCGAAAACCGACATCCTTCTCATCTAGACCTGGAGGGACTCGCTCCTGTCCCTGAATCGGATTCATTTATTTGGATGACTCAGAGGACCGAGGCGACGTCGCGGTCCGAACCGAGCTGACCTGTACCTTGACTCTGTCAGGCCTCAATTCCGGAACAAGCATTCCAGCTGATTCACAGCTGCGGGAGGGAGTCACGCTCGAGGATCAGTTCCGAGCCGTCTCAGGGCGAAGTGAATTTGGCGGAACGATTTGGCTGGATTCTGGGAATTCGGGCCCATCCGCAATTCGCGGACCGGCCCGACAACAGGCCCAAAGACGGGCAGAGAGACTGCGGACGGCACTCCCCACGTAACACACTTGATGTCGCATCCAGCTGTGACCGTCTTTGACTGTGAGGTCAATACGCTATATTCTCGATGGTCCGCCTCTCTGCTCGCCCGCTGGTCCGTCTTTCTGTCTATCCGTGCACCCGATGCGAGCTGGCCGAGATCCCCGAAACTGCCGAAGATGTCGCGAGGGTAGTGAGTACCGTAGTTGCTGACGGTGTTCCGGCAGGGAATTTCGTCTCAGGCTCCAGTTCACGTTCAGGAGCTCGAAGGGAGTTCCGTGCGAATGGATAGGGCATCGTCTACACCGCTATCAGTAACTTGGCGCATCGGAGTAACGAAGACCGAACGGGAGGTCAAGAGTATCCACGTGCGCGGCACAGGATCTCTCAGGAAGGTTCTTCCAACGGAGGCACTTGAGTTTGGAGTTGCTCTGGTAGGCGGGGCAATCGACGAACGAAGTCGAGGTAGCGACCTTGGTAAGGCTTGGCGCGGCGGGAGACGCTTTCCGAGGATTACGCCGTCTCCATCGTTATTATGAGCTGCTTTTCCTCTCCGAAGTTCGCCCTTGATCGCTGGCCGGCTCACTCATTCGATCAGTTTTCCGTTTGATACCAACTCGAATTCGCTCTCTGGTCGACAGAGTGAGATACGACAACAAGAGCGACATCTTGACGGTGAGATGACGACTAAGAGATGCTGTAAAAGGCGTTGCTGAGCTGTCTCTCGATAACTCCGGCGAAATACCGCACGGACGAATAGCATTGACCGTTGTCCATCTCTCTCCAGTGGATAGTCGCGATTTGTTGTCGTAGTCGAGACACTTTCGAAATGGGAGGTGAAGGAACGGGTCGGATCGTTCCGAGAGTAACACCAACACTTCCCACCCCTTCGAAAAGGAGGAGATGATTACGGGTCCGGCGCAGCCGATCGTGAGCGGAGGCTTTTTTGGATCCGCCAGACCCACGACGCTATCTTCTCGTCATGCCGGTAGACGAAGGGTCCAAATACAGAGTCCAAATACTCTGTATTCGGACGACGTCTCCCTATCGCTCCTAGACGTTCGAGCGCCACATTCTCGTTGTTGTTGGAAATTCTCGAAACATTCTAGTGGAATACGGGAGACGACGAGGAATCGGCTCCGCACGTTGGTCCTGGCGGATGGGAAGGCGACGCGATGAGCGCCGGATTCTGTTTGTCGCCTTCCCATCTTCCAGCGAGAAGAACTCCGGCGAGAAGGACTTCTGACTCGAAAGTGTACCGACCGGAGGGCCGAGCGGTCGACGTGGTCCGCGCCTCGACTCCGATCCGATTCGGAAACTTTGCCTATTCGAAACAGGAGTGACGGTTGAGTCCATCGACGGAATTCTACCTCCGATTGCGTCTGCATCGGAAGGTCCGCTATTTTCGGCCTTGATCCGCTAAGCTCGACGATAGCACGAAGATGACTCAGCGTGGCTGCCTCGTCCGTTTGATCGGCAAAACGACGGAATCGGACGAATCTAATAGTCCATATCACTTTCTGGCTGACTCAACGCAACAGAAGGGTCCAGAGAGGATTCAAGCTCGAGAACGTGGGACGTCGTATTCGAGGGAAACGGGGGCGATATCACTCATGACGAGTAGAGATGCCACCCTGATTGAACGAACAACATCTTTAATGCCTTACGAATTATCCGGCCGCACATATCTGGGACGTCAACAATGCTTCATCAGCGACTGCAGCCGATATCAACCCAACTGAATGGACTGGAGTTGTCATACGTTGGGACGAGGCTCCTGTTTTGTATCTGGCGGATCGAAGATGGATGGAAACCTGAGATTTCGTGCAATCTCATCGTGCGCTCCTCCCGTCGTCAGCGCGTGTCATTCGGCCCGATGTTGAGCGCCGCAACGCTCGAAACGGCGCTGCGTTATTTCCAACCACGGTTCAGAGTCTAACCGGGTATCTTTCGTTTCCGATGCTTCCTCGAGGAAAGCGAACCGATTCTAGGAGTGTGCGGTGGGCAAGGCATTCCGAGAAGAGACGGGCCACCGACGTCGACCAGGAACTTCTCCGTGTAAGCGGTTGATAGGTCGCTCAATCCGATAGATTGATAATCATTATCTTCATATGAAAGCGGTTTGTCGTTACCCCCTCGTGCGACGGTGCTGTTGTTTTCGATTAGTTGAATTGGACTTCGTGACACTCAATCAATATCATATGGGAATGCCACTTCCGCAAATTGGATTCGTTTCCTCGTCGGGGCGTGCGCGAGAATAATGATTTTAGTGGCGATGCCTCCCTCCGACACGAGTTCCAGAGTGCGGCCGCCAGATTTACGTCGGAGTGACCTTGGTGTCTGACGTCGCGACGCGGAACTGACGCAGCTAAACAAGACTTCTGGACTCGCAGCTCGAGGAAAGGGCTCCTTGAGTGTTTCGAAGAGGAGCTGTCTACAGGTATTGCGTCGACTTCAGTGGAAGGAGTAGCTTCGAATCGAATCAGCCTTCGGGCGATACCATAGAGCGTGCGTCCTCCAAGTGATATAATCGGGATTCTTGATTCCGCTTCCTCGAGCTTCCTATGGAGAACACAGATTCTCGCCAGCCGCGCTGTGACGTGGTGGCTCAATGAAAATTGAGCTCTTGGCTCGGGAATGGAGGATACGATATCTCGCTCAAACCTCGAGAAGCTCCCAGCGTCGGGCATCAATAAATCCCCGTTGCTTCAGGTCAGCTCCTCACTCACAGTCCATGAATAAGAGCGAGGAGGGTAAGAGGGAGCCCGACTGAGACTCTCAGTTGTTAACGACGCCATCCGTGAGACAGAATCGCGTTCGAAAACGTTCGCTATCTTCACATACACTAGCCGAAATCACTGTTGCTCACGAACCCGGCAGCGAGCCCGCTAGTTAAGCTGAATTAGGCGCCTCGCTCGAGGGGTGGAGACGACCTCGCGCAAGAACCTGGAAAGGGGCGAGGGGGAGTATGGAGAGGAGGATGGATAGAGCTCCACGCGGGGAACAAGCTTCACGGGGGACGGGAAGAATCAAGGGGAGGAAACGGGACAGAGGGGAGATCGGACGAAGAATCCCAGGACTAGACTCACAGAACGTGAAAATCTGACCTCAGGTGAGCAGAACAAAAAAAGAAAAGAGCTCAGAAACGAAAGAGCTCAGGAGAAGCCGAACAGGAGAGGTTGGAAGGCTCTCCCTCTAGGATAGACTCGAAGACCGACACAGTCAGTCACGACGGTCCCGGGAGTTTAATGGCTGACGGACCGAGCGGCGCGGGCATACAGTGCTCCAATCAAACAGGGTCACGCTAACGGAACAGCTCTCGACTGCTCGGTCCGTGTCGGTTGGTCCCGGTTTGGTCGACGGCTCGCCTAGATGGTCCTCGCTTTGCAGACTGGCTGGCGTGAGATTGAATTCGTTTGCTGTGCTTTTTTTCGAGTGTTCTGCTCTAATCAAATATTCATGCGGCGGCGGCGGCAGCGGCGGTTGTGCCCCGTCGCGGGCGGACAGACGAAGGAACAGAGCAAGGCGAGGCATGGCGCGAAGAACGGAATCACCCGAACCCTTGCTCCTACCCGCCGCCCCCTCCCCCCTCAGCAGTGGGCCAACATCCCCGTGACCCTCTCGTGCCGAACGCACCGCCACCCTCAAGTTTCCACGAGAGAGAGCAAATCCCAATTTCGGGAGATCACTTGAGAACTTGCCAACGCTCCGCTTCTCGCGGACGGGCAGAAGAGGTCGGCGAATTTTCAACTGAATTCCCAAACGAAATTTCGAGTGATTTATCTCAGCCCGATTCGCCTCGTTTTTGAGCTCTCGACAACTTTCCGAGGATTGCGATGAGCAGGCTGCGCATCGAAAACGTCACGGGCGCGAACAAGGAAGAGACGGCGAGAATAGTCCAGGGGAGTTCCTCGAAGAGAGACAATTATTCCACAACGGAACGATTGAGACGTAAAGCGGTACTGGGCGGATCGCGATCGGACCCCGACACCAGCGCTATATCAATCGCATCCAATCCCACCGGGTCCTGCCCGGGCGAGGCAGCGAGTGAGGAGAGCGTGATGGAGTGAGTGTTGTTCAAGTTGTTCAGAGTGAGCACACTCGACTGAAAAGAACTGGCGATTCCCTGTAACACAATTACGAGACAACTTCGCCAGTCGGGGTGCATCTGGAGATCCAGCATAAATAGAATCACTAAAGTGGATTAAACGGGATAGCTAGCTGGCTGACTGGCTGGGTGTCTGATGAACTAGCAACTGCATTGCTTACTCCCCCTTCAGACTCCCCCCTTGCATTCTCCTCGCTAGCTCGCCTATGAGAAGGAGTGTGCGTGTGTTGGGGAGTGTATGTTGATTAAGCAGGGTCCTATGGTGAACAGCACTTGAACGGAACCCTCGAATCATTGCTTTTCAAATATTAGTAGCATGGGCTTGCTCAGCTTTCGTTTGCAGGCATTGTGGAGAGACTCGCCGAGCTACGCTCATTGTGCATTGAGCATGTGGATCAACCTCCCCTTCTCCGTGATCCGGCGCTGTTCCCGCTCGGAAAACTCTTCTGCAGTGGACCATGTCACACTCTGTAATCGAGAGTCACGCTCCTGAGAATGTATCCGAAGTTGTCAGCGGGATCATCCGTTGATGAGATCGGCCTGGTCGAAACGTTCTGCGCCGGCGCTGCAAACTTCCTTTCGAGGAAACAAGATACTGCAATCATCGCCCGTGCATGTTAATCGAAGCACTGCACGTGGGCTGCGAAGGTACGTGAGGAAAGCGTACCAGTTATGGGACACTGATCAGTCACGGGGCACCTCGCAATCTCCCCTTTGAAAATTCTTCGTGCTCTTCCGGGTGCTCCCTCAGGGCTAGCGAGCCATTCGTTAACCTGCGTGAGTCCAAACCTCGCATTGAAACATTTTTCAAGCTCTATTTGGATTCAAGGTCGCTAGCCGTCGATAACAAATCTGTGGAAAGCTCGCGTAGAGAAACGAGAGAATTCGTGGTTATGCGCTCATACCACGTTGGTTGTGGTGAGATTTCCCGAGGCTACTCCATCTAATGACATTCTTCTCACAATCGGAAGGCTCACAGGGGAACTTGCGGGGGAAAGCTTGACCATCAGAGCTCAGGTCGAGCTCCGAAGTCGCATCCGGAAAACACTCAGACGTAAGGGCATCGTTTTTATTGGCTTCTGATATCCGGGTCATGCATGAAGAGATATCGCAACGCGAATTTCATGACTCTCGGAAGGAACGGAGGAGAGCGGACGGCGAGCGAACGAGGGAGGGAAACCATCCATAACATTATAAAGAACGCGTTAGATTCGTGCACAGCATAGTATATTCGCTTATTATTATTATGTCGCAGCTCCGAATAATGGTATGCGCTCCGCGTGCTATTGAGACAGACCTACATGTGCGATACCCCGTGCCGCTGCCCCGCTCTCGGCTTGGTCGTACGAGCTGCACTCCCGGGAACCAACCGTTCAACAGTGTTACGTTGCTCTGCTGAATTTGAACAGATCAACTATTCGACCAACGAAGCAATCCTGTGTGTATTTAGAATTTGCACTCGAGAGGCGAGGGTCTGCAGCGGGTTCCCGTCGCACGCGAAACTTTGTGATTGTGATCGCGTCCCAGACCTCTCGATCACCGTTCGAGATTCCTTCGTTTTTTTAACCCTTGCCGACTGCGGGCCTCGAATCCAATCTCCGAAGGCACCTACGCTGTGTGCATGCCTTCTCATTTCTCCCCGGCACTCTCTCCTCTTCTCCCTCTCCATCATTCTCTCCCCAAGCTTACTCCCTCTCTCTCTCCCTATCGGAGGCTCCCCTTCCTTCGTCTTTCTTGACTTCACTCAAGCCCTCCACGTCTAGTCGTGAATCCGATGTCTCTGAAGGCTTATGAGCAAGAGACACACGATTCAGCTATCGCGCGAGATCATATTCGGTCGTGATGGAGGAAAATCAGTCGACATCCTTTGCTTTCAATTCGACGTCTGTCTCCGCAATGCCATCGTGGTGGCATCCGTAGAGCACCTGATCTCTGTCCTCCCTCTTCTTTCCCAAGAGACTGAGATCTCTCCGTGCACACTTCTCCCCCGTGAGACTTAAATTTCCTCTCTCCCTGAGTTCTCCTGAGGAAAAGTACGGAGCCTTTTCTCGGCTGGCTGCTCTCCAAGGGGATGGGATCACCCGCTCCCTATTTAGACTGCTCTCTCAGGACTGAAATCGATATCCCCCTGTTGATAACTGTTATTTTCCAATGTCACCGGCGTCAAGCTATTTTTTTTAGCGCTATCTTGGTGAGTTCTCTCCCTCTCGTCTCGGCGATGGGAACTTCGGTGAGCTCGGCATCTTCGCTGCGCAAGAAACCGAATGCTTCCTCTGTTCTTCGCTGACTTTCGTGCGGAGATAATCTTCGGTTGGTTTTCAGCTGAACCAATCAACAAAGCTGGACAGTTTACCGAGTTTGGTATTCGGTGCCTGTATCAGTCCGTTCGTACTCACAAGGGGAGGGTGAGGGTTTGATACAGGGTCGGTTCGAGTGGATCACAGTCGTAAGACGGGACCTCTATGTGCACCTTCCTCGTGACTTCAACTGATCTCCGCACAGAGCTCCGTTACAGGCTCGCTGGCTGGAAAGTCGTTGACGATAGAAATGAGGGATGGGAGCGAGCGCTTCAGAAGCAAAAAAAGATTTGCGATCACTCCGAGCGAGACCGATCCGGAGAGTGCCGGGAGTTTCGAACCGGGCTGGGCGGCAAATGGTGAAATGTGTCCTCCGTCTATTCCAAGGAAACGGTGGATGGTGCTTCGAGGACCAACTCAGGCAGCTCAGGCCTTCTGTACCTATTGTCCCAGATGATCCCAGATTGGATAGCGTTACAACAATAGGGAAAGGAACACATACTTAATGACGCGGAAGTGATTGCTACCTTCAGAGCGGGCGTCGCTGGAACGTTTAGGGCGATGGCCGGAAACTGCACAGCCTGAGAACGAAACGGGGAGTAGGAAGCGGAGCGAACAACAACGAAAACAGAGATGAAGCAGCGCAGATTCTCAAGATTCGAGGACGTGTAGAGACCATGAATGAACGGCGGGAATTGTCCCAACTCTCCTACATTTTTCCGCCATCAAATGTTTCTCCTCCCGTCGAATTTCACAGTTCTCGAGAGAGTTTCCAACGCTCAGAAGTAGGATAGCACAGGTTAATCACGACGGAGAATCCGCGAGTAGAAATCGACAGCCAACGCAAAAAATAAGGAAATGTCAATGAGTTCAAGTGAAAAATCTGTTCCCTCCAAATTCTCGGTCAAAACTGTCTAACTCTTGGAGCTCCAACGAATTCTCGACCTGATCCTCTTTTCGGGTTCGGCCCCCCGATTTATTCTCATTCGATGATGACGAGGTCAAAGTCACGGAATTCATATCGTTCCTTGGCCTGCAAAACGGCACCACGCGCTCCGCTGGGACGCAACTGCGAGAGGCGAAGGTGCCACGAACTCGGTCACAATGCGTCTCTAATGGAAGATTCTGGAAAACGAATCGCTCGCTCGTGCGTTATCATGTGAAGGAGGAGATCGTTACATCCTTCTCACCGATCGCGGTTGGAAGAGTGAAAGTGAGGACGGCAACAGCGATCCGTAGTGTCATCTCAGCAGCGAATTCGGTCTCCCAGCTTCCGCCTGACTGAGCGATGATTTCTGAGCGCGACTTTATGCTGAGCTCTGAGAGCGTCGTGCTAGCCAGACCATTGAATCAATCAGAGTTGACATCGCTCGTTTCAAAAGTGAATCCCTCCGAAAAGTTTACCACAAATTCATCACTGCGCGATGTAGTCTGTCGGAACGTTGACCGGTCGTGTCATGTGAATGTCAAGTGTGTGTTTCCCTGCATGGGGTTTCCATCAAGCAAGGAACTCTGAGCAGCATTCCCGAACCACGAACAATCTGATCTTGAACAGACGCGTGTTCAACTCGCTCCGGACGGATCTCCTGAACGTCATTGAACTTCCTCAGCCTTTCCGGTGGGAAAGTATCAGGGTCTGCATTGCAGACAGGATATTCCGCACGCTAGCAGGACCTCACGGTCACAGCAGCCATTCATTGATATAGCGGAGCCATGTCGCGCTGACAACGTTTCGATGAGGTGGTTCTGAATTTCGTTCCTCGGATCTTGCTTGAGAAGTAAGCGAAACAGAGCCGAAACTGTCATGGATGATCAGTGATCACCTTGAAAAGAATCAACCTGAGAATTCAGAGGATAGGCGAGGTGCTGATCTTCGAAACGAGATCTGACGGGAATCTAATTCCTTATCTGAGGCTCAACCCCTGGGAGCCGCTCGGAGCAGAATAATGTCGTACAACGGTCTCGTTCACAAATAACTAATTCGTTCCGAGGGATTCGGCCCGGAAAATTATGATTCCCGTCATCCACGACGGGAGGTGGGTCAGTGGGATTCGATCGAGTGCCCAAGTCCCAGTTGGGATCGGGGAACCCCGGCTTGAATCTCTCGGAACCTACATATGCGAGAGATTCCAGAGACACAATCGCTGAAAGTTGTATGAAATTCCGATTCAAAAGGGATTCCATGTGGAATGAGAAAGCTCGTTCATAAATCTTATTGTTCCGGTCTTGTGCCGGTGTGGATCCCGCGGCCGATCCAGGTTTCAGAATCCGCCCAATGGCTCGCTTCGGAGGAACGGGAGATGACGGCGGAGAGAACTCCGTGCTCGATTCTTGTCGCATGTCATCCCGCGGTTGGGCTTGGAGCAGAGGATCTGACGGATTTCGCTCGAGGAGAACCCTTTCCCCATACACCGGAGACGAAACGAATAGAAACTCGAGGGGGAACGTTCCATGTTCGGGTGTAATGACGAGAATACTTCAGGAAATCTCTGGAGACTGGCCGCTCTCCGATAATTTCTCGGAAACAGGAATACCCACGTTCGAGATTGAGACGAGGTGAGTGAAACGTCGCTTCGAAATCCTTCACGCTCCACAAAGCGTCCAACTCGAGTGATTGCATCGACAGGAAATCGTTTTTTGCGGAATGAACGAATAAAAAATCAGTGCGCAGCTGTCCATGTTCCCACTGATGTGTCTGTGGAAGGGCGAAATGTGTTTTCATGTCTTGTTCCTGAGATACGTAAGGATTTACGGTCAAAGTAGTCAGACGATTCGACGATGAAAATCATCTTCCCGTCGTGCTCAGAGCCATTCGTGAATCAGATTCTATCTCTCCCGACACTACGAGAAAAAAGAGACAGAAAATAAGTTTCGACCGATCGCGCGCGCTCTTCCCCATCGATCCGTTTCCACGGCCGAGAATATTGTATTAATTAAATGCGGCCGGACATCGCGAGATAGAGTAACGTCGATGCGGGAAAGGCGGGGTGCGATAACACCGAGCGAAGCAGGTGCGGCGGAGGCACGGACCAAACCGAACTTGAGCGGAGCGAAGGCCGGGACGCAACGAGGGCGAAAACTAAGACCCGAACGGGGACGAAATGGGTGGGCATGTAATGAAGAGAGACGTATCGCTAACAACAAGATTGATTTGACGACGAATTATTTCAGATGGCCGACCTGGAGAGAGGAAAGAATCGGAATTCATCACTGAGCAGACTTTCACGCCATCTCTTGACGGATCGTTTGTCGTCGAAGCTAGCGAGCCCTGCTTCGTCATCGGCCCCAACGTCTGTTGATGAAGGTTGGCTTTCGCGATTGTTTGGATGTGGCGATACAAAGCCTCTCGGAGAGGAAGCTGACGAGCTCAACTAGATCGTCGTTTGCTTTCCGGTGGAATTTCGCTCTAACACAGCTGTCGAGAGGAAGACGCACGACGCGTTTCCCTTCAAGTGTTATCGGGTTGGCCCGGTCGCGATTCTGCCAGGGGTGTGGCTTGGAAGCCCGGGAGGGGAAACGCGTAGTCCACCGGACAGGAATTCAAGTTTCGGGCATATCCCATCGTCGCCAGTCGACCATCGAGCCAGCTATCCAACCGCCTCCTCTGGGATAAGCGGGGCGGCCAGCCGGTGGACCGCGGCCCTGACCGGAGTCCATTGTGAGCCAGCCGGGCATACAGCCGACTATGGCATCGACGTCGCGTGGCTCCTTGAGAGTTGGTTCTCGTTGGCTTAAAAGTGTGCATTGAAACAAAGTTTTTGCTCATCAGCCGGTCGGCCCGTCCGTCTGTCTGGCCGGCGAGTCCTCTGCCGGCTCCGAGCGGCATTATTCGAGGTAAATGAGCCGGACTCGTCCAAGATGAGAGAGCATTACTTGGCCATTATAGCGCACAGCCCTCGTCCACAAAAGTGAGGAACACGGTGAGGAACGAAAAGCGCGAAGAAAGGGAGACAGTCGGCCGGTCCCCGCCCGTCCCTGTGCCTGCTGCCGGCCGCCTCAATGTTTTCCGGTGTTCTCAACTCGTACCTCTGACGTTTTTACGTCTTTATATTCGCACGCACAAACTCCTCCGACAATGGAGCCTCTCCCACTACCGCCGCTGCCAACAACATTACCTTCGTCTACAGCCATCACCTCTCCTACTATAACCATCCACTACTGCTACCCACACGGCCGCCGCTCCGGGTACAGCTGCTGCTGTTGTTCGGTTCCTCTTCCGTGTTTTCCTCGTGCAGAGCGTGCTGCTCTTCTCTCTCTCTCTTTCATCCGTTTTTTTGTGGACGAGTGTGAAAATGTAGATTAGTTCCTTGGTTTCTGAGCGGCAGCAGCTCCGCAAACTTTTGCTTCGAAACTCAACAAGGAAATCTGGAGTTTTTTGCTCAGGCTCGGGAGCTGTTTCCCCAGACATCCCGTAATGAAAGCTCCCAGAACGATAGCGATACCAAATGAATTTTCCCTCTGGGCACCTCCGTTGATGGAACAGAACTCGGGCGAAATTCATTCCCCTCGAAGAACTAGCCGCAAAACGGTACCCGACGAGAGTCGTTCTGCCATCGGTCGCACCCATGATTTGCGATCGAGTTGGTCCAGACGATGCGCGGTCTGAGCCCCGACTCTGTGATTTGTGTCTTCGCCTGTCTTCGGTTGGAAAGTTCGCTCCGACTCGGTCGCTTCCGTCGCTCCGTAGCATGCTGGAGGAATAAATTTTTAGACTTCGCGAAAAGTCCTTGAAATGTGTTTGGGCGTGGAGAGATGGCCTGTAGTTTGCGGAAAGCGTCTCCGGCTAATTTGCGTTTCGGTCACTGCAGTTGTGGTGCAAATGGGGTGCGGCTGGCACCAGCCCAACATCGCAAGTTGTTCCTATTCTTGAGGCGAACTTGTGTCAAGGGGATCAAGGAGAAGCAGAAGAAGAGCGAGCGATTCGGACAAGCCGACGACGGAGACCAATGGGAGGAGGGCCCAGAGTCCCTTCCGGGCCGGATGTAGAGAATTTTTGGTTCGGCCGAAAGGGTCTTGCCCGCTACCATTCCCCCATGGCGCATCAACAAAGAAACAAGAGCAAGAAGAAGGAAAACATTCTGCACCAACACCGCTTGGAGCACAGAGCAGCTTCGGCTCGCCCGCGGCTCGGACGCTCCCGCGATGACTTGGATCGTTACGGTTTCCTCGATTACTGCGATCTTGGATGTTTGCATGCAATGATCTGGATCGCCACGGAGGGAGCCCATCGAGAAGAATTTGCAGAGCCTCAGAGCAGAATTTCAGAATGGACGAAAAAATGTCGCAGCATCCTTATTGAAGCTGAATGGCGACGTCAAAGCGGGCTCCTTTCAAACGGAAAGTCGGTCTCGAAAGTTGTACCTCACGTAGATGGACGCAGGGAGCGGGTCGGAGAGAGAATAAGGATCCGAAATAGTGGGTGTTCGGACGCCTCAAGCCGCCGAGCTAGAAATGGATTGAATCCGTCTTCTCTTCCTCCGTAAGGATTTTCCAAATCCCCGGCGGAGAAAAATAGCCGACTGCTTGCCGTCTCTGTGTCCCTCCTCAGCTCCCGAAAAAGAGGACGGAGGAAGGCTACGGGAAGCTGAAGTGGGGCCGGGTACGTCGCGGACGAGAGCGGGAAGAAAAATGATTTTTCAAAAGAGGCGCCTTGAGAAATAACCAAAGAATTTACTCCTGTCTGGAAACAGCGAAAAAACGATGGGATACGACTGAAAGCCTATGAGTCAACGGGAGAAGCGCCCCGGAGCGGGGAAGGACAACGGCGCAGCAACAACGGGAGTAAATATTCGGAAAACACCTACTGCGGATCAAACGAATCCGCGGGCTTTCAGGGGAGCCGAGCGGCATTCGTGTCTTCTCTCTCTTTTCCCGTTCGACTGCACCCTTCGAACGGAGGAGTAGCCGGGGTTCCCGAACGATTCGACACCGATTCTCGAGAGATATTCATCCGTCATTCGGAAGGACGTTTTACGAGTGGCCACCGAGAGTAGATCCCGCAGGAATACCCCCCTCGTCGTTTCCGGCTCCTGAAACCCGGAGTTCAACTCTACTCGGAGATGGCTCTCGTAACGGTCTTTCTAGAATACTGCGGTCGCATGAGCTGGCCAACGGAGAACTCCCGGGAAAGGGACAGCGCTCAGCTCCGCGTCTAGATGAAGACGAGTTCTGACCCAGGTTCGAAAGCCTGACCCGAAAGAAGATGAGGATCAGGAGGGAAGCGCGATCATGGTCCAAACATTTGGCGCGACGCCGCCTCGACGCTGTCGGATTTCCACCTCTGACGCCCTTGCTTCGAGGATATTCTCGACGGTTCTCATTCTCTTTGGCCGTGAGTGTCCGTCGCAGGTCAGAGTGCAAATTCAAGGCCTTTGACGCCTGCGTCTGGCCGACCTCCGGTTCCCAGCCGTCGCACCATAGTCTACGAACACCTCTCAAGTTGAGAAGAAGCAGAAATAGCTTGATGCTCATGAAGAAGTCCTCCTAGTAGCATGGGTTTGAGCCTGGAACTCAGTGAATATTGGGTATGTAGATCCGTCAAACTCAAATCGGTACTGTTGCGGTTGGCTCCCGTGCAGCGGCGGCGCGTCGAGATCAGACGCCGGCGCAGGCGAACGGAGGGCTGAGCTGACGGGCTGAATGAGCTGGCTGCAGCGGTGACCAGCACGAACATTCGAAAATTCCCAGTACGATCGGGGAAGAGGGATTGAAACTTGTTACTGCAGAGTGAGGTTAATGCTACTTACGTGTACCAGAACTACCATCGGAGCTTCTCGCGGGCACGTTTCGCGCACCCCTGCTAGATGCTTCGCAACTGATTTCGTAGCTCTCGCAGCCGTAGGCGATATCGATAGCGAGCCCCAAGTACCCTCATTTGCTTCCAGGCAGCAGCGAGGAGCTTGAGCTTCACTCGTTACTTCTCTGTCGGATCGTTCCTTTCTTCCAGCGCGCGACGAGAGAGACTTTGGTGCATGCTGAGCGCGAAAGTGGTTGTCATTGACTGAGCGCACGTGAGTTTGTTCACAAACGGAAGCGTCCGTCGCACTTCCAAAGTGGAGAGCGCTGTGTCGCCGTCTGGCTTTATGTAAACCCGCCATTTTGGCTGCTTATTCTCAACGCGAGCCAACCGCAACAGTACCCTCAAATCTTGTAACATCTACCTTCACGGGGCTCGGTGACGTCCGGAAACCGGGTACGCTTCCGCCATTGTTCCGTGAATCAATGATCGTCGGAAAGTGTGAACGGTGACAGTTCCAAGGTTTTGTTTGAGCAAACGATTCAAGCATTGGTCATTGCTTGGACATGTCGTTGTTGAATTGTCGAAAAGCCGAAATTGATGCCGTCTTCTGCGGCTCCGCTTGCGGTTCGTCTGTTGAATCGGAGACATGAATCTGTCGTCGGGGATCTGTTGCCTTGCAATAAATCCATTGCACAAACAGCGGAAAGCAGCAATGGAAGCTCACTGTAACGACACTTTGATATATTCGGCAAGTTTCTCTCGCTCGCTCGTCCACGTTTTGAGCGCCCCGGTTATCCCGCTCTCGCTGATTTTCGAGTCGACTTCTCACATGGCGCAGCAGCCGGTTAGCGGCAGCCGAGCGGGAAACCTTGTTGGAGACGACGCGATCGGATCGAATGTTTTATTTATATCCGAGGTGACACAACAACTTGATGCCGTGACAATTTCCATCTCTTCCCCCCTCACTCACCATCCCTCATTCCGACGTCCGGTAGGAAACCCTCCATGCTCCTCTCCCTCCTCCATCCCTCCCCTTCCCCTCGAGAGCGACTTGCTTCACCCGGAATCTCGATCCAAGCTTGCCGATCATGACTTCGAAACTCCGGAACGAGTGTCGGGTCGAAAATGAAAACTGGATCTCTGGATCGAATCCCTGAGCCCCTTTGGCTGAATCTCTGGCTGCTCGCTCAGGAATTGTTCTTCCTGGAGTAAAACGCATCAGTTGTGAAGTTTCGGGCGGCGGCTCGAACGTTCGACAGTCGAGCTGGTTCACAAAAGGGTCGAAGTTCGTCGACGCCTGTTCTGCCTCCTTGTTCGTCCCTTTTTCTCTTCCTCCGTATACTTCTATTTGCAATATTTCCGTTTCTCAGATATTGGTATCGGTCGGCTTCCATCGGCCGGGACGTGCGACTATGGTAGTCGTGGCCGATTCCCCGCTCGTCGTCGTAGGCGACGCCTCGTACGGAGAACTGTTCGACTTATTTAGGATTCAAATTGGAGAGCGTGCTGCAGAGCTGAGGCTTGCATTTGCTCCGCGCTCGGCTCCACGCCTTCGGTTCAGTGCCGCTTCGCAGACTCCAGGAGACCTATACCGCCACTGCCGCCGCCGATCCTTCCGTTAGTCAACCAGGCGAGCAAGCTCGAGCTCTCGGGCCATCGGAGTTGTTCCGCAGTAGGACAGCGGGGCTCCGGTAGCAGGAGCTCTTTCTGAGTAGTCCTTGCTCCTTGCCGGCTCCCAACACACCTGTCACCAATCGGCCTCGTCTAGCGGAAGCTTTCGTCGATCCGTTCGGAGATCTCTTACGTCGATCAATCCCCCTTTCCCCGCTATAACGGCCGAACGAAGAACCGGTCCCACAGAAACAAGAAAGGAAGGCTCTGGCCCCCGAGTCGCGAACCCTGGATTTCCGGAACGAACGTTTGTGCTACGTCCGTCGCTCACTTCTCATGCCCAGAGAGAAGATATCCGAGTTTCAACCTTCTGCGAACCAGAAGGTTCTGCGAGAATTGCATTCGATTTCGGGCGCCGTCTTTACGACAAACTATCCGAACCCACTGTATAGTGCTTGTTGGTGGTCTCAAAGAACTTTTCCTCTCCCCCTCACGGATTGTTGGATCGTCACTGGAGCTGGGACTTCAAATAAATGGGCCCGATCAACCTCGTGCAACTTCCAAGTTCCCATCGCAAGCCAGAATAGAAACAGACTTCGAGGACACAGAACCGCGAGAAGTCCGTCAGGGGAGTTTAGATTCAGGCAATTACTACGAGCACGATTGATGACCGTCGGACTTCATCATATTTCTAGGATTTCGGGTCCTCTGTGTCGATGTGGTCGGCGCACGGCCCCCACTCGGCCATGGGTCGCCGCCTGCCCGTTGGTTCGGCCGACCGGCAGTCAGTCTGTCGGTCGGCTGAGCAAGCGCTCTGTAGGTCCGCACTCGGAATTCGGAAGTTTTGGCGACGTGCCGCGCATTCATTGACGACCATTTACCGACGAACGAATCGTCGAGCGGATGGCTGGTGGCTAGCTGATGGCTTGGAGTAGTCCAGTGATCGTGTACAGGGAGAGAGACGATCGAGGTGGGGGCGAACAGCAAGATAGAAAGAACTTACTTCGGCATTTGTTTCATTGTGGATCACTCTCACTCGAACGGCGCAGTCGAGCATTGACACCTCGTGACGTGCCGAGCTTACCTACGAGCTCATGCGTTGAATGCGCCGCTAAGCTGCTACGGCACAACGTCCTCTGCTAAAAAGTCAGGAGTAGCATCCGCTTCAGAGAACAACGCCACCAGCAATAGAGCTACCCGAGGGCTCAATGTGGCTGCCGACAATCGACCCCGTTCGCCAGAGCAGCAGCGACCTCCAATCTCTTCTGGCGGCCTCTCCTGCACCGTTGAGAGCAGCGGATCCCCCACCTCATTGTGGGACGACTTGATGATCGAAGTATTTTTCGGAAAAACAAGAGCATGAGTCCTGCTGCGCATCGTATGCGGCTATCCGGTACCAAGTCGTATTTCGTTATCGTGGCTATACTCCCCAGGCCTTCGTGGCACCGTCTAAGCTGTTCAAACCGACTATGAGGAGCAAAATAGATCGAGGACCTGCAGCAGAGGGAGGGGGGGGGGGGGGGCAAGGCGGAACCAAGCAATGCACTTGAGTTGGTGAATCCAGGGATTATCTTCGACTGCGGTCAATGAATATTTCTCGCCCGAACGTCTCGGGACAACGACATGGTGCTCAAGCTTTGCCTCTGAAATATTTCTCAGATAATCGTCGAGCTTCCAAGATTATTTGGAAGAACGCGGTTCGACCCCATGGTACCTGGGGGGGATGACAAGGCGGGATCGAACCCGCGAGCTCAGGCAGAAAGCTGGAAGCCTTCCCGATGTACTCACCCCTCACCTATCGCAATACCTCCGATGTGAGGGCATGTTTGTCTATTCCTACGGCCCCGATCATATCGTCGGCAGCCTGTGTGTGAGGAGAGGTCCAAATGATGGATGCTGTCGGCATAGGGAGCGCATAAGATTTGGAGCAGCCCCCTTAGGCGCGCGACTTTCAAGTTCTCGGATCGCCGATATACTCCGCTTGACATGCAGTTTCCTCCTGAGAAAGGAGTTTCCCTCAGGAAGGGAAGGTCTTTGCATTTCTCGCCTCCTCCCCGATATGTACCCTCAACGACGCCTCTTTTTTGCGCTCTCTCATTTTCGAGTGCGTCAAATGCGGATTCCCCGCCGAGACCACCTTCATGTGCCGATTCCGCATGTTTCTTTCATTCTATCCGACCGTTTGCACATTCAGGCTCTGAACATTGGAAGTTTGCTACCAAGACCCTGGGTTTCTCAAGAAGTTCGAAGTCAAAGCTGACAGTTTGGCCTTCCCGAAAACTGCAGAGGGACTCGATACTCTTCGATGATCACGAGTCAGCAGAATGAAAGTTCGGAGCCCTGGAAGGCAGCTAGGCCCACGAGGGTTGTCCTCGACGAGAGATCGGGGCCGTGGTTCTCCAAGACTCTCTCGATTCTCGATGTCCTTTTATTTGTCTCCCACGTCATCTCTTTGTTTCTCTGTCTGAATCTATTCCCCGGTCTGCGGACCCGAGAGAGCCACACACACACACACTCACACACACACGACGACAGAACACAGAGCCGAATCCTAGAGGCTGGGACACTTCCGGAACATTAAACAGCGAATCTCCCACGCGGCTGGTGCCGCCCGCCGGCACCGAAAACGTAGACCGACATGTCCTCATCATTCTCTGTTCTGCTGCTGCTGCTGATGTGACACCGGAACGATTGAAGCTGTTCGCTGCGGAGGTTAGGGTAGCGTCGACAAAGACGAGTTTGTTCACCTCTGATTCTTCCCCGCTGCCGTGACGTCATCGCCGGACGACTCCTGTTTTCTCATCGAACTATGGCCCATCAGAGGAGAAAGCGCGTCCGTTTCCAAGTGAATCCTCTCCGAATTTGCTCCCATTTCCCACCCGTGAGTTCTTCCTCCTGCCGTCCGAACGATAAAGAGAAAACTTGAAGAAGGGTCCCCTGTGTCCCGAGGGCGCTCCTCGAGCTCCGGCATCGGGGCTGTGTCGTGAATTCCCTGAAGTTTCCCCGTCTGGCCGGAACACGTCATTACCTTCTGGCGCTTGAGGAAACTCGAAACCTCGAATCTGTGAACAACCGTCGACGTCACAAGTCCCCCTCCCAGGACCCGCTCCCCCCCCCCCCCCCCACAAACGAGGTCCTGAGCAGGACGATAGTTCCGGGAATCGTCCGACAAAACGACCGTGTCCTGGAACTTCCAAGCGCCATTCGCGCAGACGAGCATTCATGCATCTCGTGGAATGCTACGCGAGACTGTTTGGGTGACGTAAATCGCAACGATCAAGCCACCCACTTCTCTTTTCCCCGCCGATTGCGAACTAGAGCGCAGCCGCCTCTACGCGGAATGGCCCGGAATTTTTGCGGAGATCACGGCGATAACAACCTCAGCTCGTTTCCCTCTGGATCGGTCCGGAAACAGTCCTCGGGCCACGGAATAGGCCGAACTGACGCAACATTGAACAACGCTCCGCAACGACGAGTTTTTCCTGGTGTGCTTGCTCTCCCGCGTCAGGGCGCATCTCGTTCGATAGGGAGGGAGAGGAGGATGCGTCGGGGTTCAGACTCGCTGAGTTGCCGGCTGTACGCTCCGCGTCGTTCTCTGCCATGGCGTATCCCAACGTCTACCCGTGAGGTCGGTCTGTATGGACGTAAGCAAGGTCCGGCGTATTGGTTCCTTAGCGAATCTCGATTCTCGTTAGAGCTGATTAGGCATGGCCGCCTGTGGAGTGGACCATTGGATCTCGATAATACCCTCTGCCTTCACCGGCCGGTCGGTCGGCCTGCCTGCCTGCCAGGCGGCTGGTGGTGCCAGTTTGCTCACTAGCTTGCAGGGAAGCAAAGCCGAGCCGCGCAAGCAAGAAACCAACAAGGCTTCATGCCTATTCCGCAACCCGTTATCTACCTATGGAGCTGCTTCTCCTATTGCTTGCTACCTGACTACATGTCGGCTGAATCAACCAGGATTACTCCTGATGAGGCTCCTTCTGAAATAACCCTAATATACGTTGGCTCTGCCGGAATCCTGCCCACTCGCCAAGGTTTTGTGCTCTGCTGCAGCCTCGGGCCGTAAGCAGAGCTCCGTGATTACTCAAACGCGGCGAGACCACCACTACAATCGATAAAGCTGTCTGGGATGTTGCAAACGAGAACATACCGAGCTAGGTAGGGGCGTTGATTGAAAAACTTCGGGTATAGTGTGGATCGAGGAAGATACCGCTACTCGACTCGAACCAGTCTCGCAGAACTCGACGAATCGCCGACAGGGGCTTTCCTTTTGGGTTGACCGAGAGCGAACGCGATGAAATCGTTCCGAAAATCGATGGCAAAGAGATGACTCCGTTCTGGGATGTGGTTCCCACTCCCGATCCACGTCAGACGAATCTGTATTCTACCATTTCGGCCTGATCGAATGTCTGACTGAGGGGTGAAACGTGGCCTGACCGCACGACAGACGGCGTTGCTGCTTGGGCCCAGCTAAATGTTAGAGCCTCGACTGTTTTGGTTGGGATCCGCTCCGCTCGCTCGAAGCAATCTCCTCTCCAGGGGACATCGTCACAAGAGCGTGCTGCTTATCTTATCGGGCCTTCGAAATAATATTATAATGTTTAAGATACATCTAAAAGTGAAAGTCCATTTTCCTAGTGGCTGGGCGGCTCGTTCATCGTTGGGCAGATCGCCGTTCCGCGAATGATCGCGTCTCGAGGCTTCCCCTCTCATCTTTTTGTTGGAGCTGATGACAGAGCTGAGCCGACGCGGTCGACATCGATCTCTCTCCAATATCGTTTCGTTTGGAATGCTGAACACATTCGGACAATATCAGGAATTTATCTTGTTGGAGTTCGAGCCATGCAGCCGCCGCTTTGACAAAAACGCCACCCTCCCGACCTTCGTGAGATAAGCTGGCAACGCACGGTGATCCCGAAGCTGTTTTCGAGCGAGGCCGCTGGTTATATCACCGCTGCTTCCAACTTGCGCTAGTGGAGCATATTCCAATTACGTCCCCAGAGCCTCTGAACGACTCCGTCGAGAACGCTGCGGTTCTGGAAATACTATAAACACTGCGCAGAATTCCAGGTGTAGGTACGACTTTCGGGCTCACTCGCATCCTCGTCAGCTGCTGCATTCGATTCGAGAAAGATTCATTGGGACGCAACCAGCGCGCGGGACAGGAGCCCGGCGGGAGGAGCCGCGTCTCCAGGAGTCGCAAGAGGTGCGCAAAAGCCACGAAGTTCGGTATCGGAATGGAGCAAAGCCAAACTTGAGATCGAGGAGGGAGTCGAACTTCGGGAGGGAAGAATTGATGACGTCCGTAGGCGTGCGTTCGAGAACGTTCTCCACGACCGGTGTCATTTGAAGCAGACGCGCTCTCGACGATATGCGAACCATAAATAATTCACGGGGCGAAATTGAATTACGTTGACCGGGGCCGCGGAACAAAAACGTCTGATAATTGGACGCTTAAGCTCCGGAATAAAGATGACTCCTGCGCGAACGGGTGAAGAGAGCCCCGGAACGAGCCGAGCTTGCCCAGCGCTCGTCGAGCTCGGTGATTTGTGATACAGATTTTTATGGAGGTAATTCGGTGGCGATATTTCGTCCGATCCGCGGCGGAAGTGGGGGTTGCCGATCTTGTCGTCAGACTTCCGGGACTTTACGAGCTCCGATACTTGCCCTCGAGAATCGAAGAGGTCACCCGCTTCAACTAGTAGACAGCAGCTCCTCCTTCGAGGAGGTCATTGAATTGTGTTCGGTGTTTTTCACTCGTTCTCCCTCCGATCCCCAGTGCGCTTCGAGGAGCCGGTGGGTGGGATCCGCGGCCGAACTCCCACTTCGATACTCGATTTTCCCTCCGAGTCCGGTTTTGTAACAATGACGACAACGTGCTCAAACGACCCGATTCATCTGGCATCGATCCGAGCGAGCTCAGTTGGTTCAATTTGGTTGCGGCAGCGGTTTCCCACGACGGAAGCAGCTCCTGACGCAGCCGGGGCCGGTAGTAGGAAATCTTGTAGCTCGAGCTCCGCAGTTTCACGATGGAGTTCGAGGATCTGACTCATGTCGCTCTAGTGGTCATTCGACCGGCGAATGACCGTGTACGGCGTAGCCCGTCGCGCCGTGTTACGACGACCCCTGTTTCGACACTGAGTCGGTCCGCGCGGATAGTTCCGATCCGCCCTCTCAGGGCACACGTCCCAACAGGAACGAAACATGCCGAGTACCTGCAGTAGGCCAAATTATCCAAGTCGTGTGATTGAATCCAATTGAAGGCCCCACAAACCGTGATCACAATCCGACCCACACGCGGCGATGGACCTCGTAGACATCATAATCAATGGGAGATCTGAGCACAGCTCAAAGCGTGTTCTCGATCGCAGGTGATGACAAGTCCAGTAGAATTTGATCTATTTCCCGCTAATCTTCGAAAGAAAGAGCTTCAAAGGCATTTTTCTGAGAGGGCGAGCGAAGCGATAGCATAGCAGGCTGATGATGCTCCTGCTCCGATTGGCGCATTTCTCTCCCACCGCGTCGCCATATTAGAGGGTCTCCCGAAAAGCTGCATGACTCTCAGAGTAGGTCTGGTCGAACGCGACGAGGTCTGATGTCGATGCATGCGGTCGTCGCGGTAGTAGTTATCCATACTCGACAACGCAATCATCGGGTTCGGTCCCGCTGTTGCAGTCGGTCGTCACGGTGGTGGTCATACGCAGCGTTCGTGGTCTTGGTAGTTTTAGTTGTGGAGGTCGTGGTCACATCGTTGGCGATGGCCAAAGTTTCGGCTTCGGGCATACTCGGAAGAGTCGATTCATATTCAGCCTGTATCGTTATGCTGTTACCCGGTAACAGCAAAATCCGCCGCGGGCCAAGGAGCGGAACTCGCTCCCGCAGCGTTAATCATTTTATAGCCAGAGTCGCCCCCAGCTGTAACTTCCATCATCACCGCTGGAAAGAATGGCCCGAGGAGATTGTCCGAATACGATGTACAAAGCTGCGAACATGTTTGATCCGTCGCGGCTGTACTGTAGGAGGAAGTCTTGCCTGTTGCTGCTCCAGCCGCGAATTCCCGAGCCGCGCTCCCTTTCCGAATCTCGACGAGGCGAGTCTTTGGCTCCGGGGAGAAACCACGAATGCAGCGGTCTGCAGTGGACCAAGGTACTCCACCGGAGGGCGGAATGTATAATCGATCCGGGGCAGAGCTGTCTCTTGGAAAGACATCGGCGTCTCGTGTGCTCCATACGGATTACTATTATAGATTGACTTTGAGGCAACTCAACGGCAATCATCCCGAAAGCCGTTGGAATCGTGATCGAGCGGCACATCGCATGGCTCGAAGCTATTCCGCGGCTCTGAAGGTTTCATCATCTGTGCATACTCTCGGTGCAATGAGACCGACGTTCTTCTCGGTGATGCGGTTATTAATGTGTCGTCTGACGTAATTGATTGGAGTCGCTTGTCGTCCGACGAGAAAAGTATTATTATCATATTGCTGCGTGCGCCGATACTCCAACCTGTTGGTGCCCGACCGAAGAGCGAGCGATGCCCCCCCACCCGCGAACGCCTGCTGCGTGTAGGTGCACTCACTCGATTTGGAGAATCCACGGAGACGGAATCTCGGAACTTGTTTCAAGGGAATGGATTCGGGAGCCAGGGAGATTTCGAAGAACGAAACGGATTGAGCCCGCCTCGTGATTCTGCGCGAGCTCGAATAACTACCTCGAGTCGAAATGAAGCTCAGCGCCTGCTTCTACTACACGGACAGCCGGAGGAGGAACGAGATGGCGTCGCAGGGAAAAATTTCCGAGAAGAACGTCATTAAGAAGGGACATCGCTTCGTCCTGGCCGACATGGCCACCGGCCGGTCAAGAAAACGAGTCTTGACAGAGACGTCGTTTCAGTTTGCTCAAAATGAAGAGGAGAAGAAATATAGTGAGCGAAAGATATTAACGCCTCCATGGCTCTGTGTCGATTTCAATTTCCGTCATCTCCACTCTTAATGGAAACAGCGGCAGTGAGCGAGAAACTAATTTGTGTTCAACTTCCGAAAAGCAGGTCCGTTCGAGAACGCGGCGGGAGTACAAGCACGAACAGGAACTACACTCTGACCACGAATACATTATCGGAATATCGCCACGAGCTCGAGTCCCGTTCTCGTTCAGTTGGACTAGCAGGGAGAGAGTTCCATCGAGAGAATGAAACTCTCGCCTCGATTCGTCGCCCCCGACCACGGAGCCAGTGACCAGTAGAGTGGACAGAATGGAACAGTCGAAAACAACCGACTCGAAAACCAGAGTTCTGCATCGAGGAAACGGAAGTCTTTCGAGATTCGGAAGAAGACTGCGCCGAAGCGGTGAATCGCCGCCGAGGGAGCACTTCTCAAGGAGCCGCGGCCGCGCGGTATTCGGGGAGTTCAAGCTGACGATAAAAGGGAGTCCTGGATCAGCGAAAAACTACAGAGTTCACAGCTTTCCAGGTTTCTTTCATTGCTCCTGGAAGATTTGAGAGCCGTTCTCTCCCTCGACTCGAGAGTCTCGAACGAGAATTCTTGAATGGAACGCAGCGAGGAGAAACATCGTTTTAGACGAGCTTGAGCCGTATGGTTTCCTGAAATGAATCTGCGCTCGAGTTTCACTGTTCGGCGACGACTGTGACATGTGAGAAGAGGCTGTAAGAGATTTCGGCGGGGCGGAGACGACTCTGTTCGCTTCCGGATCGCCGAACATCACGAATGTTAGAAAGCGGCACAGGAGGTTCCATTCATAAAATCGCCGGGCCCCTCGAACGAAACCAGAAACTCATGAGTGATATTTGTCCAATTCTGGTCATTTCGAACCACACACAGCAGTTGCTCGAGCATCGTCGAACGGAGTGGCTCTAATTTAAATTTTTGTCTACCACCAAGGAAGTGCGTTGACAGCTCGGCGCTGTCACGAGTCCGCGGTTGGTGGAAGCCGTGCTGCTCGTAAGGGAACCGATTCGCAGTCATTCGAATCGCGTAGACCAGCTAACCGGTCTGACTCGGATATCTACAATGACTCTATGAGTATGCTCCAAATGGTTTGAGCCCATGGAATTTCCCACGGTGAGTTCCCCTCGAGATCGAAAATGAGGACTTTGAGTGTCAAGGAATTATTCACGAACAAGGTGAAACATTCATATGCGGAACATTGCCGCAGTTCTGAGATCAGGTGCCCGGTTACGAGCCGCGGAATCCTTGGTCTGAACTTCCGCGGAACCTCGATTCTCGTTCTGGTATACATATGTGAGGCCGACCGAGCTGGATATTTGAGCAACGAGGGTTCGAGCGCTGTGCAGTTCTCGCAGCGTTCCATTGCGGCTTACTGTGTTGATTGCCCCTCATTCCGTACTGGGTCCAGTCGGAAATAAGAGCTTCTGTGCTCCGCCGACCACAAACTCGTCCAGAGTCACCGTGACCCATCGCAGCACTTGAAGAGCGTGGTCATCATAGTTCCAACGTCCGGCGTCGCCTCGATCTGCATCCAGGTGCTAGGGAACCCGGGAATCCGAAATCGTCGAACTACGAGAAGTACTACTACAAAACCCACTACATCGGCCGACGGCTGATGAGGGAGCTCCCATCGTTGGCCGACTTGAGGCGGTTGAATGAATGAATCGGTTTCGGCCTAAAGAACCAGGGACCCGGCCCCACCTTCCGATGCAACCCCAGAACCATTTCAAGAGTTCTGGATCCAAACTACAGTGATACTGAAGTCACTAAGATACATGAGTCTGGGTTCCTTACCAGTACCGGGTTCCTTTTGAGCGTCGAATGCGATCAAGCGTCCTGAGAGTCAAACTCGAACATTATCCCACCGCTGCGAGAAGGCTCTGTCTGACAGCCGACGGGAAAACGAGCACGGAACCGGTGGCACCGCACGGGCATTTTTGTTGTCGCGCGCGACTCGTAGCTCTGAAAAGGTTCTCAAAGTCGAGGTGGTATCGAGCGGAATCGTCCTGGTGTGCTACTAACCCGACTGTTCCCTCCCAGTCTGTGAATCGCTCCTCTCCCTATCGATTCGGGAATCGAGGAGAACCTCCACAGGGAGGTTTCAGTCTTGGAATGAGTCGCGAAAAGCTGCTGATCTCGTTTTTCTCACGGTCCTTTGCGGTTGTCAGGCTCTGAGGGAATCACCGCACGGTGCACCCGTCCTAAAAATCGGGCACTCGCAGCGCCGGAGCCGCTCCAAAGTACAACGAACCCGCTGACAGCGAATGTCGGATACGTTTTTGTGTCGCAACCCGGCGTTGGTGAACTTTCGAGCAGGAATTCCCTCCCCGTCGTGATATGAACGAAGCGGCGCGCATCTTGCATGCAAAGCTTGAGTCCATTATGTATTCCGTAGTGATGTTCCGTGTTGTCGACGGCTAACAGTCTCAAGACGTTACGCGTAGACACATCTGCAAACCCCATTATATTACCATTCACTCGTTATTCTCTCAGCTACAAGCAGCGGGCAAACTGCGTGGCTGCGGTGCCGCCTGGCTAACACGCGGAGCCAGGCAGATCCTAGACCGGTCGACTTTCCTCCCCTGGCCATTATGGAGATCACTCTCAGAGACACATCGAAGCCACCCAAAGATATCGGGAGGAGCGATGGCGGAAGAGAGAGTTAGCACCCGGGACTCGGCTGGCTCCTTGGAAGCACAGTTCCCCACCTGGTGCTGAAGGGAATTCTTCCCAGGACGGCGACGACAACCCAGGGGCTCCTCGTCGTGTGCTTTGTTCCTTCTCGCTCGCTCCACCAGACCTGTATTAACGCTAGAAGCGAGATTACATCGCAGCAGTGGAGTTGGCGGCCACCCCAGCGGCCGAGCTATCGTGCGAGAGAATTCGGTGCCAGTGCCCGCATTAGCTCAACCCTTACCTTTATTCAGCGGATTCGGCCGAGGAATGCAAAGTAAAACAATGAGGCTCCGATAGCCTGCGAGGAACGGGCCCGTCCCGGTCCCCCTCCGAGTCCACTGGGCTTCGGTGCTCGGATACTTGCGTTTCGATCATGCTATCTAGCTACGATGTCGCGCTCTCTACGCCCTCAGGCCGACGTCCAAGATCCAGGCGGGAACTCGTCGACCCCGCCTCATGAAGAACAAACGCTCTCAGAATTCATTCCCAGATTCCCTGCTGCTCGAGCTCAGCGCTGGTTAAGAGATAATTGGAACAGTTTGCATGGTTCCCATTCTCTTCGGCCGGAGGTCGGCGATAAATTTCCGTAGCCAAACTGAAACGCCCCTTGGGGGCACTTGCGGGGAGAGGCAAAAACGACGCGTAGCCCTGGTCCGGACACTTTCCGAACTCCCCCAGCCGCCATAACTGATTGTGGTTCGAGCTCCAAATCCATCGCCAAGTCCTCTTAGAGTGTCCTGCGAACAAAGCTCACTCGGAGAACCAAACTTTGCCGGCTTCGATTCCTCTGCACGCCGCCGCGTTCGTGTAAGGTCGGTGAGGTCTCTCAAACCCCGGACCGAGGAGCAAGGCTATATATCTAAAGAGAAGTTTTCAGGAAGATTATTTTTATAGCGGGTCACATGGCGTGTTCTCGGTCGAGAAGACAGGTGGACGACGAACCAGGAAAAATGTCCGCTTCTCAACTTCAGATCCTGCGTCCTCAGATCAGCCAAGCGCTACTGGAAGGATGTCCTATGAGACGCAATCGTCGTTAGGCTACGGAAAGGCCTGACGGATTTTCTGCCATGAGAAATGAATTATTCAACGTGATAGAAACCTCCAACCTCAAAGGAAGCGGAAAAAGTGATTTATGGCCCTGAAAAACGGGACCGTCTGCTCGGTGGACATCGAGCGTTGCGGGCATCGCTTCCCACCCCTCAGCTGTCCACCCCGCATCGTGATGTCTTGATTGCGGTCGTCGCGATAACGGAGTCGAAACGCGAAATTCGTCTAACTTTTTCCCCGCCCGCGCTGGAAGGAGGGGGGAGAGTCTCTGTCCAAAAGAGGATCCGATTGGTCGGGGATGGCTCATCAAAAACTTTGAACCGCAACACGACAAGAATTTCTATCGAACGTGAGTGGACTCTGGAGCTATTGACGAACTGTGCTTCATTTCCTTCCCCCTCCCCCGCCCTCATCCCTCGTCTCGCTCGCCCTCTCGTTCGTTCGTTCGCTAATTCCCGCGCATGATTCCACTCCCGATCCGTGCTTCTGAAGTTTCTTTGAAGCCCTGCCGTACCGCATTCCGCCGTCCAAACGATTGGTATTTGCGCAGCCGCTCGCAAACGTTTGCTCATCAAGTTCTCACGGCTATGATGACTCGCTACGACTCGATGGAAAATTCTCATTAATCATGAAGGACAGAGCAACAACTCGTTGTCGCTGCCATGTCTCCCATCATGTCGCGCGTTTGAGCCCTGAATTGATGCACGAAGTAGTTAGCATTTGGAAGGAATGATTCCATATCTCATGCAGAAGAGCGTGTCCAAGACCTGGCGCACTCACCGCCTTTGGACACCTCCGGTAGCTAACCCCGGCGCCGCTGGCCGGGCCGCCTGCACAGCAGAGATGGGCATGATCCGGATTGAGCGATCCGATAGTAATTCCGACGAATCAAGACTCGAGTCCGCTCGCCGAGCTCCGAATCGGAATCTGCCCAGCACCTCTCCTTGGTGGATTTTGGCTGATACTGATCGCAGTTGTAGTTCCCAACGGGCGTTGATCCGGCTCCATTATTCAGGGGTATTCTTCGGGGTATTTCAATCCGAGCTTCACGAAGAGTGCTTGACCAACGAGAGAGATCTCGTGGCTCGTGGCCGAAACTAGATTCATCTGCCCCAGTTCGGAGGGAATTGTTTCGAGTTTTTCCTCGTTCGAACTGTGATTTGCTTTCACCCCGGTATGATCATACTTCTTGGGGTCCATGGGGGTGATCCTGGTGTCGATTTGGGAATGCTTGATCACCTCCGTGGACCACCGGAGTTATGGTCAACTCGATTTCAGACTCACGTCAATAGACTTCCAGGAACATGGTCGGATCGACCTCGGAGGAGCTTCCATTCCCCCCAAAAACCAGGGTCAGATCGAGCACGGGATCACGTCGATGCGAGCCTAGAAGTATGATAAGACCGAGGCGAAATCATCATCGAGGAGCGGTCACAACGAGGGAAAAGTGAGATCCGAAGGAGGCGGGAATTGAATCCCTACTGCTCCCCACGCAAACAAACGTTTACGAAATGGGAAGGTCGGTCATACGAAAGGTACTTTCCTCGAGCAGGTCCACAGGAACCTGTCCTGAATACTCAAATCTCCCCAAAAAAGTGATACGCTCGACCTACCCCCTCCGTATCCACATGCGCATTCGAATCGGATTTCCCACGTTGACACCAGAGCAGCTTCACAGGCCTTGATCCCGAAGTGAGTCTTGGTCTTCGCGTCCAATGGGGTCTGAGTGCCCTCCGGCAACTTCCCGGGCTCTTCCACCAGTTCCATTAGGTTCGGACGCATTTGGACTCGCAGCAGCCGACGATGAACCGTTTTCGAGATCGAGGGCAAGAAACAGACTCCACGATCGTACTTTCTTTGACTTACCACTAGGATAGTTGCTCAAAGTAACTGGAACTAGAATATGACTATATCGCAGAAAATCGGTGAAGGGGAGTCGCATTCTGTCGCAGTGTTCGGGTTTAGAGAGAGCGAGAGAGAGGAAGAGAGAGAGAGAGCATCTTGTCTCTGCGGTAGCACTCGCGGGGAGAAGCACTCGTCACTGAATTTGCCACTGATTCGAAACTCGAGGACTACGGCGGTAAGCTTGAGTTGAGCTCCTGAAGGCATCTTTCAATTCCTCATCTCGCCACTTCCGCCGTCAAATCCGCTGTAGCTGACGCCTCACCTTACTCGAGTTAGATGATTTCCCGGTCCGTTTTCCTTCTCTCCTTGGAAGTTGAGTCCGATGGCGCCCGCTCGCCCGGGGACTTGTGCCCGATCGGCTACCGTGTGCCAAATGAGATTGTTGCTCAGACCTAGCCTTGACGTTGATACGATTACTTCTTCTGACTGCTTTTCTTACAACTCTCGCTCTCGGAACTGTCCAAGTCTTCCGGGGAGCGGTTTGTGTCCAGCCCCTCTTCGAGAGGAGTCAAATGGACCAACCAGCCGTTCGGCAGACGGGACAGCCAGACGAAGGAGGTATTAAAAGTTGAGCGATTTCAATGAGCAGCACAACAGGACGACAGAAGCCACATCTCCGTGAAGTCGCTTGACACAGCCATCCATCCAACCGAGCACCCAATGAGGCAGAACCTCAGAAAGCGAGAAGAGTTCGATTACCCGACTACATCACACCACAAATATCCGCTTCAGTTTCCTGTTCCTCGATCGAGCCGCTGCGGTGAGCCCCCCCCCCCAGAAGTTTTATTATGCGGGTGCCGGCAAGAATATCCCTCGACTGACGCAGAACTCGAGAGATAGACGAACAGACGTCACCTCAGGAGGAGACGCCCGCGACAGAAGAGCGCCAACAACGGAATTCCTTTGAATAGATTTTCAATATACGACAATGGCTTCCGCATCCCCGTCACTCGCGATCTCGGCTTGCAACTTGCTTAACATTTGGCTTTCCTCCCGCCACGCTCGGTCGAAGGCGCCAGAGGAATGGTGGCGAAGACGGGCAGGCAGGCAAGCGGCTGGTTCCGACGACCAGGAAGCGAGCGGAGAGGCGAGCCGCCCTCTTCAAGGATGTTTGACAGGAAATCTCATTTCGATGGAGAAACCTCGAGAGGGCTCCGTCGAACCTCTTCTTGAACGTCCTGTCAAAAATGGGACTCTTTTTCTACCCTCCTCATTTCTCCGGGGCTCGTGATCATCATCGTTTCGCCCCTGCATCCTTCGACTCTCAGACGTCTTTGATCGAATGCTCGCGAGAGGAATCTCTGCTCTCTGTTCATACTTTCGTTTCTCTCAAACTGAAGGAGCGAAACGTGGCTCACGGAAGCCGCAGAAAAACTCGCCGCAAGGCTGTCAACGAATGTTCTTCTGTGTTGCTCGCACCATGAAGCATGAGTGGCGCTATAGTCGTTCGGCGGCCAACCGATGAATGCCTACGAATTCGGGCTGCCCTCGATTTTCTATTCCGCGCTCGCATCGCGGCGAGCGCAATGGAACAAGAGAGGTCATTACACGTATTATGGACACTCATAAGAACCTCCGGTGGAGACCGTCGGTAATCTTCTCGTGCCACTCTGGCCAGATGCGTTATAAATGGAACGGGCGACCGCTTGTTGTCCGGTCGCCAGCTTAGCCTCTCGCCGCTAAGTTAGCGGCCGACTGATAACACTGTATATCTTGAATTCATTATAGGTTTCGCCTAATTCCTCCCAAGCGAGCGTGGCTGTTGCTGTCGGTGCCCTCGCAGCTCCGGAAAGTAGGAGAGCTTTGCTTCAGCGAGCTTTCAAGGACGCAGGCTGACAAGTTCGAGCTTGACAAACTCGACAAACTTTCCCTCAAAAGTGGAAGGAATGCCAACCGTTGAGCCTCCTCTCAGAGGAGTTCACATCGTGCTGATCGTGGTGGCTCCGCGCCCTCTTTGTGTCATTCATATTTCTGCTGTGCGCTCAGTTGGCACAAGTCTCGCTCACGTTAGGAGCGGTGACCAACAGACTGGGTTCCGCATCGCACGCACGTGATCCCGTAAAATTCGGCGATTCTCTCGCCGATATCCTCGATCAGATCGACCGAACTCCCCACCCCCACGTACGTTCATCTACCGACGAGGAACTTTGCTGGAACCTTCCGAGAGGTAGTTCAGAAGCATTTTGACAACAGGTTGTGCCCGTGTCGCATGCGCTCTCGTATTTTCTAATTTTCGTCTTCAGCGCTCGGGCTCCCGGAACGTTCCGTCACCATAATGGTCCGAGTAGGCTGACTGGCCGGCCCGAACTTTCGAGCTGTACGTTTGGTGCCATACTGACAACGCGAGAGATTCACTACAGCTGGGGCCTGAGCACTCTCCCGAAAAGAAAGGGAACCATGGAAACCCCTCCTGAGCTGAGAGCAGAAGGGGTCGATTGGCAGGAGCGCTAGCAAGCGGTGTGTCGGGGGCCGTCAATGTACCTTCGCCTTACCGGTCGCATCATCCGATTTGGAACTACATCAAGGAGTTCGTCCTGGATCTCATCTGCCGCTGAGAACCGTGCGAAACCAGTTCATCCGTGAATAGGCGCCCATTCCACAGCACCCAGCCGATTCCGAAGATTGGAAAAAAAAACACGAAGTTCTCTCGGAGCGTGACACTCTGAACAGCTGAACGAAACCCCCGCCGAACAGGAGGTAGTCTTCCCGAGTTCTGAAGCGGTCCATACTGCTGTGCTGTCGAGAACTCGTCGCAGTATGTTCCATTTCAAGAGGAAGTCCACCCTGAACTGAATCTGATGATATTTTATCTATTATGGCGGTGGATCATGCGTAACTCCGGACGAACTGTATATTTTCCGCTCCTACTCTGCCCCTTGTTTTTATTGAGATCTCGAGTGTCTTTGAAGCCATGATATCAGATTCTCGTCGTATCGACCGACGACGCTGATGCTCAACGAGCCTGCACACCCCGTCTGCTCACACGGTTGGGTGACCGAACGACCGACCGCCGGCGTGTTTGCTCCCCGAAGACTTCCTCCGATTCTTTCCCGACTCTCTTCGATTCCTTTCGACTCCCTCACATCTTTCCGATTCACTCCCTTCGTCCACTCTTTGGCTGTTGTTTCGCCATCAGCGATGCCAACAAGTGTCAAAAACCTAAATAATCTATCGGATATCGCGACATCCTGGGTCCGTCAAGGCTGCGAGGAGGCGGAATGAGGAGACTTTCCTTCGTTGCCGACCGTCAGTATGTTAAGAAGTTTCATAGCTCGTCTTTCGGCCCTCTAACGTGAGGCCCTCATGCAGCTTCCAGAAAGTGACGTGTTTTTGAAACCAGGAGAGTAGCCGAAAGGCAGTTGGCAGACGCAAAAACCTCTCGCACGTGCAAGCCGGGATAGATATTTCTTCTAGCAGCTGTTTGTCCACAGTCCGGGCGAACGGTGGTTTTTTTGTCTCATGGTAGCTCTATCTGACGGACTCAGCAACCTGGCAGCCCAAGAACAGAACGAGCGAATGCCGGCTGAGGAAACGACTTTCCTGAATGTGGAAACCTCTCCTCACCAAGTTGCCTAGACCCGCACACACTCGCGTAACGGCCAGACTCACGAGGTAGCGCACCCCCGCCGCCCTCCTCGGCTCCTTCCACTCGAGGTGCATGTCTTGCTTTCTCTTTTTTTCTGCTTCTACCGAAAGAGCAAAGTTTCCCTCCAAAGAATTGTTTGAGCAAGCCGGCCGAAATTGTTTTGCTGCTAACGACAGTCTCAGCGAAAAACTTCTCGTGTTCTTCTTTTTTTTTTCTCTAGATTCTGTATGTAAAAGCGCTTTCTCGTTTCTGATGCATGGCTCCGGGTTCGGGATCGAAAATGCGCAGAACCCCTCCCTCCGTAGTTTCCGGGACAGCACCTACTTTCTCCGCCCATCCCACACCGACTCCTGGGGCAGCGGAAGCCTTTTGCGAATCTGACTCTGATCTCACAAACAGACGCGTCCTCGTGAGTCTCGCTCTTGCTTGCTTCTCCGTTCCGAGGGTCCCCACGACGGGACAAATCCCTGACACACTGTACCTGGAGCGAACTGTGGCTCTGGCGTCAGGGAAAGCCCCGGAGCTTCTTTCTCGGCTTCCGAAACAACGATTGACCTGGATCGCAAACCAGAAACGTGATTGCGGGATAGAATCTAGGCAGTCGTGGGCTCCCTACAGCACGGACGCGTCTCGCGACCTTTAACTGCTTTGATCATCCGTGTTCTGATGCGTTCATCACGAAATATTCCGCGACACACGCGAAAAAAAAAAAAATAAATGGATAGCTTTCGAAACGGCGCTCGAGTCCCCCTTCTCCGCAGAGTCTTCGTTCCGTGACAAGTCGTGGGCTCCGTTCGAGAGTGACAGGCGGACGCAAGAGTTTTTCATCCCCACTTCCGTATATCTGTTACCCGCAGGCAATATGAATCGATTGAAGCTCTCAGATTTTCGTTCCGCGTTGGACGCATTATTTACTCGAGCAGATAAACAAAGTTCTCGCGCAGTGCGTGCAGTTTCGTTCGATAACCTCGACATACGTGACTGTGGCGAAACATGTTCCGCGTGGCTTGCATTGCCGCCAGGAGCCGCACTCCTCAACTGCGAGCGAATCGCCCGGGAAGCTGGTTCCACGACGCGAAGAATGGCTCTATGTCATGTTTCATTCATCATTTTTCAAGAGAACCAAACACTTTGCAGGAGCGGGTGTGCACGTGTCGTCGTTATTTCTCCTCGTTCGGCGTCTTGGCATCATTGCTGTTGTTCGGCAGCGTCATTGTTGAGCTGTCAGCTTGCCTCAAATTTCATCCTGATGTCACGCTAATTTCCCCTCAGATCCTTAATTCGTTCTTCTCCTCTCGTTCCGGGTCTCCAAGAACTAAAGTGTTCTCGGCGTTAACGATAATCACCATCGTTCACCACCTCGAGCATAAAACTGTTTTTTAAGAGATTGTTCGCGAGATGGGTTCGATCGCTACTTGGGCGCATCAAAGCTCCACCGGCTGGACACTCATCAGGAGCTGATATACTTCTTCAGGAATGACAGTATCTGTAATGCAGAGTTGTTACATTTTCCACAGAAAGTCGATCAAGCTCACGAAACGTCCGCAAGAGGGATCGAATGGAACGCCACGTCAACCCGCGCCATCGATCGAGGCTTGATACCGAGTCCTGCCGGGGAGGGGGACAGATTGGTCCCGAATATGTCCCGCCATACGCCAGCTCGGGTTTGAGGAAAGCGAGACGCAAATCGAATTCGGGTAGGCTTCAAACAGCGCACAATTCCAGAGGACTGCGCTCCAGGGACAAGCGGATCACTACTGTTGGTGGTGGTCAATGTGCTCTGCGTCATATCCGGAACTCGAAGCCTTCAGCGTGTCGCTTCCGGGACAGTGGCGCGGGGGTCCCGAATTCTTGCTGATTTTTTTCGCCGCTTCGATCACTTCAAGTTTTACTCGCACGGAATCATGACGCTCTCGGAACGTTTGTATGAAACGGAACACCGCGGAAGACGTTAAACAAGACACCCTTGTTTAGAGCAGATACATCAGAGTTGAAAGCTTCGAGGATGTTGAAATTCCAGCGCTGAGAGCAGAACGAGGAAGGACGTTAGAGGAAGGACTCATTTGGAGGGGGTCGTGGGGGGAATCAAGCTGATGGATTCGGGGCTTGATGTCACTCAACTCAGCGAATTCCAGGCGTCGCGATATCCCGACTTCTCTGGACTCCGGAATCGCGGTTCCCCTTGGTGAGTTGCCGGACTATACTCGAGCCGTCGGAACGGTTGTTGAGGTTTCCGGGGAAGTCCGTTCCTGCGCCGTCGACGAAGTTCCATTTGCTCGGAAGGAACACACCTTGAGGACCCCCAAGGAGTCGGGGCAGAGTCTCCGAAGTAATCGACAACTTCAAGAAGCGTGTATGGGCTGACAATGGGGAATATCCTTTGAACGAACGGTATGAACCGGAAATCGGCCTGCTGTTCTTGCCGTCGGCGCAGCTTCGACTCAGAGGGAGGGAAATCGGGTGGAGGGATGAGTAGGCTGGCGGCGGCGGCCAAGCGATCGAGAGAAATGGATAGAGTGAGCCTGAGCGAGCGAGCACTCCAGCATGGAGAACCCCTTGGAGCGCGAATCCCCTAAGTCCCGCTCATAAATCAAAGTCGTCTCTGAGCCTACGTCAGTGTGCAATCCATTTTGCTAGTTTCCTGCGCGCGCCCGTCCGGGTTGGCTAGCCGGCCCTCTTTCGTTCGTTCATTCCTCGTTCGTTTCCACGAAAAAAAAACAACACTTCGGAACTCGTAAGCGACACTCGGCAGGCTGTACTTCCCCGTCTCGCCCCAAGTAGTGACTACTCGCAGATTTCCTCGTTTGCTCCGTTCAGAGCTCTCCGAGTACGCCCCCCTCCCCGGATATCATCACGGCTGCCCCTCCTGTGCTCACTGCGAGAGTTCGTTCCCGCGCTCCCGATCGGGTTGGCTGGGGCTAACTCATCGACAGCTACCGCAGTTTTCCTAGCGAATGATTCGGTTTGCGGGAGAAGAATCCCGCCATTGGTTCACGACTTCTCTCGGTCTCTTCTTTCAGAACGCTCCGCCGTCGCGGCTCGGGTCCAGAGGGGCCGTTGGGAAAATTGTTCCGTTCCGGTCTCGAGCCTCCCCCGGCAGAAAGTTCAAGAGAGCGAAATCGAAGATTATCTGCGATAAATTTCACCCTCGGCGTTGGCTGCTCTCCGACGCCGCCGATTTCCAACAGAAGAACTGCCGTTCCCCGGGCGCAGGAGGCGGAGAAAAAAGCACAAACAAGAAAGCTCGCGAGTCTGGCACCTGATGAAGCTTTCACCATGTCGTATTGCGGTTTGAAACAATCGACTAGAAGGGGAACGTAGGGAGGGGAGCTCAAGGGGGTTTCGCTAAAACATTCCAAGAAAATGATTCGTTTCGAGTTGGGTGGCCGCCAACAGGTGGCGGCTGACGCTGTCAAGGAATCGTTCCTACGTAGCGCTCGGAAGGACTCTTATTCAATCACTAATCGAGCAGAAGCTCCAGGAACTAGTTGAAGGTGGCCCGTCCAGGTGGACCGGAAGAATCGGCATCGAATTACGTCGAGAATGGCGCGAGAAAGGTCAGCTGAACGTTCTCGATTCCTCCAGCGAGTTCAAACACCGCCGCGGGGGACTCTCTCTGCTCTCGGCGTGGTAGTTGAGTGTTCCAGAGGCTGATCGGGCTCTGCCGTCAAATCCGGCGACTTATTCCCGGAAAGAGGGGGTCAGCGGGCGTTATCGACGACCAAGCTCTGACCTCGAGCTGAAGATGACGCATGTGTGACAGACAATCGCGTACGGGCGAATGCTCCTCCATCCGGCTCGCTTCTCGGATTGGAGTCCCGGAAGAGCGCTCAAACGAACACAGAGTGATGTCATCAGCCGCGCGATTCAACAACGGTTGGGGAGATTGAACCTTTTGATGCATATTGTATGCCCGGAATCGTGTTTTGCATTCCAAAAGGATGATCTGTTCACTTTTGGCGGGGACACAAATCGCGAGCTCTGAATTGATGAACCTCACCTCGTTCGCATTCTTGGAGGCTCGCTAAGCCCAACCGGCAGGAGCTTCAAGAGTTCCCTTGAAACCTAGCCTCAAGCTTCGAGAATGCCGGAAACAAGGATACGATGGACGATTCTCCAGCCGCGCAATTGCCGGTTGACACCCTCCTGTTGGGAGGAGAGCCGGCATGCTCCGAATTCGGAGTTTTCGGAGCACATGCCTAGAATCGTTTCTCGAGTGGCAGCCGTCGAGGAGAAAAAGCTGCGAGAGAAAACGCTCTAGACCCTTCCATACATGCCAAGGTGGCTAACTGATTTCGAACAGGGGTATTTCGCAAAATACTTCGTCTTCCTGGCAGCGACGGAAATCCTTCGTCGCAGAATAGGATCGATATACGCACCCTCTTCCCTCAGGAAATAATTAATCAAAAATAAATTTCCTAACCGTTGGGCTCTGATGAGCGAGATTTGATCAGAAAGTGCAAAAGAAAAAGATCAGGCTCTGCTGGCCGAGCGCCAAGAACGGGCTCAAGCGATCCCCTGAAAATACGTTTCGATTTTCGTCCGTGTCGAGTTTCAATCGAACCCCCCAAGTGTTTCGCTTCGCGAAAAGAATTCCTCTCCGCTCTCGGTCCCTCTGATAATTAGCCATGTAACTCCCGTGGGGAAGCCTTCAGCGACGAGCAACCATTACTCGCCCCCTCGGCGCGCTTCGGAAAACTCAGAGTCGGAAGGGCCGTGAAAAGAATTAGCCGGAAATTCAACTTGGATCTCCGGAGGAATCTCCAGGAAGGGCATCAAACGTGCGTTATTCGTCTCGAGCCCACACCGATGCGAGAGGAAATCAAGTCCAAAACGGTCTCTCAGTTGCCAGCCGGATGCAGCCGAGAGAGATCACGGAGGGCCTCACGATTGAAAACTGCATACGAGACAAGTGAGTGAGATTGAGCCGTTCGCTCGTTTCGTATCTCTCTGGCCATCTCCTCCTCAGGAGTTTATCTTGGAGTCCTCGGTGAGGTGAGACAGTAAGTGGTAAGGAACACCCTCGCCAAGAAAAGGTGGCAACGGTGGTCGTGGTCGCTGTCGTGCAACGGACTAGCTGGTGGGGTCGCTCCCCCCCGCCGCCCGAGCTTTGGCGCTACTCCTACCACTACCGCTCGGTTCGTAGTGGCTTGTCACGGGCTTGTCAATTCCACTCAGTGAAGGGTAACTGAGGCGATTAGGACTTCGCTCGCTCGTTCTCTGGCTCGCACACTAACATAGCATACAAGCTGGGAGACACGGTATCTAACTCCCGGCTGGCCGCGCAAGCGACCAGGCCGAGGTAAAACAGGCCAAAGGGGGCAGGTTATTAGCATTACACTCACCCTTATTCTATGGGCGGTAGATTGGAGTTGTCACCTCCTCTTCCCGCCGCGCTCTCGCCACGCTTCTCATCTCCGCTGAGGCCTCTTTTGGTTTTTGCTCCTCTTCCTGTTCGTTGTCAGCATTGGCGGCGGAGTTCGCAGCGGCTCTTGTTCTCAATGGATTCATCCTCTGTGGCCGAACAAGAGCCTTGACCACATCTCGACACGACGTGACTCAGCCCCTCATTCCGCCTTTACTAATGATGCACGAGCATGCTGTCAGTCGAACAGTCATCTCCATTCATCCTGGTGAGCTGGGACACAAATCGGCTGGAAGGCGTATTCGGAATCGTGAGGAGCGGCGTTTCGTGCAGTCCTGTGCTTCAGTTGTATTGATCGAGAAACGCGTCTCTTGGCCCCGAAGGACCCGAAAGGGCCGAAATGGATGAAGATTCGCCGCGGTGAATCGATCGAAACCAACCACGATACATCGCTAACCTGCAAGAGGCGGTCCGTTATGAGCTTCCGAGAGAGGCTGCGGACACCGGTCGCAAAGCTTCCACGAGTAGCCGAATGGATGTTTTCGGGAGAGACCACATCTTTTAGCTCCAATTCGGTTGGACAGCGTTTTCGGAGACTGCGCTGCTGCTATCGATTGTCGGATCCTCTTTCAGAACCCTCAAAGCTTCTGGCATTGCCCCGATCCTGTCGGAAACGAGGTCGACCAAAGCCACGTGCGCGATACCCCACTGGCCCTCGTTCTAATCGATGAGCATTTGAATGACAATTGACAAAACGAACATCGTGAGATGGGATCGAAGGATTCCGACCTTCGAAGTTGAGTGAGATTTGAATAAGTTTGCCTCCATTCGAAGTGGAGATGCCTCGCTGTATTCCCCTCACAAGTCGTACACGTTTCAGGAATCGAATTCGAATGAAGGACTGGCTGCAACGAGCGACCCTCGTCGGAAATGTACGACTACATGGGTGAACTTCATAAGGATGTTGAGACCATTCGTCGGTCAGATCTATCATGGGGAAAACACTGCATCATTCCTCCCCACAAAAGCTGAAATTCCCCGAAAATTATTGAGTTTTCAGTCGGTGGGCTCATCCAGCATTTAGACAGTGGCGGTCGATGAAATAGAAAAACGTCTTCCAAACCATCCAGAGCTCTTTCGAGAATGTCCCGAAAATGTCGATCATCAGAAAAGCGCCTGGTCGAGCTATTTAGGAGGAAGCTTCCCGATGCGAACGGGATTTTCGGAGAAAAATCTTAGCGGAGAAATCCGACTCCGAGGTTTGCTTTTCTGATTTTTACGGATCGTTCTCCAAGTCCCGCACGACAGAACGACGAGGACAGAACCATATTGTAGCGCAAGAACAGAGCTTCCGATCGTTCCTTTATATTCTGAAATCGGGCTTTTAGGTCGAGACAAATGAATGGTCATTCCTGGGTCGGTCATCGTTCGAAAAAATGGAGCCACCCCATCGTAATACGAGGAACGTTCGAAGCTTGGAACTGATCAAGATAATGGGAAGGATAGCGCACCCATCTTGTAGATCATATTGTAGCCCGAGAACAGAGCTTTCATTTCCCGCTTCAATTTTCTGAAATCAGATTCCTTGGTTCAGAGCTACGAATGTTATTTTACCTGAGTCAGTCATTGGTCAAAATATGTAGCCACGCAAACTTCATACCTTCTTTTTTCCTGGATCCATTCATTGTAAATTTCCCATGATCTATATGAGGCTCGAGCTCGCCTATTTGAGGCAGACCCGACTCACGCCCTCGGAGCGTTCCTTGCATGAAGGTTCTATCTTCATGACCGATGGCTGATCCACGTGGGCTAAGCCACCGTTGGTCAGACTCGTCGGGCTTTTAGGACTTCGTGGAGAAATTAGAGGAATGGCAGACGAGCCAATTTTTCTCGTTGTGATGGCGTTTTCCAAGAATGGTTTGTTTGTCGAGAAGCTCTTTCCTATCTCCAAAATATGATTCCTCTATGATTGACACCCGGAACATTTCAAGGAGAATCTCGAATGATTGGAGAGAAGCTCACATCCATGAGGGTAACTCTATTCCATCGACCGCCACTGTGGGTAGTGATTCCACGTGAGCTTATGAGCCCCGTCAAAGTTCCCTTTCGTTCGTCATATCGTGTTGAAGACCCGCATTCTAGATGTGGTACACATATGCCCATGTTCGATTTACCGCTATGCTTGCTCTTAATCATCGAGCGCGAAGCAGTTCCCATTCAAGCGAGTGAGGTGCTGGAAACCGTGACGTCTCTTCCGACGGATATTCCCCGGTTCCCCTGGAGGCACGTTCTCCTTTCGCTCAATCTGGAGTCGGGACTGTAGGTGTTTCCCTTTGTTACGAACCGTACATTTCCCTCCTACCTCAATGCTTATTTGGTGCTCTGTTGTATCAGCCTCGATGGAGCTTCTCCCACCGGTCTTGTATGGTATGGCAGTTTTTCGCGATTCCGAGCGGCTTCTCCACGAAAGCCGTCTTGACTCTATCCAGGCGTCCTAGATCTCCCAGCACGGGATGGAGCGCCAGCGTTCTCGAACCGTGGTGCTTCATAGGCGGACAATCTTCGGTGCAGCGAGATCCTCGAGGCTTCGTGGCTTGTCCTCGAAGCTCAACGTATCAAAAACAGAGGCTGCTACTTCACGTATCGTCTTCTCCGGCCGATGTATGAGTATGTAAGCATAGAGTCCCCCCGGACAGAGTAATACATTCACTTACTGAGGGCTGAAGCAGCGTTCGGTGGAAACCGGAGGCCGAGGAGGGCATGAGAGACAGTTCCGTTTGACCCACTTAGCCTGAAAGCACACCCCCGATTCTATATGGAGGGCGACAGCCGCCGCGCCGCATCGTCCCCGGCATCACACTGTCGTGTCGACGTCAGGCGTTCCTCCATTTTGAGTTCGTCTTTCTCTTCAAAATAGCTCGGAGTATGCTGGAATATTCGCATCTTGACGAGCGAGCTCGCTCTATCACCCTCAGCGCTCGAGGATGGAGAAAAAAAACGAGGAGTCCATCCCTATATTGGTCCTTCCGATCGGTTGGTCTGACGCCACTGCTAGGCTCAGAGTTTGAGCGGGGCCTCCAGTTCACATTTCTCTGCCGCTGGAACTCATGTCGGCCCCTGAATCTACGAGTTCACAGTTGGCTATGAAGCGTCGCGGTTAGAGTGGCGTAGCTCCGAGGAGGAATCGTCGACCAGCGATGAACCGAGGAGCGTTGAATCCAGCGGACCAGGCGAGGGGTTCGCAGCCTTCTCGAGCTCGACTCATATTTCCAATAAACGCCTTGCAAGGTCAAAAAACTGACCGTGCGAGGGGGCGCTGCTCCACGTTCTGCTGTCCGGTCGCGCTCTTTTCTCCAAAGCTTTGAATTCAAACCCACAGCAAGTGATGGGTCGGGGACCCCTCATCGTCTGGAGCAGAATTGGCTCTCCAGAACTCCTCCGGAGCGTTTCGAGGATATCTGGTGGATGTTCGATAAGCTCAACATTGTGGGGAATCAACGGATTCCAGAGGGATCAATGTTCGTGTTGAAGATTCGAAATGATTCAAGCTTCGTCGAGAATCAACGTAGTCAGTCAAGCGTTCAGGGGTCGTAATTAGCCTCCGAGTTTTGGACTCGGGGCCAGCACACAGGTTGTTGGCGCGCAGAGGCAGCACCTGACCCCTCCGAGCCCAGGCTCTCTCGTATCGCTCTCCCTGAAGTCATCGCTCAGCGTTGATTTGTATGGGAGAATTATTGTGATTCTCCCTGATCCAACCGATTACGACGAGGGGGAGGAGGTAGGTTGCTCCTGTGAGCCGGGGGTGAACTATATCGCGTGCGAAGGCATCGAGAGAGTGTTGATGACTCACTTTGGCGAGCTTAGGCCCGCTAAATATTTAGAACGACTTCCCTGCCCTCGGAAGCGGGGAGAGAGTTAGCGGAAGAGAGAGAGGGGGTAGAATTGGCGGATGCGGGGGATAGCGAGAAATTTCGAGGGAGGGGTGGGGGTCGGAACAAGAAAGGGGAGCCGAAAGAGAGATAAACTCTAAAAAGAGCCAGGGTTTCGACCCTCGCTGTTGGAAGCTTCGAAAATACATCTTCATCTCCCCAGATCCCGGATGTACAGGCTAACGGAGAGGAGCAATTATGAGTTCTGTATGAGACCGATGCATCTCATTGCGCAGGCATGAGACCTAGTTAACAAGCTGCGGGTCGCAGAGTCGGGGTCCAGAGGAGGCTCCGGTGCCTCGGCTGAGTTATTCTGCCGTAGTCGGAGTTTGACCCCCCAAGCTCAGTATTCGGGGAGTCTTAGATGAGTGTAATCATTGAGAGTGTACGATAGAAAAATTGAGACACTGGACGAGGAGCCTAAATGAGAGAGCAGGAACAGAGTGAGATCGCGAATGACTCAAACGGTTCAAACCCCATCTGTTGAACGAGGTGTTATGGGCTGCTAATTCGATTTGTACGGGACGAGACAATTCCCCGCCCGATATCTGAGTTCTCGTATGTTGTAACATTCGTCGCAGCTGTGAGCATACGATGTTTTTCGTGTCTCGCTGCAGCAAAGACTTCATCAAGTTTGATGTTCGGAATCGATGAGCTTCTCCGTTCGAAGCCATCATTTACGATCTCCGAGCTCCTCTGCATCGATTCGGAATCTTTCACTGGTCTGGACCGAGCCACCGGATTCAATCCAGGTGCGAGAACCGCGTGAGGTCTACGACAACCCGGAACTCAATTCAAGATTGAAACTTCTGCCGTGTTACGGAATTCGAGGTCCGGTTAGAGAGGATGGAGTTGGTTCAATAAGACTAAGACGAGAGCTGGGTGTTGAATAAACATCTCGAAGAAGCCTACACTGCTCCCCTGGCTCGCTGCGTCGTTGGTTTTTTTTTTCACTCGACTTTTCCAGTCGCTCGGGCCAAAGCGAACGAAAGTGGGGAACTTGTATCCGAGTCAGAACCCCATAGCTGATGGCTCCCTTGGGACGTTTCGCCTCTTGCTACAAGAACTTGAAAATTTAGAATATTTGACTCCCTGAACAAACAGTCTGGTCCTCCCGCCGTTCTGACTACGAACACTCCTCTGACTCCCTGTCAGTCGATAGAATTACAAGCTCTCTCCCACCATCTAAATTTGCAAAGGGTTAACCGTGGGCCGGAACTTTGATTCGAGAGGAAAGGAGGATCAAGCTGGGGGAGTCCGACATCCAGCCATTTTGATCGCCACGGTCAGTGGCTGATGAAAATGTGTCCGGAAGGGTCAGTGCTCAGGGCGATTCGTTGGCTATTCTTGTTCATGGTGATAGATTTTGCTGAAAATCGCGCTTGATTAACCGGACGTCCAGTGAAGCTACCACAGCAAGTTTCATGGTCGATCAACAATTCTTGGAGTGCTCTCAACGCGGATTATCTTTTGGCGTTAAGCAATCCAGGATCGGCTTATTGCTCTCGTGATTTTGTGTCTCAAGGTGACACTTCACAACAAGTGACCACTCTGGCAACTGCTCAAGAGTGTAGTCCTGGAACCCCTCTACATACAGTTATAGTTTGAGCCAGATCGGAGTGTTTCTCCCATTAATTTGGCGAAAGTATCATGTCGATCGGACCATCGTTTTGCTTGTCCTCCCCGAAACTAGGTTGAGTATTAGGGAAGCCGGGAGAAAATGAACTGTTCATTGCGCAGAAAATACCTTCCCAGAGCGCGCGGCTATGGGTGACGGACCTCCACCCGAGTGAGGAAAATACGGGAGGCACTAGCTTCGAAAAATATGGTGAGATCGAAACTGCGTAGCTGCCGTGAGAGCCCTGATCTCACTACGGCTGAGATTCGGCTCGAAAGATCGCTGGATTCTCGGTCTTCTCTCTCGTCTACATCACGCTTTTTTCTTCCTCGCTTCCCCAAAAAAAAAACCTCCAAGAGTTTGGTCAGATCGACTCCGGGATCACCCCTCCCCAGACTCAGAAAAGTATGGTCAGACCAACGTCCAGTCTCTTCTGGAGCTCCCGTTTTGTAACCGAGCAGGAATGCAACAATCCGAGCACGTCACAGGCATCGGAGGGCCTCTAGACCAGTGTTCCCCGAGAGGAATTTCTCCAGGCCCCATCTCTTCAACCAAGAGCTCACCATACCAGAGGAGGAGTGGTTGCTAAATACCCAGTATGAGACAGATAGTAAATGGCTGCGGCCATGTGGCAGCAGCAGCCCACTGTGGGGCTCCCATTCGGACATTCGCACCAATGTCCCCTGATCCCTTGAACGTCTTTCAAGCCTGACTCGTACTGGATGAATGCTCGGTAGGTTTTCCGACTCGCATGACGGGATCTGATGTCAAGACGAACGATATTCGTCTCTTCCTCATCTGGCTGCTATTCTCGCCGTCCATCGTGTCCGCAAGATAGGCAGTGGCGCGGAATTTTCTCGGGGCACGAGGAATTTCCGTTTGCAATCTGACCATACCCTTCGGTGTCCAGGGAGGTGATTCCGGGGTCGATCTGACCATTCTTATGGAGGTCTACGGAGGTGATCCTGGAATCGAACTGACCATACTCTTGGAGGATTTCTCTTTGAGGGACTAGGAAGCAAAATCGGTGATGCAGATCGAGCAGCAGTCGCGCTTGATATTGTGGCAGTCACACCTTGGGGTCGCAAAAATCCACGAGTCCAAGTCCACGATTCCAAGTGAAGACACAAAATCTCGGATACGGGTTCGAATTTAAAAAGCTCCGATTCTGAGCTAGTGATGAGCAGAATCTGAGGCTGTCCGTGATTGGGGTCGATCGATTCCCATGCTCTTCCAGGAGCAGGTGCTTCTGTCTCGCTTCGGAATAGACTTTCCCGGACTCTTTTCGTCCTGACTCACGAAGCTCTCAGAATGCGGGATACTGTCTGGCATTTCGACCATATTGTGACGCCGCCTCCTCGAATCGCTCTCGATCGTGATCGTCCGTCGACGAACGCCATCTGACGGCGCCTCACGAGACCGCGGGCAGGCGGGTGGAACCTCTGACTTTTGCAGAAAAATACGCTGCCCAAACGATGCATGACGCACGACGGTTGCAAAAACCTCAAATACCTCTAAGAATATCAGCATAACGACGTGCTGCACGCAAATACCGAGAAATTATTCTGGCTTCAAATACGGAATTCAACGCCTGTCCGAGTCTGCGCCCCCTAGTCGCCACCCACCAAAAACCTGCTGCCACCCATGGCCCTAAGCTCACGGGGACTATTTTCTGGGCAAGGAACAGTTTATACCTTCCGGTTTTCGAGGTGCGCCAGGATCCATTACTTCAACTTATCGGAGTACAGCAAACCTCAGGTAGCCTCGGTGATGCTTCGGGGCGACATACCAAAACCCTGGTGTGATCGAGATGATACGTTTGCCGATTGAATCGAGAAAGGACACTTCAATCCCGCTGGTGCGCCTACTCTATCCGTCACCATGGACAGAAATCGCCCAGACCCTTTTGTCACCTTAAGGTAGCGTGGCCGCTCGAGTTCTATCTGAAGCCGGAAGTTGGGCTGCCCTCCCATAAGAACAGATACGGCCCCTCCCGTAGTGGGCCTCACTAGCGTGCGGCCATTTTTCGCTCTCTTTTTTTTTCCTCCCTCATAAAACAGAGGTTCGCGTCACCAAGTCCTCTCCCTGTCTTCGCGGGTCAAGCGCCGGTATCGGAGGTCAGAGTGCTCATGCTGCTGATGAGATCGAGCGAGGCGTTTGCCCGAAGAGGAGGGGAACCTGGAGTTTTCATTCGGGGTTCTGTTTTGATCTTTTTGCGACGGTCAACAGAGATCGGCGTTCTTCAGGGTAACCCTGAGGACTCATCCTGTGTTCGGTTGGGAATGTGAGGCTCCGAATTTCATCGACGGAGCTCCTCGTGCTAACTCCCTTAAGCCTCCCTCAACCCTTCACGGTCGGGAGGGCCCGATCGAGGTTGGTCCGACCAGTAAGCTCCATACGAAACCCTGAGGCCGACACGAACTCTTGTACCCCTCACCCTCTCCTCGGTGAGTCCTTGCAGACGGCGGAAGCGACCGAACTCCAGCCTTCTTTGCATTAATAATTAGCGGATCTTTCCCCTTCCGGTCGTGCGCTTGTCTCTTGCTTTCCTGCTAAAAACCACACACACTTCTTACAGCGAATACATGTGCTCTTCTGATTTGAACCCGCAAACTTTGTTACAGTCCTCCATCTAGTCTCTGACTCTGACCTTTAAGAGATCAGAAGAGAGCTTTCCGCTCCTCCCCGTTCCAGCCATTGAAGCTCGCTCTGTTGAGCACATCATGGGTCGCATGAAGTTTTCCATCCGGAAGTCTTGGCGAAGATGCGGCAAACAGATCACAGGTATTAAATCCGATCGCGGCAAAGGACGCGTATGGACAGCAGCCTGGAATAAAGTGAAAGGGCAAAGTGCTGGAGCGAGACCGAACGTTGTGAATGAGGTAGACGAAGTTGGTGAGACTACTGGCACACATTAGTGGACCAGCTTCTCCAGGTTCGAGCCTCAGCAAGGTCTGAGGGGCGGACGGGCGGCAGCGGAGCTTCTGCGAAAGAGCGAACTACCTAATAAGAGCAAAGATGTGGACATCGAATATCGATAATGACTTCGGCAGCAAAGAGCACCAGATTGGCGAAAAGCCATGCTCAATTTCGTGGGGACTGGCGGGCCGGCAGATCAGAGTCAGCCTCACCTACTTCGAGTTCCCGCCATATTGTACCGTTCCTCTGCTGGACAGCAGCCGCTCAACGTATGATGGCGGCGACGTCGCGAGTGACCTCATTTCATGAAGATGTTTGTTGATGTTGCGTTCGTCATTCTGTGGTCATTCGCGGGACCACGGCTTCTGTGAACAGCCACCACTGCTGTTGAGAGTGATTTTGCAGAGTGCGGCTTCGAGCGATCCGACTTTTGGCGACGCTCATAACTAGAGCTCGAAAGTTCAGGCATTTATCATTCTATACCTCCCATCTATCCATGTAGGGAGATGGATAATTGATTCTCTGATGGCTGAGTTTGCCAGTTCTTATAGGAATAATGCAAAGTTCATCAATCTATTCATTCATCCACCCATGAAGCTATGGATTGATGAATGATTATGAATTAATGATGCCTGAACTCCCAAGCTCCACTCATAACGATCGAGAAGTGAGGCAGGAGTTCTTGGAGGAGCAACAAGACCCCGCCAAGAGTTTGAAAACTGGTTCCCTGTTGATTCCAGGCTCTTTTCCGTGGTCGCCGCTGGCGTTGTTATTGCTGTCGTCGTTGTCTGTCCATCATTGACGTGAGACGACGGTTTGCTATTCTAGGTGTCATTATAAGGATTACGGAGCATTGTCCACCTCGTCGCTGTGCTTTGTTTCTGCTGCCGTCCGTCCGTCTCACTGATGCCTTTCATGTATGTGGCGTGCAACGCATGCAGCTGCTGGTCTCGAAACTAACGCTGTCGGCACCGTCGCTTTCCACCCGCGTGGCCGCCTGCGCGTTCGCTCGTCCCTCCGCCTGCCTGCAGGTGGATAATCTTTGACGTCCCCTGAGGGACGCGATGACACTTGCAACCCCTGCCGGGTATGGAATTTACAACAAGCTAACCATTATACGTCAAGAGGCACCCGAGAAAAGCTGAAACCGAGCTCGCCCTGACTCGCGCGCTCGTTTCCCACTCAGCTCCCGCTGCATGAGAGGTGAAAGGATGCGTATGAAAATCCTCTTCCCTCTGGGTCAACCGGAGCAACACCCGTGGCAGTGTTTGAGCCGAGCCGAGCTTTCATTCAGGGGGGTTAGCAACAAACGAGCGATGCGAGCTGCAACGAGTTGGAAGATTTGCAACCAGAAACAGAACGAGCCATTCAAGCGGATGCGCGGCTGTCGCTTCTCGCCCCGAGCTAAGTTTGAAATGTACAACACCGGCGGCAGCTGATCAACGCTAACAGCCGAAGGTTGCGCGCCCTCATCCACACACGAGTTCGTGAGATAGCCGGAAATCGCTGGTGACGGCGATCGCTGCCGTTCCGAGAGCGCGGACGGTGGTGTTCACTTGGGCTCCCAGCGCGTCGAGGCGCGCCAAGAGAACCCACCGGGGCAGTGAGCGACATCGCGTTACCGACGGGCCGCTACCGGCTAGTTGTTTCATTTCCCAGGGCGCTCTCCCAAACCCCTCTCTCACTGCTCCGCCTTTCTGACGAACGTTTAGAACGCCACTCCGGCGACTTGGTCGAGATGGGCGCCCAAAGGTAGAATGCCCCACATGTAGTGAATTGTGATGCGAGCTGGCGTTGGATAAAGGTAATATGCAAACTTGCGTCGATGGCGTCCTTGTTCGTGGACTCGCCATTGACGAAGCGAACATCCGGATGTGGTACAAAAGTTCATCTTATTATCCATTCTCGGAACTTGCACACCAACGAGGGCGTAGGAAAAGGGTCTCCTTTGTGAAGTGCCGAGACATTGTACCCATTGAGAGCGTTCCCGTCGAAAAGACAAAATCACGGAGGGAGTCTCACCATTGACACGAGGCAAATCTTCTCGCACAGAATAACTCTAATTGACGGAGCATGAGTAATTTTGAATGCGATCTTCATTCATCCGGCGCGATGGCCGCTGACTCTCGGTCTCACGCTCTTGGCTGCCGACTGAATCGGAATGAATTGGCTCCGTGCGATTCCACGTCGACCGCCGCTCGTCTCTTCGGAGTCCGAATCCTTCGAAGTCGGCTGCTCTCTCTATTCTCGCTTTCAAGAGGCAAAAAGAATACAAAGCAGATGATGAAAGCGACTTCTCCATGGGATAATGATAGCCAGACCGGCTCGCGGGCTGGATGAGAGCTTGCCAGCCGAACAGACAGACGGACCTTGCTCGTCGCGTTCGAGATCCTTGAGAATTTCCTGAATGGTTGAGGAAGGATTGAGGAAAACGGGCGCACGAACGACCGACTGGCAGAAAGGAGCAAAGAGAGTCTTTGAGGCGATGCTAGCGACAGACAACGTCGTCGACGACGACGACGACGACGAGGATGTTCACAATTGAACGCTAGCAGAAGGAGCGGCGCCAGAAGAAGCACGGCCCTTGAGGCAATCATGGCAGCGACGACGACGACGACAACTTGGGGCAGACGGGCGGTGAAAGAAGGGAGAACAGTACTCCTTCCCCCGGTGCCATTGCTGACGACGCGGCCGTTCCTCTGCAGCAGCACCTCCTCCCTTCAGAGGTCCCCGGAGTCTTTTGTTCCTCAAAGCTCCCTCTTTTCTTTCTGCTCAATGAATCTTCAACTGGGCATCGGAACTTCAACGAGCGTATCCGTTGACGCTCCCAGCTAGACTTTCAGCGATCGCCGTAGCCACGCACGTTGCATCACGAAATCATTGCGTTCGACAAGTCCACAGAGGGGAGAGATTCGTCGTCCGCCTCGATGACAGATCAGCCAATTGTGCGGGATGGGCCGATTGCGACGGAAAGAGCAACTCAGATTGGAACTCTAGTTTTCGCCGGGTACTTGTGATAGCTAACAGCATCCGAGGAATCTTCCACCGCGGACGATGAGAGCTCGTTATGATCCTGACATAAAGTTTTTCACATTGGGTGTCCCTCTTCCTTCCTAGCACTCCCAAGAAACTTGGATCAGAGGATCGTTTCCGAAAAAGTATCCTCCATTATCGCCAGCTCTTGGGCGATCTCGAGGACACGGGCTCCGTGTTCCATTCGAAGCCTTCAGTATCGTGCGACTCTCGTTTACAGTTTAATCTTCACGAAATCATTCCGAATCGGCCATTCATGGAATCCAGGTCACCAGCCGACTCGATACGATCCACGTGCGAGGGACAACGTGGTCAATTCCGACTGTTTTGAGAGCCAACTGTTCATCACCATCATGCACTCAGGAATCGTCCCGCTCAAGGCTTGGAATCGCTGTGGACTGCGAAAAAAAGTTTCTCAGACTCTCTCTCTCCCTCTCTCTCTGATAGCTTTCCACTCCACCGGAACCGAGCGCGTATGCGATTAATTCATGCATTTACGTTCGTGCTAGACCGCCCGCAAGCATGCTCGCGTTCGTTCGCAATGAATTGGGTTATTCCGGACAGCGACGGCGGCGACGGGAAAGACGTCGGTAACGGAATTACGTGTCTGGCGGCCTTGGTCAGCGGAGATCGGTGCATCTCAGATGAGATGGCTTGCTGTCCTCCTGACGCTTTTGCGACCAGACTAATTCAATAAGAAGTAAACGACCGACCGGTCCCGCCGATCCCCTGACGGACGGACCGAGCTTACGGCCCCGGCATATGGATGGCACAGGACGCTCCTTTATCAAAGCGACTGTGATTGCCACTGCAACGAGAGATGCCCTCGCTGAGTCAATCAATCACTCTCCCGCGCAGAGCGCGGATAGGCCATATTCTCGTAAGATCTTTGAAAATAACGACCTCGTGAGTGAAGCTCTCAAAACTCGGCATTATGGGAGAACTGGTGGATTATCAGTGGCGGTACATAAAATGGAGTCTCCCTCAAAAATCGGACGTTTTTCGACCATCCGGAACTCGTCTGAAAACGTTCTGAATGTCAATCATGAAAACACTGGAAACATTTCACAGAGGAAGAGAAGAGCTCCCCGACGCGCATGACGAATTTTCGAAGAAAAGTCATCACAGCGGAGAAAATCGTGTCCGATCTGTGATCCACCGTGGTTGACGATCTGAATCTCTTTCAAGCAGGATGTTACATGCAGACTAGGCCTACGCCCTCGCAGCTCTGCTTGCATTTTTTTTCTGACCGATGACCTGGGGTCCAATTCCAAAAAATGAAAAAGCAATCGAAGCAATGTTCCTGCGCTGCAATATTGTCCCTTCTTGGGTGCGCGTAACTAACGTCGTTCCGACTCTACATGCTCTGAAGTCGACCTGGGAAAATCAAAATAATGGCAAGCTTCGGAGTCGATCAACTCAGCTATTGAGGCATTTTTCGAAAGAACTATGCGCATCGGGGAGCTCTCTCCACAGGATTCCTCTTCCATGGTCGATATCGTGATATTTTGACTCGAAGTTCAGATGGTTGGAGAATGTTTCGATATCTGAGGGCGGCTTCATTTTATTGACCACCACCGCATGTAAACTGGTTTGGTCCACGATCGGCAAGGAGGTCCGCGAAAAGTGAGACTGTCCCGCGCGAAACGAGATCTGTGCTCCGTATGGCGAGTTTGTATTCCCGCTCCGGATGCAGGTTGGGACGTAAATTTTAGCCCGTTCGAAACACTTCAGGAAGAGAAACATCGTCGTGCCCCTCTCCTGCAGAATTTAGGACGTCAGTTCAAACGTGCCCGGTACAAAAATTGGAAATGTTCTGAGTGTTTATGACTCCCCGGACGCACACAAGTCGCTTCGAGCGGCGACATAACACAGCTCCAACGGCAAGGTGGGCTTCCTGACATGCTTCGCTTTCCCGATGGCGCTGAATCGGTTTCATTCCCCCATCAAACTGGGGAACTAGCGCTCAGCGTTTTCGTCGAGAACATCTGTGTGGATTTGACGGTTTTTCGCGGGTTCTTGCGAGACGGTATCGCAACACTGGGCTCTTCTCATTCAAATGAGCAACAGAAGAAGAGGTCTGCCCCGCTCTTGGCTGCCGTCGGGATCAGCTAGAGGGTCTGCCCCGGGACGAAGGTCTTGCGCGCCGAACTTCGCCCTGCAGTGCGTGGAAAGTGCCAAACACGGGAAGAGTGGCCGTCAGAGACGGGTCGTCGCTTTTCGCCTGCCTTTCACAGAGTTGCTTCAGAGTGAAGTGGGGCATTCAAGCTCGGTTCACTTTGCCGCAAAATTGGCGACAGCTGTGGTTCGACCGCTTCGCAACTGGTTGAAGCTGCCTCGAAGGTTGCTGCCCGCTCCGCTTTAACAGATCCTTCAATCATAAAATACTTTAATAAAGATTCCGCTGCAGTTTATTTTTGCTGCCGCAGCTTCCAGCCCTTTTTGTCGTCCCCGCGATCTGGAATAACGTTCCTGCTTCCCGGAATGAGAGGAGGGGCAGCACGAAAAATGGTCGCCAGGGAGGCTGCGAGACAGGACGGAGCGACTGACGACCGAATCCAATTCAAGTTGGTGAGCTGCAAGTGTTAGGTACTTTTGGAGCAGCTGGACAGCGTTTGCAACGGCTTGCAACGTTGGGAGCTGTTACCGCCGATGTCGGCGGAGAAGTCTTTCACTTCTTTTCGTTAGACAGCTAAACAAGAAGTTTCCGTTTCGCTAACAAAGAAATATTTGCTCTCTAACTCAAAATGTTCCACTTCTTACAGCGATCGGCAGCCAGACGACCGGGTGGCCAGGCCGCCGGTGTACAAGGAGCTCGGGGAGGGGCCGCTCACTCAGAAACCCCTGTAAGTCCGACTCAACACTTGCAATCCTTGTTCTTTTCTCTTTGTCGCTCCTCGGTTTCTTCCTCTGACGATGGACGGGAAGCGTCTGCTCCAACCAATATGGTGAGCATCAATACCGAGTCATGGGCAACACTCAACCTGTTGGAAAATCATCCAAGACGGCCCCAGATACGGAAACGTGATCAAGAAAATCGCTTATTCCAACGATGATCTCGGAAGTTTCTTCGGTGTATCGCAGAATGCCCGGATGCGAGTCTTTCTGGGAGGGCTTGGGAAACTATTCCTCTAACAACAGCTCCATGACAGAAATGAGGGAAGTTGGAAGCGAAAGTTACAGGCCAGAACGTCCTCCAGCGTCGAGAAGACGCAATTTGATGGAGAGTGAAGCTCCGCTTCGATCGAAGAGGGAATTCAGCTAACGGTTATTCAGATAACGGTCGGCTCGGAGCAAGTTTGTGGTTTGAACATCGAGAGGATGCGTTCACACTCATGCGAACGGGGACCTGCGAACCAGCCGCTAAACTGAGGCTGGAGGGCCCCTCTCTCACAAGCGGGACTCGACTGTACAAGGCGGAAGGCTCTGTGCATTTCTGGCGATGAGCGGTATTCAACAGGCTGTCATAATTGGCTTACCGAATGTTTGCATCAGGGTAACGTCTTCTCGACTCTAACGAGCGCCACGCTCAGCAACGTCTTGAAAATTCCTTCCCATCCCTTCCGACTCCACACACGTAACCCGGATTCTCCCCGGTTTGCTGATCCATTGGAGTTGCGAGCTTTCCCGGGGAGGAATGCTATCTAAAACTCAATTCGGTGCTGAAGACCTGATGATTGCACCGTCAGTGACAGTCCTCGGTCTCACGAGACTCTCGAAGATCACCCGGCGTTGCTCGACTTCAGGAAAAATATATCCCCAAACGGCAGGCTCCATCTGCAGCGGGAGCGTACTTTGTGCTCGTTCCTCACGCTCTTGGCGGAATGCCCGCTCGTATCCATCCAGCTGTTTTGACAAATCGATTATTCCGCTTCTACCAAAGCTGAACAAATACGGAGTAAGTTCCACCTTGTTCTCCCCACGGTCGAGGACGAAGGTTGGGAACGGATCGGGTCCATGTACTGCTTGGTGAGTCAAAGGATAACAGCCCATGCATACGCTCAATGCTGCAACAACAAAATGCCATCGGAACTCGTTTCGACGACTCCGCCCCCCCTTCCCCCCGCCGAAACCGTGACGATTACCATGGAGAAGAACCGTCTGCAAACAGTGCGTCCTCCATATTTGTTCCTGGCATAACAACGGGAAGCTCCATTTGAATCCTCATGGTTTTCGCGGCGTTGTCCGCTCCGCCGAACGGTGGTCTCTTGAACTCCACCAACTCTGCTGCCTCCAACTTTTGCGAGAGAGGCAATCGAAACAGCGACCTTGTAGAACTGCCTTCATGCTCCCGCTCTTCTCAAAGCCCTAAAATCTCGAACCAAGGAGCTTAGATGGAGCTCTTTTTCATTGTGATGGTTCAGCACGATAGGAAGAATTCCGAGGCTGAATCAATAATGGCTGCATAGGTCGTCGAGCGCTGCGGAACAGGCGCGTTGGGCCGCTCCACCTCGGGTATTTCGACGAGCGGCATGACGCGGAAGCTTTGCGTGGGAACCCAATTACCAAAGCTGAGATCAAAGACCGAGCTTTGCAGACGGGCTCAACCTCCCGCCAGTCAGTCAGTCAGAAGCGGATGAGGATTCGTCATTCCGCGCTCATTAAGCCAACGATTCCGCACAATATCTGTACTAATTAATCGCCCCCGCCGACGAGAGTCTCCCTTTAAGAAATCTTTCGCAGAGATCTCCACGACACAGCGAGCGAGCAAACAAGAACAGTCTACAAGTTCATTAGAGTCACATCGTCCAAGGCAGGTTATCTCGCGATTCCACGAATTCTTCTCGGTCCGTTTCTTGCCCGCCGAATCCTTGGCTTGCTCGTCGGTCCTGCCCCCGTCCCGAACGAAGAAGCCTCTGTCGGACCTCCGTGAACATCTCCCATTCATTGTACAGGGGAGCACGGCAAAAGCTCGGGCCGCTTTGGATACAGGTTTTTTCCTCTTGTAAGAGCCTTTGTCGGCGTGTTTTTTATTCGACGCGGTCGTAGTCGAGCATGAATGAAGTACAGCTTGTCACAATGACATTGTAATCCGAGTGGAAACTGTGCTCGCTGCGTTTTCGTTCGTAGCGGGGTTTTACGCTTCGAGTGATGGTCACTGGGTGTTTGCCACCGACTAAAGTGGGGTCGACTGGCGCGTTGGCTGAACGATGTCTCAGACATTTCCTCGGAACCCGGCGGCACGGGTGAGTGTGCACGAGCGTGCTTTGTGCGAACGTATGTGTGCTCGAACAGGAGGTTGTACCGAAAGCCTGACCGCAGTATCCGGTAACGCAAATCGACTTCGCGGTCAGAGTGGCCAGCCGACCGACGGTGAAATATAAGCTGGTAAGATACATCCGATAGAGCGCTGGATCAACGAACCCCGGGCGGAGACGAGCGCTTCGGCGGACGATGCACGCGAGATGGTCAGCACCTGCTGGTGCTCAAGCAGTAGCTGAGTTGGCAGCTCGCAGCAATACTGCAGATTCACATGACCAGCGGGCGAGCAGTCTCCTATACCGGGGAGTGACTGTGTGCACAACTGTCCTGTCGATATATGAAGTCTACGGCCTCCTGTCCCAAGGCGAGGAGCATCTGACGTCGTTGACCCTAATTGAGGAACAATCCCGATGCGAGCCGGAGCTCCAACGGGGGTTCGAGCTAGCTTATTTTCAGAACCGCTCAACCGAATTGATAACAACCCGTTGACGGAGAATCTAATAATCTCGGCTCGTTCTTAGATAGAACGTCGCTCCGAACCGGGATCATCCGGACACGAACTTCTGCGATGACGGGACTCAGCTATGCTCGAGCAATGTTCATCAACTATTCGCAGGGCTGCTCAGACTCCCGTCATCTCGAGATGAATTGGTGTAGATTATCCTCGCACTTTCGTTTCAGAGGCGACGGAGTTCCTCAGCGGAGAGTTGTAGTTTCTCTCTCCCACTGCTGTAGGAGCCTCTTGGTGTGGCTTGTCACCTCTGATCCTCGGGCACGGAACTTCCCAGGTGGAGAGAACTGTACGCAGGAAGCTTGACTTTGCGGAACTCGATGAAGTCGAGGTGTCGCAACCATTATGTCGGGCAAGAGTTTGCCATCGGTGCTCAATCGGTTTCCGAAGCCGCTTCCTGTACATCAGAACTGTAGGGATTTCAGGAGGAAAACTTCCCTCATGAAGTTATCATTTCGGAAATAACTGATGAAGCTGCGGTCGAGACGCGAGGTAAAGGCCACGATGGAAAGATGCTGAGTCGTTCGAGTCCTCGGCGCTTGCTTCAGCTGTCGCAAGAAGCGTCCTCTGGAGACTCCATGGAGGAGTTAGGCCTTTGGCTCCGGGTCGGTGGGCCCAGACTCCTTGTGACTCGCCTGCCTCTGCTGTGGCGGCGGCGGCGGCTCGGTTGGTCGACTGAATTCCGTGACGATCTGAAGCCTGGCCCCGCACACTGTAACTATTTTGCTGAAGCCTCCGTTTCAGCAAATGGGGATGAAGATGGAGAGTGGCAAGCTGGTCGAGCCAAAGGCCGACCGGAGGGGGAGGCGATTTCCTCTCTCGGCTGCCAAGCACGCTTAGCGAGAACGGCTGGCAAGTCAGCCAGCCATCTTCTGCGTGCGAGTGCGACGGAACGACAGACAAGAACAACATCAAGCAAATTGTAGCCTGTCGTCCGCCATCTCAGCCGTCAGAGAGCCCGGACGCTCGTCCAGGCCGGCGTCGACGCTCGTTTCCGAGCAAACCGAACTCTATCGGCGAAATATGGCTTGCTCCGCTCCTTATAATGGCCGGCTTTCCGACAAGGCCGCAGCTAGGGGCCAAACTCTGGGCAAAATAGTCAGTGTCAGACCCGAACGGCTTCATCACTACAAGGGTGTTCCGCTAGCGTCGCTGCGCGATCGGGCCGCCGCCTACTCGCTATCAGCCCCGCTCGCCACTTGGTGTCCGCTCTGCGTCTGCCGCTCCGTGTCGATTCCAATTTGAAGTGCAATGGTGTGCCTCTACGGGCGAACCGTAATAGCAGCACTGAAGCCAGGACACCGCCCTGACCTACCGCCAGGCAGAGAGAGAGAGAGGAGGGGATGGAGGGAGAGAGGAAGACAGTCGTTGTCAACCAGACGGCTGACCGGTGCCCTTCGATACCGCCGAGAAATTTTGCGACCCGCTCTCCAATGTCGTTCCATTCACCAGACAGGTCGTTCCGGGGCACAGTTGGGTGGTTTGGCTACCCGATTCGATGCTGTGAATGTGGTATTGAGCATGTAGTTTCAGAGAGCGAGCGAGCGAGTCAACTTTCGAATCGAGGGTCCGACCTCGAGCTCAGGGGGCGTTCAGGGGACGAATCGGGAACACATGGACTGCGCCAACGTTTCCTGAAAGCAGACACTAATATGCTGTTCGTTCGGTCGATATGCGATGGGGAAGCCAGCGGGGAATAGCGACTCAAGCCAGATCCGTTCCCGATTCGAGAAAGCGGACACCGCGGCGGAGTGAGGGAAAACAGGGGGGGGGGGGGGGCGAGGAGGAGACGAAGCCGGACGTGGAAGTTCTCGGTTCAGAAAACCCAGCCCGGCGACTTCACGATCGCGAAGAATGGCTCCCATCTTATAGCGAGTTATTTCTGGACGGAGCCGAGCGCGCATCATTAGTTCGTAGGTCACGTAGCCGACGTATCGATGGATGTGGGTTGGCGGCGATTCCACTCTATGGAATCTCACTCCATATCCCTCGGGCTGTTTCAGAACTGACCTCGTTTTGGAAATTGAGCTACCGGCGAGCTCGAGCACTCCTCGACTGTCTGAACGCGATTCTGCGGCATATTCAAATCAATGTCAGGACATGTTCGGACTTGAGCCTCTGTGTTTCAGCGAGAACACTGGGGGAGTCTCCGTGGCTTGTCTGAGTTACGAGAGCTGCAGGAGGTGGAGTGCCTTTGAGGCATGGACATGGTCAAACACTCGTGCCTCGTGCTCCGTGCATTTATCAGCGAGTCCCAGCGAGCAACTGGCCTGTGTTGACCGATATTCGAACGGGCGGGCTCGTCCCGACGACAGCAAAGGTACAACAGGCCAGGGGCGATACGGCGAGATGGAGGTCGGGATGGCCCGATGAAGGAGCGAGTCAATTTGGCGATAATAATCATTTTACAGCTGTCGGCAGCCAGCTCCAGGAATGCCCCGGGCGGTGTTTCAAATTGAGCGAGCTATGCACCAATAAAATTTAAGAGCTACGACTTCCTTCGACCTGCCCCAGCCCGTTCGGCACAAAAGAAGCGCTTCTCAGACAGAACGACTGCCATCCTCGAAGCGAGCGGAAGGGCATGGGAAGAGTTCATTTATTCGCCAATCGCTCCGTTGGGAACGGCGGTGAGTGTGCTCTGAATCGACTGCAGCCGCTTCCCAGAGACGAACACGGCTCATAATGTCCAAATCAATACAAGCTACCCATGCTCCGGGCAATCAGCTCCGGGAGCCCCCTTGCATAACATGCGTGACTGCAATCTCTTCTAGCTATATTTCCCTTCCACTCAAACGAGCGTCGTTGCGGTACCTCGGGTCCACCATTCCCTGTTTTTCCCATTATGGTTGATACTCATCTGTGGAAGAGGCGCCGTGCGGTCCTAGAGGTGATGGTCAGGACTCCGCTGTCCTGGATGTGGCGCGACCGAACTCATGTCAGGGGACCTAGCAACAAGTCCCGAATTCGGGAAAGTACACGTGCGGAAAAATGCCAGCGCCGCGAGCTATTCTTCCCTGAGGCCGGAGGGTTGCGTCGCGAACGGGGCTATCTGTAGACTGGCAGAGGTTCCCTGATGGAAACTCTTCATTATCGAAAGCTCCGGACCCCTCCGTGTGGAGACTTGAGGGAGCATCGCGGAAATATTCTGAACTGGATCAGAACGCAGAGGAGCAAGGGAGACGAGTTCGGATGAGGAACAACGATCGGCATATTTCATGCTCGTAGTTTCCGAAAGAGGTATCGGTTACTTCCACAACATTACACATTCAGACTGTCCGCCCGGCTCACACAAAGTGGCTCCAATCTATTGGAAGAGTGGACGTTCCTCGTCATTCCCAAATCAGGCTTAGGATGGAGGTTTTGAAAACGGAATTAGATCGTGATCGCTATTCTTCCCCACTCAGTATTCTCTGTTGGGAGCGGCTCCGCGCGACCCCGCCCTTTTGCGCCCTCCTCTGGCCGCGCTGCCGGCCGGGCGATGAGTTCCGGGGGTCGGCTCACTTCGGGTCCTGCTTTCAGCACGCATCCCAAAAGAATGGGAACCATGGAAGCGCTCTCGAAAAAGGAGCAATGAGGAGGCACCCGGAAGCGTCAGCAGTCGGGTCGTTTCTACCGAGTAAGCTTCAACCCTCCGTACGGTTCAGACGGCAATAATCCTGATTCAGGTTTGTCCAAGATCCGAGCTTGTTGACCCCGGTTCACCTCCCTTTCTCCGGTCGACGATCTGATTCTCCTTGCCACTCGGCCCCCACGTTTGGACTGCTCCACTTTTCGGCTGCCTCGGAACAATGGGGGCTCGACGGCGAGCCAGGAACGAGCCCCCGTTCATGAGACGGCGACCGCTGCCGCCGCGACTTGTGGATCAGAGACGGATAAATTAATTCTCAGCTTCACCCTAGTCACCCCATTAGCCGCCGCCACCGCCTCCATTGCGGCAACGTGGGCAATAGCTCCGACGGCAGCTTCTGCTGCTAACGCTGGTTTCTACAAATGCTGCTTACATACCGACAAGGAGTGAGAGGTGGGAACCTTAAGTTAAATTGCCCTGAAACAAGTGAGGCCGTCGAGCTGCTGCTGCCGCCGTCGGCATACGCATAAAAAGTCGCCTGGGCCACAACCTACCGGGCGCACCGGCCCACCGGTGCTCCACCGCCACCGAGCCGAGGTGGCAACTAGCGCGTGCCCGTCAGGATTGAAGGAGAAAAATCAGGAAAAGGAAACACCGGCTCGAATAAGTGGATGGCCGCTAACGGAAAAGGACTCCTCTCTGAACTGGAGGAGCCGCGCAGTCAAGCGACCTGCCGCCAGCCACGCAGTTGGGTCAGACTAGCCGGCCGGCGAGCTGGCTGGCTCGACCGTCCCCCCTCCGACCGTTCTCCGCTTGCTTTCCCGATCAGAGTACAAAAACGTCTCGGGGATCAAAACCTCATTATTGTTTCAGGACGGAAAGGAGCAGGATGAGAAGAACGAACTAAAGGAAATTGCAATAGCTAGCCACCAACCTCCCCGGCTTCGTACGCCCTTTTTCTTGCTCGCTCGCTCGGTGACTGACTGACGAACGGATGGATGGATGGACCGACGGACGGATGGAGAAACGCCCAGGAGGGAACAGACAGCGACGTTCGTCTTGTTCGAAGTGAGGGATGGTGGAGCAGCGATTGCTCTCGAGAACTGTGAGCACCCGACACCATATTTTATGGTCATTTAATGTCTCCAGACCCGAACACACCAGGGACTGTCCGTCGACCTCGGTTGAGCTCTGAGTCGAGCTTTCTGTGGACTTCTGCATCCCGGTTCCAGCTTGGGTTTCGTGAGCGTTACAGAACGATCACCCAGCATCCCACCTGGGAACTCGGCGACGACGCGCAGGATGTTCCGCATGAAGAGGCAAGAAAGACCCACGAGCGTGAGACTCAAAAGATCCACCATACGTTTCGAGAATATGCACGACGAAAGGTGCAATTCGACACATCGGAGACCACTGTGGTCTTTGACAATAGCCTCCACGTGACACGAACATCGCTAGTCGGAAAAGTTTTCGGTTGGGGTAGCTCGCGAGGGTGACTTCCACAGCGGCCGATGGGTCGACTGGGGGCTTTCGTCGGTCAACGTCTTGAAAGATGTGTTGTCCGGAGGTTTTCGGAGTGAGGCCGAGAGGAGCCCTTCGAGCAAATCAGATTTCTCTACGTTAATCATACGAGCGAGTTATTCCGTCGGATGTTTCCCTCTGGAATGAATCGCGTTCGAGGACAGCTCAAAAAATTCACCCTGTATAGATGCTGAGTATCGAGCTTTGAAGCAGATACGCGTTCTTTCGCAATATATTCGCAGCCTCTCGGAAGATCCTCGATTCCAGAGACCAGCACATCGAGAAGTTCCGCGTGGTTTGCTTCTAGCAATCCATCCTGATTCCCCGAGGTATTCTGAGGCGTGAGGTCATGTTGTTCTGCGGATCTTGTCTATTTTATGCACATGGGCTCCCACAAAGCCACGAGTCTCGAATACGACTGAAGGAGCGAGTGCATTCTGACCCTGCTAGTTGTTGCGCGGCATCTGGAATCGCCTATCCTGTTCGCGGATGCTGCTTGGACTTTGGACCTTGTTTGAGGTTTGACCGCGGTTGAGCATTGAATATGCAGTTTTCCTTGCCCCAGCGGATACTCCTAATCATCGTGCAGAGCAGCAGTTTCCGAAGGCATCTCATTAGCGTCTCTTTTCGAGTGTCTCAAATCTGATCCACGACCAGTTCCAGGGAAAGCAAACGCGATCTTTTTTCCATATCACGGCCTCCTCCCCGACGCCACGATGTCTCACGCGAATGCTGTACTCCGCCATGCATGCGAGGCACGTGAATTCGTGTTCTCTACTATCATTAAGCTTCGAAAACAAAAGCTCTGACTTTTGGACCGGTTCTGTTTCCCAAATGATCTTCTAGTACACCGATTGGCCTAAGAGACCTGCACCGGAATTCGTTCGGAAGAGTGGCAACCGCCCTCAAGGTGAGGATGTAAGCGGTGGCGGGCGCTGAGGACAACATGCTCAACTTCCGGAGCTGTTGCTGACGGTCGCGTCGTAGGAAACTTTTCCTCCCGATCCTATGGGAACCAATCGCTGCCTCTCATTCTGAGCCACATAAATATTTGACGTTGATCTCTGCTCCACTTGGCGTCGTCCATTCATTCGGAGTGAGGAATCGAAGACACGGGAGCTCGAGCTGGGCACGCCGCAGCGCCGCAATGGAATCGAATTCCGTGTTAACAATACACGATGGTATCACTCCAGTGTGCCTCTGCCAACTTGACCCTCGCCTTGTGTCAAGTTGTTCCCTACTCCGCCGTCCGACCCATGGGCTCAGATGTGAAATACGCCGCGAATATTTGAAGCGATGCCAAGGCTCTCGTCATCAACCCGGCGGAGACTGCCAACTCGACGACAAGGATCCCGTCCGTCCGACTACGCGTTCGTCGGGCGGCTTCGGAACGACTTCGGGGCGGCTCGGAGGCGCCTTTGGGCTTGGATAAGTTCCAGGATCTTTTTTTCCTGTGGTTTTCCCAACGCAGAAAAAAAAAACCACCGAGCATGACCGCGCGGTCATGCCGCTGCCGTCACGGCTATTCTTCTAAACGATGGTCCCGCAAAGTTGATTATATCTCTTGGAGGAATCCTGCGCCGGACTCGACGGGGCCGCACGGATGGAGAACACATCTCCCGCACTCCGATATGGCACGGGAATATGCGTGGCAAATGTTCTGGAACATTTCATTCCTGAACTTTTTCCCCTCGCCGATGAGCGGGCGATCGTCGACTTTTTCGAGGATCTACGCGAATGGCCCGTAGAAGCCGGGGACAATCGCCACTGATCGCGACTTCCGGGGAGAATTACGACGGGCCGGGCATACGCGAGCAGTGAATGTGTGGACAACTTTTCAGCGCTTTCATTAACGTGAACCGAGCCATGATATGACACGGCACTGCAATTGAGGCGAAGCAGCAGCGGAGGAAGCGCCGAAAATATTGTCACAAGGCACGAACGGCACGTCATCGTAACACTGAGTGCAGTTTACGATATCGACACCTGAAGGTCACGTTTATTACTCGAACACGTTCGCCGTTGTCGAAGGAGACGTGTCCCAGGTCTGCGGGAGGAGGGGTTCCCCGGGTCGCGTTCCAAGCAATGGCCAGGACCATCCTCGGCCATTGGTCTGCCCCAGAAGGCCCCTGCAGGGAGAAATGCTCCCCGGAGGAGCAGATGCTTCCGGGTTCGAGAACAGAATTCACTGATTTCCACGCATCGAGAGTGCTCATCAACACGGAGGAGGGAACAGTTTTCTGGAGTGAAGTCATTCCCCTTTCTACACTCTTCACTCCCCGGAGCTAGAGCCAGTGGCTCATCGATTCTCATTCACATTGTTTAACAGCCGGTGTGCGGGGGAAGAATCGTCGCGCGTAGGGACGATGGAGGAGTTTCCGCTGACGCCCGACCACGATGCTAATATGAAAACGGTGTGATCCAAAATTCCCTCATCAGACGAGCTCTCAGCTCGCAACACCCGGCCTTAGCTCCACTCAGTCATCCCGCTCGCAACGGTCTGATGCCGCGTTCCAAGTTCTCAACGGCAACCGAATCTGGTTCGGCATCGAAACGCCATATCGTCTTGCTGAGAGCCAGATCCTCCTGAATAAGAAGAGGAGAGCCACTGTGTATTCAGGCAATCTACAGGAGGCTGGTCTTGAATCTATCGAATACAGTGCGCCCTGGTCTCGAGTCGCAATCGAAGGTCGAATCATAACTTTTTGCAGGATTGGGGGAACAAGGAAATGGGGGCAGATTCGGCGGACGAGAGAGTGAGCGGGAGGGCAAGTGAACTATCCCACCGACGATCTGAGCTACGAAACGGGCAGGCAGGCGGGCGAGTCTGTCTACTCCTCCTTAGCCTGGCAAAACTGTCCTTTGGCTGCTTATCTGGTCTCCCTGTAAATTCTCGTTTGGCGTGCGCATACTCATCAGTCTGCTCGGGACAGATTGGCAAGACATCACTTTTGTCCGATCGGGATTTGGGCCCAGAATCATCCACTGCTCGCTGTTGGTGCTGCCAGCAACTCGAACGCCGACGTCAACGCCAACAGCGACAACGGCCATCGATGAAGCTGATTTGCTTGCCCCACTCCGGGACTGAATTCAGTTGAAGTTCTCTGCTGCTTGAGCGGTTGATACCAGAGCGCCTGTCAGGCTACGATCACAATCTGGATCCAAGGATTGACGGCACCAAGTTTGTTTACCGCGGTTTGCGGCTCCAATCCCTGTTACATGCTCATACTTCGGGAACGACTCCTGAGCTCTTCAAACCACCACTCCAAGCGCCCGCCTCGATTGTCACCTGCGCCGATCGAATGTTGCATATTGAGGATGTGGGCGCCCGTTTCTCATCACGCAGCTCTCGCAGCCATTCCTGCGAGTTGGCCATCCAGAGAAAAGTGGGCAACTCTCACGAAGACCCACAGAGCTGGCGGCACGTCGGCGTTCAAGAAAATCGGCAGGAGACGAGTGCAACGTGTGTTTAAATTCCACAACCCAGACGACCATGAAATAAGCCAAAACCGGAGCATCCACGGCGCTGGTTATCCCCCGCGGTCACGAAGCCGCATTGGAAGGCTATACATTCGAGATTCCGCGTGGCAACTCGAATGAAGTTCATCAAACACCTTCCATAATAGAACGGAATGATTGGGTTTAATCCTGTGACCAGCTGCGAGCCGATGGAGCTGGAGAATAAAGAGCTCCACAGCTTTCCTGACGACGATGGCAGGAGCGTTCCCAATACTTCCCCGGCTCGGAGCGGGTACGAAACATCGGGGGGTGGGGGCGACAACGACGACGACGATGAGGGTCTTTCTAATGGGGCCCAAAGCGCGAAGAAAGGCGCATGCTCCCTCGTCGACCCTGAGGGCACCCTCGCAACATGAGAAATCCCATTGTTGCAACGCTCAAGTGGCAGGCATCGAGTCCCACAAGTCGGGAAAACAGAACCCTGAGCAACCCTAGCGCGGAAGCGCGAGAACAGAAGGGATCGCATCGTATGTGTCTTCGGGGCACGATGCGTCCCCGATTAAGATTCCGAGATACTTCCAAGAGAGACAGCATTTGTTGAGACCGCATGGTAGCGGTGACTTCGAGGGGCTGGATCATTGGAAAATAGTTCCCCCCGGGCGCCGTTGTTGGCCCAGGTACGGCTCTTCTGAGAGTAGCTAGGGAACAGTGAGGGGAGCTTGCCAGGATTGGGAGCCCCGTATTCCAGTGGGCGCGGAACTTTTCTCGCTCGGGGCGCAAATCGTGGCTTGAGTCGCGGCCCCAGGGCAGGATGACGCTGTAGTTAGAAAACCTTTGCCGCCTCGGCCCACGCTGGGAAGTGTGTATGTGCAGTCAAGCATCTTCCAAATGCGTAACAGTCAACAGTAACCTCTCACACAGCTGACCGCCACCTTGATTCAATGTCTGCCAGATATCCTCCCCCATTCTCCGTTTCTCGGCGGGAAAATTTTGCGGGCACGAGCGGTCGTCGATAAATTATTCGAAGTGGATGAGAGAGTGAGGATGGAGATAATGAGGTCTTCTGGAGCCTTCGAGAAGCGAACCCGACTTTCAGAACGCTGCCCGCAAGGAAGCATTCTCTCTGAGGAATCATGGGCTCTTTCCTCGGGCGTGGAATAACTCACTCATTCTGTCGATGGCTCAGCTCGTGGTAGCTGGAAAATGTGATATACTTCGGGTACCAAGAGCATAATATTCGGGGAACCGATGCTCCGAAAGGAGCAGCAGCCGTCCGAGGAAGTTCCATTCGCAGTCGTCGGGGAAAGCAGTGTGTACACTACAGTTCGTTCACCCGGCGAAGATTATCTTACTTGGCCGGGAACATTTTCAAACCACGCAAGGACAGTTGCGAAACAGATATCTCCATGCTGCAAAAGTTGACGGGTTTGTTTCCGCGGATATCTCAGCTCGAGTCACAGTTTCACGTCCTGTCCAAGTTCCGGAAACACAAAACCAAAGGTACTATGACACCCATTCGTTAACACCGCATATGATGCGACATGGGAAGGGAAAATTCTCTGGGAACCCGGGAGAATGACGTTTGCCCATCGTTCTGCTCCTCAGGAATCTATCCAGCCCTCCACAGATCCAAATTGGAGCCCAGTGCTGAACTTGGGGGTTCCTTGTCTTTAGAGCCCTTTCTCCGATTCGCAACCGATTCGCTCGATCTGTGGGTCTGATCAAGAGGAATCTTTCCCTCTTCTATCCTTGAAATCGGTTGAGATTGAGACATAAAATCAGGGAAAAATTTCATGAGCTCTGAAAACGCATCCGCTTGTCGAAATTGGAAATGGAAAAGATGCGCCTCTCCAAGAGCTCACGATTAGAGGAGAATTGCCTCAATCGGATCAAGTTCGGCCGAAATGCAGCTCGAAGCACGGAAACCTTCGAAGTGAGTACACAACCTGTAGATCTTAGCATTTCGTTCCCCGACCCGCGTGTTAACGGCTGCTTTTTGAAAAAGCGTGCCTAATAAATATCAATATTCACGGTGACGGTTATCAAGTCACTGAATATTCGTTGAGTTAGAGATATTTGGTAGCAGTATGAGGTAATGACTGACTGCGAACCGCTCGTCCGATTCTCCAGTGGCTCAAAATATCCAGGGAAACAGGAGTTCGAAGAAAAAGCAGGCTGGAATAGTGACTGCCTCCTCTTGGCACCCATGCTTCATTCGCACTGCGTTCGCCGGTCCGTCGTGATCGGGCTCGGCTAGTGTATTTGGACGCTCCTCGGATACTGTACGTGTCATCGGTACAGTAGTTCAGTCGGAAGAATCTCCCGAATTCTCAACCTGTTTTTTCCTAGTTCAGTGGAATGGCTTCTTGGGCCTTCTTCGAGACTGATTCATGGGGAAAGACCTCAGGGGATCCGCAACGAATTCGTCTGAGAGGAGCAGCATCGACAGAAGTTCAGTTAACGCTATCGGATTTGAATTATTCCTGATTGAGTTCCCAGATAGATGACTCGATCCGAGCTCCAGGTCCAAAAACATGAGAACAGTTTCTCGAGACTGCATGTCCCTGGTCTACCCACTGACTCGGATCCTCATTCCCTGTTACGGCCCGAGGCCCTGGGTGTCCCTGCTGCCGTCGTAAACGATCGTATCCTCGCTCGCATCATGGAAACAATCGCGGAAGATGGATATGGATTCGTTGTGGCCCTGCGCATGCGTATCGTTGGAAGCTGTTCACCGACTCCGAATATTCGGGAATCGAGAGCTGTGACTCTGGCTCCCAGCTCAGCGGGGATTTCAGTGGATCATCCTGACTTTGTTCCCAGAGTCGGTTGCACGCCCGTGCAATGTCGGCGGAACTGCGGGCGCACTTCGAGAAGATGAAATCCAGTTGTCTCAGGTGAAACATGCTTCACGGTAAAATGAATACGTTCTGGCTCCTGCTATTCGAACAACGACCAAAGTATCGTCGAATTCTGTGCCTACATCACGGAAGCATTGTTGAAGCGTTTGTTCCCGCTGCGGATCTTCGACATACCGCCGCTAGAAGCATGAGGGAGTTCGAAGCCGAGACAGACGAGTTTCGGCCAGTTCCCGATTCTCCCTCTGAACTCCCAGGAATCGTCGACGGCCGAAATGTGACGAATCTCCGCTCCGATTGCGCTGCGGGCTCACCTTCTCGCGGATGTTTCCACGCGCGAAAACGGCAGCCTCGATGCTTCTCAAACATCGCAAAGGGAGGCTCGAAATTCGCACACGAGTCCGGACGCGAGTGCCGCTTTTTCGCCGACTGAGCGATCGAACGCCGGCCGGCTCGTCCGCCAAGGACCGGGAGAAGGAGGAACTGAACGACTTGACTGCTGCAGGCGTAGTATTCGCTGCCGAGCTTCTCTGTGGATCAAGTTGTCGAAGTAGGGAACTCTTCTCCTCGTTTTCGCGCGTCGTTTTCTCCCCTGTGCTCCTCTTCCGCAGCCGGACCGGCGTCCGAGCGAGCGAGAAGGCGGAAGAGCGGCCCGTCTTCGAGAAGCCAAATCCTCTTGATGGATATTCTGCAAAAGAATGGAACCAACCGTCGGATTCCCCTCTGCTACTTTCGGAGTCGAGCGGACGGGCACGACGCGCCGCCGTCAACCCCGGCATATACACCCACTCAAGAGGGAAGGGAGGAACGACCAAGCCAAGGAAGCGGCAGACTCACGGAGAAGCCGGGGGAATTCATTATGTCGAGAGAGATGGACGTGAGAACGACGGACACGCAACGTGACGAGTGAATGTCCTGTCGTCTGCGCCGCCTCACCGCTGGGTCCGCGCCCTCGGAAGATTGATGCTGATTCGAGAACAAGTGCTCGATCATTGATGACGTGCTGATCCCGGAATGAAGTTGCACAGGAAATGAAAAACCGAGCGGAACTCGGTGAGGTGGAGTGAGAAAAAACTCCGAGAAATATTGCCAGAGATGCTCCTGGAATCAACCGCAGCGAGCTCGGTGAGGGCGTAGCGATGGCCTCGAGATCGATGAGGACACAAAGAAGATTTTTTCATGCACTCGACCTCACGTCAACTTCCGACGCGAGCTCCTGATGAAGTGGAAGCACCTCTGCAGTTGCTCCCCTGAATGAGAGACTCGCGCTCATCGAGACGCCTTCCCAGCTCTCCTCCGAAACCCTTCCCGCAAGGGACCTCCCGAGGCCTCAGGTACCCAACGAGGTCGTGCCCGGGCCTCCCCGAACCTCTCTGATTCTCGTGCAGACCCGGTGGTATCCCCCCCCCCCCCCTTCAGTCCCGAGAGGCAGCAGTGACACCCCTCTACTCGGACAGACGGCGTCTGACACCAGCAATCGAGCCCTGCTTTCGCCGATTCTCTTGCGTTGGCACGTCGCGCACACCGCAGAGGAACGACGCCGCCGACGCTCGCCGTCGAGGAATACAAGCTAGAAAAACCAAGCCGTGTGCTTGAGCGTCCTCTTCCTTCTTCTGGGTTCGTCCTCCTCTGTCTCTCTCGATAATTGCGTCCGGGCGCCGTTTCCATATTCCCGAGCTCACGCCGCCATTCGGAAAATCTGCTCCCATTCCTATGGCGATCACCGTGTCGATGCTTCAAGAGACCAAGCACGATCAACATCAACTGAGGAAAATTGTTCTCAGATTCTAGCGTCGCTTTTATGTTACAAATGTTGATCGGGGAGACTCGCCGATCCGGACGCGGCTCGCTGCTGCTGTTGCCTCGGCTGGTCCGGGACAGAGCAAGAATCGCTCAACGGTTTTGTCTGAGTTCTCTGGCATACGCGCAACGCCTTCTCGGAGTTAATAGATTCATGAATCATGCAATCAATCAGCTTTTCTCATTACTAATCGACGGATCAGCTGTTGCTCCGGCGGAGGCTGAGAATGGTAACGCGCCGTCCGGTCGGTGATTTCTCCTTCCTCGTTTCTTGGACTGGCAACTGCCCGCGTTTGACCTTTTTGTGTCCGGTTCCTTCCGCCGTCGCTGCCAAGATCGGTGGCCGCCTTCGACTCAATTTGGCCCCATCATTCCGTCGCTTCATGCTATTTCATGGAGCAGATTGCAAACTCTGTCCGCACTGGTCGAGTGGGAGCTGCGATCACATGATCCAAATACGATAGAGCACTCAGCGGGCGTCCACGGCGGCGTAAATTCCTGTTTTCGCGCGGTGCTCCAACGGCAGGAGACACAGCCATCGATTTCCGCAGCGACGGCTTTGCCGAAATTTTCACTCAGACGGCCCCGACGACAACGATGGACTCCTGAACGAGAGCCTGAAGCGCCACCCACCCACCCACCTCGCCACTCAAACACTCACCCACCACCCGAGCAACGTTCGGAAGCGGAGCGCATCTTCCTTGTAGATTCCTCCTGGCGTGAACTTTTCTCCATTTTTCATATCGAGCGTTCAATCGGCTGGAGGAACGCTGGAGCGGTGCGAGAACGCACTTCGACAGAGGCGACCACCGGAACGACAAGCCTCAGATGGCCATGCGGACGATGACGTGGTGAAGAGTTTGTGTGCTCTGTTCATTCCTATTCGCATACATTATTTATGTCCTCATATATTTGCAATATCTTGCGACCGCCGGACCCGCCGCTTCTGTCTGTCCACCTGCAGCTGTCAAATAAGATATAGATTCGCCACGGGTCGACAAGCGGCGCTCGGGCCTTACGGGAAGCTCCGCATGCTATCTCACTTCTGGACTGAGCACCGACAACTGGAACGACTGGACAGCCACTCTGACAACACAAGCACTGCAGCACGAGTAACACTTGTTGTACAGCGTTGCCAAACAAATCAGATGGGCACTTCGGTATTCTCTGTGGGCTAGTCCGCAGAGACCTCGTCACCACAATTCTCACGGACAGGAAAACTGAATGAACTAAGCCTGGGTGGCTCCTCGAAGACCGGGGATGGTTTCATCGAAAGTGGAACAAGACTCTCTTGCGACAGATAGGAATTCCATCAATGATTGAAAGAGAAATCGCGCCACAAGACCATGTTTCCTGTCCGACCCCGATGAAATTGATGGTGGTTCCTCGGAGGCCGGAAAATCAAGAACAGTCTGCGTGCGACAGGATACAAGAACAGGATCCGCAACGTGGTGCCCCCCCCCCATGCTCCTGGGCTGACAAAACTGGGATATTGAATGATCATAACGACAAGATGGATCTCAACCAAGAGTTCGGAGGGTGGTTTCCATCCTTCGCATGTTTGTGTCTCTCCTCCGATTCCACTCAATGGCTCTGTGCTGAATGGAGGCTCGCATTGTGAAGCAGTAGTACACCTGAGAACAAAGACAGCGCCGGCCCGCGCCGTTGGTTTCGAACGAACACACGGGATCGAACGGAGCGTCCATCAATGGTGTAGTGCGGTGCGCATTGTGAGTTCCGGTGCACAATGACTGCTGTTTGATTTTTCTCATCGCGAATGAATAAAGGGGAGGCCACTACAAAAGATTTTCGGAAGCAAATGAGCGATACGATATACTTCGAGCCTGAGCTCACACCTGGCGCACGGCTCGCGGAGCCTCCGATGGCGGCTAAGCAAGGAATCAGACTCGAGGACCGCGAGCACTTCACGCAGTCTCGCACCGTCGCAGGCAAACTGCGCGGGGTTTCTTCGGGATTCGGTGCGCTCCGTTTCCCGCGTTCCATCTTCCCGCTGCGACGGCTTCGCCCGAGGTGCGCGGAGATTGAAGAAGCTTCAGTTGGCCAATCTAACTTTGTCATTCACAATGTTCGCTTAAAAACTTGTTCGCCCAGGGGGAACAAAAACCGCCGAGACGTCCCGCGACCTCCGCGAGGATTCTCCACCGGCCCCGACGGCAAAAGCACCGGGCACTACGATTCGTAATGTACTTTTTCAAAATACCGGATGGAGAGCGGAACATTCCGCTGAGTCCAGCCGCCGATCGTCGGTGAGAGACCCTTTCGAAGAGAAAGAGAGAGAGGAGGAAAGAAAAATAACTGATATGAACGAAGCTTCCGCCGTCATAGCTGGTGAGGATCTCGCAATCCATCACTTCCTCTATGAAGTACAGCTGCATTACGGCAACTTCCTAAACTGGGCTCGCCAGTCCGGCGGCTAGCTGGCAGCCAGCGCGGACGTTCAGCCATTTGAAGAAGAGCTTTCCTCTCTACGCCCCGACTGTTCATACCCCGAGCAGAGAGGAAACTTATTCAAATTCAAGCACTTTTTTGTCCGGCAAAATAATATATTTCCCCCAGTCAGCGAGTCGGCATACATGACAGGTGGAGCTCCCTCACGGGGGCATTGTTGCAGACCGACAACTTATTCAGAGAGAAAGCAACGGCGCATCCTAAGCATCCTCGATCCGGAACAAGCGTTCTGCGAAGCTGGGGAGTTCCCGTCGACTCTTTTCCCGTCGGTCCAGAGCGAAATTCCGCTGCGGATCCAAGACTTTCAGCACCGAGCCGACGCTCGGAACGCCGGAAAGTTCTCAAAAACACACAATAATTTGGCCGCATGTTTGAAGAGGATCACAGCGGGTCCGAGGCTTAGTGAGGACGCTTCACAGATACGATCCGGTTCCCACATCGGTGGTGGCGTTTGTTCGCACGCAATCTTTTCCGGCACGGGAAGGGAGAGGGGCCAGGAGACGCGGACGGAGAAGAAGACGACCGAGGAGTCTCCAGCTGAGGCGGAGAAGATTTCATCTATTTGCCAATTTAACTCTCTTGGGTCCGACATGTCAATCGGAATACGCCAATGCAGCAACGTAGTCTCACGTAAACCATCAGGCATCGTTTCCCCATCCGTTCTGCAGGCCACAGCAGAAGTCGATCCAAGCCAGAGCGCAACTTGCGGCGAGACTGAGGGCGGAGGCACTTACAGATGCCACGAGCTCGGATCCCAGCACAGCAGCTAGCTGGGGTTGGTCAGTCGCCAGGATCCGAACGTTCCCTGTCTATCCGTCGAACGGATTGACTGACTGGGCAGGCACCGAATGGGTGCGTGGTCGTTCGGCCTTCGACCAAACATAACTCAGCTTCGAACTCGACCTCGGGGGAAATCTCGAGCTCTCCTTATTTTTTACTCGTGGTAAACATTACTACGTTAGCTCCCAAAAGACGTTATTTCCCCGTCTTCTTCCTCCAACACCACCGCCTGTGGTCGTCTCTCGCCTCAGCCTTTTCGTTTTTCTCGGAGGGAGGGCTCTCCGCTCCCTCCTCTTACGCCGTTGCCGATCACCGGGCTCTTGCCTCCTCTCTGGTTCTACCACAAGGCCCGGTGGTCCTGCGCTGCTTGTTCCATCTCGAGGATGGTTCCACTGGTTCGCGCACTTCTTCCTCCACGCTGTCTCGCTGCGAGGCCACCAGAAACCACGCCGAGGGTCAACTGAGGGAAATCACACAGAGAGCAGTCTCACTCACAGCGTGTTCCCAATGACAGATGGATTCGAGCAGTTCGGGCCGGCAGGAGCTCGGAAGGAGAAGAATGGTGCAGCTAGGACCCGTGCCGGTTCGATTGCGAATCGGGGACCTGGAAGTAGAGGAATCCCATCAATCGGGGAAGGGAGAAAGGAAGGCGATGAGACGCGCTGTTACACTTCTCGAGCCGTTGGTTAGGCCTTGCCGCGAGCTCCGATTAGTATTGGCGTCGGCAACTCGGAGCCCAGACACGTTCCTATTTTATTAGGGTGGTCGGTCCGTTCGCCGGTTCATCCGTCGCTTCGCTTGTTCGCGAAGCCTTCCGCGGGAAAATCTGGGAGACTTTCCAGCACGGTAGAAGACTCAGCATCGGAAGCCGATAACACCTCATTGGTCAGGAGCCTCATGGGAATCCTCTCGAATCCCCGCAGGCCCTCGTTCTGACCTATTCCTTCAACCCTTTGAGCGGGATTGAGTCTGAGCTGACTGTGGCGGCTCGGAGGTTGCCGGATGCTCTCGATGATTTTCGCGTCGATTCGAGGCGACATTTTTTCCTCTGCGTTGTCACTCGCTGATCTTGGACGATTCTTCGAGCGGGGGAGCTGTTGGCGGCCGAGAATGGAACAGCTTCGGAACCACGGAGCGTCCACAAAAAGCCCAACCATCGGAGCTGGGGGATCGCTCGAAAGGGCCCAGTTTGGACCTCTGCCGACACGTCTGCGGCCGCGGATTCCGCCAGACTGACGACTGTTTTGACGATTGCTAATGCCGATCACAAAGAGCACTCCGCAGCGAGGTTTCAAAGACGCGAATGCCTGTCAAGCTTCCGTTTCGGTGCTGCGGGGAGCAAAAACTGTGGGGTTCGATGAAAAGAAGCGGCGGTATCGGCGGCGCTCGCTGAAAAGGATGACATCCGAGAGCAAGCGATTTTCGCCGTCCTAATGGCTTCCCAAGACTCCAATCCAATTTCGCCAACGCAAGCCTCGCTCGGACCCTCTGGATGCCTCACAAAAGGGTCTCTGATTTCAAATCTCGCTGAATTCTCGGACCGGCGTCGGACAACTTCATGGAGCCATAAAAGTCCCCAGGCCGGGAGGGGGCTTTGGCTACAGGAGTGTCATGGACTCTCCTGACCAATGATTCCCAGCCCCGAATAATTGCTCCAATTCCATCGGATTCCTGCTTCCACCCGACTGCGCCTGTTCTGCCGAGTTCAGATCTGAGATGTTGATCACTCATTCGACTCAACTCCACGCTGCTCGGTCGGTACCAGTGGTATCAGGAAACTTCTTCGACGTTCGGATGCGTAAAGTGAGAAAAATCTTCACGCAACTCGGCCTCTGGTTCCAGATGGCCGAGAATCAGACCTGTGACCTGCGCTTGAAACTGTAGTTCCGATACCACGCAAAAGTCCATATGCCTTCGGGGCCACACTCAGATCTGTACGTGGCGTGCGAATCGGTCAGACCGATCGACCACCTCCACGATCTCTGATTATGACGTTCCTCGCCTCTGTTGCGTCTTCGTACGATGCCCGAGAAACTGGGGCTTCATCCATACGAGCCCGATCGTCGGCTTCCGCCGAATGGTCCTCCTCCCCGCTCCCCCGAAAAAGTCACACTGAAGACAACAAATTGCATTGGAGTGCACGGAGTAACTTCGATGCATGATTCAGACAGTGAAGCGTCGGAGACATACCGCTATGGGGTTTGTCGGCCCTATCCGCGATACTTCGCGCAGTTTGTAACGTCTTGGAAAGTTTTCCTCAAGACACGGCGCCGTTGGTTCCACGCTCACTCATTACTGGCGTGTCCATGTAGTTCGTCCGCGTGCCTGCCGCCACCTCCTTCGTGTGTCGGCCGGGAGCCCACCAAGCAGTCATGCACCGAAGACAGCTCGAGACGCCTGCACTAAAGATAACGTCACCATCGCGGCTGCAGCTTCCTCGCCGGCGCTGCTCGCTATCTATGCTCACATCCCCTTACACACAAACACTGGATCTCCCCTCACTCATCATCATTATTGCATCGCCGGCAAGCGCGAAGGGGCGCCCCGCTCGACTGCCGCGGTGTTTCCTCGCATCCCGCGCAACAAGCCGAGGTGGAGGCGAGCCACGGTGGCATCGCTCAACTCGAACGTCGCCCGATAGAGCTTCTCTGTCAACGACGTCAACGCTGAGATTATGCCTCTGGAACTGAGCGCGCCGATCGAGCAGCCACGGCACTCTTCGAAACAGCAGCGGATTCGGAGAACTCGCGGTCCTCCCGCGCTCCAACTTTTGATCACAAATCTCCGGAGCTGATCTCGTTGCCAGGGGTGGAACTCAGTCCGCTGAATATTCATTCAGCGAAACGTTCCGAGAGCGTCATCGAGCAAGCTGAGCTCCTTTTCGCGTGGATCGAAACAATATGAATAACATCCTCGCGGCTCGTTCGCATCCGTTACTCGTGGCTTCTCGACGGATACGGTGGAATCCAGACCTGGGTGCAGCCGGAGCGGTTCGCGTTCCAAGGACTCGTCGTCGAGGAGAGCTCAACCAGGACTTCTTTCAATCCCAGTTCTGTTCGAAAATGAGCTTCATCGGGAACGGAATGGGCGGAGGTGGCGGGAAATTCAAGCCAGCCTTAGACCGGAGGGGAGACTCTGAGAGGGGGAAGCCCAGGACATTATCGTTGAAAGGAGCAACCCGTTCTCGGAAAGGGGAATAGGCGCAACAGACCCGCTGGCGCCCTATCGGACGTCGCCGGAGCCAGGAAGGAAGGAAGAACTTAATTTGGCCAATTATTATGCCACCCGGCTCGAGAACGAGATGTTAGGTGTCTAGTGGTTGAATTCGCTTCACGGACCGAGGAAGCTGCGACGGAGCCGAAGCTCGGACTTTGTCCCACGTTGTCGGGCCCGTTGACGCCGGCGGAAGGTAACGAACGATATACGGGAAGAGGGCTCATCCGCCAAACGGAATTACTCGTTCGAAGAGTTGCTCAACTCAACTCGCCAGCTCTTCAGCGCTTCCCATTGCGAGCTTCCCAAACGAATAGGGGCCTTCCTCCGGATCGGGGAGCAAACCGAAAAAGAGGAGAAGCGCCGGGGCATTTATGCCTGAATCGATCTCCGGGCTGCGCTCATAGAGAAGTTTCTTGAGGGGCTCTTCAAAAGCAGGGTCAGAAAATAATTTAGATGGGGCGTGCAGAAAGTGCTCTGCCCGGGGAACCTCTGCGCAGAGAAAGAATCGTCGGGAGAGCGAGTGAGGAGTTCAGATGGCTCCAGAGAATATCTTGGAAGAGCAAAAGGCGGTTAGGGGCTGACGTTCGGCCAAGCTGCCAAGCGTGCCATCGCCCAGTCGGCTAGTACGCTTTAAGCTATATTGAATCACTCTATTACCAAGTCACGTCAAACGTATGTAAATTTCTCGAACCGACCTGATCACAAGCTGTTGTTTCATTAAGCCGAAGCTCGAGCCAAAGTGAAGCAGTGTACAGGTTGGTGGAATCCCTCCACCTGCTTGGGGGACGACGATTATCTTGAGAACAACGGCATCGGAGAGAAACTATTTCCATCGTCAACCTGACCTCAAAAATCGCGTTCCGGCTGGGGGTTCGGGGAGGACTGCGGGAGTCTACGAGATTTTCTGCGCGTCGATTCCTGCTGGTTGACACAGCACTCTGATCAACTCTCCCCCACCCTGAACCGATCGGTTTCCTCGCAGGGAACGGGGAATTGTGCGAGTCCTGAACCTCCAAGCGAACCAAACGATATCGGTCGCAACGGAGCTCCGGACTCAATGTTCCGCGGGAAAACAGATGAGGCCTTCCTTGAATGGAAGCTTTCTTATTCCCCCAGCATTGAGATGGCAATCGATATTCCGAATTTCCGGAACCTCCCTCGAGAGCTCACTTCTCTGAGTTGCTCCGATGGAAACGTTTCGCAGGAGAATCAGAGAGCTCCGCTCTGAACAATTCGAGGCAATGAGTTCTCTCAGAACTGCGCTGACGGTTTCGGGGGGCCATCCTGATGCTTGGAGGTTTGTTTTGTTCTTTCGCGCCCGAACAAGCTCGGAGCAAGGTCAACTGGTAAGCTTCATGGACTCGGGGAACAGTGAATCTCGAAGTGGGCGATCGTTCCCACGCCCATTCTGCGCCAGTATCCATTCCGGTGGCTATTTCGTTCCTGACTGAAGAACTGGATCACCCCAAACGCCCCGAAACGTTCGGAACAGTATCTACAGTCCATTTAACCTGGAACAACTCTCGAAACCATTGTATTCGAACGCTCCTCTGGCTCAGGAGGCCCCCGAAGACTGACGAATCTCCCCGATCCAGGAGTCGAGAGAGTCGAGTCTCCAGTTCGATGGCACATCGGTATTGCTACTCAAGAAACAGAGCCGGCGATCCGAGGCTTATCATGAGAAACAAGGTGGAATGGGTATTCAACGGAGTAACACGAAAGCGACATGCAAAAAATTCAGATGCGCGAAGAATCGCTCTCGACGAAAACCTCGCGGAAAAAGAGGATTTAGGATCGCAGCTGACAACTCGGGTGATAACAGTGAATCCATCCGAGCCGTAGTTATAAAACAAGCTGCATCAAAATGTCGTCGGACGCATTGTCGACGGCGACGTACAATCAAAAAGGAGACAGCAGGATGCAGGAGGTTTGGAGAGCCGGGCCGGTCGTTCAATATTTACTACCAGCATCGAGCATACGTTGCAGTTCACAAGGTCTTCTGCTGCTGCTCGTGTTCGTGGGCACTCCGGCCCAACCTGGCGCCCGCCCAGCCGCTCGCTCATCCGTCTGTCCGTCCCATGGCTTGCCTTCGATCCCAGCTCGGCCTCCCTGGTCTCGTTGGAAGAAGGCACGGGAGTGTCTAAAACTTTTACGAGCTCGAAAAAGGCTCTTGAAGACTCTTGAAGAGAGGCGGGAAGCGATATTCAAACTACAATTTCCACCATAAACTACTCGGAACTACTTCTCCTCGGCATAATCCAGATGGACGTGACCTCCGCTGGATAACTTTCCATTTCACAACTTGCAGCAATGGCACGTTTCCAATGTCAGAGCGGAGTTCGCGTCAGGAGGCGTTTAGGAAAGCTTCGCCGCGTTCAACGAAGGCACACTGGCGAGTGAAAGAGTAGCGGTATCCGAATAACGTTCACAGCATCGAGAGTGGAATCGTGTAGGACATCCAGGACTTCTAAAACGGCGGGTATGAGGAAACTAAAGGAGTGGAGTCTCCTTACGGACAAACCGAGCGCCTACGTTTTATTAGGAATGTCGTTGTAGCCAGATTCCACTGTGATACCATATCTCGTGCTTCCAAACATACGGGTTGGTAATTCTATATGATTTTCGCCTTGTTTGCCCAGCCCGGTGGGAGGACTCCGATTGGAACGTTTTTGTTGTTGCTTCGATTTCGAGGGGACTTCGATTCTTTCTTCGCCCGGAAATATCGGGCCATTAACAACACTCGTGTCGACTCCGCGCGGTCCGGACATGGCTCTCGGCCGTCGTCTCTGTGGCAGGAATTGGCTTTTCTAGTTCACCCAGCCTCGCGGGGGCTCCCAGCAACACATCATAGATTTCCTTGCGCCAGGTCTTTTCTCAAGTATACGAGTTGTCGGCAGGCAGGGGGGGGGGGGGGGTGAGTATCAGATGTTCTTTGTTGAGTTTGGACGACTCAGAGACTCACTTGCGGGGAGTTGTGACCAACTATGCGGTGGGTGGCCTGGGTGAAGTTTAGGGTGGTTATACGAACGTTATCAGCACGAGGATGGGCCACACAGAGGGCTGTACGGAGCTCTGTAGATGGGGCGGCAGATTGGGTGAGACCAATACGACATCCTGCGCGTGATTCGGCATCGGTACACAGCTGTTGGTGATTTCCCGCCGACACTTCGTATCTGGGTAATGCTTGTCGCTCTCCCAGTCGTGTTTCCCTTGCCGAGCTCCAACACACTCGGCTTGGAGAATTGCCTCGCAGCGATATTGTCCAAGCGTTGCCGTGGAAAGTCTATCAACAGGTGTGTCGAACACCTCATTCAAGCCGTGTCTGTCGAGCGTCGTTGCAAGGACTACAATGGATAGCTGATTTTCATCCGCTGCCCAGACTTTCCGGAGGCCCTGGGCGCGAAGACGACGCGTTCTAGTACGAAATCGCGGTTTCCCCGAGAGCTCCGTTGAGAGGAGCTCTTCGAGAGCAGGGGTTTCTAGGAACCCTACGAGCCCCAGGCCAGTGCTCGGGATGACTTTGCTTGCTCGTGATGTTCATCTGAACGAGGAGGTTCGGCCACAGAGCTAGGCGTTAATCGAATATACGCCCAGTCTCCGTGTGCAGGGCTGTAAGTTTAGCCGTTCGGGAGTGCGCACGGAAACACACATCCGCCATGTACTCCACCGCCGAATGGATGGTTTGCCAACCCGCCGGGTGGCTGGCCGGCTCCTCTGTCCGGTATGAGCCTCTGTGTCTCAATAGGAGCAGAGGACGCGAGCAGAATTCTCAACGATGCAAACCCGGAGCCTGACAATCCAAACAGACCGAATCGAATTTCGCAAGACACAGCTCGGTGAGCGGCATCGTCCAGATGGCATAGTTAAACTGCTGCTCCTAGCGGACATATGAGCGAGTGCGTCGTGCGGACACCGGATGGAGGGTCGGGAGTGAGTGAGGCAGAGCTGGGATATCTCCGCTGTGACTTCGATGGATGCGTGTGTTTTACGCGTCTCCTCGGGAACATCGAGAGCTATTTCCCGGACCAGGATGAGTTTTCTAATCAGGTTTCGGCGCCTCCGGGCTCCGAGGGCGCTAGCTCTCCCTCGGAGACCTCCCTCGTCGTCGGGGACCGAGCGATATTTGATCGCGCGAAGAATTGATAGACGCCCGAATAGATGATTGAATCGCTGTGTGAGGAGGTGAGTGACCGGCTGCTTCTAGGATGACGTTTCAGTGGCCAGTTTCATACCCGCTCGTAGGATTGGCTGCAAATGATCCGACCGTCATCTGAGCTCTTCATTAAGCAGGATCACTTCTTCCTGCTGCCCCTCCCGCTGCTGCGGCTGCACGAGGCGGGGAGTTGGCGGCCTCTGCAGCAGCGAAGACCGCCATGTCTACCGCCACGACGCGGGACCCAACCAGGCGGCGAAGGATGAGACGAGCCCAATTTGTTGACATCCTCCGCCGACATCAATCGAACGTCGCCGGATTAACTTGATGAAGCCGAGCGGAAGGAAAAAATATTACTCTGATGGGAGCTCCCAGTTTCCAAGACGTGGCATTCCTCCCATTTGCGAAACGCTTGCCGAGACTCTGCTCTGGAGATATCGCCATCCGTGAACTCTATCGTCCATCCCGGCGGCGATATCGCTCTCTGGAATAATTGAGCGACGTCGGGCCGGGTTTGAATGATTTGCGAGACTCCTGTCGTGGGGATTTCGCGCTTGATCCGAAGCTCGACGTTCCCTACGCTGTCCAAAGCTCTGGTCTCGTTTCCAGAATAGTTTCCAGCATCACTCGGGAAGTGAAATATCCGATCCTACGATGCTTGTGAGGCACCGCCTTCTCGACGACGGAGACGACCGTGACGTCAAGAATTGTTGAATTCAGTTCTCTTCGTTTTTGAGTTATTGACACATACCCAGGCCACTCCACGGAGTGTTTTCGACTCTGTATCGTTCTTTATCTTCCCTTCCCGAAAGGGTCAACGGTGGATCATCTTCACGCTCCCCAGCCGAAACCGTGATGTGGACTTCGACTCAATCGAGAAACAGTTCCTCGAAAAGCTATATTTCATGCAAAGCTTTCTCACAACTGATCTTTGTTCCTATCTCATTTTTCTTCTGAAAAGCGGACAGTGGGGGGAGGCTCGGGACGGAACTTCATTGACACCCGACCTTGAGATTCTCGTCATCGTCGTCGAACTTTTCCATTCTTCGGCTGACACATTCGTCTGGGACCGTCCCATCTCAGCAAGATTCCGCTCATGACCCGATAGAGATTCTCCACTCTCTGGGCTCCAGAAAGAAGAAATCGTCGAATCTCCGTCGTCGAAACGTGTCGGGGCCCCTCCCGAACTTCGGTCGGGCTGTTTTAGATTCCTGGAATCCATGCTCAGAATGGAGTTTGACCGAGAAGTAAACGCTCTGAAAACTGAAGATTCTCGAGATCTACCGGCGCAGCTTCGTCGCCTGAGTCCCGGAGCCGTCGCCGCGCGTCACAAGCGAGAAGACCGTTCGGCCGAGAGTTCAAGCTGTTGGCGGGACCTCTCCGGTCATTAGCGGTCGTCGCCCGCATCCATACGAGCTAGACGGTGTAGCTGCCGAGGCTGTTCAACGATGCATTAGAAGGGAAGAGCCAACATCGGCAAAGAACATGACTGGTAGCGCCGTGTAGTGCAGGGCGTCGTGCAGTCACTGGGGAAACATTGGCACAAGCGGCCAGCCAGCTACCCAGCCTCCCTGCTTTTGCCCTCGCAGCCCGCTGGAGAGAGACCGAAACTCGTAACCATTCCATCCATCTTCGATCCTCCCTGGCGCCGATACCCTCGAGAGCTATTGTGGTTGCGAAGCTTGAATTCGCAGATCTGTTCATTGAGCCACGCAGGCTCACTCTCTCTCTCTCTCTCCACGGCGAGCCTGAAGTCTACTGTACGTCCGAATTCAATAGTCACAACGTGCGGTTGTGCGGGAATCAACGGTGAATCGCTCAGTCAAAGCGACTTCTCCCTGAGAGACCCAGGCGGTGAGAGGCTCCTTCCGGCTTCAAAGTTCGGGTCGTAGGCGATAGGATTCGCTCAGGACACGTGCCGCAGAACGAAACGGCGACATGCACTACGGGACCATGCAGGGCGCGGGGGATTGGGAGAAAACGAACTTCCGAATTCGACGTCAGGACATCGGATGCGATTGGACGACGCGTGAAGTGGAGCGAGGTTCCCACTTGTCCTGAGCCTCCAGATGACCGTCAGGAGCAAACCAAAATAAGATAGGGCATCTGAAACTATAGAAACGAGGAAGCGCGCGATTTTGATACTAGAACCAATGGCGAAATGACACGGAGTTTTCTTTCAAACGTCTCGTTTCGCCCGGGTTGGGAATTCACCAAACCTTGCGGGAAAGCACCGCCTTTTCGATCTCTTGCAATAGGATCAACTTCCGGTCGGCGTTGAAAGAGTCGTCTGGAGAGTAGGGGGTGAGGAGGGAGTCCTCCATCGAATCTCACATGGACGAGGCCAGCATTCCAGGAACCTGATCCGCAACGTAGGACCTCGCATTATCATGGAGAGGGACCACTTCTTGTCGTTTAGTCGCAACAAGTGTTATGTTCGAAATCGGAGCATCACTCGGATAGCACTCAGTACCCGAAGCTCAAAATGCACGCGACTCCGCTGACCCACCGAACATAGAGGAGACCTTTTCGTCCGCGCGAATTCCCTCCAATCTCTCTTCAATGCTTCGAAATCAAACAATCGCCTCAGTCGCAGTGTCTTGAATTTCGCCGGGTGTCGGGAGCGGTTCTCAACGTCGTCACTGGACTTGCCTCCACGGAATCTTCGGAACCATCTCCTGTGGCTCCTTTCAGTCGGGCCGTCGTCGCCATGGAGATCTCTCAACATTCGGGTGAGCTACACGGCCCTTTCCTCAAGAGGAAACCGGCTTGGTGGAGCATTCCGAATCGGGCCTCTGTCGGAAATCATCTCGAGTTCACGCTTGACTTAGGGAGGCTGATTGTGGTAGATGATTTCCCTCCGAAGGAAAGACAACGGCGTAGCTTCAACGAGCGAGACATGGCGCGAAGGATTCGAAGCGCAGCGCGCACCACACCCCATGCGCGCGTATGGCCGGAATTGTCACACAAACTGAATAGGTTCAGCCTGCCGAAATCACCGGACGCTTGGTCCAGAAACAAACTCTCACTCAATCACGCGGCGATGTTCGCGAAAATACATGACACTTTAGTAACGGGGATCGAGGGACGTACTTGAGTGGTGTATGAATCATTTGAGAGAAACAGATCGGGAGCTTGAGGCAAACATTTTCGATGTTCGGTCGTAGCATGAAGTCTGCGGTTCCGGGTTAACCTATGGATCTCATGATTCCGTCCGAAAGCGGTCAGTACGTACCAGCGAATACCTCGATCGTCCGACCTGTAGAATCTCAACTCATCCCAATACAGATTCGTGAGAGAGATATCCTTCACCCAGGAAACAACATCCTTCTTCGCATAAAGTGTATTCTCCTTGAATGGAGAAGGAATCGGCTCAGGAGAGATCGTATCGATCAGCTCCACGACTCCGGAGCCGCAGCAACTTGAACGTCGCGGATGCAGTCCACAACCATGATCACGATTTGCGAAGAGAGTATGGATCCTATCACAAGCCCCATGAAACGTTTCAAATCATCCTCGGAAGACTATAATGTGTGCCGTGGCGTACAAGGTGTTTGTTGGAAATCTCTCGGGACTCGAATGTAGGAGGGAATCGGCGGCGATTCCGTTCTCGACTGTACCGCCGTTCACGCAGCAACGATCTTCAAGGATTGGTTCAAAGCAGAGAAAATCAATTTCCTGAACTGACTCCCTGAATGCCCCAATTTGAACATGGGAAAGCTCCAGGTAACTTAGGCAAGACTTGCTCACGCAACCGGTTCGTGTTGTGCCGAAATCCGAGAATGAAACATGGATCGAAGTACGATTCCCTCCTGAGGTGCGTCTTCGAAGTAATCGAGCCAAGAGGGTGTTACGGCTCAAGTTCGGCTGCCATGGGGCTCGGAACAGACATTCACTCGATCGGCGCTCTGTGAATAACGTTGAAGAGCAGTACTAACATTCTGCCTCCCAGTGATATACGCTAGAATTGCCGCATGGTGATGGACCGAAGGAAATATGCCTCAGCCCCTGCTTTTTTCGTCCTTAACGATGAGGATTGTGGCGTTGAAAAACAGACATGTTTCTTCCCAATCTTGGCTGCGACAGCCTGCACAATCCGTTCTCGATCAAGTGTATGCACGGTGAAATGAAGTTCGCGGTCTCTAAATGTATCTCGAGAACCCTCGTTGCACCTGGACCAGTGATGATCGTGAACGTTTCCCGAAGCTAGAAACGTCTGGGCTGAATCGAGAACTCATTGTAATCAGGGCAAATTATTGAGCATTTGATCAATAATTACGGGTGAGAACAGAATATCCAATCGATGCAGGATCGATGCCTCCACGGAAGACGGCAACTCAGAGTTCGCAATGAATCGACCCAGGGTCAGACGTCGGAACGTCTGAATCGGCCCGGGCGGCGACCCCGACACAGGCGTCAACTTCGATACAATCGGATACTTCGAATCGAGACACTTTTCTTTACCGGCAATGAGCTCTGTGACAACTGAGCTGGGGCGACTGCACTGGTTCGGCTCGGTTTGAGGCCACCGAGACGAGCCGAGCCTACTGTGAACGGAACCGCACTTTTACTCCTCGTGAGGGAACTCGAAACAGGGCCAATAAGGAGCCGTTAGTCGAGCCCGTTTGGGGATGGCTCTCGCAAGCAGGAGCTTGTCGCACGCCCTGTCAGTTTTTACGGGTCACTAGAGCTCTCCGGGGAAACATCAGCCTGCTAGAGTCCTTGGAAAGGCAGATCCGGTGCCCGCCGGCTTGCTCGCAAGGACGTTCCCAGGTCTACGCCGACCTCCATGGGGATCTCCCGGAAACTAAGGAGACTGACGTCGAGATATAGCTGACTCGGAAGGGGAACGAATCGGTCGGTAAGGGCTTTTCTCATTCAGGAGGGCGGTTCGACCAATTTCACGCCTATATACGGGGGAGTTCTGCAAAAATGAGGACCGTGTGAGGCGCGAAAGTCACCGAGCGAACGGGCTGAATCGTTCGACTGAGTTCAGAGCCTCGTGGTCATCCCAGCGAGTTGGGCACAGGAGCTGAATTTTTCAATTCAAGCCCATGTTTCCTACCGCATATTGCCGAGGTATAGAGTGAGTTTGCCTCCGATGGACGTTGTTGAATTGATTCGGTTCACGCCTTACGTCCGCTCGACGTGTGCTGGGCAGAACGAACAGCGGTACCGTTGCTGGTAGATGTACTCACTGTGAGCTATAAGGCGCCCAAACACCAGACTTTATTATGATTAATGATCGGCGAGCAACCCGCGAAGCTCTGCGGACATTGACGTCATATTACATCACGCGTACATCAAGTAAATAAAATACTGCTCTCAGTGGGCGAGGGGAGACAAACATTACCACTTGCTTCGTCCATCCGACAACCAGCTAATTTCTGAGCATGACACCGAAGATCTCGTCATGTTATTCCTTGATCCGGAGGCGGTCCTGACTCTCTCAGCTCTGGAGGAGGACGAACTCCGAGATGTGCATGAACGGATGATCCAATACGAGCCCCTCATAAGTATCAGCATCCTCGCAAACTTCTCGTTATGCAAGCTTTGTGTTCGCTGACATCTTTCAACCCTCATCACTGGTGTTTGGAAGTCCGGCGATCGCTGGGCACTTCCAGAATTCGGAAACCAGAGCATTCCTCGGGAGATCTAGAGGGGCATAGAGTGGAATAAGTTTCCACGTGCTGATAACGATACGAACCCAACAGGGCATAAGAGGGCCTCCTCTGACGGACAGATGCAGCGAACTTGGATGAATTCGGCAAGGATGAAGACGAACAAGGAGAAAGGAAATAAGGAAGGAAATCAGGAGAGCGTCGGAGAATGACGAGAGAGGTTCGTCACCGACAAAGTGTTCTGTGACGCAGCGGAAATAACCCTCTGAGTGAGCGATCCGAATACGTCGCATATCAGCGCTCGGACAAACACAACCAACACGGAGAAGAGTTGACACAGGAAAATACGCCTTGAACGACAGCCATCTGTCCATATCGAGTTCAGGAGAGCCGACCGAGAGTTCTTTCTGTCAGCCTCCCTTCCAAATAACAACATCTGCACAGGAAATAAATGTTTCTCCTGTTGGGCCTATCTATTTCACTCTTCCTTCCTCGTCCCCGACTGCCGCTGTGAGTGCATTTTCGGTGCAAAGAACACGGAATCTGGGGAAAGTCCCACTTCCGATAACAGAGGCGTCAGTCAAGTTCCTTCTAGAAACGTTTGCTGTTCATGGATCTTCAAGCCCAGCCATGATATCCGACTGTATTCAACAACGTCTGCGATTGTCGCAGCTCCTTCTTTCGGGACCTCATCCGGGGCCGAGAGTCCTTCCCGATTGCGGGATGCTCCGAGACTCGTTCTTGGACGCTGAGGTGTCAGCCCCACAGACCCGTCCCTGGGAAGGTTTCTGAACTCACGAATCTGACACAAGTCTTGTTGCTCCCAACTCGCGATCCAGGCGGGCTCAGAACGGGCGCCTGGGAGCGTAGGATCATCGACCGATCGAGAGTTCGAAACGTCGATCGTGCTCGGACAGCTGGAGGGTGTTGTGTCTTGGAATTTTGACCCGCTTTGATTTGTCTGATTGTTGGGAGTGTGCTGCTGTCACTCGAATTCGAACGGGATATTCTTGAACTGAGTTTTCGCTGTCTGCAGACCCATGGGTGGTCTCCTCATGGTCGCAACATGGGTTTTCAGTTCAACAGCTTTTATCATTACAATCGGCCCTCGAATCCGCATGCGTTGTGCAGGGTATTCTTAGATTGAAATCGGGGAATTGAATCCGATCGCGAGAGATCACGTAGAGATGTTTGCCTCGGACTCGATCTCACATCCTACAGCAGAGCTCATCCACGACTCAGGCAGCAAGTACTTACCATCGATCTTCCGTTACGACTGGATGTGTCATCCTCAATCGAGCCCCTGCATCACGGGATGTCTTCTGTAACACATCTGGGATATTGATAACATCACGGCACTCGAAAGTGTGAGCTTTCTTCCCAGACACCATCACGGATTACGTCTCCTATGAGAACTAATGCTCGCGGAGCATATTACTCCCATTTCGTCTGTGTTCCATACTCAATGGAGTTGTGTGATCCATCATAAAATTTCCCGTTCCGGTCTAATGCTCTCTCGCTCGCTGAGCCACCTCCCTCATCTCTTCGAACGTCGCCGCTTATCTCCGTCTCCATCTCCCGAGCCGCCAACGTGGCTCATCCTCGGAGTTCCTCAGTCACGGAGCGATACGGCGGAATTATTGAAATTGTTATCGCGAGCGGTCGGTCGGTCGGTCGGAAGGATCGCGGGGTCGACGGGAGGGCGGGCGCGCTAAGGGACAGTGGAGCAGCAACGTTCGAGAGAATTAGATTATTCCCTCTTCCTCAAAGTCAACGCAAGATGCGGCCGTGCGAGGACAGATGCGACACAGTTAAAAGTTCCAGAAGCAGCCATTCAGCGATTTATTCTCGATGTCTCTCTGTCGTCGGCCGCTCCGTTTGTGTTTGGGAATTCGGCGGCGGCGAACGACGGCGATGCGCTTTCGAGAGAAGCAAGTCTGGCTGTCGAGTGGCGGAAGCATTCCAATCAGCATAATTGCCCTTTCGTTGGGTTTCTGTATGCAAACAACACTGTTGAACGTTTCTTCCCTGCTTTCATGCTCGCTCGCACGCACGCCCGCCGGCCTGCCTGCCTGGCGGCCTGCCTTTCCTCCTGGCGGCCTGAAGGCACGAGCTCCCGCTAACAGCGGTGGCGGCTCGGTTTCGACGGCGACTTCACGTTCCCCAGGAAACAATCACCGGCTTTCATTGCCCCTTTGAGCTCTGACACAACTTTTGGCGGGAACACTATCACGAAGGACTCCTCTTGGCCCAACTCCCATGGATGCGACCAGGGCCGTCAATATCTTGGGGTACAAAGGTCTCACTCCGCGTCGGAGTGATCGAAATCCGCGATGTTTCCGACACAGCTCCGTTGCGAAGCAGAGCCCAAAACGAGCTCAGACAACATCGGAAAGATTGTCTGCTCGGACACGGCCTACTGCGTGGGCCTACGTTACAGATCGAGTTTGAGTGGCTTCACGGAGGAAACACGACAGGGACGGAAACTTCGTGGCCGTTCGCCTGCATGTCTGACTGGTCGCTTTCTCGCTTGTTTGTTCGCTCCCTGGCTCTCTCGCATTCTCCTGACCTTGGTCAACATGACGTCCTATGTCTTTCCAAGCTGCGCCTCAAAATACGGCGGCGGCGGCTGCAGCATCCATCTGGAAGACAACAAGCAGAACACGTTTGCTCGAAACGACGCCAGCACCGAAAGCAACAACCGTCAACAGCACGGTCCGTAGAGGCGCTATTCACTACGCGCATTGTCACCATAGAACATAACCTTCGACCCCCAACAAAAGGGACAAACTAGTCTCCCGAAAATCACTCAACAAACGGCGAAGGTTTAGTTTCCGTTGCTGTACACGACTCGTCAGAATGTTGGAGCCGGCGCATGGTGAGACTACCTCTGTGTCCGGAATCCCGAAGTTCTCGAGACCCGTTCTTCCCCGAGCGGCTGGCATCTGTATGCCCTGTTTCAGAGATTTCCAAGCTCGGTACACGCATTCGATTGCGTCTGCTCATCATTTCGCAAGGCTTCGATGCTATCAACTAAGGAATCCGGTTGGGAAACGCGCGCGACGCGATAGCAACGAAGTCTCTAGAGAAGCACGCGGCACGGAAGACTGAGAGTCAGAGGACAGAAAAGGACTCGAGCGAGGACGACAGCGCGGGATGCACCGAAACGATTGCGTCATCCTTCTTGGACCATCTTGATGACCAGAACAGCGAATCAAAACAATCTTCTCGAGGAAGATCGAAGGCTCCAGATGAATCTCTCGAAACGAGAATGCGAAGCGGCGATTCCCTCCTCCACACAGCCTGACATCGGACGACGGCTCTTCCCTTGAAACGGAACTCCCTCTTTATCGATACAAACGGGAGTCGGAGCCTGTTATCGATGATTCGGTTCCTCCCTTCGAGTGATATCCATCTGAGAAAACGGGAAACAACCCGGTCCCTCAATCACATTCACAGGTCCCTTCGAGTCGTCAACGCCGGGAAAACCTTCGTCTTCGTTGCTTCCGCTGCGGTGGATAGGAATAAAAGGCCGAATTGTCGCAAGAGACGAGCGGGCATCTTAATCAGAAGCTGAACCGTTCCAACAAAAAGCCTCGACGAGGGTGACAGGCCGTAATAGACTTCTGTAGACAATCCGCTGACAAGGTAATTTAGCTCGTCCGCGCGCCTGTCCCCTCGCACGCGTTCTCTCGCCCGCCCTGCTTGGCTGACTTGCAAAGATTTATACCCGAGTTGCCGGCATTGCGTGAGGCTTCGCGCTTTTCGGTCCCGTTTGTGCCCAGTCACTCTCCCCGTCACTTTCTTGGGCGTCGCGTCCGCCCCGCTGACTCCCTTTGTTCCCGGCCCCGCCAACCGGCGCCCGAATACCTCTTCTTCAGGCGAGTTTCTTCTTTCAGTCAAGCCATTTGTGCGCTCACCAAATCTGAAGCACGCGGCTGAGTTTTCGTAAGGCGGGGGGGGGGGGCGATCATCTGCTCAGCTCTAGTAATGCGGAGCGGTGATGATGTCAGCTCGATCGTGGAGCCAGTATCGGATCCAGCCGTCGCAGCCGAATGCGCCGAAATATCGATCCGCTTCAAACTTGTGGTCTGTCGAGCATTGGTTTCGTACCTTGCAATGAGCTGACACCGACAACGTTCCGTCATTCAGCATGAGTCCCTCTCTTGCTGGAGCGTCTCTGCCCAGTCGCCAACCGGTCGAATGTATGCTCAGCAACCAGCCTGTCCTCCAGGCCAGTTTTCAATCGGTTCTCCCAGTCGACACGATCGCGATACGAGAATCAACTCGGACGCTCACCCAGCACTGCTCATCTCCCGGGCGGAACAAGTCCCATACTGTTCTAGGGGAGGAATTGTATTCATGTCCGAAGAAACCAACAGAGGCAGAGACTTGAAGGAGGGAAAGTCGCTCTCCCTGATTTGCAGGAGGGACTTGCGAACGGAGAACGAGGATATCAGTCATTCCAACGGGTCATCAGAGACGGATAGCGACACGATCCGACGGTTAACCAGCGACCGCGATTCGTCCGGTTCCACTCGCCGCTCAACGGAAGATGATTGTGCGTCTCTATTCCTTCGACCTTGATCCGAAATTTACGACGACGGCCTGGACGTTCACCTCTTGCCCGAGTTATCCGAGCTACGGCATCTGGAAGTCCTCGGTGCTGAGTCGTCGTTGACTTTTCGCATTTTCAAATTCGTTTGCAGAATCCCGCCTTGAAAATGGGCGCACGGGAAACCGTTTTATCGAAGATCTTTCAGACTACCATGATCCGAAAGTGCCCCTCCATTCATCGGAAGTGGATGTTCACTTGTCAGTCCCACGTGTTGGAGTCACAGGTGCTCGCTGTCCAAGGCGAAAGACACCTCGGGTTCTGATTCGATCAGTTGACCATTTCCGACAGGAGTTTCGCCCGACGATTCGAACCGCCGCGCCCCATGGAAGCCGGATTCCCGCTCTGGAGAATCGAGGAACCGCGGGAAGGAGAGGTCTGTGAGCGAATCAACGAGAAGGGAGAGAAGTTGGATATGGCTGTGAAACTTGGTTAGATGTGATTTTTATACGTTTGCGGCTCGAACCTTCACCTGTACTGGAACCTCTCACAGAGCGTGTCATGTCATCGCGACGGAGGAGCACTTGACTCCTGTCTCCTTCTCTCTTTCTTGCCGCTGCGGCAGGAGGCCGGTCACCCATCCGTTTTGCAGAGCGTGCGCCCGGCGTCTGTGGAACTGCAGAGGACTCCCTGACATGTTCAAAGTGGACGTGTTCTCTAAAAACTGACCTGAATGTGTCCAGCTTGAAGCAGCCGACTGACGGAGAGCGGCGCTGCGTTAGCTGTAGCCGTGAGGAGGGAACTTGGGAGCTCCTATCGCTGGCAGTCACTCCAGCTTTCGCTTACTACACCGTGTAGGGACTGTTGGAAAACTCACCCGAATAATTATTAGTTTTTTGAGCCAGTGCCACGCGCCGAACAAGGTCACCGAGTTTATTATCAAGTTATGAGCAGGAGCACTGCGCCGCGCTCAAGGGACTTGTTGAACTTGGCCGTTCAGCGGATTCCACTTCTGGGCCAACTGAAAGTCCGGGAAAACCGACACGGAACGAAAAAGACCGTCGACCTTGCCTGTTTCTCCTCTTGCCGATCCCAGCGTATTTCGAGTTTAGGTCGCAATAAGATGTCGTTTTGAGAAATCATCGGTCTGAACGAGGGTCCCCGCGCGGTCCGCAGATTGCCTCCAGCGGGAACTCCCGACGAGTGAGCAGTCTCGCACGGAATCGAATGCTGCTCGCGAGGGAAGCGAAATAACCATCTCGTTCACTACAGGAGAGAAAGGAGGGCAGAATAACTGCGCGAAAGATAGTTTGGGGGAGCTATGGCCGGCGGAGGCATCAATGAACGTCGACGAAGCGCAATAAATACCGTTGTGATGGCTTCTCCATTTGCATCACATAAGAAAGTTTATCCGGGCCATTTCTCGGCCGTACGGGCTCCACGGCCGCCTCGGCCGCTGCTTCTTTCCGCTGCCGATGCAACGTGACTTGAATCGCCGAATAATCGAAGTACTCGAGCGATCCGGCAAGCACCCAGTAGTCCAGGGTTCATTCGAGCCAGAATAGGTTCTGTTCTTCCCTCCCGGGAGGAAGATTCACTCTTTCCAAAATATTCACTCCTGACTTCCGCCGGCTGTTCGCTTTCCGAGACGGCAGGGAGTATTCGGAGCGAACCTCAGCGACGCGAAATCAGCTTATCAGGTTCGGGCGCAAAGCCCAGCGGCCTCCCAACAGACCACGAAGGAGAACGGGACTCAGATCTCTATGGAATGCACTCCACAAACGCATTGAGAGCTGTCTGGAAGACAATCTGATCTCTGATCTCACATCTGTCTCGAAGTGCTTGATTCGTCTAGGATCGAGATCCCTTCCGCTAAAATGGCGGGTCGGTTACGGCGGGAGAATCTTCGAGTCCGTGAAAGAGCCTGTCGTTCGCTACCCAACACCCAGTGAACTCAGAAAATTGGATACTCCGTCCACGATCCAGTTCGTTGCCGATGACTCTGATCTAAATGGGCCTTCTGGTTGCCGTTTCGTTTCGCTGATCGAACGCGCCAAAGCGGCAAGCGAGCCTGAGAATTTGTAGAGGTCCTGCGCGCAGGATGTGAAGTGAATATTGAGTGAAGATCCAGGAACTCCGTCCGGGGCTCGGCAAGCCGAGATCCGTTTGGCTAAATCCCTGTCGGCGCTCGCTGTTCAGTCGTTCAAATCCTTTCCATAAATCAACGTCTTCTCGCCGCAAACCTTCCAAATTGGAAAGCTTCAAACGGAAGCTTTTAAACGACACTTCAGGAACTGCCGAGATGGGACGACATTCGAATGAAGCCGCCGGTCTACCCGTCGCCTACTCGACGGGGCGGCGGACAGGGAGGAAAAATAGGACCGTTAGGGAGTCTACCTTTCCCTCCCGACGCCATTCAGTCGAGGTTCTCGACGCGGGCTCCGGCCGTCAGGCGCTCAGGGTTCAAGCACCGACACCCGGGAAACAGTGCCGATGGTTCGGAGGCATCTGCCGCAGCGGAAAGTCTGGATGGAGTTTCTTTATCCGAAGGGCTAGTCGATATCATGTATTGTATTATGCATACACCGGCTCACTCACAACAAGAACGAACGGGCCAGACGCAGCAATAGGGGGAGCCGAGCAGCCGAGCCAGAGATAGACACCACTGTGGAATATAAATAAGAACATCTTTCCATCGAGTTTTCGCCCTCCGCGATAACTCAACACGTGGCACTGTGTAAGAGGGAACGGGAAACTCGCAAGAGCATCCCCGGCGGATCAAATTCCCTTCGAGAAGCGAGCGGGTATTCCGGGTGCATCCGACAGCCCCACACGAGTTCGAGCGACCCTTCATGCCAGATGGTACAGGGACCCATCGGAAATCCTCGGATCCACGGTTATTCTCAACGGTTCCAGACAGTCATCGACAAATGTGTCACCGGTCGAGGCATTTCGGCGAGTGGGCTCAGTTCGGACTCTCTCGATCTCGTGGAACTGGTTTGTCTACGTACACTGCTTCCAAGATCCATTTCGATGGTTCCATCCGAGACGCTGACGCAGATCGCTGTGAGAAGAGCCCGCGCCCACGGACGAGGTGCAAGATCTCTTGGAAAAAAGGAACGATGTCGGGATATCCCGACCGACAAGACGGAGGAGTGGTCCGGGGTGGGTTTCGACGGAGCCCGGGGCGAGTTTTTCGCAGCCGAATTCCCTCACCCGAGCCTGTTTGTTTTCCGCCCGCTTAAATTTCGGCATCGAGAGATGGCACGATCGATGTCCGGTTCTGATGGCACGATACTTCCACGGACAAGGAATACTGCCTCGGAGATGTGACTCGATTCGACAAGATCCGAGTTTCTGACTTCGGCCATGTCGGTGCGGTAGTCAGATTCCACTCCCAACGTTCACGGGGGATGTCTCCGGACGAGCTTCATTCCGCCTCGACTGCTGTTCTCATGCTAATTCGTCTCTCTCTCCTGCGGAGAGCCGACCTCTCTCGCTGTTAACCCTACTGCTCTAACCGAATTCGAGAGTACTTTTTCTGCGGCAGTTCCGCAAGGGCTCCGTGGGAACGGCGGATTCAGACGCTAGTTTCGCCTGTCGAAAAGAAGACCACCGTCGGAGGATTCACAACGTAAAAGAAAACTGGGGAACATCCGCCTCATCGGTCTGCACCGCGGCTGCAGATTCGGATGCGAACGTTGTTTCGAGCAGCAGGTCACAGATTCGATTTCCACGGCGGGCCGAATCCTCATCGAGGGCTCTACACTATTCGCATTCGGACTCCTCCCGCGCAGCATCGCGAGCGTGGCGGGTTCCAGGAATCGCCGTGTTTATCAAACTTCTTGAAGATCTCAGATCCTGATGGAGCTATCGGACGGTGAAACTCCAGATCGCGCGCAAAGTCGCGGGTCCTCAGGGCCTGAAAGGGCTCCTCTCAAGAGTTCCATTCTGTCGAGGCAACTGTGCGAGGAACATTCTCAGCACTCCGGTGACAGGCGCCGACCGAACTCCAGAATACCTCAACACAGGCCACGAAGACCTTTGCCTAGTTTTTCTTCGGAAGCCACCCGAGTCGGGTGACCCGACCGCGTGAGAATCGCCCAGACTGATGAGAGTGTCCTTCGTTGAGGAAAGCGAACACTGCGCCAGAGAACAACACTCGTTCGTCTTGGAGAAGCTGACGGTAGGCAGAAACATCATGCTCGTCGTAGTGGGTCCGGAGTCGCATCGTTCACCGCGCAAGGTTGGTCCGGTCCCTTCCCAACCCGGAACGCGGTCATCGTCGGCGAAAGCAACTTTCACTCGAGGGAAATCAACTGCGTACACGGGAGCGCAATGCATGGCGCAGATCAAGTAGTCGAATTCGAGGCCATACACTCCCTGAACCTTACGGCGGAGCTGACGATGAACGTTGAGCATCTGTTATATTGTCGGGCCCCACTTGCCGACCCTCGAACTCTTTCTCAAAACTGCCGGCTCCACCATGACCGCATTCGGGCTCCAACTCCTCTTATGGCGGTGAGGCATTGAGTTGCTCCATGGTTACAGTTCCGAGAGCTCGAAGCTGAACCCTGGAGCGGTTTCATTTGTGTACCCAGCCGGCAGTTCATGAACCCTCTGGAGAACTCGGAGCCTTGCATGCGCGAGCGCCTGGCGACGTCGGGATACGATTTGTAGACCTGCTAAGCATTAGCCGAGATCTTTTCTCCAAACACATCCTGAGGTCACTGTGCAAACATTCCCTCAGCGAGCTTGCGCCGTCTCTGAACAATGGCCGGGCATCGTTCCGAGCTCGGACACCCCGATGTCTATCGGAGCGCGGCTGCCTTAAAACTTCTGATATCTTGGGGGGGGGGGGGGGGGGGGGCGAACGAGAGCCGCATGTGAACTTCGGCCTCCATCGTTTCGGGCCGGGTTTTACTAAGCCGGGGCCGAGTTGCCGCGAAACTGCGAATCCTGCACAAGGTGAGCGAGCGGATGCACGGGAAGTGCGAGCTCCGGGAACGGTTTCCGAGAGGCGAGGCATGGTATCGATGGGATTCTTTTTAGCTCTCACTCCGTCTGTCGAGTAGTTTCCGTTTGCTTCGTTTCAAGAATTCGTCTCGAACGTCTACTCGATGCGCTTTGTGAGACAGCGGGTCTCTCCTCAGCGCGGCACTGTACACACGACTACTTTGGTAGTAATATGGCACGCTCCAAGCGTTCCGTTTGTTTTGTTGTCGTCGTTCCGAAGAGAACAAGGCCCACGTCTCCAGACCAATGACAACAGCACTGAGGCTCAAAGGGATCTCATACTCGACCTTATCTTTGCCTGTCCTGCCTCCTTCGTTTTTCTTCCTGAGCGTCCCTGATCCAACCGACGACGGCGCGGCGGTGCGATTCGAGCGTGCACGCGGAGGAGTTGCTCTCCTCTCGAGCGACTGAACTGTGTCCTACTGTATGACAAAGGTGACGGCATCGGGTACTCGATACTCAGCGGAGAAGTATCGGGAAGCAAATCGACCGTGACCGAGATCGAGAAGTAACGACTCAAAGACTTCGGAACGATTCGAGGGAACAAGCCGAACGAAGCTCCATCCGGGCGAACGCGAAAGAGAAAACACGCAATGTGGGAGCTTTCACGGAATTCGTGTCGTCCGATGAACGAGATAACTTCCCATTTGGGAACTGCAAATGCGCGGAGGACCTGATATGGGAAGTGAGACTTGACGGCACATCGCAACGAGCATAGACGAATCGATTGCGAGGATCCTCATCTGCTGAACTGGCTGTGTGACTTTTGAACGGGCTCCAGAGTCGAGCGACTCCGCGAAAAAAAAAAACGAAAAAACAATTCAAACGATCGCACTCGACTCCCGCCTCGGCACGCCCGGAGGCATCGTTGTTTACAGCAGATTACCGAGACCCCGTCGAAGCTCGTCTGTTTCAGAAGCGTCCGGAGCTATAAACAGGAGTGTAATGAATATTTCAGTGACATGACGTTGACTGGAAGGATTCAGGGAGCTTCCGAAAAGCTCGTTTCACAACCAAGCATAAAATCTCTCCGATATAGTCGCAGAGGATCTCACGTCTGAGTCGAAAGAGGCAGTTTGCTCCGGGAAGACCCCCCATTTCCGCGAGTCGATGCAGCCTCTCCTGTGAAAAGGCGTAGGATAGATTCAACGTCTCAATCTCGAACTGCGCAGAGTCCAAAGCGACGCCCTTTGTGGAGAGTCAAAGCGTTCAGGTGGCGGGTATTGTCTTGCCAACATCGGAAGCGGCCTTGGGATCGATCCACTCAAACAGGATGGATCGTCTTGGCAGTCTATGCATTCATTAAGCTGTGAATCGTTCCGCTAAGGAATCATAACATGGTCCACCCACCTGTGCGTAGTAACAGGTATCGGAGAATCACAGCCCTCGGTCGCGTGGCTGGACGTGTATCCCCAGTTCCGCGACAACTCTCGCTAACTTCCGTCGAATCTTGTGAGTGGTGAGCTGTTGAAGTAGTCGAGTCGTCATCAAGGCCCCAGCTCGGCTGAACATTGTTGATTGTGAGCCCCATTGACCGCTCCGTCTTCCGACGCTGTGGTTAAGAGGATCCGCCGAGAATAATGGGCTCTTCTAGGCTGCCGCAAACACCATTAATTTAGAACATCTCGAATTGTCGAGAAGAAGGAAGAACTCAGAATTGCCAGTCGAACCAGGAGGATGAGTGCAGAAGGGAAGGCCAAGAGAACCCAAGAGGTCGCACAGGGATGAATGGACGCGTTTAGAAACTGCGCCCAGAGGGATGCCTTCTATGATGCGGGCATCCTACGCGCTCGAAATAAAGACGACCTATCGAGAGGCTCGCTCTGTTCTCCCTCAACGTATTCGCTGAGGATTCATTTTTCAAACACAAATCCTCACAGTCGACCAGTGGCGCAGTACCGAGGCTCAGAGCGAGCGGATCGCGAGACAGGCCGGCCCTCCGGATGGCCAACCGGGCAAGGTGGTAGACTGGCAAACAACGGAGCCGAGAAGCGGGGAAAACCCTTAAATAAATCACTGGAGCTCCAGAACTGGAGGAACCATTTTTCTCCTTGACTGATCCTTTCGGACGAGCCATTTTGACTGGGTCTGTGGACTCTCCGAAGAAATCTACAATCCCATCAGCGATCAATCCTCACCTTCTATAGATAGCCTTCGAGCGAGAACCTCCACTCACGTCGCATTCTTTCGACGGACGTCAATCCTTTGCGTGCGTCAACGAAAGGGCTCCGAGATTTTTCGCGTTTCGGAATTACGCTGCTGTTCACAAGTAGGGACGAATCTGCGCTCAACGCAACAGCGAATGTGTCGTGACAGAGCTGCGTGAACTTTTTATATCTCCACCACCGGCGGCCCACAGGAACTGTTGCCTTCACATAACCTCGTCCTTCGCATCTGCTTCGCCCATCGTGAGTTGAAACTTCTCCACGGCACGGGATCGGGTTCGCGTCGGAGCACGGGTGAAGTTTCCATTTAGAGGCAGAAGTTGCGTGACTTCTAGAACGGGATTGCTCTCGGCGCCAGCCTGAAATTCAAATGTGGAGTCCTGGCGCTTTTCCGAGGATGCTGAGTTTACGTTCAGTCTGATAGCATGAACCGCCCAAGTCCATCGTTTCGGAGCCTGAGGGGGAGCCTCGCTTTCGGAGGAGTGTTTCCACACGCAGTTGAATGAATGCGAGGGCACTCCTGAGAAGAGCTTCCTCTGACGCTAGTATTTCAAATTTGTCGATGGCCTCATGGCCCGTAAACGCTAGCCCGTGTTGACAATGAGTGCAGTTGTTGGTTAGATTGTCATAGTTTTTCCAGTAATTCCTCGCACCAACGATCCATGCAACATCACTCACATCCGAAGTTCCAGGCTGAGACTTCTATGCCGAGCGCCGAGCGTGGCCATGCCAGAATATCGTTTCCTCTTGATTCTCCGGAGTTCCCCCGACGGAATGGCCCTGTCTCAATCCTCACACACGGCTAGAAACGGAAGGCATGACAAACTGAAACAAGCTCGAAGATGGGAGAACGTAAATAGCGGCGGATCGTTGTGTCAAGCCGTTGAAATTGGGCCACAGGTTCCTCATGAGCTATTGAGGATGATTGAGTCGGGGAACACGAACAGAAAACTACTACCCAGCGTCACTTGCGAAATGTTGGGCCACTGATTCCTGGTATGACTCCGTCTAGCGTAGCCTGACGACTGGAGAATGATATCGGGGGGCTTGACTCGAGAGTCGGGAAGTTCTGGAGGGATGACCCGATGGCTGAACCTCGATGCTCTCTCACGTTGAGCGTGGACTTCGCGCTCGGTAGTCGGGAGTCTCGAATGTTCTGAGCTCTCGGCACGTCCAATCTCATTCTCGACTAGCGAGTTAACTAAATTTTGCTTGATACAATGGGGCTGACATTTTCATAACTCCTGGCATTTGTGGTTCGCAATCCGAATGGTCCACTCTCGGCTACGGCCGTGATGGGCGATCTCTGTGGAGATATTATTCAGCGGAAAACTGAGAACAAGGTGGAGCACTCAGCCCTATTCCCCTGAGATGACCTCGAGGGAAACTGGATCCGGAAAACTCACAGCTCCGGAACCTGAATCGTTTCGGAATCTATGGGTGCGAGGAAGCGCCGCCGAATCCACTTCCGTGGCTGGAACCTGCGCTCATCTCGAAGCCTCGGTTGATGTACTATGAGGCGGAAAGGATTTTCAAGATTTCGAGCGTTCGGTATTCCGGGTGCACCCTAGTTCGAATGTGGAACTGACCAGAGAAGTCCGCCTCCTCGAGTTGAGAACTCCGCTTCAGGTGGATGAGCGGTGGACTTTCAAGGAAACCCAGGAACTTGTGAACCCATCCAACGTCATTCTGAAGCTAGCTCATCCAGCCACTGAATCCTTCCTCACGAGTTCAGAGCTTTTCGAAGAGATCGAATGAGGTATCCCTAATACCTCATTCGATCGCGATCGTGTTTTTTCTTCCTAGATCCAGAACGTCTTAACTCCGCCTTCACGACTCCTTGAGGTCGCTTGGTTCACCTGGTCCCTGGTCGACCTTTGAAGATATCGGAGGAGACTCATGAGGATGGCATTCGGCAGGAGCCGCTTGGCTAAGATCGCTATAGCAGACCTGTTTTTCGTCTGTGTTTCGTCCTGGCGGATGCAGCATTCCGTGATTTCTCAGCTGACCGGGACCGAGTTGGAAACTTGGAAGGAGGTTTATTCCAAAGCCTCGAGGACGAATCGAACCCTGGAACAAGATTTCACCAGCTTCTCAACAATCTCATCTTGTGATGCGCAGCATAATGTGAAACGAACTAAAGGTAGAGTGTGATTAGAATCCATCGGGCTCACTTTCTGTACTTCCCTTGAGAGACTGGAGTTCCGGCGTTATGATTCCCACCACCTCGTTCCCGTTTCCCTCGAATTCGCTGAAAGCAAGCCAGACACCCGAGCTAGCATTCAACAGCACATCGTCCGTGGAACGCAAGCACTGCTGAAACTTGTCCTGAAACTTCTTTCCCACCTTGAGCTACTTATGTCCGGAATACAGATCGTTGCTGGCCAGCGCTTCCCGATGTCGATGACGACTTTCAGGTAATTAATCGCATGAACCAACGACCACGATGGCTTTGACATTTTCCCTCAATTCAGGGCTCATGCAGAAACGCGTGAGACGCGAATCAAAAAGCAGTGGTCTCGGAGCTCTGCATGGAAGTCTCGCTCGTTGTCAGCTAGCCCTGCATTCGAGTGCTGGGAGGCAGATAATTCCCGAGATCTTGAGCTGTTGCGGATTTCGGCTGTGGACTCATCGAACCCGAGCACCAAGTGGGAAGCGATAAACTTCCAATATGACGTTTGCTTCCCTGGGTTTCCGGATATTAGCGAATTGAGAACTCTCGGAGTCGAAACTCTGATCGGACTCACATTGAGCTCAGAATATGATGAGTCGAGAATCTTTTCCGAGGAGCCGGCTCAGATGGTGGAAGATGACACTGTAGAGTCCGGGTCATTTCAATATTTAGCGGAGCCGCAACCAGGAATCTAGCGTGGAACTTTCCTTTTCAAAGACGAAGTCCCACCAGAATCGCTCACCCACGGCTTAACCGGACGATTGCAGAGGATGTTTATCCCAGCACTTCGCTCTGGATGCTGTAGGGAAGGCTTCTACGCCTTCGGTACGCTCAGCAAACTGTATTCACCAACATAATATAACTCGATGAGCATTGGTCTACCCAGACCGCTCGTTCAGAACGAAGCACCGGGCTCAACAACCGTGGATGCCCCCCAATCCACGGGGGCTCTGCCCGAGATCAATGCTGGAACATGTTCTGTCGAGAACCTCGCACCAGAGGAGAGACGTCTCGTGTACAGACTGTTCTCTCCCGTTTAGTACACGAATAGTACACGTTGAATCAGCTGACTCGCGTCGCGATCATCGAACTATTTGATGGACAGAATATCCGACCAACTCGAGCTTTCACTTGTCGCTCCAACTGAGTGTATGTAAGCAAGTGCACATGGCCGACGATGGAGGGAAGCGTCCACGTCTTCCTCCCCGCAGTTGGGAGCCGCCGCTGCTTACTTGCTAACCAGATTATCCATCTGCAGTGGCATAGTGGCGAGCGGCTACTGTTAGGCTTATGCTGCTGCTCGCGCTCGCCTTGTCTTGTCGGTCTGGCGGTCCAGTGCTCGCTTCCTCTGCGTTCGAATCTCTCTGTCTTTTGGTTGCTTCGCTCGGGCCGACCAACTGGCTGATGGTGAGTTGGTTGCGTGCAAAAGGAAGAAGAAGCCTTTCGTTGGCCGAACCTTGCGATGAATTGCACCCACCAGCTCATTAGATTAGCCAGTGGTGTTGTTAAGAGAACCGTTTGCGAGAACCAAACACTGGCTCCAATGAAAGATAGCTGCTACTTCCTCGCAGACCCAGCCCCCTCCCATCTAACTTCGCTGGCTCCCCGACCCCACCTCTTGGTGTTTTCTCCGTACCTCGCATCTGTCAACGCAGCTCCCTGGGCAAGGAGAGTCCCTGAGGCAAAGCCCAAAATTATACAAACTTGCTTTTTCGATCAACATCCGATAGTAGACAAACAATGGACTTGATGACGGGCAATGGTCGTGAATCGTTAAAATGGATGTTTGTTAATTTGGATCGCGCAGATAGTGGTTGCACCAATGAACTTTTTCAGGAATAAAATCCACAATCGCCAGAAAGGAGTCGACTACGTAGAATAATCATCAGTCTGTCGTTATCAAGATCGAACAATCTTGTGAGCGCAGTGACCCTGGGAACTCCATTAAATGTTCCGATGAACTACAGCAAACCGTTGAACGGAAATCGACATCGGAACTCACTCTACTCTGAAACAAAATCGTTAGTTCTCTGCATTTCTAGTTTTGGTCTAGCTGACTTCGGACGCATAGAATATTTTCGTTTGGAGTCCCTTCATTCAACATCATAAACGGAGTTCCGACATCCAGCTAACAACGAACGCATCGGACACCGCGGGTCGATCAACCGACTGAAATGGTAATGTTGGGCCCACCAACGACGAATAAGCGTTGATATTTTGCTCCACAGACTCTATCGAGCCTTGGGCCTCACCTCGCCCACTCCTCTCACTGAGATCGCTTCACTTAATAGAGACGATTCAAAACTCGTTCGATCGGCCCATGGTGATAGCCGCTCAAGGGGTGGCATCAATCCCCGCGGTATTCTATTTCAGTTCCAGTTTTGAAGTTGGAGTTTACTCGAAGTCTTAGATTTGCGATCGTTTTTTTCCTCGCTCCGACTCGGATCGAGACTGCTGAGAGCTCTCGTTAAGGTTCGGCTGACATTTTACAGCAAGTATTCACTTCAATAACAATGTTGAGCTGCGTTGCTGTGGCCGCGGTTTCTGCTGCGAGTTTCGAGGATCTCAAATCAGTGTACATCAAATTTGTCGACGAGAACGTCCCCCCGGAGAAACAGCAGAAGTTCAAGGTAAGGAGCGTTCTATCTTTAGGGTGAAGGAAGCAAAAGAGAGAAACCGCGCTCGTCGATGGACTCCGCTGTGACGAATCACAACGGACAAGACCATTTTGATTCAATAAGGCGGACGATCCTAATAAAGCGAGAAAGCGGGAGCATTTCACCAAACACCGGCTCCACCACGTATCCAAAACAGGAGTGCTGCTCCAACAGCTCTGATTCGAGAGAGAAGCTCACATCCAGTACAGTACCGACAACGCTCGACGCCAGGACCAGAGTTTATTCAGAATCACAGGCCGAGTGCTCAGAGTTCGGTTCGGCGGGATCACTTACTGAAACTACTACGGAGGAGCCCGCTTCATTGGCTCTCAATACAGTTCTCATGAGTTACGTTTGAGAGAGATTTCCTCGCGCAACTTTACAAAGGGTCGCGGATTTCATTGGGTAGATTAAGTCATGAGCGCACCGGGTCCATCCATGTTGACCTCTGATTGGGAGGACGCGCGAGTTCTCAACGCTGGAGCGAGATGGTCGCAAGACAGATCAAACGGCCAGATCTACATATCCGACGAAAGGAGATGGGAAATTCTCGGTTCTGAAAAGCACTCGGGATCGCCAAAAAATTCAGGAAATTGAATTAGTTCACCGCGATGAGCTCCAAATGATAGCTTCGCTGTTTGAACTTTCCCCTCCCCTTTCCGGATGGTGCTAGAAATGAGAAAATGATGATGAAAACTTTTGTGGAGCTCGCTGCGGTGCCCAATCTCGGTGATCATGCTTTTTCATCAATTTCCTGGATCGGTCCGGATTTTCCACTCGGAATTTCGAGCTCGAGTCTCGTCGAATTTCTTGCGCAATGTTCGGGAATAGACAAAAAAGTCCTGAGACCGAAAGTGTTCAGTGCAGTGAGCGTAACAAAAATGTTCTCCATCCTTCTCGTCTCATCTCGCTTCTTGAGGACGAACACGATGACGGGGAAAAAGTGACAACAGTGGAGCAATAATCCAGAGGTCATTGCGATGAATGATCTACCTCATGAGACATTCCGTCTTCCTCAACCTTTCCGAGGTCCACCAACCACAGCTTTCAGAAAATCGGCATGGGGGCTCACAAATGACTCGCCTCCCCATCAAAAACATACGGGGATCGCTCGAGTGTGCTGATCCAACTCAATACATCAGATGGCGAGACTATCAGGGGGTGATCATTGATGGAATTGAGACCAGTTTCCCGGTAGTGTTTTCCTGGGCCCAGAATGATCCTATCATCCGGGATCTCGATCTGACTCGCCGGAGTGATTTCCATGGAGAAAATCGGGGAGTTCGATCTTCTATGCGAATAAGCGAATGGTCCGATGCACCGGTTGAGCTTAATCCAGTTAGAGAGCTCGAACAACGCTGCTCTGATGAATATCATTCCCCCTCATTCTACAATCAGAAGCCATGATTCGCGGCGATTACACAATTCCCGCCAGAGGCACCTCCCGAACCAGGCCCTGCACTTGATTCTGGTTGATGAAGCATTGCAGAGGCTGGTTCGGGTATTTGATAGAGTCTACCCTCTCAGCTGACTCCAGGGAATGTTCCAGGATGGCTTCGCACACCTGAAGGGTTGCATTTCCTCATTGGTCAACGAAATGGACTTCAACGCTCTTAAAACCATGACAGCTGCTGTGACAAAAGCCGGAGTCGAATGTGGAAAATCTGTGCAGGATATGGACGAAACGCAACAGCAGGCGCAATTTATGCCCTGCGTGAAAGAACAGTTTCAGGATCTTATGAACCAGAAGAGTGATGCTGATAAGGCTGTGTTCGAGAAGGCCAAAAGCTGCGTCATGAGCTTGGTGAAATCCCCTTCTCCTACTTGAGAATCCACATCGACGCGTCGCTGCTCACAATAAATCGTGTCGGAGTTGCCTTTCGCAAAACCGTGACATAGAAGAACTCTGTGGAATCATTTCTTTCTGGGAGGAACTAGGCCATTGGTGGCCCCTTAGATGTTCCACTACTTTTTACACGAAGTGGTCAACTTTGGAAGCTCATATCGAGCTCATAACGAGAGCTATCGAATGATATACCTGCCGTTTGGATCGAAGATGGACGCATACCTTCAAAATCGATTAGTTCGAGGCCGATGCGGAAATAGTCAGCGTCGAGTGGCTTGTCTGGAATCGAGCTGGACCGGAAAGTCACTGGAAGTCAGAGCTTTGCAGAAAAAAAGCGGCGCTTCTTTCTTAATCGTCGGAAAACCGAGTGTCCTCCTCCCCTCCATGCACCCTTAGTTGCCCCGAGCCCTCTGGTAACATGAGTCGGAATAGAAAACCTGCAAACAGGTTTGGTTTGAGCAGTAAATAACGCACTTGTTGGCTTCGGCGGATTACGTCGTCTTCATTCGTCACCATCATTTTCTTCTAAGCCTGTCTCTCCCCCGGATGGTATGAACAGAACGATTAACGCTTCCGCTTCTTCTTCTTGAGCTTTCCGAGAACAAATCGATCTGTAAACCATCTGGGAACCGTGATATGAGCCTTTGAAGCTGACCGATCTTAGTCAAAATCGTGGAAAATCCAAGGGGCCGGTGGCCCAGCCTCATTGGCCGAGACCCTTTCCGATTCGCGGCCATCCGGTGGGAAGTCCCTCCACGGAAACTTTCCCCCCTCGAAGCAGCGTCAATAGACTCACCGATGTCTGATTCGATGGTTATCACTTGCACCAGAAACTTTATGCGTTAAACGGCTTGAGCGGCTTCCATAAAGATGCAAGCTCTATGAGACAAGAACGGAGGTCACAAAATGTGCCTTCATCATGCATGTCACACATATCTCTTGACAGACCTAGTATATTAATGGGAGTGGCTCGGATCGCTTACAACACAGATCGCGGACCCGGAACGGAGATGGGACAAACGTCGTCAGACGCTCCGCGATTCTTTACGCTCCAGCTGCCAGAGCTTCTTTCCATTATCAGGATAATTTCCTTACATTTCGGCGGAGATTCTCGTTTTCAAACACTATTCTGGAACCGAAACTCTCCTACCTCGAACGAAATGTTTTTCCTCCGCTGAAAAAAGTTACGAATGATTGTATCGCTCGCTCGAGTACGCCCCGAATGCCCGGGGTCGCCACGGAAGTATTATTAAGCACGGATACCGTACCCCGTCGCGTACAGTCATCTGAGAGGGGGTCTCTTCCGAAAAAGCAACGTTTTCAAAGCTTGCGGCCCGCGGAGAACTGAGCAAAGAAGAACGGGAAGCGGAGATGGAAATATGGGGAGGGGAGTCTCCAAACTTCTTCTCCGGCGGGAACGCAGCTTGGGCTTCCGTGGCACTGCTTGGCTCTCAAACCGACGCGGCCGCGGTGGCCGTCGTCGTCGCTGCCACACAAATTGTTGCTGCGCACGCCATCATTGAATCAGAGTTTCTCGTTGAACGTTGGGTGGTAGGATGGGTGGGTTGGTTGGTTCTGGTGCACCCGTGCCCACATCTTCTTCTTGTCTTTCTTGAGCGTTCCCGCCGAGTTCCCGGGTCCGCTGGATTGGGCAGAGGCGGCAGAGATCGCAGCCGACAAATAGGACCAGAAGTGGGACAGAGTTGGGAGCAGCATCGAGAGAACTGGTAAAACGCGAATCACGAGGCCACAGACACACAATGCCTGTCGACGGAAATAGATTCCAGTCGGTTGGAGCGATTCAGAACTGGGACCTACCAAAGCGAGCGCGATTATGTGATTTTCATTTTTCCACCTGTTAATGTCGACAATGTTGAACGGCACCGGACGATTCTCGGTTCGACGCTACCCGGTTCGTGACTAGTGTTACGTCATGATCCGCTGATGTGATCGTGTCCTCAGCGATTTTGATCTTGTTCTCTATACTCCCCTCGCCGAGCTTCGCAGAATCAGTCTCATCGGATTTCGAGACAGCATTCACTAAGGTCACTGGAGTCATGTCTTTGTTCCAGTTCGAAGTCCTTGCTGCATGCAGACCCCTGTTGGCCTTCATCACTCCATTGAACCGGAACTCGGACCCGTCGGGCTCCCCTTCTGAAGCTCGCTGTGTCCGGACCACCTCAAAGCTCTGAGCGAGTTCCGGAATGGACAAACTCGACCCAAATTTCCACAACACTGAAGATAGTTAGCTAGTGTTCATGGCGTGTGGTCATTGTCGGTGTTACAATGTTAACCCCGGGGTAGCGGAGTCCGACCGGGAGTCTTCCCTCACGAGTCTCCTTATGTCGATACAAAATGTGAAGACGACGTAAATGTTTCGTCTTCGTGCGGGGCGAAACGTTGTACATCGCTGGAGTTGGCTATTCTTAGGCGTCAGAAATGCGGGTCAAGTTGTAGCGCTGAGAAGTCACGATGGGATGGAGTCACAAGGTAATCCGCCGGGGCTGCCACGCAACTCGCACAGGAATCCAAGTTGTATTCCGAACGTGGAAACAACGGGCAGACGAGATCGACGGTGGATGGACATTGTGCTGGAAAGAGTCCGGTCGAAGAAACACTCCATTCAGCTACGCAGCATCTATTGCGCGATTCCGAGATTCCATCGGAACTCTCGGTTGCGCCTGACCCCTAATGGAAAGGTCCAAGTTCTGGTGCAAAGCTTCTTGCTGGTAGAAATCGGCGTTCCTCTTCGATGAATGTTCGCTCGTTTGTGATAATTCAGCGGTTATGCCTCAGATGCCAGGAACTCAGATGCAAGAAACTCAGATGCCAGAACCCTCTCCCGATTCCGGAGGGATCCCCGCTAATTAAGCGGATTTGAGAGCAAAGCGTCTCCGACGTCTGCAACAAGCGCGAGTCATTCGGCAGATCCTCCTCCACACCGTACGTACACGCTGCACCGCACCCCCTGCGATTAATTGATGGTTTGCTGATGATGGGAATGCATGATTCATGATGAATGGACAGGACATTTGATGCATGTCTCCAATCTCGATCAGCGTGGATGTTTGGGGATTCGAGCCACGGGGAAATTGAATAGCGATCCATCGTGCATTCCGAGCGTTCGCAGCCCCCTTCGCCGAAAGCTCGCTCAGCCTCAACATGGCTTTTGGGCCGCTAGCTCGGCGATTCCTCACTCAATGCACGGAATTAGGGATGGAACTACCTTCCTTTTTACTCGCCGCTAGCGAATCATCACTGCCACTGGAGGAGGGAGTGTAGGATTGAGGCGGGTCCGGAGACCCGCAATGAGGCCGTCGCTGAGTTTTCCACGTCGATCGATAATAATCACATGTCCGGGGTGGTTTTCAAGCTGATCCGGTTGGCCTAAGGAGGGTCACAGAGGTTTCCTGTGCTAGAGCCATTGGAGCTGGAGCTTTCCCCATTTAGCTCCCCGGTTCTGGCTAACTTCATTCGCGGCCTCCAATAACCCGCTGAATCAGTGGGGACCCATCCGGGGTCGGGAGAGTGTTTTATTCTGGCATCTGAGTTTCTGGAATCTGAGTTTCTGGCATCTGAGGCTACGCCAATTCAGCTGTGACCTGGAATCCCAGCCTCGATTCCTCTCAGTCAGGATGTGCGAACGTTATATTCGGTTCCCGATGCTTTGATTATCGGTTCTCTCTGGAGGAACTCCGTTTTCTGTCTGCGACCTCCGACGGAGAGATTCCCTCTGAAAACGGTGTGAGGCACCTACTCTCCTCCTCGGACACGAATTTCTCTCGGCGCTCTTCGTTGATTCACCGGAACGCATGGCCCCCATCAAGAGTCGTCGGCGTCGCTCGCTCTCGCGATGTGCTCACACCGGGGTGCCAACATGTGAGCTCGCACTCGAGAATCAGTCACTGGATTTAATCGCGACCCTCAGACAATTTGAGTCATCTAGTAATCATAATCCCTAAGCAGCTCCAAGAGACTGAATCGTCGACTCTCGATGCGTCCTGAGACAACAAGGAGTTCTCAAACAATCGTGTTTCCCGATTGTGTATAGGAACGTTGATGGACTCAGAAATGCGTTCCAATCAACGACCATGCCTGAATACGTCGACGGTCGCTCGGATCGCGTCATGCATGGGGGCTCGTGATGCTCTCAAGAATATCTGAATTCTGCCGAGCCAAAGGAATCTGGGGAATGGAAGCGTTCTCAGTATGCTCGGAGGGATCCGAGACCGATCTTATAGTCAAGGCTGTTTGTCACCGATCTTCCTGTCATAAGGCGGCGAATCTAAGTTCAGTCCTCTTCGGTCGGCACGAGCTCCCATTCGATCCGCGGACCAAGAGTACCATGAATGCTTACAGAGGAATGTTTCGGCTTTGCAAGTTTGTTGCGCAATCGCATTCACCGGTACATGTATGGAAGCGTGCGTTTGTCTTTATTTATAAGTGAGCGCTTGTTTCTGTCGGCTGTAGTATTTCAGTCCTGATTCGATTAGATGCGCCAGCTTGTTCAAGCGTTCGGGACAACGTTTCCTATCTGGAGTGCTCTCCACTCAAGGAGCAAGGAACAGAAACGAAGAAGAAAAACGTGGGAGACACCGTGGAAGGGATTTCTCAGACGAGAACAACAGCACCGGGCTCCTCCCGAAGTCGCTACAAACATATTCCCTCATCCGTTCTCGCAATGTTGTAAATAAGGAAAACCAGTCTCAATTCACTCCGCAAACCCATGCCTTTCAGAACACATCCTGACAAAAACTGTGCCATTCATCCGTGAAACCTCGACAACGGCGTGAAGAGGCAACGATTTGTCCAATCCTTCTCATGTTTCCTGCTCGTGCTTTTCAAACTTTCTTAAGAAAAGTTCAGTTGTACTCTCGCTCTTTGGAATCCGTGTGCGTATTCTCTCTGTTCAAAACTGGAGAGTCAGCGATAGCATCGATTACCGTTAAAGTTCGCCCCCCCCCCCCGCGGTTTCTCCCCCTTTTGCTTTCTCCAGATCTCCAGCTCTACGGTCGGTCTCCACCACTCAGCAAGTCGGTCGGTCTCTCCGATTTTCCCTCTCATAAACGCAGTGATAAGAACAACCATGGCAAGCAGCTTACGACTGCGGTTTCAGGAGGAAAATTTCAAAAGACTCCTCGTGTGTGCAATGTCCCCGAGTTTCGCTCCCTCAAACTCTGCCTTTGTTCTCCTTCTCCTACCCTTCTCGCCCTCATGGAGCCGTGCGCAGTGAGTCTTAGCGGAACTTTGACTGCGAGTGAGATACGTCGAACTTCAACTCTGGCTTTGATCCAGATCGCGGGGTGAGATATTGGGCGCTGAGCTCCATCACGGGCGGCATTGCGGTGTTAGACCTTCTGCAGCCACGCATCGTATGCGTGCTCCGTCAAGAGGAGCGGTGCGAATGAGAGTGTGAGGTAATTTCGCGACCGCCATGAACTCCGATTGGGCTGTGGCCGCCTTGTTTTTCCCCGCCAGGTTTTCCCGCAGCGACCGGTCGGATCGTGATGACTATAAACTCACGGCGGCAGCAACAAGAGCAACGACGACGGAATAACTTGAACATTACACTGCTCCATAAACTCGACTCCCGTGGGTACTACGCGGAACGGAGAGGAGGAAGAGAGGTGGAGCGAGAAAGAAAGCTGTCAAAAAGGGTGTTCGAGGAGCATACGGAGAACGATCCTCGTCCCTTATTATAGCCTGTTTGAGACCGACATGGAACGTGTTGTCTCTCGGCAGCCGGAAGACCAAACTGCTGTCTGCTTGGCGGGACGTCTCGTACGAGGAAAAGCGAAGCTCTAAAGAACGCAAGACATTGTGGAGCTCGCGCCGTGCGAAACGAGCGCAAGGATCACAAGATCCGACGTCGTCATTTCAGCAACAAACTTCTCTCCTCTCTTGACTACGAGACTCCTCACCTTCCTCACACTCGATGCGTGGATAAGAATGACCGTTGGAGCAAGAGAGCACGAACAGAGGTTTTCTTGATTTGTTGAGTGCTCTGGCCCGTTATCAAGGAGCTTCATGTTTCCTGAGGTTTGGTGTTGACTGCTGGCTGCCTTCCACGTTGATGTTGCTGTCGTGGTTTGAGTCGGAGTTGTCGGTGGCGTCGTCGGGGAAATGGACGCAAGTCATCATTCGCAGAGCCGGAATTGCTCCACGGCCATAAATGGAACAGTTGCTGCTGCCGTAGAGGCTGCTCCAGAGTTTTGAGTTGCTCGTCCGCCATCCTGGCTGACTCGTCGGGTCGTATGCTGGCTAGCTGGTCACTCAGTTCAGTCGCAATCTAGACAATAACAACTTGCGGAAAAGTGCGCTCGCTATTTTCCGACAGCGGCGTCTGTCTTCCACGACCGCGAGATTTTCAAGGCTCGTGCGGCCAACTCGCCAGGGGGGCGAAACTCAGGCAGGGTCGAGCGCGGGGCGCGCCGTTTCGCGCATGCGAATGCCTTCTGCAATGCACCTGCGCGTAAACATACGGCGAATGAACCAACGGGCAAACACAGAGTGAGTCTGCTCGGCGGCCGTCATTTGTTTTCTTTCGAGCCGCCATTTTAGTGCTTTGTCTGTTCTGTGAGTGTCTGTTGGGCGTTCGGTTCCTGTCGGGCTGTCTGGCTGAAGCGTTCCGGGAGCGTAACGTAGATTAGCGTGAGTTCTTTCCGTTTGGCGCGCTCTGACTGGCTCGTTTGTCTTGTGGATGAATTTTTGCGTTCCTCAAACGACTCCGTCCTCCAAGCGAGCGGGGGAAAGCCGAGAGCATAGAGAGGCGGCCGGACTGCAGGTCATTCTGTGTTCGGCAAATGCTTTCAGTTCTGAGTCTGTTACCTCTTCTGTTTTTCTCATCTTCTCGCAGCGGTGACGGTTGTCCACTGCCTTCCAGCAATTCGAACGGCAGGCACGCGAAAGACGAATTAGACCTCGAGATTCTGGGAGGCCCTCTTGTTCCCGAGCCACTCAGCGGCGTTCGAGGTCCCCCGGATCCCTCTTCCGAAACGTTCGTTCTGTCTGCCAGATCGAGATTCCAGGGATTGCGATAGTTTATCTCGGCCGCCTCTCTTCCGTGATCCTCTCCTCTTCCCTATGAATGCCTCTATTCTTCCCGTTTTTTATGGAAGAGCTCGACCGACGACCGCCGGTTCGCGAACATTATCGGCTCGGCAGAAGAGCCTTAACGATGGCCGTCGACCGAGCACTCGGGGGAGCCGTATAAAACACTTATTGTTATATCACATTTTATTAGCTGCACTTTCTGTCTCGCTATATCGAACTACGTGTTCTGGCGTAACCGCCACGGTCACCGTCGGATAGCAGCGAACTGGGTCACATGTTGTGCAGAGCTCGGCGTAAGTTTCGCAGATTGAGGTCTCGCACCCGCGCTCGCGCGAATAATCTGCGAGCCGAACACCGGGACTTGCTTTTGCGCTCTGGCCTCTGATGATCTGTAGCTCGGGTCTTGGGAGCTCCCGTGACTCCATCAATCGCATCTCTTTTCAATTGTTGCCTCAGGTCGAGCGACGCCAAGTTACCCAAGAGCTATACTTTCAAGCTTCTCGGTTACAGTTTCGAGCACGGGAGGCAAAGAACGATGCGCTTTGTCCGAACGAATTCCCTTCGCATCAGTCTTCCTTCCCCCGAAGTCAAAGCTGATGGCAGCCAAATGGAATAATTGTGAGTTTGTGAGAACAGTAGCGGTATCGAACGTAGCATTAGAACAATCTATGCGGATTATCGATGATACGGGATTTCCTGCGTGTCGACGAATCACCAACCGCTGCGGGTCCTCCGCACATGGGTTCACGTAGTTTCCCCCACGGAGTCGGAGGCCGTGCAGTCGACGGCCCAAGACCCGCTGGCTCCCGATGGTGATGAATTTCCGTCGCATCAAGAGACAGGCATTCCCCTGGGCGGCGCCCCCCGGATTCGAGGGAAATGAGTTTACCCTCCGTGTCGACGGCTCGCTCCTCAACAAACAGGGTCAAAAGATCAAGACCCATCGATTCATCTGAAGCAGAGAGGCCTGCAAGTCTCTTAGTGGAGAAAGGCCTGGTCAAAAAGGGTCTCGGCACTCTTGGTCTTGGGTCGGGGACTCGAATGAGATATATTGTGTCGGATATACCATCCCAAGAGAACACTTTCTGTCCAGTCGGCGGGCTCCTAGCTGCCTTGTTTTTTTTATAGCATGAGACATCATCTGGACCTATGAGAACCGAGCGAGATTTGGAAACTTGAAATGCTCATATCTCCGCTGTCTGAACGAGTTCAGAGCTCACAAAGTGGGTTTTTGAAAGTTCTGAATACAGCCTTCCGATGCGTCCTTCAGTGTTTTTCCACGATCGATTTGAATACCTTCCAAATGACCAACTTCGAAGTGAATGTTTCTAACCCACTTCCAGGAGCTTGACCACTTCCTAGTTCGTCTAATATTATGCTCCCCTTTAGTGCGAGCACTATGCGATAAACAGATCGAAAAAATATTTGGGGGTCAAGGTTAAAAAACTGAAAAACTGTCGTTGGTCACCCTGAATTCGCCGAATTTCATGCAGAAACTCCAGAATATTTGATGGTTGAACGCCCCGAGCCAGAGAATATCATATTCTGAGCCGTGGAACACACAGAATCAGCCGCCCAGACCCCCAAAAGTTTGGTCAGATCGATCCCGAGATTACCCGCCCAAACCTCCAAAAGTTTGGTCAGATCGATCCCGAAATTACCCGCCCAGACTGGAGGTCTGGGTATGGTCAGATTGGCCCCGGAATCACTCCTCCAGACTTGCGAAAAGTATGGTCAGACTGTTTACGGAATCACCCCTCCAGACTTGGAATGTAATAGTCAGATTGGTCTCGAAATCATGCGCAGCATGCCAGCTTGAGTTGGAACGGTCCTGAAGTCAACAGGAGTAAATCCTCACGCGTCAGGCCCGGGAAGTGGGTTAGGCCGGTGGCCTTGATCTGTTGGAGTCGTGAGTTCATAGTCCTCCACCCTCCGGCTTCAACCCCCGCTCCGAGGGTGTTCTGTAGATCGTTGCGCCGCTCCATGTATTCAACGATCTTTCAGAAGCTGGAGAGGTGATTCCGGGACCAATCTGACCATACTTTTAAAAAGCTGTAGGGGTGATTCCGGAACCAGTCTGACCATACTTTTCACAAGCTGGAGGGCCGATTCCGGGATCGATCTGACCATACTTTTCCATACACCATACCCAAGTCTGGAGGGGTGATTCTGGGGCCAATCTGACCATGCCCAGACCCCAAGTCTGGGCGGGTTATTCCGGGATCGATCTGACCAAACTTCTGGGGGTCCAGAAGGCTGATTCCGTTGGTTCCACGGCTCAGAATATGATCTTCTCCGGCTCGGGTTCTCCACCATCAAATATTCCGGAGTTTATGCACGAGATTCGATGAATGCAGGGTGACCAACGACAGTTTTTCAGTTTTTTAACCTTGACCCCCCGAATATTTTTCCGATCTGTTTACCGCGTTGTGATCGCACTAAGGGGGAGCATAATATGACACAAACTAGGAAGTGGTCGAACTCCAGGAAGTGGGTTAGAAACATTCACTTTGAAGTTGGTCATTTTGAAGGTATTCAGATTGATCGTGGAAAATCTGAAGTACGCGTCGGAAAGCTGGATTCACGAGCTTTCCAAAACCCACTTCATGAGCTCTGAACTCCTTCAGATAATGGGGATATGAGCATTTTACGTTTTCAAATCGCGCTCGGATTTCATCGGTCCAGAAGATGTTTTATGTTATAGTAAAAAAAAAACAGGCAGCTAGGAGCCCGCCGACTGGACAGGAAGTGTTCTCTTGGGATGGGGTATCCAACACAATATATCTCATTCGAATCCCTGACCCAAGGCCAAAAGTGCCCAGGAACTGTCGAGACCCATTCAAGTGGGTCTCAACATACATTCCCCTCCGAACTGCCATTGCGGATTGGAGAAACGTGTAGAGACGCCAATATTGTCTCGTGAGCTTGGGGAGTTATTTCGTTATGGGGAGGGCATGTGGTGGCAGAACGCTGTTCAGTGCATCCTACGGCAAATGAATCCACCCCTTGATTTCCCGATTGACGTTTGGCGCGTGCGGCGCCCAGCGGAAATTCTATCAAATGTCAAGCGGAACGAGAATCTAATGATGACCTCCGTTACGTGTCAAGAGAGCTTCTCCTTCCATGTGGAAGCAGGGACGTATGTGAGACGCGGCTTTCGCTACTTCAGCCTGAAGTGCAGAATTCATCGGATTCTAGTATTCATGATAAGACCAATTGAGACTTCCAATCCTCCTCCACAATGGATTCCTCGTGATTAGGGGATCTTTTTGGATTCCCGGATCTCATTATTTTACAAATCCACGTTGGAGAGCAATACATATTGGTTGAAACAACCTTGAAGAGATTGCGAATGATTTCCCCCTCCACAAAAGCCCCCCCAGTGGCTCGTTTTAGTGGACATTCGAGAAAAAGGGACTGTTCTCATATCTATCCGCTGCCATCAGGGACTGCCTTAATAGAGAAGTCTCCTCCCAGTTCGAAATCTGATGACTCCCCGTCCCGAATCGAATCTGTGAATCGATTTCGATGGAACAAGTTGTAGCGAATTCGTGAGACAATATTCCGGAATCCTTGCGTGCGGCGGCACTTCCGAAAACGGCGAAGTTTGTTCCTCGAGATGAGGAAGATTCATGAGGGAGACTCGAGTTATATCCCATTCCTTCGCTCGAACTCCAGGGATCCACAGTGCGAAGGGGCCGTCGAGCCATATCTTCGCTTTCCGGCGTTCGGGTCCGCTGACCGGTAGGAGTGAGCGATCTGGCTAATCAAACAGTGAACGTATACTAAACAGCGGAAGGGTCAAAATTTCGGAAGCATTCTAGAAGGAAGTCCCGTTGCGTCATAGGAGACGGAACTCCTTCTCATCTGTTTCCTGGGAGCCTTATTTCCTATCCGACACATTCTCAACTGAGCATCAGGAGCTGCAGTGCCCGGAAGTCTAGACGCTACGACTTGAGGAGAAGCCTGGGCGCCTCACGTGGAGAACGCGTTCATCCCCGGCTCGTTAAGCCCTGAAGTTTCCACCGCGGATTCTTGAGTTTCAGTTCTATTAGAAGATGCACAGAGCGGAATTTTGCGGAATCCAGCAAACCCCTTGAACTCCTCAGATCTGCAGCGATTCGGATTTTCCAGTCCTGTACAACATCGAGATCAGTGGCTCCATTGCCCCAGAGATTGATTGGAACTAAAGCTTGGCTGATTCAGACCCAACCTCTACCTCCAATGTTCATATTTGGAGGTGAGATGCCTCTTCGATTTTGCTGTTTTCTTTCGTGTCTTTTTTGGGGCGCATGAATGATAGGAAAATATGACACAGAACTTTCCACCAGGTGCCTCGACGAGGATAGCTTCAAAAGTCTCTGTGGGAAGTCTCTGACTATATTGAGCATGATTTCCTGGCGATCGAGCGAACAAACCGATCCCCCTCGGAAAGCCAAGAAATTAGCTCTTCGAGAAACATCCGTTCATGGGTCGACCCACGCCTACCCATCGCTAACATATGTCGATTTGAAGATCGGGAATTCCTCTTGTATCCCAACAAGGGCGCACTAATCCGCCACCACATTCCCAGAGGACAGTAAAAGCGGGTTTCCTGTGTAGCCGTTCCGCTATGATAGCGTCAACTCGATCCGTAGAAGATATTTGTTGAGCGAGCGGTTCTTCGGATTACTTGTGGCTTGCGGATGAAACGGATTTCTCTGCGACAGTTGCGAAAGATCCGATGTATTGGGATCACGTGCATGCATATCTCAACCAACCCGGCGGTCCCTTGGGCTGACTTCCGGGAGATTTCACGTCCTCTATCGGGTGGTCTGTTGGCCAGATGGCTGCTCTAATACGGATTCCCGTTGATACCCTCAAGAGTATATTTCGCGCGCAGACTACACATCGGTCCATACTTTGGTGACTTCATTCAGCCGACTATCTTGCGTGGCTTGAACCCGATCCTGAAAGCTCATAACTCCAAGAGCCTCGGGAGTTCACCCTCTTGAGCTCGAATCGTCAAATATCCTCCCCAGATATCGTTCCGTTTCTCCAGCAACCTTTCATTCCTATCAACAACAATTTCCATTCGCAACGAGCGCTGCCAGGGCTTTCATGGCGGAAGGGGAGCGTGAATACGAATACTGGAAAGTCCGGACTACTCGCAGTTTATTAGGAGTAGCATGTCGGCAGATGTAGGGAATGGGCTCTCCAAATGCCGCGGGCGCTGAAGTCGTATCATCACAGAGCCACCAGCGGCGGCATTCCCAGTCGACGAACAGGCACGGAATCAAGCCCGGGAGGCTCTTTTGAGAGAATCTGTTTTCGGAGAGATTGAAAATCGCACTCCGCTGACAAACTTCCGCGATTAGGCCGGAAGACACCCGAGTTCCGATGCAGCACTTCGATGAGCAGATTTCACAACTCGCTTCAATGTGAGAACGAGTCTGGATCGACTCCGATGACCTCACCGATTTCGTTCAACGGAGCGAGTGAACAAATGAAGAGTTTTCTAGGAGGTTCTCCTCTGGGCCGGTGACGACCAGACGGGCGGGAACCGCAGGGCGTCGCGGGTTGCAGATCTCGCCGGCGGGAATCTCTTCCCCAATCAGTATTCGACTGCATCTTTCGAGGTCTGAATGGAGCTCGACGTTTCTGGTTGTGTATTCCGCAGTTCGATTAACTGCTTAGCGTTACAAAGGCCGCCAAATACCAAAGAAATGAACGCCACCAGCTGACGATCGGGCGAGCGCAGAGCAAGTGTCCAGCCGGGCGGTTCAGCCGACTCAAGTTGGGAGCCGTTGGCGTTTTGCACATTGCACAATAGAGATCTGTGCTCTCTCGCCATCGTCGGCTGAACTCGGCGGCCCTCCTCTTCCTCCTGATTCCCTCCGTTTAGCCCCTCCCGTCGTCCTCCTCATCCCACGATCCCTTCCGCCTCAAGCTCCGGGGACAAAGGCGGTCATCTTCACCATTATACAGGTTGTTGAGATTCGGCCATCTCTGCACCAAATGACTCCACTGACCGAACGGCTCTTGACAACGGCGGCGAGCAAGGGAGCGGCGGAAGCGGAGTGGCAACCGTGGCTTCTGCTCACAACGGCGACATGAGGCGCTCTTTGGTCACAATGGAACAAAGGAGCCGAAAATTTCGTCTGGCTCCCGTCTAAATTGCCTCCGACTGCAGGGAGCTAATTTTCGTCTATTTACTCAGTCCGCCTTGAGGAGCGAGGAATAGAGCGAGTTTTCCTTCCCACGAATCCGATCTGAGGGAATCCGAGTCCGTCATGGAGATCAGAAGAGCCCGTTGATTGAACTGTGGACGAACTGCACTGTCGAGGAACTTTGAAAACCAGGTTATGAGGACGCTGTCGCTGCGGAACATTCGGCGCTCTCGCCTGGATGAGGATTGCGTATCCCAGATCAACGAGAGGTAACCGTTCCATTGTGGGTACTGCAACCGAGAAGAACGCGTTCGACCGGATTGATCATGCGCTCCCCTCTTGAATACGCATCGACCCGATCACGTTCAGCTGCTTCCATAACCACGCCGCTCCCGGATTCGAACTCCAGCTCCATCTCTCGCTACCTTTCCGCAAGATCGTCCTGGTGCACCACCGGAGAAGGTCAACTAGCCAGACGAGGTGCGTCAAGGAACACTCTCCGCGCATGATGAGGAAGTCAATTGGGTAAACCCGCGAGATAGATCAATATGAAACGGACGAGACCTCATCTGCAGTTTACAGCCCGATGTCCAGGAAATGAACCCTCCCTGGAGCACAAATGCTGTGAGTTGAACCTCGGTCGCGCTGAGCATTCAGGCCTAGTCGGGTCTTGAGCGCTCTGCTGGCTTTCACCTTTGTCATGGCAGTCTAGTACCCCTGGGGCTCAGCTACGGGGCTTCATTGGAGAGATTTGCTTTCGGATTCAACACAGCATCAGGACCCAAGTTGTACCGCTGAAACTCGCTCAGAGTACCGTGGACAAGAGATTTATTTTTTCAAGCCTGCGTGAATAGTCGGAGTGATCGACAACCAGGTCGTCGCGAGCAGCTGAAGCCGAAAAGCGCCGCGGGCATACATGCAGCGAACTGTGCCTTTGGACAGACCTGTGTCGTGTATGACATTTTCATGTCAATGTTCATGGGAGATCCTTTGCCTTGAAAAGCCTGAAACGAGACGCGCATTTCGCTATTTCATCCGACCACCTGGGCGCACATATACATTAGCTAGGTGATGCCAGTGTCTTCATCTTATATCTCAGTGATGGATTTCTAATTGTCGTCTCTCTCGAAGAAGACTCAGATGAGTAGCTCCAGAATTGTCCCTAGGGTCATGGCGAGTAAATGTTTCCTCGTCATATTTCCATTGTTTCCGAAGGCTGAGCTTTCGAATATCGTGAGTTGAGCCTGTTGAGGTCGTTGTTAGCAATGTTGTTCGGGGTACTCGACGATTCAGTCCATCGAAGGGAAAGGGATGCTCTCAGGGATGCTTGGGGTAAGGTTCCGGTACTCTTTTTCCTTGCTGTCCGCATGTTGCCGTCCGGCTTATTTCAGGCCGCGCACAGACTTCGCGCGACTCTCGAAAGAAGCTCGCAGACAGAACGTTCACTCAGATTCTTCGGTTCGATTCTCCATTTGATAACAAACATTTTTCGGAACTTACGTGAATCTTAGAGGGGAAAGTTGGGCTTTGGTTTGGGTTGAGTTCCCACTGAATCTTCTCTTCATTATCTGGAGCTCAGTCATGAACCGAGTCAAACACAGCTGTGGGCGAGCAATACCGCCACAGGCGAGAGAAACGCAGAGCTGACGATGAGCACAGATGTAAAGGGGACAATTATCGAGCTTCTTGATTTGGTTCCGGCACGTATGACTCCTCTCCGTTTCGTTGGAACTTCAGTCGACGACATCAGTCGAGATTCACTCAAACAGATCACCTCCCTCTTTCCAATATTCTGATACTGTTCGATGGGGCATAGGAATTCAAGCTTTCCAGCCCGAATCTTCTTCGCTCACATTTTCTGACTGTGGTAAGACCATCTCGAACGCGAAAGAGGAGGCGGATCTACAACAGGAGCGAAACGTTGGAAAAGACCCTGCTCAAGGCGTGCCAGATGCTTTTCCCTCCCTGTGCAGCCTTCTAGTAGGTGTTTCGTCCTCGGACGATGCTACAATGAATTTGCGAGTTTCTCATTCGCGACCAGAAAAGTCAGGCAGCATCTTGGTCAGCTGACCGAGCGCAATGCGAAGTGAATAGAACGACAACGCTCCACTCAATCTCTGGGCACTGTCAGCTCAGACAGACGCTGTCCAACCTCTGGGGTCTTGTGAACTGTTGACCGTGCAGACCCCTATGGACCGCTTCGCTGAACGTTCTCAAATTAAGCTTCCAGATTGAGGAGGCTCTTGAATAGCGAATCATAGTATCTGTTCCTTGTGTAGTCCATTTTACTCGTTGCGCTTTCTGGTTCGAGACGATCTCCGTGAATCACGGCTCTGAAGAGCAAATTCAGGGAGAGAAAGGTTTCCAAGTTGGACCGATCTACATCCTAAAACGCAGCCATGGATGAGAAAGTCTGATTTCTGTCTGGCTCGAGCCGACTTCGGAGAAACTCCCGGTCATTCCGGAGCAGTCGTCCGAGATGACTTGATGAGAGACTTGATGGGCTACTATGGGATCGCATTTCATCCGCAGATCATTAGAATCCCATGGCGGACATGCACCGGACACCGCTGCTTCAGACGATCTTGGAATCAGAAAACTGTCATAAAACCAATTCCTACCAAGAAAACATACATATTCTCTGCCAACAGCGGTTCTGACCGGTGTCCGCTACTATAGCAAATACGCAGCTGATTTCACCCGCAACTAGAACGCAGGCACTTGACAATCGTCTCACGTATCCTTGCTGCTAGTGGTGGCGATGGCTGTGGTGTTTGAGGTGGCAAGGAGAGTGGGTTCGGGGGCAGGAGAGGAGCGGAGCGGTTTCTGAGGGGGGGGGGGGCAAGGTAGCGAGTGGGCAAGTGAGGGAAAGCTAGCCATGAAACCGTTTCTCGTTTGCAAGTCATTCGTACGAAAGCAGACGACCTCGGTGTCCCTATCGTGTGCAGATCCTCTTCACATGCCCAGCACGTTCTCTAAATGCCGCGCGTGGGCGCCATGGGGCTTGGAGCAGGGTCGGTGGGCGTTGTATGCAGTCAGAGCATGGATAGAACGCAGGGAAACTCCACAACTCCAGGTCGGCACCGATGCCGCTGGGTTCCTTCGCTGTGACCTTCGTTTTCACATTCTAGCACATTGCTCCACAAGACACAGTTAGGACCTTCGGAGTATCGAATCTTGACAGCCCCGGTCGCGATTCGGCGAGTCGCTCACCTCTATCGAAGAACCACACGTTTCTCATTCGCAGCTCTCCCGAGAATTCAGATCAGTTGTTCTCAATCTCTCTTTCCAGAGAACCGTCCATTCCCGCCCGCCATCCAGAGAGCATTCCTAGGGCATGATCAGGAGCGAAACGTTGCGAGGAGTCATCGTCGGCGCACTCCGCGGGAAGAATCGCTGTAGGAAGCAATGCCCTGATTCCTTTCACTGTCGGGCATGCCTGACAAATATTCGGACTGAGAAGTAGAGCGTGCCCGGTGAACATTTCATCTCGTCGCATTGGTTGCTCATCTATGAGAGATTCGCCGGTAAACAGAGCATACCCAACCAATAGAGGAAACTCGGTTCGTATTCAGGAATCCCTTGAGTTTGACTGACATGCAGATGAGTCTTCGTCACGCACCAACACTTCGTAAACTCTCCCCCTGTTATTTGTTCGTGAAATTATAAACAACATAATCTCTCTCAATGACCGAACCTAGCAAGAGACAATGAGCTGCCATCTGCTGACAGTGAGATCCTGCTCTCCTGGATTCCTAATCGTTCGTAGGGATGGAGATGCTCCGCGCAAGAAATACCGTCAGTGCTGCGAATGGCTCTGTGGGATTCGCAGACCATGTCTCATCCAAACCGCCGACCTTGGAAGTTGATTGTATTCCTGTCTGCACAGTGCCCATGGCAAAGGGGTCAAAATCGTCGTCGCGCATCCATAGAGAGAGCGGTCCCACACCGGACAGGGATCAGTCTCTGGAGACGTTTAACGGATAGCATCTCGATGACAAGTCATCCGGGGATCGCCGGAGCATACTCCCCAAGTCGCGGATTTCTAGAAAGCACGGGCCACTACCGGAGGGACAACCGAAAAACGTGGTGTCAAGTTTCGGAAGAGACATTGGATGGGAAGGGACCAAGCCATGCAGAGGTTTTCAACCTGCTGTTTGGAAGCTGCGAAAAATCGCGATGGGTTGACCTCGGAAAATCGCGGTGGATTAACCTCGGGAAACCTCACGATTGGCGGTTATGAACCGCGGGTAATCCTGCAAACTTCGATATTTCTAGCATTCTCGAGTGAGTCCGCCTCGTCGTCCCTTCTCTTCATTACCACGAGTGTCGACGAAGCAAACTTGTCGGCCGCCGCTCGATTCAAACGCGACATGCCCTTGATCGGAGGTAAGCCCCCAGTTCAGAGAATCCGAGGTTGGGACTTCTCTTCGAGCGGCTTCGAGAAATTCTTCGATTTATTTCGCCGACATCGATTCAAGCGGGGCGCGACTTCTGCGTCCTTCGATTTCTACTGGATAAGAAACGAGCATATATCGAGCCAAGCACATTTAACGACATCTCCATCCTGTAGAGTTCGTGTGTCGCTGAATCAGAGAGAAAATACAGTCAACAAGCACCGTTGACCTAGGCGCCATGTCAGCACTCCATCAATTTCAGCAACATCGAACGATGCCGTGGAAGTTCTACGCGTTTCAAACCAAGTCACCTCGCATCACATCTGATAGAGCTGTGCATTGTTCGATATTGTCCCAGAAATCATTCATTTCAGCTTGAAACATCGGAACCGATTGATTGCGGTTAATGTCGGTTTCTGACCGCGGGTTTGGATTTCGGGTCAACTGCGAACCGCGGTTTTCTGTGAGTTCAAGTAGGGACTGGACTAGTAGGTACATAGCCGGGAACCCGGACGCCCGAATGGTCAGAGTCACGACAAAAATATCCATAACACTTGGGTGAGCTTTGGTTAAAGTCGACGGGAGTGCTATGCTCAGCGATGAATCTGAATCCGTAGCGAAATGCCACGTGGCAGCTCATGCGGGATGAAACGTTCCTCGGAGCTGGATATTCGCACGATTTTTCTGCGTGATTCTGCAAAGAGTGATCCGTGGAGCCAACTGTGGAGCAGGACGAAGACGTACGACGCCTCGAGCGAACCCGAACTAAAGACTTGAAGCTGAGGCAAATAAGTGCTTCTTCGATTTTCATTGAATTCTCCTAAATCCGAACGGGATTTCACATCCTTGACTCTGTTGCAGTCTATTCAGGTTGACTCGAATGCATATCGTGTCCGTATCGCGATCTTGACTGTCTAGGTTTCCTTCGCAGATGTGAGTTGTGTGATAGTCCGTGTTATCAATATCATATTTACAAGTGCCCTCAAGCCGGTAGAGTGAAATATGAATGACAGTGTGTATTTACAACGAAAGAGACGCCCATCACGTATGGTTCTGAACGCTTCTCGATGACTGGTTAAGTGTCTCAGGAATCAATGATATAGGTTCCGCGTCGACATCTCATTTCAGACATATGTAAGAGCTGATCATATTCGTCGGCTTGAGATCGTGAATGGATTCTCGATGGATTATTTTGTACAGTTGAGGCTTCTCAAGCGCTTGGGAAATCTGACTGCGATAGGACGACCTCAAATTATTCAAATATGAGCCTAGTAGCCGCCTTCCCCGTGGTAAATGCTCAATACGAGCACCGGGTCGTGCCTCTACTGATCCCACGAGCGGCGCCTGTAGCTTCCACCAAAACTTCAACTTCCACTCAAGGTTCCAAAGTACTCGCTCATCACTTAGTACAGAAGTCTAGTTGACTTTCACCGAGGCTCTATTCAAGGGGAAAGAAGTTGTCGGGATTCTAGGTTCTCGAGATTCCGGGCTTTCGGGATCCCAGACTAGAACCGACTCGTACACATCGCCGCCGCTCGTCAGGTAAGGTCAAGCTCAATCTGCAAGCCCTCAAATGTGCAATGAGAGCCCATCTTCATAAACCGTGCTCAACGTAGGAGCTTCCTGGAAGAGACTCGATATGAATTCACATGCTCAAAATTTCGGCACAAGACGCGATGCTTCGCCTGGACGATCAGGGATGGAGGTGCTCTGGATGCGGCCTCTCTAACCGGGAACCACTCGCCAGGCGTGATTCCTCCATTTACATCACTTCACCACCATTTGGCTTTGAGCAAAGCCAACTGTCAGAGCCTTCCCTGCGCAGGTCGACGACACCCTCGGAATTTCGCTAGAGAGGTTGTCGTCACCCTGCTGGACGTCATTTTCGTGCTGCATGAATCTCAGTGCGCCTCCTTTGATGTCAATTGCCTCCGGCTCGCGAAGCGTCCGAGATTTTCGCTCGAGTCGTCAAGGCTGGAGTCTTTGCACGAGACCATGGTTCAGATGGATTGCAGAGCTCTGGACATGCGATTCGTAGATGACTTTGATAACTGATCAGCGCCTGTGGAACTCGCTCTCCGCTATGTGGACCAGATCAATCTACTTCCATCGCTCGCGTAATGCGGATATGTGTAATAGACACAGAACCAGGATTCGAGGCAGTCGTGGAGACGGTTCTGGGTAACTCTCTTCCCGGAAATCTACTCGTGGAGAACCAATATTTCTACTGAAAGCTATGTATTGTTTTTCAGAGCTCTGTTGGTGCCTCCGAATCAACATTCAGATCCGTCGGAACAACTGGTGTGACGAGAAACCAGGGACGGGTTGCTCCAACTCTTTGAATCGATCAATCATACTCGGATCTCGGCGGGTTTGAAATACACAGCGTATTGCGGGCGATTGACATCGGTTCGAACAACGATTACTTTGATGGATAGCCCCGCTGATGCCAAGCCCTGTTGAATCAATGCTCCCGACAGGTGGAATTATCCGTACATCCATCCTGTATCATAATTCTCAATCGATATTCGTCGCCAGTTCTCCGTGAGGGCTTTCATGCCGATTCCTCCGAATTCACATACATATGTCGTAACGTCAGCGGGGGAGCTGTGTCATGTGTTCTAAGGCGGCCTTCCGGGATTCAGATCCGCTCGTGAAGTGTCGTTGTTTCGATGGATAATCAGGGAATGAGCCTTCTCCACGTTCGGTCTCCGAACTGTTCCGTCTGTTCATCCCAGGGAGGCGCTGTCAAATCGTCGCACCTTCCTTCATTCCGTTCGAGCTGAGAAGGACAGCATGACGCCACGATCGAGCTGAACAGAGCTCTTCGACATTCCGGCTCTTCTCGGCGTGAAAACGGTCATCTCCAGAAAGGCAGCCAGCCCGGGACCCGTTCCGGGTACGGGTTCCAGGAGCCGGTACTCAGCGCCGCGGGGCCCCCTGGCCGTATGAGGCTACCGGAGACGCATGCGCATTACAATACGGATCCGCATCCATGTCCGAATCTGGCCTGCCTTGGATACGACCAGCGCATCGTTGAGCTGCGTAGTTTGCTCAACCAGAAAGGTCGCTTCGAATGGGAGAGAGAGAAAATATTCCAACAGCAGTGATCGCTCAACACATGAAATATACCGTTAGTTGTTGCTGACACTGACCCACGTTCGTGTAGAGCAGGGGTCCCCAAAGTGGTCTACAGGGTGTGTCCTCTAAGCTGCAACATTTTCGTGGCCTTTCTGTTTTGGGCTGTATTTCGGTCAAATCTTATCCGATGTGGGAATTTTTTTTTTGATCGAAAGCTCTTGAAGAGACGCATCTTTTCGCTTCATTATTTTTGATCATCAGATCAGTGTTGAGTTTTCCAGAGCCTGTCGAAGTTTTCCTCAATTCAATCCATGGTCCCTAAAAGAACTAACCAGGAAATCGCCGATTCTCAACCGATTTCTGAGATGAGCGCCCAGTGACTTTTGAGGTTGAAAAAAAAAGTTATCGGATTGACTCGGTGACTTCGTTTCCGGGTAGTTTGGCTCAAAATAAGAAACTTTTGCCATCAGTGAAATTTCCGAAATCGGCTTCCCTGAGGAGTTACAGGCAGTTCTTTACGGGAGAGGTCGGCAGGGGGTCCGCGAGGCTCAATTTTGGGGTATCTCGTATTGAATACCGTTCCTCCGGTTCGCAACCGATCCGCGCGTTCTTGCGAGCGTTTTGTAGCTGGGTTCGAGGGGAATCTTTCCGTTTTTTAATTTCCGAAATCGGTTGAGAATCGGCGGTTTCCTGGTTAGTTCTTTTAGGGACCATGGATTGAATTGAGGAAAACTTCGATAGGCTCTGGAAAACTCAACACTGATCTGATGATCAAAAATAATGAAGCAAAAAGATGCGTCTCTTCAAGAGCTTTCAATCAAGAAAAAAATTCCCACATCGGATAAAATTTGACCGAAATACAGCCCAAAACAGAAAGGCCACGAAAATGTTGCAGCTTAGAGGACACACCCTGTTTATAGACATTTCTCAGGGGGTCTACGGGATTCGCGGGAAAAAATGGGGGTCGATGAGCCGACGAAAAGAGTCCACGGCCACTTACACAAGGAAAGATGCCTAGGTCTCACTCTGGTTCCGTCGGTTTCTTGGACCCATGCATTCGGCTATAATCCTTTGGAGGAGAACGAGCAGTTTCTGCTCTGAATATTCGGGCCATTTCGGGGGTGAAAAGCAGCAACTCTCACCCCCAATCGGTTTCAGCGCCAACTACCGCTGGCCGAAAGGAGAAACTCAATCTCTGAATTCCGTGACGGTCCACATTGGTCACGTACATCTCCATGACTATGGGCGTTCGCGAGAAGGTGTTTCATCGCTTCTCCATCCTCATATCTGGTGAAGGGAGGCTTAAATGCAGTAGTCAATATCGTTATCAAGACCAGAAAAATGATGGCCAACCCTGAACGTGGCGGTCTGCGGCTGATTACCGCTCCAGGGCAAAACTCGAAGAATTGGGTCTCGTCACATCAAGTAAACAGATCTCAATGAGAACACGTACCACCGTATCTGAATTACGCCCAATAGAGAGACCTTCAATCTAATCCTCGTAAATCCTGAATTTCAGTGATTGAGGCTCATACTAGTTGGGGGTCTACACGAGCTTAGAAAATTGCACAGGGATCATTACGGTGAAAAAGTTTGGGAACCCCCGTTGTAGAGGATAGATGTCCAGCGTTGCGCTCCCGGGATAGGGAACTAATATTTGGATTTCATCGCTGACCGCCGCTCAAGTTGTCGATCTAGCGCCATGATGACTGGCGAAATTTTTACTTCCAAAATTGAAAGTGGGACCTGCCACACCAGCGAAAATTCCGCGACAGTGCAAAATCAGAGTCTACGAGGTAGCATAAGTATTGAGAAATGCCTGAGTTCGTCGAGAGAGACAATCGGAAAAAGCTTGAACACGCGAAAGATGCCGTGGTGCTTGTGAAGGCCCTAGATGAGGAAGATATCACCCTGATGAAAGCTTATGGCGAAGGCAACTTTGCCAAGGCCATAAAAAATACAGAGAAGGACATCGAGGAAACCCACAAAAGGGTCAACGAGCTGCTTGGAGTGAAGACTTCGGACACAGGACTCGCGCATAGTTCGCAGTGGGATCTGGTCGCGGACGCAATGGAGCTCAAGCGAGTGAAACCGTTGGCAGTGGCGCGTTGCAATAAAATAATCCAAACGGAGGACGGTCCCCGCTACCTGATCACGGTGCACCAAATAGCGAAGTTCGTTGTAGAGCTTGCGGATACCCTCTCTCCGACGGATGTCGAAGAAGGAATGAGGGTTGGCGTCGATAACGAAAGACTTCGGATCACGATTCCGTTACCGGCGAAGCTTGATGCCAACGTGGCGCTCATGCAGGTTGAGGAAAAACCCGACATCACTTATGCAGATATCGGCGGATGCAAAGAGCAGCTGGACAGACTGCGTGAAGTTATCGAGGCGCCCATACTCAACCCAGACCGGTTTCTAAACCTTGGAATCCAGCCGCCTAAAGGCTGCCTGTTGTTCGGACCTCCTGGAACCGGGAAGACTCTGTGTGCGCGAGCTGTTGCCAATCGAACGGACGCGTGCTTCATCCGAGTCATCGGATCCGAACTGGTGAAGAAGTTCATCGGGGAAGGAGCTCGAATGGTTCGAGAGCTCTTCGAACTGGCCAAGAGCAAGAAGTGCAGCATCATTTTCTTCGACGAAGTCGATGCGATCGGCGGGACTCGGACCGACGACGGCGAGGGTGGCGACAACGAGGTACAAAGGACCATGCTGGAGCTCATCAATCAACTGGACGGATTCGATGAACGTGGAAACGTCAAAGTCATGATGGCTACAAATAGACCGGATACCTTGGATCCTGCTCTGATGAGACCGGGTCGCCTCGACCGAAAAATCGAATTCGGTCTCCCGGATCAGGAGGGTCGAAAGCAGATTTTCGAAATTCACGCCAAACGGATGAGTGTTGATAAAGGCATACGATATGATCTGTTAGCGAGACTGTGTCCTCACAGCACTGGGGCTGAGATAAGATCCGTCTGCACCGAGGCGGGCATGTTCGCCATTCGCGCTCGGAGGAAGTTGATCTCTGAAAGAGATTTTCTCGACGGTATCAACAAGGTCATCAAAGGAAACGCGAAATTCTCGGCAACCGCCGCCTACATGGAGTTCAACTAAAACCGAAACTACCGCTCTCTCGAGCTCCTGTTTGCTTTCCGTTCAAGAACTGTGTGCAGAAGCATTTTTACGAGAACGTCCCCTGCGTGATGACAGTAATGTGAAGGTGTAGGGATTTCTAGTTATAGTCACCTCTGACATATTTTCTTCTCAATCCTCGTCCCCCTTCCGCAAGTCTGGCCGCGTCTGGTTGTGAAGCAGTATCCTCAGCATTGCCCCATGAAAACCTGGAATCTGGAACGCGACAGCGTCGCGCAGGTCAACGAGTTGCCATGGGTCCTGCCTCCGTAGAGCTCGCGTCAGTGTGCGGAGCTGTCCCGCGGGCATCGATTAGCTCCGTTTCCAGGAGCCCCTTGGAGAGATGAACAGATCGGAATCAGAGAAAGCATTGTCTGTTCCGTTGAGCCCGAAAAGGTTCACTCGAACTCGTTTGAGAAGGTGCATTAGGATGCTACATACCCATTGTAGCTGAGATGTAGCCGGTGTCTTCCGCCAGTTCCCAGCTCCCACCTGGGGTAATGCAACCGATCCGGCGGCGGCGGCAGCAGCAGCAGGCAGGCACTCCTCCAGATGAAGAGCCACCGACCCGAACGGCCTGCGAGTCTGCCAGCAGCCCGACTTTAATAGTTCCACTGATTCTTGCTGCCTAAAAAACAGCGATTCCGCAAGACAACTAATGCAACGGTGAAAGAAGGGAATCTCTCCTTCAAGCGAACGGTCGGCTTCCGAATCCAACAGCAACAGTGATGTTCCTCCCGGCTGCCCACACTCCCGCTTCTCACTCCTTAGTCAAGGTCTCGCGAGAAATTACTCGGTCGTTCTCACATCTGTTCTCCCTTGTAATTGGAACCCAGAACCAGCTTCGGAAACTCCGGAGCTTCTGGAGGCCCCGACCATTTACTCTCCCTCCCTCTCTCCGATCAATCTCGTGGAAGCACCTTCGAGGGAGATGGTTGCCGATTCGAAACACAACTGGAGCCCCGGAGCCCGGCTGTCAATACAAACCGTAGTGGAGGGAGCCCTGGAGCAGTCGCACTATGTTCGTGAGCTTTTCTGTGTTCCGATTCTGGATTATTCCGAACGAAAAACTCCCAGTTCATTAGCGTCGAAGTGAAAGGGAGCGATAAGAGAGAGAGAGCGCCCGAGTGGAATCGACGAACTTCGCTCAGATAATGGTTTCAAGTATCGCTGGAAAAAAAAAGCGTTAGCATCAGAACCTCTGCATCTGGACGTCTGGATGGTATCAGATCCGCGTAGGACCGCCCGTCCCGCTCATCGGCGTCGATGTGAAACTAACTCGAACCATTTTTAGGTCGTTTCGATGGCCTTGCCAGTGTTTTTCGGTCCCATCTCAAGATTCGCGCCGCTGGACCGTCGCGTTCGCAGCGATCTAGCCGGGGAAGAAACACTCTCTCTAAACATGCTCCCCGCTGATCATCAGTATTCTGGCAGTTGCGTATTCTCGGGAATCGGGCTTCATTATTGTGTTCTCGTTGGGAATTCGCCCTAATGTTCCAGGCGGTCTGTTCCCAGTTCCGAGATTGAAGATTCTAGCAACGCGTCTCGGACGGCAGGCGATCCAAACATCGTGCGCTTGATCCACAAAAACCCTATTGATGTAGCGTTAGAACAAAAGCAGCTGCAACATGGGAAGGTTCTGGTCGTAGTCCGGGTTTGTTGTGCGAGCGGGGAGCTGTTGATGCGAACGAGATGATACGGCACGACTGACGGAGTCCTACAGCGGTAGGTAATTACTTCCGACGCGTTCACGCGTGCATGTAGTCGTCTAGTTTGGAAATCGTTGATTCGTGTAATGACAACTCCAACGTTTGTGTGGTTTAGTTCAGCTGGCGCAACGGAAAAACCGGAGTTCCCGTTCTTTTTGGACTGCTGTCGCACTCGGACCTGCGGGCTGACGTTTGCCACGACGGAGTGCCGGAGAGCGCTGCGACGATGAGAATTGTATCCGACCGGCAGGAGATTTGCTATCGACGGCAAGGATCACCGCGTGCGGCTCATGGAGAACATCGACGTCCCGACAGCAGTGATCGTTCTTACTGCGGAATCAATCCGATAGCTGATAACCATAAGGCATGTGAAAAGTACAGTATGATCAATGACTTCCAGTTCTGCTCGTGACTTTTCCACTTCTCTGACAAGGCTTTCGATACTGGCGCTCCGATCAATCATTGATCTGAACCAGGGAAGCAGTCTCGGTGCACGAACCTGGCCAGCCTCAGGATACACGAAGGAGTCTGGAATCATGGATTCGATACCAGCGAGGCGGAGAGTGCTTTCAGTGCGGTCGAATCCTGACATGTCCGCAGGTCAGAACCCTTAAACAATCAGTTGAGTTCAGATTGTTTCCGAAGCAACATCAGGTCGATGGATCTGACGACCAATCGACAAATTTTGAACAGCTGCGGAAACAGCCGCCGCGGAACAATGTATCGACAATGGACTTGACCTGGAGGAACCAATGCTCATCTGACGGCTGTATGGTCGTCCAGGTATCGGCTCGTGTATTAGTAAGTCAACACTTTTACCTCGGTATCGCCCTCAGAAAATCATGAACTGACACGAAGCGCCTGCTCTGAACTCCCCGCGAAAGCGTCGCGGCAGTCGACGGGAATGTAATGCGTCTCACGAGACGGGGCGCCTCGTTCTTGAGAACCAGGAATGTCAAATCGAACGCGACGCCTAGGGTCCGAGCCACTCATTCAGCCGAGTCTCCCTGGCTCAAGGCGCTGCTCACGTCTCCTCTTCCACCGGATTCCCAATGAGCGCCGGACTCCATTTTGTCTGAGGAGTCGGGTAAATACCCTGAAGGCTGAGAAATGGAGAGGATATCTTAGAAAGAATACTTCTCTCCCGAAAAAGTTCCTCACTGAGCACCGGCCGACCCTCGGTACGGCGGGGTCTGACACCCTGCTTCGGTACTCCTGGTGACCGAAAGGTGGGCAAAGACAGTGGTCACCCACGGCGCCAGCCCTGACGGAGCGCCGTCACGAAAAGGTTCCCTCTTAGCGGTCCATCTGGAGGAGGGTCCACGTCTTCTTCCAACCCGAACGTCCCAGCTGGTGAATCCTGGTGAATAGAAGAACGGCTCACGAAGCTCCAGGGTGAGTTTTGAGAGCGCCAACGCAGCCCGATTCCAATTAGATCGACTTTGGGCCGCGTCAACCGATTCCAAGTCGGCATCGTTAGCGAGAGGATGCCGCGGAGGACATCGAACACTGCGTGAGAAACCTCTCTCAGGTGTTTTCGCTCAGGCATCCTGACCTGGCTCGAATGTAGCTGCTAAGAAGCTCCGGTGTTTCTTTCTCAGCATGTTGTGGGAAGCCTGTACGTTGATCCTTCGTTTCAGTATCCAACACGACGTCGGCTGACGGAGAAACTCCCCCCCGAAGGATGTGAGGGTGGAATATTCGGCCACTTCGGCCGAGAAAAATTGTTCCAAAAGGATTCCTCGCGCCGGTCGGGAGGTGAAACGTTCATGAGAATGGCGTTCTGATACCTGGGCGCTTCCCGGACCGTTTGCCAAATGCGCCATTCGGGACAACGCGTGCTATCCGCGCCTAGCGAAATCTCTGCGAAAATTGAAGTTCCGGGGTCAACAAGCTCATCCGACGAACCATTGAACCAAACGGGCAGCGGGATGTGGTTACCCGTGTGCAGCAACAGCTTTCTCGAAGACGCTCCCTTCTCGAGAGCCATCTGACCAAGAGCCTTGATTTTCAGCGGCCGCACGTGGAGAGCGAGCTTGAGAAATGGAACTGATGAAATGTCTCGTAGAAAAGACCACAGCCAAGTACCATCTCTCGTGGTGTGTACTCTGTAGGATGTGTCATCTTCCACCACGGCTCCTCGGAACTGGAGCTGGAAACGCTCTCCGACTTCCTCCGGCGACTTCGGAGTCCCATCCGACTGAGAAGCCGGTGACTGACTCCGGTGAGAGATATATTCTTGCTGAGAGAATTCGTCGTTTTGAACTCGAGTGCGCGGCGGAGCCCGGTTCACTTTTTGCGGCAGAACAAAGAGGTTCGTCACTTGTCGAAGGAGGACCGGGAACCGAGGGATTGTGTGGAGCTCGGGTCGAGGCAGAGAGTTCCGTCGGTCGCAGCGTTGGCTATAGAGTCACTGGAACGCTTTTTGTGTCCGCTCGGGATCTGTGTTCGCGTGTGAGTGTCGAGTAGAAAATTAATTTCACGAACGACTGACTTCATGGAGAAGACTTGTCACTGACGGTGAAGTCGAACACAAATAACTTCGTAATGAAGTCGTTAATTAAAATCGTTCTAATCGCTCAGAATTGCCTCCTCTCGTGGCTCTTCCTCACTCGTGGCTCAGTGTTCTCTTCGACTCCCGATTTTTTTTCCATCATCAACAGACTCTGTGTCCGAGTCTGTGAGCCCCTCACTCGCTCGGTCGATCTTCTCGGACAATGCGCTGTTTCTTCCAAGCACTTCCATCTCTGCCATTGGGAACACGATCGTGGGCGCATTTGGGGAGAATTCAGAGAAGCGGAGATTTCGTTCCCCGCTCGTATCCAGTTTGAGGAACTGGCGGAAGCTGGCCGGCGTCGAGGCGCTCGGTGGTCCACTCCTTCCCGGGCCGGCTTCGATCGTTTCCGAGCATGGCAAAGAGCGAGCCGGTCCGGACTGATCAGCGCTCCCGCTGCCAAACATACGAACAAACAGTGATGGTAACGAGCCTTGTTGGAACACGTCGGACCGTGGATGGCGAGCGGGCCGACGGATGAACGGTTGGGCGGGCTCATCGAACAACCCTTTGCGCTTTAGTTAATGATTTACGAACAACGAAGACCCGAACGCCGGCCATCTAGTTAGCTGGCCATCCAAAGTGATCGCTAGTCTGCTCGCTGCAGGAAGGAAAAATTATCCGATACAATCGATGATAAACACTCCCGCTTTTTCGCGCTCTGTCTCGTTCCCCTCAAAAGCTCGGAGAATCAGCTCCCGCACGGCAAGGAACTTGCGCGTCGTTTGAGCTCAAACAAAAGGCCAGGGACTCTCTCCTGAACGATGAAGACGAACACGGGCACGAGAACACAGAATGAAGAAAAGGAATAAGAAAGCCGGAGAGCCATCGACCACTTTGGACAAAAACTTCATCCAACCCGGAGCCTCCAGGCTATAAAGTCGACGATGGGAGGACAAAGCAGAGGACTCAGATGATTGATTCATGAAGTGGCTCCCGCGAGAAACTTCGGAGCTGCGGGAATGAGACATATGTTTGAGGTACCAACATTTTCAATTGAGCGAGCGCTCCTCGGCTTCTCCTTGAAAGCCTTCCCGCTCGCTCACTCGCAGAAACGAGAGAGTGCCGGATTAGAATCGTTGAGGAATCGATTAATCGATAAATAACTCAATGATGTTGAATACATTCTTTGTTTCTTCATCGTTGGAACAGCGAATGGAACAAGAAGAGCCTCAGAGAGATGAAGTCGATCCCAATGCAGCGAAATTGGAGCTGAACCCTTTTTTCCGCGTTAGCTGACAGTCGCGACTTGAGGCACTTTTAGAACATCGGAACGAGTGAAACAAACCCGACATATTCTAGTCGGGGTATACATCTTGGGCTTCTCTTCAACGGGCATCTCCCTGACAGGCTTCACGATAAGTTAGAACTGATCGCAGATTTTCCGACGGTCCGTATTTTTCGACCGCAGGAAAGATCACAGGGAAAGAAAACCTGTCTCGCTCCTATAACCCGCGTAAACTGTTTCCATCTGTCACGATAGACGTAGCCTGCTCGCAAGGTTTCGATCATGGTCGACTCGAGGGAGGCTTCAATGATGCTTCGGAAGGCCGGAACATTTTCCTACCTCCCTCCACACGAGAGCGGAAAACTGGATCGAAACATTCCGTCTACGATCTTCTCGAGGCTCTCTGTCCCTTAAGTCGCGATCGACCCACGCGAGAGGACCGAGAACGGCGTCTTTCTCCGCCCATTTTGCGGTGAAGAGGACAAACTTCCGGGGAAAGAGGCACCTGTTATTCTCAATGCGACTAACCTTGTACCGAACTTGGGCATGGAATGACATCATCCAACAGGGGAGCCAGCCGACGAAGTTCATGATAAAACAGGCCCTTGCCAGGATCAGAATTTCGGCGAGGACCCCTTCCACTCTGCACTCGTCAGACTGACGGAAAGATGGATTTGATGAGGTGAAGTGGGATCTCGCCATTGACTGTTGTCCCAGCCGAACTTTCCACCACAGTTGTCGAAGAGTGCTCCATAGGTTCCACGAAATCCTTTGCGAGCTGCGACTCGTGATTTATTTTCTGGATGGAGCCCTAACGGAGATATTCTCCCCATCACATCCTGGAACGATGGAGTGAAACCCGTATCGCCTCCGCAATAATCGAAGATGCTCGGGAAGTTCCTTCGGAATTTCAGCAATGTAGCTCTTGAGCCCGAAGTGAAGTGATAAAGCTCAGCTCGCCAACCTCTGCTCCCTGGTCCAAAAAGTAGGAAAATATGGTCCTTTTGAAAGCGGTATCCGACACGAGAGCGTGGATGAGCAACAACGATAGGCACCAGAGCTGCTCATTACGGAACAGTATGTTCAACACTATGACACTATCCGATCCCAATGCGCTTTGGTCTCATTTCCCTGTGGTCAACTCGAGGATGTACTCGACAAGTGGGTCTGCTTCTGAATAAACTCTCTGCGAATGATCATGATTGGATGTGAGCTGGTGTGATGAAGATCTTCGCTGATATTAGTAGCCTTAAAATATATTCGCCCTTGTAGTCAAGAGGCTGGAGAAAAAGAAACTTGGTCACTCCCTTTTTATGTCCTCGATGCTTCATGTTCTTGACCAATTCCCCGCTATATTTTGTGTGGGTGACCGCTTACTGCCAACTGAGGTTTCCTCGATTGCTCTGAATTTCATCATCATCTGGAGTTCCATTATCTCAAATTTCAGTTCTTTGGACAGCAAATCATGCGAAACAACGCGGCCGATTTTTTCAACCCCGATTTGGAACTTGCAGCAGGCAAAGACGTTCGAATTCATCTAAAAAAGTTTCCCTGGCTGAGGCAATAACCCTGTCGAATGGTTCCCGCGACCCCTCGTTGCACACCTCCAGCTGTACCATTTGAGCATTCGGAAAAGCTATATTCCTGCACTCTCTTGAGAATCGAGCCCCGCTCTACACCGTGCAAATATGTTCAATGAAAGGGCTCAGCCGAACAAGGGTTGATTTTTGGCCTGAGACGCGGTTGGAAATCAATAGTATGTGATGATAACCCTCTACTCGGGGAACCTCCTCGAACGTTTGGCACGCATTGATAGCAATGCGGGTTCGTATTCCATCCAATCCGAAACCGAGAAGAAAATCCGGCGCGAAAAAGTGTATCCATAATTTTATCGAATCCCATGAAACATCATGCTCGAGAACAAGGAAGTACTGCGTGTTCTCGAGAGCAGACACAGCGAAATCGCTCATCGAAAAGCTGACTTCGAGTCGAACCTGGTGGGCAGCTGCACGAGCCCTAGCCCACCATAATGGAAAGCCCACGTGAGGTGACTATAAGCTTGTCAGGTCGGGAATTCGGCGGCGCTTAAATGTCTACACGTGACTTGAGCCCGCTTTTGATCGTAAGGAAACGCATTCCAACGACCTGCACTTCAGCCGAAATGAGAGGTTGCGGGTCTGGTCGATAGGATACTTTGACGGAATGCAGCATGAAGTACCACTCCGATCTCGATGATACTTCGCCAGTGTATGGGGGAGCGAATGGCTACACGTTGAGACACATTCCAGGGTGACGGAACCACGGGAAAGGCTTCTTGTGCTGAGGCACAAAGTGAAAGAAGAAGCCGCCCGATTTTCAATATGACTACGCGAACGCGGCCCCAAGCGGAAACGTCTCCAATGGAAATCGTTCGTCGCTGTAACATTAAAAATTCTTGAGGTAAAACGGTTTTCAGGTTGTCTCCCTCCGTATGCGGCATCCCTCCAAGATTCGTATCGCTCGCTATGTCCCAATAGAGGCTTTCCTCGGTCAACTTCCCACAAATCATAGATATCCCCGCTTCCATCGACATCAAGAAAGACAAGAAAAATACATCTATTTTCTCCTTAGAACTCCTGATCTCCGGTCGTGGTGATCCCAGGAATTTCGCGCGAATCGCGTTGTTTGTCGGGGACGTGAGAAACGTAATATTTCCTTATTGTTCGAAGAAATGAGATGCATGCCTATGTACACAATACTCATGAGCCGTCAGCATACATTTGACAGTTCTGAGGCAATTTTTTCCAGTCAGAGCGCGGCTCCCAATGAATTGTCAGAATCAGCCATTTGAGGAATTGCTTGGAAAACTTCCATCGTGATCGCTTTGATGTCGTGCATTATATCAACTAGATCGTAGAATTCTTCCCAAGCATGCAAGGATCCGATCGCGCAATGATCGGATGCGACGAGTTCATCCTATCCGCTCGCCTCTACTGTTCACCATAGTAACCGCAAAAACACTGTTCGGGGCTCTCGCGGAATGAGAGGTCTAGTCCGTTGGTACATGTCCTCGGGTCCGGAGAAAAAAACTCGATTTCTCATACATCTCAGCCGGTAGCTTCTCACAGAGATCCATCGAAAAGGGTCCTCGCTGGCGGCTGACGATTTTTCCGTTCGCCGTGAATATTTTTCGTGCTGCGATGACGAAGAATGCGGGGTGTGAACGAAGGGGAATTTTAGCGAGCCCACAGATTTCTGAAGAACGGCGAACAGGGTTTCAGCCTTGTGTGAACTGGAGTGAATCTCTGTAGATTGGAGCTCCGTATCAACAGGAGTGATCTTGGGCCCCGAGTTTCGTGGATTTATAATAATACAGGACTCAGGAACGAACGAATGAACTGGAGAGAAAGACACATTCAGTATGCATAAACGACAGTTAACCGAAACGAGCTCGAGTTATCTCGATGCATTACAAAGGCCAATTCCGGTCGAGGACGAAAGCGAGCACGAAGAACTGGAACAGTGCCTGAGGAAAGAAATCTTTTCTGTCTCGAATCTCGGCGAAAATCGGAGATAACCATTTCTGAGAGTAGATAGTCCGAATGGGACTCACCTGGGATGAGATCACGAGTGTTTTCATGATGAATCTGCTGAGTTCCACGTCAGCGTCCGAGGAGATCCCGATGATATCCCGATCCCTGTAGAGCTGAAACATGGATTGGAGCATTTGAAGGGAAACAAAAGGTATTTAGTTGCAGCGATCCGTTGCGATACAGAATGGTAAATTTATAGCCAATTCACCTTCTGTCGAATTTCGATGTCATAGTCGCTTTTCGGCAGAAACTCCGAGCCATGCGATCCCGCAATTTGTATCCCGATGCTTGCCAAGCCCCAGATCGCGTACGGGATCGCTGTTCGTTTCTTGTACTGCAATTTTCACCAGAGCTCACGAATGACCTCTTGATTTGAATTAGGGGTCTCGGTGTCCTCACGAAATCGGAATACTCACGAAATTGACGGCGTAGAAGAGCCCAAGGCTCGACAGGGCAAGGATCATATCATCTATGACTGCGAAGAGGAGGTTGATATGCTTCGTGTTTGCGAGTTTGTTAAGTCCAAAATAAATCATGAACGAGACGTCGCTGTAGCGCACCAGCTGGAATACAAAAAATTTACGGGTCGCAATGACTTGCTAATTCTCTTGAGACAGTTCTCTGTTGTGTGGTGAACAGAGCGCTTGGGTCAAGATCATGGACTGTGAGGTTCTTGTGAGGTCGTCGTTGAACTGAGAGTTGTGCGAGACTTTTTCATTCCCGATGTGATTGAGTCCTGATGGCTCCGGGGTGCAACAGATCGAAGTCCTCGGAAGCTGAGCATAGTTTATCGAGACTCGGATTGGAGTGAAATACTCGCCTCTGAATGGACTGGGAATCGACAGGGCTTGGAACCAGTTGTGGTCGTTGGGGCGGCGCTGTGATCCGCCAGACCGAATGCCTCGGACTACGGCAAAGATTCGGTCGTTTATAATTTTTGCACAGTGATTCATCGCAACTCCTGAGTAAAATCTGTCTGAACTCCTACGATGTCTCCGGTCGATGTACTTCCCTATCGATTCTCTGCCTTCTCTCAAGGCTGCTCTTATTTGGCCTACGACTCTCACGCTTATTCTAATGGGCATCAAGCTGAACATGTTACTTCACTGCATCCAAATGGGTTCGTAGATTTCCTCCCATCAAATGCGATTTCGATATCTTCCAGTGTCGATCTTGCATTCTGTTCAACCTCCCAGCGAGAGGCCCATCTCTAACCCGTTCCGCAGTACGGAGCAGGAGTCTAAACCTTGAGCTCTCGGGACCATTCTGAAGCATTGCGTCGATTCCTTGAGAGGATCTGCATATGGCTGTAGGGCTTAACTTAACGAGTCGTGATGAGCCTTGTACGACATCATTCTCGAATTTCGAGCGAAGGTGGCTTTGATATACGCGAACTCACGATTCCCCCTCTTGAACGTAGAACGGCTGTGTCTCAGTCGCAGAAGATCTTGGATTTTTTCTCTCCGTGTCTAAAAGAACCGTTTCTCTCAACAAAATGTCAGGTGACTGAAGAACACATGAGTCCCTGGAATCGAACACCGATTTTTGGCCGACGCAGGTCTCGCTCGTCCCGAGGGATGGGCGCTGTCCTCCAGAAGGCGCCCGAGATCTACCCGTTCGTGCGGCATCCCTCATCAACACCGTATAAGGTCGAGAGCTCAGGAAGCGTGTTAGTGAGAACAACAGCTCGAAAATTCCGGTTCCAATAGTCTTACGTCCCCCGTTTAACCATATTGGTGAATGGTGTTTCCAGGTATTAGTAGAGAAGTGTGACCCATTTTTCACCCCGAGTCCAATATTTTTGTGCCTCAATTCAACAGCTTCTCACAACGAAGCTTTGACAAAATGAACGTTCAAGCAAACGGGCCATCTGTTCGGAGCTACAGCACTCGAGTGTTTAATATAGCGTGAGGGCATTCAAGAACGGAGACACGGAGTAGAAAATGCTGTCCGCAAGTGTGCAACGATGATTGCCAGAGCTGTTAGTGACATCAGTGAGCGTTCTCGAATTTCGTCAAACTGATTCCTCACCATTGTCAAGGCAGCGATGACGACGACGCTGTTCGCCTTCCAGCTGGTTGGGGGAGCCTTTTTCGGGAATTTTTGCGATGCCAGACTCGTTTCCTGAGAGAACACTGAACACTGTTTGTCGGACCCAAGACTCATTCCGACCGAACACAATGTTGAGAAGCCCCGAAGACAGTGATCGCCGTCCCTGCCTTAGAATCTGACTACTCACAGCTTTGCTCGATGACCGGTAAGCCGGGGCCAGCTCAGAAATTCCACGAACTTGATACATGGCATCGGAGGTTCAGAGATCGGAACGGAATGCGAAAGCTGGCAACAATAAGTCTGAAACTGCGATGAAGCCTATCGATCAAGACACACACGCCAAGGCGTTCGCCACGTCAATCGAAGCGTAATGTGCAGTTTCCACCTTTATCGCTCCGACGTATCGATTCCGTGACATCGGTCCGATACACAGAGTCGTCGGCAGACTATTCTCGCAGCGGCCACCCCTCCGGTCTTCGAGCTCGTAGCTCCTCATTTCTCATACAGCTTCTCGTCGACTGAGTGGTCAACCAGCCGTAGAGGGAGCTCCATCTCAGTTTGTATGAGATGGGACAATGGAATCCTCGGTGGGTTAGAGCGGCATTCGCACGAATGATTCCCTAGGACGCCGCTGAACGTGCACATTAAAAAGTCGGCCTTAGACCACCTGCGCTCGAGGAGACGACCGATGGCGAGGGCGTTCAGGACGGAGAATACTCGTTTAGTATTTACTTAGAATAGCCAGGATGGTGACGCGTATCTTGGTCAGCGATTCATGCAGATGGGTCCGAAAACCGCATTCCACGAAGCGGCTCGAAGTGGGCCCAACTTCGCTCCTCGTAAGGCCCTCTTCCACCGTCCGTTGAGATGACGAATATCAACCCATCGTGCTCGTGCATATGTGATCGGATGCGGATTACGTGTTGAGGTCGCGCGAGAGCCGACTCAGAGCCCAAAAAACGGCGAGCGGTCAACCGGAAAAACCGCTAATTTGTTGAAAAAAACTCGACCTCTTCGCATTTATTCCCGTGGGTGCTCAAGCAGGCCGAATCAGGACAAATCCGATGGTCAAGTGTTCTAGAACTGATCCAAACTACCCGTCTATGATCTTGCCGCGTTTATCCGACGACTCGTTCTTTTCTCCTGGAAGTCACACTCATCCAGGATTACTCCTTGCTGCGTAGGAGCAGCGTATCCTTTCGCATCCAATCGAAGTCCAAGGAATTCCATCGTATGACATTCGTCGTCCCCACGGCCGGTTTAAACAGACATCGAAAAGAAGGGTCAGCTCTGAGCCGCTCTGTGAAACGCGAGCCTCAACCGATCAGTGATCAGGGTATGCCATGCACCATCCTCTTAGAAAACAACAAGGAAGAGAGAAATTTGGATTTTGACCATTGTCCACTCAGATACACCTAAAAGGACGAAGATGTCCGACCTAACCTGACATCCTTGTATACTCCAGACTCCGCTGTCCTATGTGTGGACAGACTCGAGCCTACGCTGCGACGTACCTGCGGGTCTGTCCACACATCTACGTTGGGGCTATGCTCGTCAAAGAAGGGAGTGGATCTGAATTTGAGAGGCTAACCCGCTCGACGAGGGTCGTTTCCGAGACATGCTCAGAAAAGACAGCTCTCCCCCCTGAATACGCCCGTGGATCGCAGAGGCTCAATACCATTCGCAGCACGTCCCTCATGCCGCCTCCACGGAGCTGCGGCCCGTAGCGGACCGCACTCTCTGGTTGTTATCGATGGATACTCCAATTTTGCGGAATGTTCGCGCGGCTCGCCTAGCCTCATGGCGCTGGATGAGTTCAGCTCGGAGAATGGTCGCTTGGTCAGATCACTGATCACGCAATCCAAGGGTAAACTGAATGCTTTTGAAGTCGCTCTAGGAGAGGCTTGAATCAGCTCGCGAGCACACTGAGTCAACGTAATATTCTCCGAATAATAACATACGGTGACAGAAGTTGAGTCTGAGCCTCGAGATTGCCAATCATGCCGGTACAGTTATCGTTCGTTCCATCTCACTGCGGTGGAGCCTCGGTCAGTGGCTCGGTTGTATGAAATTCTCACTACTCTCATATTCTCTTTGATGGATGTCCGTCTTCGGACTGCGCACTCCATATCACATGAGCATGAATATCGTTGACTTCGTCCGCAAGATAGATGGGCCGGGCCCAGCTCCGTCGGAACTGAAACCTGTCGAAGTAAGGTTACGCTGAGCTCGTAGGAGCTCTCGATCACCTTCAGAACTTAGGTCGGGGAGTTTCTCTGAACAGTCCGTTCCATTCTATACGATGAAGTTCGCACACATAACGAAACCATGATTGATGGCAGAGCGGGCACGCTACACCATATTCTGGTCGGAGAATGAAAACTTCGCAGATCACGACAGAACCTCAGTCCATCACTGACGCCGCAAACGAACCGTTCCCCCGGACGAGAACGATTTCTTTCCACCCTCCTTGGCCTGTGCTTGCAAAAGAGTTACTGTGAGGCAGAGCCAACTCGGGTGGGAACTGACACTCCTCATTCTGAGACAACCACGGCGCTGTTTGTATCGATGCTCCTGTTTCCGGAGGCCGCTCGGCTAAATACTCATATGGAAGGGAGAAAACTCTGCTGGTTTTCAATTCTTCTGCTTCTGCATCCTTCTTGACTGAGTGTGAGTTCCTCACACACGCAAGCTTGAGATATCTGCTCCCCGTACTCAACTCATTCTCCAAGTAGTTCATTCTCTCCAGTACCGAGCTGCTATCTTTTCTTTCTTTCCCTTCTGAAGGTCAGATGCGACCAGGGGCATCTTCGAGATGAATCTTAGCATCCTTCTTCAGACTGCGAGACGGCTGACCAGGGGAACTCTCAGTCACTCAACGGCATGCGATTCGCCACATTGCGGGAGTAGGTGTATCATGCGATCGCGTGAGAGCCTCAGCGAAGATCGGGGCTCGTCATCAATCAGATCAGAGTGAACAAGTTTATTATATACATTTCGTAACAATGAAGTTTCTCTTGTACAGCTCTATTTGCATTCGAGGATTGGAACGCGTCCAGGCAGCGTTTCGTTGAATTAGCGAATATAATTCTGCGATGGCTTTGGCTTCAGCTGTTTTGCGGTCGGGTTTGCTTTCAGTATTCCTCATCCCGGACGGAAGGAGCAAACTCGAACCAATAACAGGACGGGAAGGGCTGACAAAAACAGGAAATATTCTCAGATTCCGGAGCGATTTCGGTGCCTATGTACATCATGGCAATGTTTAGCTCGCAGCTAAGCCCTCTCGACCCCTCGTTCACGGGACAAGGGGAGGAGGAGGAGGGGGAAGCGTATCGCAAATTAAATTAAATTACTGTGTACACAATCTATTCCCTTCTTCAGCTCTCGAAGCATTCTCCGAACTCATTCGTTCCCATTCGATGCCGTATGAACCGGCTCATTGCAGCCTGTCCGGGTCTGTTCACTAACTTCGATTCCGGCTCAGAACAATGCTTGGCACTAGATTTGGACCCTTGTCGACCGCGGGTGGGACTCCTGCATCCAGCGGAGTCACCCGAGGTATCGGACGCGGGAGTCGCATTCGATGTCAGAGTTCAGATACTTCAAGCTTGCCAAAACGGTTCGGTGTTCCCATTTTGGCGTTGAAAATGTGACTGTAATCAACCCCCACGTCCAAGACGGTATTGAAGTTATTTCGGTTGTGATTCCGCTGCGGGGGCGGCGGTGGAGGTTTGGGGGCCGGAACTTTCTGCTGTTGGCTCTTCTGGAGGGTCCGCGCTTGGCTTCGACTCTGGGGACTGATGACGTATCGCTCGTTCATGAGATTGGATGTGGAGTAGCCATCGCTCCCGGACCCAGAGCCTTGATCCGTGTTGTCGGCCACCGCGTTTTCGTCTAGAGAGTTCGAGTCACTGTGCCGCAACTCCTCGTCCTCCTTATTGAACCACTCGTTGTCATACGAATGCATCCAGATTGGATTGCTGCCCTCGACCGAGTGCTGGTTCGTGTTCGGCAGATCGTGCCGCCGATGCGCCATGCTGTTGTTGCTCGAGCCGAATGCCGAGACCGTTGCCGCCTTCAGTTGACGTTGGTAGCGTTTCTTCTGAGCGACGCATAGCGAAAGAACAAGCACCAGCATAACCGCCAGAAATACCACGAGACCAACGAGCCATGTTTTGAAGGGATCGTCCTCTTCTATGCGAACGATTGATGCTTCCGCTGGCTGCAAGTGAAGTGAGAAAGCTCGCGTTTAGGACGATCGATCGGGATACATCGATCAGATCGATCGGGGCTGGCCGACTTCGAGCAAGGTCCGCATGCCGTGGTAGACCTTGCTCCGAAGTTTTCGAAGAATTAGGCGCTTACCTCGCTGTGGAGTACGTTGAAATCCTTAAAGAGCTTGTCGAGGAAGGAAGAGTTCTGATCGATCAGACTGATGGCCGTCATTACTTCCATAATTGTGTTGTCCTCGCGGTTGACGAAATGTAAGTAGATGTCACTCCTGGAAAATTATGCACATACTAGTTCTGCCCGGCCTCATTGTTGTGACATAGCTGGAGATGGTAGAGCAGACGTTAGAATAGATAGCCTTCACTGATCGAGCCTCACTTCGTTCGGTCGACGGTTCCGTCCGGGTTTTCGTGTAGCTTTATATCGTCGATGTTGACAATGGCGCCGGTGATGTTTGCCATGACCATTCGGAACTCCCGTTCCTTCTCCTTGAACTCGTCGGGCGTCAAGCGGAGCACGAAACGAACCCGTTGGTCTTCCCTCAAGAGGTAAATCTGTGTGTATTCGAGGGGAGTTCATGGATCGAGCCACCAGAGTAGTTCAGTCGCTCTCGTTGAGCACTCTGAAGTGGATGCTTGCCACCCAAGTCGGATGTAAACCATCTTCAGGTGACTGTTTGGCATGGAGATTTTACAGGGTTCTCAACTTACGAAAACGTTGGCCGTGTCCGACAAACCCTCTGAGTCATTCGCTACAACTCTGAAGTCAAAGTAGCCTTTCATGCCGCGCTGAGGATAGAAATTCAACGCGATGTCGCCAGTTCGACGATCCAAGAGGAACGGCGAGCCTTGGATAGGATCCAGACCTTCCGTGAGAGTTCGGACGACCTCACCGTCGATGTAATAGGTCACTTTGCTGTTTTCGCCCTGGTCCACGTCGACAGCCTGGAATTCGCAGACGCAAGAAAACTATCACCGTGGGTTTACCGATCATCTAATAAACTTCCCCTCTGATCCATCTCCACGGAGAAATTGATCGGACTCGGAGTTACGACTCACCTGAACTCTCATGAATGTCGTTCCGAACGTAGCCTCGGTGGTGACCCCCCCAGTGAAAACTTTTGTGACGAAGCGAGGAGGGTTATCGTTCACGTCGAGAACCTCAACGTTGACTTGCAGCAGCGAATTGTCTTTCGAGTCGAACGACGTGACTGTTTTCGGTTGATGGAAACAATCATCCGAGGCTTGCACGATCAGTGTATAATGGGCTTTCTCTTCTCGATCGAGAACTTCTGTCGTAACGAGTTGATGCGTGAAAATGTCCAGTGAGAATCGATTCTCTTCGTTCCCCCCTGTGGAGTTGATTTCGAGGTCATCGTCAGAACGATTTCGGTCCGATGGGAGAGAACAAATGACTAAAATGTGAACACCGAGATGCGAGAGCTGTCCAGTTCTTACCGACAATGTAGTAACAAGGGATGGGCTTGTTCTGGCCGAAGTCATCGTCTCGATCGACGGTCGCGAGCAATTTATACATTTCCTGTCCGGGCGTCATGTTTTCAGTGAACGTCAGTTGAAAAACGTCCTGAGTGAACTCCGGCGCATAATCGTTCACGTCGGTCACGTAAATTGTGAGATCCAAGTCACTTGTCAGTTGCGTGGGCGATCCCTGGTCTCGAGCTTCGACTCTCAACTCGTAAACTTTCTGAGTCTCGCGGTCCAAGGCTGCCCGGAGGGTGATGACGCCTGTGTTTTCGTCGATGCCGAAGGTTCTCCAGTGATTATTAGCTAAGGTTTTGAGGCGATACTTGATCATTGCATTGGGTCCGTAGTCTTCGTCATCTGCGAGAGCTTCTACAACTACGGTGCCAATGGTGGCGTTCTGAAAGAACCGAATTTTTTCTTACAAGAGACCCCTCTAGTGATACCGAGCGATCTCGCTCGATGTTCGAGGGCATTTCTGATCCATGGAGCAGATCTTCCCAGAACTCCGAGAGGAATGTGGGGCGATTAGGGGTGTGGGGATATGAGTAGGACATTGGGGACATGGGGAATCGGGAAAGAGGGTCTGGTCTCCTCGTGCTGGAGCGTGCGTCCCGATGTGACACTGAGGGATGTCGAGGCCGAAAACGTTCGGGCTAGGCTTACCTCCGGGATGCGGATCGTGTAGTTTTGGGGAGGCTTGATGAACACGGGGGCGTGATCGTTCACGTCGAACACGCATACATTAAACTTCTCCATGCTGTTCTGTATTGGGAATCCTTGATCTCGTGCACGTAAGGTGAGTGAATAGTTGCCAACTTTGCCCCTGATAGGAACTTTTGTGAAGAGCCGAGCTTGGTTGTCGGCTAGCGTTTCAACCTCGAAGATTTCTTAAAACAAAGTTTCTTCCGTCAGCTCATCGCCGGAATTCGCGGCAGCTATGCGACGTAGGAACTCTCGATCCGGTTCCGTTCGAGTTCGGAAGCTGCGAGGGTTGGGATGTTTTGTGTTGGCACTCACCGTTCTCCGGTTGATCGATATCCATTGAAAATACAATTCGTGAGTTGAGGCTTCCGGGCTCGTCCTTGTCCATCCCGCTAATTGTCAGAACTGTTTCGCCAGGGTTGAGGAACTCGCTCACGGAAGCGCACTCTCCTGACGGTTGTCTTAAGAGCACAGGCTTCTCATCATTGACATCGCTGAGGTGAATGGTGATCTGTGGATGGGATCGAATTCGCATCAATGAAGACCGCCGGACTCAGGAGTCCGATCGTTCCAAAGAATCCGATCGTAGCATTCCGGAGACGAGCTGGGATCGTGCTTCGAAGGGAATGGCTGTGGATTGGAGATTATCCGAGCGATGGGGATCGCTGGAAACAGAAAATATCTCGACGAACCTGCTTGAACGATCGTCGACTCTGATCGGTTCCAACGCCTGCTTCGTAGTTATCCCAGGCTTGAACGATGAGAGTGAATTGTGAGATGTCTTCCCGATCCAGGCCAGCGGCGACCGAGATCACGCCCTGGAAGACCAGAAGTGAGATCGAGGTCCAACATCGATCGCGCATCGAAGCGTAGAGGACAACAATTGTGGACAATGAACGCTCTGACGACGACCACCACGATTTATCCCCCAATGACCAGAACAAGCTTGAGCTGGGTTAGATTCAGGTTTAACTCACAGAATCCTTGTCGATCTTGAACTTTCCGTGGGTGCCGGTGGGATCCAGAGCGTACGTGATTCGTCCGTGTTCGCCGGCATCTGCGTCAGTGGCCGTCAGCTGGGCAACAACTGTTCCAATCGGACTGTCTTCCGAAACGTGGAACTCCGTAGGACCCTCCGCAAACACCGGATTGTTATCGTTCTCGTCCAAGACCTGGAAGCAATAGCTCCTGAGATATGTCGCGAACTCCCCCGTCGGGAGGAAACAGGTGATCCTCAACAAAAAAAAATCGAGAAGGTTCGGGCAGGGATCTCGGGGAGATTCCATACCTGAATGCTCAATGCCGTCATCCCGGTCAATGGCGGGACACCGGAGTCCGTTGCTTTGAGGGTGACGTTGATCCAAGACGTGGTTTCTCGATCGATCTTGTCGCTGACGAGGACTTCGCCGGTTTTCCTGTCGATGCTGATCAGCCTGAGCAAGTCCGACGGCCCTTCCAACGTGTACGTTATCGTTCGATTCTTGTCAACATCCATAGCACGTGCCGTCACGACCGGCGAGCCGATTTTGGAGTTTTCGGTGACTGCTTCCCTGTAGAAAGGTTTCCGGAACACCGGCGCGTTGTCGTTAACGTCGCCAACCTTCACATTGAGAATCGCCTGGCTCAACTGGTCCTTCGTAACTCCCGCTTCGTCGACGACCTGGACGCACATCTTGATGGTCTCGACGAGCTCGCGGTCGAGAGCCTGCCTAAGGAAAACTTTTCCACTCTTCAAATCGACCCGGAAGGCGTCTGCAACGTTGAACGGCACAACGGTGCCCTCTTCGTTCTTGGCTTCGCTGGACAGAGCGTCCTCCCCACTGCACAACGAATAACTTAGGTCTGGATTATCGTCAGGATCTGTGGCCACTATCTGGCCGACCTCGGTTCCTGACGGGGTGTTCTCCATGATGTGCACAATCCCCGGAGGTCGCAGGGTCGGCGGCTTGTTGTTGACATCGACGATGCTGATGTTCACTTGACAGGCCGCCCACATCTGTTGGTCGCCGAGTCCTCCGTCGAGCGCGACGATCGTGAGGGTGTGCACTCTCGACTTCGGGTAGGTACGATCGGGATCTAAGTAAGCTCCCGGAGCGACTGAAATCACGCCGGACGTGGCATCGATGACAAACTTGTCCTGAGCTCCGGTTTCGATTCTATAGGCGATTTTTGAGAACGCCGGAGAGTCGTCAGCATCGGTCGCCTCCACGCGGACGATGCTGCTGCCCTCTCGAATATCTTCGGGAATCGCTTGATGATAGAATTTCTGCTTGAAAATCGGTGCGTTGTCGTTCGCATCCTGCACAAAGACCTTCACGGTCGTGTTCGTCGAAAGCGGGGGCTGTCCCGCATCGGCGGCCATCACCGTCAACACGATCACCCGAATGTCGCCTTTCGGTTGGGGTATGGCTTCGAAATCGATCGTGTTTTTCGGTTTGATCTCTCCGGTGCTTTCGTTGATCGTGAAGTTCCTTGTGTGATCCATGAGGACATAACGAACGGCGGAGTTGGGCGTGTTCGGTTGATCTCCATCGGTAGCGTGAACGGTCATCGGGTTGTTGAACTCTGCGGAAGTGGAATTTTTATCACACTCGGCAGCATGTTCGATCAGCACGTCTCTAAATTTCTCTCGTTCTGCCTGGGGGAAAATGTTGTCAGAGCAACTCACGCGGATCGTTCTCCCGCAGTCGGGCTTCGTAGATCGGGAGGTCGAATAGAGGTGCCACGTCGTTGACATCATCCACGGTCACCTCTAACTGTACGGTGTTTCGACTTCCTTTGCCGAGTTCGTCACGTGCTTCTATCGTGACCGAGAACGACGACAACGCTTCCCTGTCGAAGCCGTGGCTGTTTGTGGCCACAACCACTTCCCCAGAGATGGGCTCGAGGCGCAGTCTGGAAAGGAGAGAGCGAGTCACAAAAGGGACTGAGAGGAGAAGGAACGAAGAAGGAATTCGGAGTAGGAACCACCTCGAGGTTTGAACCTTAGGAAATGAAATCGAAACCACCGACGGGAAATTGAGGCGAACTCACTTGTCTGCCATGGGCCCTCGGATGCTCGTGTAGCGGATTCCCTCGGTGCCGAACAGTTCCGAATCCCTATCCACGGCCTGAACTTTCGCGATCACAGTTCCCACCTGCGCGTCCTCTCGAACTCGAGCTCGATAGGTTTCCTCCATGAACTGCGGGAAATTGTCGTTGGCATCTCTCACGTAAACCGTAACGTCCGCTGACGACGTTTTAGGATTGAGCCCGCTGACTTCCTTGGCCACCACGTTGAACTTGATGACTTTGGTCTCTTCGAAATCGATCAACTGAGGCCTCCGAACTCTGATCACAAATGACGCTTCATTGACGACTTCTGCCGGGGATACCTCGAAGGTTCCTTGCGGATCATCCAGGAACAGGCTGAAGGTACCGTTCGTGCCTTGGTCATGATCAAAGACCTCGGGTGTGGCGTTGCCGAGGAACGTTATGGGCGCGTTAATTTGAGCGTTCTCAATGATTTCCGCGAAGTACAAAGTACTCCGAAAAGTTGGCGTTTCATCGTTGACATCCGTAATCACGATCGTGACTTCCGTCCGAGCGACAGAGTCTGCGATTGCCGATCCCACTTCGGAAGCCTCGATCTGGAGAATGAAGGCTCCGTTCCGGTATTCGGTCGATTCTCGATCCAATTTTCCACCCGTCCGAACCGCCCCTGTGTCTTCATTGATCGCGAAAAGTCCTTGGAGGTTCCCGGACTTGATTCTGTATTTTATTTGGTTGTTGATTCCACGATCGCCGTCCTGGGCTTTGACTGTCAGGACGGACGAGCCGACAGGCACGTCTTCGGGGACTCTTGTTATAGCGGGAACCTGGGTGAAAACCGGGGGTTGATCTTCCAGATCCTCCACCTTGATGATGACAACGGCGGTGGCAGTGTGCCGCGGCCCTTGGCGCGCTCGGTCCTGAAATTTTCGGTTGCGATCATTAGGTCTCCCGCTGGATCAGGCCACAGAAACCCTCTGCCTCGGAGAAGTGCGAGATCTGGAAGAGGCCGTTCAGCCGATGCACGTTCGCCCAAGGCCCGCTCGATGTGCTTGAATCTTGAACTTACGATGGCAAGCACTCGGAGCTCGTAGACGAACTTTCTCTCGTAATCCAGTTCACCGATCAGAGATATGCGAGCCTGACTGCCTTGCTGCTGAAGTTTGAACGTAGCCAGCGTTTCAGCGTCGGTGTTCTGCAAGGAACGATTCCGAATTATTTTGGCGTCGACTGGCGAACGGTCGGGAGTTCGCGAATAGATCGACAGACGTCCACTCTTCAGCATTTCATTTCTCGAGGCGTGCGAACAACAATAATGAAGTAAGTCTCAATTATTCGCGACCAGCGAGCACGGGTCGCTCCTGATTAACAAATACCTGGAACTGGTAAACGACTTGTCCAAAAGGTCCCTGATCCCTGTCCGTTGCTTCCAAAGTATCGACCAACTGGGGTCGGGCGCCTTCGGGTAGAATGTGCGACGTTTTGTATGCTTTGAACACAGGCTCATTGTCGTTGATGTCTTCAACAATTATAACCAATGTCTGGTGTATCTGCAGGACGAGATCGAGTGAGCTTGTGCGAATAAACCGGTCGAATGTCGGGATAAACCACTCCCAGTGTTGAGTGCGACGTGACGTCTTGAAGGAGCGCAACTTTGTCGCGTGAGACGAACTCTGCTATGGAATGGCGAACAAAGCACACTCTGGTTCCGCAATTCGCGACCGTTAGAGTGAGAAATGATCGTTCCAGTGATCTCATTATGCATCTGTAACAAAGTCCAAGAGCTCCGAAATTGCAGGCGCAGGAGTATCCGCATCGCAGCTCCGGTCAGCTCCAACTAATGGCTCCTCGACTCTAAAGCATGAGACCGACGCCCTTCTGTTCTTCGTCCATGGAGGTCAAGCCTTTCTGTCGTCGTCGGTCGGTCGGTCGGTCCGCCCGCCTGCCCGCCCGTCTGTTAGTCTATCCGGGCGCCATTCAACTCAATTGTCAGAATTTGACAGTGTCCGCCTTTAGACCACAGCAGAAGCTTCACAATAGTTCCAGATGCCGAAAAGTTTCGCTTGCTGCGGTACTTTGAAGATTGTCTAGCCTGCTCGCCTGCCGGCCGGTCAGTCAGCGGTTGATTCACGTGCTGGTAAACTTGCTGGTCCACTCGCTGAGTCGCACTCACACAGCCGGCTCAAAATTGGGTTCATTAGAAGCTGAATGTGGAAATTCAGGAGGAGGGTGAAAATATTTTTGAGCACTTACGAATTGCCCGTCGCCAAGTTTTCCATCGGTGAGCGTCAAAACGATCGTGTAGGAGTCGCGAACCTGAAGTGAGTAGATGAATCGTCAATTTCGTTCCTTTCGCCAAAGTTCTCCTAACGAGCGGAATCCGTCTCCATCTACTGATCAATCATTGCTAGATCATTAGCTCGAACATCGATGTGGCAGTGTGGTCATTCACTCTCGCGTAGCTTTCTCATCAACGCTCATAGCTTTCCTGTTCAGTGCTTTTACGGATTCGAAGATGACCCCAGAAAGCCGAGCTCGGCGATCGTTAGTGTCTGCGATAAAAATTGATTTCGGCTATAGGATATAACCGCATAGCTCCCGTTCCCCGCGGGTCGGACAACTTGATGCTGTTCTTGGCTCTCACCGATGATTAACGATGACTTACGCGATTTAAGCGATTGTTCTTCCTCCGTTTCCTCGAAAACCTGATATCTCTAAACTGATTCGGAACCTGGATTAACAGAGAGCACCGCGGAGGTCGGAAAAGAGTAAACTCGACCATTCTGGCAAATCTGGGGGAGCTTATCACGTTTCTCATCGCTGCTTGGAAGCTTTGACACATCGCGCAGGCATCTCGCTGTCGAAATCGTATCTTGGAAAATGTGGGGTTGGAAGAAGAACGTTTGTCATCGCTCCTTCTGAGATTAAGATACTCATTTCACCTCTGAAACGGCGGAAACGGCGCGAAATCAGAGTTCCCATAGGAATTCTGAACAGAATCATCTCTGTAACGGCAAGTTGCGGCTTTCCCGTGAAAACACCAACAACACCCGATCAACGAGACGCGCATCCGACCTCTGACCTCGTTGAGAAGAACTGGTTGACGTTGGATTCACTGATGAATACCCATGTTGTTCGATTTCAATGGATGTGATTCGCTGTACGGACACATTGAGTTGGTTTGGTCCTCGGTGGTATCGTCGAGAACAGCCGCGGCAACAACATCGACGGCTGACGGACAGTCTGGACAGCTCAATAGAAGACGTGGCTGATGTTGAATCAACAAGAACAGGCCAAACTGAGATCAACCGCTTGGATGAACCACTGTCTACATGACGATGCGAGAAATGGAGAGAATCAAACACGTTGTGAGCGGGTGACCCGCGCGTTGAATAAAGCCTCAGGTAATCACTGGAAGGTGGAATACGTCGGCGACTCGGATCCGAAGCATCACAACAATGTTGGCTCGTTGCACTTGTTGTGGCTATTGCCACCATCTGTGCCATTTTGAACCCCTGACTTTGCCCTTTTGATAATTGCTCGACTGCGTTGACGGCAACCGCTGCTATCGTAAAGCACGTGTGAATAGCGGCCCTAGAGCTGCGGAAGAGCTCCACGGATTTCATCCGGAGTCACGCATGAGTGAAATTATGAATAATTCCTAAGAACCTAGTGCACCCCATCATGATCACTGAGCATGCGCCTGGAAATGACTGATACGGAGATTGATAAAGGAGTATGTCGCTAGAGCGGGATCTCCGAGTCTTGTTGACTGGAAGTAGACAATGACTCACCTCTCTGTCGAGCTCCTTGTTTAGGAAAACTTCAGCTTCAGTTTTTGATTTTCGTTCAAATCTCAACAACTCCTTTCCATCGGGTCCTAAGGCACCGAAAGTGAGAGTATCCCCGTCGACATCTTCACCTCGTAGCAGGTACAACGGTTTTCCTTCGGAGGAGAACGAATTTTCGTAATGATCAGCTAAGGTCCGAGTAGCGTATGGGTCGAGGCCGCCCCTCGCAGAAATAGAGAACAAGATACGCCCTGGGATCGGCTCCCACTCCGAATCGGTCCTTCACCCAGGGGCGGTTCCTAGCACTTATCGCAAACTCTCCCAGGGTTCAACTACGGTACGGATATCAGGCCATGTCAACAACCAATCCTCGGCCAGGGTTCGGAACTCACCTAAGCTTTCCGGACCTTCCTTTACCGTGACGACAAGCTCACTCACTCCTCCGAACGCGAACTTGGGCAGATTGTTCTTGGATGCTGGAATCGAGAAAGGAGAAATTATATAAGCCGTCCACGGGTCACGTTCGCTCCCAATACCTGGAACTTCGGATCACGCACTACGAGTTTGTCACGGCCGGGTGGCTCCCGCAGAAGCCTGATGAACAAACATGCAAACAATCGATTCCTGTTCGAAAGAGACCAGAACTTCCGCGCCTCACTTTGAAGCTTGGTACCAACTACTGCCCGAGGCACCGGAACGAGCCTCAGGACCAAAAATTGTTGCCGCCTCGTTTCCCTCCATCCCATGTAGGGAGAATTCGTTGCCACCAAAAGATGGACTCGAGATAGTTGGGCTGCAGCCACCACGTGCTCCCGTCCGTAGGGGGCAGGGGCGTTGGATCCATCGATCAGGAGAAAGAAGCCCAAACACGGCTGTCATCGGACATTTCAGATGCATCTTCCAACCAGAGCGAGTTTGCCGCGTCTCGGGTGGACGCGGTTTGAATTGTGGGCCCGGTTGAGGTGGTCCCTGTCATGGAAGCAGCGAGCAACAGTCAATATAAAGTCGCAGAAGCGAGTCGGACTCCGAATCGCTCTGGGTATTTTTCTGTGTTCTCGTTGTTCTGTTGTTCTAATAGTTGACCGAGCCCATGATTCTCAGGACTGGTCGCCTGGTTTCTTCCCGTTCTCGACAGGTGACGAAACGCATCGATCTGTAAGTGTGCGCTGCCGCCCGATCGAGTCGGCCAGCGAACGAACGGACGAAAGATAGATTCCAAAAGACAGAAGACCATGGCCTCACAAGGAGACGCACGGTCGAATCGACAAACGGACGCATAGACCCTGTCTCGGTTGTTCGCTCCAATAATTCAAGCTAGCCACCTACCCAGGCTGTCTGCATGTTCTCTTGATTTTTTTTTTCTCGAGGTTTGGCGTCTCATTCCACTTCATGACTTTTTTTACGGGGGTGTGCATCCGCAAATCTGTCGTCGACCGAGTCTGTCGCGTTCGTCGCTGCTTCCGTCGTCGCAGCTTGACTGCTTTTGTCGGCGTGTCATCGCAATTTCATCCGCGCGTTGTTGTGCGAGGCACACATCGTGAAACAATCGTTCTTCGCGGAATTGCATTCGATGAGGCCGACCGGACAGACGACAGAATGCACGGCCGCTGGGGAACTTCACCACCGAGAGGAGCCGTTATAAAATTACGATCGACAGGAAAAACTCGTTTTCCTTAGTCGGAGTCCTCGTGTCGTAGTTTTTTCCTGAGTTCCCCTTGTCCGCAAAAACGGGCGAACATCATTCATATCAGGTTCCCCCGGTTCATCATTCTTGCGATTTCCAATTCTTTTCTCGGTTCTTCGACATGGCTCTGCGCCGATCACAATGCGACATCCCGACATCTGCACAGAGTTTTCATAATTCCGAATGTGTCATTCCTCCGCTGATTCCGTTAACACGGAACTTCACCAAGGTTTTCCCACGACTGCAGAGCTCAATCCTGGAGCCAAGCTGCTTCAATTTTTTCCTTCTCCGGAGGAAAAACTTAGTCCTTCGTGTTGAACTCTCCTGAGTTTGTTCGAGCAAGGGCATGGCGATCGACAACCCGTCGTGTGTTGTGATGCTGTTTGCCTCGGCTCTCCTGGTGGAGAGCAAGTGTAGAGATCCAGTTCGAATGTTCTTGAGACAGACCAAGTGCGAAAAACTTTTCAAACAACAGGGAGATATTTTCAACTATTCAAGGGAGCTCAACTACGTCCGCGATGTTCGCCTGTTCTCCATGCAGAGGACCCACTCGAGCCACGGGGGTTTCGCGCACTGGCCACGGTTACGAAAGTGCGGTCGCAGAGCAGCTCCAATTATTCGACACAAGGGATTCTCAAACGTCGAGAAACCCTCCTCCGAGCTGGGGGTCAAAAACCGGGGAGAGACATTGGCAGCATAGTTGCTGAACAAAGTCGGGGGCTTCATATCACGCGGGTTGAATTGCACGGCTGACTGATCGTAGTCAAGAATGAAAGCTACACCGCTTCCAAAAGCGTCATTTTGACCCGTGTTTCCAAATTCCTAAGCAGCCTGCATGGAATCACAACAACCAATCCTAATTCGTGTTGGAGCATCCAGTGCGGAAGCTTTCAGTGGTATTGTTTAACCCCGTAGGATTCGGCCAATGTGCTCCGTTGTGTTTTTTTGTTCACTAGAAGACACTTCAACGGCTCGCAGTCGAGTGCTCCGGTGTGCGAGCGGTCGGGGTGCGTCCCAAAATAAGCCGCGGAATCGGCACATTGCACTATTCCGTGATATGATTCGGAGCCCGACATGACTCTGAAATTATCTGAAAATAAAACGGGTTAACAAGGTTGCGGAACATATCTCAACAAACATACCCTGTGCGCTCGCCGCCGCGAGAAGCAGCAACGTGAGGCGGTTTAATAGCGCCATGGCTTCGATACCTCATCACCTCGTTCCCCACGGAGTCACCGAGGTAACATCTGAAAAGGAGGATGATTCAATGAATATCTCGATTTCCTGCGACGTTCTCACACCGATTCACGGCCAAGCTCATCGGAACGCCTTCATGACTGGAAGAAACAGGATAAGAATGGATGCTATGTCATTCCTCAGCGAGCATTTCCGCTCGGGAGCTCTATTGAATATTCCGAGATTCCGGGGAGGAAACAACAACATTAACAGCTATCATCTTCATAAAACTCTCGAGAGAACGGATCATCACTCCGATGGAGGCGATTGAACTCGGAAAAACTTGATCACAGCCATCGCAGTCCGCCGCGATTGCATGTGGTGGAGCGACTACTCGCGTCAGGACGAATCTTCAAACAACACCACACTTCTGAGGCCGGACTCCTCAAGCGCGCGACTGCTCCGCCGCACACCGTAGCCGAGACCGAGATGTCACAAATTATTGTAGTTTGTGAATCCAATCTGGATTCGTTCCGTGCGGACTCCGAAAAACCTATGTTGCATAACCCAAGTCGATAACCGCACGCCGCAGGAATCAGCGCCACCATTACAGACTGGGGTCGATGTCACCTTTGTCACCGGCTCATGCGGCACCGCTCGGATGCAGCCACTGACTGCGCGACCAACTCTATTCTGTCTACATAGAGCTCGGGCGACCCGACGAATCACCAAACCAGCGAACGTTCCTCATCGCAAGACGCGAAGAAGAACTTCAATCATTTGTCATCACCCGCGACTCGTTCTCTTTCTGGACGACGGCATGAGTGATTTTCGTCTTTTTTCCCTTCACTTTCCTCTGATTTCCCTCTTCGACCAGAAGTGCTGAATCCTGAGCTGCTCACTGATGAAGATTCGCTCGGTGAAATTCGCGGATTCGACCACGTTTTTCCCAGACAGGTCGAGCCTTCGATTGGGGTCCGGTTCTGCCTCAGTACTGGGCGCAACAAAAACCTGTCGGCGCGGAGAACACGCGTTCCGAGAAAAAAACTCAGTGTGTGCGATCCGAATAAGCGGATGCGACCGGTCAACCTTGATCCGATGGCAAGACAAACCATCTTGTACGCTACGTTCTTCGACCGAGTTTCCTATGAACGAAAGGTTTTCGGAAGCACGGAGGGCTCATGTCGAGGGAAATCGGTCATTCATTTACATGAAAACAAAAGTCCCCCGGGGCGAATTTCCATCGGTAGCCTCGCTTGAAGCCGGACGAGCACTTCACTCGACGCGATGGTGTTGAAGAACATGAATACGACGACGAGAACGTTCTCATCACTCATCCCGCATGAAATGGACATTTCAGCAGAAGTGTCATCGTTCCGAGATGAAAGCGCTCCACCAGGCGAGGAGTCAGCCCGCTGGTTCGCAAGCTTCTTGCGGCGATCCAACAACACCCTCATAGAAAGAACCTCATTTCGACAAATACCTCCTCAGTTTTCTCTGTTCTACTTTCCAGAAATATTATTACTTAGTCCGGCGGCAGCCATATAGAAGCCAAAAGGCTTGGTTTGCTGGTGCGCCGACCAGACGAACGGACCGGCCAGTTGAGTTGATCGAGTCACGCAACACGCTACTTGTGGCTCCGTCCAACTTGGCTTAAGATGACCGTTAGAAACGGTTCCTCGCGATGCTTCGTTCGGCCGCGCGCGCTACTGACAACCGAAGAGTAAGGAGCGAGTAGATCAACGAGGTTTCAGATCATCCCATCCTGCTGAGATCCTCTTCAACTGCGGTCGAAGGACGAGTTCCACGACAGAACCTGTTCGATCTCCTAGTTCAGACGGATGATTGGGAAGACTGAAATTGGTGGACTCCCACCAATTGGAGTCCCACTATTTCATGAGGGAGTGACAGTTCTTGAGAAGCTTGATGCTTGGCCATCGCTTTAACATTCAATGAAGCCGAGCGGGAGGTTTGTACGGGAGTTCGAAGAATGTTGTTGGTTCTGTCGCCAAGATGCTCCGATGAACAGAGATAAAATGAAAACCATGAGCGTCGTTTCCAGAAGAATCCCGCGGGATACTAGCGACTCAAGAAGGAATGGTTTCACGCATGTTCCGGAGGAGAAATTATCCCGAGTTAACTGCGAAGACTCTTGACCAACATTTCATAATGTAAATTCTTCACGCAACTTTTTCCAGAACATGGCTTCTGGCGTTACCTTTTCCTTCATTTCCATAACTCTTCCAGGAGGGCTCGATTGATCAACGTGATTAAGTGCTCGGCCGAAACAGAGTCTTTCATTTTTTCGGCTTCTCGAGAGGAATACGAGTCCACGACTACGAAGGGATCCCGGAAGCACCAGTTCGGCTTCTGCACTGACCAGCAGACGTCGAGGTAAACGAGGGTCATCTCTCGAACTCGAGGGCGAACCCTGCCTCCGCTCAAGCCTCGGCTCGGTAGCAGATGAGTAGCTCATGATCGGCCGCGAGATCAGCAGTTTATTGATCGAGCATAGAATTCTTGATTGCGTGATTGCGAGGATATCGCTCTTTCGCGGCATTGTTTCAAGAGGGCAAGCTTCAGTGTCACTTTCAGCTGACCTTTGCGTTAGCCGCGGCCGTTCGAGTGGCTCGGACTGCTGCAGTGAGTGGGTGAATTACTGCCGGTGTGGACATCATCAAAGGGATGGCAATTGAGTAATCGCTGTTGAAGGTGAAGCATACGTGATTGAGACGGAGTCGAAGGCTCTGATCGACATTGCTAAGTGGAAGCAACAACGCAGCAATCTTGACCCGCGCGTCAAAGCTTCTCGGGCGGTCAGCAAACATTTTGCGTTCTTTGGGGCCGTATATTCGGGCCAAACTGGTCCACGCGCCCAGCCCGACGGGAAGTTCAATTGACACTCGCTGATACGCGGCCGCTCTTCTGTCTTTCGGGCTCTCGCTTGGTGGTCGTCTCTCTCTCTCTCTCTCTTTCGTTCTCCATCCACAGATGGACAGCTCTTCTGTTGGAGCTGCTATGCAGCTGTCTGTGAAGCGTTCAATTCGGAGCCACCCTTGGACATTCAGAGAGACATTCTGATCCGTCATTCTGCGGTAACGAGATCATCATTTTGTTGCCGAGTGCTGTAGTAGGGTCGCACGCCACGAACACATGCTCGTGTGACCTCAGTCTCGAGCTCGCATCGGTTCGTGGGCGCTCGATAGCAGAGGCCAACCTCGTCGGAACGCTTCGCTGAGGCGAATGTCGAAGAAAATTCCCAGTAATCGTATCGCCACAGTTTCCGAGGCTAACCCGGGCTGGTCAACAGGCTCAGCCGCGAGCTCGGGCTTCGGGTATCCCATTGTTCTGCATACTCCCAGGAACCGGAACATTCTCTTCCACGAAATAAAATTCCCTGTTATAAAGGCGCTTGCTCTGTTTTCGATACGCCGCAGTTAACTTTCCTCATTCCAGCAGCACGATCGCCACAAAGCATCTAGAACAACTGTTTGAATCTTCTTATGACATCTATTCCAGTTCGCTCGAAACGCTTCATCGTTCCGTCGCAACGTTTCGCACCGTCATCCAATTCCATGTTTGATAGTAAGACGGCTTGTCAGCGACACAGATGGACAGCGTTCCTTATAAATGTCGAGCCAGAATCTCAGGGCTCCTGGATGCCTGTAATCTTTGCATCGGTTTTGAATAGCAACGGATATCGAACAAGTTTCGTGCCCGCTATTCTTCCGAATCCCTCCTCCAACATTTAGATCGAGCGACAATTCGCCGCAATCCGGGCGGTTCAAAAAGGAAAACGCTGCGACTGAAGTCAACCAGCTCGGGCGACCATGGGGACCTGAATGGGATCGCGCTCGAACGCGTCTGCGGTGCGGTCTGTGACAATAACCGTAATAAGCGGGTATGGGCAGCGAGGTACGGACTCTATTCCCCGCGGGGCAGACTTGGAGCCGACAAAACTCATTATGAACACACCAAAGAAATGTCAAGAATTAAACTGAAATGTTCACCGCACTCACTCCTGAAGCCTTCTTTCGCCGCTTTTCTTTTCGCTTTGCCACCCGATTCCGAGAGGCAGCGGAAAACCACTTTCAACCACTTGGCTATCCCCGCGAGAGAATAGAACGCACAAAAGTGAACGACTTGTGATGAACGAGAAAGGAAAAATGGAGCGTTCGGTTGACAATCTTCCAAGTTGCCGCAGTCGCGAAGTACGATATTTACACAGCTCAGCGGAAATTTTTGAACCTCATCCCCGCTCGTCGATGGAATTTCAAGAGAGCCTGATCTGTCAACGTCGGCATCGGTGGAATCATTCACTTTAGCACGTTCGCCGACTACGCTCGGTGGCGTCGTCGACAGTCCGGGAAGAGATGCTCATTGCGGCAGATCACTGAAAATTACCGTAAGCGAAAGAGAACCGAGGTCGAAGTATCCAAATGCGTGCCGTCTGTGACACCCCGGGAACTATTCGGTTGTGGCTCATCGTTTTCACAGCCGGGGGAAGCTCCAGGTGGAGTTCTACCGCTGATGGTGAGCTAACGCCTCGGGAAAGCCCTCTCTCCATCTCAGCTGAGCTAACTTTCCCCTAGTTTTCGGCAGGACGAGTGAGTCTAGCCGGTCCGGTCTCGGTTTTACGGGAGGTTGACACCGCGATGTGAGACGCCCGAACCAGGAGGAGTTCCAGGTGATCTCCTGAGTCGGTCACCCGAACCGACGCCGGATAAACACATCAACTGAATACAATATCATACGTCTATATATTTTATGATATTCATCATGGTTCCTATGGATGGATTTATCCATACAACAAATGATAAATCCCTCTCGTATCAGGGGCAATATCCCTCAGACGAGTCTTCGCGTGCCCTCTCCCCACCGCCCAAGTACCTCATTCTACCTCCTCGATTTGCACGATCCTTTTTTCTCTCTTATAAATGTGAGCTGTATGTCGCACCGAAGTGATACTCGCTTCAAGTAGCCAGTTGTACTGATTGAGTCCTGGAACGACGGGAGCGATAAATATGACGGATCATGAGTTTCGCTCCGGTAACCCGGAGGCTGGCAGGTAGACTCAGCTGTTGGGCGACTTTTGTCGGCTCTCCAATTTCTGGATCCACGTGCGCAGATTCGTCCAAGGATTTGTTGGCACTTCAACGCTCACGTGGAACGTTTTGTCAATACTTTCAGATACGGAAGCATTTTCAAACTGACCCAGACAGCTCGCATAATATCACTCTCAACAACCGGCCTGTCCATGAAGACTGGAGGATGAGTCCTCGTGGAGCCGCTTGTCTCTTCGCCCGTGGTCGCCATCGCGGATGATGGGGCCGCGGCTACTGTTGCCCGTGATGTTCGTGGCGGTGGACCCACTGGTGGTTCTGATGAATCAGCGAGTCGGACGCGCTCCGGTGGACACAGACCGGCGCGAACCATGAACAGACTTGAACTTAGCTTTGCTGTTCGAGGCTTAATGCCGTGTCCAGAGGGGCCCGAACTTCCTGTCGCTTTAATACCGAAGCCTCCCACAGCAGAGGCAAGCGCTATCACGCCGCCGCCGGGGACCGCGCAATTGCCCAGAAGTTCTTTCATTCGATGGAGCGAGCACTTTTCTCCTCTACAACCAGACCCCGGAGTCACCCTTCCGAGGACCATGGCAGAACGCAGCCCTCTTCATTTTAGGTGTTTCTCCATTGAAGAACAGCAGCAGGTTAGATGCTGGGGAGAATCGAAAAAAAAGACAACTCCTCCAACTGACTTCAACGCTTCCATGCCAAGCATCCGCATCAGTGAATTGTCTTCATTTCGCATGCCTCTCATCAAGCTTTCTGAGAATGTAATTCATCCCACCCGTAATGAGACGGAACCGTGAACTGGATCGGTTACGAGTTGTCAGCGGATCAAGATGTCATTTTTCCGTCGATTCATTGATTCCGTCGAAGGGCGCAAATTCAATTCAAATCGAGCGGCTCAAAACGTGATCGTCGCATCGATTTATCGTATCATATCCACGATTGGCTGATGAGGGGCTTTGTGCGCAGAAAAAAATAACAATTTGGATGATTTACCCGCCGAGTTTCCGTGGGTTGTTGGATTACTGCAATGACAATGTGGCGGATGCAATTGTGACTTCGATTCCCTCCTGGATGGATTCCCGAATAGACGAGTCGTGGTTCGTTATGCAATGTTTGAGGAAATAGGAGCCGTTTTTCCTTATCGTTCACTCTCAAATGATGTTGTCGTGTTGTTTTTTCATTCCGTTGTTGTTCATCTTCTTTTTATTCTCTGTCGATCAATGTCCGCAGACACGATCCCACTCAAGCCCTCCACGAATGGCCAAGTCGTGCGGACGGAAGCGATACTTTCGATGTCGATCACAGTCATGTATTCATTCGTCTTCGCGTAATGAATGATTGAAAGCACGGAAAAGGAACACGGGGTGAACTTTGAAGTGAAACATCTAGGGCAAGATGGATGCCTCGAGCTTCTATCGAGAAATATTGGTCCACTGTGGTATTAGGGCGACCCGCCGCGGGACGGAAAGGGAGTACATCAACCCAGTCAGGGGTTGTGTCTATCGCAACTCTCGGGGGCCAGCTGCGGGAAGATATTTCCTCCGGTGACATACTCCGTGTTCGCGGTTCCTCCCTGGGCTTCCCAACGCAAGAACGCTAATGGCAATTGAAAGTAAACAAAGATCTCCAACGGAGCACTGGGTATTCCCGTATGTAATCGGTTCAGCCACGGAACGCTCGCCGGTGAGGGACACAGGTTTCGTCAGTGACTCGCTTTCCCGGCCGATCATCATCGTTGGAGAAAGCGGCTCCATTTCGGAGATCCGTGCAATAGATGCAAAACACATTGCGTGCCGAAGACGCTTCTGCGTCGACTCCTGGCTCGGATCCCGCTTGATTCTGCGTTGAGGTCAGCTGCTTCGGAGAGAGTCCGAGCTATCCCGCCGAACGGAAGATTGACCGACCGCAAGGGAGCCCGGAACGCGAGCACGAAGTCAGTTGTCGGCGTTTCGAGGGAACGCCCTTCTTAACGCTAACAGACAATGGCCATCAGAAGAAGTTGGCTCGATTATTTAGGCCACACAGTCCAATAGATGCGAGCGCGCTCGCGGACGAGACTTCATTATTATTGATTGTGACTGTGTCTTCAGTTGGTCGCTTGCTCGATGGGTCGGACAGAGCACTCGTGCTAGTCATGGCTGATCACTGCCGATCGCTGCCGCAGCTCATGTGGATCTTCTTCAATCATGCGATCACGGTCGTCGATTTATTTGAGCGTTGGCCGAAAACAACAGGGTCGGGCCGGGCTTCGAAACTCGGGTCGTCCACAACTTTGAGCCGGTTTCGTCCAGGCCCCGGGGCTTCCTCGCGCTGGACTCTGGGAAGTGCTGGCCAGCCAGAACTTCAATGCCAAGGAGAGTATTCCATCCGCTGGGGTAGCGGAGGTTGATATTCGATGCTCATGGACTGAAAGCGGCTCGCAGCGAGCGGTCTGACTCAATCGGTAGTGCGGAGACGAGGGGATTCTGAATGACTCCCTCACCGGAGTGGCTTTCCCAGCCGCGGATCGAAACGGGGCCCACCGAACAACAACGGCGTTGCCGAAAATTACTGACGAGAGAAAAAAATAAGTGGAACCGCTTCCGCTCCTGGTTTGGGCATTCGGTAATTAGAGCCAAAAGGACAAAGTGACTGACTCACTCACTCGTCCGACAGTCGCCCGACTCAGCCGGTCGGTTTGTCGAACCCGTTAAGCCGGGGGAAAATGAAAAGTTATTGTGTTGCCACATTCTAGGTCCTACACTCTGAATGAACGGGAACCTCATTGCTCTGCGCGCAGGTCGCTGAACGAGCTGCTCTGACTCCAGCTTTTGCATCTGCCCGGTGCTGTCGGTGTTAGTGCTCTTGGCTTGGTCACCTACGAGCCCAGCCGGTGGCCGCATAGCCAGTCAAACAACCGGCGGGCCCGCTCTCCCGCTCGGCCAGCCACGGACCACGCTGGCTACAAAACCCTTCTACTTCAACAACGCGGCTCTCGCCGGAGCCGAAATCGTTCACTTCAGCTCACTGGTGAACACTCACGAACACCGACACTGCAAATTCTTTATTTTTCGCTTCTTCTGTGAGAATCGCGAAGTGTTCGGACGCTCGCTGACTGCCTGGCAGGGAAGCATCGACGGCTGTCACAAATCGCTTGAATCGGACGCGGGCGAGCTACCGTTTATCCGGCAAATCATGCGGGAACATGCGAACTGACAAATGTTTTGTGATTATTCGAGAACCAACATCAGAGTACTCGGTTCTTGGAGCTCGCGTTCCGGTCAAGTTCTCTTGCAGTCAAAAGCTCGTTAGGCGTCCGGTCATATTGATACTGCCAGGGTGTTCCATTTGATAATCTTCAGAGAGGGATCGATTGATTCCTGGACCCGTATGACGGTTCCAACTCATTGATGCTTTCGGAACAGTTGGAGCATATTATGATTCTGTCGGGTCGTCAGCCTCTCCGAATCTCGACCAAAAACAGTTCGTGCACCGGGGTGGGGTTCCGTCTGAGATTCGTCGGAGAGCGCGCTCACTGACTCACAGTTTCATTGTTGGAACGCGCACTTAACACACTTGGCCCATCTCCCGGTTGGAGACTGCAGTCCGAACGCAGCACCAAGGCCACGGGATAACGATCGGTGTTGATCCTCGACGATATCAAGAGTGCTGCCATGCCATACTGGGCAATCGGAGTCGAGGCCATGTAACGGTCGGTAACGCCTCAACCGCCATGGAATCATAAGTGTACTCACGGGACACACAATGGCAGGATGCAAGCGGCCAGAAAATTAGAACGACGGTGGTCTAGAAAAATGCAGAACATCGAGCGGGTCCTTGAAGATGAGCTGCTTTCAATGAGACAAACCGAGGGAGGGAGGAGAGAGACAAAGCAGTTTTATTTTCGAAGCGTTCCTCGATACGACAATATCTCCCTTGACACTGACAGAAGATGAAGCCTCAGTGTCTTCGTGCGGCTGTTGTGGTTCTGCTTTTCAGTCTCTTCATTTGTTTTACAGTTTCGTGGACAAGTTCCGCAAAGATTAACCTTGATCTTCACCCACGCTCAGGTGAAAGCGTGCGCGCATCCTACAATCAGGACTTCTCGGTGAACTGACCGCCTGCTCGTTTGTTTGCCCGACAGCCGCTGGCTTGCGCGGTCGAAGGAACGAAATGACGAGCTCGCAGACCGACGATTTTCTTGCAATGATGAAAGTACAATCAGCCGAGGATGATCGATGGTAGTCGGTAACAACGTTTATGGTTTCGTTCGACTTTGATGATTTTTGTATATCTTCGTCCGCCCGCTTGCTCTCACTGAACTCCGCAGTTCTGACGCCATCGGCTCTCGGAGCGACCTCGCGATCGCTCGAACTCGGAGTCTGAGCGCGGTCTGACTACGACAGGCTCCTTGAGTTCAGACAGAGAGGAGCTCGGGCGGATGCTGCAATTGAAAACATGTTCTCCTGATCGGAGTACTCCGCTGCCACGGAAGTACGTGATGGGCAGACTTCTCCGACGGGACGCGGAGCTACTTGTCAGGATAGAGCTCCAAGAGCCTGTCTAGTTTCGCATCTGAGCTCGAACGTGCCTGTGTTCGACAGAACACTGACGTGCACAAATTCCGCTTCGAAACACGGTGTGCTCGGAACACAGTTCTTTCAGGATTCCGCCTACGTTCTCCTCACCTAGCACATTGAACTTGGAACGGATCGGGGCTCTGTAGGATGAATAATTCATAGGTTGTACGGCCGTATGAGCTTTTACATCACGGTCATGCTGGTCAATCGGGTGATGAACTGTTGTCCCAATGATCTGATAAGATATTCCGTTGAGTAACGCAATCCATTGTCAGATCCTGCTAGGAAGTCGCAAGAGCGGCTTGTGGTGAGGTGCCACGTCGACACAATGCACAGTTAGGCGCCGAGCTCTCCTTTCAACGAATCCAATTTTACCAAGACTGAACTGGTTGTGGTGCTTGAGGCCAAGGTTGCGCCGGAAAGCTGAGCCACCGGAGGGGGAGCGGTGCTTAGGAGACGTTCTGGTCCTCAACCTCGAATGAACGTCGGAAGCTTCCACGGTAGGCGTCCGCTTCTTATCTTTGGAGGGAATCGCCAGCCCGCCCACAAACAACACGGCAGCTGTCTCTGTTATCGGACTCTCCAACTCGTTGAATGGCTAGTTGGTCGACTCGAAGGGTTTCCAATGTGAAGTGCTTTCAACAACCGACTTCAACAACCAGATATTTAAATATATTTCCATCCACTCATTCACTCCGACTGAATGATCTCTGACCTCTGCTCACACCGACGCGATGCTCGCTTGGCTCGAAGATTGTTGGCGGTGGACAACGAGTTAACAAACGATTCGAATATAACAAAAAAAAAAAGACGGCGACGAAGTCGAAGCGAGGAGAACTGACGAGAACACAACGCACAACTCTGGCGAAGAACTCTGGCGGAAGATTCAATTCATTTGGCGTCGTCGCTGCCACTATAGTCGTCGTCGTCGTCGTTGCCGCCGCCACCACCACTGCCAAAAACCAGGCGCGGAGTCGTTTGGGGACAGACAGGACACGACGGAAAGAGGCAACGAGCAGGGAATCTGTTGAATTTTATGAGCATTCTTATTCCTCAGTCATGTCGCCACCTCCGCCATCGCCGTCAGGGCCCAGCATGATGGCAACAACGAGAACGAGCATCACCCGAGAGTTCGCCATAACTCACTCGGGCTACGCGCCTGACAGCCGCGAAAGGTCGTGAAGACATAGCCGCGATCGCACTCAAACGCGGGTATGGGCCTCAACCGGTAGGCCCAGGAGCGAGTCCTTGTCTTGCCTCTGTAAGTTAGTTGCCGATTATACCTGGCCCTGCACAAGTGACTTTCTCAGCAGCGGCGTGGAGGGAACTTGGCCCTGTGGTAAGCAGAAGATTAAGAATCAGAGAAAAAACTCTGAGCAGCGTCCGCGACCAGAGTTCTGCACTGTGCGTTGTAGGAGGAGGAGGAACGGCAGCGGATGCGCGCGGAGTCATCGTGTGTAAGCGCGTGTGTGTGCCTGTTGTAGGAGTTGAGTGACCTCACTTAATTGGGCAACGTTCCGGACAGCGAGTGCCCAGCCCCACTGAGCGCACAGCGCCGACCGATAGCGTTCCGCCGATAAAGAACAAACTATTTCGTTACGATGCTTACAAGCTCAGAATTCCCGCATCAACGGGTGAGACTTACTCTGTCAGCGGAACCCCTCATGGATCCGACTCCGATAATACTGTCCGTCAACCGTCGTTCGGATACTTCTATCAAACTTCCGCCGAGTGTCATGTCTGTCGTCTTTGTACTTCACTACCAGGTTTGATTGAGTCGATTATCATTGACGGAGGGATGAGAACGAGCCACGCAAAACGATAAAACAACGGAGGAAGGGACTCTTGCACGAAGAAAAGCAAGAACAAAGTAGCGGCAAGCCGAAATCATCGTGTTCCGTTGTAAAATCTATCTGATTTGAAACAAAGTGCCGATGGACAATGTGCGTTGTCTTCCGGCGCGGCGAATTTGGGCAGCTCTATCGGCTGCACCAACAACAACGACTCTAAGTGAATTTGACGACGAGTCCCCGGAACAAATTCGAAACGTCTTCAGCAAGAGCTGCATCTACATGCTTGAACCGCAGATACCCTTGCAACAAAGACCCAAGGACCACGTGCCAGTCTGCGACGAGTTGATCGAAGTCCCAGACGCAGGGCGACCAAGATCCGACAGCCTCCGACGAAGATTCCGTTCTTCTCCCCGTTGAGAAATTGCTCCGGATCTGGGTTTCGCGCCGCGGCTTCAGCCCGACCAGTTACTGCAGCGGCTGAAGTGACAGTAACTGATCTCGTTTCCGCTTTCAAACGCTTCGACGTTCGACTGTTCTTTCCTTCATCCTTGTCCACAGAACTCAATCCCGTTCGGAGCAGAGAATACGATTCCGAAGGAGGAAGGAGAAACTCGGCATCGTTTCCCGACTCTTCCGGCAACGAGCTCGTGTGAGCCTTTGTTTGCTTCGCCAGGCTCGTGCAAGAATAGCAGCTCAAAACTCAGCTCTCGTCTGCAGGGAGAGATGAGGTACCTGGAGCGTATCACAAACAACCGCTGCATTCTCGCGAGTTCCGACCCACTGTGAGTCCACTCCGGAGCTGACACAGAGAGAGAGAGAGAGAGCGAATCCGCAGACTCAGAGAGAACAGGAAAAGTTTCGGCTTCCAGGTGCTTCGGAATTTCGTTCCAGGATCGAGTGCGGTTCCTCTTGTCATGGAATCTTCGGAGCTTCGGCAACGCGTGGTGAATTCACTGCGGTTCAAGATCACCCCGGCGCATCCAAGGCTGTGTCCCTCCAACAATAGAGTCTCCGCTTTTGAAAAGAAATTGTTTGGCTCATCAGCGCAGGCGTCGTAAAGCAAGCAACGCAGTAAGTGCATTATCGAGAGAATGCATCGCGTTACGAAGTGTCACTGACATGACGGGACCGCGGGGACGAAGGGTCGAAGAGATCCGCTCCCTCAAACAACCGACCACGTAGTGGTTCGTGGAAGCTGGGCGACACCCTCCAGGTAGGTCCACATCGCGTGGAGCCCTACAGGTTGAACAACCCAGTTGGTCGCTCAGGCCTGACAAATCCGAAGCGACTGAACCTTACACGATGCACGCTCTCATTCACTTCGCTGGCGACAAGGTAACTGCAGCGAGCCTGACGCGCAATCCTACTTATCCAGATGAGAAACAGAACTGGGTTGCTGAAATCGAACGAGCCGGGTAGCTATGGTCTCGTCACACGTAGATATTCAACGGCCGTCTGACCAGGGAACGATTTCGCTCTCTGCCGCGAGTGCCGAAACGTTGCACGGAGCATTCATGTAAATCCTGCCCGGGCATGAACTCTCACCAGAGGTCAGTGCTCACGTTGATCGACCGAGGGGATCGTCGCGGGATCCGTTTCGTTAGCCGTCTTGATGGATAATTCGGCGTCACTCGTGAGGAGAGAAGCGGCGGAGAGAACAGGAAGGAAAGCCAACCAGAAAAAAACAAACCCTGATGACAGTACAACGCCCTCAAAAAGGCAGTCGCGGAACATGCTCAAAGAATATCTACCAGACGCGACGAATGAATGCCGTCTGGTCAGTTGTGGGTGTGTGGATTCTGCCTAGAAGAGGTTCAATGAGCTCTTCAAAATAGATCCAATGGCTTTCGGATGGCTATGAAAAGGAAAAAAAGGTGCTTGCCATTGTCTCTTCGATCGCGCAGAAATAAAGGCTCATTTTGAATGGGCGTGTGAGCTGACTGCCTGAACGCTGTCGGAGTCGATGTCGACTTCGTCGCCGCGTACGAAGTCTCAATTTTTTTATTCAGTATAGCATTCTACACGTATGTCACCGGTCATAACGCCTCCCGTCGCTCCCCCACACGCACTTTCGCTTTCTTCTCGCGGCGATTGTATGCTAATGGGTTGAAAGAATCCAAACTCCATTTGGTAGCGTTTCCGCTCGTCACTCCCAGGTTGCGTGTCATTTATATAGATTTAGAATTCCGGCAACGCTCAAGAGCTGTTTGCGAGCGCACCGCAGGAGGGGGATGGTATGAGCTTCCAAATCCGCCATGGACGCGTGCCACAATGATTGCAAGATCATCGGCCACCTCTCAGGCCAAGCGATCCTCTTCTCCCCCCTCGCGGATCCAACAGGATGGAAAAGGATCGCAGGCTCTCCGAAATTTCGAGTCTTGGCTGATTGAAACCGGCCGAACTAACCGGGAGCTTGCCAATCAGATGCGGCAGCCGTCGAGGTATGCACAAACTTTCCGCTCACATTGACAGAGAACCGTAAACGGCAGAGACTTCAGAAGTTCTGACAGCCGAAGCTTTCGATGCGTCGTTTTCCGTGGATTTGTCTGTCTGGCGCATTTTCGCGACCCGGCATCGGCGACTTGATGTTTGGATAGTGGATGAGGTGGCGGGGCTCGGAGTGGGAATACAGCTCAAATTCATTTCCGAAATGGAGAAGATTTCGCGACGTAGCGGGACAGAATGATGAACGGAGCTCCGCAGGCAAGTAAGAAATAGAACTTTGAATGATCCGAACTTGTTTGATGGGCGGTCAACGATTCTCTAAACGTGAGCGGGACTTTTTCTCGAAACGGCTCATTCCGCTCTAGAATCGAAACGTATTTCACCTTTCATTCCGTAGCCGGAAAAGCGAGCACACGCCAGGTTAGCATTCAATCTGGCTAGCGAGCGGGCGGGCGGGCGCGCAGACGAGCGACCGCTCGGTGTCGTCCACTCAGGAGGAGGGGCAGTGTACAGATTTTACAGTCGGATCTTAAAGAGAATTGAACAATGTATTGTTCCAGATGATTCGGGTCGTGTTTCCCGTTTGCTTCCTTTCACAACGGTCAGATTATGCTCGTCCGAGGGGGGAAATTTGACACGGAAACAGGAGCCGACGGAAGACAGGAAAATAAGAAGCACAGCTACACGACAAGCATCCGTGCTCATCTCTCAGAACAACAAAGACCACGCCAACAGAGATTCAGATTACTGTCTGATCGGAAAGCTCTCACTGTGGTCAGGTTCCTGATCACTTCCGGATTAGGCTTGCATTAACCACCGATCGACAAGCAGTTTCGATGAGTATGATTCTCTTTAGCTTCTCTTCTCCGAGAACTACCCGTGGGCTTCATCATGGATGAGTAGGAATCGTCCCCCGGATCGATCGCGGATTCTTCCGATTCTCCGCCAAGTTTGGCGACTTCCAACCAGCTGTCGATTTCACGAACGGATCTGTACTTCGGAGAAGAGTTAGAATCCCTCATGACTCGAGCTCAACTTTCATCAGAGACGCTGAACGCGCTCTTGACCACTCGATTCGTTTCACTTCTAGTAGTCGGTACCCCTGGCCGGCTTCTTGCGTCCGGGTACCTATGGTGGTGTTGGTTAATCATGCCGGATCGCAGATTCCACGCCCCCTGTGCCTGATTCCAGCCAGAACATCCGACAGAAAAAGACTTCGGAATTCTCGCGGAAATCAAGCTGACTCCGGTCATCGAAGACACCGATTGTTCAATGCGGGTCGAATTCATAATAATTCTGGGCAGGGCCGCCATCAACATCGACGTCATCATCATCAACTGAACGGGACTCACTTCGAAGAGAGGAAAAGACGGCGCGACTTCGCGCTGGCGTTTCTCTCGAAGAAAGAAAAATAAATAAAACAACCTATTCTTTTTTTTCTTCCTCCCTGCGATTGAATGCGAGAAAACCAGTATGAATGATTCCCTCTTCCAGCGGGAGAAGCTGCCAAATCCAGAAACACCTCCAAATACAGCCGGTCCTGAGGGCGTAGAGCTGATGACAGGCTGCTCTAATGGATGAGTATCACCGAACTGCTGACCTGGAGGATTGCGCCCTCCACGCGGAAACTCCCGAACGTCGGATACGAGCAGAGGGAACGGATACTTCGAATTCCATCAACTACGTGATCGATTGGTCATTCACATCACCCACCGGCCCTCGGGAATTCGTTCTTCCCCGATGCACAGTTCTCATATCCAGAAAGTATCGATGAATCTTAGGTTTGGGTGAAATCAGGACCCCGTGCCATCTGCTGGACGGGGGAGCCTGGTGAAGCTCAACTGAAAGCGACGGTCCTCGTAACAGACGTGCTGGGAGCTAGATGACAATTGTTTGCTTCGGTTTGGGAAGATTTCCGCGATGCCAACGGAAAGAACCCACAGTGTTCCAGGATGATTAAGCGAGCAAAGAAGCGAGTGAGAGTTTCGGATTCGTTTTGTGAAAAGAGCAGCCGGCGTGCGACTCCTTCGGCTGATCCGTTCGCTGGCGGTTCGTGCAGCACACCCGAACACCGTAAGAACGAATCTTAACAGTCGGAGAAAACCGTTGAAGGAACCACACTGAAGTCTTGTTCCATACCTCGGAAAGAACAGAACCGGAATATTTTGCTGGTGTTCTGACTCGGGCGTATGTTTTAGACTGAGCTTCCGCGGACTTTACAGCCGATACTCTGAACGACGAACGAGCTATTGGGACTTCCTTCAGAGATTCATCGTCCGGGTTCTCGAGTTGTCTCTTTTTTTTTTGCGGGCGTGTCTTCTCCGCCCCCGAAGCCGCGTTCCGGATTTTGGGGAGAACTCTATTACGAGGAATGAAACTGCTGCAGATCACGGACACGATTGTGTCTTTACGCTGTACGAAGGAGTCCCGTTAGCCACCGCGTTGCAGCGCTGCGGACGTTAAAGAAGAGTAATTTCCTCGGACCGAAGTGAAGAGGAGAAATGTGAGTCGGGGAGGAAAGAAGAGAAAAAAGGACGAGTTGGGATAAATTGATCAAAAACTCCCCTCGACAGCGCCGCTACCCCGGTTGCCGGAGCTGTAGCGGCGGCAGGGATTGATTTCCGAACAGGAAGAAATTTTCGAAGACATTTCGTAACGATGCCGGTCCATCAATCCTCTGTGTTTTCTTTCTGATCGACAGCGGACGCACAACAAGCCACCGCCGCCGCCGCCACCACAGGTGAACTTCGTCTGCTCCCTCATCTATTTTTTTCGTTTCCCTTCCGCAAAACTACCCGTCATCGGGCGATCGAGCAACATCAGTAGAGCCAGTCCATGGGGAATAAGAAGGGAAAAGGGAAGAAGAAACCTCGCCGAAACGCTGCGTATATATCTGGATGTGGAACGATGTCTAACGACCTCATAAGCAATTCAATTAATCATCGTTCGTCAATGGTCCCCAATCTTCAACGAGGGACTTAGCCGGGGACCGGGATGCGGTGACAAAACCGGGAACTTTGGGCCCGAAATGATAGGCGCATTTTCAGAGCTCTTCTAAGCGCTACTAGCTTAGATTTGAGGCTCTGGCCTGGGTTTTCCCTCCCAAAAATATCGGAGAACCAATGTTTAACTGGAAAATCAGAGAGGACTTCGATATCATCGAAAATGGCGACCAATGGGATGTCAACAGCTGATTGAAGACGTCTCCGCGGCCCGTCAGAAGGTCACGATTCTTCCGATCGGTTCTAATCGCGAGAGGAAGTCGGATACTGAAGTAGCGGCCGCATCACTGCTAACGTTGCGAGGTACTCCGATGGGAATTCCTCTCCGACTCAAATAATCGACAGTCATCGTAATTATGTCTCTTTGAACGAGTTTCGTTGACTTGATAAGACTTCAGAAGCGTCAGATACGTCCGAACACATTGCTATGAGACGGAGCGATTGACGCGCAGTCAGAGCTAGACAAAGGAACCGGACAGGCACCCGGTCCGTGGAACCGGTGTCGACGGCCAGGCTTCGTACGGCTCGTCCGGACTCTTCCTCTCCAAGCCGGCTCTTCGAAGCTATCCGTCACTTCGGATCCCTCATTGGTTCGGCGCTTTGGGTTCTAGCTCTGCATCGCTGTTTTTCGGTGGCGATTCCCGCCCGAATGATATTTTGGTCAGATCACTTCATCTGGCATTTTGACAGACTTGCATCAGTTTTGACTTTGAGTCGACGAAGAAAATTGGAATACAAAAGTAGTCGAGATGGCTGGTAAGGCGAGCATCAGGAGGCGATTGGAGCTTCGTCTACTCTGGCTCTGTGGCTCGTGTCCGGCGCTCATCGTCTCCTGCTCGTCTTGTCACCCGTTGCTCATTCTCGGAGCATTTCATTCCATTTCGCAGCTGGGGAAAGAAGAATAGACTTTCACTTCTCAGTTCCCATCCCTGTCGTGGCCGTCACCATCAGTCCCAACATCAAGGGCCACCAAGACCAGCTCTGGCCCAAGTGTCGCTAGCTTCAATTCCAGCGGACGATAATTAACGAATGTCGTGACAAAGTACTGCGTCGGTCAGTTGAAGTTTGGAGGCAGAAACAAAAAATGAGGATTTGTCACGTCCCACGTGAGGTGTCAGAGGTCTATCCGGAAAAGAAAGTTCTCATCCTGGCAAAACTGGGCCGAAATGCCCGCGTCCTGTTCGAATACCGTCAGCGAGAGATGTTCGGGCTATGATTTTAGTCTCTGTCGTGGTCGTTAAATTGCCCTCCGTCACAATTGTCGGTAATCTGTCAAGTTTTGGGGCGGATTTCCTCGAGCGGCACTGAGGGGTTGTTCTGGACAAACGACCAGAAACGAGCCGAGCGACCAACCAAGCCTCAAATGTGTAGGGATGCAGCGAGATCAGCCACTCGTTGGGTCGGTCAGTCAAGAAAAGGGAACGTTCTTGCTGAATGTCGAGGCTATTCGTGTCGCGGAACTTCGCGATTTCGTTTGTTTACCGGTGGGGCTCGCCGTCATCCGTCCGGGCTCACGCGGAGATTATCTGGCTCCGATAAGATGAGCGGCGCGAGCAACGGAACTGTCGTTTGTGATCGAGAGTTGATTGAAGAGAGCCAACACCAACAATCCTCTTTGTGCTGATAACGAGGCAACTGATGTTTTGAGGAGATCGGCGAACGAGGTTTCAGTCGTACATACCATCCTTCATGCTCGCTGAGGCTCACGCAAGGAATGCCCTAATTAGGAGTACTGCTGTAAACGACATAGGGAATCGACGAACAATCCGAATTAATGGTTCAGTTCACTGGTATTGAAATTCGATTGAAGCCGACGTCAGCCCGCGTCTGGAGAAAACTGCTCGTGCCACCAGAATGGCGCGAGCGAATAGCATGAACGATCCCCTCTCCGTTTGCTGTACATCTTTTCAAAATGAGACGATGCTCCAGGGCTTCTCGTGACTCCCCTGTTCCAGTCCTGTTTCGGGGTCGCCTACTCCATCGAATACGCTGCGCGTTCATTCTCTGTGCTCGCCAATAGGGATTCGATCGCTATCGCACGGAGTAACTCTCCCTGGCGAATGTCCAGGCGTAGGAGCCGTCTCTAGCGTTGTCCCTGCAGGTGTCTTCTCGAGGTGGCTGACATTTAATCGAGTCTGCCGAGGTTTCCGGTCCGCTTGGCAGGGATTCCCACGCGAGCGAACGAACGCCGCATTCCCACCAAACAGTTGTTTCGACTCTTCAAGAACGGACGCCGGTCGCAGAAACGGCAGCACAACAGCACCGGTCGAGGCCCCATGAATCGAGCCGAACTTTCTGTTCCAGGGCAACGTCGGCTTTCGCGCGCACGCTTATCAAAGAGCGCTTCCGCAGGAAAATTAACGTGTCTCCTTCCCCTCCTCGTTCTCTCAATACCACACTTATCCTTTTCTCGCGGTCGGCCCGGGCTCCCGGGTGATGTCATCGCCAGCATCTACCATCCCACCAGTATCTCTGAATGAAGGAAACGGAGGACAGTTCCGGATTCCAGTTGCAGAAGAACCTCCCAGTACTTGTGGAAGCCTGAGCACTGTCCGGTTGCTTCAGAAGATCCCGAGTTTCCTCCGGTCGATGGATACGGGACCAGCGATGACTGTTCACTCCGTCGTAGCTCCTAACCGATCTGCGATTTACATAAACTGCGATGATGCAGTTGACATAAACGGCCGGAATATCATCTGCATCGCTCACGGGAAAGTTGGATTGCGCCGCACCTCTCGGGGAACGAGGAAAATCGATGGCAATCTGAACGTCGCGGCGTCCGCGGCAGCAACAACAATTAATCCTAAATCTCGCAAACGGGTCCCGTTAACCTCGTGAGTCGGGTCCAGTACCGTTCCGAAATTCACTACGTCACGACAAAAGCAGTTCGTGCCGCAGAAGACGAGGGCCTCATCATTCGAAGGAATTACGCTCGCACAAACAGACCCTCCACAACGAGGTATCAGCTACAGCGATATGAGACGATCGGACCGGTGTGGAACACGAGGAAAACGTCGCTTTGTACGACAGGAAACCTCTCCGGTGACTGGATCGCAACCTTAACGACAGCGTACGGAATACCCGCAGAAAATCGTTGTACTTTCGGAAAATTGGAAGGTGGTTCCGCGGCCTAAAGCCGCAGGCGACGGCCGCGACATCTGCAGGGGTGGGGGACAAACACAGTTAGGCATCGAGGGACAATGTTCGCCCCGTGTCTGTCCCCTTGTGTTTCGAAACTCTGCTGCAGCTGCCTCGTCGTTCCCTCGATGTGCGATACTCCCACGCCTCCAGATGTCGTCTGAGCCATTGAAGATAGCAAGAAGATTGTAACATTGAAATCGCTCAATAGATACATTCGACATTCAGTGGTGATGAAGAGGTCATTTGGACCGGACGATTGCTCGACCGTTCACAATGTGCCGGGTGTGGTCGTGCAATTAGGGAAAGCGCGTGGATCCAACACGTTCAAACGCTGAGAATAGAAACACAAACTTTTAAGCATTTTCGTGGCGCCAGCAGTCAGTAAAGGCGATGGGAGTCGCCGGAAGTAGGGTTCCAGCTGGGGGCCGAGCCCAACTCAAACTTGACCTGGGCCTGGTGCAGCGATCCTCAGAAAGTGGGAAGACGAAAAGCAAAAAAGAGTCATTTTTCTGCTCGCTCGGAATGTTGGATCGAAGAGCGTTTTTCAAAGCGTCGCTCATTTTTTTCTGGGAGGTCGAGTTCTTACGTAACCGTTACACTCGTGGGTTACCGCCGACCAGGGTGAGCTATGGAATTCTCTCTGTGCTTGCTCCCACTCGCGCTCCACGGCGTGACCTCTTCCGTTCGTTTAGTTAAACAGAATGTTTGTTGAGCTCATCGACTGCCGTCCTGCTGTCGGCACAGCCACTGCCGCGAGAGCTCATTCCACGAGGACCCTTTGGGTGGAATCATGAAACTCGGAATTCATTAGGGAAAAGTCCAAGTACACATTCGAGATCGTGACGTTTTCAGTCTCCGCACCGTCGGATATTCCAAACTGGGTCGAACTCCACACCACGTGATCGAGCTGTATGAAGTTGTGGATGCAGCCCGAAGTAGATCAAGGATTTCAATCACATACTGCTGTGCTCCTGTAGGCATCTGCTGAGCACCCCACGTGACGACCACGATCACAATTGGTAATGGAAGACCGGGCAGTGACCTTCCCGCTGAGAGCCAAGATTTCATTGGCGGGTCATTCATTCATTTTTGCCTTCGTCCGTTCGTTTGCTCGTCCATTCATCAACGACAGCTGACACAAAAGATGCTTTTGGTAACTTCATCCGAGCAGTGGACGATGCCGCGTATCGTCCAGGATCTAGCTCGTTAGGACCCGGGCGAGGAAGGCGATGAAGGTTCCTCGAGGAGATGCGCCCCTTGGACTCGCAGAAGTTTTAGTTGGGAGAGGTTTCAACGTCCCCGAGTGGAGAGTATTCTTGCTTCTTGGGCCGCGACGGAAACTCTACAAGACCAATGTCTTGAGCTCGGGATAGGATGAAAGGACTCCACAAGATCTCCAGTTTCTGTCGCATCGTTTATACCGTGACCATTCCAATCAAGGGGGGGTCAGTCCAACTTCACCTTGGAGCTCCAACGGTACGACAAGGTGAGATATCGTTGAACGCTGCACAACACTAGAGCCCGAATCGTGAATCCAACGGACAGGATTCTCGTCAAATTCGGCTTCGAAGTAAATTTCCGGTAGGGGCGTAACAGTATGAACTAACCCTTAACCCGGCGCGACTGTTTACTAATCCGATGGTTGCGGTGTGAGGGGGCGTCGGAGGGCTATCACGGAACGCGGCTCGCCGGCTTCCTGACTTTTAATTCAAAGTAGGAATAAGCACACATCCGACTTTACACACAATACTTGAACCATCGGTAACCAACACCATTGCATCGCCAAGCCGCGCTTCTTGCCCAGACATGATGAAGCCTGATGCCCCTTCGTCGGTCTTCAGCTAGGGTTATATCCCTAGCACCGAAACAACGGTTGGAGCATGCTGACAGTTCTCGACGCGGTTATGAGGCATACGATGCTCCTCTCCGGATGCGGAAAATACGATGCTGACGTACGGCAAGTTGTCCTTGCAGATTTTTATCGTCCTGAGGATTTTGTTCACCTTCGTCGTTTTTCAAATGCGTGCTGTCGGATCGTTCATCGACAACGGATTTCCCACAGGCTGTAAAGGAACGGCTGAGGGTTCCGCATGGAAAATTTATTCATACGTCAAAGTCGCGGGAACTTCAACCATGTGTGTGGCTGTGAAAAATTAGCGTCTCACGCAGGAGAACAATACTATCTACTTAAAGCTGGAGTGACACCTTTCACTTAAACGCGCTCCCAGCGCAAAGTCGTTCGCCTTAATCAGAAAGCTGTGCAAACGCTGTTTTCCGGGTTCTCAGAGAAACGAAGAGGAGAACGAGAACAGAGCAACAGACAAGTAGTGGCTTGTCAAACGACTCGAAACGCCTGAACTTTTTTCAGTCCTCAGATGCTCCTCGGGCTGTTCTGCGCCTCGTACGACTCTTGTATTCAAAGCGAGTGTTTTGGCTTTTGAAGCGAGTGCAGGGCGGCCCCGGAACGCTTCTCTTACGACTTGTTGTTTGAAGTCTCCCACGCAAACGCCCATCGTTCATCTCACGTGATTAATCCGTCGGCGATGGATCCGAACCCGATGCCGTTCCCTAGAGCGGAATACAATCGCGCAACCAGAGCTGCGTCTGAACAGAATTTCAATCAGACCACGATTCCCGTCGGTGTCGGTACGGCGAGCACAGCAGAGTTCACGAAACAGAGGGCTCCAACCGATCGTCGAGTCATGTGAATATTGGGTTTCCCTTTGTTCGCAGAACTTGTCCAGGCACAGACGCGCGTTACCTCCGGAGGGTCCGGTCATTGACGGCTCGGAGCATCTTTCGCGCATCAGTGAGCCAACACCAGCCATCAGCGGAGCCATATGCCGTCGTCTTTCGCTCGTATGAGGCAACCGAAGCCGGCGATGAGCCCTCTAGTGTTCGCTCCCAGCCAGTGTGCAAACAAGTTAGCAAACACGTGAGCTGCTTCTGACGACCAGTTCACAGACGACAGCTGTTCTCTCGCTTGATTGGATCACCAGGAGACGCTGCTTTCCCAAATTACCGTTTCACAGAAACTGAGAATATCCTCTGCCGGGAATAGCAGCGCATCGAAGGCGCACTCCCGGCGCTGAGAAGTTCTCAGATGCCAACGTCGGGGGGCTGTTGCTGGATGAACAAACGAGGGAAAGATCGAGCTTGTCCACTCGGCAGCGGCACAAGTCGTTTCAGATCCTTACGTGACGCTGCGACGGAAACGTCACACGAGACCGTAGCCCGGCTACGCGACAGAGTAAATGAATCTGACGAACGAACGGACGAGCTGTCCAGTGGATGGAGCAACGATGGCGAGCGACACGGAAGAGCGGAACGTTGAAACGATGGCGACGTAAACTGAACCGTGATGAGGTGAAACTTCACCCACGAGACATTGTTTTCTGCAAGGAACTCATTGTTTCCGAAACGAAAACTCGATCACTGGCCCAAAATGAGACAGAAGTCGACCTTTGTTCCATGAAACGCGAACGACAACGACCACAACGACTGGGAAAATTATTGTGGGAAACCGTAAGAATATATCATGCGACCGTCGTGGCGTCGGTCGTGTCACCCGCCACACGGGACCGAAGATACACCGAACGAATTAAGTGTCATAGAGCGAGGGGAAAAATTCCGTTGTTCCGTCGACGGTGATCTGGGGACGATCCGATGGCGACATCGACGTCGAGTGTTTCTAATGTTCAAGCCGTCGTTCGATGCGGAAACCGTTTGCCGTCAGTATTCTTGATGTTCTCGGTGGAGAGTGACTTCAATGGATTGTCTTGTTTTGGTTCGATTTTCGAAAATGGATTTGACACTTCCATCGGCTCCGATAGCCGGATCGGTCGAGGAGTGCTTGCGCTTCAATTGTTTCAGTCAAGTCGGCCCAACGTTGGCTGACGTTGATAGTCCACTGCGAACCTGATATCAGCCCTATCAATTCCTCTCCGTGTCGGCTCATCGTTTTCACCTTGAGGCTTGCTGATCGATCGTTCTCAAGTCGTAGATGCCCCACTTCGGAAGCTCCGATATGTAGTACTTCGGATGCATATCGTTTGAGCAGAAAAGTTGAGGACTTCTCCGATCGGGATAGAGGATTGACCACATCAGGGATTCCGGAAACGTTTCGACCGACTCTTCGGAGGCTCACGACCTCTGAGGCGCTTATCCGTGTGAGTTTCTCGGGAGCCGTTTGAAAATTGTATTTGCTCTGCGTTTCAGTGATCGGCACCGTCGGGTTATCCCACTTCATTCCGCAAATTAGGCTCAGCCTCCTGTTGTTCGGGGGGGGGGGGGAGAAGACCCGCGTTGGAACGAGCTCTGGGAGTTGACGGCGGCGCCCTAATATTTGTTCCGTCTTAGTACTATCCTAACGCTTTTGACATTCACGTCGTTTCAGTCCTCACGGAGGAAGAGGAAAGTAAGGAGCCGCGGTAGTCTTCGCTCGCGTAGCGGTAATCGTGAGCCGCCGCCTCATTTGCTCGTTTGCTGGAAATGTTTTCCCCCTTCTAATACCTGGGTTTTTTGTTTGTGAGTTGTAATGAGTGACACTTCTTCGCGAAAGCTTCTCCTCCACGACAGCGGGGTGCGTAACGGCGTCTGCCACAAAAAAGCGAAAGTAATGAATGAACCGGCAGGTTTCATCACACCGGTGATTATTTTTGTTTTATTTTTCTCTTCATTGTGAGAAAACTGTTGCTGATTCAGCTCTCTGTCAGTGAGATGTCACCGTTAGTTCCCAACCTGCGGGTCTCGTGACTCGTCATGTTTTTCGCGAGTCGTACAAATCGGCATAAAGCCATGTCGAGAAGTTCCCTGATTCCGATATCCGCTCCCCGAATCTCAACGATGGAAAGCTTCGTTGCGGGAGACCGTTTCTTTTCTGCGATTTCGTTCTCATTTGGACGATTTAAAAATTTCGGAGAAAGTTTCAGCTCAACTCATATCTAGGGGAATATCAAGTGCTCGATCGTGGTGGCAGAACACAACTTGTTGGAGCCGATCCCCCGCCGTCGTGAACCAACGGAGCACCAACCCCGATTCCCGAATACTCGAATCCAGGCTGATTCGGATTCTCAAAAATCCGAGGAAGAGTTCCAATTTTGGCAGTCGCACTGAGGTGCACGGCGGACCCTTTTTCGATACCCCTGCCTGTCGCGGTGTCTCATCTGCATGAGAATACGCACCGTCTGCTGCTAGGGCGGCACGGGAGGCTAGACTCGCACTTCAAGCGGCGGACCCCCGAGGGCAGATGGTCAGTTTTTCTTTCTTCGGCCGGTTTTCGTTGTGCGCCTCGCCGTCGCAGAAAGAACAGGTGCATGAGAATCAAACGACGAACAACGGCAGCGACGACGAGAATAATACATGCAGCAGCAACGACAGCGTCCGCACGGTCACGAGATATCTCCATGGGAACAAGGCGCGTGAAAATGTTCAGTTGAGGTGGCATTCGAATCCCGGAGACCGGCTCCAGGTTGAAAACCCTGCTCAATATCGTTATTTGGTTTGAAGCGCTGAATTCGAATCCCGGTGCCGCAGCGCGTTCCGATCAGACTGAGCGACCTGTGGAATAACGGTAAGCCAGAGCGAATACACTCACGTTCGCGGCACATTGGTGAATGCAATCCGAGGGGTTCACGATTTCAAATTCCACAAAGCAATGTACGAGACACGTTTATCCTCTCTGATACTTCTGACACTGGCCCCGCGGGACTTTCTCGACGAGATGCGCGGTACAATAAAGTTCGACGCCTCACTGATCGTAATCCTGGGGTGACGAACATGGACTTCTGATTCTGAAGCTGGGGAGTTTCGCGCGGCCGAGCCGAATTCGTGCGTGAGAGGGAAGTTTCGTGTCCCTCTCTCTTCGTTCGGCACTCGGCTTCATTATTCACGGCTACCATGGCGCCCTCTAGACAAGCTGTCAGGAAATGCTGGGTTCGAATCGTCGCTAGACTTTCGCGTTCCTTGAAACTTCGTCTCATAGATAAGGCTTCTGAATGGCGCATTGGGTCCCGGACGGATCTGCGGTGCCTGATTTTCGGATTCTTTCTACGCGAAAATTTCTTAGCTCATGAACGGGCAAGAATATCTAGGTACGCGAAGGAAGACATCGAATCTGTTACCAGGCTCGTATGTTACTTTATTCCCCTCCGTTTCCCGTTTCTGCGGAGAACTCTCCCTCTAAAATGTCGTCTTCGAGGTCCATTTCGGGAACAAACTCTATCACCAAAGTTTCTCCCGCTTCAACGCTCAGCTCGTTCAGTCTGACCTTTTCGTTTTTCAGACGCTCTGAGTTCGTTGAAGTCATGGCCACGTTCCCCACCTCAGGAATCAGCTTGGACAACGTGGTAAGCAAATTTACAGTTTTCCGCTCAGTGGCAAAATTGGAAACAACGATGAATCCTGGATATCCGGGTTCGATCCTCGACATCGAGACCACTGAATCAAGCTCCCGCAGGGAGGTGGAACCCTGGAGCAATGCCGGTTGGCTCTTCCTCAGCTTTGTCGCAGCGCTAAAGACCTGGAAAGTAGACGAAGTTTCTTTGTAGCAATTCTCAGCCTCTACCGATCCGACGATGGAACCAGTTTTTGAAAAGGCAAAGACGAAGTCCTCACCTTGTAGATTGTGGGCGTTCGGTCCTGCTTAAATCGCTGGAGATCGAGCCAGTCCATGGTCCCGGTTTTCGGGTCTGGCATCGGAACTATGTTTCTTGTTTTGGATTCGGAGCTCGTGTCGCGTTTGCCGTATTCATCTCCGTAGTAGACGAAGGTCGTCGAGTCCGATAACAGGTTGAATAGCAAGAGAGCTTCAGCAAGCGAGCGAGGCTCAAAACGGGTCATGAACGGTGACACATTCGCCATTCCGAGCACGAAATTAGCTCTGCACGACGGAGCGCTTCTGTGAATTTCATCTAATGCTGTGTAGAGGTCCCTGCTCATGAAGCTCTGAGGAAGTTTTATCATGTCGTAGTTCAAAATCATGTCCACATGCTTGCAGTGCTCCTCTCTGAGCTGACCGAACTGGGAGCTCGATAAAGCCAGTAAGACGGGCTCCTGGTTGAGGCTTGCGTTCGAGATCGCCTGCTTCCAGCGAGGCATGGCTTCGGAATACTGCGAACTCATGTCGTCGAACTCTTCTAGGATGAAGCCTGCTGCCCCTGCTTGGACCCATTTCCGCAAAATTTTCTCGAGATCGGCTTCAGGCACGAGCGGTAACTTCAGGATCACCTGAAGAATGAAGTAATTATAACATCAGTTCCCGTCGACTCATTGGAGCCCCGCCATGCGAGGTCTTCTTTTCTCCGATTTTGATTCCGAATGCTAAAAACGGTGGTGTACATCCGATTCAAATAAGCCGGGAGGAGCAAATGATGGCGGACCGCTCACTTTTACTTGCGATGCGAGGTGTCCGAAATCGGTATCAAAACCCTGACGAGGTTGAATGGCTGTGAGATCGTTCTTCTCCAAGAGACCTTCAAGAGCGACGGCGCCGATCGAGATTTCGTTTTTGATATATTCGAGTTTATCTATGATGCCGGCCAGGTCGCCAACACCGTCACCGTCCGAATCAGCGAAAGAGTCCACTCGAATCGTATAGATGGGTGACTTTTCGAACCTAGTGAAATAAAGGAAATCGCATTACTACTCTCAGCTCTGCTCGGAACCTGCAGAAGTTTTAGGCATGGCCATCTATTCGACCTCGAATTGGAACAGACGGGAAAATTCCCGGAAGATGCGAACGTAGCTCCGGTTCCGCCGGACATAACAAAGGTTTGAAATCCGATAGACTTTAGGAAACGCACTAAAGAAGCTTCCAAGTGAGATCTTCTGTCGGAAGCTTCAGAGAAACGCATTTGGGGAGCTCATAGTGGGGAAGCCTGAACGTTGGTTTAGTGTTTCCAGGTCCGCGATGTACGCTGTGATATGAACTCCGGTCTTCCATGAAAACCTGTTGCGACTTCAGACGCTTCACTGCGACGAGTGGAGCGAAACTCACCATTTGGGCTCCAGTCTCTTTTGACATCTGGGCGTGACGATTATTACGAATACCGCCGCAACCAGCATTCCAATCCATATTGCCCAGAACAAAACGAACAGGGTTCTCCTCAACATCACCCAGAATGGATCTGATGCGAATTTCATGAGTTCAGCCTTTGACAACCCCACCAGACAGTCGCCTGGATCTCCGATGTCCACTTTGGCCTCGCCGTTTTCGGCTGAGAATTTGCCAACACCTTCCGTCATGGTTCACGGGCTGACGAACTGTACACGTTTTTTCCGAGTGAGAGTTGGTCCAAACGGATCCTTTCGACTGGCGCGAACGGACCGAGCTTGTCGCCCTCGAAACGCTTTACACTAGAGACGGTTGTGGAGAGCACTCTCCAATTGAGATATCCTCCAGCACACTGATCATTGAGCGTCCGGCACCGAACGGCCTTCGCGCGTCTGCGTTCTGCGACCGATTGAGCCAACGATAGAACGATTTCTTTGCATACGAAGCTTTTATGCATTCATCGCCATCAATCAATTGATGTCCCGCGTTTGAAGTCTTGGGCCGCAGGGATCAGAGGTTTTTCGAGCTCCCACGGATTCGGCGAGGGTAGGTTAGGAGCCCGCTCACGGGACAAATGGGAGTGGTGCCGCTGCCTGACACTATATTCCATCGTATTCGTATCCCTTGAATTCACCGAACCTACCCGCCGTGAGTTCCTAGGAAGAAAAAACGAGCTCCACGGCGGACAAGATCTTCGTGCGGCGAACTCGAGGCAGAGGACTCGTCCGCCGACGCGTACTGGACCGTGCCGCCAGAGCGTTGGGTGTTTATCGATCAAAAATCTTCCGAAGAGCCTGGCGGGCTTGCTACAGATGCTGCTGTCATGTGCAGGTGTTCTTCCTGCCATGTTGGAAGTTATGCACTTTTGGGGACGGTTGTTCCAGCATGTCGTTTGTGTCACCAGTCAGTACGAACGGGGCTCTATCAGTTTGTTGTTCTCCCGCCCATCCGCTGTCGGAATGGCTGAAGCCCGCAACCAGCACTCAAGGTGCCACGGGGCGGAAATCCGGCCCAGAGAAGTCCTGAGAACAAGGAAATCCTGGAAAATAAGCTCAGCTCTTCCTGGAGAGCGGAACCGGGGATCTGCCTGAAAATGACGTTTCAACGCTGACTGATAGTTTCCAAGTGGTGTGTCCTGATAGAAGTACCCACTCGAACCCTGTCACTCAAGAAGACCATTTTCAGTGGATTCTCGACGGCGACTTATTGCAGCCCCGCCAGTCGAGACTCTCGAGTAGAGAGTACCGAGAGTATCAGATCTCATCTGTTCGGAGATTGTAAATTCGACACGGGCTTCCTCCGGAATATTTATTAACGTCTCGACTCATAACTTCGATCAACCGAATTGCCCAACGTTTCGCGATTCTGATGTCATCCGAGGGGTTTGGAGAAAAGCTGGAGTCTTTTATAGATGGCCTTTCAGACTACGAGTTCACCTCTGAAAATCACATGTCGTATGAGGTCATTGTGACATCCCAGCTGGTAGATGATGTGCTCCCACTTCGGTTGCTTGATCAGAACCAGATTAGCCTCCTTGCCCACTTCGATTGAGCCGTATCTGCAAGGAGACAAGGCTGATTCCCCGATTCCAAGGGCCAACAACGGAGGGATATTTTGTACCCACGGAAACCAACGCGTAGAGGTTCGTCCCGTGACGAGTCCTGACAAACTTACTTATGCGACATGCCGATCGAGTAAGCGGCATTGATCGTTGCAGCAGCGAGAGCTTCGTCGAGTTTCATGTGGCACTGCACACATGCGAGGTGCATCACCGTCGGCTGGAATGGGTTTGATCAACAGGGAGTCAGATAATTCGGTTCTCGCTCGAATGCGTCGCTCGTTTGGGATCCGAAGATACCAACCATGGCGTAGCAGAAAGCATTCGGATTGAAGTCGGATCCCAGGGCCACGACGACACCTCTTTCGATCATTTTCCTCAGAGGAGGGGGTTCGAGGTGCAGGATGTGAGCCGTGGTGGGCAGTACAACCGCAGCTGTCTTCGTCTCTGCCATCGCCGCGATTCCTTCGTCGGAGATCATCTCAAGATGAGAAATCGCACGAGCTCCGAGAGAACATCCGAGCTGCGGAAGAAGATCATAGCCAGCGAAACTCGCGCAGAGAAAAAGTGAATGATATCGACTCTTGTCTTCGTCCGTGTCGGGGATGACCAGAGAGTGCTGAACGGGACCACATGGACTCGGAATAGATAGCACGATCCATTCCGCGGGGACGTAGCTTCCCGTATATCACTAAACTGCCCAGCAGGACACCCACCTCGACCCCTCCCAAGTACGAGAGCTCCTCCGCGTGGAAATTCAGGGAGTAGCCCAACCTTTTCGCCTCTGTGAGGATGCGTCTCGAAGCATCAACTTCAAAAACACCCTTTTCACAAAATACATCCACGTTGTCGAATGTGACTGCAAAGCACTCAGTCGGCATGAGGGAGAGCAAGAAGAAGAAAAAGCAAGAGTTACGTTGGCTTGACAAATTGCAAGATAGACTAAATATAGAACGCCGTCCTGGGGAATTCGACGAACCTAGTTCCTTGAGTCGAGGCAAATCCTCAGCCGTTATTTTTTCTGCGTATTCGTTCGGCGAGCCGTTGAAGTCTCTGGAAATCAAGCGGGACGCGTTCACATGATTCATGATCTCCAAAGCGCGACTTCACAAGGTATACCCGAGAGGCTCTCCAAGCTGCAAGTTATTCTAGTCCATGAGAGCGGATTCTGTGCTAAGCGCGGCGCTGGTTCACACCTGGGAACGGCATGAGCTCCGAGATACGTGAGCGACATGTCGATAATGTTGTGCTGCTTGACCGAGTTCAGAACTTGGAGCAGCCTCAATTCGTCCTTGAACCACAGTCCGTATCTGCAGTGAAAATGAGGTCACTGTATTTAATTCAATTATTGCACGCTCGTGGGAATTCGATCAAGCTGGCGGCACTCGCCATGCACGGAAGCTTCACGCAGTGATAATGATGGGGCGAGCAACGACAGTTTTGCGCTCCGGGTGAAGCGCTCAAGCCGGATCAGGTTCGGATACATATCGGGAGACATTCCCACATATCGCGGATTTCGGGAGAACTCCGATGCTCGCCCGGGGGAAAACAGACCCTGTCTTGCATTCTGCGGCAGTAGTCCCGGATTTCCTCATCAGCGACAGTCGTTCAACGAGGAGCTCGCTGAGTTTAGCGTCGGATTCGTCACCCGTGCATTCTACGGTGTAGTGGATGCCTCCTTTCTGTTTATGTATCTCCATGTACGACGCCCCTGCAAGCTTCATTGCGAATTCATGGACTCGATCTCCACTCCAAATCGGATGGACGTGGCCATCCACGAAACCTGCAGCGGTAATCAACGACACGTGAGGCTGAGCTGAGCAGCGCTGAATCGATGATCATGACGGGAACAGCTTTCGCTAACGAATTGAAACAGACTAGCGACGTCTAACCGATCGAGTTCATACCCGGCATCAGAGAGCCCTGTTGGGCGTCGATGGTGTCTTTGAATTCAGTGAGACTATACTTCTCACGCATGTCAGCGCAATCCCCGATCTCCAGAATAATCCCGCTCCTGGAAACGTCCAGAATCAGGAATATGCCAACACGGAACGAGGATACGACTGTTATTAATTTTCTGCCATGGATACTAACTCATCTGTAGCTAGAGCAAGGCTGTGTCCAGGCGCCGGTCGACGAACAGCCAACCGAGACATATCCTGACCGGCTAGAAACAGCTGCCCGCGGTCGGTGACCTGAACGATCTCCGCGCAGTTGTAAACGAGGAGTCGTTTGAGGTTAGCCATCATCTGAGGACAGACTCCGCAGTGAATTTCGATATCAAAATATCCACCAACAGGAGCGCTTCCTGTGAGTTGTTCCTCCTCTCCCGCCCCCGTCTATGGGTATTGGATTCCGAGCTGTCTATCTAAGCTCCATAGCTGTGATTGAGCAGTATGGCCGGAGAAGCTTACGAGAACGCTGCGAGCAAATCACTTCAAACTTCGAAATCCGCGAGATCCGGAGGGTCACATTCAGAACTCGACGAACTCGTCCGCAGCCTCCCGAGAGAACGGAAAGCCTGCAATGTACAAACGCGCTGCCAGCGTGTCTGTCCTTCAATCGCTTGTCCACTGTTTATACGGTACAAAACGTCGGCTGCGACGCGTGGACGATGTCTCCGTCGATTCGACCGTCGCCCCTTGGACTCTTATCCGGGTATCACTAAATCATGACTCATTTAGCCGTTCCGCTCTTGCGTCTCAGAAGAACGGTAATACCAGAGAATCCCGACGCGGCAAGCGACTCGACTCCCGGGAAGAAACGTTGAAAGACTGTGTTCTGCGAAATTCTGTCATATGGAGTGTGATTCGCGATCGTAAACGCGTTGATTGCATCACGTTCTCATACTGCTCATTTGTTTGCCGTTGGCACTCTATTGAATGAAAACTCCGCCTGGTTTGGGATCGGTTGCAAACTATACTTCAAGTAATCGTTTTTGAATTCGATTCCGGGGCTGCTCGAGATCATATCATCGCAGATATCTTGCGAGGTTTCACACGGGATTTGGTCCCATACGCCAGCCTCCACTGTGACCTTGATGACTGGAAAAATCAAAATCATGCATGATGAAAGTCTAGGTTGAGACTCCGTGAGCTCTTCCTTCAAACGCAACATTTTCCGGCTTGAATCTCCAGGAAAGTTTGAGATTCAGGTGACCGAGTCCTCCGACAAAGGGTGAAAATAGGTTTATTGACGAGCCGCGCTTCCTGTCGCTCGATTGGCGGCCGGGAAGAGGAGCATGGCTCCGAATATACAGAATGTACAATGTAAAATTTAAATACAGGGCTGCCCGATATCAGTATAGCTGTTCAAGGAAACGTTCAGATTTGGCATCTCTCCACAAAGGTGAAGGAAGGGCGTTCCGCTCTATTGCAAAGACTATGTATATCGAGTATTATGTCGCAAACATGCAGTTGATCCGTGTTCAGCTCGAGCTCAACCGTTGCGCTTCATCCCAGACATCCTCAACAAATGTTTCTCCGCTCCGTCTTCTCGGTTCATTCACATCGTCGCTGGACAATCCATTCCGCTCCTTCGGATCGACTGCCGGCCACGAGACCCCTCTCATCATTAGGAACTTTCTTGAGTCAACTTGTTTTGGTTTCTATCGTCTCAATGTTTGCTGCGCGCTTCCAGTGTGCTCAGCTCAGCAAAGATAGTCAGACTTCACTTTATAGGCTCGTTTCCAGATGTCACAGAGGCACACGGTTGAATGGAATCGGAAGAAAATAACCAGCGGAGCCGTCACATGGGTGATGATGGTCCATGCCCAAAAACCGTAAAAATGCATCTGCACCGGATTCGAGTCGGCTCTCCGAGTTTCCAGAGTGTTGATTGCCCACATTGAGAAGTTGCACAGAATCAAGAACGTCACCATTTCCCTCCCGGGTTTCCGTTCGGCTTGATCTTGGCTGTTGACATATCTTCTCGAGGCGTCCAGAATGAACATCGTCTGTAGCGAGCCTTGGATCAGGCAAGCCAAAGCGGTGAGAATCGCGAGCAGGGTGCTCTCGCCGCCATCGAAGTGGCCGCCGATGATGCTGAACACATTGTACAAGTAAAGTCCGCTCTGAGCTACGATCAGCAGAATCGATTCCAGGTCGAGATTCCGCGAGCGATTGTACCGTAGTTCCCGAACTTGGATCAGAGCTGTGATTGTGGCTAGGGAAGCCAAAACGTAAACGAGAAGCTCAGCTACATGCGCTTCGAGCACGGCAATACTCCGGTAGCCGGGTTTGTTGATCAGGACAAAGAACAATATCAAACTTATGATTGAGAGCACCAGGACCAGGAGCCCCGTGAAAAGTCCCTTGTTTGCTTTGGCACAATCGACCTGGTAATAATGGCGTTGTTTTCCCCCGCCGTAGGTCGTCACAGATGCACTGTCGTTGAACACCACCCGTGAAGAGCCCACGTTCTTCCACATAATGTAAAGGACACCGGCACAAATTAAACTGTATTCGATGGTGCATGGGAACAGAAACGGCGATGCGTTTTGGACCAGTTCACCCATGATGTTGTCTCGCTGGCCACAGAAGATATCGGGGAACGAACGCTTCGACCTGTTGTGGACCTGTTGGACGATTTGCTCGATAATTTTTGTGTGGTTTTCAACGCTTGGAAGCGCTGCCGAGTGATGCACCACAGCTCCGCCGTGCTCTGGGATATGCTCGCTCTTAACGTTAGTCGTTGAATTCCCTAAATCGAAAATCTGATGCTTGGTTTCCTGGATGAGCACGTGCAACCAGACGCAGAGGTTGCTCGAAATCATATGCATGAGGCCGAATCGCGCGATCGTTGTGTATCTGGAACAAGAACTCAGGTGTTTGAGACTGAAAACTGTCAGCTCACGGGCCTCGCTGGACATAGCTTCCGCATCCGTTCGAGGAATCAGCAACATTCCCGTGGAATCCGCGTTCGATCCACCATCTGACAAGATCCCTGGAGGATCTCGAGGTCCCTCTCGTGAGAGCTCGAGCTCACCTGTTGATAGCGACGCGGGAGTTGATGAAGATGAAGTAGAGCTGGAAGAACGTGAAGGCCATCCTAGAGGCGGGAGTGAGATTGTGGAGTATGCTGCACTGGTCGGTGGATTCATACTCGAAGAACTGCCCGAACTCCAAGCCGGAGTAAATCATGCTGCCAGTGCCGAACGCCACCGCCCCCAACCTGAGAAGACAGAGAATTCGTGAGCTTGGAATTATGCGAATCCGTGCTGCAAGCTCCAACAATGCGGCCGGAATTTCCACGGGAGCAGAAAACAGAACGCGCTGCGATCGCCACGAGCGTCCAACCGGAGTGATTTGATGGATCCCTCACCTGAGGTAAAAGCTCCCAGCGTGGGATGTCTTGAGTTCATATGCCGGCATTCGGTTGGTTTTTTCGGTCGCTTTCGTTTTGGTGATCGTGCGAAGCTTGTCCATCATAGTTTGAGTCACTTCGGAGATGCGGGAATTATTCCGCCCTCTCGACCCTTTCTGGTGTGGGAACACGAACAGATACATGAACAGCAGGAATAAAATGCTCCCCAAATAGAGGTAGAGGTAGAAGCCTTCGTAGAACACCGCCGGGATTCTGCGTGATATAACTTCCGCCATCGGGAAGCAGATGCCGAGAACGATCAGCAGTTTCGCATAAAGAGCACTCAGTATGATCACCAGCGAATCCCTGGAAAACGCAAAGGCCTCGAAAATATCTTCAAATTCATCGACATATTTCCGTGGGAAGGAGGCTCTTTCCGGCCAACGAGTCTCCGCTTCCCGCGGTTTTCGATCAAGTTAAGGGTCTGGACCGCGCTCATGTTCAGCTCACCTGTCGCTCGGGCCGACGGTACGCGCCCCACCAATTTTCGGGGTGATGGGAAGGCTGGAAACAGATCCTCCGTAGGAACTAGCCCTCGAGATCGCTGGTCTCGGAGAGATGTCGATGTGGAGACTCCGTTTGACTCTCCCCTCGTTTGGCCCGATACCGGAGTCATCCGAAATGCGCTGACCCACGGAAACGCCAGCGTTTGATATGAGGGCATCGGTCGTCTGAGCCTCGAACTCCTCTGCGGAAGTCGAAAACGGGACGCTTTAACTCCATGGAACGGAATGTATGCATTCGCCTTTGACAATGTCTCAAAAGCGCCCCCAGAGCTGGAAAACTATTCGCTTCGCCGCTCAGCTCATTTCTGTTGGTCATTTCAGAATGCAGTGGACCGCTGAAAGATGGTCAAACTGTCGTCGGAAAGACACCAACTCACCGAAACGGCTTCGGGCGATTTCGTCGTGACATAAAATGAATATTCATGCTTGCAACGGATCGGCAGATACTGGCGGATCCACAATGCTGATTGGACGCCGCACACAAAAGTACACGAAAGCGGAGCCATTCTAGAAGTGTGACTCGGCTGCAGCTGGGATTCGCTTCCAATTTCCGTTGGATACCAGACGATGGATCCAGAAACCCCGGAACCATCAAAATGCCACAAAAACTCCTGCCCGCAAGACAGCCAGACTGCGCGTGTCATTGGAAGCACTTTCCTTTGTTGGTTTAGGCGTTTAATATTCATCTCCTCTCGCAGACGTTTTTTTCCGGCGTTCCTCCGCCGCAAAAACTATCTCGCCAACAACTCCCCATTCCGCAGAAGAGGTCAGCAACAAGACCTCAGCCGAAGGGATCTCGCTACCGAAAAAGGAACCGTCTCGTGTCAAGCGAACCCGTCAAACATTTCAGGAACCATCGACGACCACATTTCGTGGGATTTTCGTGAGTCATCCGGCCGCACTTAACGGAGTTGCAAAGCTCGGACCGAGTAGGAGTTGGTTTTGATTTCAAATCGTCCTTTACATAAGAGCTTCCAGAAATGCCGCTGTCTGCTTCCGCCAGATACCCAGAAACATGAGCTGTTTTTCTTCGATTCTCCCTCGTTCTGAGAAGAGGTGAGCCCTCCTTCACGAATCTGTTGCCGTGCAATGATATCGGTCTGATTTTATTCTTCGGCCGCACACCCGAATGCGGTGTTGGTTCCACTGAGTGGTTTTTCAGGACGATGAGCTGTACTTTCACCAAAGTTCAGCGGTCAACCGGTGTTCGTGAATCCGAAGATGCTAGTGGTGGGCTCCAGAAGTGCGTAAAAGTAAGAGGCTACCCGACTCGACGAGAGTAGCAGAAAACAATCAAACTGTGGCGAACAGAGGGATTTTCATTCGGAGGTCCTAGCTCTGGAGTTTCGGCTCTGTTCAGATATACTCCTGCTGATCGGGAAGCCGGTCCGGGGTTTCACAGTCATTCTCCGTCCCGAAATTACCGAAGGCTGGGGAAAAAAACGAATCGGAGAACATCAATACATCCGCCGAACGTTCGTTGTGAATCAGCGAGTAAGTGGCGATACGGGTAGATTCACAATTGATGGATGAATTGCCCGATGAACGATTTCGACGGTTCTTGATCCGCGAAATCGTCGAATGATGGTAGCTAGCTAAGTGAAATTACTCGGAGACTCGACGTGGTCGCCAGCGATGGCGGCGAGTCATCCGTCAAACATTCTAACCGTTCGTGCTCAGTTCCGCGACCGAATTGGGGGCTGCGTGCCTCCACTCCTCCACCCATTCACTCGGGGGCCGAAATCTTCGGGGAATCCCAGAGGGAACAGAGAGGAATTTCCCACAAGTTTTCAAGTACCTCTCTGGCCCGGCACTAACTGTCGAGGAATTTCGCCGAGATGTGAATTTTGAGCCATCTGAATTTGTTGTTTTTCACTCGTTTCTGTGAGCTGTTCTACATAGCGAGCGTCTGTCTGGTGAGATAAACTCCCAGTCCGACCTAAACAGACCGAAGCAGGGCTTGCAATCAGAACATTGAATGCCCTGGCTGCGTTCCGCACTGATGGTAGCATCCCATCGGCGAACTATGCAATGATTAGTCCTCGATTCGTAGCTCCCATCGTTCGTTCATCTTGTCTGCTAAGTTTCATCGCGCGAGTCCTGATCACGTGTTTCCTGCCAACCATCAATGACGAGGACAGGTCCTTGACAAGGCGACACAGTGTGAGGTTTGCTGGCTATGTTTGCGTAGTTAATTCCTTGGCTGACCCTTTGGTCACAGGAAAAATAGACACTGATCACATTCTGACGGCTAGACGACAGCCGTTCAGTTGACAGGCCGAAATCAAGCCTCGCCTTTTTGGTCTCGGGTCGAACGTTGAATTTTCAGTCAAAATTGTAACGGGCGTGACGCGGAATAGCGTCGGCGTTTCGAGATGCGCTCGCTTGTCCACATCCACAGTCGGAATAGAAAACAGCTGACACGGAGACACCCCTCCCTACATTGTTCTGATCCCGAATTACGACACAGTGAGTTACGCTCAGGCTCGCCAGGATTTTCATCATAATTTATTATCCGCATTTATTTACAACAACAGCAGCCTCACATCTCATAAATAGGGTCTATCATACATTCTCGGGATGAGTGATCAAGTGTTCCCTGTTTCTGGAAATAAATAAGGATCCTTCCCTCATGTCCACAACAGGCCGTGTCCAATCGTTTGGCTTCCTATAGTCCGTGAGCCTATTTCGATGAGCGAGACAACAACCTCGAAAAGTAGTCTCTGGCTTGCGCCCCCAGCTCCAGAATATTCACCACAATGTCAAGGAAGAGCCTCCGACTTCCACCTATGCTTCCGCTCTTGCTGACGGAGATGACTTTCTCCCAAGGGGAGTCGGTCCGGTTCGCTAATCTGTAGCGAGCGGCGTAAGTATAGTTCACGAGACTGTTCAACCGTTCGGGGTGATTCGTGACGATCCCGTCCACTCCCGCCTGGAGGATGTTCTCCATCGCCGACGTCAAATCAATTGTCCAGTAGTAGGCCTTTCGAACATAACCGGACGGTGAGTCACGGAGATCGATTACTTCCCTCAAACGGTTCTCGGGTCGCATCCCAACGAGACAGTTCGTGATTCCGTCACCTTGCCAAATGTTGTTCCTGACACCGAGTGACTCGTACATGGACGAGATCTCCGCCAGATAAGAATTCATTCCGACGTCGAATCCAATGTTGTTTTTGTATTTCTGGTTTTCTTCTTTGTGCAGCTCACTTAGGAATCCCTTCAGAAAACTTTTGTCTTCGGCGCGGGGGATCGAGACGAGGACATTCACGCGGTGCGTTTCATTCACTTGATACCAGAGATGATCAACGAGTTTGGTGAACAGATCGATGCCGGCGTAGCGCTGCGAAGCTTTCGGCACTTTAGATTCTTCGAGTTTCAGATCCAGCATCAACAGAGCGATGTTCCGCCCCTTCACAACCGTGAGCTCGCGCACGTACTTCAAGTAGTCGGTGAAACTGGAACGCAACATGCACCGACGAAAACAATCGCACGGAACACCGTGGTAAGTGCTGACCGCAGAGCCATCCGCGGAAAAGTTGACGTCGGCTTCAATTGCGTTCGCGCCGCGATTCAAGTAGTGGTCGATCTCGGGTATCGAGTTGACCATGTGCGCTATGTTGTAGAACGGCCGTCGGTTATCTTCTAACGTCACTGATATACAGCCGACGACAAAAACAACAAGAAGCGTGACAGCGATGAACAGAGCAGAATCACTCCTCATCCGGGGCATCGTAGCGGACCGCCGCTACAGAAAGTTGCTTGAAGGAAGAGATTTCGAAGAACTTCACGGATTGTGCACCGGTCGGTCAGCGACCTCAAGAAAACGCGTGTTTCTGCTTCAGCGTTCAGCTCTCATCTGCCGAACAGTTCTGTGCCGGAGAGGAACCCCGAGGCGCGTTGCCGCTCGCTGTAGTGGCGAAGGCTTTCGCAGGGAGAGGGCTTCAGGTCGCGGGACGTGGTCAGACCCAAACCTCAGACTGTAGGAGTCCCCTCGCGGTTCCTGGTAGCCTCGGGATCATGGAATTCCGATCCCGTGGAAACGTCGTAGAGAGTCGAGAAAGAGGGACGGTTTCCCTATCGTTCACCATGATTGATCGTTTTCAGCTTCTTGAGACTCGTCGCGACTCCGCAGATCATTCGCGTCATATCCCGAAATCTCTTTATTCCTCCCGTTACGTACCAGGGAGGACCATCATTTTTCAGAGAGGAATTTCTGGAGAACAAGGTCTTCGAGGTGCTCTGCCGGAACTGCCTGAGAATGTATTCCATGGCTTCTTATCGAAAGATTTTCTCGAAGAGCTCCCCTCCCGGCTACCGATGAGAAATCGAAAACAGAGTCGCTACGATCCGATAGCGAGCGTCCCGTAGCAATTTTATTCAAAAGTTCGTTGTCATTTCCCGGCTACAGATGCGCCCCTTACTTTCTGACGGGAGCGCGCTTTGCGTCGGACCCGTGATCAATCTCTTTGATCAGATACTCAACCCGTTCCCGTAGGACGCAAAAAACTCGTAAAATAACCACCAGCTTGCGATGCCAACTCCGAAAGTTTCTCCATCGTGTCATAGATCCCTAATCCCCGATCTCTCTGCGGGACCGTTGCTGTTCCATCGAGAATGACTTTCTTCCACGGGGAATCCCTCGTGTCGGCCAAGCGGTACAGCGAGGAGTATCTGTTCACGAGGCTCACGGCTCGGTCGGGACGATTCGTGATCAAAGCATCCACTCCCTTCTCGAGAATCTGCTCCATCGTCAACGACGTATCCACAGTCCAGTAGTACACTTTTGACACATATCCCGAGGGCGAGTCGCGACTTCCTAGGACCTTGCGCAGCCGACCGTCTGCCCGGAGTTCGACGAAGCAATTCGTGATTCCATCACCTTGCCATATTCCCTCCTTGATTCCAAGTGATTCGTACATGGACGCGATATCGCCTGGCTCAGAGTTCATTCCTACGTCGTACGCGATATTCGCTGCGTACGCCGTGTGACCCTCCTTTCTCATCTCATTCAAGAAGCCTTCGAAGAATCCTCTCTGCTCCACGCGTTGTATCGAAACCAAAACATTCAGACGGTCCTCTGCACTGCTTCCGCGCCACAGATGATCTACGAGCTGGTTGAAGAGATCCTCGCCGGCGAAACGTAGCGTCTCGGGAGATGCTTCGAACTCCTCCAGTTTCAAATCCAACATCAGGAGAACCAGACGTCTGTCGTCGGAACTCCTCAACATACGCAAGTGCTCCAAATAAGCACCGAACGCGGTCCTCAGCGAGCACCTCCGATAGCAATCGCACGGCACGCCGTGGTAGACACGCACCACCTCACCGTTGGGAGCGAAGCTCACATCGACCTCGACTGCGTTCGCTCCGAGACTCAGATAATGTTCGATCTCGGGAATCGAGTTGACCATGTGCGCAATGTTATAGAAAGGACGGCGATTGTCTGCCAGTGCCGGGGACGCACCCGGAACAGCGAGGGGCAGCAGGAGTCCGAGGGCCAAGAGGTACATCGCAGCGAATCCTCGATGTAGAGGGATCCAGAGGCGGAAACTTCACAAATCGTTCACTCGTCGTTTGGCGACATCGGTCTCGTTTGTGTGCGCATTTGTTGTCCCGCCTTCGAGCGGGGCTTTCGCCGGGAGAGGGCTCGAGGCTGCTGATTCCACAAACACGAGATGTGAGGTGAGCTTACACACGTCCCTCGTGCGAGATCTGCGTGCAACCAGACCTGGGGCCATTGAAAAACTCAGCTGCTCCGACCGTTCGACAGCAAGCGGTACACCGACGCTCTTATCGCTGCCAGCGATCGCCAATTCTATCGGATCGAGAGCTACGGCGAATGTTTCACTGGTCACCGTGGATCCTAGGATGTTGAAGACATATCGACAGACGTTGCAATTTACAATCGCTACAATTTCTCAGTTCTCCTCAATGCATCCCCGGAGATAAGTGTTGGCCTTATTCGCTACAATAATCATTGTCGTGTCGACAAACGTCGATATTGAAAACTATGTTGAACTTCCTGCTGTCGTCCGTGAGAAAAACTCCGACACAGAATTCCGACAGATCGGCCACGCTTTGAGGTCCCCGGATAATTAAAGTCGACGATTCCATAAACGAATTGTCACTCGATGCTCATCCGTTAGCTCAGCCGAATTTATGGCACTTTCTGATTCGGATGATAAGCCGCCGGCAGCAGATGGTCATGGTGATTGGATCCCCATCACAGCTATCTTCATGACACTCGCCTCCGACATTTCCACGAACTAAGTTGGACGCTCGGCGTACCGGAGGCGTGTATATTCTAACCGCCTCAACACCAGAAAATGGATTTCGCGGCCCGCCGGAAACCCTGAGTTAGGAAACTCCACCACGACGCTCTGACCTTCTCCTCCAATTTCAGCCCAATCAATCCTCGAATGATGTAATCCTCAAGATGTACGTCAGGTCGTAGCCGCAATATGGAGAAGCTCCTCCGATATCTTATCGTGCCCATGGTTCACTGAATATGTACGCAATATCACTAGGCTCAGATTGCATTCCCACGACGTACGTCGTACGCGATATTTGCCGCGTACGCCTAGCTCCGCCACAGGATTTCGAGTTCTCCGAAACTTTCGGTGAATCGGAATGACGGAAGGAACATGTAACGCATCGAGACCCATCCTGGCTCCAACTCCGAGCGACTCCACTTCTGCAGAGAATCGGAGCGATGATTTCGATTGTTGAGGCTCAACCATGTTTATTATGATTTTGGAGGCGGCGAAAGCAGGATCCAGTTGGAATTAATTGGGAATTCTCCGATCTGTCTCCCAGTGTATTCAGACCCACCACGCGTGTGGCCAGCAAACTCCCAGCCACTCTGTGGGGAGCTGATACTCGAAATTCGGATCAAGACTCACGCTTCCGTAGAGAGATATCTGGTTTTGTCTAGATCAACTTTACGATCGGAATCAGCCGATCCAAGTGACTCCATACGATTCAGCCGTGTCAAGCCACAAATCTCACATCCCCGCGGATCCTAAGCGAGCAAACAGAGAGACCTGAGGGCTTTCATCGACTGGGTTTCTACACTCAAGCAGAAACATCACCGCCCGTACGTGCAGGAGGGCTCGAACACCGAACTCAGGACTCCGATCCAGCCCGTCCCGATTTCCATTCCAGCGAGAGTTTCAAGGAATTGCCCACGTTTTCGCTTGGGCTTTCGGCGGGCATCTTAGTCCAGGGCGAATCCCGTGGCGTTGCCAAACGGTAGTACTGAGAAAATTCCGTGTTGATCAATGGGAACAGACGATCGGGACGATTGGTGAGGATGGCGTCAAGGCCCAGCTCGAGAACGTTCCTCATCGCTAACGGCAGATCAATGGTCCAATAATATACTTTGTTGACGTAGCCGGACCTCAGATCGCGAATCGCGATCGTGTCGCGCAGACGTTTCAGGACTCGGATTCCGGAGAAGCAATTCGTCAAACCATCCCCCTGCCATATATTGACAGTTATCCCGATGGACTCGTACATGGTGGCGATATCTCTCAGCGGCGAATTCATTCCGACATCAAATCCTATGAGGTGTCGGAACTCCGCGTTCTCCCCGTCACGAAGTTCTCCAACGACACTCTCAAACAGACTCTTGTCCTCAGTTCGAGGGATCGAGAGGAGCACGTTTATCCGCCGCGCCTGGTTCACTCCTCTCCAAAGGTGATTGACCAATTTGTTGAATAAGTCGACACCGGCGAGACCTGCCGCAGGCCTCGATAAGCCTGAGGACTTGAGGTCCAGCATCAGCAAGCTGACTGCTCTACCTCGTCTAGCGGTCAACTCACGCATGCGCTCCAGATAAGCGATGAGATCAGAACTCTGAGTGCATCTGCGGAAACAGTCACATGGAACACCGTGGTAGGTGTTGAGTGCCGTACCGTTCGCAGAGAATCCCACATCGGCTTCGAGCGCGTTGGCTCCTTGGTTCAAAAAATATTCGATTTCGTCCACCGAGTTGACCATGTGAGCGATGATGTAGAATGGACGACGTTGAGCCACTGATGCCCCGAAGCTATTGAGAATGATGATTGGCCATACACTTATGGCGAAACGAAACATCGGGACCGCTTCTCGAGTCCAGAAGTTCTTCTCGGTTCCTATATTGTCGGAGGGCCACTTTTTCGAGAGTAGAACCAGAGCTTCAGTTCCCATAGGGCGCCTCGGGAGACCAGGAGTCCGTCCTCCTACAGTCGGAGTCGCTCCTTTTTCAAGCGGTGTGGATCATGACGGTACCAGATCCTCACCAGAAACCGCCCGGGGCGCTAGCGGGACTTTCGTCTGGGGCTCGAGTTGAGCTGCAGCGACACAACCCAGAAGACGAGTCTCAAACTGTCAGCGTCAGTGCTCTTGCTTCCCTAACGTCGATTCCGAAGAAACTTCTCTCTGACTGTGAGTTCAGCCTTATTCTGTGAACGACAGCTCCGGTGACGGGTCTCGTGACTATATCATACAGGCCTGGTCAGCCGTCAATCAAACTCCGTTCGAACGGTGATCGAATCAGTGAATCTGCGGTGATCTGCTTTGAGCTGAGAGTCCCAAACCGCCTTTGACACGGAATAATTGGAATAAAGAGTCATGGAAGCTTTACGAGATTGCAGCAAACAATGGAGCTCGACACTAGTTGGGAGACCAATCTTTGAAACGACAACGTCTGCGGAGCCCACCACTTGAGTCATGGAACAGCAAAGACACACGTTAGAAATCCGTTGTGAACTTCTCCGACCCATAGCAGCTTGACTCGGGGTCGATACGCATCCGGTAAATCTCATCCCTCGTCGATGAGCCCAATCCGTCGCAAATTTCCGATTGAGCAGCAATGGGGAGAGCTGGACTCGATCAAATCAATTCGGTCTTCGGCCGAGAAACCCGAGCCAGCAGACGTGTCAACTGCTCCAATCACGGCGCGGCTAACACGGAATCGAATTTCGACGACGTTATGGGAAATCGGAAGCACTTTCAAATTCGCCGACGGGAAGTCCGGTGAGATCGTATTGTACAGATTATCGTGGGATCTTCGCGGATCCAGGAGGAGTTGCGCGCCATGTCCATTCCGCGGCACGAGCTCGCTGGACTGGCCGTCGTGAGAGAAGTTTTCCATGCGAAAACCATTCAACAGCACAGAGAGAAGTCTTTGAATTCGTTGACGTCATTACTGTGGCCCGGGGGCGGCATCCCATCCATCGTTCGACTGGGCTCAGAAGAATACTCGCAAGCACGACGAAAATAAACACGAACGCCACAGAAGCCCTGCGCCCGATACAATGACGACAGTGGATGACAGGTGGAACTTAACGGGAGCGACAATGCCGTCGGAAACGGGTACGCGCGTTCTATCCGCGACGGTTCACCTATTATTTCTCGACTTCATTCAATCATTGTGGCGTTCGCCCCCTCAGCACTTCTCAATCTGCCTTCCATTCGGCCATCTGGGTCTGGCTCAGCGAAAGTCGTTCCTGTGACATGCGGTGGACAGCAGCCGTGTGCTCGTCCGCGAAGCGGTCTTGCTGCTCTTCTTCGCTTCCAGATAGAATGGCCAGGGAAACCATCTCAAGCGTCTCTAGCTCCTCGTACGGCGCTCGAAGCGTGCTCGAGGAAGAAACGTGTCGCTTCCGAAGTTCCACGAGGCATCAACCATGACGGATAACAGCCATCATTTGAACACAACGATGAGTTGAATCTAATCGGCTGCCTTTCTGGGCCATCGAACAACCGTGAGGGCCTCGTGATAACTCAGTGAACTTGATGACAAGTGGAGCGATTGTCGATCAAGCTGTTGATTCGATCAGAAGTTAACCAACCAGAAAACGTCCAACACTGCGAGCAGAATGGTTTTCGGCCCTTGATTCCAATCGGACGCGGTTCGAAATCCGAGTCAAGAACTCCGCGAGCGAAGCGGACCCGATATCGTGCATGCCTTCGTTGCATGATCGATCACAATGGAATCATCGGACGCTTGGCTGGTCATTTCTCTAAGCTGTGATCTGACTTTCGCTTTCGGAAGCCTGTTAGATGATCTTAGGTTCCGATGACTCATGGTTGACCCGGGTCGGGAGCAAAATTTCTGAGACTTTTTGCCAGAACCAGAAAGTCAAGAGTTCCCTCATTTATTTCGAAAAGAACCCGCGTGTTGGCGCGTGCGCGTTTGTGCTTGCTTCTTAGTTTCGAAAATTGCTTTCACGTTCTCGGGAAGAGATGTGCCCCACACAGCGACGACGTTGAAGGCACGCGGAAGAATCCAATACACGAATCGATGCGGCGTTACGGTGGTCATCGTTAACCACATAACAGAAGATGTCACCCGCAGACTGGCCAACCGTCCGTCTAACGGTCGCTGTACGCCAGCATTTTCGTCCGTCAAGTGTTGAAGTTTCCCTGGATGGATAGTCTCGAACCAAACGAATCCCCGACGTCTCCAGAAATCAGTTCGCCGCCTCACTTGCCGTCTTTTCGATAACTCCGGCTCCAGTGACTTCCGGGGCGAGTGGCCAAACAACCAGGTATCTCACCGAATATTATGCTACTGGTACGCTCCATATCATTCAGCTTCTCAACCGCACGAAGCCCAAATAACTTGAGCCAGAAACAGTCTACGATTGTTGTAAAGTGGGGAACCGGTGTTTCGGAATCGTAAAGAGTCTTGATCGTAAATTGAGTAAACAGCGCTGACGATTTCCTCCATTCCGTCCTGGACGGCGTTCATTATCCTGATCATTCTTTATGACCCTCAATCGGCCTGATTGAACAGTTACGCTTCGTCATCAACAATAACGACTGGTTATCTATCGAGAAATTACTCACGCTCATCGGTGCTATCGCCACCAGATTCACCCTTGTTCGGGAGAATCATCGACACCGAACGTGGAGTCGGTAGTACGGGGATAACCTTGGGACCGTGCATGTCACATCCGTTGCTCATTTGTGGTGTGTCCGGCGGCGTTATGCCCGGGGGCTCGACGCCGACAAAGCTGCAATGAGAAGATCTCCATGTTAAGATAGCGGAACGAGACCCTCGAATCCTTTTGGGATCGATGACGAGCTACCGAATCCTCTCAAATGTTGAAGGTATTCTTCAATGGACGGGCCCCATCTGACAAAGTACACGGGCAGACCCTTAAACCTTCAGTACCCATGATGGTGTGGTCTAAGCGGATCAGAAAACAGACTAATGGTTTAGATAATCGACTTCGGTGGCTCCACGGCATATTATTAAATATCGCGGCATACCACCACGATATCCGGCTCGAAAATCAATGAAGAGATTGGAGAATATTGCAGAGCTTCCACGATTGAGGCACCTGCCGGAGATCGTGGAAACCGCGGCATGCTCTCGGTACTTGACATTGCGATTTCGCAACAAAGAGTGATGCGCCAGCGTTTGAGGCCGCTCATATAGTATCATAGACTGGGCCTCGGAACGGAATCAGGTCTTTAAAGCCCCAAAAGGCCCCATGATCGAACCACATCCTCTCCGACAAAGCTTGGAGATTGCTTACAGCTGATATTGTTCGATGTCGTCCATCCCACCGGTATCGACACACTTCACAAGCTCTCCGTCAACGGCGCGCGATTTCCCACCCACACACAAAACCGCACAAAAACCACATGCTGAGCAGCGGAAAGAATCAAAGCGAACGAGCTGAAATGTACCTTCTACGTTGCGCGTACCGACACAGTGGGCTGGAGGTCATGGTCCGGGGGGACCTCAATGAAGGCCTCCGTTGGGCTTGCGCCTGTTGAAGAAATCGCTCTAACATGTTGACCTCGAGGCATGCAACTCGCTACTGTGCGACCATCTACTGCTCGCGCGTGAGCGTCTACATCCTTATTACGAATGACTGCCGACCGGCCTTGTACCCCTTGCGCTCGTTTCGAGATAAGGCTTGTTGTTTAACAGGAGAGTCAACGACACGGTAGCAAGGAGGGGCCCCGCCGTGGTGGACTTCCTGGAACATGTGTCCGGTGGAGAACCGAAATCCATCAGGACGCCCACCGACCCGCCATCGCCTCCACCTGATCACTACGCCTTCTCCCGGATTAGTAGGGCTCGCTTTTCAGATCGGTATTCTGTGGCTGCGCGTTCGACGCCCGAGAAACCTCACAGATGACTGGAGGAAGGTTCCAAAAGGCCAACTCCAGGGTCTGCGGGGAAACATTTCCGACGCTATCCTCGATATTCCAGCGACTCGTTGATTGGAAAGCGGCGAATTACTAACGAGAAACGAGCCTGTTGGGGACTCGTCCATGCAGGTGAATACTGTTAAGATTATCGTCACAGATGAGCTTGGGCTCACTCTTGACGCCCGTTTTGGCACACCGCAACGGCGGAAGAGGCAGCACCGAGGAATTCTCGAACTCGGTCGTCTATCTTCTGAGAGCAAACGTTCCGATCGAAGCTTGAGCGCGACTTGGGTGGCGCTGAAGTTGTTCGTCGTGGAAATTGAGAACGATGGCTCCTGAATTCTTCGGAATAAACGCGTCCATTGCAACAATACTGGACCACTGGGGATGGCCCCAAGGGTTAACACGAGATGACGAGTACTCACTTCATACACCTGCAGCGATGGATTAGGAACTTGACTTTTTTCGGCAAGTGCATCTGGATGCCAACATTGATACCTGGACTTCGAAGCTATCGTCACTCGTTCAACGTTCGATCGCGCTATATTTGAGCGCTGGAGAGCCTCTCGACCGACAGTTGCCCGTCATCTTCCCTTTGAGAAAGAGAGAGAGAATGGGTAAAGGTCGTTCCTAGGCAAATGATAGGCGAATGCATGGCCCAGCATCGGGGAAACCTTGAGGATGATGCTAAGTCTCCTTATGCGGTTCCATCTGAGGTGATAAGCCCAAAGATTTCCACCGCAATTTGTGTATATTCCACAGAGTGCAAAAGGAGTGGAACTGGATTCAACAATCTCTGTTCTGTCCGTTCTTCACAGTGAAGATGCGTAACCAGAAGGATCGAACGTGATGCCAAATGAACACTCAGATATCGGACTTGCCATACGGAAGGATCTTGTATGGACAAGAGGAGCCACGGGCATTCTGAGTTCCAGCGAAACAGCTGGTAACGCTCATAGGAAGGAAGCAAATGCCGATGGCTGTACTCCATTCTTGCACCATGCTCGTATCTACCGTTCTGGAGGAAAGAATACGCCGGATGGCTCCGGCAAGAAGAGTTTGCGTTTGTCGGCAGTGAGCAGCATACGGAATGCTACCAGATGCAATCCGCAGACGGATCAACATGAGATTCGACTTGACAAGATCAGGCGACGAGTGACAATTTATGGACGGATTAGCTCGACCAATGAAAGAACGATGAGAGTAATAAAACAAACACGATCGTATGAGCCGATGAAACCTGCGAACGCACCACAGTATAGAGGTGCACGATGTTCTTTTGTCGATGATTTGGATACTTGGAATCATAACAGACAGAGAGGAGCACATCTTGAGCATTATTTTTCCTCCTCCAGCGGGAGGATATTCTCACAGCATGAGCCAAATATCAGGGGAGAGAGATATGAGAGAATTCCAGAGATTTGAGTACGAAACCGCAGCCCAGCTCTGAGGAGAACTGAATACAACAAGCTGAATACATTTCCCGCTCATGGCTGGACTCTCGACAACACCTCAGAAAGACCAATTGGTAGAAAGAGAGCGCTCGCATAAGTTCACCGGCGGGATTATGAGTCGCGTGCATGGGAGCTGATGTTCGGCAAACTATTACTACTGGAGGCTTGGGAGCTGTGGCGTCTAGAAGTGCGTTCGAGTGCCTACCCGAACGGAGAAAATGTATCAGTAAACACTTCGAATATCTTAAAAGCCGTTTGGTTGCCGAAAGCCTGTTTGGAGAGGCTCTCCAATCGAATTAGACGCTTATCTCAGCGGACAAATGCTCCACAGCGACGTGAATAGGTGTGACCACCAGGAGCAGTTGGTGCCACATTCGAATCGCGGGTGAATGTAAACAGTCTCGGGTGACAGAAGCACGGTCGCGAATTGAGGAATGAGCACAAGAATTTCGTCTTCATTTGATAGGGAAAGTTACTTCGCGGAAAATGTTGCAGGTCAAACGCATGTTTTTTGTCACCCGAGCCTTTTGACTGTCCGTCATGACAATGGATCATCCTGTCGTTATCACGAAGTTTCTGAAAGGGTTCTGAGCGAGTTCGATGGAGAAACTGCTTCCGCGAGGTTCCTTCTCGCTCGTGGAACGCGGGTAGAATGGTGGAAAACTGTGGCGTGGATGTCATAAAATTCCGAAGGGAATCGTTACATCTACAGAGCTATTAGGCCGAACGAGTGGCGCGGATTTAGCATCGAGAGCTGCCACTGAACGTGTGTGGACGAAAAATCACGCGAAAACGATTCGCAACGACCTCATCCTGTCGACCACTTCTGACCGCTCGCGAAGGTTCGTATGCAGATGTACTCGGGACCCCTGTCTGGCCCTCGAACCTTTCAGCGTCGGACTCTCGGGAAGCGGGATCAGACAACAGAATGAGGGTCGGATTAAACTCCATCCGATGCTCTGAAAGAAGCTGCATTCCGAGCGCTGAAGCTGAGCGAGTGATTCTCTTCTCAAACTCTCCGGTCACCGGTAAAAGAGCTGCGATACGAAAGTGATCAACGACTTGGAACACTGTGATCTCGATAGAATAGGCATTCTGTGGCCGGAGTTTTCACCGAACCGGAATGCAGATGCACTCCCGAAAACGAAGCTGAGCAAGGTTCACGGTTGAACGCTCGATAGTCTCCCGCCCATTGACTTTACTTGGAAGCGTGACGGAACATTGCGCCCAGATGATTAATTCAGTACAAAGACCAAAGTCTCATAATCTCAACGACGAAAACGTCGTTGGTATTTGGCAAAAAACGGAACAGCGCTGATCGGCTGTGAGGGGACTCACAATTTGACAGGTCCTTTCATCGGGGCTCAAGATCAGACAACGGACACCGCGAATCGACGAATGGACGCTAATAGAATGGGATCCTGGTCTTGTTGCCGCCAAAGGTATCATTCGCGGAGAAAACGTTACGAGGCGAGAGATCTCCGGCCAGATTCTAGAGAGGGCTAGTTGTTCAGCTATTAGCATTGTAAAGAGAGATCAACACACGCACGACTTCATTGCACTGACACATCTCGATCACCTTCCACCGGTCGCCATCGAATCGTGGCCGCTGCCGGATCAAGCCACCGCCAGATCAATGCCCAACGAACAGGTTTCCAGACTGAATTGTTGGCTCTCCGGACATCAAAATGAATCGAAGTCTGAAGGACCACGGAAGTTACTCAAAACGTCAGTTTGTGTGTAGCATCGCGAAGATTGATTACGCAACAAAGTTTTGATGACCTTCCTTATATGAAAACAGGAAGTACTTGAAGAATTCAGAAAAGAGAGCAGTGGGCTCATTGGAGTGCAGTTATGCAAGTGGGGAGCTATGAACGACTGACCGGGGAAGTCACGCCGCGCCGTGGTCACGTCACATGGACCTCAAGGAGAACCGATGGTCGGTGTGGTCTTTGAAGTGTTCGCTTCAAAGTATATTTATTGATGCGTTTGGCCTCGATTCGCTCGCTTTCAATGATCTCAGAGTTAGCGTCGTTAACCGAAAGGTGCTCCCTCTCCAGTTAGTGTGAAAGGTTCGACTTCCATCGGCAGCGAGAGCAAGATATTCAAGTTCTAGCTGTCTGTCAAGCGACGAGAACGGGTGACGAGGGAGAAGGTTCCGTTCACTTTCTACTCAAGCAACCCTGACTGTCATACTCACCATTCACGCTGATGGTCGTCTTCCGATTCGGTGGCGGTTCCCTCTTCCTCCAACGACGACGACACAGCACTGCTCTTCGAAATCTTGCGCTCCTTGTCTTCGTGATCGCCCCGGCCCGCATCCATTGACAGCGCGACAGATGACTCTCCCGGGGGCAGAACCTTGTCCATATCGGCGTGTACCTCGTCGAGGTTCAAGTAGGATAGCCCTCTTGCCTGACCAGGGGTCTTGTTAGTGGAGTCTTCCGACTGCGGCTGTGTCTGCGCCACTCTACGCGAAGAGAAGATCTTCCTCAAACGGGACATGGCGGCAGTCGTCGAGAGCGCCGTCCTAGCCGTAAAGTTGTTATTATCGCCCTACGCACTAAGCCTTCCTTTCCACAAGAGCATAGACAGTTGTGATCCTTGCCAGTAGATGGGCACGATGAATGTCGGTATTCAATGCTGCCGAGACCGGCTCCGCTGTGGCTAGGGATGTCTCTAGATGTTTTTTTTTCGCGACTCTGCACGACACCAGAGTCAGCCGTTGATGCTCGGCTAGCAGACGAATGCGCGGGTGGCCTCCACGGCGGTGAAACAATCGAGAGAGCGCCCTCTATAGGACGGCGCGCGAATCTCGGTAGTGTGATACACAGTATGCCAGACGTAAGGGAAATACGTCCTCCAAGGCGATGGAAGCTACAGCCCCAGGAAGAGCCCGAGACGCCTCGAGCCGGAATAGGGAACTGAGTCAACCCCATCTTCGCGATGTTGAATGAGACATTGGTCTTACATCCAGTAGCGTAACAAGGGGGGGGGGGGTACCAGTCTGGAGACCAGGAGCTCCGTTTCCAGTTTCTCACTGGAGCTCCTGAAGCTGATCAAGAAGTGTATTCTCGACTTGGACGTCCCGAACATCATCAGTTCCCTCCGCCTCCATCTGACTGTAGCTTTGAGTCCGACGAGCCCAGGAAGAAGCTTCAAAATTGAGCCCGCAAGATTCAGCTCTGGAGCTTGGATGCGTCCGGATGAAAAATTTCCTGGACCGAATCCGTACATTTAATGTCTCCAATTTTAATGTCCAATTGTAGCTGATGTTTCTGACTCGGCGGGAGGAGCGGGGGAGAGCGCCATTCTCGTTGACTGTCTCGGGATCCAGAGACCCTGGTTAGGCCACTGCTTTCATTGCAGCACCGGAATTGGCCTCCTGCGGGGGTTGGATGTTCGGATCCGTTGCTCTACATCAGGGGCGTCAGAGTGCGGGCCGCGCGGACCTCTTTGCCCGTAGGCCGGAGTTTTCGGCGCGCAGAACCCACACCTGCTCTGAGATCGGTTTGGGAAATTCGGGCGCGAGACGCGATAACTTCGCTCATGTAGTACGTCTGAGGCGCTGCTCTGGGATAGGAGATTAGCAGCTCAGCTCGCGGCGATCTGGAAGCTGACCGCTGCGGTGGACGGAATTGCAAAGGCCGGTTGGGAACGCGGGATGCCATATGAAATGAATCCGCTCTGTGCGAAAAATCTCCTTCGTTCTTCATGATAGCAGATCTCGTGATGTTCGTGGATTGCAATCCACGATACGAAGCGACGAGCTTGCTTAGATGGATAGTGGGGTCCCGCAAGTAAATGCCCGGAGACACACATTTGGTTATTAATGCGCGGGAATATTCATGTGAAAATGCAAAAGGAGCACGGAAATATGCAAAGCGAGCCCGAATTACGCGGAGAGACGCACGAAAACATGCGAAAGTATGCGAAAAATACGCACGAAAGTACATGTCGGACTCTGCGGGGAAATATGCATGGAATGAAGCGGGAAAAATATGCGGGGAAATATGTATGGGACCATGTGGCAGAAACACACGAGTATGCATGGAACCATACTCGAAAAAAAAATCATGATTATCGTGTTCTTGCAAGACGGGCTTGCTTCCGCTCGCTCTCGGATTTGATCGACGCCTATTTCATCTCGGTTAGGGACGTGGTGAATCACTGGCCATCTTTCTCAACGGACGCAAGCCCCCGCCTTCCTCAATCGATATCAGACTCGACGGGGAACAAATTGCGGTGACCAGCACGGCCAAGTACCTGGGCGTCATTCTGGATACCGGGCTGACAGGGAAAGCCCACTTGGCATACGCGATGACGAAGACGACCAAGGCAACACAGGCACTCTCAAGACTCTTTCCCAGAGTCAGTGGAGCAAATGACTTCAGGAAACGAGTACTGGCCTCAGCTGCCGACAGCGTCATGATGTATGCCGCGCCACTCTGGGCCCTTCGAGCTTCGACTCCGGTCACTAGGAGACTTCTCGACAGAACTCAGCGACCACTCTGCATCGGCATTTCACGGGCAAACCGCACGGCATCAACGCTTGGAATACAGGTCCTGGCGGGGCAGCTCCCCTACGACCTCCGAGCGAGAATACTCGAGTCTCGAGAGACCAGCGACATGGACGGCATCCGTACCAGGGAAGGGCTCCCCTTCGACAAGAAGGCCGCGATCGCGGCATGGCAGGGAAGATGGGACGAAGTCCACCCACCGAACCCCGGAGCTTGGACCCGCCGCTGCGTCCCGAACATCGAGGAGTGGATCAGCAGGAGACACGGCTCTCTTACGTACCCCCTCGCACAAGTGCTCACCGGCCACGGCTCCTTCGGCGCATACCTGGCCTAGATCAAAAAGCTTCCCTCAGCGGAGTGTCTGCTCTGCGGCTCAGGCGCGGAAGACACAGCGCGACACGCGCTCGAGGATTGCCCGGAAACAGAGTTCATCAGGCTGGAGTATCGCCGGATTTCGAGTTATGGTTCTCGGCCGGTGGACGGGCCGACGCTGGTGAGCTTTATGCTCAAGGGACGTGAAGAGTGGCGAGCAGTCGCGGCGCTCGCTACCGGTTTGATTTCGTACAAGAATCGAACCCTCAAGCCTCATATTGACCGCTACCTAGCGGCTCGACAGCATGCGCCAGTTCAGCCAACGGGCTCCGCGACTTCAGTCCGGTAGACAGAAAGGATAAGAAGGGGACCCGAAGTAATTCCCACTGAGGGACGTGCCGGGTTCCCTCCCCCCAAATAGTGGATCAGGGTTTCAGTGGGTATTGGCTCCCTCCTCAGGGAGCTTGAGTCCTACACTACCACGGGTCGAGTTTGGAACAACAAATCCGCTCCACTGGTGGTGTGCGTAAACGCATTCCTCCCACACCTCACAAAAAAAAAAAAAAAAAGGACATGGTGAAATTCGATGCTTCCGAATGATATCTCAGTCAGCCTGGGCTCGATGGGTCAAGCATTATGGAACAGGGCTCGGGGATGGATAGGTTAAGGCGAATTTTCAGAACCAAGCCTTAGTTTCGGTATTGCTTCAGTAACACTCCCTATCGCCTACCCTAGCGCAATGGTAGGAGAAGTCGTTCTCCCGTACCCCTAGAATGATCACCAGAGCTGGCATAGGTACAGGGTGGTCAACAGAACTCGGGGATATCTTACCCCTACTTCTTCTGACCATCATGCGTTCATTTGCGTCAATGGAGCTCATTCAGTTCTCCTTTTCAGCGAGGAGAGATGGGGAAGCTAGACTTTAGGGCGAAAAAGGAGCTATCGGATCGACTCAGCAGCTCCGGAGTCGGGTATTTTGGACCAATCTAAGAGTTTTCCGCCAACGGGAAAACAATCGAATCCGGGTCCCCAGAGGAGAGACGGAGAATTGCATAGAGGACGAGATTTCGTTAACATATCGTTGATTCTTGTGGGGCTGATGGGCGGTCGCCCATGTCGAGCTCCAGACTGATCCTCGCCATTTCTTCAGCGAATTCACGAAATCTTCCCCCGCGTCCAATAAGACAAAAACTGTCGGTTCTATCGGTCGATTCAGGACGTTTCTCAGGCGAAAAAATCGGCGTCCGAGACGAGCTACGACCGTGAACTCTCAGACGCAGGATACGCTGCAGGCAATATTCCGGGTTCGCAATATGTGGTTGGAACCATTTCGTCGACGATGTGTCCATCGACTCTGCGTCACCAATGCCATCCCAAAATGTCCTCCGAACTTACTGCAGCTTTGGTTTTGAAGGGTACCCGCGTGCATTGCTCTTGATTCGCGGAAGACGGGTTTTCGAGAGACTTGACGGATGTCACGACAGAACCGCAGGGGATGACGCCTCCTTGGAGTATCGTGGAGGTTCGAGATGTTCTCTCCGGTCTGCTGAAGAATTGCTTTACGTGGAACGGAAGTTTGGTGGTGATGTAAACGTGGATACTTCGTAACCCTTCGAAAGACCCCTCGGAACAAAAAGTCTCCCACGCGTTCTCGAAAACGTTATCCAACCAAAATGAAGCTTTGGCTTGGAAGGTACCGGCGGGTACTCGAAGCGCCCTGCAGTGTACTTCCAACCAGCACGGCGTGTCGGTGTTCTTTATTTGCGGGATTTAGAGACTTCAGGGAGATCAGGATAGAACCTTGGCTTACCACGGTTTCCGGTAGCCATGAATCATGAGCAAGATACAACAGGGTGGCAGGGGTTTTTAGTTGGGGATTTTCGAGCCCGATTTTGTTGTGACCATATCTTGGTCAAATCTTTTTTTTTTCTCTCAAATAAGAAAGTGATCAATATAGTCCAATTCTTTTTTGGCGTAGATATGACGAGGATTGCAGCCAGTAGATGATTTCTGACATGACCCACTGTTTTTTCGAGGCCCACCTGAAAATTATCGGGAGAACTGAGAATTCTATCATATCGGACTAGTCTAGCGCCCATTTTTCAAGGCCCTGCCCGTCGTCTGATTTCGTTTTCCTCGCATTTGTTCTCTCAACCCCTCAACGAGGCGGATTCGAAGGTATATCCTCCAAATATTGAGCTGCAAGCGCAATCGGACGAGTTTTCATTTTCTCTCCGCCCTCGATTGTATCGATTGTATCCGGGAACGACGTATCTACAAACCTGGCGAATGACCGTCTTCCGTCAAGAATTCCCGGCTGAAAATTGCAACCGTGTACTCCGGGGTGTCTCGCTTTGAATGGTCTCTCGCCGAGCGCACGGCATGCAGCCGGCATGAATGCCGTCCGATCGAAGTGGAGCTTCGGCTCGAAAGTGGCGGCGGGTAGACGCACCGTTCCGGTAACTTCCAGCCTAGCGACGGCTGAGCATGAGCTGACATGCGAGAATTCCCTCAAGTGAGCTGAGCTGTACTCACTTTTAATTGACACTGGGTGACCCTTCGCCGACGTTGAGATTTCAGTCACTACCTCGAGGTGGGAATTATCGCGTCGAATCCTCAGACTCGCTCAATACACTCGCCTTAGCCTTCATGTGACTTCATATCCAGACAGCAAAGTTCCGTTCCTGAGAACTCGTAGACTGCGTCTGATAAGACGTATACTGCGTATACTCAATGCGATTCCGATTGGAATGAATACAGAGGGAAAATATGCTGTCGATTGCAACGAAGGAATCTAGAATCAGATCGAACTGTACCGAGTGATGAGCAAAAAGGGGAAGGGTGAGAAAATTGCTTACTTACGTCGACTACCCTGTATCTTACAAGCAGGACTCGCTCGTCGGACATTGTCGGTACTAGGCTTTGCAACGCTTATTTAACCGCGGTTAATCACCGCAATAACCGCAAATATTTCGCGGTTTTTAACCGCAATACCCGCGAGACAATTGCGGCTATAGCCACATTCAACCGCAATTTTCCGGAACGTATGACTTTTCGAGAAAGCGTCGTGTCTGATGAGCGTACTCTGGCTGGGGATCTGGAACTAGGTGCTGAGAATTGAAGAGAAATGAATTGCTTCTGGAACTGTGATATCTTGTGTGATGACTGCCGTTACACGGAGTTCGTACACGCTTGCTGAAGCCGCACTTGGCTCGCAATTATAACTGGACATATCACACATCAGGAACAGTCTCCCCATGACCTCATGAGCAAGCCGTTCAAGGAATCGATGAGCCAGCATTGGAGGCGGAAGGCTCGATCCTCCAGAGCTTTGCGCATATGGTAGGTTCAGGGAACAGAGCGAAGCGGAACTAGCTATCTTGTGGGTTAGGCCCCCGTTGGAAGGCATCGATGAAAGAATTGTGATGAAGTCCCAGCAGAAAACGGCTATCTCTCATACACTGGTCAGAACGGAGAACATCCGCCCTTTTCAAATACGATAACGGTGGTATCGAAGCCGGGAGCAGCAATTTGGAGTCAGACAAAAATTGGAAGCACCTCAAGAGACAACCTCGAGGATTCCCAATGAAAACAACTCGAGAATTAGGACGTGAAATTTACGTGAGTCATCACAACCCAACAAGTATGCATGCTTCTGGGTACTCTTTGCTCGTGGAGCCGTGCGGAAATCGGCGCCAATCCCACATTTCAGAGTTTGCAACATTTCCTCAGCGGATCGTGAGGAGTTGAACCCGAAATTCCTGACTTCATTCATCGGGGCTCCACAATACAAGATGATCTCTTTTGGATCAGGATAATTTGTCAAAGATTTCGTGACTTGAAACGTTCAGCCAATGTTCCCAGACCCATCTGATCAAGGTCGAGTTGTAACAAACGAGTCTTTATGAGATGTGTTTTGAAATCTCGTTGTAGCCGTCAATAATGGAACCTTCTTTCTGATAGAAGAGGAGAAGCTTCCTTGGAATCTTCCAGGGAGCATTCTTCCATACCATTCAGGGTGACCAAAGCCGCACAGAAGGAGGCTCCAGTGCTTCCCTCGCCCTTCGGACACGTCCGCTCTCGGGGAGTATCTCCGGTTTTCTTATTTTTGACGACAAAACACTTTTTTGGGACACAATGTCCAGTTTCGAAGTTCCATTCATACGGGCGGCTCGGAAATCGGTCGACTTCTCAACTGAGACTCACCCAACATGATGCAGAATTTAGAATTTTGCTTCGTTGGAACACAAAGTTCCTAGAGTAAGCCCAGAGCCCTTCCATCACAAACTATGAATATGGGCGCGGAAATTTTCAATCGGGAGTTGTTCTCAATTCGCAGCTGTAGAGTGGCGCAAACAGGAAGCGTATGGATTATTCTACATCACTTATTATTATTACTGGAAGGCATTACCGGAACGAAATTTCGTGGAATCATCTTACCTTCGGGTCCCCCCACCCCCTCAGCGGCAAAGGAAGCAGCGTTGCCCTCCTTGAAGTTCATCGCTCTTCTGAGAATTCCTCCAACCCATTCACGACACCTCCTGTGGCATATCTTGAAGACGGAAGCTTTATTATTATGATGAACCTCAGGGGCACCCCTCGGAGGACCATGTGAGGGATGAGCTCGCTTTCGATATCTGTTGATGACGTTCCCGGAATCGATTTCCAACTCAGCCAAGTGTGGGCGCAGCAGCGAAAATCGGCTCTCTGATATCGAATTTCTGCCACTAACAAGGAGTGTGCACTAACTGTCCCACGTCGATTTTTATGATACACGGATGGGCACGTAGGGTGCGTCGGGGGTGACAAGGAAGCGGCAAATGACACTGAATGAAATGTATCGATCATCTTACTCTTGATTCTCACCCGTCCGAGACCGGAAAAGCATGAGAATGGAACCTTAGAATGGGACTAGGGGATGTGATGATGATGATGATTTTACAAATTTCATCTTCATTTTTTGAGGCCCCAGGGCCGTATGGGGAGAGGTCCCATACGCTTCTATGGTACCCCCGACGAGCACTACAAGCGCATCTATGTATCATGAAAATCGGCGTGGGACAGTTAGTGCACACTCCTTGTAAGCGTGGGACAACGCAGCGGTCTTATTGAAAGGGACAATTTTCGTCGCACTCATAAAAAGCGAACGAAGGTTCCACAGTTGTCCTGGTTGTTGTCCCAGTTGTTGGATAATCATTGGTCCATAATGATAAGAGCAGAGCTTCTCCGTTACACGACTCCCACATAGTAGCAATTCTGAGCGGTACGTGATCCCTAGGTGCCGCGTTGGTGCTTCTCCATGACTCCCTTGTGATGACAAAGTGAGAACCGAGCTCTGTTGACTCCTTCTGTTCGGCCCCGAAGAATGGTACGGCGGACGAAATACGAAGTCGAATCGGACAGAACCGTTACCTCATGGAGGAACACACCTCAAACAGATTATTGGCTCAACGACAGCGTCCCCAACATACCGGCTGGCTCGTTTTGATCGGGAATTTCCGATTTCATTCTGGCCCTAACTTTCTCAGCTCTTGGAATGTTCCCGAAAATCAAGGAATGATCGGTAGAGAATATCGGGGCTGTCATTTCATAATCTGAAATCGAGATGGATATTATGAGAACCGCAGTCAGAAAACGGTTTCGAAAAGAACGAATTTTTTTTGTTCGAGGCCCCTCCAAAAGTCATCGTGAAAACGTCAATATCCATCCGATCTCACATGTAGGGGTCGCGTTGGGCACGGCGGACCATGGCGTCATGCTTACATTTACTTTAGATGAAATTTTGCATGAAATCATCAGTGAGCTATCCGATAGCAGACAGCAGAACACGCGCCTCCATTCCATTACGACCTCTGCTGACTGACTCTGCGTCTCGACGCCAAGTTTGGGCGGGTCGATGTAAGACCTGCAAGGAAATCAACGACAAACATGACCGAACTTGTTTCCAGCGGCGGAGCGAACTTCGTGTCCAATTGTTCCGGCAGTAGCGTATACGATACATCTACGGGTAATCTGCTTAGAATAGCACATTGTGAGTTGCGCACACGAGGGCTCACATCCTCCCGAAGAACTAAAATAGCTTTCGTTTGCTCGAATCACTCGATGGATGCGACCGACGGAAGCCGATATTTCGCTCGAAAACCGATCGCACTCCTGCCGCAGGCTTGCGGTGAGCAGAAGAACACCCGCAATAGTTCACACAAGGTCGTCCCCACTTGACCGGTTTAGCCTGAACGTGCGTTTGAAGAACGATAGCGACGCCTCCAACTCATCCAGAGTTGAATCATTGCTGTCAACAAGAGCTCGTGTGGGTACGAGATTCCAGCGGATGCCATGGGGCCTCTGCGGGGTCTTTCTCGATACACAGGCGGGCAGTCACGCCCCAGACCCTGAAGCTTTCTTCAAACTTCATTGGTATCTATTCGGAATCACGATCCAGATTCCTCTGTCTCCGACATTTTGAATCGGCCTCTCTTGAGGCAGCTACCATCACAAGGAAGACAGAAGGTGGGCACATGTGGATTCGAGTTCTGGAGAACATTATCCAATCACCAGCCGGCATTCGGCCGACTGGAGTCGGCCGCGCTGCGCGCGCTTGGACGGCGCTCCCTGCCATCGAGGCACTTTTCTCTCCCTTCACTGGGTCAGCATTCCGATTTTGAAAAGTATGGTCAGATTGGTCTCGGAATCACGCCTCTAGAGTTGGAAAGTAATGCCCAGATTGGTCGCGGAATCACCCCTCCAGAGTTGGAAAGTAATGCTCAGATTGGTCTCGGAATCACCCCTCCAGAGTTGGAAAGTAATGGTCATATTGACCCCGGAATCACCCCTCCAGAGTTGGAAAGTAATGGTCAGATTGGTCCCGGAATCATCCCTCCAGAGTTGGAAAGTAATGGTCATATTGACCCCGGAATCACCCCTCCAGAGTTGGAAAGTAATGGTCAGATTGGTCCCGGAATCACCCCCCCAGAGTTGGAAAGTAATGGTCAGATTGGTCTCGGAATCACCCCTCCAGAGTTGGAAAGTAATGGTCAGATTGGTCTCGGGATCACCCCTCCAGAGTGGGAAAGTAATGCTCAGATTGGTCTCGGAATCACGCCTCTAGAGTTGGAAAGTAATGCCCAGATTGGTCGCGGAATCACCCCTCCAGAGTTGGAAAGTAATGCTCAGATTGGTCTCGGAATCACCCCTCCAGAGTTGGAAAGTAATGGTCATATTGATCCCGGAATCACCCCTCCAGAGTTGGAAAGTAATGGTCAGATTGGTCCCGGAATCACTCCTCCAGAGTTGGAAAGTAATGGTCATATTGACCCCGGAATCACCCCTCCAGAGTTGGAAAGTAATGGTCAGATTGGTCCCGGAATCACCCCCCCAGAGTTGGAAAGTAATGGTCAGATTGGTCTCGGAATCACCCCTTCAGAGTTGGAAAGTAATGGTCAGATTGGTCTCGGGATCACCCCTCCAGAGTGGGAAAGTAATGCTCAGATTGGTCTCGGAATCACCCCTCCAGAGTTTGAAAGTAATGGTCAGATTGACCCCGGAATCACCCCTCCAGAGTTGGAAAGTAATGGTCAGATTGGTCTCGGAATCACCCCTCCAGAGTTGGAAAGTAATGGTCAGGTTGGTCTCGGAATCACCCCTCCAGAGTTGGAAAGTAAGAGTTGGGAAGTAAAAGTGGGACGATAACGAAGGGTGATATCGCTGAAGACTTTATCCATTGATCAGACAGAAAGTCACAGTTTTCTGTGTTTCAACGGGAAGTGTCTGTTGAGCAACGATTTAAATCGGAAGAGGGAATCGGGAGGAACCTTGTGAGCGGCAGAATCGGTCGTTACGCACGGTCCCAGAAGCTCGAGGGCGCCTTCAGAGGAATCTACGCGGCTGCACCTACGGGTGATTGATCAACTTTTCGGACCCACCGTGTCCACATACTTCAGTACCGGGAGACCTTCAGCATTATCCGTATAGGGAGACAGCGCAGAGATTCCGCACCATAACAGAACACATCGAGGTTATTCGGAGGTTGAATCTCGGAGATGGGTTTGCCGAGAACCCTTTGCAAGAGCTCCCAAGGCGAGAAAGAGGGCGATGAAGAAGAGATGAAGCGCACAGACATGGAAACGATGGACGAAGAGGTCGAAGAGAGAGCGGAAAACGTCATAGAGGCAAACCCGAACGCTGTTGGGCCCCAGGCTACAGTAGCAAAGACTAACAAGGATAAGATACAGAAGTCTACTTGCCCAATCCAGTTGCCCCCGGAAGCAACCCTCAGGGTAGAAGGGCCCATATCGGAGAACGAATCAAGGAGTAGCAAGAAGCGCAAAGACCCTTCTTTTATAGATGGGGAAGAGTGCGATAAGAGAGCAAAAACCTGCGATTTGGAAGAAAAAATTGCTGGAAAAATAAACAGTATAATCAAGAAGAAAATCGACGAATTATACGAGAACGAAGTCCATAACACCGCGAAAGTAGTCAAGAAGATCACCCAAGAACTCATCAGGGGAGTGGCGAGGCTTGAGAGAGAGGTCAGAGACCTCATCAAAGAGAGTGTGACGATCCCGATACAAGCTGAGACGAAACCCTGTGAGATATGTGCGAAACGCGAATGCGGAACAGAGGGTGCCTCAGAGCGGAAGACAAGATTAGAGCAAGAAGCTGACAAAATAAAAAGAGAGATCTCAAATCTGGATCAAACCCTGGAAGGAATGGTACACCTTGCCGAGAAGAAATGGCCCAAGCAAACCTTCGAGAAGGTAACTAAAAGCAACGCTGGAATTGTCGGTAACCGCGGCTGCCGTGTACTCATCCACAGCGGCGATGATCAGGATCAGAGAACGACGAACATCATTGAGCAGCTGTCACGCTTCTTCCCCGCGGTCAAGGAAATCCACAGCCTCGAGGACGGTGAGGTCGCTTCTACAACTGCACTGCTGTCGCCTGCGCTCCTAAGAGCAGGTGCCTCACAAGTGGCTAAAGACAAGAGAACCCTCATCGTAGGAAAGATCAAGAGCGCCGCTACACCGATAGACATCGCAGAAATATTTCAGAAAGTGGCAGAGCAGGTGAAAATGAGCTGTCATAAAATCGAAGAAAAGGTTCTGATGAAGATACCGTGTAACTCCGACCACGAACTATATGGGAAACTCGCGGAGGCATGTTGAATCGTCAATGGCACTGAAGGTGGAGCAGAGCTCTCGCTCAAGTCACTCCGAGACCCTGCCAAAAGGTCAGCAGACAAGAGACAAGCAGACGGCAAGAAGACCTCGCGACGAAACGAAGGATCAATCCTCGTCGGAACAGGAGAGAAAAGCTTTGCCGGTGTCCTCAGAAACCTTCGCAGCAATATCGACACGGAGACGTCCAGAGCTCTTGGAGTCGACGTCCGAGGGGTGAGCCAAACAGGAGAAGGTGTCAGGATCCAGATTCGGGAAAAGAAAAATGGAGGACAGGAGAGACTAGCCAAATACATCTCTGATGAACTCAAACTGAGCGCGAAAACGCGGGGGCCCCAACTGAACTCCACCATCATTGTGTCTCGCATGGACATGGTTACTGACTAGTTGGAGATCGATAAAGAGCTCAGAAACGCATTAGGAAGGCAGCAGGAAGGATACATTCGAGTGGAACAGATAAGAGAAACGAAATCAGGGGAAAGAACAGCCTTGGTCCGACTATCCAAATCCGACGCTGAAAGGATGCTTAAGATAGGAAGGATCAAGATCGGATGGCAACTCTGCAGCGTAAAAGAATGGTACGATGTTCCTATCTGCTACAGGTGTCAGGGAGTGGGACACAAATCCAACACTTGCTCAGTAAAAGAAACAAGAGAGAAGTGCTACCGATGCGGAGGCAACGGCCACATCGGCAAGAATTGTAAATCAGCGGAAGCTTTCTGTACAAGCTGTGAAGCAAGCGGACATTCGGCATACTCATCACTGTGCCCGAAATATCGACTGATCATCCAGACGATGCGAGACCGGTCGCGAAGCAGTGGACAGCGAACTGAGAATGTCGAGAACCGCGGACCAGCAATCGGGAAACCCACAGAAGCCGAGACGCAAGCGAAGACCATAGGAAACAGAACCAAGGAGTCTGAAGGATGGATCACAATGCAGAACGGGAAGAGGGTCCCGTCAGGAAACCTACAATGAACATGAAGATAGTACAGATCAACCTCAACAGATCAAGAGCAGCACACGCTCTCCTGGAAGACAGAGTCAACAAGGAAGATATCAGCGTATGTATACTGAGCGAAGTTAATAGAAAAATATCCAACAGAAAATTTGGAAGAGACCAAGGATGGATTTCTGAAGAATCAGGGGATACTGCCATATGGATCACCCGTAACTGTAAGGAAAGTATCAAGGAACGGAAGATAGCTGGAGGTATCACCGACGTGGCCCTCGCCGAGAGCAACACACGCCTCCTCAGCTGCTATTTCTCACCGAACCGGAATACAGAAGAATTAATTGAATACATCGAAGCACTAGAAAACGTCGTTGAAGGAACGAGCGGACAGCTTATCCTCGCGGGAGACTTCAATGCGGCATCAACGGCCCGGGGAAGTGCTCGCAACACAACCAGGGGCAATGCCCTGGAGTCTGCCCAGTTCTTCCTTCTTGCTCATGATACGTGTGATCGTTTCCAAGTGCAACTTCCAGTCTTTTTTTCTTCGATCATGTGCTCGACAACTCTCGGTATGTTCATTCTCAGGTTCCCTCTCTCTTGACTGAAGGCTGGGCATTGGAGCACGGTGTGTTCCACTGTGTCCTCTAGCCCGGAGTCGCAATGAACACAGATCGGCGATGGCGCCCTCTCGAATCGATGAAGGTATTCTTGGAAGTCCCCATGGGCCGAAAAGGCCTGCGTGAGGTGGAATGTGAGATCCACGTGCTTTGTGTCGTACCAACCGCTGATATCTGGGATGCACTCATGAGTTCATCTTCCTTTATCAGAGGATGTCCAGCAGTGCTGTCACTTCCTCATAGTCTCTCCTTTTTGAAGTCTTCATCTCCAGCATCTGAGTTGTACTCGGCCTCTGCCCTCTTTCTTTGTTCCCAGATCTGTGTTCTCTCGAGCGCAAGCAGAGACCAGGAGACGGTACGCGTCTTGCCTGTGAGGTCCCGGCTCGTTTCCGTTCATAGAGTAGGGAGCTCAGACCGGAGTAGCGTATCAAATGATCGACTCAGCCCCCATGGATAAGAGCCGTCTCTGACTTTTCGACGTCCCTACCGAGTGCGGCAGGATTTTGGTCAGATCCGCGGTCGCCCCGGACGCTCTCTCTGCGACAATCTTGTCGTGTTCTTTCCCTTGGTGTCCGCTATCCAGGTAGACCTGGAGGTATCTCGCAGCCTCGGGAGGCACCACGGTGAAGCCGCCCAATGTGATGATTGGGTCCGGGTCTGCTCTCCCCTTTGTCAGCACGACTGCCTCTGTCTCCTCCGGGGCAAGCTGAAGGTGGCTCTTCCTGCACCATTCTGGGATCCTTTGAAGCGCCTCGTCTATGATTTCCTCCAGTTCTCCCATTTTCTTCGCCATCACCAGCAGCGCCGCGTCGTTGGCGTACGCAATCAGCTCGACCCCTGGGGGGAAAATGTGTGGAACCAGGACGACAGAATTGTGGCTGGACCGATCGAGACCCTAGTCTGACACGTCCGGCGCGTTCTCGATTTCCATGCGATCAGCGGGCTTGACCTGAACCCGGCGAAGTTCGGATCGTTTCCACCCGCAACGAAGGACGACCCCTTCATCCGAGAGATGACTGAGCTCCTTCCTGCTGTATTGCACTCGTCCGTTTGCATTCGAGACCACGGGAGGGCCCGGCTCGGGGAAGCTCCCGAGAGAGCGACAGGACACAAAAGCTTAGACTTTCTTAGCTCATCGGCTGTCTCCAGATGTTCAGCGAGGCAACGCGACATCGGTGCTGGGCACTATGGACGCAGAAAAACCGCCGAGCAGAACCGCGGGTCAGGGAAAAAGCAGTCGTTGAAAATAAGTCATTTTCGAAATCATCTTCTTGCCGAGATACTCAAAATACGCGGGATTCAGTCACTTTCAGATGCTGCCTTTTCGTTCTGATTCAACGAACGGCCAACACAGACTATTCTACTGGAACGGTCGACGATCGAGAAATCGCGAGTTTCCGATTCTGGCGGAAGTGAGAATTCGGCCCCCTGTTTTCTCTTGGGAATCATTAAGTTCGTCAGATCTCTGCGTCCCATCCCAGTTACCGGAATCCCAGTCACTCGATCCCCAGTAACCCGACTCCAAATCACCCTCTCTCACCGCCTAATCCTCACGCTCTGTGATCATCACGGACCCCTACAATTCCTGAAAGGAAATGACTGGAAGAGATATTCACTCCTCTGACGCGAGAAGGGTGGAACCCACACGAATATACAAAGTCGTGTTCGTGCAGTGAATTAAAGCGCAGGGTTCAGTGTATTTCCACAAATCTGTAACCTCCGATGTCATGTGCGAAATACAAATATGGCCTAGGATTCATGGAAACCAACGGGAGAAAAATCGCGTGGATCAACGAGGTCCTACGGTGTGAGACCGCCAGAGCAGGCGACGGCTCGGTTGACGCGTTTGTGCTGTTTGGCTCACGTGCACGCTATTTTCATCTGCAAGCGGGACCGTCGAAACTTCCACGGAACTTCGTGAACCGCTGGACGTTTCGACCTTTGCGTCTAAGAAGGCCGATTTCGCGGGAAGTTTTGATCTTATTGTTCAACTCCAAGGAGAATGCGACAGAGGCCCACCAAATGCTCGTAGAAGCTTACGGCGACCGTTGAATCGAGATGGAAAACACGAGAGTCCCCCTATCTTTCTTCAGCCACTTCTTCTAGCAGTTCAACTCGGAGGAGCACAAGGGAGTTGTGCTCAGGATTGAAAAAAGAAGAGCCGTAAGATATGGAAAAACGGAATCGGACATCTTGAGCATGTCCGGCCAACACGATGTCGCTGCTCCTCGCCGTACATGAACGGGTTGTAGGACCCCTCGCGCGGTTGAAGACCACCCCGGGACAAATCAACTCCCTGTGGTGGATTACCATGAGCCGGGACACGGTCTGCGACCTAATGCCAAGTGTCAACTGGGCCACCCCAGTGGCTTAGCGAGCCACCGTGATTCTTAGGGCGGGCTAGTCAATCAATGCCCCCCCCCCTTTTCTCCGTGAGGTCCAAGAAAAGGTCTGCGTTTGGCGCACCCTGACTGATTCTTTGGATTGTTCGAATTGGAGTGGGGCAGATTCGAATCACTTTCGATTCGGATCATATATGACCGGATCTGATTGGAATCAAGTTCATTCGAGTCAAAATTTGTTTCAAATGGTTCGAATCTGCTCAACTGCGAGGAGTCTCTCCATGGCGGCCAGAAGTAAGGCGAGCAGGGAGCTCAAGAAAGCAAGGAATGGAGAGGACCGAGATGAAATAGCTCGAAGAATGGCCAGCTTCCGAACCAAACAGCAACTCCTGAATGGATCATTCGCAAAAGAGGAAAGGGCACGCTACGAGGCCTTGCGTAGAGGAATCCTCAACGGCACACGGAGCGGAAAAACGAAGAGATTCTGGAGATAAATCGCGAACCACAACCAGAATAAGGAACCAGAAGGGGTCAAAAACCGGGACGGCAAATAAGTCGCGCAGGACGACATACAGCGGCCCTTGACAGAGGTCGGATGCGAAGTCCTGATGGTAGAACTAGAAACTGTCGAAAGACGGATTGGTCATCAAGAGTTGTCGGAGTCAAGCTTACGACAACGCGTCGGTGATGGCGGGCGTACATTCAGGAGTTCAAGCACGCAGAAAGGCGATCAATCCGAGAGCGACTCTCATCGCCTGCACGAATCATTCCCTCAATCTGGCCGGGCTCCATGCGGGGTCGAAGACCGTTCGATCCTCAACTGTCTTCGGAGCCCTGGAAGAAGGTTTTGTAAACTTCTCCTCGTCGACGCACCGTTGGCAAAAACTCACTATGATCATGGGCCAAGGAGTGAAGCGTTTGCTCGAAACCCGCTGGAGTAGAAGGTGCTTTTGATGCGCTGAAGAAGCGTTTTCCAGGGGTCCTTGGCGTCTTGGAGGATTTCGTCTTTGATGGGAGCGAAAAGTCGACCTGGTCTCAAGCCGGTTTGCTCTTGAACAGCATACGGTCTTACTCATTCATTTGCTATCTCGGGTTCTGGAGTCCTGTGCTCGAGGAGGTCAACGACAGCCAAAAGGACCTCCAAACGCGGGAATTGATGTGGAACAATGGGCTGCAAAGACTCGTGCCCTCCGAGATTATTTCTCAGGGAATCAGGCCGACCTTGTGGATGGTGCGCTCAGATACGGAGAGTATTTGTGCGATCAGCTCTCCATCGGGATACGGCGATTTGCCTCCCTACGAAGTTGAGATCCGAAGCGAGTTGAAGAAATCATTGAACAGAATCGTGCGCGAGATCGGAACACGGTTCAACCAACTCCACGAGCTGAGCAAAAAATTTTCATTTCTGACACCCTCAAAGCTCCTGGATCCCGCTTACAATTGTGAGCTGTCCCATTCCGGGGGCGAAGTCGATCTCGCCGAGTTTCTGATAGAAAGACAAAGGTTGCTGCGTCTCGCTGCTGCTTCAGATAAGCGCACGAGTCTCTTTGAGGGAGGGTCATTAGAGTGGCTACGGTTCAGTCAGAACTTCGATCTGAAGATTTCATTGCCAAACATCGTGATCATGCTGCGTCTTTTTCTCACTCTGGCCATTAGTGTTGCCACCTGCGAAAGGAGCTTCTCAAAATTGAAATTCATAAGAACCCATCTCCGTCCAACTATGTCACAGATGAGGCGGTCAAACCTCCCGATCTTATCCATCGAGCACCGTCTTACGAACGAGTCTCAGACTTTGATGAAGTTGTCAAAGACTTCGCTGCTCTCAAAGTGAGAAGAGTATCTCTCTAACGGGTTGAAATCGGCTCCCAAATTAAAGAATAATCGGATTTCGAGTTCTAGACCTCACTGGCTTATTGTGTCTTCGTTTCATTTGAACACATCGGTATAGAATTCAGTGTTCATTGATCATTCGAATTTAACGGGCTGCGCGAGCGAACATGGGGCATCAAGCTGAGTATCCGCCCCGGGCATCTTCAAAGGTCGGTACGCTACTGTTCGGAGCCAGAGAGGGTCAGAGCAAGATCCGCTGCTTCGAGTGTCCAAGGATGATTCTATCCATGATTGCAACTACAATCTTTGCACCTAAGCGATTCGTGGACTAGAACTCTCGAGATCGGAATACTCATGTTCGGGCATTCTTCTTGCATACGAAGAGAATGGAAGACCCGAGTTCGGCCTCCTCCACACAACCATAAGGGAGCGGATGAGGGAAGAGATGGACCATATACGCAGGGAGGCAATTAACTCGAAACCGAGTCTCAACCTATATCCAAGGTGGAAAGAACGAGGTGACACACCATTTGAGCTGTATACAAAAGAGCGGGACAGCGCACTGATGGCACTGGCGCGGGCAGGAATGCTACTGAGCAGAGTACACCGTTCAAAATACCAGGAAATCGACAACCGATGCCGAAGATGCGGATGAGAGCCTGGAACAATCCCCCATCGTGATGAAATGCTTCACCACTCAATCAGGGACGGGAGAGGTTTCCAGAAGATTGGGTCTGACTGAGGAGTGCAGCCAGGAGACATGGGGGCATACGAGGATGACCCTGGAAGAATGGGGAAAAGAAACCCCGGAGATCCGCCGAACTTGATCGTCCCAGGAACTAGGTCCCATGTGATGTTTGTTTGAGAAATAATGTAGATAGTAATAGGAGGATCAATAAATAGCAACAAGAAACCATAACTATAACTCGTCATTTCGGAAGGAGAGGCATCGGCTGACTCGAACTTTAAAAAATTAATTTTTATCAACGATTCGGCCTTCGCGACATCTATCCTTACTATATATATATATATACTAGCCGGCCTTCGGCCGACTACGCTGGCTGGCCCGTCCCTTGCTTTGGGAGTCTACTGCTGACAGACACATCTTGCCTAACATGCGGTGTCATCGGGACACCTTCGGGGGTGGCCACCGATTCTCGATAGGTAACTGACCTGGGATCGAGGCACTTTTCCTTCTCTTCACTGGGTCAGCATTAGGGTTTCGAGAAGTAATGCTCAGATCGGTCCCGGAATCACCCCTCCAGAGTTGGGAAGTAATGCTCAGATTGGTCTCGGAATCACCCCTCCAGAGTTGGGAAGTAATGCTCAGATTGGTCTCGGAATCACCCCTCCAGAGTTGAAAAGTAATGCTCAGATCGGTCTCGGAATCACCCCTCCAGAGTTGGGAAGTAATGCTCAGATTGGTCTCGGAATCACCCCTCCAGAGTTGGGAAGTAATGCTCAGATCGGTCTCGGAATCACTCCTCCAGAGTTGAAAAGTAATGCTCAGATCGGTCTCGGAATCACTCCTCCAGAGTTGGGAAGTAATGCTCAGATTGGCCCCGGAATCACCCCTCCAGAGTTGAAAAGTAATGCTCAGATCGGTCTCGGAATCACTCCTCCAGAGTTGGGAAGTAATGCTCAGATTGGTCTCGGAATCACCCCTCCAGAGTTGAAAAGTAATGCTCAGATCGGTCTCGGAATCACCCCTCCAGAGTTGGGAAGTAATGCTCAGATTGGTCTCGGAATCACCCCTCCAGAGTTGGGAAGTAATGCTCAGATTGGTCTCGGAATCACCCCTCCAGAGTTGGGAAGTAATGCTCAGATTGGTCCCGGAATCACCCCTCCAGAGTTGGGAAGTAATGCTCAGATTGGTCTCGGAATCACTCCTCCAGAGTTGGAAAGTAATGCTCAGATCGGTCTCGGAATCACCCCTCCAGAGTTGGAAAGTAATGCTCAGATTGGTCCCGGAATCACCCCTCCAGAGTTGGGAAGTAATGCTCAGATTGGTCTCGGAATCACCCCTCCAGAGTTGGGAAGTAATGCTCAGATTGGTCTCGGAATCACCCCTCCAGAGTTGGAAAGTAATGGCCAGATTGGTCCCGGCCATCGTAGAACCCGCCTCATTTACCCGGGTCCGTACCCGCGTCTGGAACCGGGTACCCGAAGTCGGGTAATCGGGTACCCGGGTCCGGAACCGGGTATCATACCCGGTTCTGCGACCCCTATTGGAAAGTAATGGCCAGATTGGTCTCGGAATCACCCCTCCAGAGTTGGAAAGTAATGGCCAGATTGGTCTCGGAATCACCCCTCCAGAGTTGGAAAGTAATGGCCAGATTGGTCTCGGAATCACCCCTCCAGAGTTGGAAAGTAATGGCCAGATTGATACCGGAATCACCCCTCCAGAGTTGAAAACTAATGGTCAAATTGGCACCGGAATCACCCCTCCAGAGTTGGAAACTAATGGTCGGATTGGTCTCAGAATCACCCCTCCAAACAAAGTTGGAAAGTAATGGCCAGATTGATACCGGAATCACCCCTCCAGAGTTGAAAACTAATGGTCAAATTGGCACCGGAATCATCCCTCCAGAGTTGGAAAGTAATGGCCAGATTGGTCCCGGAATCACCCCTCCAGAGTTGGAAAGTAATGGCCAGATTGGTCTCGGAATCACCCCTCCAAAGTTGGACAGTAATGTCCAGATTGGTCTCGCAATCAGCCCTCCAGAGTTAGAAACTTAAGGCCAGATTGGTCTCGTAATCACCCCTCCAGAGTTGGAAACTAATGGCCAGATTGGTCTCGGAATCACCCCTCCAGAGTTGGGAAGTAATGGCCTTATTGGTCTCGAAATCACCCCTCCAGGAATTTTTATGATAGATGTATAGGAGAGGAGGTGGGGAAGGATATCCGATGACGATGGGATGAGTCTGGCTGGCGTCATAACGGGGCGGTGCACCTTATCGTCAGAATTTGGATGCGGGTGACAGTATGGAGGGGGTCAAAGTTGGGGTAAATCGCGAGGGGGGAAGGAGGGGAGGGGGAGGGGGGGAGGGGTGGGTGGCCTATGTCCTTCCCGGTGAGTCGCCCTACATTATGCAGTTTGTTCCAAGTCGATCCGATCAATACCGGAGGAGCCTATTGAGGACAAACAAACAAACAGACAAACAAACAAACAAACAAACAAACAGACCCTGGATTTTTATATATATAGATAACAACTCAATAAATTACATAGGTAATGTCATCCTCTTCCGCGGCCCAACTCGGATAGGGATGGGGCTCAATGGCAATCCTTCTGGTGGTAGCGCGTGCAAGCTTTTCCGCAATGTTTACACACACAGCTAGATGCGGGAGAGTGGAAGTCACTTCGTTGGCACAGGATATGGTGGTATCCATGCACTGAGTATCGGGCTATGATGTGTCGCATGTCATAGAGGGGCATTTTCCAGTCGTTCGTGATCATCGCCGGGGAGGTATAGAATTCAGCCGGGACCTCTCTCATTATTTGGCCAAATATCTCTCTGAACTTTGACAGTGCCTCTGTCGGGGGCAGTTGGAATCTTCTCACGAGGTCTTCCACAAGAGGTTGCGTTCCAGCCATGGTTAAGACCAGTCGGTTCCGAGCATTTCTGGGCAGTCCCATTGCCCGTTTTAGGAACGTTGGCCTAACTTTGTCCAGCGCTGCTAGTTGGCTAGCGGTCAGATCCTCCCATATGATCTGGATTCCGTAAGAAGTCACCGGAGCGATTATAACGTCAAACAGCCTAAGGACGGTCGTCATTGCTAATTTCTGTGGGCACGGGATGTTGCTCATTGCCGATGTGGTTTCTCGGTCGCGCTCTGTTACGTGAGCTCCCAAAGATGTTCCACTTTTCGTGAGTTCAACCCCCAGATAGGTGAACTGCGGCACGAATTCAATTGGCGTGCTTCCCAGGTGTAGCTTGTCCGTTTTCCTAAGGCGCCCACCATTTCTGAACTTCATCACCTTTGTCTTCTCGGTGTTGGTGACTTGTCCGTTGTTCTCGCTGTATTCCATCAGGAAGTTTTGACTCGAACTTTCGAAGTTCTATACGCGCGGGATCCGCCATGCGCATGGAGTTTCAGCGCGTTAGGGTTCAGCGGTGACGTCGACTCGGGTAACTGGGGTCCGGGGAACTGGAAGCCGATGAATCTTCACGGGGAATTAAGGATGCAGCGAAAAAAATGCGTTCCCACTCGACCTCAGCTCAACCGGCTTCTGGATTCACGTATCTTCGTGACATTCGGAGATTGACCATTGCGAACCAGCGAGCTGTGAGGCTTGGCCCTTTCGAATCGATAACGTGGCTCAGGCTCTGATACGGCTCGCTCCCTCACTGGGCCCCTGAGTGAATTCCTCATATCAATGAGTTCATCATGTTGTAGAAGCGGTTAGCGCAAGGTCGCTGCATCCGATTTGCCGGAATGGCTGAGCTTCCAAGATGTTTCTGTTGGACCTCGGGGCAATCATGACCGAACTCAGTGCGGACCATTTGACCGAGCCATCGGAATAGGTCACTCGGCTGTCTACGGCTCCACATAGATGAACTACCATGATTCTCCTGAGGAACCTCTTTAGGCTCGGAAGACACGATTCAATGGACGGGCGAATTCTTCAGAGCAAGGCTCAATCAGCGGCTCGGGTCCAAGTTCGGGGTCATTATGAGGCACATCGAAAATTATCCAATCTGGCATCAGGTAGACAGCTTCGGAACCTCGTTCGCTAATGGTATATGTTCTCGGAGCAGGTCGAAAAATCACATTCTTCCAGGAATCCGACTCTTCCAAAGGTTCGTGCTTTGAAGTATTCGACTGATCATTCCTATGCACGATATAGGATCCTCAAATCCTATCCTCAAAGAGAGGCTAAGTTTCTTCATACGTTGCCCAGGAGAGCTTTGGCTACAATACTCCACTTATTGGCTCGGTGGGAAATTCGGCTACCCTGCCAGGAATGCGAATATTTCTCAGATTTAGGCGTTCATCCCTTATGTACCATCCCACTAGGGGAATTCGCTCGTCACGCGCCACCGAGGCTTAGATTACGCTTCGATACCGAAAACGGAAGGACTGGAGTCTGAGGGGTCGTGCCGAAGTATTTACAGGGAAACCCTAGGTTGGATTCCCCGCGGAGAATAATTGTTGAACATCCGATGGATGACTGATGTTTGTTTGAAATCCAGTCTAGTCTGGCCAGAATTTGACAGAACCAGACTTCTCCTGATCAGTTTCAAGTTCCTTTCATTGATTCGAGCCATCTCCACATTACATATGCGAATGGAGAGTGGGCATAACGGATTGGATCGCTTGTCAGTCGCGCGTTGCCTTGCTTGCCTTCGATTCATGCGCTTCCCAATATTCCCGAAAAAAACACCCAGTAGGGCCTCGTCCGAGAGCGATGTCGGAGAAGTATGCTCAAGACTCGTCTCCTAAAGAGCACGGCTGAAGACTGAAGACAGCTTCTCGAGCCGAGCGCCGGCGATTGCGAATGAGCCATGATCGCGAAACGGCCTGGTGATCGTCCTAGCCGCCCGAGAGAACCTATCCATCAAGTCCATTCGTTTAGATGGTGACAACGGAGAGCCGCCAGTGCACTGACTCGGCCATCAGCATGAATCACTGCCATCATTCTCGCTGTTTTTCCATAACACTGTTTTGAATCTTTGTTTCACGTCCCTTCTGAAAACTTCGGAGTAATCAGGAGCGTATGTTCACTCCATCCACCAGAGTGTTGGTCCTGTTTTCATCTCCAAGTTTCCACGTCTGGGCTCAACTACACTTCGACAACGTCGGCTGTGTGTGGTGTTTCCCAACCGGCCGCAACCATCTATCGGAGAGGGCGCTGCGAACCGTCAACAGCGCCGCTAGAGACGCTCGCTGTCCGTCGTTCGCCGTACTGACAACACTACTACTAGTGTGAGTATTCTATGGTAATTGCGCGAATTCCACCGTATAATCGCGAGTGGAGAGACACAGTGGTCGCCAGCTAGCCTCGGCGATTCGATCAGTGCTCGTGACTTCCGAATGTTCCCATTGATCACATTTTGTCGGCTAAATGTCGCCGCCTATCGTCGTAACAACAACCCGACCGAGGAACAACAACTACTGTTTTTAGACGACACACACATACATTCATTCATATATAAACACGGCCCAATCAACAAGTTCGGGTAAGGTTAGTCTCTTGTTGTGTTGCTTAACTCAGGACATTTTCTCCAGCCCTGGCTCCACGATATCAGTGCTGTCCGAAACTTTCGAACTCGAATTGCTAGCTAGCTGCGCTGCGAATGTCCTAGTTAACTGGGAAGGCATCTTTTAGTTCCAAGATGGCGACCATCGACTATTAGGCTTAGGGTCGGAAAATCGACTGAATCCTCATCAGAACCCTTTCATATGTGTGCTGAGGACGTTCCAATTTCGCAATATCAATGGGAGCGCGACGTAGACGTGTCCAGGTCGAGTTTGCGTCTGGTTCAGTTGACTGACGGTGCTTATCCGACTCGGAAGCGGTCTGCTCTCCAACGACCCCTTGTCAAAAACGGTGAGAAACAAACGGACACAACCACTTCGCCGGCACCGTGCTCCAACGTCAAGTGTCAAATCATCAGATTACTGATCGGCCGTGCAGCGGGTCAGCCCAACTCGGAGGGCTCGCGCGTTCAGCTATAAAGTGAGATCGCGTGGTGTTCGACATTCCTCCGAGAGAGCACTCAACTTCACCCGGAAACAACCTGGTGGCTTCGTTAGTTATGTCATCTTCGCCCTGTGACAAGTGCTATCTGTGTATACCAGGACTCCAGTGGCGGTTGGTGAGCGTCCGGGTTTGAGTGCGTCGGGAGAATCACCTGTGAGATGTAAACAGTGCCCACCGTGTTCGCCAAGTGTCGCTTCGAGTGAATTCGAATTTCGGTACGACGCCGTGGTTATGGGCGGAAGAATGTGGCGGAATATCTGTTCTAGAACCACGTTGGATTGGGCGAGTTGAGAGTGCTGTGTTCTTTGCAACTGGACGAGTCGATGTTGGTGCGGGAATGTACCATCTGAAGTTTGACATCAGGCGAAGCCGACCGAACGTGTGTAGTGTTTTCATTTGAGCTCGGGTGAATGACCAGGGATGCCGAATTCATGTGTGTCAGTGGATGTATGAATGAGCGAGTGTCGTGAATACGGATACTACCCCAACACGATACCCCGCGTTCCATGAGGATCGACCGCGGTCGCTTTCGGATCGTAGGGGCACTGGTGTGTGAACCTGACCCGCAGGAGTTCATTGTTGCGGTGTGAGAACCAGTCCCTCTTTCAGTTTGACTTAGCACTGCCGGAATAGGGATGAAAGCCTGATTGCTCGGAAACCGGCACACCTTGCGTAGAAACATAAATGAGGGGAAGACTCGAACAGTTCGTCATTGGCTGGTAGAATCAGGTGATTGCAAACGTGTTTGCGGCGATGAGCGATTCACTCCTGTCTGATACAAGCCGAGTTAATATCCGACGTTTCATAGCTGAACATCAACTTCCTCGGTCAGTGCATCGAGAAATGCGGATGCCTCGTTCCTCCTCGGGGCTCGTTCTCTCGTGTAGACACAATTATCCGACCGAACGAACCTCCTGATACCGAATTTCCTCCAGGTCAGGGAACGGAGAGATAAACAGAGCTCTGGAGTGGATTTTTTATAAGTGTGTACGATTTTCATTGAAAACGCACTCATATATCGTTCAGCTGTCCTTCGCCCAACTCAGAACACGAGACGATATCGCCGTTGCACGGCATGCCTGGTTCTAGAGTATCGCTGCGGAAATTGGAGGGAAAGAATCACTCCCTTCGGTGGAGTTACTCGTACGTCGTCTCTTCTGATAACCCCTCATGAATTGGAACGAGTACCTCGATACCGTGAGATGAAACATTTTTTTGGCATGAAAGCGGGACGTCGACGAGCGCGCATCCCATCTGCCGCCGCGCGAACCACCGCCGCAAAGATCCTCCTGAATGCAGGAATCCGAATTCGTGTTACGATAGAGAGCACACTGGGGAAAACCCGCGCTCTTTCAGGCAGCAAGTGTCTCGATCGAGCCCATCGAACTCAAATCGAATCGCAATAGCTGATTCGCAAGGAAGCATGAACATCCCCAACTCGTCGTGTTGGAGTTGCAGCATCTTCCATGATAGCAGACAAAACTTCATGTGTTATCTAGGAATATAGGAAAGGACGAGTCCTGAGTTTAGGGTCTTTCGCAAGGGCCTCACGGAGGTATTGCTGTTGCAGGAATGATGCTTTGTGTCAACTGAAAAACTCTGTCGTCGGCCTGACCGTTGGCGACGATCAAGATGAACGGTGAAGGGGGACCTTCGGTCCCCATAACGACCCTGGCTGCGGTCCAGGGCTTAACGGACCTTCTCAGTGAACTTCCATTGCCGGTCAGCCTTCCAGGCGCCTGCAGTCAAGCTTCCCGACCGTTGATATCCGCGCACGAGGCTGATGAGGTCCAAAACATTCTCAACAACGGGAACTACCTTCTACCTCAGGTCATCGAAGCGCTATCGAGAACGAACATCGATAACCTTGAGGTGAGTACGTCTGTCAAGGGTGCATTTCCTCGAAACGACCCTATCCATACTAATTGTTCCTCGGTGCCGTAAATTTCAATGGAAATTTCTTTGCGAGCTCCACTCATCCGATTTCCGTTCTAGATCGACGATGGCGTGCTGTCACCAGTTTCCGGGAATGGCAACATGTCGCATATGCTCTCCCATCTCCTGTCGTCTCAGCCGCAGTTGCTCGGGCCCAAACCCGCGATGTCAACCTCACACTGGGGCCAACCGCAGCAGCCGTCACAGCAACAGCAGCAACAACCACCCACGCCGCAACAATATTATCCAGCGGCGAATCAAACCTTCTCGCCGCAGCATCAACAACCGGGAACTCCGCACGGCCAGTCCCCACAGCAAGCGAATAGCCAACAGTTCGTCAATCCACAACAACAGCAGCAATCGCCCTATTATCGCCAACAACAGAACAACAAGCACTTCAACAGTAACTTCAACCAGCATCAGTTCCCGGTGCAGAAAGACCACAGCGTGGCGGGCATCCTCGACAACCATCATGGAACCTACGGTCAAAGTGGTCTCCCGGGATCCGCGGGTCATACCATGCAGCCGATGAATCCCATGCAGCAGCCACAAACTCCGCAGCCGCCGCAGCAGCACAATGCTATGCATATGCCCCTCGTCAACCCCATGGCGCCCAACAACTTCCTCCCAGCGAATGGAATCGATCCTACGTTAGATAAGCATCTCAACGACATGGTACATAATTTCCCGTCGACGATGCATCCCCAACAACTCCCTCATCAGCAGATGCCCCAGCAGACGCCACCGCATCTTCAGCATCCGCAGCAGCAACAATTCCATCAGCAACACCCTCAGCAACAATTTCATCCGCAGCAAGCGCAGCAGCAACAGCAATTAACTTCACCAACACATCAGCAACAGTCCCAAATGATGAATGCCCAAATGCCAACGACGTCAACGGCGCCCGCGACGCCGAGCACACCGCAAGCGGCGGACAAGACGAATGTTCCCCCGAAGAAGAAATTCCGCTCTCGGGGGAAGGATCCCAAAGCTTGGGGTGGAACCCCAATCAAGAAGCGGAAAGAGCCGGAATTGCGACCCGACGAGTTGTCGACGATGGACAGCTTGATCGCGTCGTCGTTGACGGAAAGAGTGAAGCGGAGACGGCGGGGCAACAAAACCAAATATACGGAAGACGATCAGAAAGACGATTCGGACGGGAACGCTGAAGGTGTGCTACCGGGCGAAGACCACGGCGACTCCGATTTTGAAGGACCAAAAGGACGCCAGGAGAAGAAAGAGAAAGATGTCAGTCAAGCAACGAACAATAAAAACGCGAGTCCGAAGAAGAACCAGAAAGAACCGACGCCACCACCGAAAGAGATCGTCATTAAGAAAGCGAAAATAAAGAAAATCCGTAGAGAACAGCAGCCGGAAGCCATGACCGCCGAGGAACTGATGGAGTCCACGACCTATCAGAGGTTCACTCGACTCGTAGAAAAGACATTCGATGCCATGGAGGATGTCGACCTAGCACAAGCCGTTGATGAGGAGGATACTTGCCCTGAAGAGTTCCTCATACCCCTGAAGACTCTGAGAGAGTTGACCGACGAGAGCGCCAAGTTGAAAGTACTCAGGGCCATCAACCAGGTTCCGGCGGACCGACTCGTCAGGTGAGTCACATCGTTGACCGATAAGAAGCTCCCATTGGAGCATGTTGAAATAACAGTCACCGGGCGTATTCCCGAACTGTGCATGAATACGAGCCAAACATGTTTTCGCCGCAGATTGTTGACAATACTCGAACGGAACATCCTCGACGGAACTCGGGTCTGCTTGGGAGGTGACCAAGACGATGACGAAGGTGCCGCCGCCGAACTGATGATGGACAAAATCCAGCGAAGTGCCGATAGCTCTCTGACTGCGCTCTACATAATGACTGCGGCCGATATGCCCGAGAAAGTATTCCTGGAAGATGTCATCGAGCGGATCGTGACGTTTGTCAAGTTCCAAGTGCAAAACACAATATACCCAGCCTTCGATCCAGCCTATCGAGTGTCAAAAAAGGACGAGGAGTCGACGGCGTCCCTGAAGCAGAAACGATACTACTCCTCAATGAAGTCTCGTCAGAAGAATGTTACTCAACTCTACAACAAGCTGCACGAGGCGGTCGGTCTGTTGGCCGAGCTGTTGAAGTTACAGACGCTGACGGATACGATCGTTCTAAAAGTTTCCAGCCTTGGAGTGAGTCCATTCTTTGTTGAAGGCGTTTCGGAACTCCAACTGAGCGCCTTACGGCTCGTAACGGCGATTTTCACGCGTTATGTACCACATCGACAGTTGATTCTCGAAGATATTTTGGCATCGATAGCACGGTTACCCACCTCCAAACGGAGTTTACGGAATTATCGTCTGAATTCTGAGGAACAGATCCAGATGCTCACAGCATTGGTAAGTTCGTTGGAGTGCGCTGCATCGTTATTTTTGATTTCTGTCGTAAGGAGCCTTGAAATTTTCTCGAGGACGTCCCCCTGGAAAGAATCCCACGGAACGCTTCTGCGTCGATTTCACTCATTCGGAGCGATGGTCGCCCCTGCTGATGCACTTCTTGCTGGCTCCAGGTCCTGCAACTGATCCACAGCGTGGTACGTTTACCTGAAGTGGAATCGAACAAGAAAGACGACTCCAAGGAGGATACACCGAAGTCGAAGTCGAAAGACAAGGAGAAAGAGAAGGATAAGGACGCATCAGCAGAAGAATATAAACCACTCGATGAGGTTGTCTTGATGACTTCCTACGAAGAGGCTATCCGCACAGCTGTCAGTTTCCTTTCGGTATTTTTGAAGAAATGTGGTGTCAAGCACGAAGATATGGACTATCGGTGAGTGTGCTGGTTCAGACGAAATTGTCGTTCCGCAATATCCTCACTCCCCCATCGGAATTCCAGTGAATATTTCACATGATGCTCAAAGCTAACAACAGGCAAACTTTGCGCTCCCCAGGCCCCTGTTTGAAAATTTCGTGCAAGACCTACTATCAACGGTGAACAAGCCTGAATGGCCGGCGTCCGAGATGATGCTGTCTCTCTTGGGGCAGTTGCTGGTGAACAACTTCAGCAACAAGAACCTGGACATGTCCATGAGAACTTCATCGCTCGAGTACCTTGGCGTCGTTGCGGCCAGATTGCGCAAGGACGCTGTTCAGACCAAAATTCGTCAGGAAGTCATAGACGATATCCTTAGACAAATCTGCGATGACAACGAAGAAGAAGACATCCAAACGAAGTCAAAGAAGAAGAAGAAAAGCAATGCCGCGAAACTAAAGGTGAGTTCGCTCGTCTAACTCAATCGATGCTACATGACCTATGATATCGGCAATCGTACCTATAACTCCGGCGAACTACGGACTGTGAGACCGGCTAAAATCCATTCGTTCGCCACAGGAGGAACGGGACGAAGTAACGATTCTGCAACAAGCCTTGCTCCATTATTTGGACGGGAATGCAGAATCAGATCCTTCGTTGGAGTTCTCCAAAAGATTCTATCTGGCTCAATGGTACAAGGACGCTGTTGCCAACGCGAAAGTGGATGCCAGCAAAGCTGGAAAAACGTCGGAGACGCCACGTGAGTTCGAATCTCAAAAATGTGCGAGCTTTTTCGTTGTTTTTCTCGTTTCGGTTCCGCATCCATTACGGTACTCATCGAATCACCGCTCCTCCCAGAAACGATTTCTCCCCCTACCCTGGAAATCTAGCTAGATCGCAGTTCTTGGAGCTGAAGAATTTCTCGTCTGCTTTCCAGGTGAAAATATGATCAAAACGAAGAGAGAGCCCAAAAGCGATCCAGAAGACGAAGATGAAGCCGTGAAGCTCGAGAAAAGTCAAATGGTTATAAAGTTGGCTGAGCGGCGAAAGAAGTTTGTCTGCGAAACAATACAGCAGGACTACGCCGATTTTGGAACCGTGGAAATCATGCGCACGACCCTGGATTATGACACGGCGGAGCTGATATCTCGGTTCTTGGCTTCCCGAAGACCGTTCTCAAGAAGTTTTGACATTTACCTGTCGCAAATCCTCAAAGTACTCGGAGAAACTACCACGGCTGTACGAACGAAAGCCATGAAATGTCTCACTCAAGTCGTCGAAGCCGATCCTGACATTCTTGCGCGACTCAACGTAAAAGTTGCCGTCCACTCGAGGCTTCTCGACACAGCTACATCGGTTCGAGAAGCAGCAGCGGATCTTCTCGGTAAATTCCTCCTACAATCGCCAGAGCTCATCGATGCCTACTACGAGATGCTCACGCAACGGATTTTGGACACCGGTGTCTCGGTGCGGAAACGTGTCATCAAGATCCTCAAAGACATCTGTGTTGAACAGCCGGACTACAAGAACGTACCCGACATATGCGTGCGAATCATCCGACGAGTCAACGACGAAGAAGCTGTGAAGAAGTTGGTGGGCGAAGTCTTCCAGTCATTGTGGTTTGTGCCTTGCAAAGAAAGCGAGTCAGAGCGGATCGCTCAGAAAGTGCGAAACATCTGCCACGTGGTCGCCGCCTGCCGAGACACGGGCCTGGAATGGTTTGAACAGTTACTGGCGAATTTGCTTCGCTCAAAAGAGCACGAAATCAACTTGCCTCAAACGAAAAAAGCGTGCCGTCAAATAGTCGATTCCCTCGTAGATAATGTGTTGGAGCTCGAAGGTGACCAGCAACAGAACGCTCGGAGTCATCTGATCGCGTGTCTCACGACGCTCAACATGTTCACGAAAATCGAGCCCCACTTGACGACGAAGCACTACCAAATTTTCCAGCCGTACCTGTTGATACCTTGCAAGACTATGGCTGAACAATTGATAATCAACGCTGTTTCACATTGTTTAGAGTTAGTAGTTCCTCTAGTCGATCATCCATCGGAAGATTTCTTGGTTCAGGTTGAAGAAGCACTCATGAAATTGATTGTCAGAGGTCATTTATCTGTTCTACCAGCGGCCACAAGCTGTCTCGGCAAAGTGGTGAACTGCGTCACCAAAAACCACAAGCTCGTCAGAGACTGCTTCTGCAAGATAGTTAAAACGATCGAGTTCTTCAAGAACGATCCTGTTAAAGCACAAAAACCCGTTCTCATGAGGAATCTGTTCACTGCGGGACTGATTTGCAAGCACTTCGATTTCGAGCATCTCCAGGATCCCGCGGTGACTCACCGCAACGAAAAGACGACCGTTTTCGATTGTTTCATACATTTCAACGCTCACCCCGACGAAGACATCCGGCTCAAAGCTCTCCAAGGTCTCGGACTCATGCTAAATCGTCACTTCGATCTCATGCTGGGAGACGAGGTCAAAAATCTCTATCACTACATTCTGGAAAATTCCGGGGTGTCATGTACGTTCAAGGTCACAGTACTCACCAGCATTAAAACCTATCTCCACGAAGAAGAGCAGAAGATGATTGAGAAGGATCGCGAGTGGGCGAAGATGTCGAAAAAAGAAAATCTCAAGGAAATGGGTGATGTGTCGTCCGGCATGGCCTCAACTGTGATTCAGCACTACATGAAACCCGTCTTATCATCGGTTCTTTCGAAGTTCATTAAAGTTCGGAAGGGAGCATTGTTCGTGATCCAACTCGTCCTGGGTCAAGGTCTCGTGCACCCAGTGCAGATGGTACCCTACCTCGCGTGTTTGGGTAGCGACGATGACCTGCTCACGCGCACGACCGCTGAGCGTCTGCTACAGGAGCTCGATAAGAAATATCCCGGTTTCGTTCAGATGAAGGCGGCAGAAGGAGTATTTTTGAGTTATCGCCTCCAGAGCGTCCTCAGGGAAGATCTCGCGGATAAGGAGGATCGCCTCATACGAGGTGTTCGACTCCAGGCCGATGGGCAGCCGATCGCCCGCAACGGTTTCCTTTACACCGTGCTCCGGTCGTCGAGACAAACGCGGAGGGGTTTTCTGCAATCGTTGCTGAAAGCTTTCGACGGAGACGATCGATTCACGCTGTCGGAGCTGCTCTACATCTCAGACAACATTGTATACTTCCCGTACCTGGTCCAAGACGAGCCTCTGTTCGTTATGCATCACATCGATATCCATCTCTCCGTCACCGGGTCTGGTCTCCTGCAGAACTTCAGGGACCAGCTACGGAACAAGATCGGCCGCCAGCGGAACGAGCATGTCATGAATCACGACAGCGACTCCGATGATGACGACAACGACGACATCGAATCCCTCTTGGAGAGACTCCCAGAAGACACCAAGATCGTGCAGGAGCTGATGATAAATTCCCACGCCTGCATACTCCTGTTGCTATGCAAACAAGCCCTGAAAGAGATCTACGGCTTGACAGACGCCAAAATTCAGCAGTATTCGCCTAACGAGCAGGCGAAGGTGTACGAAAAGCAGGTGACTCGGAAGGTGGGAGTGCATTTCACGCCATCTCTTACGCTGGAGAAGCTTAAAAATCCTGGAAATTCGCTCACAGTCAAAAAAGAACTCGACGAAAACAGCAGACGAGCTCTCGTGGAACAGTACATGCAGTTCAGACAGCTGATGCTGAGCATCGATCCCAGTGAAGAAGACGGTGAAGCGCAACCCCAAGTGAGTATCGATCTTTTCTCTCGTCCCTTCCCCAGGCCGATAGAATACTTCCATAAATCACCACGAGCGTCGAGTTTTAATGATTTCTCGATGTTTTTTCTCAGGGGCCAGTCGTGACGGCTCGTGTAGAGGAATCCAGCAATGGAATCGTACTCAAGATCTCAAAAGCGCCTCCACCCCCGGAAAAGCCTCCTCCGCCAACCGCGACTACGGTAGTACTGCCTCCAGGACATGAGGTCACACCCTCTCCCGAGAAGAAACGCCGCGGACCTATTCCGAAATTGAAGTTGAGCACTGTAACCAAGGAGCCCAAAACACCTAGCAAGCGAGGCCGGAAACCCGGAAGACCGAGGAAGAAGAAACGCATCGAGTCGTCGGACGAAGAAAGTGAAGAAGACTCCGATATTGAGTGAACAGTGAAGGCAGTGAAGGCAGTGAAGTATCGTGAAGTGATTCGAGGAAAGAGATATTGAGCGGATATCACGATATCAACTTGGATTCAACCATGGTCACAAGTTGCTACGTATTTCTAGGAATACGGTGCCGCTGCGCGAAAAGGCTTTCGGGCCATGCGAATCCGCAGCCGGCGGAGACGCAGGCCGGCTTTGCGCCAGCCGGACCGCCCGCCTTGTAAATAGCAAAATGTCCCGATAAAATGTACATTGTGTAGTTTTCGAGTCGGTTGAATTGTTTTCTGCTTGCCATGCAACGTATATTGTAGAGAAGTCACTGCGGGCAAGGATAATTGGTTCGTTATCATCGACTAAAACAGACTCCGTTATCAGACGAGCATCTCGGAGCCGAACAACGGCAACAAGAGTGTCGCCCCGATCTGCGACGGGTGGGTAACGAGAAGAGTAGCACCCCACGCAGCTCCGGTGCTTGGTCAGCTGTTCATAGGCGACGCTTCAATGAGGACTTTCACCTCGAGGGGTTAAACTGGAAAATTTCCCCTACGAAGTTGCGCCGTTTCGCTCGGATTTTTTTTTCTCATTAGTGATTGGAAAACCCGCTGTGTGCCATCTTGAGCTTCATCATCGATTCACTCCCGATTGTCATTCGTTGTAGAAAATGTAATAGGTGCGATTTCCAGGGTTCGTGTCCCCTGTTCTCCCCTCATTCCCTCAGAACAGATATGGAGGAGCCTGGGTACGACTCGAATTGGCGACAGAAATTCGATTCAGAAAAATTCTGCTACGCTTGATGAGTTCTCTTCGTCGTCAGCTCTTGTCGCAGATCGACTCGATGTCAGGGTCACCCGAGACCAATCGCTCGAGAGTTCATCGAAATCCATCTGGCTCATTATTGGAGCAGCACGGTGACATTGATTAAATCTTAAGTTATTAACTGAGGAGCGGAATTGAGATAGCTATCCGTGGATCGAGTTACTGGTAGATCGGTGGGTGATCGTTTGTCTGTGCCTGAGTGCGTGAAATATCGAGTGAATGGTGATGAGTAAAGAAAAGGAACGTGGACGATGATGCGGATGAAGGCAAACCGGGAACACAATGAAGTCATGGTCGAAGCATGTGTTTGTGACATCTGTTGAATACAGTTTCCGACTGTAATAGTAACAAATATATCAACAAAACATACGCAGCACTCAAAATATGGATGGAAAACGCTGATGGTGTATACGATTTAGATAGACAGAGAACATGAAGGCAGAGCCTTGGCCGAATAACGAAGATTTTTCAAAAGAAAACTCTATATAATATTAATATTGTAAAGTGTGAATAAAATATAAGCGAAGAAAGTTATTCGCAGTACATAAGTACTATTTGTCTGCTTTTTGACACTCGGAGTTATGAAAGCATAGTCGAATGCCGACAGAACAGGGTTCGCAGAGAGGTTCGAGTGGAGAGTTGTCGTTCAGAGCTGCACACGTCCGCGATTATCCGGGCTCGTTTTTCGAAATTAAAGTCCCTGGGTGCTCCACGTGCATCGGGTGAGAAACGGTGAAGCTCAACCTCCCTTGTCTTGCAGGGACGAGGTCCGAAAGTGCCAAGCGGGTGTCAACAGTTGGGCAGATCACCCATGGTCCCTCCACAGCATCCTTCCATCCGAAGATGGTCAACCGTTTGTGAGTCCGACGCACGAGACCTGAGAGAGTGGTCGTATACTGCCCAGGAACGGTCGTCCTTCCATCCGCGTGATGAACTGCCATTGGATGTTCGAATTCAAGTTCAAACGCGCCGCCATTGGAGGGAGCAATTCACAATCGCATAAAACGGTCGATTACAGATTTGGCTATATCGCAGTCCGTGATTGCAAGTGCAACTCTCGGAACAAACTGATCCAGGATGCGGATGGATCGTGCTGGAAAGGAGGGGGTGACAGTAAACCCACTGCGGAAATTGTTTCTCTGTTTTGAATACAAGTCATCCATGAAGCCTGTGCACCCGACCGCTATCGTACCATTCCAGTCAGCTTCGTTTAGCATGGACCCAGAACTGAGCATTATGGTGTCGTAGCGTGCTATGTTACAGCCTCGGTGAAGACGCTTTTGAAGCGACACTCGAGGCTGGTAAACAAGTCTTTGTGCTCTGCAAGATATGTTGTCCGAATGGGGGACGCCTCTAAGAGCTTCAGGAGGGCAATGGTCGTCTGCAATTTGGTGTATACCTCAGGTTTTTCAATAGCGAACCATCAAAAGATAGCATTGATAAGAAGAGTTCTTGATCTCACCGTCGCCGCCATGTGTTCTGAGAAGAGAAAGACTAAGTTGGAGACCAGAAAGCCGAATCATCCAAAGCGCCTTAATATTCTGCCGTAGAATTATTGTAATGGTTGGAGATAGGGATTTAGGCATTCATCATTCTGATCCTCACACCTATCTATACAGGAAGATGGATAGATTCGTCTCTGATGGCAGACCTCATCAGTTCTCATGGAAATAATGCATTATCCATCAATCTATCCATGCATCACCCCTAGATCCAGGAATTAATGGATGATGATTATTGAACGCGGTCAGACTTGCACCGTTTCCTTTACTTGATATCCGGTGATTCGGGTCCGCGATCGTATTGGAGATAGGGTAGCCTCCTTGGGCTCCCGCAACAATGTCAGGACGCGTATTTCTGTTTGAGTTTTCCGGCGAGCCATTCCAAGACCGGTTTCGGCGGCTAGAATGGTTGCGAAATTCAGCTGTTGGTGGATTTGGGCTACGATTTCCTTCAGCTTGCAAAATTGTGGGAATAATTATCTCAGCAGATGGATAAGTGTACCTGAGTCCGAAGCCGTCAACGTGAGATCTGAATGTGGTGGCCCATGAGCTCCCGCGAAAATTTAGCTGGAACAAGTCCGCTAGAACTCAGAAAACCTCTTCCAGTCGTCTTCGTCGCCAGAATTTCCGACTCCGATAAGCTGCCCCTCGGACTGTGAACGGGCTTCCCATAAGAGTCAGCACCGACAGAAAACAAGAGAAATTCGCTTCGGCGGGCAGAAGTCCGGACCACTCAATCGCAGTGTTCATTTCGAGAGCGGCGAATAAAAAAACCCAAATTCGTTCACGGAAGTGAAAGCTTTGCTCCACTGAGCGCAGCCTTGTCTTCTGGACGAAGACCCCTTGACTGCGTCTTACCACCAGCTTATATAACGGTGGGTAACCGCGTTCCATTGACAGTCAGCTCAGCACCGGAAGGCTCAGAAGCTCCCAACATGAACTTCTCCGTAAGCTATCGATTCTCTGAGAGTGGCTCCACAATGTGTGGATTCTCAAACTCCGAGTCGGATCACCCTGAGAATAAACTGCTATTTTCCAGGCTTTATTCACCATCGCTTTCGGCGTTCTGGTTTCTGTCGCCTCCGCAGGGTACCTGGGATACGGAGGTTTCTATGGCGCTCCGCTCCTACCTTACGCTCACTACGGTCTTCCCGTGGGGCGTGCGTGGGCTTACGGCAGTGTTGTCAAACACGGATATGGATTGGGGTATGGACTAGGCTATGCTAAGCCTCTCATTGGGTACGGTATCGCCCCCCTTGGATACCTGAAGAAATGAGGAATGCGGAATTGGTAGATTCATCATGGAGTTCTTGGGACCGCCGATTGTACTGTAAAAATAAAGTTTGCCTTCGTTTTGGATGATTCTGACGGTGCTGCCTGGAAAATCTTCCACCTTGCCTCTCCTTGCCGGGGTTGATGAATTCAAATGGCTCATAGTTGGAAGTGGAATAGCAGCGTCCGTTGACGAGCCTACTGGAATATCCGTTGATGTAGCGTTCACTCCGCCTCAGCGGGAGATTTCGGAGGCCAGTTGCGCAATATGAAAAAGCGTGTCGAGATCACTTCTGTAGACTGGGGTAACTCGGAGCGCATCTCGACCGCTCGCTGACTTCTGAGCAGATTGACGAATGATCAGATATCAGTGGTTTGTAGTTGTAGATTGAAAACTGTATTAGTACCCGCAACTGCGGACTCGATGGCTGATTCACAAGTTTCCGCAGGAGGATTTCGCAAGCTCAAGCCCAAAATAGAGTCCGACTCCCTCACGGTCGCGCCGATCACATGCTCCTCTTTCCTGTAAGAGCTTCCTTGTGATTGAATCTGCCCGACGGTCCGGAGCGGACAAAATCTCTGGATGAACGATACGCTCGCAAACCTTCGCGAAGATTCACAATCTCCTCTAATCTGGACCGGAATCCATAACACACTCTCCAGACTCCGGAGAATTCATTGATCTGCCAATCCTAGATGCGACAATGCAGAGTACCTGCGTCAAGTTCCTCCGATCATAGGTCAAGAGTTCGTACCGTCTTCTCGAGAGAAAATAGATCGCTCGTGTTCCTACTGCGAATGTGAGGCAATGCGGGGATCGGGTGAGGAGGAACGGCGAGGACTCGTCTGACAGGTTGAGGGTTTATTTTCCACTCGAAAACGAGAACTCGTGTTTGAACTACGCCTCGGACTCTTTGCATGTCGATCGCGATCAGTGAGGGGTCATTCAGAGCAGGGAGTTTCATCCAGAAAGTTGACTTAAATCTACGGACACCAATGCCACATTCGATCCCGATACGGCGCAGGCTCGAGACAAACCGCATAACAGACATAAATCAGCCGTGAATCATGGGAAAAGAAGACTTGTGTGTATAGTCCGAGGAACAGGGACACCAAGTTGAGTTTTTGATAGGATAGACAGCGTCTTCTCCTGGAAACCTATCATCATGTTCGGCTTCCAACACATCAGCCAAGAGCCGCGGCTCCCAGCAGGGCAAACCTCGACGTCGGATCCGATCCACAAGAGAACCGATGAACAAGCAAGTGAGAAAAGTGAGATATTGATGGGGTTCCGAGTTCAGTAGGTGATATCCCAGGAATCGCAAGTGAAGCATCTCGATCACAGGTGACTTTCCTGGAGCACAAACTGGCCTCTCTAGAAAAACACCCGATGTTCATCTTCCGAACGGCTGTCGAACGCTGTGGTTCGCCATTCGAGCAAAACAGGCTCGTTCGCCAAGGACACGTTCCGCGTCCGGGGATGAGGGGGAGCTGTGTTCGCTCTGACAACGGGGTTATGCCCTGGTTTGTTTTTCCTGCTCCTCCTCTTGTTCAGGTCGGAGCTCTCCAGAGCCTCCTCCAAAACAGAGTTGGCTAAACCAGTGAATAGGTATTCCAAGAAGAGGCTCAATCCCCCGAGAATCGGTTCCAAAGTCATGAAGTTGGTGTTTGCGTCAACCTCCTCCTTGAAGATAATGACGGCGAAAATCCCGGCCAAAGCGTCCGCGTTCATCGCGTTTTCGTGGTGGAGATGAACGATTTGTTGAAGGAAGAAAACACAGTGAATCAGGCATAACAGGGACAGGCTGAGGCCGTCGCTGACGAGCAGCTCAGCCATGCCCTGCAAATGGTAAGAGCGGAGTTCCGGTCCCACGCTCAAAATGCGTCTCACGAGCATTTTCTGGATATGTATTGGCACCAACGGCTCGGAAAGCGTTCTCATCCAACGCTTGTAGAGTGCGCAAAACTCGTGGACGTCTCCAGCGTCTTCTGATTGGATCGCTCCTTTGTTAGCGAAGTGTTCTCTGATTGGCTTCTGCCGACTTTGTCGACCGGACTCGCGGAAAAGGAACTTAGTGTCAGCTTTGAGGAGGATTTTTCGAGAGAGGTAGTCGATGATGTAGGGAACTTCGAAGCCCTCGAGGTGTACACTGATGTCCTGGAATGAAAATCGATAACCGTTTTGAAAAGTCTCTCCACACTGATGTATGGATAAATGTCTCGAGACTCTTCTGAGCTTTTCGATCGAATGTGGCTGATTTCGCTGGGATGTAACGGAACAAAGTACTCCATCAGACGCCCGTGAATTTCCGTTCGAGAGAAGCTCTCCGCACTCCGCAGGAGCGAAACGAATCAAACCATGAAGACTCCGTGGAAGGCTTTAGGTTATCGAGTCTATTGAATTGAGAAGCGTGCAACCGGCGGCGTGGAAGAGATTCTTCGAAAGCTGTGCAGAAATCAAGACAGAAGGGTCTTCTGTCTGGGAGAGGTGCAATGGAAGAGTGAGGAAAAGGAGTTGCTTCATGTCTCCTACAAACCTTGTTACAGGGCACCATTCTGTGTTTCAATAACTTCTTCGAATAGAAACGGTTGCAACACTTGTCAATCTTCTGAGTCAACGTATCATAACACGAGCGAATATTTTTCCCGTCCAACATGATGGAAACGCGCGTTCCGTGAAGCAGAAAACGCCGATACAGAACTTGCAGGCCCAGGATTCTCTTCGACGAACCACCGTCGCTCGGTCGGTCGGTCGGCAGCGAACTCTTGACGTTTTCTCCTTGGTTGCTTTGCGTTCCGGAGACATCAACAAAACTTTGTTCACAAAGTGCACGTTTTGGTCACCAGGGACGCTCCAAATGAACGAAGCGCCTCCCTCACCGATACTTGAAAGCCCGCCGAAATCCACGGGAGACAACGACGAGAACGTACCGGGAGGATGATACTTGTTCTCCGATTATCCCTTCGACTCCTACTTTCGGGAGTCCATGGTCTGTTTCCGCTTGGATTGGAAGCGAAAGAAGATGAACAACACCCACAACTGTCTGAACTCCGAGTGAGCCCTAGGAAACATTGACAACCGCTGAATCAACATGAGAGCCGCGTCAGTGTCTTCAATTCGAACCCGTCACGCCGTAAGCACGGCGAAGCGACTATTTGGTGACACTGGACACAAATGGACAGAGATCAGACGCTAATAGATGCATATCCCAAAACGCGGGCGATGCCCGTTCTCACGGCATTGGCTCGAGCGTCAACCCGTGACGGCCTTGTGCTTCGGGATTCTATAGCCGCCGAGTTACCTAACATGAAGAGAAGAGGAGCCCAGATGTTACCTAACGGATATTTGTTCGATGCCATGAGTATTGACCGCTAATGCGGCGCCCTCTCGCTTCTAACGACGTATATAAACGCCTCATCACTGAAATTCTGTTGACGATAGCTGTGTTGAGCCCTGGAGAGTCTTCGTTGTGCAGTTGGCCAGTTCGCTGTCGAGATGAAAGCACAAACTCTAGCTCTAGTGTTGATACCTCTCGTGAGCACAGTGCAAATCAGTCAAGCGGGTGAAGTTAAGAAAATTGCAAAGATCGCCACAATTGCCTACCTGGTGCACAAACACCTGAATCCGAAAGGGCCAACAGCATACCACGTCTCTGAACCGTGAGTAAACTTGGACAACGCTTTCGGAGAATTCCGAGGAGGGAGAGAACACATTCTCCGGGGAACGCTCCATTCTTTAGCGGACCTCGTCGTGGAACTTCATGTCTCCCCTCCATTCGAAAATGCAATCTGTTTCCGTGAGGAGTTTCAATGAACCTGAGCGTACTGCTCAGACAGAGAGGAGAAACTTGAATTCGAATTTGATGGGGGGATTCTTGAGAATCTCGGGAAATGGCCCCTTTTCATGCAGTTGGGAGTGGAAGCTACGATTCGATGGTCTTAACAATGTGTAGTGTCCAGAGGCAACAAGTGACTCTGGTTCCTCGACAGGCATTCGCGATCAGTGAAGCACGAAATCGCAGTGGACCCCTCGGCGCTATTCAACAAGCTGCTTCGCAAAACGGAACTTGTCGTCTCGAAAATGGTGCTCGCTCAACGTCTCCTTAACACGCTCGTGCGTCTGCTCAAGATCGCCGACGCGTTGCCGCCCGAGAGAGTGATTCCGATGATGGCTGTTATAAGGGAAGATGCCAGAGGGACCGACAAAGCCGTGGAGTCGATGGGAGCTAATCTCACTCAGCTGCTTGGCCTCGTGCAGACTCCCAACGGTGATATCGATGTGCAAAAGATATCTCAATTGCTCAAAGTCCTGCACCCCAAAGAAAATGCTTCACCAGCCAGCAGTACTGCGGACAAATCGACGAAAAGCTCCCTCCTACCCGAAACGAACTGGTAGTACGGGGTTTGTGTTCCAACACGATGCGCGCCGCACCACGGGCACCTTGTCGCGCAGCACCTTCACGGAACTGACTAACGGAATAGTTGTCGTTGAGTTTGGGGCTATCTGGCCCTGAGACGCTCACTGCAGCTGTTATTCCTTTTTCCAGGGTCTCTGAGCACCACCGCCACACCCATGAGCATTATCATGTGCAGGCATTCGACGTACATCAGCAGCACCCGCCGCCAAACGCGGCTCCTCTGACATCGTTTCCGGGAGTACGGGCGGCGGGACCTCCATTATCATCGCCGATAGGGCCACCTAGTGTAGACTATGCGGAAATTGCAGCTGTAGCCGGTGCTGCGCATTCTCTGCACACTAACAGTCCCCAAAACAACGGGTGGTGGTAGTCGACGACCTGTTGATCAACGCTTCTCTGTAGCTCACACAGCCCTGCTGGTCCGATGATCCGTCCGTACGTCTGTGTGTCTGTTTGTACATTGCTTTACAACATTCGTTTGTTCGTCCGTTCCTCTGGCTAATTGCTCGCATTCCTCCCCATGACTTTTCTCTGGTGTGCTCGTAGCCGCGGAATCTGTTCGTGTTATAATCGAGTGAAATAAAAAAATTTCCCACACTTTTCTCTCATTCTCGCTGCTCGAACACTGCTCCGCAGAGGACGCGAAGTATTCCACAACCGTCGCATCATAATTGAATGCTCACTGTCCGTCTCTCGCGTAGTCCACCCAGGCATCCGCGCAGAGTTTGCTCGTTTCATGAAAGAAGGGAATCTCCTTTCCGACCCAATATCGTCTCGGGAGGTTGGAAGCAACGGCCGATGAATTGGTATCATACCGTGTGATTCATACGGCAAGAACGATGATGGGTGAACTATCAAGGCTAGCGTGTGATTATGGCTTCCATCATGCGAATTGGGGGAATGTTCGTTGAGCCCTCTGTCACCGCTTGGCGTCTATAATCATCCACGGCAGAGAAGTTTGCCGTTCAAGCTCCCATAAGAAGGATTAGACGCGAGCCTTCGCGCGGAAGACTGTGCCAAACGATGGATGTATTCCCTCCCAACAATCCGCACTGTCAGCTTTTCCCCGCGCTACAATGAACTTTCGCCGCCATGCGCTTGCGGTCTGGCCTCCCGAAAAAAAAAAACATCACTTGAGCTCTGTCTCTGGAACCGATCGTTAGCACGTCACGGAGTCCAAACATGAGACAGACTACCGAAGTTGCGAAGAGGACCTAGTGAGTCCTTGATCGTACCAGACGTTGCTTGGACAGAGGTTAGATCGCTTTCCCATCGGTACGATGTCGTCGCGGTGCGATGCTTGCGACAGAGTTGGGCATAGTCATTATCATGCTTATGGGTACATGTTGTTATGGTCAGATAGAGTCCGCAATCACCTCCTCAGAATCCGGAGAGCATGGTCAGATTGGTCCCGGAATCACCCCTCCAGATTCGGAGGCATATAGTCAGACTGGTCCTGGTATCAACCCCATATATTCTGAGAGGAGCGCGGACAAACTGACAAACTTACAGACGAAGCCGATTATATATACCCTAGAGTCTGGGAGATGAGGGACTACTTTTTTGACTGAAAACATAACGGGAACTCCTGCTTGTGTGCATGCATGTGAATCCCGATAATTTTTCACGATGTAGCAACGTTCCGTCAATCACGGGAGAAGGCCAGACCTTGAAAATTCCATCGATGACTGTGAATTCTGGGTGAATTTATGGTTGAAAAAGTAGTCCCTCATCTCCCAGACTTTAGTGTGGTAAGGATGATCAACGATTATTAATCGTAATCAAGTTGTGATTATCAAAATATTCATATGTTGACTATGATTAATAATCATAATCAAGATATGTGTATGTATTATCTTCAAGTTTTGTGTATCTATCCTAATCAAGCTATGATTATCTATCATAATCAAAGTCAAAAATCAAGTTTCAAAGGGTGAGTCATACTTTGCCGGAGGGGTGATTCCAGGACCAATGTGATCATACTTTCTCAAACCTGGAGGGGTGATTCCGGGACCAATCCGACCATCCTTTCCCGAGTCTGGAGGGGTGATTCAAGGACCAATCTGACCATACTTTTCCGAGTCCGGAGGTCCACCTCCTCGGGTTTTGGAAAGTATGGTCAGATTGGTCGCGGGATCACAGATTCAAACTCGGAACAGTATGGTAAGGATCGATTCCGGACTCGCGTCTATGGGCCTCGGCCCCCCACAGACCTCGTGTGCATGTCATCCTTCCACCGGGCGCGTGAGTACATCATGAATGATAATAATCATCATGATCATGGAAATAATTATAATTGTAAATTGATATGGACTCTGGCTTGCGAGGCCAGGGGCCCTCCTCGAGCTATGAAGCCCATCCTAACAAAGTCGTTGTTCCCGTGGAAAATCCCAATGTTGCGAGACTTTTTCGAGGCGCAAGGAAATCTTATTGCGGTTTCTACGGATTGAAAAAATGTGCATTGCGTCAATGCACATTTTCACACACTGGCACGCACCACTGATGATGGGACGAAATTTTAGTCGTCGATAAGCCAACCCACAATCTTCGAAACCGAAGATCTCGGATAAGTGATTCCAATTTGCTGGGGGCGTGAACATCGCTGAGTCGGTGTTGAGAGACCAGGAAATCGAAAACCCGATCGTTGGGATCGCTCGATTGTCCCATGGAGAAGCATTTTATAAACCGAGATATACGGATTCGGAACCACAACATTCGCTGTCAGGGTGCGTGGGTTAACTTCGAGCCGTGGAAGCAAGCTCCTCCTTGACAGATAGTTTGATAGGTCGATAGGCTGAAGCATCTTCAACCCTCAATACCTGGACACCTCGATAATGGGAACAACCTGAGGGATCTCCCTTCCCTTAAGAGATTGGTGGCAGGGGGACATTCTACGCATTCAACACACCTAGGACATAAGTTCTGTGGCTTCAGTGTATGCTGGGGACTCTCTCATGGACCTGTTTCTATCTCGAACGGGAAAATATTATGTCGATGTCAACCAAAACTCAGGGGCACGCCTGAGAGACATATTTGTGGCTGAAGATAGCTTCACGCCCCCGTATGCGAGTTTCTCTGTCGACTGGAATGGAATGCTCGCACATTCCATCAAAATACCTTCTGTAACGATACAGCGACAAGGGAGCACTCTTCCTGCTAGACCGGCGCTCATTGCGGCGGAATCGTTTCCCATATGCAAAAGAGGCGAGCCTGATTATCGGTCCTACAAGCCATCGATCATGTGCTCAGAAGGTCGGTGGCTTGGATGTCGCGAATATTCCCGAAGTAGCCTCTGGGAAGGTGGGGGAGGCACCTGAAAGTTTAGTCCAAGTTGTCTAAGTTGGGAGGGGGGAGAGAGGGGGGAAAGATTGTATTTTTCGAGGCGAACCTTGTTATGGTCACTTTGGAAATGTGGAACGTTCCACGCTGAGTCTTGCTCATTCTGCTCGAGCACGCCTCAGTTCCCCATGACAACGACACGGACCTGTCTGAGTTGAGAGGTACAGTCCGCAACTCGGCCCATCGGCTAATGCACCGATAAGTGACTCACACACAGCTTTGATAACGCCCGGAATACGGGTTGTCATTTCTCAGCGGCCAGTCCGTTAGCCATGTCAAGAACCGATCGCGTCCGAGAAACAAGCGGATGCAGGAGTGAGTCGACACGTTTGCCGCCTTCAGAGCACGAACAGCAATGAGATGGAAAACGGCCGTTAGTTCGCGATCGAGACGTGGGGTAAGAGCCAGCGTGCTGAGAATTCCGAGGTAAAGAGACGACTCCCCGGAACGATCACTCCGTCGATGGCATTGATTCATCGTCGAAGTTCGATTGGAGAGTGACAAGGGCATCCCAGGAAAGCACCAACAAAAGTGGAAGTGATTCTTGGAATGGAACGACTATGGAACACCTTCCCCCCCCCCCCCCCCAAAAATCTTTGTCTCTTTTTTCCGTAAGTGTCCCGAAGACCGTACTTTCCAAGTCTTTCATCTACAAGTCTCATCTGTCTCCTGTGCTCGCCTCCGGAGCTCCACAGACGTGCGATCCGGGGACCTCCGGTTGAACCGTTCCTTTTTTTTTATTCTCCATCCTTTTCTACTTTCTTCCATGGACTAGGGGGGAATTCACGACAAATGCAGCTTAGTTGGGCAGCTCCGCGATATGACTCAGTGTGACAAACGATCGGGGGTCGAAATTCGAGGCATAGTGGCAGCGGGACGAGCGGTGGGAACAAAAAGTGAACGGTGTGATAAATTCACTCTCCTCCATCGTCAATTTGTGTCGAGTTCCATCTGGAGCCCTTCATGTGGCGTAAACTGACGCCATGTCGACTGACTGTTGTGCGGTTATGGCTCCGCACAGTAAGGGAAAACACCATCGCAAAACTCCTCGGCTGCTCGATAAGCTGAAGCAAGTGATAATCGGTAGAATCAAGCGGCTCTGAGAGCTCGACCATGCAGCCGATCTCTCTGTCGAAGAAAGATATGAGAGCGTCAATACGCCATGTTCGGATAGAAATATTAGTCGGGAGTTCAGTCTCATTGCCGGGCCTCTGGTAGGAGGATCGCACGCGTCAAATACCTCGTAAGTTCGGGAGAGTTCAGCTCCTGAGAGATGGGACGAAGTTGTTCGGCTCCGGATGGCGACGGCCAACTTCCGCGCAGGGTTGATTCCACCGCGGAGACTCCACTGCGACTAGATTCTCTTTCGTGTGATTTCGATGCGCTTCTACTTCTCATCCATCTCGGGATTGCCGGCAAGTTGGGCGGTGGAAGAGCCGGAAAGCAGCCTGTACGGGAGGGGCTCTGCGCCGAGCTCACCGTCACGGAGCACGTTCGCGCGAAGTTGATGGCTCAGCCGTCATAGCTGGCCTATCCCGATCATCTCAGAGCCACCAGTGGAGTCGAGGCGAACAGGCACTCAACATCCTCCATCCCTGGGAACGCGCAGCACCTAATCCTCGTAACCTGGTGGGGGTTCAGAAGACTGAAAGGGAAGCCATCGCCCCCGCGCGGGAGCGGAGAGGGAAGGGCAGCTTCCTGGAAGTCAATCCTGAACATGATGGTTGCGAACGAGAAAACATCCCCAACAGGCATCCTGAGCAGTAGTTCTCAACTCTCGAGGCGCCATCCCCCCCTCCCCCTCCCCGCCGGCGATTCTGAATGACCAGGGAGCTTGATCGCTACGTTCGAGAACAATAAGCTTGTACCTCGGGAGCCGGGGAAATCTCCTACATCGCCACCACATCCTCGAAAACAATCGCGGCTCCCTCTCGGGACACATGTCCTTCAAAAAGTTTTACCTGTCGGTTCGCGTGTATCGCTATGTCGAACTGTTTTCAGAGAGAAGGCCGGAACGAGCACTGGATTTCGTTTGGAAACCTACTTTGGATCATGCCTCTGAGAGCCTCCTGCGACTTCGCTCCACGCAGAGGAGGACAGCGAAGGTTGATGCGAAACTCGATGTGGTGAACAATATTCCAGGCACGACACGTTCTTCTCTGCTCAGGACCGCACCAGAGAGGAAAACGGAAAAACTCAGGGCCAGCTCAGGCCCACCTGAGCTTGAGTCCAACACCAAGGGATTGCACGGAAGCTACACCTTCATATCCCGTTCCCTCCTCTGTCAACGGACAATTTTCCATCTCGATGTCTTATAGCCAGAAAACGACCTGGTCGCGACTGTAATTGAGCTCGCGTGGGAAGTTTTCCCAATATCCGCCAACAACAAAATTGAGATAGGGAACTCATCATACATTGAATAATTGTAGATGACAATATAACAGATTCTCCGACTTCATTACGGCAAGACCCTTCGAAGTCTGATTACGCGACCCGGTGTGTATCCAGGGTTAATAATAGCTACATCTCCAGACGAAAAGTCTGCGGACGATGCTGGATAGTCTTTTCAAAGGTCGTGAACGTGAAATTCTTGGAGCATCGATCGTGCAAGAAGAATGAGAGATTCTCCCGTTCGTACCGCTCGAACTCAAGAGTCAAGGATCATGGACAGATCGATAGCCCTCGTTGCTTGACACCTTCGCTGAAATCCTCGTCGTTTCTGAAACCACACACGGAGATTGGAATCATTGGTTCCGGGAATAACACGCTTTGAACTCCCAATGGATAATTTGTCTTTGCAGTCGTTTCTTTGTCTCTCGGAGCGAAACCAATTATGCCCGTCCAAGCTTCTGTCGGCAGTGCCGTGGGCGCAATCTTCACTCGTCAGGGGGTGCCGGAGGAGCGCTTGGAGGCAAATCGGGGTCTCGGCCTCAATTTATGAGAGAGGAAATTTTCCAAGCAATCCATGTCGTTTCTGTTCCAACAGCGAGGCTGGTGATGACAAACTATTCATGCGGTCTTGTTGTGGCAGTCGACGTCGCCGGGAGTCAGATGAAACGATACATCGCTTTGTTCTTGCCGGGAGAATCGCAGCGAATCGCTCGTTCGAGGTCAGGGCGCTCAATTCGACGCGGGAGCAACCCTAACGGCAGGCACCCGGAGTCCTCTGCGATTCCGCGAGAAGAGAGGCCAACCTGGCTCACTGAGTGTCGTGGAGATGGAACGCACATAGCTGATCAGTTCGAACATCCAGCCCGATGATTGCAGCGGATATCCTCGAGCATCATCGAGTCCACATGGACTCGAAACACGCAGCATGACGACGAATCGCATAGTTCGTGCTTTGCGGTTATGGATCACGGCTCACTGCACTAATCGAGTAACAGTTATACGAGCTAGCCGAGGTCGGAGGACAGATGCCGGGATCAAGAATAGAATAAACCAGAGGACCTCCGATGCCACATTTGGATTCCTTGGAATAACCATGCGAAGCGTAGAGAATATGTACGTTACTCAGGGACCCAATAAGACCGGAGGAAGCGGAAGCCATGGTTCAATTATTGAAGCAACGAATCGGTCGAGAGAGGAGGCAAGATGTGATTGAGCCGGGTCGATTAGACAATTCTCACATTCTTAGCCGCTCGCGGTCTGAGATGTCAGAAGGTCCTGATGCTGACAAATCAGGTCAGGAACGATCTGCTCTCATCAACATAAGAGCGGCGTGGTAAACAAGCAATTAAGCACGAAAAAAGAAGGCAAATCGGGCGAATCACTAACGAGGCATCCGGGACACGATTCCTCATCGAGTGTTTTCCCGCGATCAGGCGCATGACCCGAGAATCCGGGAAGGCTCATTGTTTCGGCTACATGTCATGGGGGAGTTCGCCTTCAAGTTCACTTCTGGAGGTGAGATGCTCGATGGTTCACCAACGCTGAAGCGTTGTGGAGAGCTAACACAATATACAACTCCAGCTGACCGTCCTGCAAGACAGAAGGATGCGCGCTGCTCCAATTGAGAGGACATCGCTTGTAAGCCGCACGTCTTTTCCAGAGATACCCCTCCACCGGAGAACGCCCACAACCCATCTTTTGCGGCAAACGGCTATTTCGCAGAGATGACCCATTCAACTCCGGACTCGATACTCTCGGAGAAAGAGAGTCGTTGAACCCCGGCTTGGGTTAAATCCGTCGCGTTAACGAAGGTAGATGAGATCCTTCTTCTCAGAGACAATATTAATTTCTATACCCCTCTCGCGGCAGAAAATTTTGCACAAGCGTGCTGCATCCCAAAAAGACCTTCTCGCTCTGGCCCGCCACATTTCCACAGAATTTGCGGAGTATTATGATTTCGGATCGCTCTTGCAGAACCGCGTTCATTGCACCGTGATCTGGAGAGTGCTAAGGAATTCCTGACTGAAATTGCGCCTCGGATTAAATTCCTGAAACTTCCGAGTTCGAGAGAGCAGAAGAAGAAGAAAAAATCTCGTATCGCCTGCCGCGGCGATGCTTCGTGTTTGGTCTGGAGCAGGCCGCCGTTCACTTCTCCTTGCGGTTCTCGGGAGCCCTCACTGGCTCGGGATGTCATCGTGCTCATGACATCGTGCATTCTCTCGATGTTCTTCTCGAGCTTCCCACCGAAGCATGCCGAGTATCGAGAGAGCAATTGCTCACCGGTAGCGTTGCAAGCCAATGCTCCGTATACGTCAAGTGCAGCCGGTTCGCGAAGCCTCCGCGGTTCTAGATTTGGGGCAGGAGTCTGAAAGTCTTCTCCCTCTCCCTTCCAGTAACTCACCGTATCAGCTCGGGTGAAGCTCACGAGAATGGGATGATGAACGGAATTACAGCTTTTTGGTATCTGAAATCTAAATTTTGCGACTCCAACTGACACTTGTTTTGGCAGAGGAAGCAGTGGCCGGAATCGCTCATAACAGCTCCTCTGCGAATTCCTCATGAACGGAGAACTCTTGAAGGGGACCGGGAGTGAATCACGATCTTTCTTCGAGTCAACGTTGAATGTGACGTGTCATTGTCTCACCTCCGTGCAGGGTCTGGGAATGTTTCGATCCAGGCAGGCCAGCCTTTCTTCCAGCTTGGATCGGAAAAGAGTGTGGAGTAGTTAACTCGAAGAATGGTGAAAGACTAGTGATAGCTCAAGGAGTCCAAAGCCGTCCAACACCTCCGAAGTTTCGTTCGCTCAATTAGAGACGATGTCGCCAATACCGACGTGTCGTACGGGAACAAGTTTCCCCGATACGATATCGAGCTCCTGCCGGAGTTGAATGTCGGAATTGCGTTGAGTACAGGTGTTCTTCTGACGGCTCAGACTGGGTTACTGGGAATGGGGACTTGAGTAATTGGAGTCGAGCCACACGGGAAATGTGGAACGGAGCTTATTATTCGAACCAGCCTGGAAACTCTTGCACCCGGTTCTCTGGTCCTTTCCTCAAGTTGTTGGTGGCAGACATTCGTTCGCGGCGAGCGAAGGGAGTGAACCAAAGCGGTTCTGAATGCAGAGTCGAGCCTCCCGCCACAAGCAGCGGCGGAAGAAGTGTTTAGCTTAGATTGGCTCGAAATCGTCGAGGAACGAACGAGTCCACAACAGCGAACCTAAAGGGAACGGGAGGAACTGAAGCATGTAGGAAATCGAGACGAAGCAGCTCCCCAGAGCCGATTATTCTCCAGCTTTTGCCTCACTATCTCAGCCCGGGTTGCTGTTGAGCTCAGTGCCTGTTTCCGGACGATGATAGATGAAATGTTGTGTATTGGGGTCCTAATTGGCCCAGCAGCAGGCTAGGCCCCTCAGTGTGAAACTCGGGAACTGGAGATAAATCGTGACTCTCAAGCATCTCAGTACGAATCATAGCCATCACCAGCCGCGGAAGTCTTCGATGATCTGACTGATCAGCTCCGGAAGTCGGGGCTTGGTGCCGGAGAGGGGACTGCGGACAGCAACACGGAAAGGCCGACTCACGTACATCTATGATGTCTTTCCCAGGGTTCCCTCATGCGCAAAAACACCGAGCTGACAAATCTCCGCTCGAATGAATGAGTAAACACCGCAGCACAGCGGAGCTGACTCAGGAAAATCGAAGAAAAAGTAGTGTACTTCGAGGAAACATTGCTCAAGGACGAACACCGGGTCAGGGACACCTTGAAGCACTATGGTGTCTGTGGAAGCGCCTTGGAGAGCTTTCGGACAAACGAAGTGACAAACGACCTCTGAGACAAAGGCTCCAAGAAAGTATTGCATGTGTTTAGCCGGAATATCGCTATCCGATATCTGGCGTCCTCTCCCATTGTAGAGAGCGCCGCGTTCCAATCCTCGGCGAGCCATTTTTGAAAGTCCGTCCTCGAACTGGAGCATCTAATGAAACGACGACAGAACGACTTGCCGCGACGAACACGGATAAACAGTACGGAGTCCGACGCAAATGAATTGCAGTTTCCAATATCGGAAACAGACGGCAGCTCAAACCCATGTCTTGATTCCAAGCGGCATCAAGATGAAATAGCGAGTCCGATTTCAACCTGTCTGGAAGCTGCAATCTGCGTAAATGGGGTAGGGGGAGGGGAGGGGGCATGCGTTCACTGTCTACTTAGCAGAACAAAACAGTTCTAGATTGAAAGCATCCTACTGAGATGAAGTTGAGAGGTCCAGGCCCTCCTCCTCCTGGACCCTCTCCCTTCAGGGTTAAGGCTGCGAATCGCTGCGATGTCATAGTGGACCGAGCTTTGGGTGTTCGATGACGGTCTGCTCCTCTCGATGAAAGATATTTGAAGTTCTTCCTGGAATCTGATGAGTGCAGAACTTCACCCAGCGATTGAGTGAGGAACGGAGTCTTGGAGGTGTTTCTCAAGTTGATTTGTAGTTGATCAGCGGAGCTCTTTGGATGAATTTCAGAAAGTAAGTACCCCTTGGGCGCAGTCTCAGTCCAACTTTCCCGCGCGCTCGGACTCTCTGTCGTATCGAGCGGACAGCGACGTCGCTCCCGCTGTCAAAGTTACTCAGTATATTTTTGGCTCCATGCGTGCGCGATCGAGTGACGAGTCGACGATCGATAGACGGCGGCTCGGAGGCGATAGATCCGGTGAATCAGAAAGAAAACGTATCGAGGAGCAGCGATTCCGATTTCGAGAAAGTCTCCGATTTCTCTGATCTTCGATCATGAAGCGCACACGACAGAAACCGGATGGATGGCCGGCTCAATTCTCAACCACTCTTGGTCATCGGCTTCGTTGGGGCTCAGTCAATCAGAACAGGTATTCGAAGACTTTTCGAGAATGGGATGCGCACGGAGAAGCCATCAGATTCATTTTCCTCCCATGAAATGTGTTCATACAAGACTCGTTGATACATGGATGCGAGTTCACGGCCGGGAGAAGACGCCCGCGGAAAAGACACTCCCAGCAAGTCGGGTTTCGTTCCGTCGAGCAAGTTTATGATTGGCATACCCAACAGCTTGTCAAGATATGGGGGCTGGGAGGGGGAACTGCTCATCATAAGTACGAGGAAAAGAGCCAGACTAGCTCATTCTCCTGGAATCGGCATCCAAGTGAATAGAACAGAGCTCGCAGGGGTTTTCCGCTTGCTTGACAACATTACTATACGCAGAGCAGAGATATGCATTTCGAATAAACAGCGGCTATAACTTCAAGCACACTCCATGAGGAGCGACGAGGCGTTGCCAGATGTCACGAAAGACTTCCTCAGATTCGCCTTGCAGGATATGCAGGGATGGCCATCCGTTCTTCTGGGACGTCAACACGTAGGGGTCTCTCGAAGCTTCAAAGCTGTGAAGTCCGAGCGTGAGAGATTGGGCCAGACGCGCGGCAGCCAACGTCTGAGGAGGACGGAAAGCAGAAACTATTCAGACACATTCTCATCAGATCTCCGAGGAGACGAAGATGCGAATGCGCGCTTGTCGATGGAATATGGTTTATGTCGGGACGAAGCGTGCTCACCCTGAGTGCTCCGATGCTTCCGTGGTCCTGGATGACCTGCGGCATGTGCTTGCAGTAACCCGCAAGAGCGCGTCCTGTTAGCTCGAGAAGATCTCTTTCGACGTCTTCGAGAGCGAGACAGACGTAAGCGATCATCACAGCCACGTCCCAGATAAATGGGCCGCCCTGGCAATCACCGAAGTCCAAAACTGCGTAAACTTCTCCGAACGAGTTCACCAGAACGTTTCGCTCATTCAGGTCGCCGTGCAGCAAATCTTGATAGAGGAGGCAAGACATAGGTGCGATGATAGGGGAAAGGAGTCATCGCTGAATCATCTCGACGCTGAGCGTGACTCGCGGAGGATTGTACCTATTTAATTCAATCGAGAGAACCGAGATTCAGTTCCACTCTCTCTTTTCTCATAGATGTTGAGATAGCCTACCTGTTCTCATGAGCTCCAACTCCGGGAGAATTTCCTCGTAACGAGTGAACGCGGTTTCAATCATTCGTCGACTCGCGTCATCCGTGTGAAGGTCCATGAATTGACGGGCTTTTGTGACGTTTCCCCAGGACCAGGAAAATGACCTAGATTTCACAGCTGGAAAATTCATTCCGAGGAAGGCGACATGCATTTTCCCCAAGAGCTCACCCCACTGCATTGCTTGAGATTTGGTGGCTGATCCCTCCAATGTTTTTCCTGGAACACGGAAGAACAGATTTGAACGAATCCGACGACGAATGAGTCACTGGGAAGCTGGGTTGCGGAATATTCATGAATGACGCGCAGTTACGCTGTCCGGAGACAACTTATGGAGGGGAATGAAACCGAGCGGATAGTTTTTTTCTGCGCAGGAATTTCTGATCTCACCGGGTAGATAGCCGAATAGGCGAACAATGAATTCCTTGCGGTGCTCGCCATCCGCCTGACAGATTCGGGCCAGGTGATCGCCTCGGAGGGTTTTCCTGGGAATCGAACACGAGATCGATTTTGCGAGTTCTGCCATGAGAAGCGTGACTTCCGCTGGAAAGAATCGGGGTTGCACGATCGATATCCTCTGCTCTTGGAATCTCCACGATCGTGAATGGTCTGCGACTCACTGATTAGCCGAACGTCTTCACTATCTCTTGAATTGGTGATCTTCAATAACACTTCTTCGCCGTCTTTGAGCTGAGGCGCAAAATTTCCCGTTAGATGTAGCCGCGTTTCTGTATGTACTCGCGATCAAGTTCGTCTCGAGAAAGCCGCTGTTCGTCTCGTCCGAAAATGACGCGATCATCGTCACCGATCACGACCGAGATGAAGGCCTCGATGTTGTTCTGTAGATTTCGAGGATAAATCCTCCTCCTCGAACTCCTCGTACCTTTATATAAAAGTTCTGATCGTCGTAACTGACGAGCTGCTTGATGCGGTCAACGTTGAAACGCGATACTCCAAAGTGGTCGCGCAGAATCTGTACAACATCAGATTCTTTGAGCAAGGGCTTCGAGCTAGCTTGCGAGGTTGCGGACATGGCTCCTGTAACGAGATGAAATTTATTCGGTCCGATCTCGCCATTCCAGGCCGTCGCTTCGGACATGAATATCCTGCGATTCCCCTCCCGAAGAAAGGATGACAATCGGCCCGTGAGCGCACGAGATTGGAGCCCCTCTCCGTCTCTTGCTCCTTGGCCTGAGATCACGGTACAAAATCAGTCTCGATGACGACGCCGCTTCGACCATTATTGTGGGAGAAGCTCAGTGTCGAATCAGGATGAGTGCATTCTCGTCGATGTCCGGGTTCCGCCTGATATTGGTTCCGGATCCAATTTTGCGAAGAGTGCAAGCCTCGGTTCAGATGTATCAAACCATTTTGGGGGCTCAAATGAGACTCTGTCAAATGAGAAATGAAGAGGATCAATTCCTGATGCAGCGGAAGGCTAGCCTCGGGTCAAAGCTGTTTCCTTTAGGAGCTTGCGTGCATCTTTATTGCATGTTTCATTTCGACCAAGCCGTTTACTAGGAAACAGTCTCCGTGGCTGAACTGGATTTATCATTTTCGGAGTTCGTGCATTGAGCAGCACATCGTGGACAGAAAGGAAGAATTATCGAGAGCGAGGAGCGCTAGGAGTGAAAATTCCCTTGTCCTGGGTGCTGGAGTCTCTCGTGTCGGTAGCTGGAGGTGATGATCGAATGTGGATCAATATGATGATCTTATCCTTCAGATTAGTCGGCCAAGCTCAGCTCGGTCATTTCTGATTGGGGTTTGCAAAAGCATTTTCAAGACCGCAAGCCCGCGGTCCATGAGTTTTGGGGGTAACCGCAACAGAAAGCCGGCAAGTGAAACCCGCGGGCTGAAGCCTGACGGTCCCGGGGACCGCGGGTTTGCGGGCTTTGCTGCGGGCTCACTTGAACATCACTAGTAGCTAGCGGAGTTTGATAAGAGTTATCTGAATAGTTATAGTGATGACAATTGATTCGCGGGCTTCTGCGGTGAAAGCCCGCGGGTTTGAGCCTGCGGTCCTGATGCAGCAGTTTCGTGCGCCTGCGGGCTTTTGCAAACCCTATTTCTGATCCCGATATTCAAAAGGCGAGAGAGCCTTGAACGGCGAGTGATGCAATCGACTCACCACGTGTGAGTTCGCCGTGTGCTCACGCTGGATCTTCGCTCACGAACAAACGGCCCATGGACTTTCAAGCCGCTGTTGAACTTCCCAACCCGAGAACCGTTGGAGGGTGGTGGATCTCAGGGGGAGTTCATTTTGAAAACGGAGAGGAGGCTCCATTTCTCAAGAGCACAATGATTCCCTATCAAATCGACCAATAGGAGAATGTTTTGGTGCAGCGTCAAGGAACATTGGATTCGACAGATGTTTCCACATCTCATTTTCAATGAACGTTGAGTTCAAAAGAGCCCATTGTCGTATCCGTCCACAGAGCTGACTGATACCCTAGTTGGCTGCGGTAGTTCGAGGTTGAGCTTGTCTCATGATCAGGTTCATTGATCAGTTGGAACTTTATCACCTGGAACTGTGTCTTGTTCGTGGCTGACGGTGTTCTGATGCTGGTTTTTCACTGGGAACAGGGAGGAAAACGATGTTCAGTCTAAGATGTGTACTTCTTGCTCTCACTCCTCAGATCAACATTGCAGTGGAGTTCAGTTCCCAGAGGGAAAAGTCTATAAGTCTACGTCGTTTGTCTTCGGCTCTGACTGAAAACTTCTCTGCCCTACTTCCAGGGTGTATTCTTGGTGGGAAGCTTGACGAGGGAGCGCGCTTGTTTACTCTTGCGGATTTTCTGCTGAATCTAATAATCCTTTTCAAAAAGACGGGAGCTGTAGTCGGGATTTGAGCGAATTACGAGCGGAAAGCGCGAAAAAAAGTGAAGGAGAACGTGTCTTGTTCCATAGTGAACGTTTCCACGAGCCGGCGGGAAGTCTCTCGGTTTGATCCGTATTCGAGTTTCTGCGCGACTGATTCTTGCGGAGCAGCGGAGAACACCTCAGCAGCCACTGCCTCAAACGGCTGAGGGGATCGGGTGTGCGTTGGAGGAGATTCGGAGGAATCATTCTGATGATCCGATTCAGATTACTAAACGTTTCAAGTCTGCAATTTGAATCAAGTCGGATGGCTGGGCTTGAATAATTTCTCAAAATTGTTATCACTGCAATATATCCGAGATACTCTTCTCCAGGGTATCCCGTTCCCAGAAATGTGTTCTTTCCTATCCGCAGGTTGCGAATGGGACGAGGATATTTTCATCCCCAAGCTTCCAGCCGACTGGGAGAAATGCAAACGTATCGTCATCCCTGATCACTGATCTGCCTCTATTCGGAAAAATCTCGGGACTCGAGGGTTCGCCTGCGTGTCCAAGCTCGAGTCCTGGTCTCGTTTTCGTGACAATATTGATTGCATAAAGTTCCGGGGACGCGCAAGAGTTCTTCCTCTCTGAAAGACACCGTCCTCTCTTGTTGCGTAGCGCATTCCGCTTTTTGAAAGAAATCTAGAAATTATAAAGTTCCGATCGCTTCTCATGCTCTCCAGCGAAAAATTCTTGCTGACCATCATGACGTGAAGTAACCTATTTTTGTGCAATTTCCCTGGTTCTTATCTCCGCACCAGAGAGGGTGAGCTGTGCTTGAGAACGGCCTAGGAAGGCGAGGACGGTTCTTCGCATCTCAGTCGTGATCGAAACGCGGGATAGTTTCCGCACACAGTCACTTCTGCATTTTCTCGCATGAGGCAAACGAATCCGCCGTTCGACGCACGTGTTTGGTTGACACATCCGAGCAACCTCCACGGCAACCACAGTCACTGTTCGCGAATCGAAGACGAAGGCGTGAAGATATACAGTCTCTGTGGCTCGCAGAGACCTGAGGGAATAATGCGCAACATTTTCAACGTGGATCTCACACTGAAAGTAAGGGAGATCACCTCCGATATATGACAGCGAATCGTGTAGTATTTGGGGAACCATCCAAGGAAGCAAACCCCAGAATAACTCAAGAGATTCGCCTGCGTCAGGAATCGGAAATACTGGGCAAGACTGCGTTTTCCGGTCCTCTGAGGCAGAAAATTCCTTTCCTTTGACGTTAGCCGCCATAGCGTGACTGCGACGTAGCTGCTACTGCTAAAGCCCAGTTTTCATAGATTCCCGTATCTGCGTCTCGCAGCTTGGCTCGGACATGCGACGGGACTGCACGGGACATGCCGAATCTTGGCGAGGCGCCCCTGGCAAAAGAGTGGAATTTTCAGGCCGATCAAATATAAATTTCCGATCGCCGCCTCAACGGAAAAGCTAGATCCCGACCGGCGCTTGTGGACCCTGGAGTGTCCCGTGTCAACACAGAGTCGGACCTCGAGTGCAGAGATCAGAACTTGTTCGTTTGTTGACTGCAGTCTCGTCGCCATGCTTTCAGAACGATCCATCCGGAGCAAGGACGCCGCGGACCGCCATCGCAGTCGTCGATGCTTCGATCATTAGAGGAACCCAAGAATGAGTTCCCAAAAATTGCCTCTCGAACTCAGTCGCTCCCCCAAATGATTCGTTTCATGGCAGTACGGAGATTGAGGAATGCATGTTGTGCGGGTACAACAGTCGCTTTTTCATGCATCGAGCTATCTGATACTCTAGTCGGTTCCCGCTGTCATGCCGCCTGCTCGGATACGTGTTAGTCCGGCTGTAGAGCGTTTGCTATGCAATGCAGATTACTTCGCTCAGAAGAACGACGCGTCCCGGGATCCATCCTGCACTGAATATTCATAGAAGGTAGAATAAAGGAATCCCATGGAGAGAAGACGAGCAAAGAACTCCAAGGATCATAGCGTAGATACTGCTGGTGACTTTTGTAGAAAACCTCGCGTTCGTCCACACTGGAGGGCTCAGCTGTCCATTATAGTTATTTGTTTGGCCGCTGCGCAACAAGTTCAATGGAATGGCTAATCTTTTCCATGAACCTCGTTTTTGGATAATGAATTCATCCTCCCGCAGTTTGGTTCGGATTTCACAGGCCCGGGAACTCTGGTTAGTCGATTCCAGGAATCCGCGGCAAGTCGTTCATCCTACCCATAGCATCCGAATCCGTCGCGTCAGCTCCCGGACTCCGGTGACCCCGGAGGAATCGGACATGCATCGCTCGATTCCACCCGTCAGTGAAAGGGGTTTCGGAACGGATCTACACCGATGCCCGTTTCCCTCGAAACCGGATTCCCCCGCATTCTTCCACAATTGAACAAAACGGTCATCCATGATGATTTTTGATGCTGTCAGATGGTCCGAACATTAAGGTCTTTAGCTGTCAAAAAGAGACCTGAGTGGAGCCAAATTTGAACGGACGCTCATCCTGTGAATTTGGATGCTTCCAAGCGAAGTAGAACCAAATTGGCCAAACGTCTGCGGGGTTCATGCAAAGAACTCTCCAGAAACGGATTACCTCTTTGCGTCTCTTGTCGCTGGAAAGATGTTTCCACGACACGAAGGTGACGATCGTGGAGAAGTCGGAATCAACGCCGAAGAGAGCTCTTCGTTGACATAGAAGGAGGCGCTCTGGACATGATTGTGATTGGACAACCTGTCGACGAGCACTCCTGGTCGGGCTCCAACAAATTCGTTCATTCTCGACCTTCAAGGGTCAGAGGCACGAAGACGTCCGTGAACTCTGTTGTCGGGCGCAGGAGGCGGCAGGAGGCACATGCGAGTCGCGGCCCTTTATCCGGTCACCGGTCGGACGATCGCACCTGCATCTTCCGATCCCTTCAAGCTGGTTCCAGCTCTATTCATGAAGGTTTCTCGATCGAGCATCAAGAGGAAATTGTTGTCATCGTCTATCCCTTGCCACCGATGAGTACGATTGAACGAGACCGATTTTTCAAGGCTGCCGGGTAGGCAGGAGTGAGAGGTCCCGAATCATCTCCAGGGAGTCGCTCGGATAAGTGGCTGAGATCGTTTATGGAACCGTATTCCCAATATAGAGGGAAGCGTGCTCCCGTTCTGACGGAATCATGGGAGGTTTCCTTCCCCCAGTCAGCGCTCGACCCCTTATCCGATCCGTATCACTTCACCAGTGTTCCAAGAGCGACTTCCTCTGCGACATTGGAATTCAAACACTCACTCCGATGCATGGAGACCGCCTGCTAACGGTGTTCACGGAATCGATGTATCGGGCCAAGGTCCGTTTTCGATCACACTGTCGCGTTCTCTTCGCCCTCGAGGAGGACGTCTCTTGGTGTTGTCAACATCCGTTGAGTGCATGTATATTCAAGCCATAAACTCTCGAACGCTCGACTAGCTTGACATCCTTGATGTGGATGGGTCTAGCTCACCCGAAATCAATCGATCGGCTCCGCGGCTCATCTCAAATCTAAGCATTTTAAATGCCCCTGTGATGCGTCAAATCCAACCGCTCTGGCGACGTTTTCATGCGTTCTCCGGGCAGAACTGGGCGGCGAAGAATCTCACGGGTGGTTCACTTGTGGCGGAGAACATGATCCACCTGTTTCTGTGCCAGATATTCCCAGGATCGAGAAGTGTATGTGGAGCGGCAATTTTTCGACATGCCGAGAACGGGGATGCTTGGGAAGCCGAACTCCCCGGGGATCCGCGCTCGAGATTCGGTAGAGGGGCGATCTCATTGCTGTGACTGAACTTTTCCCTGGACGGACCCAGAGTTGAACCCCAGATGAAGTCTCGATGGGCTCCGAACTCCCGCGAAGAGCTCCCGCTGGGTCGTTTGATCGACGTTCTCGCTTCCTGTCCGTTGGTATTCGTTCCCGAGTTCTTCGACGTGGATCTGAACGCTCCCATATTCTTCCGCTCAGTTGAAGGCTTCTTACATTGTAAACATCTGTCAGCTGTCAGTGACAGGACAGAGTTTTATTACATTCAACACGCTCTCTACCAACGGGTTCGTCAATGAGGTAACAGGCGCCGTCCATCCAACGCTACGACGGGTCCCGAAAATCACCACTGCCGAGAACTCTTTTCCTGATGTCGGCTCTCCGCTATCGCTGATATGATCAACCCATCATTCAAGAATTGTTGATGCTTCTCTTTCGGCATAAATTTCCATTTCGTCCAAATTCGAGTCGCTGGCTGGTTGTCCAGACATCCCATATAGGCTCCAACGTGCGAAGACGCAGTGCGCGGAATGCTTTCATGATTTTGCACTCACCGCGCGTGATGTTTCCGCATGTTCGATTTGCAGAGCTCCGCTGTTTCCCAGCCACGGTAGAGAATGAGGAGCCGGTGAGCTCGAAACCGAGTTGGTTTCCTCCTCTCCGTCGGATTTCATGCGGCGAAGACTCCCGGAAAGCCGACTTGTCACGAATGTACACCAGCTCTTCCGAGAAGCCGGACATGCAAATGCGTAGAAGCGTTTCCTCCAGCATGGAGAAGAGATCGCGGATAGTGAAGTGAAATCTTTACATCATGATTGCCAGGAGACTCCGCGTTTCAGAGAGAGGGATTAAAAGTCCGGAGCTACCCTAAGCCGTCTACAGATGTGACAGCCTCGGGCTCCGTCAACATCTGGTCCAGGTGTAGGCTCCAAGATTCAGAGCATTAACTGCGGTTTCTCGGCTTTCCGTGGCGGAGAAGCTGGGCTTGCCGGGGCTCGTTACTTTGAAGGGTATCCGCTCATTCGTTAGCCCCCGCGTTTGAGTTCATTTTCCTCATTTGGATCCGATCGCGTATCGATCCGACAGAGCTCGTAAAAGGGGCGGTTGGGTCGTCCAGTGGATTCTGCCGGCTCGCCACTTGAATCTTCCGAGCAGCTGCAGCTGGCTTGGCCTGCCCACTCGCCGAGGCTTATAAGAACCATTATATTTTCGTTGCCCGCAGACCATTCGTTGCACACCTGCAGGGTATTTCGATGGAAAGTTTGTCTGCAGTAGAGATTAGGAGGAAGTACATGGAGTTGACATGTCTATTCCTGAACCGATCAACGCCCCTCGGTTTTGTTCGACCGGAGGTCATTTTGAGGCGGCCGATCCGAGGCTTCCGAGGCCTTCGGGCTGTGTGGCCTCACACATATTACTCGTTGATCTGCTCTTTGAACAAAAACGATGTACGCACCAATGTTGACCGATCCAAGTCTCAACCCGGAGCGGTAGCCTGCCGAATCTGACTCAGAGCATCCCATCGAGGTGCAAACCGCGATAAACAACGGGTCTTAGCGCTCTGACCACGCACCAATCATTGTCCGCATGACGTGAGGCATGGAATCGCGGACCCACGGAAATCAGGAGCCGCTGACAGCACTTCATGCGGAGTCGGATCTGTCGGAAGACATGCTCGCCACGCGAAGTTGCATGATTGGAGGAACGTTATAGCCCGATGTCCGCCGCAAGCTGATACATCGAAGAAGCTCTGATTGTGACTTGGGCGCAAATATGAGAAGTGTCTTCACGAATGAACCCGCGGGAGCGCTTTAGACATCCGCTGTCATGACTCATAATACAGCTAGAATATTTATCGCGTATATGAATAGCGGATTTTTCGTCTACGATTCCGGGCTCCCGAGAGACCGCTCAGAGGGTTCCGGAATGTCTTCTCATCGCAAATGCGCCTTCTTGGAGCTTATGACGCAAAGAGGAAAGAGACAGGCAGTTTCAACAAGGTCCCACCTCACGAGACGTCCTCCACGTTGCTCGATGTGAGCTCCGGCCTTCCTCAGGCTTCAAACGCTCGGGTCAATGTTTCCGGGGAGTTGCGTTCCCGGCGGGGTTGGCTCCCGAACGCCTTCGAGTTCTGTCGGCGCCTCGTGCTCTGACATCTCGAGCCTCCGAATTGAGGTCCATAACTGAGATGCTGACGGCTCGAGTCCGCGAGACGACCTCAGTTCTTCCCGCCTCAACTGACGCGATGTTCGCGCCGCTTTCCGTCTGCAGCCCAGTGGATACATCCGATGCCGCGCAAGTTAATAGATGATGACTGAAGTCTGACTCCCATGAAATGTCCTCCATCTTGAGTCCACCTCTTTCGGAATGCGAATCGCCACCTCAGAGCGAAAAATTTCATAGGAAGTTGCTCACCGAACAATCAATCTACTGCTGAGGATCGGGTGCTTCGTGGGACGAGATCGTCTCTGAAGGATCGACTTCCGAGCGAAGCGATTTCTAGGAGAGGGAGTTTAAGCTTTGAAGTATGATCAGCGAGCACGAAGGGCTTCCGGAACCCTGAATGGATAGATTTCCAATCAATGTCGAGATCATCTCGGTGGGAGACAGGAAAGACGAAGTTCCGTCACAGCAGTCGTCCAATATACCCCCGTTCTGCTCGAATTACCCATATGAGAAAGAAATATCGGCGGCTCGGAAGAGATGCCATCGAAATATTCTCGGTATGAATGAACGGCGGGAACGCAGATCTCTTGTGACGTGACTCAGCCGCTGCTTCCGCTTTCCGCGCTCTCGGCTGTGAAATGGAGACTTTGACTCTGGACTCAGGTTCACGATTTACAAGCGAGCGCAACGAACTATCAGAGAGCAGGATAACACGACGTGAGCTATCGCCGGGATTGACCTCAGATAGGGTCTTGGATGCTCCTGATCAGTTGCAGTTATTATCGCTGTAAGTTGGCCCAACTCGTTGGATGTCAGCTGTGCGGACTCGGCGAGTTCCATGATGCGAAAAGCCGGGAACATGAACGGAGACACGCATCCGAGAGATAGTGAGATCGAACCGGACACGGGTGGCACTCGACCCTTCCTCGATCGAGTTAGTCCTGACCAACATGATACCTCTGCACGGAGGCACATGCTAAACCTGTCAGCAACATCCCCGCAGGAGAAAACAATAAGAGTCCTGTGTGGTTCGGACAGGACAATGCTCAACTGTTTGTGTGCTCACAGCAGATCTTTTGGATCTCCAACCTCTCTCCACCTGCTTCTTGGCGGAAGAGCTCAATGTCGTTTATGATTGAAATTCCTCCTTCGATGCTCCAATGTGTTTCCAGACGGGTGCCCCATGGTTCGGAAGTTCCACTATTGTCATCTGGAAGGGCCCCGCTCCTTGACATGAGTCATGCATCTCGGGCTCACTCAATTATGAATTTGTTTTCGCCTACTTCACCCCCGCCTACTATCCTTGGTCCGAATTTTATGAGCATAGACTCGAAAATCTGCTGAGGCTTGGCAAACTATTATGATGATGCGTCTCAATCGAGATTGCGGCAAGGGCCGGTCGGTTTGATGAGGATCCAATGTTCGAAGCGCCGACAGTATTAGTGGTTCCATCGAGGAGCGATGTCCTTGAAAAAACCAAGGAAACGTCCATTCGCCGTATGAAACACGTTGCAACCTTCGGATTTCTTGGTGCGAATGTAGAGATCTGAATCTTCAAGCCGGGACGCTCTTCTCTTCCCGGCGGCTCCGAACTTCGTGAGATATAGCGAACGGGTCGGGGGGAGGGGACAGCTTCACATCACATCGGACTCAGCTGACACTTCTTTGCGGCTGATCATTCGCTGATTCGCTCAGCTCCTCCACTCCTGTTCACTATTATCCAAACTCGGATTCCAGAAACTCACTGAGCGCTTACTTTTCAATGTCAGGGAAAATTACGTCCTCTGTTAACGGGAAGTTCTTCAAACTCACGAATCAGCTGTTTGAGCGACGCCAACGCCACGTGTGTCGCTTGTTGTTTGGAGCTCTGTTGGGCCCCTCTATCTCGACTGACGGTTGGATAGCGCCCTCTCCTTCCGTCCCCTAATAGCGAACGGAGAGGCAGTGAGCGCGTTAGATGCTTGCCTTAGTTTGACAATGGTCTCGCGCAGACACAGACTATCGATGAAGACGGTTGAGTGGCTAATTTATCGCTCCCGCATGCCTCTGATAGGAAAAGATTGCGGTCAAACGAGCTTTGTCCATTCGAGGGCAAGAGCAACCGCCTGCTGATAGCGCTGCAGCCCGTGAGACAGTTGGAGGAATTCAAGGACAGACCGCTCATCGAGAGGGAGCTTCACCAAAGATAACCATTGGAAATCGGGTGAGAATCGGGAAATGGAGATGGTTAGCTCGCGAAGGTTCCGCAAGCAGAACGCTGTTCGTCGGGAGTAGCGGTGCAACTACGTATTCGAATCGGGTTAGGTGCTCCAGCCGAGCTCGCTCAGACATTTCCTCGTTGAATTCAAGAGCCTGCAAGATTCCCGCAGACATTTTTCAACGCGAGCTCGGACTTTTCTGCTGGCAGCCAGGGTCATAGAACAGCGATCATGCAGGGGATTTTCATGGCGTTTAAGCCTGGGAAATTCCCCGAGTGTTCGGGCTCGTGATTGAGAGTCAAAATTTCGAAAGAAATGGATGAACGAAAGCTCGAAGCACCCGAGTGCCCGCGGAATCAAATCAACCCGAGGTCAACTAGTCGGCGGCTCGCCGGGACAAGGCCAGAGACCAGGCGAACCACGTATGAAACTTGGAGCTCATGAATGAGTTTCTCTTCGTCAGTGGTGTCACTCATTCGAATATTTCCTCCATACTGAGAATTCGGTTCAGAGCGTGATCCGCTGCTTCGCACGAATAAGTACGATGGATCCCACCAGATGGCCAAGAATGATTCCATCCATGGCGGCAGCTGAGAATATCTCCTTGACAAGCGATTGGTGGACTGAAACTCTTGAAAACGAATAACTCATGCTCGGACATCCCTCTTGGATACGGAGACAATGAAAGTCACAAAGTCGGACTTTTCAACATAGCAATTAGGGAGCGGATACGAGAAGAGATGCACCAGATAGAGGGGGAGGCAGTGGACGCTGAACCAACTCCCAGCCTATATCGAGACTTAGAGTACGAGGCGTTCGGGCTGAATCCAACTGATCGGGAGGGTGGCGCACCTGTGGCCCAGACAGGGATGGTCCCGAGCCGATCGTTCTGAATACTGGGAAATCGACCCCCGATGAGGACGGGAGCCTGGAACGATCCCCCACATTATTAAGAATTGCGTCAACAACCAACCCAGGACGGGAAAGTTCGACAGATGATTGGGCCTGATTGAGGACTGCGGTCAGGAGACATGGAGGGATACGAGAGTTGCCCTGGAAAGATGGGTAAGAGAAACCCGAGAGATCCGCCGAACGCACTCGCCCCAGGAACTGGATCCGATGTGATATCGATGATCAGTGAATAACCATCGGACCATCACAAGTTTTTGATACCAACGTTGACGTGAGGGAATAATAGAAAATTCCATCAACCACTCGAAAACCGATCGAGCAGAGCGAATCCACTTCCGCCAATGAGGTCCAGTCGAAAATGGCATGTTCTTGATAGCATTTTGGGCCATGATGGGAATCGACCAAAACGTCGTTCCATGGGAACAGCTCTCGGCGCAGACCGTAATCCTATTACATTCACTCGACACTGATGGAAGACTAATTTCACGCAATCTTCCTTGCGTGCCAATGACCGCACGAGAATATTCGAGGAGCCGAAATTCCTGTCCGATGATTTTAGTTGTGATCACAGTCATACCCATAATGACCATGTATCGAAGAACGGCCACCATGTCCTACTTGAGGGTGTGGGGAGTCGCTGATAACTATGCTCCTTCCAGTTGTCTGTTGTCTCCCATTCTCGATCTTCTCCTGAAAATGATTGTAATCATCGTCATTCCTGGGACGATAGACCCGGTACCGACGGAGCTCCGTAAACCACCGACAACGCCTCAGACTATGAAATGCGCTCCAGCCGATTTTCGATTCATCTCACTACTATGGGTTCTGAGTATGATCATCATCATACGTTTCATCGCAATTCTCAAGTTATTCCAAGGAGTTATTCCACCACCCATGCGAAATGATTCGCTTGCTCGGTGCGTCCGAACAAACGGTATCCGGGCCCGCGATTCGGTTCCTCGCGCATCGAAGGTTGAAAATAATCGAGCAGGCGCACAATCGTCAAATGACCGAATTCCGGTGGGAGGGCTGCGGAAGCTTCAGGAAGCGTTCGGGGCTCTGTACCCAAGCCCGCGATGGAAACTCACTGAGGGAGGTCGCGCCACAGCATTGTAGTGAAATGATCCATTCATACATTCTTGAAATTCCTTCTTGCGCTTGACTCGGGGCAAGCCAGTAGTCGATGAGATGATCGAGGCCTGAATTTCACTCTGAAGTGACTCGAAATAGCATCCCCCCCTTCGCTCCTGTTACGAGGAACGCAGTTCAGGAGAGAGACCTGAACGGGATTGACTCACGAGGCTTCGCCATTAAGCTTCTGAGTCCGATTGGGAGCGAAACTTCAGCCAACCGCGAAGTATCGCTGCTCTCGGTTCTGCGACGGCGACACATTCTCCTTGAAGTGTGCGATCCTCGATGCTCCCTCCGCAAACCCCCGTTAGCGAGCATTCCCGCAGAAACGAGACCGTTGCGTCAAGTGAGTCTCCGTTGATCCCTTGCAGCCATTGTTGAAAAGCTCATCGAATAGACGTTCGATCCGGATGAGATCTCATAGATATTGGACTTGGATCCTTAGCCTATTACGGCGGGAACCGTGGTAGCGAGAGATCCAGCCTTAGAGCTTCGATAGATCGATAAGGCCGAAGTTCACTCGATCTATGATGGAGCTCGGATTGCAGGAAACCCAAGCATATTTCATTTGGAACTCCAAATTTGCTCGGATCAGCGTAGATTATATCCTGCCAGATATTCTGAATGCATTCATGACGACCGACCCGATAATTGACTCATGAGGGAGAGACAGTCGGGATCAGGGACCGGAAGGGGAAGACGTTGGGAGAAGCAACTGTTCCATCCTGGAGAAAAGAGAGGGACTCACCGCCACCGGAATCTTCCTACTGTCTCTGAAGCGATTTGATGTGTTCAAGCTGAGCTTGTAACGAGCGGAGACGACACGAGGAGGTGATGAAAGCTCAGTGCCGCTCGTTTGTCCCCGCGGGTTACATAAACGCATCCGCGGGCGTCGATATTTGGAAAGGGGGGGGGGAAGGGGCGGAAGACCCCATCGCGCCACGTGAATCGAACTGCAGACGAACAATCGGTATATAGGTGGGTTCAACACAAACGCCGGCGGCTACAATCAACAGCAACGAGCTTCCGACGAAACAGGCTACTGTCTCGGTCAGCAGTATAGCATTTCCATGCTATCACCGCGGCGGGATGACTTTTCCGTCATACGTAATACTGCCGAAATACGTTCTCCCCGGGCTGAGCGGACTCGGCAAAAGCGGTCGAAGCCGCTGGAGCCAGACGTGCGCGGAACAAGTGGATCCATTGCACTCCTTTTCCAATGAGCGGATATTCATCCAATTCGTAATCGGAGCTAGCGGGGTCTGATCAATGACGTTATCCTCTCCTCCACGAAGCCAGATGCGAGTTTGAAGTAGGTGACGGGCGAACTTCGATAGACTCGAAAAGTTCGACAGGAAGAGATTTGCTTCCGAAGGCAGCCCCGGCAACGGGCCAGTGCCGCTAAAAGCTCCGTCCACGAACATGGCTTCTGAGAAAGTTCTCATTTTGTGAGATGCATGATTTCTCGAGACGTTTTTTCGACCTCACACTAGGAACCTCTTGACAGAGGAACTCCGCTATTTTCACTCGATTACTTCGCTCGAACAAGAACTGTTGCCAAGACAGCGACGGAATCACGATCCGTTGAAGCTCAGGAACTGTCTGAAGAATATTGAGCACGGTAGAGCACAAAGTCGTCTCTCGAGGCGATTATCTCGACGGCAAATCTGCAGGCCCCCAATTCCGTCATCCCAAGTTCCTCATGAGTATTGTGCCAAGTGTCGTATGAATTGATCAGTCCGATCTCAAAGATTCGGGACAGCCGACTCCCAATCGTTAATTGGTCGTCAACTATATGGATCGGCAGCGCAGGGCTCGGAAGCCCCCCATCCACTCTCGCAAGCGTTTGCGCGCGAGTCTGATTGGCGGTTACACAGAATTTCCGAGTGACACCACGTCCGAGTCTGCATATCAGGTTTCAATAATGTTCTCAGCTGCATCGTCCTAATTATCTGCCAAGAACGGATCTGCTGATTCTCATCACAACAAATCCTCAACCTATCTCAAGCTTGGGCCGGGGAGTTCCCGCTGCGGTTCCGGGTGATTGGGTGTCGCCATTTATACACACGTGCGAACTGACTCCGTATCCTTCCTAAACATTTTGATTGCTCAAAGCACGTCCGTGTGCCGGTCCAATAAGTTACTCATCAAACTCAGAGTCAAGAGCCGCTCTCTGATGCATTCTATGAAGGCCAGCTTCCGATAATCATTCTTGACTTCAATGCGCTTGTCGAGATCTCGTCCTCAGGTTGTTTGTTGACGTTGGAGAGCCGGTAATAATCTCCGAACCAGCTCAAGTAGCGTCGCGGTAGGTCCCGTGTTGATGGACCTGAGGGAGGAGTGCGTCACGTGCGGAAGATACGAACGCAGCAACTCAAGATAGAGCACGCGGCGGGAGAATCGATGATTTACGATTTCAAGCATATGATTCAAAGTGACAGCTCTGAAAATTCGGGAAGACCGTGTCTGAGGATCCAAATTTGAGAATTCGCTAGAACAACACGCCGTCTCCGTTCGAGACGTGTGAAACTCTATGGTTTTCGCTTCAATGAGTTCCGTACTATGAGACAGCGTGATATTCTCACGTTTTTCTGATGAGATCCCTTGAGGCCTAGGGTGACTATCCGGAAAACCCTGCCGGGGCCAGCGACCACAAGTGCCGCTCAGATGGATATCACGCACCGTAGTTGCCAGATCGCCAACTGACGAGACAGAAACATGGGCCCAGCGACATTCTTGTTGTCAGATCTTCTGAACGAGTTCGCTGCCGGAGTCGCGCGATCGCTCATTGAATGTACACGTGCAGAACTCAAGGTTTAACATTCCTGCGGTCGATTGATGTTCCTTGGGGATTCGAAATACTTGATATCGCCGACAGCAAGTATCTCTGCCGCATTTCAACGACGGTTTTTGCATAATTCCTTGGTCGCCATTTTTTTTCGAGCCACCGAACACGAACGTGTTATTCTAGAGCGTACGGAGCTTCCGGTATCCTCTATTGAGCCCCTATTGTCAGCGAAGCTCATTAACGGGGGCCTGTCGATCCGCCGGCCGGGGTCTGCCGGTGTGAGATGATAACAATGAGACCGATAAATTCGTTTCCTCTGCGATGTGAGTTTGCCTCGCGGCGAACGGCTGTCGGATGAAGTTCCTCCTCTGTGTGAATCATGCGTCCTTTTCACTTGCGAGCCGATGGTCGAGCTCCCCGCCCCGGAAGAAGTCCAACAAGGAGACGAAAGTTCCGAGACACAACTCGGAACTAATTATCTCTCGAGAATTCTACCGATAACAACTTTTCGTAATTCAAGGTTGTCCATCTGGATGTCTTAAACCGTCGGAGATCGTCGGGAACTAACACGATGCTCAAGTCTACGTGCAATAATCTTCGATCCCAGGTCGCCACTTCTCCTCCTTATTCGGCGGCTCGTCACGTAAATGAGCTCCATCTCGTTAGCGGTGCAGATGGACATCTGAAACTCACTGAAACCGTGATGTTATATCCGCGTTCAGCGCGCTATATTGTCTGGGCGTTATTGATAAAGCTTTGTTCTCGTGTCACGTCGTCGATGGCTCCAGCGAATCCCTGCGAGCCGCGGCACCTCATGACTCTAATGGAACCGCCGAAGATATCGGCAGCCTGAAACCTGAGTCTGATTGTGATAATGGCCTGAGAGCTCAGGGATACTGCCTGTTTACGATCGGGGCGGCTGATCGCTCATGGATGATTAAGGACAGGGCGAAATGGAAGGAGAGGGAACAAGTGTTCTCAATTTGTCACCGGTGTCAACGTGAAGAAGATTTGAGCTTTCCGTGACCCACGAAACACATAAGGGGGTCAGGATAAACGCGAACGGATAATTGGTTGAAGACGCGACCACGTACGCTAAACTAGGGACACAGTTTATCTCTCTCCGTCCCCTAGCAGCCCGTAGCAAAAGTCTTCCGTCAAACGTATCCGATGAATCTGTTCCGACCCAGATGCGTTTGCCGGGCTAGGAAGCTTCCAGACTGATTAGAACGGTCTCGTCTTCTCTGATGGGACTCAATCACACGTGGCATGCTCCCGAAACTACGTTCGGGAACCGATTCATAATGCAGATTTGTTGCTCCGGATATCTCCCGATGTCTCGCAGGGACTTGCTGCCTCCCAAGGCAACGTTTTATCTTGGAGTCACCCTTTGTGCAGAGATCTCATAGGAGCTCTGTTTGTCGGGCAGAGTACAAATGGTCCGCGAAGCTTACGTGCTTGATAAACCCGTCCACATCATAGAAGATTCCCAGAAAGAAGTATGTGGCGGGATGAGAGACAGCGGAGAGTCCTCGTTTTCAGAAAATGGTACCATGAACGTGAGAGGTCGTCATGTCGTTCTCAGTAGTACCATGGATCGCATCATGACTTTCAAGCTTGGTTTTCGATCCAACCGAATATATTCCTGAGGCTGTACGTATGACCGTTCGAACTACTCGTCGTTGTAGGGTGAGAGTGATATGGCGGCAGGAAGTCTCTCACTAGTAGCGCCTGCTGCTGCTGCAGTCTTGCGGTGAGCTCGGGTTACGGCATTTTTCCAAGATCTTCCGAGAGGCTTCTCTAGCCTGGAGGTCTTGGGTTACGTCGCGGAGGCCGCTCACGCTCTGACTCCTTTCTGGCTAGTTTTTCCAGGTGGAACAGGGGGAAACCGAGCCTTGGTGTAACGAGCTTGTACATCCATGATTATGAATGTACGGGCTCTCCCGGCTCCAGCACGGGCTGATGTGCTGCCGACTGGACCCAACAAGACTTCTGAATCTAACACAACCGGAAACTTGGACCCGAATTCGGACTGACAGGTTTACTCTCGGGCTGTCTACACATAGCTGCTTGGATCTATTGACTCCCTCTGCAAATGACGAGCTCGACTCCAAACGGCGATAAGTCCATTTTTGATGATTTCGAGAAAATCGTTTTTTCATTCTGGTGAATGCTGTGAGCGCATGATCACGGTAGAGCTTCGGGATCAGATAGGCAGAAGGACGAAGAGCCTAATCCAGAGTACTTCGAAAATCATTGACCCAGGAGGGGGCGGCTAGGGACTCATCATGTTTGGACTTATGGCGTTTTGGAAACGAACAAGAGAGAGATCTATCGAACGTCTACGTCTGCCCCCGCAATTTCACTGCTAACCGCGTATATTGTTCGCAAAACATCGACATGGAAGCACAGACTCACGGAGAGTTGGGGAATCGGCTAATTTCGCGAAATGGTGTACTTCTTGATTCTACCGCACACTAGTGGTTTTCGGGTTCATGGCTTCTATACGTCCGTTTCAAATCTATCCGGCAGTTTCTCCTGATATCTTTTGTGGGATCCTAGATCGACACTTTCGATGCGACGTCATGAGACCCGATGATTCCTCCCATCTAGTGAAAGCGATTGTCACATCCAGCTAGAGTCCACGAAAGTGCACCTCTGTGAGATTCAGTCATTTGTCACAAAAGATGAGCTCAGTGCGACATTAGCCGCCGCAGAACATCGCATGATGTCAGATGCGGCACTCATATTACTTATATATCAGCCGGACTGGAGTCGTCCACGATTTTCTCATCGACTGGTCGATCTATAACTTGAAAGCGTTCGCTCACTCTGTTCTGAAAGCGAAACAAACTTTCTTGAAATCTGAGCAACGGAGGCTCAGCGTTCCCGGTGATGCCATGGAAATCTCGACAGATTTCGGCGCTCCTTCAAAGCAGGTCTCGATTCTCAAACGAGGTAAAAACTTCCCGCGTTTCATATTAGCCGAACTGGAATGTGAAGAAGAAAATCGAATGAAAGATGCAAAGAAAAAGGATGTCATGCGCTAATTGGAAATTATTGGTGTGGACGAGAGACACCCGGCTTACCGATTCTATTGCGGGTCTTGTTGCTCGAGGCAAGGAGTGGAGTATTCAACTCGAGACTCCGAATCCGAGACATCGAATTAGAATATTCTCATCACTGATCATTTCTGCATCGAAGAATAAAATCAACAGAACGAAAACGACCGTGGTCCTCTGTAGTTAACAGCGCTCTCATGCAGGGAGGGGAGAACCGTGGTCATCGTCTCAGGTTGTGCGCTCACGAGATTGCCAACAGCGCTCCCATGCGTAGATCTCCGTTTATCCTAAAAAGCGTGGCTTCTCGGAGACATTCCTCCTCGATGGACAGCTACCTTGGACTTATTCCCTTCTGACAATGAAATACTGTCGGACTCATCTCCTTTCGGAAATGAGCCTGTTCCTGAGCCCTCCTCTCGCGGCACTAGCGAACGAATATCACCGATGTGGGACTAGCATTTGGAAGAGAGCTTGATCCAGAACCGATATTAATCGAAATCCGGAATTTGACAAAAATGGACTTATCGCCGTTTGGAGTCGAGCTCGTCATATATGCATCCGCATGCATGTATATAATAGTCCGTCCATCCTTTCTGAATCGTTCGCCCCTGAAGACCTATCATTGGTCTCCCTGAGCTAAATCCGAATAAGAATGATTCTCGGGATACCTTCAACACTTCTTCCAACGCAAACCTCATCAAGAAGGACAGGGAAATTCTTGACGTGTCATGGTCTGCGAAGTTTGTTCAGCAGAGCTTCCATGAACTCACAGATTGAATATGAAGGAATCGTGGGTATAGGTTCCAAGGATGCCCGCCCGATTCGGCCCCTTGTCGGATACCACCCCGCTTAGAGAGAAATTCGGGTCACCTGACGCCGTGTACGTCGAGGTTCCCCCTTGTTTCGTCTTGATTCCATCGAGCCTTTGGCCATGTTCAGGATCGCCGCTGGCTGGTGTTGCAGCAAGAGCCGCGGCTCGAACCTTCGCCATACGGTAGCTCTCATCGTGTTTCTCCTCGTCGAGCAACCGGATTCGAGCAATTTTTATATGAGGCAAAATCGAGCCTTTGAGGGACTCCGATCCCGGTTCTTGTCACGTCAAGCTGAAAAAGATTCAAGTTTCAAGACAAGTGATCTGAGACGAGAGCGCCGGAGACGGACACAATCGGATTGAGGGTAGTTCCCGAGGTTCTCTGCTGCTTTTTGGTCTGAAAAAAGCGCATGACCCTCTCGTGCGTCGTTCACGACCATTGAATCCACCTTTCGGGGCTACCCCATGCGCGTCTTCATGATTGAAGCCCGTCGCAATACCTTATCCCGAGAACAGCTGGTCCGCGTATATCGACCCGTTCCCAGCTTGCCTGACCGGAGACGAGCTCGGTGGAAGCGAATCCATCATTTCGAGTGGGAGCTCTGGCTTCAACATCGACGGGAAGCCTTTTTTCGGTGGCTTCTTGATCGCTGCGTCACATTTCCTGACGAGGGGATGAAAAACCTCCGCTGACTTTGTCGCACAGATTCAGAGGTCCGAGCAAGCGTGAAACATCGTACCTGATGGGCGGTTGCATTCATTGTTCGTCTCCTGCGGTGGATCAATATCTGCTTCCCTGCTATGGGGGAATAATTTACAGATGAATGCTCTTCGAAGTTGCAGTCGATATTTCGAGTCCGCTTGCCGCTTCCTCGGCTCTGACCGAACACGTGTCACACAACGGAACCGAAATAAAATATCGATCCTCACTGATCAGCCGGAAACCATCACATTCCGCTCCGGCTTTGAGCTCTTCGGTGCAACTGCGGTACTTGAACACATCGTCTGCTGGCATGTATTCTCGCATCAATTGGTGAGTTTGATACAACCCCTCAGAGCCGAAAAAATAGTTGATGTTGATTGAAATTCCGACGGATCGATCAGTCTGGCGATGTTCTCGTCCAAAGCTGGGATCTCCGAATTCGTGACACTTGTGATGCTCTTCTGTGAAGAAGAACCTCACCATATTCCGCCTCCAATGATGACAGGATTCCCCGAGGCAGAGGTCTTCCTTCCGCAGCCTCGAGCTTTGACCACAGAGTTCGGGGAGAGTACAAAATAATCGATGGAATTAGAATGTACAAGTCGCGACCACAATGTTGTCTTGGCTCACAGCTCTATTGGAACTGTACTCCGTGTATGAAGCATGGCGGGGAAGTCATTCGGGGGCTCGAACAGGACGGTCTGGATTTTGGAATACGAGTCTGTTCCCTCTTGCAGATGGTGACTACGGTCCGTTCGGGTTCACTATGAATCGTACCGAAGCGGGGGCTGATGTCACTTCCACCTTGAACACAGGAGTATCAGTCATCCTGGTACAATCCAGGGACTCTTGGCAATTCAACTACTCGGCCCTGCTCATTCTGTCGTATGGAGCCATTTTCGCGACGGGTTTGGTTGGGAACTCCCTCGTGATCCTCACACTCACGAGAAATCAACGAGGCAAGGTGAGTTCAAAACGACGTAGGTCATGAGAAAGCGCGGTTCTGAGAATCATCTCTGAAATCGCTGCATCAGAGAAGCAATAGATGTGAGCAATGATTATTATCAGGGTCTGCGGACTTCTGCGAGCCCTGAATCCAAAGATGCAGTATCGTGCAGGACACCGTCCTATACCAGTAACCCGAATCCCTGTTACCTGAATACCAGTAACCCGATTCCAAATCACCCTCTCTCGTCACTAAACCCTCACGCTCTAGAGTCTAGAGACACAATGGATCCCTTCGAGGAACCTACTGGAAGAGACATCCACTTCCCTGACGCAAGAAGGGTGGATCTCATACGGATATATAAAACAGTGTTCGTGCAATGAAGTACAGCATTCTGTACAGTGTATTTCCACAAATCCCGAGCCTGAGATGTGACGTAAAAATACGAATATGGCTTGAGAACCATGAAAACCCACGAGCCAAAACTCGCGGGGATCTACTGAGTCTTCCGGCTCGTGGCCGGAGCATAATGGAGAAGCGCGCGCAGTAGCCTACGAGCACAGTTGAGGCGACCGTGATGTCCGGCTCACGTGCGCGCCATTTGCATCAGCAAGCGACGAACTTTCACGGAATTTCGTGTACAGCTGAACACGTCGACCTTCGTTACAAAAAAAAACGGCTCAAGGCGAACATGCTCCAAGCGGAAATACTGGAAACTACAAGCGAGATCGGTGACTGGCACTCTCGGGTAACCACTGAACCGAGATGGAAGAAGACGAGAAGAGATTCCCCCTATCACTCTTCAACCACTCCTTCTAGCAGTTCAATTCGTCATTCTCGGGGAGAGGCAGTATAGGCTGACTCGAACTTTCGAAACGCCATGAGCATGAAGCTTCAGCGCATAAGGATTCAGCGTGAGCATGTGAGAGAGGGTGATTTGGAGTCTGCTGACTGGGAGTCGGGAAAAAGGCGCTCGATCGCAGGACATTGTGCAGAATCGCCAGTCAATGAGACAGTTCAGACGAGGTGATTGGTCGCGATGCATCGGGAGAATCCAATCGAAAATGTTTCAACTCGGTCAGATTTCGCCTCATCCATGTGTTGTGCGATTCGGATCCCCTGCTCAACATTTGAGCGACCAGGGGACATTAGTCACTTGTATCGCACTTCAATCCAAGAGCCGATGGCGGCGCACCGGAATACCGCGGTTCAGGGATGATAAATCTCATGACATGACCTATATGTCTACTATTTGATCCCTCCATTTGACTTCTCTAACTCCTGAGGGCTTCTGGTCTGATCCCTCGACAGGCTAATGTATAGAACGAGACAGGAAAACAACGAATCGACAGACTGTGTTTATCATGACTCTGAGATCCAGTGCGATTGAGTCGACGTCTTCGTCGCTTACTTCCCTCGGGTTCCAACAGGGCTCGTTTCGACTCCGCTGATGAAGTCAAGTTTGTCACTCGACGAGGATTAAAAACGACTTGGTGCGACCCATCGTACTGGAATCATCGAATCACAGCGTCTCACTGTTCCGGAAAATCTCAGGTCGTCGTGCGTCGATGGGAAAACTGTCTTAACGCTGACTGGAGCCCCGATCTGACTAAGCCAATGGAACTCCGGACTGGACTCGACAAGAAGTCGAATGTTCTGCTCTAGCTATAGACGAAGCAGAAGCCCGATTGATGACAAAGCTCCTCGACGACTTGGATGCCCGCACTTGTCTCCTGACGGCTTTTTCAGGAACTTCCGGAGGTCGATAACCCAGGGATCGTCAAACTGTGTGCCGTCGCACCCCAGGTTGCTGCGGCTGCTAGGGGTGACAAATGAGGCCAAACGATGCCGTTCCTCGTTTTCATCGCACTCTGAAGATGATTGCGCCCCGGTCTGATCATTCGCTCCGGTCCCGTACGGCTTTTTGGGGTGCCAATTTCGGGAAAGTTTGACGACCTCTACGATGCCCCGAAATCGCTCCCGATCGCGATGCCCTTCCCAAGAAGCGACCTCAAGTTGGATGAAGATTCGAGCTGGGGTTCCCTCTTGGCCCGTGCGCGAAGCTTCAGAATCTCCCCCCTATTCGATGATCATGTCCGGCCCGAGGCGTCGACCTCTGTTCGTATTTCGATTACGATACTCTGTGGCCGTTTCACGATGCGGTGAATAAAGGTTACAGGGTTATGTGCACACGTCTCTTGTTTTGATGAAGAGCCGCCGATCACGAGCCCTCCGGCCATCTTCTGCACTGAGGAATATCGAAGTAGAAAAGAGTTCGAGTCGAGGGTCTGAGGTATCATCAGGATCAATAGTTGGATGAGCTCCCTCCGAGCTCTCATCGCTGGATGTCGATGACTTCGGCACCTTGACGAGACGGCTGTAATTTGCCACTGATTGTGTCAACTTACATTCGACGTCGGACGCGATTTAAAAATTGACCGTTTCGGCCTCGTTATAATTGAACTCGTCGGAATGTTGGAAGCAGACTGACTGATCGGGTATTATCCCTCCGCTGACGCTTAATCCCTGTTACTAAGCAGCCGACTCTGATTTGCTCCAAGTCTCCGACCCACAAACCTCCAGCCTCACTCGCGTAGAATGGGGAGGACCCCGCTCAGCTCCCAGCGAAGATTATCTGTTGCCAATCAGTGGCAAAGAGAGAAAATAAACCATCTAAGATTGGATTGCTAACGGCAACGGATCAGCAGTTCCGAACAGGAGATCTGAAGAGGTCCATGGAGAGACGCGCATAGCTTCCGACAGCATCTGTGCCTCCAAGTTGTCCTCCCCACCATGGGAGTTCCAAGTGGTGGCTTTCGGGGGCCTCAGCCTGAGCAGAACCAGCCGTGCGAACACCGGACGCGAACCAAGAAAATCCGATGACACCCCGATTCGAGGTTTCGGCAACTGGGAAGCAGCAATGCTCCCCGAGTTTCGGAGGGTTGACTTTGGAATAGGCTCTATAGAGACGCAGTTCGCTACTCGATCGCTACGGAAGGAGCCTTGTTATGGTAAAAACTGACGTGAAGGAAGCGCCACGTGCGGAACCGACAGACAACGGCACAAGGTTGTCTCTATCTCTCCCTTCCAAAGCCCTCACGGCACTACTTGTTTTTCTGCCCTGGGCTGCTTAGGGTGGGCTTACAACAGCAACCGTCCTCCGGGTTGGCTCGGGAACAAGCGAGGATTCAATCATCGACTCCGTAGAGCCGAATCGGACCTGCCCTAATAGGCCCATCACCGTTACTTGGACGGACCTTGGTTGGACACTTCCATAGGGGGTTCGCTCGTTTTTCTTTCCGTTCGCGTCGTCGTCTCGAACATGAAAACGCGCCGCGGGGTGGAGCCGGTCACTTCTAAGTGTTCTTTATCGAGGAGCAACCCGAGCCATCTCGTGACCATTTGCGATCTAGGAACGGATTGGCTCGATGTGGGCTTCGATGCAACACACTGTCGGACTGATCATTCCAGTGGATTGCCACTTCACGAGAAAAACGGAACGAGAGATTTTCCAGAAGAATCAACACGCTGGTCATGAATTTCTCCAACTCCTCTCTGGCCGTCGCATCTCACGGAACGTTCTGTCCAACAACTCAATGAAAGTAGTCGCGCCGGCAGCCATGAGGTGATCTCACCACAAGCAGTCGCAGTCTCCAATAGACAAGAGAATAAATCGACCCCAGAGAGCAATACAATTCTCGATAGAAGCATCCTCAAGGAGTAGGCCAGGTTAGGTCAGGTGTCACGCAAACTCTGGCCGAGCAACCCTGCTAGAGTCTCAGAATATTTCCAAGTCCAACTTCGAGCGCCGATTCACGATATAGCGGTCAGTGGACGCTCATCGACGCAAGCCCTCGAGGGTGTCATTCAACCCGTCCTGGGCATCGTCTCCTTCGAAGGGAGAAGAAACGGTCTAGACATGCTGTCGCCTCTCATTTATATGCCGCTCGCCCTAGATCCAGGGGGTGCTCTAAATCTATACAGATGACCTCACTTCTGCGAACAACAGAGGTCTGTAACATTTTCCCGGAGAACATCAATGAGAACTCTTGAAACTCGCTACGTGAGAAGAGCTCCGACCTGCTAGGATGAGTGTCTTGCTTGTCACCAAAGTTGAACAGACCGGAGATATCAGTTGACAATCATCCGACAATGTTCTTATTTTCAGGTTGCCACCAATGTCTTCCTATTGAATTTAGCCATCAGTGATCTCCTGTTGGGCGTCTTCTGCATGCCCTTCACGCTAGCGGGGTTCCTATTGCGGAACTTCATCTTCGGGGAATTGATGTGCAAAGTGATACCCTTCTTACAAGGCGAGTACTGCGAACTCCCTGTGGAACGTGTCCCTCTTCCTCCCATGAGGGAAGATTTGGATAACAGTCCTAGGGAGGTGTCTCAGAATTCTAATGAGTAAGCTTCGAACACAGAATCTGAGTCCTAAAATATTGGAGTGTCCATTGATACACATTGTGCTTAATATCCATCAGCCCGATCGATAACCAAGCGACAGCAAACCACTGCGAAAAGTCGGACTCCAACTCAAATGATCGGGCTGTTGGTTGTTCGCACTAATTGCAAGTTCGGCTCATGGACCTTCGGGCTAGTGGGTGCTTATAAGTTCCCCCCATAGCTTACGGAAGTCTTCCCGAGTGATGAGAGTCCATGCTCTGTTGCACAGGGACGAGCGCCATTCTGGTGGTTCTGAAGATGAATAGTTACCTTCGACTCGAACTTTTGTCTGCGGAATTTCATGACATATTATCCACACAGGAGTTACTGTGGCCGTGAATGCCTGGACCTTGGTCATGATCTCCATCGAGAGATATTTCGCTGTTTGTGAGCCGCTCAAGTCGCGAGGATTTTATGCTTCAACACACGCATGGCACTCCGTATTCATCATATGGATTTTCGCCTTGACAAGTATGACGCCCATCTTCTACGTGAACAGACTTCAGCCCGCAGGATACGGTGGGTACCCGACGCGCAAAGCTGCTCTGCTGCCCCGTTGGGAAGTTTGCACGTGTTTGAAGGTATGCTGACTCCAAGTCAGTATCAGCTGAATAAAACTCCGTTACTTTGAAGGTCGTCAGAAGTGCCGGGAAGATTGGCCGAATGCTTCAGTGGAATCGGCTTTTACAGTACTGTTAGATATTCTGCTGCTGGTGATTCCACTGACGGTGATGGCCTTTGCCTACATAAATATCACGGTCACTCTCCGCAAGGGAATCCGGGAGAACGAAAAAGGGTCAAACGGTACGCGGAGCTCGAATTTCATTCTCCAAGTTCCCATGGAAGGAAAAAAAAAAGTCCACGGTACAGTACAACCTCGATTATATCAACTAATTTATGCAAAAAAAAGTTGAAATATTCGAGAGATGACAAAATCACCCACATTCTTGGACTCCGCAACCGATTCGGGAATGAGAGTCCGAGTTCGAACGCTAACCGCTCCAGAATGATACGAGATATATAGACGATGGAAGATCTGAACGATGGATTCATCTTCCACAAAAAAATACGCTTCCGGTCGACATCCTTCGGCCTGCTCCGCAGAGTTGAAATAATCAAAATTGAAATAATCGAGGTTGTACTGTATTCGGAACCACGTCAACGAAGAACAGAGGGAAATTCAATAATGTGCTCGAGACGTGCTGAGAAATCGAAGCAAACTTCACTAAGACTTTGATCTGCGAAAAGCTCTCCGATGAATATGTGACATTGATCACTTTTTCTTCAAACACCAGAGATCAAACTCATGGGCCCCAGAGGCATCGGAGTGGTGAACAACAAAACTCCTGAAGACGTCATTGAGCGAGAACCGCGGCTCATCGTGAAATGGTGCAAAGTTCAGACCGAGGAGTCCTCAGATTCGTCTTTTGGCCATGTGGATCGCCCGAAAGTTTCGGTACCGAGTCCTGCCGAATCCAGTTCGCATTCAGCGCATGATAAGTAAGTTGCCGTTAACGTTGAGCAGACACAAGGACGTTTCCCATCATGGCTTCGCTGTTCATTAGCCAACGATTGCTGATCCTGATAACAGCTGCTGATGATATTGGTTCTTCGATGCACTCAGATCGATCCTTCTGTCGATTGCAGAGCTCCTACACAGTTCACTAATTATACTCCAACCCCACGCGAAGAAATGATTCGCTATCTACGCACCAATAACCACGAGCAGAGAATGGCCGTGCGCCGAAAAGTCATCCGAATGGTGTTTGTCGTGGTGAGTGTCCGATATTCGCTCCAGCTCACAGTGATTCCGCTTGCGGATTCTCGACGGCGCAGGGCCGAGAGCTTTTTACGAATCCGTCAGTATCTCCATCCGTCATTACATCATTAGACTACTGGAAGTCGAGAAGCGCGTGATCGTTCTTCGAGGCAGTCGCTTGTGGTCGTTGCAGGTGTTGGAGTTCTTTGTTTGTTGGACGCCAATCTACGCCATTAACACCATTGCGTCCTTCTCGAAGGACCTGCTCACTCCCTTAGGCGGTGTTGGTATCTCTCTCTTTCACCTGCTTTCGTATGTTTCGTCGTGCTGCAACCCAGTCACGTATTGCTTCATGAACAAAAACTTCTGCAGGTAAGCTCGTTTCTCCCGCTAATTGAAAGTCCGAATTCCAATCGTCCAGAAGCGTCTCAGACCGGCCGAAATTCAGCTGCGAAAGCGCAGAAGCTTCAGAAGCGGATATCCTGGAGTATCCGCCTTGGAGTGTCACAATGCATGCTGCGTACGGTTCCGAGGGTTCACGCAGTTTCTTCTGCTCTATGAGCGGACTCAAACGAGAATAAAAACACTTCGGCTCTTTCTCAGGGAATTTAAGCGCTCAATAAGCTGTTGTGATCCGAAGTACCTGAAGTTTTGGATTCTCCGGAGTCGTGAACGAGGCCCTGAAATCCGTCTGACGGGAATCCGAGCTCAAACGCGTATCGAGGTTCACGACAATCGACGCGCTTTCTGCTCACAAAGGAATCATACGGATTTGTGAATATTTCATGTGTTCCCGACTACAGATTTGCGAGGGAGAGGGGATGATGGTTAGGGAAACGGGCTTCGGTTCGCAGGTCGTTAGAATCGGGATTCGTACATCAAAATCATCCGCAAGCGCCCCCTCCCGAGTGGGTATCGAGTTGAGGAAGGAACATTGTGAATGATATAGATCGATCTCGAATCAATATCTCCATCGAATGGAGCTGTTTGATTCTCCAGCGCGATTCTACTTTGTACGTCTGATGCGCTTGGGTTCCTGTGATGTGAAAAATGTAATATAACATTCCCAGTTCTTGGTTACTCCTGGATGACATTTCATGAATGCTCTCTTAATTCCAGCGAGTCTCACAGAAGAATAAAGCAGTCAACTGGTTCAGTTGTGAGTTTTCATTCATTTCGAATAGTATTTCAGTCTCGGGTCTGTTCGATATGAAGAAGTGGGATAGGGAGACGGAAGTGGATGACGAGTGGAGATTCCGGGATCCCCCCAGCCTCGGACTCGACGACGATCACAAAATGCTTTCCTGCTCCCCGCATATTTTGACGGGATTGGAGATCTCGATCGTGATAGCTCCAGCAGGATGTTTGAGGCTCGCAAAAGTCCCAATCGCTGTGCTGATTTCAGGGCTATGTTAGACTCAGAATCAAATTGATTCCTGCGATCTGCTTGAGCGAAGACAGGTGGTACTGTCGCTTGAAGCCCAGTTCCTGCGGGCCAGAGGAGGGAAGACGCAAAAACACGAGCGCCGAGACGCGACGCAGCGGAATGCCGCTCCTGTCAGAGATAGTACCAGGGGCACATACAATGGAGAATATTATTGCGAGAGTTATAATCTCCATGCTGAGCGCCGATTTTTATGAGAGGGGATGAGACAGGGGAGTTTGTCTCGGGACATCGGTTGCTGGCGTGATGAGGAGCAATATCCAGCCCACTGCAAGCATGCTTCCGTTTTACTCCCGTCACTTACGAGCGAAATATTCACTGCGAGCACCTGCTCGTGATTTTCCTGGAGTCTTCATTTCACGGCTTCAACAATTTGTACTTTCGAAACTCGCGTCTGATCTTCTGTTGAGGAAAAGTCAAACCCCTCGCCTGGCTCGGACCCCGGGCGGCGTCTCCTCGTAGGGTCAACTCTCGTCAGCTTCCCGACAGTGATATCGTTTGGTCTGCGCAGCGGCTAAGCCCTATCAAAAGTTCTCAGGGACCATTCTCACGGAGATACCGTGCTCTGGAGTTATCCGAGGATTTCTTTGGTACCCTGTTTTAGCTGGTTGCGAAGACGAAGTTGAGCATCAAGAGGCGCTGGAAGTTTCCGGTGTCCGTGCTCGAAAGAGGGAAAGGGGCAAGGCCGCGGCGTTTTTCTATCCTCGCTCGGTTTACAGAGTGGGAAACACATCACTATGCCTTCCAGCCATAGCTCACATGGGAGCGAGATCAGAAATAGGAGCTTTCCTCAAACAAAACTCACCGCGACACTCCCGAGGACTCCGGGAACAGAGGAAAATAGTGTCGAGTTATTTTTAGTTCAGAGGGAATGATCTGTCCCCCAGACGCAAATCAGAGGTATGATTAGAAAATATTCATCCGGGCGCAGAGGAGCCTTATTTGAGCAGAAGTCTGGTGGCCTCGCCACTGATCTTGCCTCCCGGAGTTCTGACCCGCAACGCAGGCGGGTGATAACATGTAATGACACCGATCACTCGACAGACTCGGCGCTTTGGAACTTCGAAATCTCGATGTATTGTCCGTGATCCCCGATTCAGAAGCGACCCAGGTTCCCGAATCAAGTAAGGGCAGAGGAGAGTCACCCGCAATCTGCTCAGCAGGCGAACTGCGACCGAGCAGCATGAAAGAAAAATCGTTAGTGATCGAGACTTCCGGGGAGATCCGACGGCGAAGGTTATGTCCTCGTACGTGGTTCTCGGTGTTATTGTTCGTGCCGATATCAATCGATATCGACATATTCCATTCCGTGATGATGACCATATCGATAACGACATACCTCGACGAGCGACTATCGCGGCAAAATTCCACAATGTTCATCCGACTTCTGGGGACCTTCACTTAAGGATCGGTCTGTGGAGCCTCGAACAAAGCTCTGAACGCCCTCTACCTTCCGCCATCGGTCGGGCTCTCATGTGTCGTAGTCATGATGGTTCGAGGGGAGAGAACGGTGAACATGACAACCGGAGTAAGCATACGGGATTCTACGGTGTGAATTCGGATCCGATGTCAGACGTGCGCAACTCTCCATGGAACGCTGATCTCTGGGTGCCAGGATCAGCGTTCGTTCTCGGAATCCACAACGCGAGAGCTGGAGCTCAGCGTTTCCGCACGTTCCGTTGCTCATTCGCTGACGTACATAAGCTCATCAACACGCCTGGATTCCACGCCGATTCCAGGCAGTTTGGATCGATAGGAGACCAAGAGTACGATTCGTATATAACAGTCAACTGAGCTATTTTCCGTCGCGGAATCGCAGCTGAAGAACCCACCCGGAGAGGAGTATAGCTTGTGGCGGCGTCAGTCGATTTTTCCCCCACCAACGATATCGCCGTCCAACGCGGATTTTCGACGGGTACACTGATATGTTTCTATAATTGTTGTCAATATTACAATGAGTCGTGAACACAGCCTCATATAATTCGACAAACAACACTCTATACGAGCGGTGGTGCTTTCGCCAGAAAGCGGTAACCCAAGGAGACGCAAGTCGAAGATGGGACACTGGCCGATCGGGTTAGCAGAGCTTTTCGGTCGCAGGGGATGGTTTGCCACCCGAGTTAGCGTCGGTATCACATCGATATGAAGCTCAGGCTGGGAACCGCCTCACAAGTGCCAGAGTCTCTGGTTCCGAACGCTGAAGTCGCTTCCGCTGCCTTCTCGGGAACTCTTTAGATCCCGTGCATGACCCAAACCTCGACGAGGCGCACATGAAATGGTTTGGAAGGTCCGGGTTAGCTTGGGGACGATGTCGGCGGTGCTAGAGCGAGCGAGCTCTCGGAAAATCCGTTTGCCTGATGAGCCTAAGAAACGTTTCCTTGAACAGATTCACTCAATCAGTATTCGACGTTTCATGAGGTAAGTTTCACATGTATATCCTGAAATCTATGAAGCTAAAGCTTCGAAATCCTCATGCTGACGCCGCCCCCAGGCGGAGCCGAAGATTGTGGATATCGGGTCCCCGGCTTTCGTTTCGATTCCCTGGGGATGGACCGTTTCAGCGCGACGGCACAAGGAGAAAAAGAAATACACAAGTACAAAAGCTGGTCGAGCTACAAATAGCCTCTGGTCTCGTCGGAATGAAGACTTTGCGAGATGTCCCTGAACTCACATAGTCCCGAGGACACACTCCGAGCAGGTGACGTCTCTTCTCGATAGCCGAAAGCTTGATCACTTTCAAGAGGAATTGTTGATTACCATTGCGGCCAGCATCGGCCGCATGCTGCCTCAGCTCCGGAGGAGGCTCTTCGCGCACAAATGACTTGATGGATTCAAACCTACATTCCTTGCTCAAGGTCTCCGCCTTCCTCAAGGAATGCAACACATGAGGAATATCCCATTGGTTGGAAACCGCGGTGCTCCAAGTGTAGGGGTCGTCTCTTACGAGTCAGTCAAGTAACTTTTCAACTCTGAGTGGCCCGCATGAACGCCACCCTCCTCAATACACGATCGTCCCTGAATAGTGCGATAGCTCGAATCTTGATAGCGACAGGAGTGGAAGGAACTTCGAGCCCTCGAGGACGTGTGGATGGGGATCTTCGTTCTGAGCTGGATCGGGTTAATGATGCGAACTAGGAGAAGGTAGGAACCTCTCGGTTAGGTCGGATATTTGACTATCCACATGAGTCATCGAGGAAATTCTGTCCAACCAAACAGAACTGACGGCGGTCCTCGGCAAACGGCTCTTGTCTGAGAAGCGAACGCCGATAACTCATTAGGCCCAGAATGCCTATGAGCTTCTACTAGACCTTGCGATGGAGATCGAGCCTTTGCATCGGAGAACCGGCGCACGAATTTCCCTCACAGACTAATAGACTGCGACGACGAGATTATTCACGAGATGCTTTGGGGCGGAGTGCGGAATATGTACGCTCCCTGCCATCGCAGTGCGACGCTCCCCTTGTTTGACCGAAAAGTAACCGAGTGGACAAACGTGCGAAAACGACGCAGAAAGAAGCATAGACTATGAGCACGTCTTCTAATGGTGGCTCACTGATTCTGAATGGACCGTCACCGAAACCTGAGATATGGACTGTGTGCATTTTGTGCGGTACTCGCACTTTTCCTCAAATGCCACCCTCGAGTGAGGAAGGTTGTCTCAGAGTGATACAAGTGACACAGAGATCGGGAATTCAGACCATGGGTGTCATATTGGAATGACGTTGAAGTCGGGGGAGTTCAAACTTGCGAATTATTGCAAAGCTCTGCTCGGAGGTTTTTCAAAACGAAACCTCCTCTGAGAAACCATCCTTGGGAAACTCGTGGAGGAAGTCACAGATTTCAAAACGCGTACGGGAGCAAGCCGACTCGGGGTGCGTTTTAGCCGTCCTTGCTTCACACGTTAAAAGGCCGTCCGGTCCCATTCCCTTCCTTGGTCCATAATCTTGGGATTTCGGATCCCCGTATACTTGTGAATGGGTTTGTTCCAATTATCGGAAGAATGCCGGCTTCCGGCATCATTGCTGGTTCGTGAGGCTTCACTGGCTGCTCCTTCGGGGATTCCTCACGCTCCAAGGTTTGCCTGGGATAAGAAAGTCGACTCCGAACAAATTGTTGCGCAGGGACAACGCCCACTTCACGGGGTAGCGATACGGACCGGTAATTTGGGAACAAACGACTTGAGCTAAGAATTTCCGTATGCTCTCGGTCCGACGATTCACGAAATCACGGGAGGGACTCGGCGAGGTTATCTGATGATGAGCAAACATATGAGATTCATGTCAGTTGTCCGGTGTATACCCTGGATGCCGAAAAATCGAGCCAGAAATGCATGAAGCCGAAAAATCGAGCCGAAAAGCATGAAGCCGAAAGACATGAAGTTGGAAAGCGAGAAGCCGAAAACCTCCTCCCCCAACAGCGGAGCGGTCGATACTGGTTTAGCGGGGAGGAATCGCACCTTCGTTATGCTCAGCCTACCTATTTCTTCTGCCTCGCTTACGTCCTCGCTGTTCCGCATCTACGGTCCCTAGTTCGAACTGAACAAAGGTATAGCTGCTACGGGAAGCAATCTGCTGAACGCGAATCTTGAAGTTTCCGAGGTCAACTCGCTAGAGCTGAAGAGGAATCTTCACCTCCAGCTCGAGTAGTATTCGCAGAATACGCTGTTACAACACCTTGTTCTTTCCCACCGAAAAGGGAAAACCGGCATGGAAACCCTCTTCCGCAGTCACAGTACATCCGCTGCCTGTTGAAGGCTCAGATGAACTCGACTGAACCGGAATCCGCGTTTGTCAGCTCCACTCGCAGTAGTACGATCAGTCCCTAGAGCATCTACAAAGATCGCCCGCACTCCGGCAGACGAGTCATTCGTTCCTATTAAACGGACGATCAGTTCCTATGGCGTCAATGATTTGACGATGATGATTGGAGGCGCCCCTGACCCAGGACAACACTCAAACCCAGGATGAGCGCGCAGGGGCGCTTTGCGTGCCTAGAAGAATGACCCATTCCCGTAAATGGACACGCTGATGAAAAGCGCTCGTGCGAAATGTTCTATATCAGAGAGCGGATCGGGAAAAAGGTTCTTTCATCGTTTCGCCGTGCTCTGGAGTAATACTGAGCCGTTGTCATCATTTCATCCGAGAACGTCTCCTAGTCGTTCCGAATGAGTCTCACAAAGGTACAGATCGACGAAACGATACAGAAATCCCATTCCGCCAAACCAGTCCCGAACACTCCGCCGTTGGGAGAGGAGGTTTCCGGCTTCGTACTTTTCGGCTTCATGCTTTTCGGCTTCATGCTTTTCGGCTTCATGCTTTTCGGGCTCGATTTTTCGGCTTCATGCGTTCCGGGTTCGAATTTTCGGCTTGTAGGACCCTAACCAGTTGTCCTTGGGTCGGGTTCCGCATCTACGGTCCCCTGTTCGAACTGAGCAAAGGTGTGGCTGCTTCAGGAAGCAATCTGCTGAACGCGTATCTTGAAGTTTCCGGGGTCAACTCGCTAGAACTGAAGAGGAACCCCCAGCTCTAGTATTGTTCGCAGAATGCGCTGTCACAACACCTTGTTCTTCCCCACCGGGAGGGGAAAACCGGAATCGATCAGCGATTGCTCCGCTGTCTGGAAGTGAATCGCCGAAGCCACCGACGGCCGGTGTACTCCGTAGTCAACAAGAGACGGTTCGTTGACATCACGTATCGGTGCTCCCCAAGCACCTCAATGAACCTGTAACCTGCCTGGGGCTCCAATTGGCAACGAGCGGCGAGTCGAGCTCACTGACTCTGCGCAGCAGGTGCGTGTCATCCAATGGAGTCCCACAAAGGTACAGATCGACAAAACGACACATAAATTCCATCCCGCCAAACAAGCCCCGACCAGTCCGCAGTTGGGAGAGGAGGTTTCCGGCTTCATGCTTTTAGGGCTCGATTTTTCGGCTTCATGCGTTCCGGGTTCGAATTTTCGGCTTGTTGGACCCTAACATGTCCGTAAGTGATCGTGATAACATGACGAATAATCAACTCTTGCACACCGCTCGTATCGACCAAGTTGATAGAATCTGCACCTTTGAAGGAGGCAAAGCGAAAATGAAGGAATCGATCTGCTCGATCTCCACTGGTCATGAGAAACAGTGCACTTTCGTTCTTCGAAGCGAGAAAATTCAAATTGAATGCACTAGCTCGCGTAATGGGAGTGGTTTCTGCCCTCTGAGAAGTCGTAACCAGAATAATTGCGTTTTCCAGGATCGATTCTAGAGTTGCTCACGCCGCTCTGACATGAGTCTGCTACCGAGTTGATTCAATACCTCCAGCCTTCAGGGGAAATTCGCCCAATCTTGTCTGCACGCTCACCGGTCAACATCGCGTCCCAGTGGAACCGAAATGTCTGAATGAAACTCGTAAACTCATCGGAAAACAAATCTCTCCGGATTTGTCCGCCAATTTGGATTCAGGAGCGGAGGCTTCCTTGCGGGATTCTGCCTCCATGATCGCCATGTAACGAGCCATTGATCTTGAGATTCCTCTCCTGCCTGGCGAGAGCCTCGACGTACTGGCCAGGTATGATATTCTTATACTGTCAACGGTTGAGTGTTCGATTTCGAGAGTCATTTCCGCCGGGAAAGAGTCCGTTTTTCGGCCCGGGAGTGAGTTCGAGCCATCCCTCACGTTAGACTGACTGACTGCTCTCATCACGGAGCTTGGACTCATATGAACTGCACATTCGCACGCATACAATATCACTCCGCTGTTTTCCTCCTTTCCGTGCGTAAGTAGTCGATGATATTGTTTCGGTACCCATTCGATAAGTTTGTTCAAAAATAGTGATGTCAGATCCGCAGAGACTAACTTCCGTTACTCTTCTCCATGTTAGTCGGGCGGTGTAACGTATTCACTGCTAGAAATCATTGCAATGAAGGATGGGCTGGACCAGAGATGGGTAACATAGTGCGTCTCGCGAGCACAGGAATTCCGAACTGCGGCCGCTCCCTCCCGCCCCCCCCCCCCCCCATAGCAACTCGGCGACAGCTCATCTTTCCAACACACGCGGCTAGCGTGCCTCTGAGTTTCCACCACTTTCTGACTCCCTGCGCTGGGCAGATGACCACAGTGCCTGCGGACAACCCAAGCAGTGAGGCATCCCCAAGCGATCGACGACGTAGTTCATGCCTTCACTGACCGCGACCGCGGTGGCCGCACGCGCACCCTCGGTATGACGCATGAGACTGCACACGGACCCGCGATGGAGGATATTTGCTGCCAGCTCCCCACTTGTCTCCTTCTCGTCCTCAGAAGCCTTTGCTCTCCCAGAGTTCAACTGAGCCATTCAGAATCGCTCCGAAACTCGTTCTAGGTGTGGTTCCAAGGGTGATCTTCGAGCTCGACCTCAGCTGTTAATATCATTTCCTCGATTCCATCATAGCTCGTCCATACATCAAGAGCTTTATCAACCTACAGGGTGGCATTTTTTGGTCGGGAATTTTCGAGCCCGATTTGGTTTTGGCCATAGCTATGTTAATTCTTAGGATTTTCCCGGGAATCGGAAAGTGATCGATAGAGGAAATCGAGGCGGTCATTTTGACCTGTCACTGAAGTGCATATGAGCGGTCAGGAGATGGTTTTGGAAATGACCAATTTTTTCCGGGGTCTTCCTCAGAGTCATCGGGGAAGCGTCGATATTTATCGGATCGGACTCGTGGGGGGCGCGTCCGTCGCGCGAAATGGAGCCGATGATTCTCCATAGAACAGATTAAAGTTATCTCATTCCCTCGACGAATGGCAAGGGTTCGTATCAACCCTTTTTTCAAGGCCGCGCCGATTACCAAAGTTCGTTTTCCTCGCATTTCCTCTCGCAACTCCTCAATGAGGCGGGATCGAATAATTGTTTTCGGTTGAAAACTACTCAGAAATGTGCGAGTCATCCGAATTGTCAGCTGCCGGGTCGATCCGACGCTTTTTGATTCCCACCGGAAATCGCCCTCATTGGGTTTCGCGCCCTCGGTCGCTAAAATCACCCTTAACACCGGAGAAATTATTGAAACAATCGCTTCCCATTTTTCGACGGAATGAGATAACTTCAATCGGTTTTCCGGCGAACCCTTTTGCGCGTCGGACTCGACTTCGAGTCCGATCCGATTAATATTGACGTTTCGTCGATGATTCCTAGAAGACCTCAGAAATTCTGAAACCATTTCCTGACCGCAATTTTCATCACATCCACATCAACGAAGTACAGTACAACCTCGATTATCTCAAATAATTGATGCAAAAAAAAAACTAGAAATAATCGAGAGATGACGAAATCACCCACATTCTTGGACACCGCAACCGATTCGGAAATCAGAGTCCAAGTTCGAACGCTAACCGATCCAGAATGCTAAGAGATATATTAACGATGGAAGATGAACTATGGATTCATCTCCCACCTAAAAATACGCTTCCGGTCGACATCCTTCGGCCTGTTCCGCAGAGTTGAAATATTCGAGGTTGAAATAATCGGGGTTGATCTCGAAGCCGCTTACCACGATGCAGGTGTTAGTTTTACTCCATCCATCCATCCTGATTGTGGATTTTGTGGTTATCCCGAATCGGTTCGGATGTTGATGAACCTTGCTGCTGACGCAGCGATTAATGAAAACTGAGAACAGCACTGTCTCTTCCCGGCCAGCGTGCTGATATCCTAAATTACTCCATCAACAACCTATCGATGTTGAATTCGCGGAGTTTTGGTGCTTGATTTTCTCTATGAATTGAGATTTCTGTGGATTCTTCCAAAGAGGCAGAAAACACTAACTGCTGTCATGAGCGCTCCCATGAGCCCAGGGCGTTTCCTGATCATTCTCTAATCAGGGCCATAAGACACGCGGGTAGAGCAAATGCACGGTTCAATGGTTATCCTCAGCCATTGATATTGAGATTTATTGAAGCATCGATTGAGCCTTGCGGAGCACTACTTGTTGTTGGAAGTTCGTATGTCTCAGCCGATTCGACTTGAGCGTGTTTATCATTGTTGCGTAGGAAAATGGTCGTTCAATCTAAGCGTCGGACTGCAGTGCGATGTCGAATTCCCTGAAGAGGGGTGAAATGCGCAAGTGACGGAGCAGCCTCGTGAGCTCTGTGTCCGGGTCGTGGAAATACTGCTACATGAGGTTCTCTGCGGGCTCGGACGGCGTCGTCCAGGAGGGCTCCTAGGCTGACGACGAGGATGCTGCTGACATCTACATAGACTCTAGACCGAGGTCGTAGAAGTCGGCCTTGGCCGGGTGAGAGGCTGGATTCGTATGGTTCCGTTCAACTTCATGGCATGATAGGGAAGCCGAACGAATGGAGCGGAGATGCGAAGCACCCTTGGATTAAGTGCGTCGACGGCCGCCTTCCCATCCGAGCCTGTCTGCTGGAGCCCGAAACCGCCTCTCCAGACTCAGACGAGTATGTTCAGATTGGTCCCGGAATCACCCTCATATCTTTCAGAAAAAGTGCGGACGAACTGACAAACTTAACGACGAAGCCGATTATATATGGTAAGGATTATCACCTCAACTCGTCCCGTGTGATCAACGATTTCCGTATCAGAACGGATGGATCGCGGAGAACCGAGACCATCATAGTGATCACCAATCTCGAAATTCCCCGACCACGTGTGAACCGCCCCCAGAATCTTGGTTTTCCAGAGAGTCGGATGAAGACGCCGAGATCACAGTCATGCGTCTGGCCTTCACAGCGAGTTTCGCGTCAGGATGGACAGATCGAGTGACAAACTGAAAATCGAGCAAGCTCTCAGTTAGAACATCTCTAGGCTTTTTTTTCAACACCACTGGAGCCCCTGAAGGCTCAGGAGATAGCTCTGAGCTCGAAATATCTCGGAGCGAAAGCTCAGGAGCTCAGAAGCGCGGTGGCAGGGAACTCCACGATCTTGTACAACCTTCGTTACAGACAGAACACTTCGTCACTGTCATCCCGGAATCCTTCTCGGTGTTTCAGATGAACTTCTCCCCCAAGTATTTCATACGGTAGAGCTGTCTTTGGATCGAATCCTGCAAGACTGTTCTAGCGACAGCCCCCCTCCGTTGACAGAAGGCTGACCACACCGCGCCGAGCCACGGGGCAAGGGTCTCGTAAGAGTCGATTTCTGCTATCTGTGAGTAAGTTTTTGCGCGGGGACGTGCTTCGAATTTTCGATACCGGTCTCAAGCAGAATGCATCTACTCCTCACAATTATCGCATGACGCGGTCGATCCACCAGAATCCGCACCTGACCTACGCGAGTTCAGCTGTCACATTGTTGATCTGCTGTTCCTTTTGAGCAGACTCGTGAGAACTCGGATTCGTAGTAAGCGTCGACTTGCCCCTTCTCAAACTCTCCGAGCTTCGAACACAGAACTGGACTCCTGGACAGCCTCAGTGCGATAGTTCGATAGTGCGATAGTCCATGTCTTCCGACTGAAAAGACAGAACGCTTACGATGCTGCTAAGTCTTAATCGACTAAAAATATCGAGTCGACTTTCCAGCGCCAGCTGAATCCCGAGCAGTCGTCTCGAGAAAAGAGAGCGCATTTGAGCTCATGAGCTTCGGAGTGAAGACAGAGCGATGGCGAAAACGGGGGTCGTGAATAACTCCAGAATCAACATAGACATGGGAATCAGTCCCGCAAATCACATAGAGCTGATCAGAGGGGAAGCTGACGAAGTACTCAGCCTCAACGGAATGATGGCGCACACATACGAGCCTGATGAGGTGAGAGGGAGATGCCCGCGCCAGTGGCGTGAAGATAGTAAGTTACGGATCATCGGTGTGAAAGCGAGGCGAGATTTGAAAAAATACGGTGAGAAGAGAAAAAAAGCAGAGGGATCCGCGCCTGACGAGGACGTCGATCGATATCCAACCAGGCCCTCTCCGTTCTCGGAAGGAGAAGCACCTAGCACAACCGATTAAAAACCGTGGCAGAAGACAAGGATCACAATGTTCGGATTCGGATGATTGACTCGTTGCTTGGGCAAAATTTCCAGAACTTCACTCTGGGAAGTGTAATCTTATCCACTCCAATCGAATACATGGGAGTTTTTGTCTACGTGGAAGATATGAGCCAGAGTGAGAGATTGTTTTGAGGCAAATCCGAGGGGTAGGCATCCGAGGCAAAAGGAACGCGGAAGCCCAGACAAGGGAGGACCGACACAGCACACCCGAAGTAAGATGCCCCAACAGTTGGCGAGGCAGGACACACCTTCTCGCGATAAGTTCTCGGAGAAAACAGACGGAGGGTCAAAGAGCTGAGGCCAGACAATCGGACCAGCAAACTGATACGGAAATTCGCCGAGACCAAGGCCAGCTACGAACGGGGCCTGCAACAGGGCCAGCCACCGAGCATACCATGCATGAGCCAGAATCGATGCCTCAATCCTCCGAGACATCTGGCCTGGTTTTCGAGCCCATTGGGGCAGATGTGATCCGGTTCTCGGGGCTGTTGAGATGAATGTGTCCCTGGAGCCAGAATGGAGAAAACACAGAAACACACGAAATCTTTGATGATTTCCGTAGGATTATTGCGTTGAAGCTCAGAGAACCTTGAGAGTAGATTAATAGCATTATTTCTGAGTTATCCTGGCGCAGCAGGGTCCCACCTCGCGAAACTCATTCTCGGGTAGCTTGGAAGTGAAAATTAGCTATCAAGCAACATTGGCAATGGGAGCCGCCATGACATTCGTGAAACGGCGCGAGTCCGGATCCATCTGCGCGGACGGAAACTTCAGGCCGGCAATCTTGGCTGTCGGTCCACTCGTAGGAGAATGTTCCAGCATAAGCTCACGCTCCATGACGGCGGGATGGCGAGCTTTTGTTGAGAGGCCGGACCGGAAATTGAAGGCTGTAGCAGCGGCTGTGATTCCAATTAGCGAAAGGCGGATAAAGCCTGATCAACAGATCAAACTTTACCGGTTTCATTTCCCCACTCGACTCGTTCGGGCTTACGATCTTCACTCTCGAAGAGATTATTCTGCCTTATGTGAGCTCATAGAGAAGAAGTTGCTGGGCGGAAAAATTCCGCCATCTGTCGACAGTGAGAACAATCGGAAGTCGTTTGGCGAGTATCTCTCCGAGGTAGTGAGGGGCGGGACACGCACCGTGGGTGCGGCCCCTGGGATGGCCCGTTGCTTGATGCTCCAGGGAATAGTTAGTCCTCTGTTCGTTGAAGGCAGTACCAAGCCCTCTCTTGTTTCAAGATACCGTACGGAACATCTGAATCACAGGGTTCATTCAGGGGGATTCCGTTAAGCCCGTTACCGCATAAATCGGTCAAATAGGTTGAAAGTTCCACCCTCAAACTACGATTGTTTGTATTGGCGCTCTCCACTTCCTAATGTAGATTTTCGACCGGACGCGATGGAAGTGCAGGAAATCGCTCTCGGTCCCATTGAATCAGACGGCTTAGAGGTCAACTGGGCCCGCGGTCATCGTCCTCATTCAAGTCTAGCGAAGGTCAAAGTTTTCCTTCACACAAGGAAATCCCAAATGTGAGCCCCAACCGTGGTCTACTCGGCACACATCCTTACTGCATATTATTCGCTTCGTTTGTCAGTTGATTTGTCAGTTTGTCCGCACTCCTTCTGGAATACGTGGGGGTGATTCTGGGACCAATCTGACAATACTTTTCTGAGTCTAGAGGGGTGATTCCCGGACCAATCTGACAAGACTTTCTCAAACCTGGAGGGATGATTCCAGGACCAAGCCGACGAGGCTTGTTCAAACGTGAAGGGGTGATTTCGGGACCAAGCTGACCATTACTTTCTAACTATGGAGGGGTGATTCCGGGACCGATCTGACCATTACTTTCCAACTCTGGAGGTTTGATTCCGGGACCAATCTGACCATACTTTCTCGATTCTGGAGGGGTGATTCCGAGAGCAATCTGACCATCACTTTCCAACTCTGGAGGGGTGATTCCGGGACCGATCTGACCATTACTTCCCAACTCTGGAGGGGTGATTCCGGGACCCATCTGACCATACTTTTCAAAATCATAATGCTGACCCAGTAAAGAGAGAGAAAAGTGCCTCGATGGCAGGGAGCGCCGTCCAACCGCGCGCAGCGCTGCCGGCTGGTCATTCTATGTTTTGTTCACCCTTCCCGAATCGTGAGCAACAAGATCCACCGGTACTGCAAGTTTCCCGTCACTTCATGATCATTCTGTAGTACCTGGATCGACTCCGTTCAAAGATTCACAATCACGGGAAATTTTATGCCGAGGACACCGTTTCCTTCCGAACTATTTACATCTTTCTGTTTTCCATGTATTCCAAACTCATTTCCGACGATATGATCAGTAAAAATAAATGTAGGATCAGAGTGCAGCCAATCTGAAAGAAGTCGTGTTTCCGCTACACAGATAATGTTCATCGGAGAGGGCCGATGGCGGCGAGGTTTGTTTTTCAGACTCCTGGCTTCGTCGCATTCAGCCTGCTTGGTGTATGTAGATGACAACCTTTCGATGGATTCCGTGGAAAGGGATATCCTCCTCTGTTCGTCTCGAGACGAGGTCCGGAGATACTGCTGCGATTTAGAACAGCAGGATGCTCCCCCTACGTCGCAACGGCCATTTTCTACTCTGGTAAAGCAAGTTACCGCTTTAAAAATGAAGGAGCTCGTTATGCGTGATGTAGATGACTCTGAGGAGCCTGAAACACAGGCATGCGCGACCCTAGCAGCGCTGAAACGCGACTTCTCTCAGTTGGGCCGCTCTCCGTTTCAGTTCGCTGACCAGGACGGCCAATGGATGACTCTGATCTTGTCCAGAATCCTTGGCAAGTAGAGAGGTGGGAGTGTTTTTGAAGGAAACAGTGTCCTAGGCATAATGAATGGAATGCCTGATGAATTATTATAGAATCTTTGCTCAGCGCTGCTGCGCGTCATACGAAATGATCCAGCTCCGCGATTCGTCCGATTTGACATTTTGGGGGGAAGCCCTGTAGAGAGCTGAAGAAAGAGGACTTCCGTTCAGTCCTCTCCTAAGCATCCAGGAAATTGTCGGAAACTTCATTGGATATTGATAGGACGGAGTCCCACAGGCTCCGTCACCCGACTGCGCCTGGAATGGGGACGATGGCTTCGCTGAATGATGTAACGATTCTTTCCTGGGAGAACCTCATCTTCCTGCTGTGTCACGTCCGAGTGTGAGTTTCGCGGAAATCCTCCGCGGAACTCCCAGCGCTCACGAGCGGCCCTTTGTTTCCGATTGGAACATGCGTTCAGTCCACGATGGAAAACTTTCGTCCATCCCAATCCATCTCGTTACGAGTTTTCCCGCCGTGAATCAAGTCGCAGTGCTGCAGCAAGCTGTAACATGCGACGGATACATTGAATGTTCCCGAACATCGTCCTCCAGTACGACATCCCTGCGGTCAGACTCTGCGGACTTTGGAGCAGTGCTCCTTCTATGACATTGTATCCTAGAGTGAACATTCCCAACGAGTGTGCTGTGTAAAACGTAGACCCAAGACCCCCACATTCAGGGTGACATTTTTGCTCGAGAGTTTTCGAGCCCGGTTTCGTTTCAGCCGGAACTTCGTGCACCCCACTGAATTTTCTCGAAAATCGACGAGTGGTCGATGGAGGATTTCAAGGCGGTCATTTTGGTTGTCGTTGGGTTGGATATGGTGAGGACCGTTGCGGCCAGCAGGACGTCCCGGAAGTGACCCATTTATTTCGAGGTCGTCCTTGAAGTGATCGGGGAAAAATTGAATTTTTCCGCATCGGACTCGAAAGGGTCAGGTCCGTCGCTCAAAAGAAAGCAGTACACGAGTCAGGACATCGATTGGAGCCATCTCGACAGATTCGAGAAAGCCAACCTGTATATGCGAGGTGTATAGAAGCGATAGGTCGATCCGTGATCTGATAACGTCAAAGATGGGAGCCCGAAGAGAGCTCCCAAAAATTTATCCATCAGCTCTGTAGCACCAGCGGTCCTCAGAGTATTACGATTCCATAACGCAGGGTATCTAGCGGAATCCATCACCATACACACAAATCACTCAGATTCCCCGAGGAGTCTTCCCCGGGCCAAGGATATGGGGTCTTTCGTTGCGTCTGTGGAAGACTTCGGTATCGTCGTGATCTTCGACATAGTACAGCGGAGCTTGCCAGTTGTTTCGACTGGTGCTGGTCCTGCGGTGTGGGGCACGACGTTATGCTCCGCGTATCCAGCTGAGATAACTAGAGAGCGGGTTCTCCACCGTGCTCTCCTCGGCGGCTTCCAGTGCCCCTCGAACCCAGGAGAACTGACGTCGCTGGATCCCGTAACAACCCGACTCGCAACGAGCGAAAATGTGTCACACAGAGACAATCTCGACGTCCTCCTTTCAATCGCACATTGGTCGGGCACCGCATTCATTGGAGAGACGCTCTACTTTCTAGGCAAACTTTTCCGAGAGAACATGGGCGCAGGCTAGGAACATGCGAATCGACTCCCAATCAACGCCGTTTGAACCATGGCATTCAGAGGGCAGTCGGGAACGGAAATGATATTGGATGAATAATGCTGGATTTTCCCTTCATTGTTTGAAGTGGCACTAGAGGAGAAAGCATTGACTTGCCAGAACAAAACTGTAACGAAGGCGATGCAGGAGTGAGCGGCGCTGCGTTGACGATGTTGGAAAGGCGGACCCAGGAGCTCATACGCACTTCATGTGATCCGACGGGATAAAATGATTTCATTTGTTTTGCCAGGAATGACGTCAGGTCCGGGTATCTGGAGCAATCACCACACCAGATCGGCTCCTTAGAAGGTTCTCAATGAGCAACGTTCAGCGTCACACGAAACTGTAGAATGGGGCGACGCGGGTCGTTTTTCGTCGTTGGCCCGCAGTAATTTGGAAACCAGGCTGTGGTAACTGCCGATATTTCAATCGAGAGATCCTTGATCTTCCAGTATCCTCGACCTCCGTATCCAAACGTGCTAAAAACAGTTCTCCGTCGACTTTGTTTTCCGGCTGAACCTCTCAGCCGGCCCTCAGAAGTGTCCTGGGATCACCTTTCGGTATTGCTTCAGTAACACTCCCTATCGCCTCGCAAATCCCATTGCGGGCGGTGGGCTTGGGTCTTAAGATGGTTCAGATTTAATTCTGATACAAATTAAATGCTCCGTCGACTGCGACAGGAAAACTTGTGCGATTTATCTGTTTTTCTTCCACGAAGAAGATTTCATTCGGTCCCCAGCACCAAGTTCTCCCCCTTTCTTCGCGGGCCACAAGCCCACAGGGGTAATCGAAATGAGAACGCACCCAGGGTATGAAAACAAGGAATTAAGATATTCATGAGCAGATCGTTGTCCGAAGTAGACTAGCGTTTTGGACGAGGTTGATAGGGAAGATGGAACTGGAGGATTGGAATTTCGGGATGTGGTTCGGCTCCGAAGCCCATGAATCGGCTCCAATCTCATCCAGATGTCTCTTCGCTCTCCGACAATGGTCTTATCTGACCTTTCATCCGAGTGGATATGATGGAAATTGGAGGTGATTTCGAAAATGACCCAGATTTTCCTCGAGGTCATCCTGACAGTGGTCAGGGAGACCAGAACTCGGGTCCGGGAATTCCCGACTTGAAAATGTCATCCTGTATTATACAGGGTGTGTTCTCTAAGCTGCAACATTCTCGTTTTGAGCTGTATTTCGATCTGGGATCTTTTGTTTTTGATCGAAAGCTCTTGAAGAGACGCATCTTTTCGCATTTTTACTTTCGCCATCAGTGAAATTTCCGAAATCGGCTTCCCTGAAGAGTTACGGGCGGCTCTTCACGGGAGAGGTCAGCAGGGGGTCTGGAGGGCTCAATTTAGGGGTATTTCGTATTCAATATCATTCCTCTGGTTCGCAATCGATCTGTGCATTCTCGCGAGCGTTTTGTAGCCGGGGTCGGGAGGAATCTTTCCGTTTTTTTATTTTCCGAAATTGGTTTAGAATCGGCGATTCCCTGCTGGGTTCTTTTAGGGGCCATGGATTGAATTGAGGGAAGCTTCGACGAGCTCTGTAAAACGTAACACTGATCTGATCCTCGAAAATAAAAATGCGAAAAGATGCGTCCCTGCAAGGGCTTTCGATCAAAAAAAAAAGATCGAATCCCAGATCGAATAAAATTTGACCAAAACACAGCTCAAAACAAAAAGGTATTGGCCTGTATTGGTCCATGGCCTATGAGAGAAGGGTTCGGAGCAGATTTGGGCACAATCATAATCATGATTATCATTCATGATCATAATCAAGCTGTGATGATCAAAATAGTCATATCTTGACTTCTCATAGTCCTAATCAAAATTGTGATAATCAAAATAGTCATACCTTGACTTATCATAGTCATAATCAAGTTATCTATATATATAAAAATCCAGGGTCTGTTTGTTTGTTTGTTTGTTTGTCTGTTTGTTTGTTTGTCCTCAATAGGCTCCTCTGGGATTGATCGGATCGACTTGGAACAAACTGCATAATGTGGGGCGGCTCACCGGGAACGACATAGGCCACCCACCCCTCCCCTCATCCCCCCGTCGCGATTTACCCCAACATTGACCCCCTCCATACTGTCACCCGCATCCAAATTCTGACGATAAGGTGCACCGCCCCGTTATGACGCCAGCCAGACTCTTAGGCCTCATCCCATCGTCATCGGATATCCTTCCCCACCCCCTCTCCTATACATCTATCATAAAAAAAATCTATCATGAAAATATCTGGAGGGGTGATTCTGAGACCAATAAGGCCACTACTTCCCACCTCTGGAGGGGTGATTCCGAGACAAATCTGGCCATTAGTTTCCAACTCTGGAGGGTTGATTCTGAGACCAATCTGAGCATTACTTTCCAACTCTGGAGGGATGATTCCGGGAGCAATCTGAGCATTACTTTCCAACTCTGGAGGAGTGATTCCGAGACCAATCCGACCATTACTTCCCAACTCTGGAGGGGTGATTTCGGGACCAATCTGACCATTACTTTCCAACTCTGGAGGGATGGTTCCGGGACCAATCTGACCATCGCTTTCCAAGTTTAGAGGAGTGATCTCGGGACCAATCTGACCATACTCTTCCAAGTCTGGAGGGGTGATTCCGAGACCAATCTGACTATCACTTTTCAAGTCTGGAGGGGTGATCTCGAGACAAATCTAACCATACTTTTCAAAACCTGGAGGGTTGATTCCGGGACCAATCTGACCATGCTTCTCCGAATCTGAAGGGATGATTACGACACCAATCTGACCATACTTCTCAAAACCATGATGCTGACCAATTGAAGAGAGAGGAAAGTGCCTCGATTCCAGGTCAGAATCCTATCGAGAATCGGTGGCCACTCCCGAAGGTCTCATGACACTACATTTAAGGCAATGTGTGCCTGTCAGCAGTAGACTCCCAAAGCAAGGGACGGGTCGGCCAGCGTAGTCGGCCGAAGGCCGGCTAGTAATTAATAATCATGATCGAAGTCAGAAATCAGGCTTCTGAAGGTGAGTCTGACAGCACTCTTCTGAAAGGGTGATTCCGGGGCCAATATGACCACAGTTTCTCAAGCCTGGAGGGATGATTCAGGGTCCAATCTGACCGAAGTTCTCCGAGTCTCGAGGGGTGATTCCGGGACCAATCTGACCATACTTTTGCCGAGCCTAGGGGTCCCCTCCATGTTCGGGAGAGTATGCTCAGATTGGTTCCGGTATAACCCCTCAAGACTCGGAAAAGCATTGTCAGGATCGATCCCGGAATCACGTCTGCGGTCCCCCACGGACCTCGTGTGCGTGTCATCCTTCCACCGGTTGCTTGTTCTTCAACTCCAGTTGAATGATCCCATCACATAGAAGAAGGGCATTCGAATCAATGCTGAGCTGAGAATTTTCAGCAGACGCACGCGGGAACAATTTCATTCGAAGCCCGCTCGTCCTATCCCCTTCTTTCTTCTCCTCACTATAATTTTTTTCGTCCACCTCGCTGTCCATACGCCGCCCGAGCAGCACAACCGCCATGGGTAGATAGCACCTCTGGTGCGAGAAAAAACAGAAGAGTCCCGCGCTGGGGTAGGTGCTCTCGTTGAGAACCACAGCTCTAGGGATTGGTTGTGAGCTCAAAATCTGCAGATTGTGCCTTGGTCATCATCGAAATGAATACGATTGCCCTGAAAACCGGTACGTAACGAACCTATCCTCTCTCATCAGACCGATAGCCGTCATCAGTTTATGACAGTCCAGGGTGGGGGCGATGGAACCATGACCCCTTCCTCCCCCGAGAGCTTCAGGTCCATGGTATCTTGGTTGACGTCTGTAGCCCTATGAGAGTTCTTGATTCAAGGAAGTAACAGGTCAAAACCACAGCAAGGGGGGGGCGGAGGGGTGCCCGCCCCGGGAAGGACCTGATCGAGCAGCACCGGGGGCTTCATTCCTACTGGAGCCCTGAAATGAATCAAGAAGTGAATCTCGACAACGGCGTCCCAAACATCGTCGTTTCCGTGCGCCCCTTTCTGGCCGTAGCTATGAGTTTGGTGAGCTCTGAAATAAGCTTCGGAGTTGATCGAGTCATTTCTTCGCTCCACTATTAGCCAATCGCGACTCTCGAACCAGGCGAGTCCGAAGATCGAGCATCGGGGTTCACAGCTTATTGGACGGGTTGAGAAGTCATGGTGGCGGTTCCTGAATGCGAGTTTGTAACACCCCTGTTATCGTGGAAACTTCCCCTTCACCCTTCCTGCCTCTATTCACGAGTCTCCCAGCGAAAAAGTTGACAATTTCATCCAGTTTCGATGCGAAAGCGAAATGGTGCGGGTGTGGCATTTGGAACAGTCTTTGGAGAGATTCTGCAGCTTTGCGCCGATCTAGATATCGACACCCGAATGCCTCCGCTGTGTGAACGACAAACTCGGAGAGAGAATCATCTCTGTAATACCACTGGGGACGATTTCCGAGCTTCGATCCCCCCCCCCCCCCCATACCCCGACAGCTTGATTGGAGGATTGATATGAATGTTTGCCATTTCGAGGCAAAATGTGCTGAAGATCCAATGTTTGATGCCAGAGTTCACGATGGTGCCCGATGATAACGGTGATTTGGCTCGCTCTGGAAACTGGCCTTTGCTCGGTGAAGTCACTCGTCTCGATGGAACTCCAGCGGCGTTATGCACAAGTCAAGTCCTCCTCCGAAGACTTTCTCGACACGGTCGATTCCAGCGAAGCTGATCGGAATACAGTAATAGCATCGTGAGTGGCGAATCGGAGAGCTGGGAAGCCGAATGGGTCAACTGCCCTCAACTAGCTTCCTGTAAACGCAATAGAAGGTCTCAATCACTCTTCTCCGTCCGCATATCCGAAGATTTCCGTTATTCTCCAAATATCCGCTACCTTCTCCTTACCAACTGCCTCCTCGGAACGAATTTTCAGCAGCCCCCGCCTGCTGAAAATCGCCTGGGACGGTCTATGACGCATGAAGAGCGCCTCAACGGATTGGCTCCAATGAGAACTCAACATGGTATCCCGGTCACGCTTGGCGGAGTCATGGATCTCATCGCGATTGATCCCAGAGGGCTAGGTATTATTCTCTAGAAATTCAAATCGATATCAGCGCACTGTCACTCGGTTATGCTTGGAATTCGTATTCTGAAAAGCAGAGCTTGGGAATTCATTAGGACATGGAAGGCCATATTGTGAATGGATCGATCCATGTATTATGCCTTATTGCCATCTATGAGAACTAATATACTCAGCCATCCGCTCTCTTGGTCAGGAGCTCTCAGCACCTGACCAAGTTCATGGGCATAATTCCGGCGAGACTAAGACTATGACTCCCTGTTTTCTCCTAGGAATCATGAAGACGGTCGCAAAATAAGCAATTCAGAAGGAAAATTGAGCAGTTTGGCCTAGGCAAAGCGAATATATCAGCCCCAGAGAATCGAACTCTCTGTTGTCCTGTCTTCCGCTGCTTGAAAGGTCTCATGGACAGGATATTCTGGAATTCCTTGAAGAAAGCCTCTTGGAGATGTCACACTCACACGTTTCATCGTTGTTCGACTCGCAAGAAGTGACCGTCGGAGTACTGGAATGATTTTCGCCTGCTCTGGCGACGGAAAGGTAGGTTATTCCTCTCCCGTTCCCAGCGTCGCTTCTCGCAGTCTGAATTTTTGCTGACGTGACGAATTGTGAGGAAGCCAGAGCGATCGAACTCATGTTCCCAGAGGGGAGATCACTCTGTGTTGGAGAGACATTTCCAAGAGGCTTCTTAGCGTTTACAGGGACACTCAAGCCTATATCATACTTGAGACCGCTCGACTGGCGAAAAAAATCACCAGAAAATCAGATCTTCCGGGGCCGGTATCTCCGCTTCTCAGTGGCCAAACTGCTCAATTTTTTCTCAACCGCATTTTTCAACGAACTCCATGAGCTCTGAGAGAGAAGAGTGGGTCATATTCTTGAAGTCGCCGTAATCGTAAGACCGCGATATCTCGATTTTCAACCAGGTCGGAAAAATCGCTCGTGTCAGCACGTTGCCTTTCGAATCATGTCGCCGACTACATTCTGCCATATACTCGGAACCCGATCATGAATAACCTCCTTCAGATGTCTCTGAGCCGCGCTCCGGTGGCGTCTTCTGTGAGTATGCCGGTTGCGATGGACAGTCGTTCCTCTCTTCGCTATGAGCGATTGCACGCTGGAGCAAGATCGGCGAAAATTTTTAGGTGATTTCGAATGTATGCGTCTTGATTGCTGTGACACTTGCTTCCAATTAATTCACGTGGCCGGAACCGTAGACCGTACTCCGAATGTGCTCTGCTGAATGGTGGTTCGTGCATGGAACCAGAGCCCCCAATGATAATCTGTGGATTAGAACGATCTGTCTGACGTCTCATCAGCAAATGGATCGAAGGGGCTTTAGGTCTAAGCAAGGGGGACATACTCATCAGCCCCAACCGCATATCAATCCAACTAACTTCTCGAAGGGTTGAACAACCCCCTCCTCCCTTCGAATTCGTCGTCTCATTCTTCGATTGTCGTCCAACGGAGTTATACCTGTTACGGGCTGTGATCCGAAGTTTTTGTTCAGGATTGGGTCATCTCAAACAATGGGTACAAACCCTTATGTCGCCAGCATATCCCTAAAAGGGTCGAAACGGTTAGGTACCCCACCCTGACGGATCTTCCTAAAAACTGCAGCATCGTGCTTCCCATATGAAAGAACGTATCCCTGAAGTTTTCGGCCTCTCTCGTTGCCTGGATCCAAATCTATCAACATCAATCGAATAGAATTCATTCAAATCTGCATGGTTAAGAGCAAACTTGACTGGGCGCACAGCGTCGAACGACATCATTTTGAAAAGCTCTTTTTGAGGTCTATATTTTCATACAGTCAGTGACCATATCGCATGATTTCAAAGGCAGTGAAAATCGAGGGTTTCTCAATTTAGATGGTTGATACCCTTCCCGCGGCCAGCCGAGAACCGGTGAAATCTATAATGTAGCCCAAAATAGCCCAGGGGCGCAGCCAGGCGAAGTGCCGCCCGGGGCGGAACTCTGAGACTCCGAGAATGCCGCCCCCCTCTCTCTCAGCGAACTCGAAAAGCTCTTGTGCGTGAGAGTATGAGATAAAGATGCCAGAACTTGGGTACGGAATGTTGAGAGAATATAATTGATCGGGTCGATGCTACTCGACAGTTCGTTCTCTATGACGAGGATTGCGAGATTTCGAATTTCCCTCATAGCCAGCAGCGCTTATCGCCAACGTCAGGGAGAATCCCAAGCAAACGACCGTGGTTATCACTCAAATATGTAGCCTGTGGTTCTTTATGAGCAGCCGAAGCTCAAGGCGACTCCTTCCGACGATTCCATCCATTCTCTGCGTTAAACAACGTTCAATAATAATTTATTTGAAGCCGTTTTCGCTCGACATTGATCTCAGGTTTATATCGAGATTGTCAGATTCCATTTCCATGGTTTATTGGATCCAATTCGTGTATCTACGAATCAACCTTCCAACTCAGTCGCGAACATGCTCCCCGGATCCTTTTATGTTGCGTCCCCATGCTCCGAGAAATCGCCTTGTCGTGTTCACCAATTTATGATTCAGCTCACTGGCCGAGGAGAGCAGCTAATCATTGGTGCAGCAGAGTTCATTGCATCCGGAGATCGCATGGGCCAGTGTTTCGGGGCGAACTCCACATCGGTCGCGGAACGTGTCTGGGCAGTCTCCTGTAGGATCAACTGTGTCCTCTGCAGATTCACCCTCCGCTTCAATGGAGTCAGTGGAAGATCCGACCGCAGTGATCTGGGATCCATCGTTTTTCACGCAGCGCATGCGACACGTCTGGCATGCTGACAGAAGCGATTCGAAAATATTCGGCTTTCACCGCCCGCTTCGAAAGGGCCTGCCGGGATAACATGAGGGGCATAGGCCCCACCGAAAAAATCGATTTTTGAAAACTCAAAATGCTCGAGAACCAGTGGGGCTACAGCGCCGATAAAAAAAAAACCGTTGTGAAGCTCTTTTCAGGAGCTATCGAACGCCGGGTCCCAGAAAGCTCTTCTTCAGTTGAGGAAAATTGAAAACTCGTTGGTTCACCCGGGAGGAGAAGGCTGACCACTTTCTCAGATGTCGCTAAAAGTACTCCCTTTCATTGTCTACTCGCAGGGCAAGTTTCATCCCTGCGCGAGTTCGCGGGGCCGACATAGCAACAGTTGAACATCGGCGATGAAGCGGTTTTTCCCCAGAACTCGCTTGAAACCCAGGATAAAAATGGATAGAAGTCATCTATCTGGAGAGCATGGTCAGATCGATTGGAATCACCCTCGCAGACTCGTAGCATGCTCAGATTGGTCCCAGGATCTCCATTCCAGACATGGAAAAGTGTGCTCAGATTGGACCCAGAATCACCTTTCCAGACTTTGAAAAGTGTGCTCAGATTAGTCCCGAAATCACTCCGATCGACCCTCAGAAGTATGGTCAGTGAGTCAGTATGGTCAGGGACCGATCTGAGCATACTTTTCCGAGTCTGGGAGGGTGATTCCAATCGATCTGACCATGCTCTCCAGATAGATGACTTCTATCCATTTTTATCCTGGGTTTCAAGCGAGTTCTGGGGAAAAACCGCTTCATCGCCGATATTCAACCGTTGCTATGTCGGCCCCGCGAACTCGCGCAGGGATGAAACTTGCCCTGCGAGTAGAGGATAAGGAGGAGTACTTTTAGCGATATCTGAGAAAGTGGTCAGCCTTCTCCCTCCAGGTTTTCCATTTTCCTCAACTGGAAAAGAGGTATCCGACACCCGCTGCCTCCGACGTTCGATAGCCCCTGAGAGGAGCTTCACAACGATTTTTTTTATCGGCGCTAAGGCTCAACCTGTCCTCGAGATATGAGCATTTTGAGTTTTCAAAAATCGTTTTTTTTTTCGGTGCGGCTGATGCCCCCTATGTTATCCCGGCAGGCCCTCAATCGACGAACAAAGTGAAATGACTTCCGCTCAGCCCGCGTCGGTTTTCCATCGAATCTCCTTTCTTGGTTTATCGATTCGCCACAAGTGATTGAGTTCCCTTCGGCCAACCATTCTTACTCCGGCGATCTACGGGGTCCAACCAAGCTGAGCTCGAGGAATATCGCGAAGAAGTTCCGCTGAAAGTCTCGCATTCTCGTCGTAATCAACCAGAGCTTACGTATGAGGGAGCCAAAAGCGAAAATGCCGCCCCAGGTGCAGCTCATTCAATATCGGAGCCACGTGTCTGAGTTTGAGTTGAGCGAATGTGCCCCTAGAAACCGATGTATAATGAATGCTGTTTGAAGATTCGTATTCATGCTGGCGTTGTCTCTGATAAGTCTCTGATCGTATTCTTTGATCTAGTATGACGTGTCAGCTTGCACTGAATGCAAGCTCAATTACGATCGTCATGATTTTGTAAAATGAAGCTGGAACATTGGATAGACTACGTAAGATGAAATTTCGCGTTCTACGATCGATCGAAAGGTCATTCTAGTGCTGGTTGTACTGTCGTTTGCGATATCGCTTGCGCGCTGATTATTATGGTCGAGTGGGTCTGCTCACTCTGGAAAGGGGTTCGGATTCAGTAATCTGACCAGTACTGGGGATTTCAATGTACCTCGACTGGTTTTGAAAATCGCTGCTTGAGGCCACGGACTGACCTTGAAAAATTGCTTGAAAAACGTCGAGTGCGCACTCTGGAGTTGAGCTGAATCGAAAGGTCACTGAGAGTCGAAGCTTATGTCAAAAAAAATCCAAAAAAGAAGAGGCACTTTTTTTTTCGCCGAGAAGATTTTTTTTTTATGGACTGGTCAGTAAGCTGTTAGGAGGAAATTCCCCCAAGAGCCGACGGTCTGCGACTCCACCCTGCGCGAAGGACTTCCTCTCCGGGATCATTTTGGAGCCCCATGATCACTGGTCGAACCGGTTTTCCAGGTAACCCGCAACTCGGCAAAGCGAACGGGCTTTCGGTAGGAATCTGTTGTCGACGATGTGATGCAGCATTTTATATCGCTGAGCAACGCGACCATGCACTGCTTCGACAATCCTACGGAGCTTCATGACTCGGCGCGAAAAATTGACTCCAGCGCACGGAAGCTGTTCCCTCCAGCCTCTCATCGCGGACATCAATTCGTTGAAGCCCAGCTCGCGCATGAGCGTGTGTCACAGGTCACAGCATCCCGAAAGCCACTTTCGACGATTAGAACATCCTTCCGCCTCAGTAGACCCAGGAGATTCTGATCCTGTAAGACTTGGGGCGGGGGGTGGGAGAAAATCGGAGTGTCGGTCCGAAAGAAATCGTATTTTCAGCGACAAAAAAAGTGCCTCTTTTTTTCAGATTTTCTCTCTGCATAAGCTTTGACTCTCAGTAACCTTACGATCCAGCCCAACTCCAGAGTGCGCAATCGACGCTATTTATCATCGCATCCGTCTCGAATTCATCGATTTCAAAGGTATGCGTCTATCTTCGATCCAAACGGAATGTGTGCAATTTGATGGCTCTCTTCCTGAGCTTCCCAGAGATAACTCGATCGGCGCAGTAACCCATCTGGGAACCGAGATATTAGCATTTGGAGTTGACCACTTTTTGTCAAAAGTGCAAAATCCAAGGGGCCGATGGCCAAGCCTTGGAGGCCGAGACCATTATAATCCTTGTTTATGATGAGATTTTGACGCTCTCTGATTCTCGGATTGGTGTCGGTGCATGTGGTGACGAATTCTGGTATGGTGATGCCGAGCAATTAGCTCAGTTACCTGCGAAATTGATCGTTTGTGGATTCATGTCAGAAGTGGATTTATCTAGAATTTCGTCTACTTTAGTCTACTTCCGTTAGCAACTCAATTTAAACTAAACGATTGAAGGATGTCGGACCGTCGACTCGGGTGAGGATTCCGGACATGGTTATCACGTTCGATCGCGAGCAAGCTTCTTGTACGTCTCTTATCTTGCTAATCTCCGTTATCTTTGGTTTGCACCTAACTTGAAACAGAGCGACGTGGTTGAGAGGATGATTTCGAATTGGTCACATTGAGCATTCCATTTAGAATAGGCTCCCTTGCATTGAAATCTTGTGATGTTGTATGATGTTCCGGTTATCACATACTGCCAGAACCGCTCGATGGCAGTGGTGCATGCAGCACATTGAATCTCTCCTGATTCGTCTGCGAAAATGAACGAGAAAACTATCACTCAACAAACCATTGAAAACCCCCGATTTTCCATGTCTTTGAAATCGTGCGATCCGATCATGACTATATGGAAGGAAATTCCTGGAAGAGCTACTAAAAAAAATGACGTTCGACGCTGTGCGCCCAGCGGTTCTCGAGATACAACGATTTGAAGTTTGCTCTCGACCATACAGATTTAAATGTACTATTTTTATTTGGTGTTGATGGAATTTGATCTACTTAACGGAAAAGGCTGAAATTTTCTGAAATTGCACGTGGCGAACACGATCCTGCTATTTGTGGGAAGATCCGTCGAGATGGGGCACCCAGCCCCAGCTTATCCGGCTAGACCCTTTGTCTACGTCGATGTTCTCTTAAGCCAGCATATAGCCAGGGAGGATATCCAACTCTATGCGGTACTTAGCGGTAGGCTTTGCAAATAACCGCAATTCTGAAACCGCGGTTACGGTTAACCGATAACCGCAAATCCATAACCGCAGTAGCGGTTAACCGCAAAACTAGGACCGAAAGTCGCGGTTATATGGAATAATGCTGCCTGGAAGATTTCCAGGAAGTTTCTCCCTTTTCATCAGAAAGAAGGTTCCATTATGAACGGATACAACGAGATCTCAACACACATCTCATAAAGACTCGTTTGTTACAACTCGACCTCGATCAGATGGGGCCGGGGACATTGGTTGAATGTTTCAAGTCGCGAAATCTTTGGCAAATTATCCCGATGCCGGAGAGATCATCTTGTATTGTGAAGCCCCCCGTCCGATGAATGAAGTCAGCAGTTTCGGGTTCAACTCCTCACGATCCGCTGAGGAAGCTTCGCAAACTCTGAAATGTGGAAGCGGCGCCGATTTCTGCAAGGTTTCACGAGCAGAGAGTGCCCAAAGGCACGGTTGCTTGTTGGGTAGAGATGACTCACGTAAATTCCACGTCCTGATTCTCGAGTTTTTTTTCATTGGGAATCCTCGAGGTCGTCTTTTGAGGTGCTTCCAATTTTTGTCTGGCTCCAAATTACTGCTCCCGGCTTCGATATCACCGTTATCGAATTTGAAAATGGCGTATGTCCTCCGTTCCGACCAGTGCACGAGAGATAGCCGTTTTCTGGTCGGACTTCATCACAATTATTCTATCGATGCCTTCCAACGGGGGTGCAACCCACGAAATAGCTACTTCCGCTGTGCTCTGTTCCCTGATTCTGCCAAATGCGCAAAGCTCTGGAAGATCGAGCCTTCCGCCTCCGATGCTGGCTTTTCGATTCCTTGAACGGCTTGCTCATGGGGTCATGGGGAGGCTATTCCTGATGTGTGATATGTCCAGGTATGATTGCTAGCCAGGTCCGGCTTTCGGGAGCGTGTACGAACTTCGTTTAACGGGAGTCATCACACAATATATATGTCACAATATGTCACAGTTATAGAAGCAATTCATTCCTCTTCAATCGCTCAGCACCTAATTCCAGATTCCCAGCCAGATTACGCTCATCAGACGCGACGCTTTCTCGAAAAATCATACGTTTCGGAAAATTACGGTTGAATGCGGTTATAACCGCCATTCGCTCGCGGTTATTGCGGTTATCAACCGCGGTTAAATAACCGTTGCAAAGCCTACTTGGAGGTGACCCAAATATTGAAAACTCTGCGTGTGATCCAGATCAAAATGCCTGGAAACAGTAGCGTAGTCAGCTTGAGGCTTTAAAAGCCCAAGCCTCTCGATTCTGAAACTCCATGAGGCTGTCCTAATGAAATGTTGAAATTCCATGAGGCTGTCCTAATGAAATTTTGAAATTCGTTGAGTTTTTTTTTCTGAAAATGAGCAATCCCTGGTTCGTGAGCTCCATGCGCGGTTCGACTCTAACTCAGGGTCTGGCTCATCATTTTTGGAATTGGAATGCCTGGTTTTTGCGCAGAGCAGCCGTGTCTGCTCCTAACTCTGAAAAATTCAACTAGCCGCTGTAGTTCAGCCGAACTTTCGCGCAGCCCGAGTGTCCGCGATTGAGACCCGGGCTGCGCCTGGAATCAGCTTAGGAAACTGATCATCTCAGAACTATGCTTCCGCGCCATCGTTGGTTGCCTGATGTGTCCCACGCCGAATAGCAAACTGCGAATAAATGAAGCAGCCTTTCGTATCCACGTCTTCCTCCAAGTCTATGCATTTGTTATAACACTCTGGATTCTTCGGTGCGTTCAGAGATCCGTTAAGCTATTCGACCGTAATGAGCATGGGAATAAGGAAGGGAAGTTGAACTAGCTGAAGATCATACGCGCCAAGAACCCGCGAAAATGAGTGCCCCTCATGACCTGTGTTTCAGCTCCCAGAACGTCGTTCAAAGGAAGCGACTCTGTCGATTCAAGCCCTCCTGACTGCAATCTCAGCCACAAACGAGATAGCCGCCCCGTGCAACCACAGCTGAGCTCGTACCCGAGTAGTATTTTCGGATCTTAATCGCGAACTTTCAAGGCCGCATGGTATGTACTATATTTTCTACTGGAGTTTTCAGAGAACAGTGACAAAGCATTTTGCTTCGTCTGTCTCCATTCCTCGAAAAAACAGACGAGCTTCACGACATGGCTCACTGAATGGGAGAATGCAGTCAGAGACTTCAAAAGCATTGGCAGAGTGCCGAACATATCTCCTCCGTGGAGAAATACGCCGCCTACAAGGCTTCAAAAAACGTTGGCGCAGTCACTTCTCAACCAAACTCACAGCACCGGGAGAATGTTCTGAGGAATCGCCGAGTTCTCGCATCACATATCCAGATCCTCCTCTTCTGCGGTAAGCAAAATATTGCGCTAAGAGGTCACGACGACGGAAATGATCGTTCGTGATCTGTTGGACCTTCTTCAGTCTGTCCGTCTTTCAGAGTGACTCCACAAGGAGAGCAGGCTACTCTGAGAGGCCACAGCAACATTACGGTTCAACTGCGATTGAAATGCCGCAATCCTGTGACACACGCTGGTGCAGTGAACGCAAGGGCGTCTTGTATTTCAAAACACGCTTGAGAGCTGTTTTGAAAGCCCTCGATGAGATCATTGAGGATGGGAAGTAGAAGGGATATTCGAAGGCGTTGTGAGCCTCCGAAACAGTCCTGATTCTGGTGATCCTTGACAAGGTTCCAAGTGAGGTGAAATGTTTGTCCGAACACTCGCAAAGCTCTAGCGCACTCCTCACCAGGAGAGCCACATCGCCAGAGCTGAAACCCCGGGGGAAAATCCTTCAGGGGCTGCAAGATTTCGTTGTCTTGAGCTCGACCGGCTCGAGGGAAGTCCAGTGTGACACAAGGAAAGACTCCAACAGGGCGCTCTAATTCCGATTCATCGACAACTTTGTGGGGGAGGTCTCAAGGCGGATTCTTGAAAATGACGACACACTGGAACTCCTTGACGCTCCGGATCCCTGCGGTGGGAACCGCTTAGACGGATATCGAATGGAGCTCTTCTGCGAGGAGTTTTCTCGTTTCGGAATTGTATCCGACACGATCGCGACCCAGGTCAAAGTCGCGAAGAACCCCCAGGGAGGAGGGAGGTTGCAGTACGCAAACGAGTGTTTCGGATATCTGCTGCCATTGTAAGAGGGCTCCAGAGAGCTCGTGCTTTATTTTGAAATAGCTCTTGTATTTCCTGTGTCGAGTGCCTCGTGTGAGAGGATCTTCAGCGCCCTTCGGAGGACTGAGTCGTACCGTCGATCTACCATGGGTCAGAATAGATTTTCCACACTGGCGCTCCTGACAATCGAGCGAGACCTCGCCGAGCTGATCTCGAAGAATTCCGAACAGGTGGCTGATGCGTTTGCGGTTAGCAATGGCAGAGAAAATTCCCTTAAGCTCCGAAAAAATCCATGCACTCGAATATCTGCGTGAGTGAAATGAGAATACGTCGGTGTGCTAATTCCATCGAATATCACATGGGTTGGAGGACATTCTCCTCCGGGGTGATCCCCGGGAGCTTGAAAGTCTCACAAAGAATGAGTTCCACTTCCAGGGGTCAGACGATCAACTGCCCCAAAATCGCACATATGACTTCTTCTCCTTCTTCTGGAGTCTTCGAAAGATCAGAAGCGATCTGAAGCCTCAGCGAGGCACCTGCTATCGCGATCGCTAACCGAGTCACAACTTGGGCAATGAACCTGTATCTTCGCCTTGAGAGAAGATGTGGGGATTCCCTTTATTGAGGAATCCATCTATCTCATTGGTGACGTGCTGTGCTGTCTTTCGTACTGATGCCCTAGAGCACTCGCAGCTCCTCCCGGCTGATGCTCCCATCTACGTAACAGGAGCCCTGTTTCAGAGCATTGAATCACCCCCGCGTAATCGGGGCACCTCTTGAGGATCGATTCGAATGGGTTCATGAATTACTTCCCAAACTAGCACACGGACACCAGATACCAAGAGAGAGCGGGCACTGACGGGTGATGTCTGACACATACTACGATCCAGAGGTCGGATGAGGGCCTCTTTGCATTATAATGATGGAGTTAATCCCTCGATAGATTTCGAGAAACAACAATTTGGCTCCATTGAACACTCACCGATATGAAATGTTCTTTGAGAGGCAGTGATGTCTTCCATATCCTTCGTTGGCATCACTTTGACTACTCGAAGCTCCGAAATCGGAGTCAAGATGCAGCAGAACCGAGGTCACGACATTGGTTCGAAGGACGTTCGCGGATGGCCCGCGTTCTCAGGCCAATTGTCTGTATCCCTCCTGGGTGAGAGCATTTTCCCGGGACCCTCGCACTTTTCAACGTGCTACCGGGTCTATTTCTGTAGAACCGGATTGTTCCCGAGAAAAACGTACGGCGACGTATCCGATTTCACAGAGAAAGATTCAGTAGTATCAGGACAATTGTGAACCACTTCGTCCTTCAGGGTGATAATCGTATTGCTCCGACGTAACTTCTGTTGCAGAGCTCCGAACAGGAGCAGGACTCGGTTGATCTTCCTCAACAGCTACAGTGGGAATGACTGCTGGCTGCAAGTACTTCCGGAAGCTTTCTCTCAGTCCCTCCAAATCCTCTTTTCTGAATCCTCGATGTCTTCCGGGACTCGCCTCACTTTCTTCGGCAAAGCGAATCATGTTTCGGAACGGCAGTCTGGAGTCCCTGCGAGGGAATCAATTATGAAGCTTCTATCCCAGCCTGGGATTCGACGGCTAGGAGGCGGACGGCGATGCAGAGGAGCCGACTTTCTCGGCGGATGAAAATAAGGTCGACGAGAATGAAAGAATCTCTCGCTTCGTTTGAAATTTAGGCTACACGAGCCGAGGCGTTTCCGGAGGATTCTCTTCGGAAGAATTCGTGTATCCGAACCGACGTTCCCCGTGCAGCGATGTGAGAAATGTGCCTCGGAAACCACGATGAGCTGAGAGCGCCCGGACACGCATGTCAAGCCTCTTCCGCGTAAGTTCCAGAGTCGACTCTGAGCGTGGAAATGCGAACTGCGGCGGATGATGCTTGCAGAAATCAGCGAGCCCACCGATGATCTCAATCATGATCAGGACCAGGTCGCAACTGTCCAATGTGGATTCTCGGCTATGATCATTCGAGCTTGTCGAGCGGCCTCGGTGGAGTTTGCGCAGGAAGTATTAGGTAAGTCAAAAAGTTCGTAGCGTTTTTGATCCGACATTTTTGAAATTCCCGCGCTCCGCACAAGAGCCGCCTACTACAGTGGTTGTTCGTTTACGTTCTTAGGCGGGCTCTAGAGTTCCTACCGGTGTATCGTTTCAGACTTTATCGTCGAGTTCGTAAAATCAGGAAGAATTTGCGATGGAGGACCAAAAGCAGCATTTTCGACACATAATGTTGTTCTGCTACCGCGAAGGCTTGAATGCAGCGAAGACCACTCGAAGAATATCTGCAGTTTACGGGGAGAATGCTCTTCAAAGTTCTACGGTTAGAAAGTGGTTTACCCGTTTCAAGGCTGAAAACTTTAATCTTGAAGATGAGCCCAGATCAGGACGACCACAAGTTGTGGAACCCGATGAAATCATTAGCCTGGTAACTTCAAACCCCGGCCTGACCATCAAAGAAATTGAAGACTCGACGGGAGTTTCTCATGGAACCGTTTGGAATCGCCTCCATCAAGCTGGCTTCTCAAACAAGAGGAATATCTGGCTGCCTCATGACCTCACCGATCGCCAGCTCGAAAGACGTGTGGATACAAGCCACACTCTTCTCCGGAAGAATGCCAATGAACCATTTCTGAAGAGACTGATAACCGGCGATGAAAAGTGGATACTCTACAGGAACGCTACGCAAAGAAAAAGCTGGGTCCCCAAAGGTTCACGGGCCGCAGCCGTCCCCAAACCCGAAATTCATCAAAAAAAAGTGATGCTGAGCTGTTGGTGGGACTGCAAGGGCGTTGTGTTTTTCGAGCTGCTCCCGCCGGGTCAGACCATCACCACCGAAGTCTACTGCAGGCAGCTTGAGGATTTGAAGACCGCAGTAGCAACAAAGCGCCCAGAATTGGCGAACAGATGGGGCGTCGTTTTTCAACATGATAATGCGAGACCCCACGTAAGTTTGCGCTCTCGGCAGAAATTGGCGGAGTTTGACTGGGATGTGCTGCCACACCCAGCTTATAGTCCCGACCTTGCACCGTCAGACTATCACTTGTTCCGGTCTCTTCAAAACTCTCTTGATGGAGAAATATTCGAATCTTTGGAGGGTATAAAAAATCACCTCAATCAGTTTTTTGGAAAGAAGGAAACCAAGTTCTGGGAGAAGGGAATCTTCGATTTACCTGACCGATGGGCGAAGGTCATAGAACAAAACGGCCAATATATCATTCAATAAAAAGACTCTTGTGTACAGGAATTCGGCTCTTGAAAAATAGGTAAAAAACGCTACGAACTTTTTGACTTACCTAATAATTTTGGATTTCGTAGAGTCCGACCCGGAAAACAGCCACTCAGTTCAGCTCGTATCTCCAGCCACGAGAACTCCGCGGTAAGAATGGGCTTTGGCCGAGGTTGACGAGAGACGATAACCCGCACGGGTGATCCTTTGGAGTCTTTTGGTTTTCATGGCTCCGGATTCGCGGTTGTTCGAGCTTGAAGGAGAGTCTCCCTGAAGTGTGACCTCTCACTGTCGGAGCCCGGAATATGGAACGTCATCTAGGACATTCGCCGCTCGTTCCTGGACTTTCCCGCCCTCCCTTTCTCTCACTCTCATCATTTCTGGAGCTCTGCCGTCTCCTCATGAGCTGCATCACATCACCATCTTCCGCCCAGCAAACGACTCGACGACGTTGTGTGATCCGAAAGCGTCAGTTTTCATCGGAGCCTGCTCTACGAGCCATTTCTCGAGCCCGGCGCTCGAATGCTATAGGAATGTGGCGTTTATTCTGAGTCATCTTCAAATTTCGGAAATTTTTGCTGAGTCCGATGCCATGCTCAAAGTTTCCAGGAATGGGCCCCAGCTGGATCGTCCCTGGAGCGCGCCCCTACTTCGAGGAAACAAACACGGAGAGGGAGTCGTTGTAAGGAAGAAAAACTCCGATCGCCCCCGTCAGCTTCCTCGTGGGGTTCTTAGAGAGTAAGATCGCTGGTGAGGAGCCAGCACTCCGGGGAGCCTCTACCGCTTTCGGGGCGTCTAGATCTTGATCCACGGAATGACCCGACATCATCGTCAATGCAAATCTGCCGGAAGCCTCCGAGGGCACCGCCGGAGCGCAGCGGTCATTTTCGGGAATTGAAGAGCCCAGATGCGGAACGTCGAAACTCCAATTTTCCGAAAGTCGAGTTGTCAGTCAAAAACTCGTCGAACCCATTTACGACAACGTTGTTTTGCGCCTTTCTTGTGTACGTTACACGTGGAGAGAAACCGGGAACGAAGCGTTTCAGAGAGAAGCGCGAAATATCGCTGTCAGAAATTGGCTCGCTGATTCCCTAACTGGGAGCTCGACTATTAGGAATTTAGACGTTTTGAATCTGGGCTCTTCAATTCCTCTCAAGCTCAGCGTAGTCAGCAAATCAGAAACAATCTGGCTTGGCGCGTAGTCAGTGGCGGAAGAAGATTGTCGCAAGTTTCGAGTCTCTGACAATTCTCGGAAGGTTGGATGCTGGGAGAATTACTTCTTCGAAGCCTCGAAGTATCTCTGGAGGAGTGTGGGAGTTCTCGCACAGTCGCTGGAAAACCTCAGTCAGATCCTCGAGTATCAGGAGAGCAATTTTGGTTCTCGGGGCCGTGTACGGTAGTCTGAGCAGACCCCATCCGCTGCTGGAATATGCACACACAAACTTTCAAGGTACGTTCAACCGGCGAACGAGCTCGATCATTCATTTCACGTTATTTGCCCCGTCGTCGCTCGCTCCAAAACGCCACGGAGTGCGAGCAGCAAAGCCTTCCAGAGGCTCCAACATATTTCGCCGTCACCGTGCCAATGCCGGGAGTTTCGGCCGGTGGTTGCCAACTGAATCCTCTATTTTCGACTCTATTGCGGGGGAAGATGTTTTCATATCTCCCTTCGTCTCCCCGCACACGGGCCAAATCCGATATTATGCTCACTCGAAAGTTCCAGCGAGCCTGCAAAGCCGGTTCCGAATTCGTCAATAAGGCGATTTATCTGAGGGAAACAGGAATGCATCCCTCGATGTGGGCGTGAGCGAGAGAATGGGATACCTGACTACTAATGGCCTTGAGAAGATCTCAACTAGATCCGAGAACGAGCCCCGGAGATTGTCCCAGAATCTCGGTTTGCCAAACGTTTGTACGAAGATAATACGAGGCTATAATCGATGAGGAATCATGTGGGGAATGATCTCTTTTTCTGAGTTATCATCGATGAGTATCACGCTGTGATCCCGATGTTTTTCTTCTCGGTCATTTGATCAATCATGAATGAGCCCCGCTTGGCTTGCGACATCAGAATCATTTTCGCTTTCTACGATGTACGTAACCTCGAGGGAACACGATGTTGAAAACACCGTGCGTTGGATTTTAGCGAACTCTACTTAGATCATCCTGAAGGACGGGGAAAGCTCCGAAAATGCCGGGACTTGGATAGAATTCAGGTGAACGGGAGACTAGTTTGACTAATAGCTCCCTGCGGCCAGACTTACAGAGTGGTAGTGGTCGCGCATGACTAAGATGCATCCCTATGCTCTTATCCGATTGAGCATGACTCCGAGGACCTATAGGATAACTATAGTAATCCCGCGTGGCCCTACGCGCTTCTGCAACTTCGCCGTACCCAGAAACTCCATGAACCATTCTCGGGTTGCTCCAGAGAATGATGTCCTGTGTGATAATGCGAAGATCGAAACACATGAGTTGTGAGGAGTACACAAGGCCGTTCAGGGGTTCCGTGGAGTTCCCTGAGGAAGGCCAGATATTCCGAGGTTCTAGAACCGCCGAAACGTTGAAAACCGCTGGGCTCGAGAAAGTGCGACCCTGTGCAATCCGAAACTTGACGAGGTTGTCCAGAAACCGTGCTTGAATTTGTTCACTCTCCGGTCCAACGTCCGTCCACTCCGATGATACCGGCTTCTTCCGGATGGAAATGTTTCTGGGGTCGTCTGACGCTGAGAGGCGGGAAGCGCTCTAGTCAACGTTAATTGGATATTGCAGCGGCGCAGATATGCGCACAGAATCATCATGCTCTTCTTTGTGAGCAGGCATGAGTCCGCGCGACAGGCAATGATCCGCTCCGGGGGAATGTTCGGTGGTCCTCGAGTTCGGAATGCTTGCTGGACACCTGCCCTTTGGCTCCCGTAGCTGTCGCGATACATGACAGAAGGAGATTGTGTTGCAACAGCATTCAGCCGCGACTCTCATCCAACATTTTTCGCCATGATTGAGATCAATGTTTCCTCGATCTGACGCAGAGTTTGTTCCACTCCGAGATTTCATCGGCTTTTACTGGCCGAAGGCGTTCTTTCGGAACTCACCTGGCTTACGGAGAGCGATGCAGCGTATTTCTATGAGTCGGACGGTTCTCAAAATGTATTGATATGGCTCTCAAGTTCACTCGGCGACCCGCACTCAGATACGACGTCATAAGGGGGCAGGGGGAGGGGTCCTTCCACGAAAAATCCTCGAGGAATTCTCTGGGCTCCGATAGGCATGTCGTGTCAAAATACGTAGGCTACATAGGAAATAGAACGCTCTCAAGGATGACTCGGCTCCGCGGTCCAACAACTGCATTAAACCACACATCGTCATTCCTGGTCTCGGTTTTCCTACACGTGTTGATCCGCGCTGCTCCGTACTCCTCTCTCACCTCGACACGCGGTATGTTTGGATCCGACTCTAAATTATGAAGAGTTGAGGGATTGAACTCATCCGGTTCACCATCTGCTGGTCCCGCGAGCTGTTCTCGAATCCGTATCGGTCTGGACTGGACGTCTCCGTTGCCGTTTCGGGTATCTCGGTTGCGTCGTTTCGCAAATCATTACCCCAGTTTTCTCCCTTTATATGTATACCTCCCGGTGTCTCCGGAGGAAGCATAAACGCTCGATCCAACGGAAACTCGAGTCCATCATCTCCGACTGTGCTGAGAGTATTGGTCGCTTGCAGAAGCTCTGAGCGACATACTGTTCGACAGCTCATAACTCCGCTTCCGGGAAGGGCAAAGAAAAACTAAAAGATGGTCGAAAGGCGTGAAATTCAGTCAGCTTTCAGATCCGAATGAGCTCGTGTTGATCCAACGAACGGCCTCCCAACCTATTCCTGGTCTCACTTTTCCTACATGCGTTAGTACGCGGCGCTCCATGCTCCGTTCCCACCCCCGAAGCGCGAAATATCTGAAGCCGACTCTGACGGTTGCTATCAGCTGTCCATTCAGACACAGCGACTGTCACAGCCCAACACCAAAAACGGCATCAGCGTTTCTCATTCTTGGGCAAAGTTTGATGAGAGTTTTCCCCTACAGCTGTATCCCTACAATATATAATCGACTTCGTCTCTAAGTTTGTCAGTTTTTCCGCACTTTCTCTGGAAGATATTAGGGTGATTCCGGGACCAATCTGAATATACTCTACCGAGTCTGGAGAGGTGATTCCGGGACCAGTCTGACCATTACTTTCCAACTCTGGAGGGGTGATTCCGGGACCAATCTGAATATTCTCTTCCAAGTCTGGAGAGGTGATTCCGGGACCAGTCTGACCATTACTTTCCAACTCTGGAGGGGTGATTCCGGGACCAATCTGACCATTACTTCCCAACTCTGGAGGGGTGATTCCGGGACCAATCTGACCATACTTCTCGAAAGCTGGAGGGGTGATTCCGAGACCAATCTGACCATTACTTCCCAACTCTGGAGGGGTGATTCCGAGACCAATCTGATCATTACTTCCCAACTCTGGAGGGGTGATTCCGGGACCAATCTGACCATACTTCTCAAAAGCTGGAGGGGTGATTCCGGGACCAATCTGACCAATACTTCCCAACTCTGGAGGGGTGATTCCGAGACCGATCTGACCCATACTTCTCAAAAGCTGGAGGGGTGATTCCGAGACCAATCTGACCATTACTTCCCAACTCTGGAGGGGTGATTCCGAGACCAATCTGACCATTACTTCCCAACTCTGGAGGGGTGATTCCGGGACCAATCTGACCATACTTCTCAAAAGCTGGAGAGGTGATTCCGGGACCAATCTGACCATACTTCTCAAAAGCTGGAGGGGTGACTCCGAGACCAATCTGACCATTACTCCCCAACTCTGGAGGGGTGATTCCGAGACCAATCTGACCATTACTTCCCAGCTCTGGAGGGGTGATTCCGGGACCAATCTGACCATACTTCTCAAAAGCTGGAGGGGTGACTCCGAGATCAATCTGACCATTACTTCCCAACTCTGGAGGGGTGATTCCGGGACCAATCTGACAATACTTCCCAACTCTGGAGGGGTGATTCCGGGACCAATCTGACCATACTTCTCGAAAGCTGGAGGGGTGATTCCGAGACCAATCTGACCATTACTTCCCAACTCTGGAGGGGTGATTCCGAGACCAATCTGACCATTACTTCCCAACTCTGGAGGGGTGATTCCGAGACCAATCTGATCATTACTTCCCAACTCTGGAGGGGTGATTCCGGGACCAATCTGACCATACTTCTCAAAAGCTGGAGGGGTGATTCCGGGACCAATCTGACCAATACTTCCCAACTCTGGAGGGGTGATTCCGAGACCGATCTGACCCATACTTCTCAAAAGCTGGAGGGGTGATTCCGAGACCAATCTGACCATTACTTCCCAACTCTGGAGGGGTGATTCCGAGACCAATCTGACCATTACTTCCCAACTCTGGAGGGGTGATTCCGGGACCAATCTGACCATACTTCTCAAAAGCTGGAGAGGTGATTCCGGGACCAATCTGACCATACTTCTCAAAAGCTGGAGGGGTGACTCCGAGACCAATCTGACCATTACTCCCCAACTCTGGAGGGGTGATTCCGAGACCAATCTGACCATTACTTCCCAGCTCTGGAGGGGTGATTCCGGGACCAATCTGACCATACTTCTCAAAAGCTGGAGGGGTGACTCCGAGATCAATCTGACCATTACTTCCCAACTCTGGAGGGGTGATTCCGGGACCAATCTGACAATACTTCCCAACTCTGGAGGGGTGATTCCGGGACCAATCTGACCATACTTCTCGAAAGCTGGAGGGGTGATTCCGAGACCAATCTGACCATTACTTCCCAACTCTGGAGGGGTGATTCCGAGACCAATCTGACCATTACTTCCCAACTCTGGAGGGGTGATTCCGGGACCAATCTGACCATACTCCTCAAAAGCTGGAGGGGTGATTCCGGGACCAATCTGACCAATACTTCCCAACTCTGGAGGGGTGATTCCGAGACCGATCTGACCCATACTTCTCAAAAGCTGGAGGGGTGATTCCGAGACCAATCTGACCATTACTTCCCAACTCTGGAGGGGTGATTCCGAGACCAATCTGACCATTACTTCCCAACTCTGGAGGGGTGATTCCGGGACCAATCTGACCATACTTCTCAAAAGCTGGAGAGGTGATTCCAGGACCAATCTGACCATACTTCTCAAAAGCTGGAGGGGTGACTCCGAGACCAATCTGACCATTACTCCCCAACTCTGGAGGGGTGATTCCGAGACCAATCTGACCATTACTTCCCAGCTCTGGAGGGGTGATTCCGGGACCAATCTGACCATACTTCTCAAAAGCTGGAGGGGTGACTCCGAGATCAATCTGACCATTACTTCCCAACTCTGGAGGGGTGATTCCGGGACCAATCTGACAATACTTCCCAACTCTGGAGGGGTGATTCCGGGACCAATCTGACCATACTTCTCGAAAGCTGGAGGGGTGATTCCGAGACCAATCTGACCATTACTTCCCAACTCTGGAGGGGTGATTCCGAGACCAATCTGACCATTACTTCCCAACTCTGGGGGGGTGATTCCGGGACCAATCTGACCATACTTCTCAAAAGCTGGAGGGGTGATTCCGGGACCAATCTGACCAATACTTCCCAACTCTGGAGGGGTGATCACGGGACCAATCTGACCATACTTTCAAAACCAGGATGCTCACCCAGTGAATAGAGAGAAAAGTGCTTCGATGCCAGGGAACGCCAGTCGAACCCACGACCTCACAGTCAGGACACCTCTGGCCGCGGCTCAAACACAGAGCATTATGACCATCAAGCCATCCCGGCTGGTAGACTTCATGAGTTTTGATCTTGTCGCCGAAAAAAAGTTTCTGCCAAGAGCATTGATTTTGCGCAGTGGGGCAGTTCCCGAGCAGCGGAACGTCCGACGTGGGCGATGGTGTTGATCGAGGAGAATTACGCCGCCGCTGCATCTGCTCTCCTGGATATCACAGCGAAGGGAGAGCATACGTGCGGCGATCGACTCAGGTCGAATTAGTTGACTCCTCCTCATTCCGTTTCACATATCTGCATGTCCGGGCCTGAAGAGAATTCATTCCACTACGCATCATATTCCATTCGGATTGGCTCGGTCTCGAGTTCGTCTTTGATTGACCTTTGGAGGCGCCGAGAGGGAACTCTGCTGATCGTCGTTGTGAATATTTCAACAACCGTCCCCATTCTCCCCAGCCAGCTCTGAGGAGCTTTATCGCTGCACTCACACTCGAATATAGCGCCCCTTGTCAGCCGTGGGTGGATTCCGAATTTCGAGAACGACGTTGGAAGAATCCTTTCCTCGTTTCACCCCAAACCGGAAAAGGTTTCCCCCTCACACGAGAAACATGAATGGTGCGGCAACACCGTGAGAGAATTCGTCACACAATAACTTTCGAATCCAGCGGTGCCCACGTGTCCCGGTAGAATCGGATGTGGGGTTTCGAGCAGCTTGAGCTGCCTTCGCAACCTTGCATGATGCGGTCGCATTTTCCACATCCTCCAAACTTGATCGTGGATCCGGATCGCTGCTTTGCCGGATCTAATACCTTCCGATTTAGCCCCCGAACTAGCTTCCGAACAGTTGGGTTCGCGATGAAGTCGTCCAGCGATGGAACAAAAGCAGAACACACGAAAAATGATTGTTTCGCGACAAGAAAGTTGTTCCCCAAGTTTGGGTGAATCAAGGTCGTGGAATCCGTTCCTTGTCAATCGCTACGTCAGATCAGCACATGTTTTTCTGCTGTATTGATTCCCAGTGATTTTTTGCCTGTCGGATTCCTCCGATTCAGACCCATGATTTCCCGTAAATCGTTTCCTCTGATCAGCACTTGGTTTCCTGTCATATCACAGCGTATTTTTGCCTGTTCGATATTTCATCTCCGATCCACATTTATGAACATTCATGGGAATGTATAACTAGGGCCGCACTCTTCCCAGTAAATTGTTTCGTGTAGATCGGAATCAATCTAGATCACTCTCAAATCGTAAGAATATAGGTGTTGCGACTGATGTGGAACGAGGAATGGAGAACGATCTGCTTCGTTTGGAGGGAGGGCGGTTCTTTCCGGGAGCAGACAGGAGTCTCGAGGAGATCCACTCTGTGATGTCTATGGTGCTTCACCCTTCTTTAGTGTCTTCGGTTAGCTATCGACCCGAAGTGTTGCCCACATTCTTCCTGATTCCACTTGGGCCCGATTAGTGATTTAGACCAGTCATTCAGAGAGCTATTCGGAAAAGGAACCGTGAAAAAAAAAACTTGATTCGTTTCTTCCACCTCATAGGTGCACGTGCACCCCAACGTCACATGGCTCCTGCACTAACAGTGGGACTCAGGAGACGGAGCTGAGGGCTGTCGGTCAAAGACAGGTCTTTCAGATGACTCCGACTTCCTTTCCGGGAACACCGAGATGCTGGAGCAACTGGGCGATCGACAAGATCACAACGCTTGTATAATAATTAGAGGAACGCGGGTATCCCTCGCGTCCTGGCAGAAGAGAGAAGGAACTCATATGAGGGATCGCAACTCTGCACGAAGGGCATCGTCCAACGCACAAAGTTTTTAGATGGAGGCAAAGTTTCGAGTGACGAGCAGACCCCTTTTCGGAGCCCCGTCGAGGTCATTGCTGTCGCAAGCCGCGACGGATTCTCACGCCTGATCACTGATCAACGATCGCTCTCTCATTCGCCTCTCCTGACGAACTCCATGCCCGTTGGATGAAAAGGCGCGTGATGGGAGGGCCGCCGATCGATCTCCATCGAAGAACACCGAGCCGAACATTTAGAATCAACCCGGGATCGTCGCCACTCATCCGGGCTCTCAGTAGAATCGCAAATATCCTAGGGGGTTCTTAGGAACGACAACCAGTGGAATCACCAATGTTGATGTGGCTTCTCATAATTCCACAATCCTCTCAGATACTGCATTCGATGTCAATGCCCGTTTCTTGGAGTCGCTGGGCCAGCGCAACTATGATGTTAGAAACAGTCTTGGAACAAAAGGTCACAATGAGCTGAAGCCTGGATGGAAGATCGAAGATGCTGGCGAAGTGCAAAGGGATGGACTCTAGCAACGGGCACATGGAGACAAGGACAGGCTTCGTCGTGTGTTTCTGCGCAACACTGAGGACCTTCGAGGAGCAGCCGCGGCACACAGACCCATACAAACGTGGGGAGATCGACTCGAATAGTTTGTGGGACGATAGATGATGGTTGAACGTATTTCGGACGGTAATTCCAGCTCCGCCAGCTCGGATAATTCGTGTCTTCGCCGACCGAATGGCAAATACACTCTGCGGCATAATTCTGCGCGCGTCCCTGTTTTCACAGCAACTTCTAGATAAAACCTAGCAATTGCGAATTTTGGACCCGTCTACGGGCGGGTTGTGCGATTTCCCCTTTCGCAGCGATGCAGAACGGAACATCTTCGGAAAATACTACAGGAATCTTCGTCGATTTTCTGATCCAGGAATCACAACGGCAGAGGGGACCCAAGAGGCGGGGCGATTCCAATTTTTCCCCGTGAAAATTGGGAACTCTGACGATGGGATCAGGATCCGGAGAACGGAATCCGAGCATGGTAAAAATTTCAGCTCAATCGGACGTCCCGTCCAGATGTATTTCGGAAGACGCGGGTACGCGCGAGATTTCGCAACGGAATGTCGTATTGTTCATCCGCGTAAACTCGGATGGATGATGCAAAATGGTCTAAACCTATACTCCCATATGTTCCCCAAGACGGAGGCTGCTATGGATTCCCCCTTTCCAAGATCACCGTTGTCCGCGTGGGGCGTTTCCGAGGATCATAGCCGAGCGTTACCGACGAAATTGACAGCATGCCGACGACGGCGAATTCGGCAATAGACGAGGCGCCTTACAAGGGAGGTTGTTCTCTAGAGATTCGCCTGAAAGGCTAAATACCCACTCCATTAGCATCTTGATGAATAGAAGAAGAATGACGCTGTGAAAACAGCGATCGAAGACCCTTTGAGCGACTCCTCATCGCTTGCATCGACAAATTAAGATCTCCCAGTGTTGAAAGGCGGAGCGTGGAATAAAAAAAAAGAGACGACATGTCAGGGCTCTTATATCGCAAACGACAACAATGTTCCAAGTTGCTTTGGTGTAGTTCCTCTCGGGAATCGCAAACTTGTTTGGAATGAGAATCTTGACAGCAGCTTGATGCGGAACTAAGAGATCATCAATCGTCTCGGATGTTCTTCGAGGAAGGAGGAGTGTGAATGAACCTTTCTCCCGTCTTCTCTCCGACTGTGTGCACTTGCAGCTATCCACGAGCTAGGCTCAAATGACGAACCATTTATCGTGTTTTCCGACATGAAAACACAAAACTTCATTCTCTCAGCGCTAATCCATGATCTGCGAGAGGCACATCCAGGTGCAAGGCCTGCACAACGAAAGAGTTCGTATGAACGTCTTGTTCTTGAAGGTCATAGATTATGGCTGGTTGTGATCAGCGAAGAATCGATTCCAGTGCTTCCGACGCTCCATCAGGAGCTTTGATTGCTCAGAGGAATCTGCAGTGAAAGCCCAGAAGCCCGAGAAATCCGGGTTGGGTTTCCCAGAAGCTCGGGATGTAGGGTGGGTCCCCAGGGCCATTTCTCTGTAGTTCCTCCTCGTATGCAACGAGGTGCCTTTCATGGAAGGGCTACTCACATCTACGCGGAAGTCGCGAGTCGAGCCGATCACGCAATAGAACGTGTCAACGCGAGACGCTTATCGCTCAGCTCAGTCTTTCGCTGGAGCCAACCTTCACTAAAACTCCCATAATGAGATCCACAGTGCGAAGCAAGTCTCTGATTCCCTCCCTTCAACTCGAGGGGATTTTTTGGGTTGAAGCTTGGACGCAGTGAGCGAATTACGTGAATGCCTGAACGCATACTCAACTGCAGCCGGTGCAACGGCGAAGCAAGGCCTGACGAGAAGCTTTTAAACGAGACGAATACCGAAGTGAATCAGAAATCGTGTGGACAATGCACGGACCCTTAGAGCCCCAACTGTATTCAGGGACGGTAGCCGTCGTACGGCTGGGAAGATCAGCCGAACATCACAGCGACCCGTGTCGTAGTGGTCGACTACAGTAGATTTTGTCGATCTGAGTTCATAGAGAAGAGTTCTCTCTGATGGGTCATCTCGAGAATGTCCGCCACGAGGTGCATCGACGCGAGAAGCGTCGCGGCGGGGTTCTTGCTGCGGCGGAACTCTGCGACAGGAACCGGATGGATAGCGGAATAGAGGCGAATTTCAGGGAGGAACGCGTCCCGACAGAGTCACCGAGGGTCCAGTGCGGAGAGAGGAGCGACAGCCCTCTGTGGCACCGAGGATGAGCGCAGAGAGTTCGATGTGGTTTTAAACCTTCCCGCTCATGTCTTCAAGGCATCAAAGGTTAGGCCCTATTGATCACCTGCTTGAGCGAGCAAAAATCATTGAGACGCAATATTTGAAACTCTTTTGGAAAACAGATTCGAATCGCTCGGAGCTCCGTGGGAAACACTGCATTACGCAGGCCGACGTTGGGTGCCGAGAACTAGAATGTGACCGAACGACACTGCGCCCGTGTGTTCTCGTTTCCCCTCTGCAGGATTTTTCTCTTCGATGGGTTCGTTCCTGTCGGAAGTCGTCGATCGCATTAGAGATTCGTTGACGCTGTCCGAACGAGATTCTCATTTCATTCGTTGAATGTTCAATGATATTGGCGTTGACCCGACCGAAGAAATAGTAACACTGAAACTTCTGCTGTCTCGCATTCCTGCCGATCTGTTGCGATACGCCCTGGCTGTCACTCCCAATGTCCTCGAGAACACTGATTCCACCCCAGAATACATCAGGTACATCTTGGTTGGCAGCCAATTTTATTGGGATGCGGGTTGATTGAGTAGCAGAGCGTCAGTTCAACGGGAGTGATGGCAGCCGGGGATTAGCGGCTGTGTTCGGAGACATCGAATCCTGCTAGAATTCTTTGTCGAGATCGATGGGCGGAACGGTTGAGAGTCGCGATGTTGTGTTTGTTCAGGCAGAGATTTATACCGACGAGCCTGCAATTGAAATGCCGATAATCGATAGCGTTCGACGCGGTGACTGCTACGGGCGCCTTCAACATGCCGGGAACATACGGTATACGCAGGTAGGGACCGAGAGGCGACCCGGACAAGCTATCAAGCATGAAATCTGGTTTCGTCCCGATAACGGATGCATGCATCGGCTCCATTTCCAGTTTGTACCGCTTGAATGCCTTGCACGGAATATCGCACGTGTTCGAACGAATCTCGCGTCAGCGGGGCTCAACTTGTCAACTATCAATGGTTCTACCTTGATTCCAAAAAATCACAAGCTCTCCCAAAACAGCCTCGAGCTACATCTGGTCTTGTCTCCGAGCAGCGTTGAACGATGTGTCGGGGATGGAATGTTTTGGATTTTTTCTCGGCTCCTCTCTGAAGGCTTCCCGCAACTCTACTCTCAGATTGGTACAAGGCTAAGAGCTGTCGTGCACTCTCGATCATCTGGAAAGTTAGCTTCGGCAATCAGTGTAGGAATGATAGAAGATTTCGTTGAGGAACAGATTTCGGTTGGGGAAGTTGTCACACAGAAAGCGATTTCTGCTACCTTTCAAGTCTTCACATCTCAGACCCTAGGCTTTAGCACCCGAGAGAGTCCCCTAGGCGCTGAGCACCCTGAGAGACAGCCCCCATCGAGTACTCTTCTCAGTATTAGGGACCCTTTCTTTCCCCCACGGAGAGCTCTACCGCTACATCCCGCTCAGCGGCTTTCGCGATATTTTCGGCTCCACGGGTTATTTCTTGGGAAATCGGCAGAGGGGCGTGCGCACAAAGCGTAGCTGGGTTCGAACCCGCTGCCTCCAGGGAGAATAATGCCGGAATCTCGTTGAATTTAGGACGAATCGGATCTCCGCTTTCACGGATTCCAAAAAAGCACACAGTGCTCGAGAAGATGACACTGCTCCAACCCTGGTTGGCGACGTCGATGCGTGGGCACAAAGAGCAAGCTGCGCCGTCCGCTCGGAACGAAGTATCTCAAAATAGTTATTACCCTTTCGATTTTCCTTTTACGAAGCATCCGCCCCTTGTGGCGGGGTCGTACATAGTTGGTCTGTTTCGAATACAGGATTTGAGCCGGTGATCATTCAAGGACTCATACACAGGTTACGAATGGACTTGGCAACATGTCTGCATAAAATTCCGGTAGTAGCCTCATACAAGTATCTTGGAATCGAGCTCCCCGCCGACGATGACTATCTGACCCACCACTGGGCGAAATTAACAGAGAAGGCAAATTAAAAAATCCAGAGACTCAACGCGAGAACACTTTGGGGTTTCAATCGATTCGAAATATCCATAGTTCTATGCAAAGCAACAGAAGTCCCGCAACTCACGTACTGCAAAGCAGTGATTACAGTGCCAAGACGACTGAGAACCCATATCGAGTTCAGAGACGCGGGTAGATGGGCCCGGGGGATCCCACACTCCTCAGTAGCGAAGGACTTTATCGGAGGAGAACTCGGATGGAGCTCCTTCGAAGCCAGAGAGGTCAATAGCAAACTTGTGTATTTTGGGAGGTTGAAGCAAATGGACCCAAACAGGTGGCCCAAACTTGTTCTCACAGCCATAGAAATCACAAAAGCCGAAGTGAGAGCAAACGAGAGGCTCAAAACATTGAGATCCATGTTCAACCTTGAACATCTCGAAATAGCCAGACATACATCAGGTACACCCATGTGGAACACCTTTCGTAAAAAACTCAAGACACGAGTACAAAAAAAAAGTAGACTCCATGTGGAAAGCGCACATGGGATCCAAATCCACATTGGGTACACAACGACAATTCAAAGGGACGAGAGGTCTTCAAATGGAACTGTACGATAACTCGCGAATCAGTCGTCTTCTAGCCCTCGCCAGGGCGGGGATGCTACAGACTAGGACCAGACAACACACTCGCTGTGTTGAGGGCTGGTTGAGAGGTTCAGCCGGAAAACAAAGACAAACCACTCGCGATCCATCGACACGAAATGCGCCCGATGCGGGGCCCCCGAAACCGACCAACACGTGGTTCTGGAATGCGAGGGAGGGAAATACTCCCAGCAGGAATTCGCCGTACGACTACTTCACCAAAACACCACACCGAAGGACCTGAGGAGGACGAGCACGAAAGTGTTCCGATTGCCAGCGACTTGACAATGGTGAGAGCCAGTGTGCGTGAACTATCTCCAGGACCGTGCCTGTCCGATCTTTTTCGTCCTCGACTCGTCGGAAGATCTCCCGTCAGAGCCGGCTGATCGTCCCTCTTGAATAATTTTTTTGATTGCAACGCATAGGGCTCCGACAAGATTCGCTCCTTCCCGGCACAAAACAGAAGTCTCGGGTCGGCTTCCCGTTGACCGAAGCTTTCGTGCCTTGTGCGAAGCCATCAATATCTGGCTTCTATGTGGGCCTATGCTCCATGTTCCGCCTTCATCGTTCTCGCACCTGCATTAACGCGCTGTTATCTTGGATGCAGGTTGATGCGACGATCCACGGGAACTCACCCAAATCCATACACTCGATGGCAGACTCTAAAACCGTGAGGCTCGACGGCTTCGAGGGATCTTCCCGAGGAGGAACACAATGGTGGAGCGAGGCGAAAGGAACGTTATCGACCCCGAGAACGGAGTTCAAGCCAGGATACAGCCCTGCGCGTATCCCCCGCCCCTCGCCGAATCGCAGAGCAAGACTCAGCACAGAAGAACTAGCCAAACCGACGAGCTGTGCTGTCCTGTCTTCGGAAGGAACTCGTGGGATCCATGTCCCCTCAACGACCATCGATAGTGAAAGTTCGACTCGGTAGCAAGATGCGAACTTAGCAAAAGCGGTAGAGTCAGATCATCAGCAAGTGAGGAGCTCGGGGGCAAGTCAAGTACGTTGGCTACATTCCGGCAATCGGGAGAAGAGCAGCGACGGCGAGTGAGACTTTATATCGAACGAAAAGATCGACTCGGGAATTCAGGCTCGTTCTTCGAAAAGCGGCGAAACCTGAGCATCGGGATCGATCGAGAAAGTCAACTCTGATTCTTCGGAGCCCGACAAGAGCCCAGACGCAAGGATGGGAGTCGACAGTGAACGTCGAGTTGAGGCCTATCCTTCCAGAAACGGCGACCTTGAAACGGGATGGAAGATTCGCATTCGGATCGAGAGCATCGACATCGGGTCCGTCCTGCGGAAACCGATGGAAAGCCGCATGTGTCGGCTGAAATCCAGGAAGCTACTCAAAGAGAGCGATCTCCTAGAGAAGCGTCCTTGCTCGCTTTATTTTTATCGAATGAATCAACTGGGTATCGGGTTTTTGCGGGAAAGCGCGTCGTCCATCTTTCCATGAGGATTTCGATGAGCTATATTCTCGAAATATTTGCGTGTCGAAATCTGGATCCGGGGCATGTCTCAGATGCCCAATTGATTCCTTCGTCCTGGGGAAATGGTATCACGATAATACCCTAAGCTCGAGCTATCACACATTGTTGATGCAGGGCTGAGACGAAAAACGGGAACGTTCCTGTCCACAAATGAACTCTTGGAGGCCCACCCCTGAGCTGCTGCATGTTTCGGCGAGCGGCAGGCATTCATCATCAAGCACGAAAGTCACTTCCGTTGGCAAGCCTTAACTGTCAACTGAATCAGTAACAGTATTTCGGGGTGTAAACGTCAACTCGGCCTCTGGGAACGGGGTATAACTCGAAGCCGGGCCTAGCTGCCGCGGAGGCCGAATCGACGTGCACCGCTCCATCGAACGTCTTGGCCGTTCGCATTGAGATTGACCATACACAAACCTGATCTGGAGAGTTGGATTTCGGACCATCAGCTTCACAAGTCGCTTCCACGAGCTCCTTCGACTCAAACAGGGCTTGGTCGAACTCTCCTCATAGCGCTTCAACGACTTCGCTACGATTACCGGCCAGTTTTCTGCTTATCTTTGTATTACTCTACGCGGATTTAGTTAGGTCTCTGACGATTCCGACCTAGTGACCCGAGAAATCATTGAGCGTATAAGTGACTCTCCATAAATATATAGACTTGAGTCTGATGAGTTGCTGAGCGATCAGAATCCATGTCTCCCGCGCACTGTTGGTATTCGACTTTCAAAAGAGCGGTCCGAACACTTCATCTGCTCCGGGAAGTCTCTGTAGCTCATTGAACACGTTACCCGATTGTCCCATACATTCAACGACCCTCTCTCCGATTATTCAACTTTGCTATTGAGGAAAGTTGACCACCTCCTTCCGATACGGTGACCCTGAGGTATATATAAGGTATGTATGAATATAAACACTCAAGCGGAGGAAGTGGAGAGAAAATTTTCACGAGAAGATGAAGGAGTCACTCAACGATGAAGATAGGGAAAAGATACAGAAAGGTTTCCCACGCCGGTCATGATCTCCATTGTTTACAAGTCCTAGGGTGGAAGTTCCAAGTGAAATGATAGCCGACTCGATATTTCTCTTGCTTCGACTTGAAGTTTGACAGAGAACTAGGAGGTGCTCTCGGGATCGATCTGACCATACTTTTAAGAATCTGAGGGGTCCATTTAATAAAGCTCTCCGAGGTCCACAAGGCCGTCTACGAGACTCTAACACAGACAGTCGAAGAGACTCGAAGGGACCTTCTATGATTGCAAGCTGCCAAAAGAGCTTCAGGAGCACACAAAGGAACGGCCCCGTGTCGGATTCGAGAAGCTGATACGCGACCCACCTCCAGAACCAGCCGGGGAATCCATCCAACGTCGATCTCGAGGAACTGAAGCGCAAACTACAGAACGAGCTTCTGACGCGCACGGAGAAGCGATTTAGTGTCGAATTCTTTCAGGGAAGCAGGAGCAAAATACACGAGTAACGCGCCAGAAACAGCCGGAGACATTGTTCGATCGACTACGATATTCCACCATTTCAGTCGGAAATTCAGATAGGTAACGAGCAAGTCGCAGTACAGGAAAGTAATGACATGTACCGATTAACCGCATAAGAGGATGTTTTTGGAATGATACTGACTCATGAAGGGGGAGAAAAGTCGCATCATAGATGTGTTCACAATGTCCACGGAATCCCGAATTCCAAGTGGTCACATTGTGAGAGGAACATTTCGAAATTGAAACCTTCTCCTATCCTTGATGATTGCTCATCGGCACTGCGCCCATCGGCAACGCTGACCGATCTTTTCATACCTTCAGAAAGGCTCAAAGGAGAGTGATGCTGTCGAATAAAGATCACATACTCTGTCAAGCACGAGCGGCGTTTCTCTGCTCGAACCCAATAGTTTTGCATGTTTACAGGTTCCAATTATGATATTTGAGGGTTCAGTTCGACGGATACAGTCGTTTCGGTCGAGACCCTTAGCTTGATGTTGTTTTCCAGTCATCGCCACACAAAAGAGGATGCTCTCGCTCCATGTGGTGATAGCCCGCGGTGTACAACAACGCGTTTGGATTCTCTCTAGAAGGGGTACAGCCGGATAAGGGGGCTTCAGGCCACGACTCCGATTTTTGAGTTGGATTGCTTGGCGTGATGCCCCACTCCCAGGGAGCATTTTGCCAATCTCAGAAGCCCTCAATCGCCTTTCAAGTCTGAATGGTAGGAGAAGAAGATGAATCTCTCGAGAAAAGAGATATATACATGAAACTTGCAAAGTTAATTATGCGGAAACGAAATGACATGGAGAATCGCGCTTTGACGCGTCGGGGAGCTGGGAAAAACACATAATGTCGTTTCCACCGTCCTGAGTTGTTCGTTCACATGTGAGAAAAACACGCTCTTAGTCGAAAAATATTATTTCCGCTGGAACCTGAAACTTGATATGACAACCATCATGGAATCGCTTAAGCCGAGTGCTCTGGAGATCCTCGTTCTCCTACGAGTCCAACATACTCAATTTTCAAGGGGCTGTTCACCTTAAATGTGGGTCTCTTTTGTCGGGCTATAACATTGCATCCATGGCAGCTAGACTTAATCCGAAGTGTTCCCCATGAGGGGAGGCTTCGAATTATTCGTGGAAGGAAAAATTAGGCCTAACTTTGTCTTCACCCTCCACACAGGAAATATCATAATTCTGCCGAATTTAGGTGTTTCGCCTCGACAAAAGCACCTAGATTCTTATTTTTTTTTCAGATGTAGGTAATGAAGCGCTCTTGGAAGTAAACTAGAATGAATGGATTCGGATGAGTAAAATGCGGAATAAGAAATTCGTAACTTTTTTTTTCCGTTCTCGACGCACCCTCCGGAGCCGCGGAGTCCGAAGACGATCGTTCTAGTTCACTTTGTTGCCACATTCATGAGCTACATTTCGAGAAAAAAAAACATCGAGATCGATGCACCTGGCGAGCAGGAATCACCTAAACCTGGGTACGAATCAGCCCGAAAAGCGATTTCGAGTTATTGAGCCCCGAAGTTTACCCACGTCGACCGATTGGTACCTCGTACGTCGTCGTTTTCAGGCGATTTCTCGACGCTGAAACGAGCTAGAGAGTTGATTATTTTTGTGAAACGCAGGTGAAGAGCCCGCCTCCATGTTGAACTAGAACGAGCGAAGTCTGAGGCTGGGAAACATTCTAGAATTCGTTCTGAAGTGGAAAAATCCTTCTGTTTCTCCCGTCTGTAACGATTTTTTTCGGGGAGACGGAGACCGAATAAGATCGTTTCAATTCACCGGGAAGCCAAATACATGAGCTACGTCATGAGGGAAGATTTTCAAAAATCGACACCTTTCATGAGAAGACATGACCTGAACAGTGGGTCCAAGTGTGCCAAGGAAATCACGGTAGGATGTTGCGCTCCGAACGAAAACACAGTCGACAAGAACAACGATGGTTCTTTTTGTTCGTGATCATATGAATGATGTCATAAGTTAAGTTTTAGAACATGCCAGCACAATAATATTCATCTCCACTGGTATTACGATCCCCGCCGTCGGACGATCGGCGAGATGAGTTGTTTCGGGTACTCAATCTCTTTTCTCTTTGTTGGTCGCGTCTCTCATCAGTTCTTCGGATCCAACGATCAAGATTTCTTCCAATTTACAACTTCAACGTTTCGAGGAGTCCTCTCTTGGCAGATTGACCGTCATTGAAATCGAGCACCGCCGAGGGGGCTCTCGTTATTGTTTTGCGTGAAAGCGCCAAGGCGTCGTTTCAGCAGTTCTTCATCGACGAGATCATCGATGTACGCATTGAGATCGACTAGACACTCACTCCTTCCCCCCTGGATCGTTCGACCGAGCAGCAGCACGATAAGAGACCTCCTTGCGATCACGATCGTAGCACAATCCACCCTGGTGATAGAATTGCGCACCATCCGCTGCGCGTGCGTAAACTTGCTTCAGTTTAAAAGACGATCATGACTTCGTTGTCGTATTGGACTTTAAGAGGTTCGAATTGAGCTTCGAATGGAGGGCTTTACTTACTGTAAGGCCAGACAGGATACTAGTCTTCTTCGAAGATCGTCTCATGAGTATGGGTTCAGACGTCCTGAGGACGACGGAAGCAACGCCTATCAGGAGAAACGACGCAAAAATTCAGTCAATCACAAGCAAACATATTCTGTAGCATTTCTCTCCCAAGTTTTGTTGATGACACCAAGAAAAACTTCACGAAGGTGAGTGGCGTGGTATGAAGTTGGCTGGACCCCGTATGAGAATATGCTCCATAGGTCATCCAGAATCTTGCTTTCCGCTCTGAGCTAGGTGAGACAAGATTCACTCGATCTCTCCGTGTACTACCTAGTCCAGTCACTGATTCAGAGTCGGAAACTCTAGTCACTACTCAGGAATAGGGGAGTCAATCGGCCCTGAAAAGCCAGAAAACGTATTTGTTTCGCATTTCGGGCCCCTCGATAAAAGAAACACGGGCCCATTCAAGACGATCAACTGTGGGCCAAAACATGGCTCAGCATAGACTACCAAACGGGCACCTACTCATTGAAATCTGGGTGTTACACTTCGTATAGCTCCCTTGTCAGCGTACTCCCGAGATTCGGGATCACCCTTGAAACTTACGCACCCGTGACGAAACTGGAGAAATTTAGGACGATCATTAGCACCATTCAGTCATTCATTTCGACCGATAGAACAATAGCTTTGCAACTTTCCGATGATCAAACAATCGGAAACCTTTGATGCGATATGCAAGTCGATCACTTTGCCAGTTTTGATTCCGATAACGGAGCATGAACCGTTCAGGGAGTCATGCCCCCGCTTCTGCCATGATACGTCACCGCTATGAGGCCATGTGGAGCTGTTGGAGTATCTGGTGATACGCTGTCTTTCCGACGGGCGAGGGAAGCTCCATGTGCGCTCAAAACCGTTCCAGAGAATTCAAGCCCAAGCCGAGCGATCGTATCGCCAAGATCGATCGTCTGTTGATCTCGTACGAGCGTCTATTCGACTCGATCTTAGACGAGTTGCCAATCTGCTTTCTCCCGCCACAATTATCACAGTACAAGCAATATTCTGAGGCGAGACCCTAGACACCATCTTCGATCATTTCCACAGCAACGCCGCGCGTGCACCTGCAGAACTTGGCGATGGCCTCGAGGAGCAAATCGAGGTCACATATCCGATCCACGGAGGCGTCCCTTCTTCTTCGTTTTCAGAACCGTCTCGTTCGCTCAAGGAACTGATCTGCGGCTCCGACAAGTTTTCGGCACTGATGTACCGATTCCCATGGAGTCGCCGCTTGAGGGAATAATAGCGTCTCGTCTGCCTCCGTTTCTTTCTGACAACCACGCTAGATCTTGAGCCCGAAGCTCCATGACCATCTCTAGATTCCATGTCTCACGAAGAGATCTGAATTTAAAATATTTGCGAAGCAATAGAATTGATATCGTGGGCTCGGTTGCTCGAGTTTGAAGACCTGGATTACGCTGACTCGATAAAAATTACGCAACAAAACATATTTCAAAAGCTAGGATCAGTGGCGTAACAAGGGTCTGTGGCGCCCGGGGCGGTCAACGAAAATGGCGCCCCCCCTCCTGGTGTCATGAAACATCAGCCAGATTTACATGAATGAAACACCAAATGTGTTGATTCGGCCAAGGGTATTTATTATCCAAGCTTCAAAACTGAACCTGCCGAGCTTTCATGATCGCGAATTCGTTGATCGCATCGTCCATATCAATGTTATTCGAGATTTCATGCTCGATCGACAGGATCGCGAGGTTTGAGAGCCGTAATTGGCTCATGCTGGAGCGGAGATAAGCTTTGATCAATTTCAACTTCGAAAAGCTTCTCTCATAGCTCGCCGAACTAATGGCTACGGTGAGAAAGAGTCGGAGAGCTATGACGATATTTGGGACGCAGATGTCCAGATTATACCTCTTGATAAACTGCAGGAGCTCCAAAGGCCCTCCATCGAGCATCGAGCTCTTCTCCTCTGCCGGACAGACTTTCACAAACTCCTGAATTCGTCCCCGCTCGACTAGGAACTCCGTTTTGTCGATGTCGACCGGAAGGACCGTTGAGTCGTATGGAGAACTTCCACTGAGAAGTTCTGTGGGATTCAGGAAACCGAATTTAGCGTCCAAGTCCTGCATCTGCTGAAACCTCGACAGGATTTCCTGAGTGATCCTGTCGATGCATGAATACATTTCGCGGGTGAGTTCTTGCTCGAAGGTTAAATTGGCGTTGGTTAAATTGGTTTCGGAAAAATCGTTGAAAGGTCTTTTGAACTGTCGCCTACGGCGAGCTGGAACTTCAATGCTCAGCTCATCACAAAGATTCCTGGCGAAAGTCACCCCCGTCGTAACGATCACTTCACGGGAGTCGCTGAGCCATGTTTTCAGAGCTGATAGTTTCAGAGCGCTGTTATGTAGGTGGATACCCCTTTTTTTGTGAATAGCGCCGAGTATCGTTTATTTCGTTTATTTCTCAGACCAGAAACCCAGATAGCTCAGGAAAGAAAATGATTGCAATGACCTCAGCAAGAGAGTGGCCTCTGACCGCGTTGTGGTATTCTCGTTCGCGGCGGTCAGTTCGTCGAGAGCGTCTAAAATCTTCGCGAAGTGATTTTTTATCACGGGAACTGCATCATATCGTGCACTCCATCGAGTTTCGATCGAACGTCTCACGACCTGGTTGGTGGCAGCGATCAGCTTGCTCCAGCGGATAGTAGAGGATGAGAAGAAAACGAAAATTTGCTCCCCTGTCCCAAAGAAGGTGATTGAGCCCACGGATTCCGCGACAGCATGGACGCCTGCTAAGTTCAAGGAGTGATTCGTGCATGCCACGAACTGAGCCTCAGGATTGATACTCCTTATGCGCGCTTGCACGCCAGTGTACTTGCCAGCCATCACGGCTGCGTTGTCGTACGCCTGGCCACGACAGTCTTGTAAGTCGAGGCCGTCGCCTTTAATCTTAGTCAGAATCAAATGCGTTAGGTCCTCGGCTGTTTTCCCAGCCGCTCCTATGAAGTCAATGAATGATTCGACGACGGTAATATTGAGTCCGTCGATTTTAACGTATCGAAGAACCTGACTTATTTGGTCTTGACGGGATATGTCAGGTGTTGAATCGAATATCATACAGTAATATTTCGCTTCTTTGATTTGCTGGATAATCTTTCTCCGGACCCGATTCTCAAGGAGTGATATTCCTCGTGACCGGCTCGTTGGCCGTGTGGCATAAACCAACGCCTTGGGTGCCACGCTAAGCTAGCAATCGCGGGTTCGATCCCCGGCCGGGACAACAAATTTCTTATGTGGTAAAAAGAGGATTTAAATCATATCAGAATTAAATCTGAACCATCTTAAGCCCACCGCCCGCAATGGGATTTGCGAGGCGATAGGGAGTGTTACTGAAGCAATACCGAAAGGTGATTCCGGGACACTTCCGAGGGCTGGCTGAGAGGTTCAGCCGGAAAAAAAAAAGGAGTGATATTATTTCATCCTGCACAAGCGGCGACATGTAAGATGTTTCGATCTTTCTGCCGAGTTTCACCTTGATCAGGTGCTCACGTAAAACCGGGTCATAGGTCGATAAAAGTTGTAAAAGCCCCAGAAAATTGCCTTTGTTAGCTGTGGTGTCATCGTCAATGCTCTCTCGATGACCCCGCAAAGCGAGATTATGCCTGGCCAGATAATTTAAGACTTCGAGAAATCGCGACAAAAGGTCTCTCCATTTCTCTTCTTCGGATCGATTGGCCCGCTGAGCTGCTTCGTCGATGGTGGTTCGACCTTAGATATTCATTTCGAGGGTCTTCCATTTTGTGAAGGATGTGACATGAGAAGGAGAGGTCTCGTGCTCATCTAATTACGGATTGAGCTTCCAATACTTATTGAAGCCATGCTCGGAGTTGAATCCTGAATATGTTGGATTGACACTGTTGAATAGCTCGCATCAATAGCAGAAGAGAGCACCTTTGTGAGGGGAGTACATCATCCACGTGCGGAGAACCTTCTCGCCGTTGGTCAGCTTTCGGAAGAACCAGTCTTTAGAGAGGTGTCGTACGATATCTTTCGTGGAAGCACCCGATCTCTTGACGCCAGCAAAATCACTGTCAATGTGTTGCACGACACGAGGACCGATTTTTATGAGAGACACCCTCAAATAGTGCGAGATTTCCACGGGCCATAAAACAATGTCCGACGTATCTCGCACGGAATCTGCATGAGGCGATTCCATGACACTCTGTTCTGAATTTTCGTCGTCAGCGATCATCAGCCAGTTGGAGTTGTTTGAAGTTTCTGTCGTTGAGAATTCCCGGTCAACACAGTCTTGTTTTGCGAGTCGAGCATCAGAGTCCGTGGCTTCGACTCGAACCGGTGTCTCATACGAAGCATTCCATGACTCGGTTGAAGCGGGTTCTCGAGGCCCGGGATCTTCCAGTCCGAGTCGATCCGACTTGGTGGCTTCCATGCGCTCCTCAATGGGTGTCTCGTTCGGTGGAAGACACGAAGATGCAAGCTTCGTGGTTCAGGATGTGATGATGATGCCGATGATGATGATGATCATCGTCTCGAGATTTTCATGACTCAATCAACATGGTTTTCAAACCTGTGAGAATTTCCTGATAAGACTGAACCTTTGTGGAACTTTTTCGTCCATTAAAGTAGGATATAATCCACCCTTCCCAATATTATCGAAGAGTTTTTGGGGGGGGGGGGGGGCATGTCCCCCTTGTGAATATATGTGTCGAGATCATAGGTTTGTAGAAGATCTGTCAGATGGATGGCCTGTTCTTTGTATCAATGACCTACATATTTCGGTCGGCTCGGGACAACCGCGATAGAGCGAAACCGCGAATATCGAGCCGCGAAGTAGCGGGAGAAGAACTCGGGTCGCTAGGGGAGAGAAGCGTGCTAGACAGACTTTCCTTCGCTTCTTCTTTCATGAGACATTCCGGCCGGGCATTTGACATCATATTCCAGGCCGTGAGGGCCAAGATAGGATAAATCCGTAGACAACCGAGAACGAGTCTGAGAGTTTTAATTGTAGAGATCTGAGGCAAATGGCTCGGAACACTACTTGAGCTCATTCGAATCAATGAGAGTATATCATTCAGCCTTCATGTGAGCTGAACGTGCGCGACTGCATCCTTGATTGGATTCCCGAATCTCTCCGGCGTGCAACGCCTCAATGCACGATCTAAGAGAAGCACATTCTGGGACAGAATACGATCCAATCATTTTCTCTGAACTGCAGAGAAGCAATCAACCGGAGAGAGCTGTATTCAGCTTCTCGCCTCGGATTTAGGCACAAAAGAGTCACCGAAGGGGGTCCGTCGGTTTCAAATTGTAACCATGCTGCTCTGTGCATGCGCAAACTCCTTCCGAACTCATACAGAGGGCATAGCACGGACCAGTGGATCGAGGGACTCGTAGAACTCAGCTCTTACTGCGCGGAAAGGTAACATGTGTTTTCAGACAGGGAGTGCATGGAGTTCCAACTCAACGCTCCCGAACGTGACCAACGGTAACGCACTGATCGCGGAGGACTATACAGTCGATCCGAACGGAGTGAGATCAATAATTTGACACTGATTGTGAGAGCAGACTTCAACGTCCTCTTCTATTTGTTTTTTTCGAACGCCGTTAATTACTTGATAGGACGTTCGGCGCCGAACTTTGCTCCTGGTTTTGAGTTATCGATCTGGCTCCGGTGGAATCGACTTCCCAGTCTTCTGCGATCGGATCCAGTTTGGCCGAGTTATGCCTTTCAAAAGCAAATGGGGAAGAGTCTCTAGTTAAAGGGTCCAGCCTGTGTGCCTCCCGAAAGCTATCGCTTGACACTCCATTCCGGCGACTTAGCGCTGCCGGGACCCAATCCGAAGAATTCTGAAACGGATCTTCCGGAGGTCACTGAATGTCGAAGTCCCGACGAGTGGTCTGGTGACGACTTATCCCGCACTGAGTAATGCTGGCGATGAGTTGTACCGTACCGGGAGTACAAAACAATGCAAGGCCTCAGGAACGAGAAACGGAACAGGAGGTAAATCGAGGCGAAAAGGACTACTCGCAATCGCCATGTCGCACCGGATCCTCGACAGGGATACATATCCTTGGACCCACGCCTCCGCGAGCTCCCAAACCAGGGCAAGAGGTCCAACGTGTCATCAAGGCCGTTCCAAGCACACTTCACGTAAACATTTGAACATACTCTTCGAACCTTCCTTGTCATGCTCCTTAGGTAGTTCGGGGAACTCGCAGGAAGAGATGCTTTCCATGGAATACGAGAATACTTTCTCTTTCTGTTCCTCCATACGAAGAGGCTATGAAGCCTAGCAGCTGACAACACTTCCATCTGAAGCAGCCGCTAAAGACATTGAGGTGCGTGATATGATGAGACCGATGCTCATTTGCCAACTGAGCCGCGTCTCGAACTGCTCGGACGAGTGCTGCCCGACAGTTCCAATAGATTGGATTCAGGGCTCAGAAGTGGATCGTCGAACAATGGCCTCGGACGGTCTCCAAGCCTCTGCTCCATCGAGCTGGATCTGTGCATGCTGCACTAGTCCACGTTGAGGTGAATTTCCCTCCGAGATAACGATCTCTGGACGAGATGAGGGAGTTCTCCAGCGTATACGTCGTTGCTTCCCTATCGGTTTCATATCAAAGCTCAAAGCTGGACCGTCCAACAATGGCATAGAACGCTCTCGATAAACGCCTGATCCCCTGCGGACCCTCGTGGGAAACGCGATTCCAAATCGACTGATCGTTGAGTTCGCAGTGCGACTCATCACCCACTATCAGCCTACGTAGCGGCGGCTACGTATCAGCAACCAGAGGAACTAGAGGCTCACCGCAAACGAGGTTGTGTTGCTAGCAGATCCAACGAAATAACCGAACTCGATCCAGTCCAAAGGGGACACTATCCATGATCCACTGGCTCAGTGAGGCGCTCTTCTAGCTGACAGAACTTATTTATCTGGGGAGCTGCCTACGCTGTTGAGGTGTACACAAATAACGGAACCTGACCCTGAACTCAGGCGGTGTGACAGCCCTACCCGGACCTGATCCACTCTATCTAGGGGATTCGTTCGCTTGTCAGTAAATAACCCTCCTGAATCACAGAGCTAACCTCTCAATGCTCATGCGGCAGAGAAGTCGCGGGCGACAGTGCCTCAGCCCGAAGCCCGTAACGCAGTCTGGGATCCTCATTCTCTTGGTCTTTGGTGGACCCACTAGCTCCTGGAATGGGGCGACCGACCGTCGAGCGCCCACGCACCGGAAGTCCGATTTTTTGGCATATCTCGGGCCTCCAGATGTGCGATGAAATAGAGTGAAACTGACCTCATATTTCTTTTCTGCCGAAAATCGTTTGGGTTTGTTGATCTTGAGAAGTCTTCTGAGCTTCGATAGGCCAACATTATTTTGACCGAATAACGCGAAGTAGGATGCGGGTCATATTCCTCGTCATTAAAGTGGTTGATTTTGAGATGAACAATGCGGAGGTCGACGTGGTGAAGCTCCCCCTGTTCCGAATATTTGGCTGGCTGCAAAAGATGGACGCGCTCAACTCCCATCTCAGAACTCCGATTCCATCGGTCGAACATCAGAGAATTGCGACTTCGCGATTCCGGTCACCGCTCGTTTCTCGTTTAGAATCATACAGTTCTCAGAGAACGAGCTGTTTGAAAACGAGAGTGGGAATGTCGGCCGCCACAAACCGGAGATATTGGCCTCAAAATCCCGACTCCTCCGATTTTGCCGTTAGGTGAAACAGTGTCGGAATTCCATCATCGAATCGAGCTACCTCCTGAAGGGAATGAATAGAGATCCGACGGGAGAGAAAAAGAGTCCCAGCCGATTTTGCAAAAGCTCCTTGTGTCCCATCAAAAGAGTCATTTCCGGATGCTCTGGACCGCATCGTGTCGCTGGCTTCCCGAAGGTTCCACACACTGTCACATGTTCTGACCTCTGAGACTTGACCTCAAGCTCCGTACTTGACCCGTCCCACGGCGGGAATGTCTTCCCTGGAAACACGCGGAAGCCTCTTGAACTCGGATGCGCTTCGCCGAGCACAGGCTCCATTTTACACCGAGCGTCCGCGGCTTACCCGTCCTCCTCATCAAAATGGCGTGACGAATTCTCCGGATACAGTTTTCCATTTCGAAATAATAGTCAGAGTTTTTCAGATAATTTTCACAATCTCCTTCTGACTCCGTTGCTGGTGCGAGCTTTGAATTGGGGTGTTCAGCGCGACGGTAACGACACTGAATGTGACAACCCAGATCCTCCGACTTCAAGCGTCAGGCCGCATAGTCCGAACATTCGAAATCCAGGACAAGGAAGCTGGTTTTCCGTTTCCAAACTCCCGAGGGGAATTCCGCCCATCCCAGCCATTGGACGGTTCAAACGGCGCCAAGAAACTTTCGGAGTCGCGATGTGGAGGCATACGTCAAGAGGCAAAATCTGGATTATATTGAATGTCCGAGAATCGGAGGAGCCACCTCTACCACGTTGCGTTCTGAACTAACTCGTTCAACAGGAGACATAGAGCATTTCTGTGGATCGCTCGCGGAAAATATCCCTCGGCGGGTACCGCCGGATCCCCGCTAGGAGGTAACTCGATTCAAGGCCCAAATCGCGATACGCGGCCACCGGCTCTCATTCTACGGCGCAAAGCTTATTTTACAACGAACTCTACGATTGTGAAGAGAATACGGGGAGTCACAACTAGGCATTCCAAAGATCCGTGGGACTTTTCGGAACGGATCCGCGAGGTTTTGCGGTCAAAAATGACAGGACACAGGACTCTGAGGTGCCAATTCGCAAAAGTTTGACGACCTCTGGTGTAGAATGTACATTGGTTCCGGTACGGGCGCCTTCAGTGCCGAACGACAGCCCTGACCGGCGACAAAGAAAGCTGCAATGAACGTGTGACTGGTCATTCTCTGACCCTAGTATAATATGCCGGTGGCGATACTGATGGGATGTCATCTTGGACTACCCCACTCCCGAGCTGTTGAAGCACGGACAGCTGCCTCTGGGCCACTGTGGTTCGATACTTGGTAGTGAGTCGCTACACACACCGGAAAACTTATCGGAGAACTATGAGAGGGAGAAGGCGGCGCTCTGAAAACGAGAGATCTCCGATTCAAATATATAGTGGAAACGTTCGCCGCCATCGCTGCTTACCAGTTCCCGTCAAATAGCATCCATAACTTGAGAGAGCGAGCTGCATGGCTGCTTCTAGCGGGCTACGGAGACGCGGGCGATAACCAGAACAAAATACAGGGCCTCCGTGTTTGCCGTACGACGATTTCCCGATGGAATTTCACGATCGAATGTGCGCGGGTTTTGAGGATCTGGATCCGCTGGAAGGCCTAGTAACAACCTTAGTTCGGCTGAAATCGTAAGATAGACGATCATCACACGAGAATGGTGGCGACGTAAGGCGATCATCAAACGAGAATGGTTCGCCGTTCTTCTGATCAATCCGGTCGAATCTTAGAGCTGACAGAAGTCCGCGCGTTCCGCCACCTCTTCAATTTTCCTGCATCCGCGGGGAGCGAAACTACGAGCAATCGGAGTTGAGCAAGAAGCTTTTTTACAAGCACTCGAAATACTCTGGTTCGACGAGGAATTCGTTGCACTCAGTGGCGTACCCAAGCTCGCTACATTCGGCTTGCCGAAAATTCCGTCACTTACTCAGCCTTCAGACTATCGAGCATTCAGCGTGCTCGAAAAGCTCCCCGTATCTCTCGCTACCATCGTTTCAAGGGCCTCGAGTTTTGGGATGAGCCGCGGCGTACATGACTTCTGGAGGTTTTGCAACGGTTATTCAACCGCGGTTAATGACCGCCATATTCTCAAATAATTTGCGGTAACCGCAAATTTCCGGCGTATTCGACGTTTTTCTCCTCCAGAAATGCGGACTCAAATCAGGGATGTGTCTTATCTGATACGCATATGATTTTCAGGGAAACGTGTTATCTGATGAGCATACTGGGGAGGACTGAGGTATCGAATTTGGCGCATAGAATTGAACAGAAATGTCGAAATCGGGTTTTTTCTCAGTTTTGGCTGACGAAACACGGGATGCGAGCGGATCGTATCAGTTTACAATTTCCCTGCGTTATGTTACTTCAAGGAACAAAAAGAAAGTCATTGTAGAAAACTTTCTGATGTTTTGCGAAGTATCGGAACGAACGGGCAGCGGACCCGCTAAGTTAATCCCAAATACCTTGACAGCTGAAGGTATCGATATCGCGAAGATGAGAGGACAAGGGTACGACGGTTGCAGTACCATGAGTGGAGAGTTCAAGGGAGTTCAGACTCAGATAAAATCTGGAATTCCTCAGGCTCTATACTTCCATTACGCGAGCCATTGCTTGAACCTTGCGATGGTACACTCATCACAACATGGAACAATAAGGAATACTGTGGGCACGGTCGCCAGCGTTTATTCCTTCATTTCGAACTCTTCCTCTCGCATCGCCAGTCTCGAGAATCAAGTCAAGCTACGTTTCAACGATAGGGTGGCGCGAAGGCTCAAGCCGTTGTGTGCGACCAGATGGGTGGAAAGTCACAAGGCCATCATTACCTTCAGGGAGATGTTCGTGCCGATCATTGGCGCGCTCGAAGACATCAGCACAAACAGGAGAGACGCAAGTAATCGCGCTCATGAGCTCCTAACCTCGATTTGCTTGTGCGGATTTGTAGCAGCCCTTCTCGTCATAGAGAGCTTTTCGTCACTCATACTCCCCCTGTCAGTGAATCTTCGGTCCGCCGAACTCGATATATTTAGTGCACTCGATACCGTCGACAGTATGACGTCTGTTTTACTGCAGCGAAGAGAAAGCGCTGGAGCAGTATTTGCCGGATTTTTCAGCCAGGTCGGATCGATTTGTTCTCAACTGGACATCGACGTCAAACTCCCTAGATTGTGCCACATTCAGAGAAACAGAGAGAACCATCCCTCGCAGACAGTTGAAGAGTTCTTCAGAGTCTCACCGTACATCCCATACTTCGATGAGCTCATCAAGGAGATGGCTAGCCCCTTCGAGGACTGTAGAAAAGAAGCTCCGAAGATTTAATATATTGTGCCGAGATTTATCGGGGATAGCGAATCTCAAATATGTGACGGAATTCTATCGGAACGACCTGGGTTGTAGCTTGAGTACAATTGAGGGCGAATATGAACGTTGGAAACTGAAGTGGACGAAGATCCCGAAGGAGGAGCGACCGCGAAGCGCACTGGAGACGATGAACCGCAGCTCTGAGGAGGACTATCCCAAAATATCGACCCTGCTCCAAATTTTCGCTACACTGCCGGTGACAACTTCGACTCCCGAACGTACTGTCAGTGTGGTGAAGATGCTGAAAACACACCTGTGAAGCTCCATGGAAGAAGAGAGACTCAACGGTCTCACAGCGATGAAGATTCACCGGGAAATTCCTATCGCCGTTGAGGAGGTCGTTGAACTACTCGCTGCTAGCTCACGAAAGCTCGATCTTCTATATATATAAAAATCCCGGGTCTGTTCGTTTGTTTGTATGTATGTTTGTTTGTCCTCAATAGGCTCCTCCGGTATTGATCGTATCGACTTGGAACAAACTGCGTTCTGTAGGGCGGCTCACCGGGAAGGACATAGGCCACCCACCCCTTCCCCCCTCCCCTTCAATTTCGCTCTGGCTGGAGTTTGCTCCCAAATACGCTCAATTAGCGAGGACATAACCAGAATCGGGAGAGTTTGCTCCTGGCATCTGAGTCTCTGGCAACTGAAGCATGACCGTGCCAGCACGCACAGTGTCAAGCTGGCAGGTGCAATCGCCTCCGGATGCGTCCTGTCATATCTCGGCGGCATGCCAATCAGCTACCTCGTTGGAGGAAAATTCTAGAATGATTGTATTCCATACTACCGCTTTTTTCGCGTGAAAACGTGGAGCATTGCTCTGTGTTCCTCGGTGAGGGGAGTTGCGAACAAGTGATGATATCCGTTCAAGTCTTGAGGGGGTGATTCAAGGACCCATCCTTCGAAGCCTTCTTTGGGTCCTTCGACGGCCCCAAGCTTGCAGCTCTCCGCTTTGGCTGAGCACCTAGACGGGGGATTGCATGAGAAGCCGTTACATAACTTGCACGATTGCATAGATGCTGTTACAGCAGGCGAAGTTGATCGGAAGAAACATCGAAATCATCTATGGTTGTCAGGGATGGACGGTCATCCCATGATGTGGAAGTTCCAGAGAAGGATGTTGAGATCAAGCGACATCCTTGATTCAGAACTGGGAAGAAGCATGAACGGGCTGTGCTCTTAGCTCAGGGTGAGACTAATGCAGGCTTTCTGCTGTCAGTGCGCGCTGAACGCTGGACTTGCGGCGTGAATACCGGAATGCGCACGGCCAACATATTCAGCTGTAAACTTCAGTTCTCTTACTCTTTCCTAGATTTCTCGCCGCAGGTGTGGCAGCAATACCAGTATTGACCCACTGTGGGATCGTTGTGTATTGAAGTACTAACATTCCGATACGGCTATACTTTCGATATTTTTTTTCCTATCACTTATCGTGCGAATAAAATATAGTACTCGGGAATCCGTGATCTTCTTGAGGAATGAGGCTTGATACAAATAAAAAGAAAATGATCCCAACACCGCAGATTCGTAAAAAGCAGAGTCATCATGAGGAAACTCTGACATGGTTCATTGGACTTGCCGTGGCCCGTTTGCAGATCCACGGAATGCCGAGTTTCGAGAGTCGATTTCCGGTCGATTACAGTTAGAGAAAGTCTCACTCGGGAGCTTCGGGTATACAGACGCGAAACACACACAAAAAAATCCGGGAAGGTGGTATTTCATACTAAAAAACTGGATGCACGCTTGTTCTCCGTGAAAACGCGGAGTATTTACTTTGTTGTCCCCCTATTCTTCGAAACCTCCTTCGGGTCGTTTGGCGGCCCCCAAGCTTCCAGCTCTCCGCTTTGCCTGAGCACTACCTGGGGTTTTCGGGCGCGCCATTCAAATGTGGGTAGAGAGTGTGGAACTAACAAAAACTCTGAGATCTCTAGCACGAGATGAATACCTACCCATCGTTCGAGCAGAGACCTCTTTGTTTGATCATCGATCTCATGCTCAGGCCGCTCATCTTGGTGATCTGGATAGCCTAGAAGTTCAATTTTACCCGTCATCAATTTGCTTCTATTTTGTCCTACATGGATTCACGTCCTGAGACCTCGATACTTGGTAGAAACTCACAGCCCAGTTTCTGACACGCCGATCGTTTCCAATTCATCCTATAGAATCCCGCGATTCGGCCAATTTTCGGGGTTCGAATGATAGATTGAATGACCTGGAGGAGAAATTACGGGCGGTCCGAGAGGAGCCCAAATGGGCGTGCACAATTGATCCCACTGCGTCTCTAGGCAACCGAGGAGAACGGTTATGCTTGCTGACTCCCCAGCTTCCCGAGAGGGTGCACATATTGGTCTCGGACTGAATCTAAAATTGCTCGAGTTAATTCCGATATTGTATGGGGGCTTCTCCCGTAAATTTTTGACTCTCTCGGAAAATCGAAGCGTATCCGGTCCATCACAAGCAGGGTTGTAGGGCAGACCGGAACCTCAAAATTCGTTACATAAATGACGAAAAACTAACGGAGTGCACCGAAGCCTCATGGAACGACGTTTTCACGTCAAAATGAGCGTGCTCTATCGGCCTGGCACCCTTCGATGAGCGGGCTTTCAAAGGAGGCTTGAGATGTTCATCGGAGATGCCCAGCGGTTGAAGGAAATACAGTCGTTCCATCTTATTCTGACGAGGACCGGGCTCATGGCGGAACTCGCACTCATTTGAGGAAGACGCCAGAGCCACCAGAAGAACGCGTATCTACGCATCTGCAGCTGACCATCCGACAAACTCAGCAGTTCTGGAGCCTGTGAGTCCAATCACGGCTAGTCTCCCGCACTGAGAGATTCTCGACTATTCGTTTGCGCCAGACCATCCGGGGAACTCCTAGGTTCCCAGATTTTTCAATCAGAAGAATCTCTATCGAGCCACCTTATGATTGTTGCTGATGATCCTCTTTAAGGCTCTCTGGAATTCTTCAAGGTCTTCATGAGGGTCAAAAGCCCGGAATTCACTCCCCAGACAATTATGTAGGTTGACTCCATCCTTCGAGCCAGTTCGTTAAACAAGCGTGGTGGAGGTCCGCGAGCAGAGATTGTCGCATCTCTTGATCATTGGGTGGAGATATTTTCGGAGATGAGGATCTCCATATGATAAATTCAGAGAGACAAGAATTGCAACGAGTTCTAGTTTCAATCAAGGTTTCTGATTTCGGTGATCGACCAACAACAATCAGAAGTAGTTTCCGATCGCAGACAGCCCGTGTTTCTTCCAGGGCGCGTAAAACTTTGATAATACGAACACCGGAAAAAAAACTCATTGGACCCCTGATCTATCTATGAAAGGCAATGTGCGTGCGCATGTTGGTGCCCCGATCACTCGGTGGGCTGTTCTATGGGGGAATCAGGCAATGGCATTCCCATCAGGACCTTGAAAATATAAGAGAGAGGATATCAAATAAAGTAAGAGCGATCCAAGGCATACTTCACGCCGATTATGTGAATCTGATGCCTCACTCATGGATACTAATGGAGCAGTTGCTGCAGGTCACCACAGTGGTTTGAAACGAGCTAGAGCTGGCTTCCAACCCGGAGGAATCAGCAGCCATGGATCTCGATGAGCCGGGAAGGAGCTCAAACCTCGGGCTTGAAATCCGGGGACAGCTGATCCCTTGGACAAAGCAGATGCCCAGTGGCTGTTGTGAAGTTGTCATCAGGGTCAAAGTCCCTGGCGGGCAGCACGCCCGGGGGTTAAGCTTCCCCACGACAGTTGTGGTAGCTGCGGTACTCGTAAGAACAGAATGTGGAAAACCCGATAAGGACCTCAAGCGAAGAAATGGAGCTGAAAATTATGTGCGAAACAAATGCAAATGCAAACATTCATTGCATGGGTCAAGATGAGTATCATGTTGAAATCAGGACGGGGTATCCTGAACGAATCAAGAATCGGGAAAAAAACATTAGCGCTATTGTGCGAATCGAATAATGGTCCGTGATAGCATGGATATTCATATTTCAAATGCCGGGAATTGTTTCAAAAATTCGTCGTTTATATGTATGCGAAAATCGAGACCGAGAAGCAGATCCTGCCACTGCCATCCTCATATCCCTCTAGTTGTCGCATTATACATACATTCGGACGCTTCGGAAAGAACTCCGTGCTGAACATAATGTCGACTTGCGTGATGCAGTTCTAGGTGATGGCAACTTCAAGGTCGGGAAGAGGGTCATACTGCCAGCAACAATCGCGGGAAGTCTGCTCCTCACACTCCAGATGCGATGACCCACGTCCGGGACTACGAACATTGTCGCCATCGATTCCATCACAAAGTGGAAGCAATGTTGGACTTTATCGTCAATCATCGTGTCTTTGGGAAGGCACGCTGTTGGATGTATTCCTTTGAATGGCAAGGATGCGGCCTCTGCATATTCACATTTTGGTGTGCTTTTCAACGAATATCGCTACCGACCCCTTGGACTATAGACGACATGTTCTCGACGGGAATTCCAGAGGCAAATTCGGCTCTCAACTTCTCGATGTTTTCAACAAGGGTTGGATGCAGGATCCCTGGGGTGTTTAAGATACGAAGTCCCCGTGAATGAAAGATGGGAGCCGCAAGAAAGGCAGTCAAGAAAGTTCACGCCGAGACCATCACTGGGAACGATGGAAAGCCGTCGTATAGCCGGCGATCACCAGAGGACACTTCTTGCCCCAGAGGGGCGAACGTCTAAACTTCATCGTTCTCAGTACCGTATTCACCGTTGCTCTCCAAGGCGTTCAGGGCTCATATCGATGTCGAATAGTGCTACCAATTGGAATCCATCAAATATATCTCCGGATATGTGAGGGTACTCATCAAGCCACTTCTGCTGGGGTAACGTCCCCGTCGGCCCGAGCCAACTTGCGACTCCCTCCATCGTTCATTGAATGCAGTGAATTCGAAGCCTCCAGCATGAGATCCCCAAGATCGCATGGACCCAATCCTAACCGTGATGTCCGAAGGGGTTTCCCCTCCCGCCATGGGAGAAAAATTGAACGAAATAAAAAAAATATATATCGCACAAGTAATTCGTCACCCCGAGAACAACGTATATTCTCCTGAACAACGATCCACTGGTTCTCAAGCTAATCGAGCTCGACCCGCCGACGCGAGACGGTAAAAGTTCGCGGACGAGGCGGAGGCTTAGAGCCGCGCTGGCCGGAGTGCCATCACTGTCGCCCCAGGAACCACCGCTTGTAAACGTCCATGGGAATTTATGGAAGAGTCGAACGGCTTCCCCATAGTCCCAGTCAATTCTCTCAGAGACGATACCTCTGATCGGTCCTGAGTCCTTATGGGAGGGCACGCCACCAGCTTGCTGATCCCAAAGGCGCGTCAGATACTTGACCGACGCAGACCTATTTGCGAATTTGTTATCACGCTTCTCATGCCCATTTCATTGCTGCGAAGAAGATCGCGTTTCCCACGGATTTCAGTCTTGGCATCTTCGAGCCACTAGAAACCGAGGCAGGGAAAACGTAAGAAGTAATTCGACCAGCCTGGTCCTGCAGGGCTGATTGAGCTCAGATTCGGCAATTTTGGCAGGTGTTGAACTGCCATCGAACCAATACATACAGTCCTGAAGATGGAGAAGCCCCGGAGTAGAATGGAAGACATTGTTGCCCGGCATAGCCGCGCTCCGCCCCGAGCGGCTCCGAGTACTGGCAAGCCACTGACCTCAATATCATGCAAACGTTGTCCACGGTGTCTCCATATTTTGAGACCAGTCTCACGACGAGCTGGTGGTCCATTGAGTGAAGAATTATATTTTACAAGAAATCCTCTTCACGTCGCCATACTAGCGTACTCGAGCCCTCTCGCGTCTCTTGAATGCATGTGACTTTCCACGTGCCTCAGATCTGTTTTCTCCGGACGGGCGCCCGTCAAGGGAGGATATTACTCGAGGATAGCCCACGGGCTTCAATAGGCAGCCGATCTCCTTGGGTCTGTTTCCGATAACAGATTCAGCGCTCCGAACGAGTCCTCGATAATCTCCTTTCTCTTTCGCGCATGTCGTCCTCCAGTTTCGACGGAGTTGCGTCCTCATTCTTCCATATTCAACGACGGAATGTTCTACTGCCAAGAAAAGGTCCTCATACTTTCGCGAGGCCGTCTACAAGATCGGGATCAATTTCGATAGCATGATGAGCTTCACATCTTCGACGAAGGGGAATCCTTTGGCATGGTGCACATTTTCAGGACGGCTTGCGGAACGCGCTCAAGTTGGTGCTGGGCTTCCGGTCCCTGAGTTTTGATTGCTCTGTCCCATTCGCAAGACTGTGATGGTAACTCTCATCCACTGTGTTATGCATGATGGGCAAGCTTGAAAGACATCAGACTTTGCCACAGTCTCACAAAACGACTTGGTCCCCGAAATTCAGTGGTGCGGAAGTAGTGTCTCCCGATTCTTGTTGTAATTTGAGATTTGCCAATCGTCGATCGGAGGAAAGATATTGCTCAGGCCGTGCTATCGCTCTGCTTTGAGTTCTACGTGAGAACGACGCTCAGTGGCCAATTAGGTGAACAAAAGTCATATCGGAAGTTCGGTATCCTGAGAATTGGATTTTATACCTAAGAATGTGAGAAGCAAGAGACCACATTTATCTGGAATCCGGCAAAAAGATCCGGCATGCGCACAATGGTACCCCTAGCACCCACTTTTTTCGTTGTTCGACTGCTCAGCGGAAATGGGAAAAAAAAACGAAACAGCGCCGATAGTATATCGATTCGATACTTTCCTTGAGATCTGTGACACCGAGTCACTCAGCCGGCCGGTTTTTGAGCTCTGGCATTCATATGAACCATATGAAAGTCAGTGGAATTTCACCGAAAATAGCCTATTTTGACAAAGGGGGAAACGTGTTTGCGGGCATTTGCGAGCCACGGGGTTGGTGCCATGTTCTAGCCCATCCTGTCTGGCTTCCAACCGCATCGGTACTTGGTTGCGGAAATATGGGTTGTTTCCACCTCAAAGTTGGTATCTTGAGCCCATCGAAGGCTCCGCTGAGACATCGGGCTCCCTCCCCATATTTCGCTGGCATCAACCATCGCTCGCTCACGGAGAGCGCATGACGCCCACAGTCCCGACAGACTGAGAGCCGATGCATCAGCTCCACGAGGCGCGTTTCGAGAAATCAGATCGGTAATAATTAGCAGCGCGATCGAAGCCAATCGAGCAAATATTCGGAAGTCATTCCGGATAAATTCCATACATTTGCCCAAGAGACGAAGCAGCGCTGGCTCGCCTGTTATCCCCATCCGCAAGTTTGCATGACTCCTGCAGTCCATAGAATTCGGGATCATGGCGCCCAAGTCATCCGGTTCCACGAGGTACCCATTGGTTTCCTGACGAAGGAGGCTCGACACAAGGAGTGTCGTCGGCTTCGATTGCTCAACACGAGGAAAATGACGAGAGTTTAATCACTACTTGACCTCCTAGTGATACTCTCAGTGACATCCGATCCTCCTGAAGGTGCTCATCGAAAGCATGAGAGACCGCGTCACAAGGAAATCTTCGATCCTGTGATAGACTATCTGCTGAAACCTCAAGATGAGGATGCCCAGAATTCACTTGAAACCATACAGTTGGATAGCGGTAGCGAATTTGATGCATCAGTCGCATCAGATGAATCTAACTTCGAAGTCTCAGATGATGAAGGCCCGTGCGTGTCAAGTTCAGAATGAGAAGAAGAAACTGATCCGGAGGCAGCTAGTTCTGCAGCTGTTTCATCTTCAACCGTTCAAAATTCGTTGTGCTGGTTAGAGCAGACAAAGAAAACCCAGTATTCCGTTTCCCGTGTTTCTTGTCCTCGCATCCATTCTCCAGCGAAATCGAGCTTCCCCGGTCCGAAAAAAGCAGAATTGTCCCGAAACCGCGGGAAGACCACTCAAACTCGAATTCGGTTATCGGAAATGAGATCGGGAGCTATAAATAGCCGGACATGAGTCTCAAATATTTTTGTCCACCTAGATCCCATTTTTGACCACTGTGCGACGTCTCTCTCACGCACCTACTTCTGATTTCAGGAGAGAGTGTCAGGTTCAAAATGGTGATGCGTCCGTTGTTCGTAGGAAGCGGTGTGTGGGGTCCCGAGTCGAGACTCTCGAGTCTTCTCAACGGTGCGTCTTCATGGTTGTTTCGAGTCACAGGCGTAACCATGTTCCATAGTGCAAGCGACGGATTTGCATGGAAGGAATCTGAGGTGGAATCAAGCGCTCAGTCAACGGATCCAATTACGGCGCATTCGATGCTCTGGGTGGATATCGCCACCCGTTGGATCTGCCCGTTGTATTTTTTTTTCTTTCACCAACCTCAATAGGATTGCTGAATAGTTCGAACTGAGCAGTGTCTTCACCGAAGAAACATCCAGTCAGGAAATTCGCTGCCTCTGAATTGCCGCTTTCAACCCTCGACGGAACCGAAGGCGGTCGCAAACATTGCATTTGTGCCCGAACACAACCTTATGGTTATGGTTATGGTTTTATTTGGATCTGTGTGTGTACATAGCATAATATATAAGCACATCAGCCTTTCACTTCAGGCGCGAGCAAGCTCAGCGGATCCTATGTTCTCACGCTCCCATTTCTCGAGGAGTCGTTTTGTTGCTTCCACGGCGAATCGATTCATCTCACTGTTCAGTCCCAAGTTGGTTAGGAGGTCCTCCGTCGTGTGGTGTGCATCGTTACATTGGAATATCACATGTCCTAGTGTTCTCCTATGCTCCTTCACGAATCTCCATTCGAACTGGGCCGTCGGGCGCTGCCATGATACGATGAATTGAGAATGTACGGAGAATTTCGGGGCAACCCTCATAGAATCGTCGAGGTCACTGAAACTGTACCATATTTGTAATCTTCCTGAAGACTACAGCTGTGTTGAACAACCGATACAAGTGCGAACGTGAGGGACGGAATGTTCAGACGATGCTCTCTTAGAGCTTTTCATATCTCTGTCGAAGTTCTAGGTCTCTTCACCTGGCCGAAAGACGGATCAGCACAAGCACTGGCCGCAGGCTCTTAACTACGCGTCGAAAGAGACGTGCCGAAGTATTGTGTTCAAATCACCCGTTCCGGCGTCTCCCCCGGCTTTTGCAGGGCGACCGACGACTAATGAGCCGAGCATTGCCTCGGCGAGTTAGTGACTCATCCTGAACATTCAGGTTTCTGCAGCGGCATTCATAGTACATGAAAAGTACGCGATCCCGGAAACAGAACCAGTTTACTTTGGTGAGAGAACTCTCTCTGCGCTCACATTGTGACACTTCGGAATTTTGAATCATCCTCGGACAAATGATCCCGAGGTAGAACGAGACGATTTGCCGGACATAGAATCATGAGCCTCGTTTTCAGAATGACACGCCGATCGTTTGCAATTTATCCTGTCAAATCTTTAAACTCGACCAATTTTGGGGGTACAAATGATAAGTTGAATGACCTGGAGGAGAAATGACGGGTGGTCCGAGAGGAGCTCATCTGGGCATGCATTCCCCTGCACAGTTGATCCCACTGCATCTCTCGGCAACCGCGAAGAACGGCTATTCATGCTGATTTCTGAGATTTCCGAGGGGGTGCACACATTGGTCTCGGACTCAATCTAAGATGGCTCGAGCGAGTGCCGGAATTGTAGACTCGAGTCGGATAATTCACCTAGAAAACGACTGCTGTGTCGGAACTAGCTAATACCAATCGCCCATTTCCCGAAAAACCCGTTTCCTCGCACCGATTCCCGACCCAATTAAATAGTCATCCATGTCAATTTTAATGATTACGACGGTGTAGACAAGTGACTGCTGTAGACCACCATCACTAACGCTCGTCAGAGCAGCAGAAATCTGTTGCAAGACTTCACCGTTGCGCAAGGTTTCGAGATACACGGGAGCCCTTTATGATCACCAGAACCAAAATAGTATGGCTTCAAAAGCGGACAAAGTTCTTCCCTTTCATGACGACGCAAATCCAGACTGGACCCTCAAGGTATTCGATGAAACCATTAACACGTTAGAGAAACAGTGTCTACGGAACTCATCATCCGGCTCGACTTTTTTTTTTAATTGAACACCATCTCCATTCCATGGGGGTTGTTAAAAGAAGCGGTACGTGTATACCGGTTGTATACTGTACGGTTGTACAGCATGGATACTGATTTGAAAACATGGTGGCGCACGTGTGAGGGACATCATCCAAACATTCGTGAAGCCACTCTCCAGGGTTAGATGTGCGATACTTTTGTTGAATTAGGCATAGCTTTTGCCCGTAAGACAAATCCGAGTCTGGAGCTGCTCGCTGAGATCGTGAACAGCTCATCGAACTTCTCATCATTTCGCATCAAACGGCGTAGGTATGTAGCGTCCACGAGGTCCATACGCTCAGCAACAGAGAGAGTATGCACTGACTTTCGCGGCAAACGACATCGACTCTCAACACGACGCAGAAATCGATTCTGCGTTCTCTCAAGGTGTAAGCGGTCCTTAGAATACCGGGGGTTCCATACTATACAGCAATATTCAACATAGATTCTGTAAAGGTTCAGATACAAGGATGGGTCATCGAGTGATAACGCCCGAAGAATCCAGGACCAGATGGGGGAACACTTTTTAACAGTATTGTTGACGTGCTCGGTGAAGCATAGAGTTGGCGCGAACAGTACGCCAGGATCCCTGGCCACATCGAGACGGTTGAGCACATCGAGACCAATCGTGTAGCGGGTTTTAGGGAGATCGGAGCCAATACGGAGAACGCATTTCCCTGGGGATAGTAAAAGGCCCATACGTCGCGTGAACACAAAGAGGTCATCAAGAACCACTTGTAAAGCGGAACAGTCATTTGAATCATGGATTGGCATTGCAAGTTTCACGTCATCTGCATATATGTATGAAGAATTCGACTCTGTCGTTCAGCACATATTTGATCTGATCGACAAAGAATAAGAACAATAAACTGCCGGGGTCAGTGCCCCGCGGGCAGCCCGTGGTGGCGAAGCCAGCGCGAGACAGCGTGTCATCAATTTTGACCCTGAAGGTTCTATTGGTCAGAAACGCAGAGATCCAGCGTTCAATCTTCAGCCCAACGCCTTTCAGCGGCAGAACAGAGAGGAGCAGGTCGTGAGGCATTTTCTCAAACGCAGATTTAAAGTCGGTGTATATGATATCCACAAGATTGCGGTTGTTGACATTCATAGCGAGAAAATTCAGGGAGCTAAGCAGGCAGTCGGTGGTAGAGCGGCGTTTCCGGTAGGCGAACTGACGGTTTGTCAGCAGACCATGCCATTCAGCGTTTCGAAGTAGCGAGCTACAAATGAGTCTTCCCATCGTTGTACAAATCGATCTCTCAGACTTCCAACGTGATCCTTCGGGTCTGTCGGCATGTCCAATACAGCTCGTGATTGCTTGGTGATGGTTGCTTTACAGAGGCTGAACTTCAGCCATCTAACACAAAATGCAGATGACGGATTCGAGACGTCACTCATTGTTCGGAACTGTTCCTCGAGGGAAACAATTCAAATGCTCTAGCGGTCGGAAACACGCCCCTCGAAGTCAGCATGGTGTGCTCTTGTGTTCATATTCGTGACAGTCGAGGGACCTGATTGCCATCAATAGTATGCCGTTAGCTTCGCCCTCTCAATCTTCCACCACTCTGTCGCACCATTTCGAGCTTCGTCTTCATCTCATCCGACACTAGTGAGGGGCGAGTCGAGCTCAATCGTTCCTCACTGCGATAGGCGACCGGTAAAGGTTCTCGAAACTATTCTCCGCGAAGACGTTCTTCTGTGGCCTGATTCTCGAGCTGAAACGATCCGGCAGATACGAATTCATCCCAGCAACTTGGATTCCCAGGCCGAAGGAACAAGCACCGGCGCTTATTCTCGGAAGTCTTGTCGCTGGAGGCATCCGCCATGCTGGTTATGCGTCGAACCCGTGTGACCAGGTTCCTTCGGCCTTGCGGTGCGGCCAAGCTGAACAGATTCCCGTTACGGTCAAAGTCTTCAAAGGTCTCTGTTTGTACGCCTGACGTTGCTCTCGCAGGGGAGCATGGCTCACTTCCGAATCTGGCTTCCCCCATTGTTCCTGTCAGAATTCCGCGGGATCTTTATCCGTGTGAAACTGCCTTACCGGACGCTGTTGTGTTTATCTTTATTCAAAAAGCATCGGTGTGCGGCAACATCTTGCGCAAATAAGGGGACCGCGCGCCTTCCTAGCATACACTCCCAACCAATCCAAACGGCCGGAGGACAAAAACAGCTTCGAAGGATGAACTTCCTGTCATGCTTCTCGGAGTTTTGCTAGCGCGAGAAACTACGAGGGACCCTTCTTCTTCAGTCAGGGAGAAGCCCAGATAACTCTGTTGAGGCGGGTTTCGGGAAACGGGAGACTCATGAGTGAACATTCACGGCAAACCATGGAAACCAATGCTGGAAGTGACACGCTACAAAGCGCTTCAGAAGGTTGATGATGTTTGCCGTTGAGCCAGGTATCCTGGCAGTTCGAGCTTGGACTAACCGAAAATGTCTAACCCGGTTGTCATCACTACGGCCGAAATTTTGGCATTATTCATCGATCACCTTCCATGAGTTCCATGAATGGATATGGAAGTGTGGATGCGAGGACAGCTCGACGAATGCTCATACTCGAGCTCAGGGATTAGATTTGAGCAGCCCAGCAAACGCCGAATCGGGCCGCTCTGGAATCTTCGAGAGAGAGGTGCCCTAGATATTCTTTCTCTCGTCGTTCCGGCTCCGAGTCACTCGTCTCTCAATCAGAACCGTCACTCTAAGTGATGAGAGCCGGATTCCAATGAATAACTGGCCGAATCCGGAATACATTAAGATCACTGGAAAGCTAAAAATCGCTTGATGTACGAGCTCACTATGCGAACAGAGCTGGATATCCTCATGAATAGTTTTCAGGGTTGACTCAGAAGTTCTTCGATGTAAGATCTGTCGAGCATCTGCCGAAGATTGGATCGGAGAGCAAATTAATGAAGTTCACAATCCTCCCGTTTCCTCGTCTACCCGGCCGGTCTGATTTCCGAACCTCCTAGATCCTGCCTGGAGGATGCCCGTTTATTGGAGACTAGCCAGCTTGCGCATCCTCCCAGCTTTCGATCGGTGTCTCCGTTGGGTATTCTGTCATGCGTGACATCAGGCTCTCCGTGAGGATCCGCTGAGATACCACATGAAATGAGTCCAGGAGTTTTTGACGTGTAAACGTCGTTCCCTGTGGCTCTGGTACACTCTGCTAGTACTTCGGCATCTATGTGTCCAACTTTGAGGTTCGTCCTCAAACTTCGTTCGCGAGGGACCGAAAACGTCTTGAATGTGTTGAAAGGGTCACGAATTTACGGGAGAAGCCCCCTATCAGCTCCGACTTTCAGTCGAGCAATTTCAGATGAAGTTCGAGACCAATTTGTGCACCCCCACGGACACCTTGGAAACTACCATGAATAACCGTTTTTCTCGGTTGCCGAGAAATGCAGTGGAATCAATTGTGCACGTAACTGGATGCCGAGAAATTGGCCGAATTCCGGGATTTGATAGGATAAATTGGCACGATCGGCGTGTCAGACGCTGGGCTGTGAGTTTCTACCAAGTCTGGAGGTCTTACGACGTGAATCCATATCGGACAAAATAGGAGCAAATTGATGACGGGAAGAATTAAATTTCTGGGCCATCCGGATCACGCAGCTGAGCGACCTGAGCATGAGATCGATGATCAAACAATGAGGTCTCTGCTTGAACGATGGGGAGCTATTCGTCTCGTGCTAGAGTCCCAGAGTATCGGTTGGTTTCAAACTCTCTGCCCACATTTGCATGGCACGTCCAAAAACCTCAGGTAGTGCTCAGGCAAAGCGGAGAGCTGGAGGCTTGGGGGCCGCCAAACGACCCGAAGGAGGTTTCGAAGAATAGGGGGACAACAAAGTAAATATTCCGCGTTTTCACGGAAAACAAGCGTGCATCCAGTTTTTTAGTATGAAATACTACCTTTCCAGTTTTTTTTGGGTCCGTTTCGCGTCTGTATACCCGAAGCTCCCGAGTGAGACTTTCTCTAACTGTAGTTCTGAATTCATCGCAAGCCTAAGTTTCTGTGACGAAACCTTGAAGCTTCTTTCCGCGCACCACGATCCGATAATTCTCGTGAAATTGACGCCGTGATCGACCGGAAATCGACTCTCGAAACTCGGCATTCCGTGGATCTGCAAACGGGCCACGGCAAGTCCAATAAACAATGTCAGAGTTTCCTCTTGATGACTCTACTTTCTACGAATCTGCGATGTTGGGATCATATTCATTTTATTCGTATCAAGCCTTATTTCTCAAGAAGATCACGGATTCCCGAGTACTATACTTTATTCGCACGATAAGTGATAGGAGAAAAAATATCGAAAGTATAACCGCATCGGAATGTTAGTACTTCAATACACAACGATCCCACAGTGGGTCAATACTGGTATTGCTGCCACACCTGCGGCGAGAAATCTAGGAGAGGAGTAAGAGAACTGAAGTTTACAGCTGAATATGTTGGCCGTGCGCATTCCGGTATTCACGCCGCAAGTCCAGCGTTCAGCGTGCACTGACAGCAGAAAGCCTGCATTAGTCACACCCTGAGCCAAGAGCACAGCCCGTCCATGCCTCTTCCCAGTTCTGAATCAAGGATGTCGCTTGATCTCAATATCCTTCTCGGGAACTTCCACATCATGGGATGACTGTCTATCCCTGAAAACCGTAGATGATTTCGATGTTTCTTCCGATCACCTTCGCCTGCTGTAACAGCATCTATGCAATCGTGCAAGTTATGTAACGGCTTCTCATGCAATCCCCCGTCTAGGTAGTGAAAGTAGAAAATGGCTCGACAAAGCAACAGTATTTCAGCCATTTTGGGTCCAGCGGAAACTGGAAATCCTACATGCGGTTAAGTCCATGGTGAGTAGAAATTCTGTGAAGCGAACCGAAACCAGCGGTATAATGCTCCGCTGTCTTAGATGGCCTCAGCTAGAATATATCTCCTCGTTGGCAGCTGCCTTCAGGTTTCTTCTCACGCCATGAACGAGTGACGTGACTCATGAGTCATGACCCCTTCAGATGTTGTGGCTTCCCCGCGGCAAGTCTGAAACCTGTGAGAAGCTTTTCTTAGAAGCGCCCTCCTGTCTCGCTCGCTCATGTACGCTCCCCGGTCCCAACACCTTCCGACGGCGTGGGAGGGACTATTGTTAGTATGCTCGGATCCGCGTGCCGAGAACGTCATGAAAATGCGTAGAATGTTTCTCCAAGTTCATCTTCCATGCGGTTCGTGTCCCTTGGCGTCGAGGCGTTGCCGTTCGAGTTATTCGCCTGTTACGGACACGTGGAATATCTCGAGAATGACGACTCCCAGTGAATGAGCGCTGGTGAACACCCACTCTTCGATCGCTTCATCATCGATCTATCGGGTGGATGCGAAAGTCCTGGGCCCCTAATTTCAATCGCTCATCACTCCGCTCACAGAAGGTGCAGAAAGATTGGAAAATGCACGGAATTCGCAGAATTCAATCAGCTCTCCGATTGAGCGCTTCATGATTCAAAAAGCAACGCACTCGCACGAGTGATTTCGGTGATTGAGTTCTGCGCCTTTCTCCTACATATTTTGTAATCTACTTGCGTCTCGTGGGAGCGGACCGATGAGCGATCGGAATCAGGGACCCACAATTTTCGAATCCACCCGATACCATAAAAAGTCTAATCCTGCTGTGGGACACACGTCCAGAGTTCCTTGTCCATTCGGGTCTCTCTGAGAGGGAATGTATCGAACGACCGATGAAGAGTCTCTCATCTAGACGAGTTCCGTCCGAGCGAATTCGACTGTACGTTCAGAGTCGCTGAGATACTCGGAGTTCCCGGGTAGTATCCAGAGAACGCGCCATCGCAGTTCAGCCCGGATTGGGATCCCGAGGTCTCAGGAGCCGGGATTCCTAACGAAACTTGAACTGCACACCCCACCAGTTCGTTCCGCTCTCCCAAAAGTAAGAAGACACTCGTTCCGCGCGCGTATGCGAGACTCCGAAACCCGATTCCGCGTTCGGTTTCACCTGCCTAAATGATCAGAATGTAGGTGACCTCCTGCCTCAAACTACGCGAGAGGCGAAGTGGCCTAAGAACGTCTCAGATCGATTGCTGGGACGGAAAAACATAGTGTCCGAACCCTCTCAGGTGCAGGTACTTTCCGCTAGATTTTGCCCTCGAAAGGCTGATGGCCGACTCCGCGAACGGCATCCGCACGGCTCGAGAGAAATCCACCCGTAAAGCACAATCCGCCCCGTTTCGCCGAGCTCGATCGTGACGGTGACTTCTAGCTGGAAAGCCTCCCACTCAGCACGGAGCGTTCCTCAATCGAACCTGTGAAAGTCATGAGTTATTCAGCGGCAACAAATACGATCAGCAGGACCGAGATTGCGAAAGATTCTGTGCAAAGTCGTTCGTGCTCCGATTGAATTGCTGTTTTCCACTTTGCTGCTTCCTCACTGTGGAGCTGCGATCTCGCATAGGTCCCCAAATGCGTCCGAAGCTCTCTTGTGAAGCTCGATTGCCGTCTGAGATTCTGCTCCCTGGCCTCGAAAAATCTCGTTGAAAGGTCTTTCGGAATTGTTTCGCTCAAACTTCCGCCTCCGCGATTCATTTTAATCGAGCTGACTCACCTGGGCCGATGCTACCCAAATCGTAGAGCATGGTCTGGACAATTGCAGCAGTGTCCGGGCCGAGTCAAGTCGTGGAAATCTCGGTTTGCGAGATTCGTCTCGAGATTTCTGAATGTTACTGAATACTTCTTCTGAATGTAGCTATCGCGTCCGGTCATAGACTGTGGTCACATCGTCGACTCCGAAGTGGGCAGCAGAAGTTCTCGAGCAAACTTCGAGGAGAAGTCGTGGCGTCCGATCGTTCAGTCAATCGAAGAGGAATCGACAGACTGCTATCTGTGGTTTGACGCAGAGTGCAGAATTTCGTTGTTTCAATACTGGCTCGCTGTGCTGAGGACCAGGGCGCTGGGATCATGGTTATGGATGCGGGTAGCTTCCCCCGCATCGTATGGTACATAACTCCATATTCTGAGATTTTATGGCTTTGGGCGCTCTGATTCGCAGAGAGTCAGCGGAGAGTTCCTTGTCGAGGGATCACGGCTTACATGCACAGATGATCATGATTCGGATTCAACGATCTGGATCCGATTTCATAGGTCTCTCGGCGAATCCGAACTCTTGCCAGGACTCGGAAGCAGATTCGGATTCGAGCTGGGGCTGAGAATCCATCCAAAACAGAATCTGCCCAACACTCCACTCATGTGGGAAATTCGTAGTTATCGCTCCTCGCATGGATTATTCCGGCTTCATGGAGATTGGAGTTATTTGAATCGTTGGAGATGACTCCGAGGTCGATCTGATCATACTTTTCGGGGTCTACAGAGGTGATCCGTGCATCGATCTGACCATCAGTTCTGCGGTATCAGACTTGATTCTGGCGCCGATCTGGCCATTCTTTCGGGGGCTGTTTAATCATCTCGACGAAAAGCCCTCTGGATGACCATCCGATAGTATTGTACTATCAGCCAGTATCTTCAGATAACTGTAACAACAGTACTCTGGAAGAAAGTCCGTGGAAAGTCACCCTTGTACATAGGATGGAGTTCCGAACCGGCCCTCTGAAGGGAATTAATTTCCGTACTCCGGAAAATGATGTACAGCCCATGGTCCATCAGCTTACGCAGAAACGTGATTATTCCCTGCATTTTCGTCGATGGCGTCCTTGATGCCAAAAAGTGAGGCTTACGAGTTGAAGGGAAGACATTGTGAGTACCTAGGAAAGTCCCAAAAAGCTTCTCGCCGCCTCCAACGATCTCCCCGGCTTCCAGTCGATATGAGGATCTTTACGGGAACGGAGACGCGTCGGACCCAGGCGCGCCTAGGGATCGAGGGTCCGTGATACCTGAGAATCTCCCGACGAGACATCTCGCTCCCTCCCTGCGTATGCTGTGTATGCAACCAATCTGTGCTGCGTATCGTTCCCACAATAGAGCGGGAACAAACGGAAACAGAGACTCAAGAATTACATGGATTGTAAATATTTGATATGGATATCCGTCAATCTGAAAGTCCAGAGCTGAAATAACAAAACTTTCTTGGCATTGAACTTCTGGGAATGTGTTCTCAATGCAATGGAAGCTTTTGATGCGTTTCCGGAATCAGGAGTTTTGTGTCGAACGGCGCCATCTGGCTGTGCAAGGGCCGTGTCAGCGGACCATGCTGACGAGCGGTGTCATCCAGAGAAAATGAACCCTCAGATTGGGGTTCGACCACCTGTTCCATCGCTTCATACGTGGAGGAAATATGGAACGAACACCACGCAGGGCGGAGATGATACCAAAGCTCATACAGCGTGGATAGATTGGTTCCAGTGTGCGTTTGCGAGACCGAAATTAGCAATACAGTTATTGCAATCTGGGCTCAGCAGGGAACGCTGTTGCCGGCATGATTTCGTATTGGAAGAACAAGCTGAGGTTTGCTTATTCGGTTCACCTGTTGAGTCTCATGAATAAGAACGAGATGACGTCATCGTCCTGACGCGCACCGACGCTCTCCAGGGCTCTCGGCGCACAGCTCCGACTTCAATTTGAACTCCTCAGCATCGGGGCTGTCATTGTCAGTTGCACTCTGAGCTACAGGTCTGAAATCATTCTCAACCGACTGCATTCCAACTTGTGATGGAGCAGACTGAAAAGGAATCTTTCCCCAACTTCTGGAATGAGTGTTCGGTGAATGTTCCGAGAAGCAGGGTGCCGACATCGGGGTCTTCATTATTCGTGTCAGAGCGACCGAGCGGTGCAAATTCTGATAGCCCGATGCTCGACTGCCCGAGATGGCCGGAAATGAGAAAGCGCGTCACGAAACGCTGACTGGCTTAGGGCAATATCACTGTCAAGCGTTTCTCTGTTTCCCCAAAAATATCGAGCATTATCTATGGCCACAATCTCCAGCAATCGGGGCGAACTAGCGTGACCCTCCGCGCTTCGCTGCGAGGTGGGAGAAACTAAACGGGAACTACAGTGTGCGCAATTCGTTTGGAGCCAACCCGATTTTCGCATGAAAAGTGAATCGGAAGGGGATGAGATCCTCAATCGTGGCGACCACCGATGACGGTTGCGGAGACGAGAATGAATCACAGACAAGAGCCGTTTTTCACCCGTATTTTCGGGGTGCGATAGCGAAATTCCCGATTTCGGCTGCGATCTTTTTTAAGCCAACCACCAAACTTCATCGTCGCCTTGGCTTCACAGATTTCTACCGCAGCCCTGGTTATAGGGCGCAAGCCCGCTTGCTCGATGGAAACGAGATTTAGAGGGAAACGAAATTCGTGGAAATTCGGTTCTCGATGGGTCGCGCAAGAAGTCTTTCCAGTGAAGATAAGGCCAAAATTTCTGTACTCGCGAAGCTCTTGGGAGGTTCGAGGACCGCCGTCGACAATTTCGACAAACTAGGCCCGAGGTATGGCACAAACCGAAAAGGCGGAGCCAACATCAAACTCTCTAATGCCGATAAGCGGAGTCTCCTTCGGAAAGCGCGGACGGGAAACGCTTTCGCGTCAACTATAGTCACTGATCTGTAGCTCCCTGTTTATTAGGTAAGTCAAAAAGTTCGTAGCGTTTTTGATCCGACATTTTTGAAATTCCCGCGCTCCGCACAAGAGCCGCCTACTACAGTGGTTGTTCGTTTACGTTCTTAGGCGGGCTCTAGAGTTCCTACCGGTGTATCGTTTCAGACTTTATCGTCGAGTTCGTAAAATCAGGAAGAATTTGCGATGGAGGACCAAAAGCAGCATTTTCGACACATAATGTTGTTCTGCTACCGCGAAGGCTTGAATGCAGCGAAGACCACTCGAAGAATATCTGCAGTTTACGGGGAGAATGCTCTTCAAAGTTCTACGGTTAGAAAGTGGTTTACCCGTTTCAAGGCTGAAAACTTTAATCTTGAAGATGAGCCCAGATCAGGACGACCACAAGTTGTGGAACCCGATGAAATCATTAGCCTGGTAACTTCAAACCCCGGCCTGACCATCAAAGAAATTGAAGACTCGACGGGAGTTTCTCATGGAACCGTTTGGAATCGCCTCCATCAAGCTGGCTTCTCAAACAAGAGGAATATCTGGCTGCCTCATGACCTCACCGATCGCCAGCTCGAAAGACGTGTGGATACAAGCCACAAGCCGGAAGAATGCCAATGAACCATTTCTGAAGAGACTGATAACCGGCGATGAAAAGTGGATACTCTACAGGAACGCTACGCAAAGAAAAAGCTGGGTCCCCAAAGGTTCACGGGCCGCAGCCGTCCCCAAACCCGAAATTCATCAAAAAAAAGTGATGCTGAGCTGTTGGTGGGACTGCAAGGGCGTTGTGTTTTTCGAGCTGCTCCCGCCGGGTCAGACCATCACCACCGAAGTCTACTGCAGGCAGCTTGAGGATTTGAAGACCGCAGTAGCAACAAAGCGCCCAGAATTGGCGAACAGATGGGGCGTCGTTTTTCAACATGATAATGCGAGACCCCACGTAAGTTTGCGCTCTCGGCAGAAATTGGCGGAGTTTGACTGGGATGTGCTGCCACACCCAGCTTATAGTCCCGACCTTGCACCGTCAGACTATCACTTGTTCCGGTCTCTTCAAAACTCTCTTGATGGAGAAATATTCGAATCTTTGGAGGGTATAAAAAATCACCTCAATCAGTTTTTTGGAAAGAAGGAAACCAAGTTCTGGGAGAAGGGAATCTTCGATTTACCTGACCGATGGGCGAAGGTCATAGAACAAAACGGCCAATATATCATTCAATAAAAAGACTCTTGTGTACAGGAATTCGGCTCTTGAAAAATAGGTAAAAAACGCTACGAACTTTTTGACTTACCTAATAGAAAAGGCGAGTCCAACAAATTCTCCAGAGCGATCTCTACCTCGTTTCCAAGAAACGCTTAGCAAAGCCTCCCTTATCTGCCGGCCACCGAGCAGCCCGGTTGGAGTTCGCATGAATACACATGTCCTGGACCTCTAAGTGGCATAATGTGCTATTCAGCGACGAAAATAAGTGCAACCTTGATGGCCCCGATGGCTGTCAGTACTATTGGCACGATCTTCGGAAAGATGAATCCATCAGTATGAGCAGAAACTTCGGCGGGGGAAGCGTGATGATTTGGGCAGCATTCGGAACCCGTGTGAAATCAAATTCAGCGTGGCTAACAACCAAAATGGAGGCATCGGACTACGTTGAAATACTTTAGTATGAGTTGATCCGCCTTTACGAAGAGTTAAGAGACGATGACGTCATCTTCCAACATGACAATGCGCCGATTCACACAGCATTGTTGCCGGAAACTTGGTTTCGAGAGAAGAGAATCGACGTTCTGCCGTGGCCAGCAAGAAGTTCGGATCTGAACCCAATCTAGAATTTGTGGGGTGTGCTGGCCAGACGTGTTTACGACAATGGGCGACAGCTAAGAGCCGTGCCCGAGCTCAAAGACGCGATCAGGGGCACCTGGGCTTCAATCGACTCGACACCGGTGAAGAAATTCCTCTCGAGCATGCCATGGAGGATCTTCGAGGTGATCGAGCGACAGGGAGGTCCCACCAAATATTAGTTCGTGCAATCTGTTTTTTCGAAGTTGGAATAGCGTTCCGCGGCATCAAACTCGGAGTGGCGTCAAACAAATTTCGCACCCAAAATCGATATTCTTGCTTTTTATTCTAAACTTGCAATTGAAAAACTCCTCTCTTATGTGGTTCATGTTTGTCTGCGCAGCCGTCATGCGCGGCCGTCACAACTGAGAGTCCCAGGCTCCTTCGATTCATTTTCCTGGCTAAGGTGGGGTTGGCCTTGAATGAATTGCGCTCACTGTAGAGGCACGAGAAGAACGTTCTAATGCTCCGCAAGTAGCTGGAAATGCTCAAAGTGGCAGGGCATTGGGAAATATCCGATGACGCGCACTGCATGCTACTGAGTCTTGCAGACGGTATTGCGTGATATTTTAATTGCGAGTTTTCGTTAGGTATTCTTCTGATTCTCTCGAATTTCCCTATATGAGCGACGCGAAGTACTCGAGTAGTCGCTCTAAATGTCGTGATTTCGCTCTCCCGCTCACGCAACACGAACCTCGACTTTCGGCCTTGAATTTAGATGCATCACAGCACGCGCATACTTCATTCATCTCCTTAATATAGACTCTTAGATTAGCGACTGATCATATTTGGAGTTGTAGTTGTACGCAGAACGCCTCAATACCGCATATTTGGATAGCCTCTTCCGATGTATTCGTTCTCTGTTCCCGCGTGCCTCCCGAACTCGCTTCCCTTCGCTCTTCAGTTTCTTCCGCCAAGTCACGAAGCACGCACCGCCCAGCCCTTCTTCGTACATTCCACCGCTCGTGCCGTCCTTTGCCGTTTCGCGTCGGACGGTTTAGCTCGCAATAATTTGGGCCTGGGAGCCATCACAGACAATATACAAGTCTGAGTCAACCATGGTTGGCATATGTCCTTCCTTGTGAGCCGCTCTGCAATATGTTGCCAGTTACAGCTCGGTCCGAACAACCGCGTAGAAGTTCATCGAAAACAGACAAACGAACGAATCCTCGATTTTATTCATGGAAATGCTTCGGTCTAGTTTTGAGGTCGATGTCGAATCAACCATCCGTTGGTCGTTCCCGCCTGTTCTCCTCCTCTCTCCAGCGGTGCGGCTCGGCGATCACCGGAGGAACAAATCAGACATCCATCGTGGCAACTTGGAATCCGTACGATCTCAGTTACGAGAGATCGAAACCCGCGACGAAATGATGGACCCAGAAGATTATCAACATTTGTTCTCTCCCCCCCGCAGCGGATGATCTGCGCGTTAACGCTGTTGAACGAGAACCTGTTATGTGCCAAATTGGAGACAAACGCATCGTCGCGGGAATTGAGACGGGTGGGACCCGCTGACGGAACGGTCCTCCAGCGTAAGACCACCAGGCCTCCACATCATACGATGGAAATTTTTGGGAGCTCGGTGAGTTATGAAACCGCGGCTATTGAGAAGGTCGAGTCGAGCCGCGAACGACGGCGCGTTGATCGCCCAAACTAAAAGTATCGCGGCGTAACTTTTGTTGAGGACCCTGGGGGGGATCTCGAAATGAGGAAATATGTGTGCGTTCCTGTCGAGTCGCTCGTCGAGAGGATTCTTCTGTGAACTCACGGTCAGATTGTGGGGACTGTAAGATTAGTCCCCGTATCATTCCCCAGAGTATGGAGCTCCATCATGCGATGTCAGGGGTCTTAATGAGAACTCCAAGAATGTATATTTCGGTGGGCTCGCAATCATTGCTCGCGCTTTGTGAGGCTGATGGCTTGGTTGCTCTCGTTGCATGTGAATTGCATGCCAGGGTCATCGAGAGCGCGAACTCTGATTGTTGGTTTGATGACACGGGTCGTCTCGTCTCGCCCAACAAACAGCGCGATCCTCGATCGCTTCGCTTTGATGGTGCCCCCTCGCTCTGGAGAAGATCCGGACTGTGGACGCGCTTGAATTTCAAATCGTTCGTCCCCGATGCCTCGGAGGACGGCACTCTTGAACCGGAACGGATATTCATGATGTGTCAAAGTTCATGACTTCCTCAGGCAAACAGGGCCTGCGAGTGCACGGGCAACAAATGGATGGCTCCGGAGTGGTACCGCAGTGTGAAGACGTCCTTCATTGACAGTTTCGATTTTTTTCGCCGATGGTATCTGAACTGGGCGACACACTGATCAGGAGAATCGTGGGACGTGGAGAAACCCGACAACTTGTTCGCGAGCCAGAGCCGCGTTGTCGCACTGGCTTTCCGAGACGAGCTGAGGGAAAGTTTTTCAACACACTCTACTGGATAGACGAGCCACTAAACTACAGTTGAGCGCCGAGTCACGTCGCGAACCGCCAGTGTTGACGTCAGAGCAGTGTACTCCACTTCCGAGCCGAGAAATGTTCGACTGCAATGGAGTGGTTGATCGCATCTTTCAAGTGAAAGGAACAACGGAATCAGGTAACCGGTTGGAGTACTCTCATGCTACACGACGGAGTTCGATTGATCCCCGGTTGACCTCGGCTCAGCTGCTAATGGACAACACCAGTGCCACACGTCTGGACGTGTCATCTCCGGCCGAGACATTGGGTGACGACTTTCTGACACCGCACATGATTCCACTGCGACTGATTAATCTTCTGAGCTCACAATGATTATGAAATTCACTGCCGACCAAAAACAACACCTGCGCCCCATCGGCGATCGACCCCATCGCCCAAACACCCCCATTCACACTTTGCAACTTCAAGTTGGCTCTCTGAAGAGTGAATCCATTCGATCATCTTACGGCTCCTGAGACAGGACAATCCGGAAACCGGATTTTTCCAGGTTGTATACCTGTGGTCGAACATGGCGCGTTTATCCTGCCAGCCCCTCTTCGTGTTCAGCCTTAACGTTTGTTCGATGGGATCATCCGAACCAAATCATCGAGACTTTGGATTCATCCATTGAAAATGGACCCGACGGCAATCTACGTTGTTGGGCCCTTATGGAACGGAGGCCCAACAGCGGATATGGAAATACTGAACAGATTCGAGGCCCCATATCTCCAGTTTTGTGCGGAGTAGGCTTTGCAACGGTTATTTAATCGCGGTTGATACCCGCAATAACCGCGAGCGAATTGCGGTTATAACCGCATTTAACCGCAATTTTCCGAAACGTATGATTTTTCGAGAAAGCGTCGTGTCTCATGAGCGTACTCTGGCTGGGAATCTGGACTTGGGTGCTGAGCGATTGAAGAGAAATCAATTGCTTCTAGAACTGTGACATCTTGTGTGATGACTCCCGTTGAACGAAGTTCGTACACGCTTCCGAAAGCCGGACCTGGCTAGCAATTATACCTGGACATATCACACATTAGGAACAGCCTCCCCATGTCCCCATCATGTTCAAGGAATCGATGAGCCAGCATCGGAAGCGGGAGGCTCAATCTTCCAGAGTTTTGCGCATTCGGTAGGATCAGGGAACAGAGCACAGCGGAAGTAGCTATTGTGTGGGTTGCGCCCCCGTTGGAAGGCCTCGATAAAAGAATTGTGATGAAGTCCTACCTGAAAACGGCTATCTCTCGTGCACTGGTCGGAACGGAGGACATACGCCCTTTTCAACTACGACAACGGTGATATCGAAGCCGGGAGCAGTAATTTGGAGCCAGACAAAAATTGGAAGCACCTCAAAAGACGACCTCGAGGATTCACAATGAAAAAAAAACTCGAGAATCAGGACGTGGAACCACGTGAGTTATCTCAACCCAATAAGGAAGCATGCCTTTGGGCACTCTTTGCTCGTGAAACCGTGCAGAAATCGGCGCCGATTCCAGAGTTTGCAAAACTTCCTCAGCGGATCGTGAGGAGTCAGCAGGAGAAACTGCTGACTGCATTCATCGGACGGGGGGCTTCACGATACAAGATGATCTCTCTGGCATCAGGATAATTTACCAAAGATTTCGCGACTTGAAACATTCAACCAAGGTCCCCGGCCCCATCTGATCGAGGTCGAGTTGTGACAAACGAGTCTTAATGAGATGTTTTTTGAGATCTCTATGTATCTGTTCATAATGGAACCTTCTTCCTGATAGGAGAGGAGAAGCTTCCTGGAAATCTTCCAGGAAGCATGCTTCCATATAACGGCGGTTTTCAGTCCTAATTTTGCGGTTATGGATTTGCGATTATCGCTTAACCGTAACCGCGGTTAATTATAAATGCGGTTATTCGCAGAGCCTTGTGCGGAGATACATGTCAACGACGAGGAAGACGTTGGTGCGCCTCCAAGGTGAGCAGTTCGAAGTTTCGATTGACTCAGTTTGATTGAAAAGTTCTGTGACTGCCCTTGTTTTTCACGGCACCAAAGTCTCCATACAGAGGGGCCCAGTCAAACTGCGCTGATCATAAGTTGATCGTGGTAAATCGCTGAATCCTTCCTATGTTCCTCCTCCCTCATCCCTCAACGATCCTCCTCGTTGACCTCCAGGTCGGCCAGGAGGACGACACGCTCCCTTTACTCTGTCCGAATCATGCATGGGTTGCAATGTGTGCCGCCCTCTTCGAATCCTGTGCAGTTTTCTGGTGTTCTGGAGCATTATTGGAGTTCACTCCCTCGGAGTGAAGCTGTCTTGGAGGATATATTTGGAAAAACTCGGCGGTCGCTCATTGTGCTACTCCTCGGAGGGGGTGGGATGTCAACGCTTCCGCAAACGCGTGACTCAGTTACGTTCTGTCATATCGATGCCTGCAGAGCTCTGCTTTCTGACATGTGAGCGTTCCAGAATCTTGGAGCAGCGGCAGCCCTATGAGGAGAAAAATCAGACTTCCTTGTTTGAGGCTGATGCGAGTCTCACGGTGCGCGGATTTCCGCTGCCGGGACCAAAGCTGAAGGCCCTGCCTTTTCCGAACGACCTCCTGTTCGATCCCTCAGACTCAGTACTAGCGGCTCTGAGCTCAATTAGCGAGCATCGGCCCAATGTCTGTCACAGTGTGACAACCGGAAGCAATATCAAACCGTTGAGTCTTTCCATCAACGAACCGGAGGGAAAACAATACTTCGCTGAAATTCTGCTGGAGAGGTGATTAATTTTCCTCAACCCAATCTCTGCCCTGTGATTGTGGTGAGCTCAGCGCTTAGAGTTCACAAGGCGGGCTCCTGTCTTTTCCCAAAATAACCTTAATGTTGTACAGCTCCACAGAAGCGGGGCAAGGCGAATGAAATGAAGTTCATAGATACTCGGCTGGAGATTATGAGATGTCAAAGACAGTCGCGCACGAGGGTGGAAGAATGCCGCCAGAAGAACAGAGGAGCATGCTGATAAACGATCAGCGTTCAGCTTGAGTCCAGACCACCGCGGGGGAAACTGGGAGACTTCCGTCCCAGCAGGTTTCCTGAATGAAGGGTTCCCCTTGGAGGAGCTTCGAATGATCCGAAATATGCGTATTCCAAAAGTGAGAGACTGACCTCGAAGCCGATTCCGAGGTCGGCCACGCTTCTATAGATTTTCCGAGAAAGCCGCTGTTGCAGAGCGGCAACCGTCCCCAACCGTGAGGTCCCATGGCCTGAAACCGGTATTCCTCCCGGCAGGGCGTGAAAAAATTTCCCCCTCCGTCGCTCGCTGGACTCCATCGGAGGCTAAGCCAGACTGGTTCGATGGGATTCGAGCGGCGGATTCTGAGTGATACCAACCCAACGCTGCTTCGGAGCCGAATGTTTCAAGGGCGGCACTTTTGAGAATTCTGGACTTGCGCCCTGCACGCACCCAAGCTCACTCTGTGCGACTAGCACAGTGCGAGTCTCTTCCATTCTACCGCACCTTAACGTCAGATGTTTCGTGATTTTGAGGTTTTCTCAACGGCTAACAGAAAGAGCGGAGCACACAGCTCGTGAATGGAGGTCCTTGGACCAAGGGAGTGGAATGAGTCATCATCTATCCAACCGAAAAAGTTTGACATCATTGCCAAGTTGGCGTGAAGCCCATTCGAAACTGTACATGGAACCGAGACCAGGCTGGCGGGTGCCAGATAGCTTGCCTCTTGGCCTCCGCAACATATGTTTAAGGTTGGCTACCTCTGGACCCGGATACAGCTCGACCAAGAGCTCGGACTGACTCATCGCATTCATCAACCTCGTTATCATCATCATCCAAATGCGCTGATCAATGACCCATCGATACCTCGAACGTATTCAACCGAAACAGCGCCTTCTCACCCGAATCCCTCCAATCGGTTACCCGAACCCCTCCAATAATTTCCGCTCCCACTGGATTAGCATACCAGTGATCATTCCCTCAACGAATAACCATTATCAATTTTCTCCCATAGATGAATGAAATCGCTCCCGAGGCCGTGCTCTATTGATTCGGATACCCGACGAAGGCGAATCATCGATATTCTACTTGATCGTGGATGAGATCTTCTTTTGGTGTATTCGACCCCGTGGGAACGCCAATATCAGAAATGATGTTCGCGCTCTAAAGGAACTGCCGAGGTTTGGAGCGATACGGGTCAGGTAGAATATTGGCATGATACCGGCTATCGAGGTCCGCGATTCAGGATAGCGCCAGCCGCTGACTCTGGAACTCATGGTTTTCCGATGGCGTCGAGGAGTCGTCGTCAAATATTTCTCGAGACAATGTCCTCAAGCTAGGAATATTCTATCAGCGCCAGTCACAAGCAATTGAACTGTGTTCTCCCCTCGGCTCCTGTATCGCCAATATGCCCACGAGGAGAACTCGCTCCAGGAAAGAGTAATGCCGGTCATAGAAGAGCAGTGCGCTCAACTCGGGAAGTCTACTTGCAGGCCCAGCAGCGTACAGCAGCCAGAGGAAAGTTTTGGAGATACCGAGTCGTTCCCCGTTTTCCGTTCTCTAAGATGCCTCCATTTCTCTCAGTTCTCAGCTTTACAGGAGCCGGTCGAGTGAAACCGGACATTCGGTGAACCTAAGGGACAACAGCCTGTTATCCACCGCCAACTGAATGATGGATGTTTAAAACCTGAAGCCATTACCATCCATGTTCGTATCGACCTGGAACTGGCATCGTGGGAGTAAATATCAATTTTCGAATCTCCGAAATTCGGGAATTATTTCCCGACTCGAAAATTGATTTCCAATTCGATAGGTGATTTTCCTGTCAGACATCGATCAGATGCACTCGTATGCTGATTCGTCTAAATTCGATATACTCGAATTTCTGACTAGGGAATAGGTTTTTGAGTCGGGGGATGATTTTCGAGACAGAAAGTAATTTTTGAGTCAGAGAATGATTGGCGAGTCGAGAATCAATTTTCGAATTTCCGAGATTCGAAAATCCATGTCTACAGGGCAGGAATCGACAGAGAGGCTTGAAAATATGACCAACTCGTTCTCCAATGACTCACGTTCGCATCGTCCTCGCACTCCTCGGAGTGGATCTGCGATCGGACACCGCTAACGGAATAAGTATTCGGCGCTTGTCAAGCATGCTACCTTTGATGGAAATATATCATCGTCATTCTCGGGCAAAGAGTGCTGACGGACAGGCCCCGTCAGTGACGATAAGTTCGCGGGTCCAAAGCGGACAAAACGTTTACCGATTGTGATGGCACTACCCGCTTTGCTCGGCCGACAATTTGCAACAACAACTCGTGAGTGGATTCATACAGGAGAGAAACCGCGCGCTTGGCTCACAAGGTCGGACAGATCAGCCAGGAAGCCAATCTAAATGATCACACACAGGGGAAGGATCGTGCATCCACGATCCCCGTAGGAGAGCTATAAATCCGCGCTTAGCAAACATTGACAGTCTCATATGTACCAACTCGAGGCCCTCCTCGTGTCCTGTGTACTGTCGGAAAGCTGTCGTCGAACGCACCCACTCACACTCATACGATATCGGCCAGGAACTGCACTGTTGCTATCAACGCCGTGAGAGCTTCACCTTTTCATCTGCACTGCCATGCATCGGGCGAAACCATGGGGGAAAGAAACCGAACTCTTGCTCCCGATGTCCCGCAAAGTTTTGCCACCTGGGAAACTCGTTGGTGTACATGCGCGCACCCTGTGGGATTATAACCCCTTCATGACGTTAACGTGCGGAGTCGCAGTCTCCGTACAGGAAGGTCTCTTGTGGAGCAAAACCTCGATTATACGGAATACTGAATGTCAAAAAACGGTCTCTAAAATCAAGGTCATCTGTCAGATCTCAGCTATTACTCCAATCACATACTTTCACCATCGACTATAGTTATACATGATGAATAGTTACAATTACTACTTACTTTAGTCACTGTTGCCGATAGTTACCGTGTCACCGATAGCTAGGTACGCGGGATAACGATCCAGATTCAATAATAGACAGATAATGAAAGACAAACATAGCTCGACTCAGCTTCTGACAGCCCTTTGACCACAGTACCTACCGCGTTATCAGACTGCACCTGTTCCGTTGTGGATGAAAAAGCAGCTACAACTTGTTTCGCGCTGAAATTCGGTCGAATGCTATCATTCGATAACAGATCGCAAGCACCAGTCATCAAAGCAATCAAAGCAAGTCATCAAAGAAATGATTCATCCCCCGAATTCTCGAATAATGGGCTACACTCTCGCGTATGGATCTCACTGTTGAGCAGCGCAATCGAGAATCCCAGGTTGACAAAAGAGAGCTCATGGAATCGCGAATGACAAATGGAGTGTTCAGGCAATCAGGGAATCGGTAGCTAGCTAATTTTCAGCTGACTATAGATGACCCTTTAAAACGGGCCTAGCATGACGAATTTCGGAGAATCAGACCGTTCTTGACCGAATCGGGCCCTTTGGAAGATGTGAGCGAACGAATCGCATCCTAAATCTGAGAATTCGTCCGTCTCTCTGTATTTGCCCTCCGTAGGGAAAAAGAGACAACTCGTTTCTCGCGGCCTCGGCTGAGTTCCGGAGTATCCGCCCATGGTTTCGAGAAAACCTAACCCTCCCGCCCCGGCGACGTGAGCAGAGTTTCGCAGAGAACCATCTCTCCTGAAATACGGTCTTTGCTGACATATAAGACGCAGCCCTCGATTCTCTCGTCGAGATCCGAAATTCCATTTTTACCAATGAAGCCGCTCCCGTGGGACGCATAACTAGCTGTGCATGGATGATGGGATGAGTGCGATTTTCGGCGATTTCGGAGTGCGAGTTTGTTCGAAAAGAAGAGCAGATTATCGGGAAACATCTTCCCTGGAAATCCGAGCTCCGCCGGGGCGCCAATTTCATACCCTGGGCGAAACCTTGGTTTCTCTGGTCGACAACTCGAATTCTGAACCTCTCTCGAACTGCTAACCGCCTCTCGACTGCGCCGTTGCCATGTCCCCCTGCGTTTTCAACAACTCTTAGTTTGTATGAGATGATATATGGTTCTCTCTCCACATACTTTTTTTTCTTTCATTCTCATTTTCGAACGATTCCTCGGATACGGAGGCTCTCGGGATGACGACGTACCTCGAAAAAATCGTTTCTCATACGCCGGCAACTACGGTGTAAGGAAACGTAATGCTGGAGGTGCGAACTGCCTGAACTTGCCACCTTGACGACGACGCGCATGCGGATGTTCAATTTCGCTTGAACCCATCCAATGTGATCAGCAGAATACCAGTCCTCATACAAGTCTCTTGGATCTTCTTGTCATTCACTCCGCAATTGGGAACCTTCCACGCCACCGCGCCTGTTCTCAATTGGTAGCACCGCAATGTCGTTGACCCGAAGGGGGCTTCCGTACAGCGTCATTCATGTTCGTAGTTTGAGGAGGTGGCGTTGCACTCGGGCATGGAAGTTGAACTCGCGCAACTCCCTTCCGGTATGCACATCCTTCTTGGCGCCGCAATGAAGTGGAAGGGTAGTTGCGAAACGTCTCCGGAGCCCATCACCGACGCCACAGTGAGTCCTTGGCTCCGAAACGGGAAACAATCGCTTGTTCGTGTCGTGCGATTGCCCTCCTAGCTTCAAAGTTCAGGAGACGAAAACTATGGTGACTGATGTTCCGAGTCAGAATGAAATCGGAGACTTCCCTGGGATGACATTCTTCTTTGTACGAAAAGAACCTGAAGCTGGATATGTGACATATTCTCCATGATTACGTCTTGGAGAACCAATCCACTTCGGGAGCACATGCTCTGAGGAACTTTCCGTCCACTGGATAGCGTCGTGGGAGCACCGATGAGCTCGCAGTTTCAGATATCCATCGCACTTGAATGTTCTCGAGGTCACTCTCCCACCGATCGAAGCTTCCGAACTCTAGGGATGTAGAAGAGGATTTGAAGAAAGCCTCGATCCATAACAATCCTCCAACAATTTCACAGGTGACGAGAAAAACCAGTCCTGACGTGGCGAGGACACTTCCGACGTTTCCAGCGCATCGTTATTGCTAGTAGAGCTGGTATCGTTATTCATGACTCGTTGAACGATCGACCAGAGTGAAGAGTCCCCCGGGGGGAGATATCCTAGAATTCTAGATCAAGCTACCCGCAGAGCTGACGTGACAAGACGGGTCTGCGAGCAAAGAGAGGGGATATTGTCGAGCTCCTGCGGCAATGATTCGTCACCCCTCTGGTCGGTTAAGTGAGGCTCGTCACTCGTCACCGGGCTGGTCGTCTGAAAAAGTTCGCTGATAATCACTGCCGACTATCACTCCTTCCGCAGGCTCGGAGCCGTCAGATTCCCGAATCCAAAAACTCGTTATGTGTCGGAGCCTGTGATTGGGACCCGGGACCTGAGAGTTACCGAGGAGCAAAGGCGGCCATGCCACTCTCGATGCCCCGGGCAGACCAGCCGAAATGAGCTCTTCCCTCCCTCCCAGCCCAACTTTTGAAAGCCCTAGAATAGACTCAGAGCCATTTCCGCCCAGAACTATTCCAATATATATTAATCTATTGCATGTATGTTACATAATAGAACTTCCGTTCACCCGAGGTCTTCGAGCCTCGGTCCTAATTCACATAATAGAGCGTGGTAGCGCGGGCAGCCTTGTCCTTGAAAACTCTCTTGAGGTACGAACAGAAACATTTCTCGAGCGTGTGAAAGTTTCTCACTGTGAGATGGTCCCAGAGCCTTCCCAGCCCGTAGCTGAATTTCGGCCCAGAATTATCCCATTTTGAAGATCCGTTGACTCGTTCAGGAATCTCATTCGAATAGTATCGACATCTCACTTTGGGAAAACTGGTCGCTTTCTCCCATTTCTCCCCTCCCGGTGCTTGGAAGGGCCTAGTCAGTTCCTTCATAGGAGTGAACTAACACCTTCCATGAATCAAGGGGCACTTCCGGATAGCCCCGATCGCGAAAAAAATCGGTCTCCCGTCTCTCCATTAATCTGGCGAGATACCGCCGAGGAGTCGAGAGAAAATTAAAAGCTGGGTGGGTCTTATTCCCGGGGCGATTTTTCCACATCGGAAAGCTCGAAACGAGACATACACTTCGCTTTTCTATTTGACCCGACCACTGCATGCTTATGGGAGCAAGGTGAGGATGAAGTTGTCATATATTTTATCATATGGCCGGGCATGCCCTGGCATCGCGAAGAACTGCTTCTCCTTGGAGATTCACAGGCGGCAAGAATGGATTCCTCATTCTCGGATGCCTGTACACCGTTCGAAGTCCAGTTCATGAAAAGAATTGTTCCTGGGAAATGAACAGGTCCGAATCAGCCATTTGACGTCTTTTTCCCAAAGTCATTCGCCCGTTTCATACCAGACACCGTGATCGACGAGACTCTGGTCGACAAATGGCACCAGGACGAAAGCTTGGCCCTGCAGTCCTTTGTCCCCGTCCAGTTCAGCGCACCGCGATTCAGGAACATGATGAGATATGCCTTTCACAAGTCGGGATGTTAGAATGTGGCACCCGGACCATGAATCTCTCCTCATACTTCATGTTTCGACGATAAATGTTTTCGGTGATGAGAGGCGGCGTGCATCAGGTTTGATCACTGCGCGGAGCATCCGCGCCACGGATTCTCGTCTGACCGCGCGTAGATAGCGAATAGTATTAAACAATAGTTCAATAAGAATCCGTGATACAGCAGGTGCCACCTTTTCCGACCCGTGATCTGAACCAAAAATCGTCAATCTGACCCATATTTGACGATACAGCCCCCGGACACGTGTGACCCTATCTTGGGATTATCGGTACGACGTGAGAACCTCGCCCACATACATATGCACTAGTTGAGTCGAATAAAACGGCAAAATGTGCGTCTCGCACTTTTCACTGCTCAAACTCCTTGGCAGAATTTCGCCGTATGAAATGGGGGCACCAATCATCACCGTTGTTTTTTTTTCGAAGGCATCCTCGAGTAGCAGGATCTTGAAGTGCCGCCTCCCCCCCCCCCACGATACATCGAATACAAATTTTCAACTGTGAGCTGATTGAAACTATTACATTGGACTCGTGACACCATCATCGAGCCATGGAACTAGGATTTAACAAAGCTGAGCCTCAGTTGAGCGTACCGATAGGCTAGGAGACTCTCGTTGCTCATGAATAGCGCTGGAAATCCCAGACTAGAATACATTCGTTTTCCCAGTCCCTCGCACGCTCCGCCGGCAAATGCTCTTTCATGGCATGGTGCAGCGAGGAAAGCACAGATCTGCGCCGTTGTGTTTGGAGCCCGCATTTGTCAAAGCCTGCTCTCGAGCTCTCGCCAGACTACGCGAGAATCCTCTCTCATAACGCGCGATGCGGCTGTTGTCTGAGCCGCATGTTCGAAGAACACTGGCTCCGCGACTCGTGCCGAACGAGAGCATTCCCGTTCCCATTGTTCTGACGGTGAGCCGAACATGAACGAGTCCAAGGATGAGAAACAGCGGCGGAGGAGATCCAGCCGTCTCCAGGAGATGTGGAGCTCACAACAGGAACATTTCATGTCAGCGGCGAGCTGCTCTTCTGCAGTTCCTACAATGTAGCGGTGTATCATATTCTTGGGGACAGCTGCCAGAAACACCTTGCTTCATGCGTTTATTGACGGAAAAGCACGACGAGCGAAGCTTCGGGAGTAAAGCGGAGTGAACTTTAGCCAGCGGTGACTGACATTTTTGGGCAGGAGTTCAGCAGCAACAGCTCCTAGGCCTCGTCGGGAGATGCCGCGATATCCCCCGGATATGTCCCGAAAGCACACCCGAGAGTTCAGAGAACGCTAGTGCTCGTTAGCCGCGAAACAACTCACGTGGAGGATCAGTGAGTATTCCATATTCTCGCGATGAAGTGTCCTCAAGGTGATCCGGAGACAAGGATGAAAGATACTGTTGAGGTGCGGTCCCATACCCAGGTAGAAAGGGTTTCAAAATGGCGCCGGAATCGGTGTTCCCATGGTGGAAATGGCGCAGTCATGGGCCGTTGTACGCCAGGAATTCACTTACATGAGTCCGCCCCGCACCCGCCGGGTCTGCGTGCGTGAAGTGACATGATGTACAGATACTTCCTGATTCCTTCGAATAGTTGTAGAAATTCCCGGTGCAGAACTTTCTCGAGCGAGCCTCATGGGAACGCTCTGCGAATAAGGTTTCTCGTTCCGGTGAGAACTAGTCGGCGATTCGTTGGCTCAGCCTCTGATACAAATGTTTGACGACATTGTGTTTCCGCGAGGATGAATGAGCCGGTTGGTCAGGCGCATCGTGCACTTTCAAACAATCGATTTGCGAGCACAACCCCACTGAAGAAGAAGATGGATACAAGTTGTTGCGATTGTGGGAACTGTGTATCGAAGGGAAGCGTCGCTTGCCGAAACAGGACCGAAAGTTCTCTACGCTCGCCGAATCTTCTATCCCGAATATGTTTGTGCTGAGACCGCAGACCCAGGACGTTCGTTTTCCTCTCCGCGACAGCGAAGCTCAACAGCATCCAAGGAATCCAGAGGTACTGCTGCGAGCGCTCGGATGAAATCATAACAATGGGACCCTGCTCCCACATCGCAACGACTGATTTCGCGATCCTCTCAGACCTGATGGAGCTCCTAGTGCGTTCGGCTTCGACCAGCAAACATTGATCGTGTTCCGAAACGTGCTGCACGAAAACACGTTTCGAAGCTTTTCGCTTTGCTGCACTCTGCTAGTACTTCGTAATGTATGTAACAAATTTTGAGGCCCCGATTCGTCCTTGAACTCCGTTCATGATGAACCCGACACGAATTTTCGAATCGGTCACTCTCCGTCAGGAGCCCTCATTCAGTTCCGGCAATGACTCGAGCAAATTCAGATTGAGTCCGAGACAGCAAACGTGCACCTCTCATAAGGTTCGGAAATTAGCATGGACAACCGTTTTCCTAGGCTGCCGAGAGACCAGTGGAATCAATCGAGCAGGAAAGTCGACGGCCCGTATGAGCTGCTCACGAACCGCTCCTCATTTCTCTCAGGTTATTCATTCTATTATTGGGATTGGATACGATCGGCGTGACAGCGGCTGTGCTATGGATTTCTACCGAGTGTCAAGCTCTTGAGACGTTGAATTAATATTTGACAGAATGGGAGCAAACTGATGACTGGGGAGAAATGAAATCTCGAGGCTGTCCGAATCACGGAGCTTAGCTCCCTGAACCAGTGGCGTACAGTGGAAGTAGCTATAATTTGCGTCGCACCCGCATGTTGAGGCATCTATTGAAGAATCGTGATAGGATCCCTCAAGAAAACGTAGATCTCTAATCCACTGGCACAGCAACGATGATCTCAGAGACGGAAGCAGCGACTTGGGGTCAGCGAAAAGTGGAAGCAGGGAGGACATCAAGGATTGCATTGACAGTTTGAGACTGGTTCCCAATGAAGAACGAGAGAGTCAGGACGTCGAGAAATCTGTAGTTCTAGATCATGAAATTGTGTCAGAGATATGGGGTGGGGATACGAGAAACTGAGTTGTCGGTTCTATGTCCATGAAATCAGCTGGTTCCGGACGTTATCGCTGTGAAGTTCTTTGCAAAATATCCCAGCCATGCCCAAGATTACTTCATTAATGGTTTGCAGTTATTTGCAGAGCCCAGTGACCACTTAGGTCTCGGGAAAACATCATTTCGAAATAGATGAGATATCTTGCAAAATGTCCATCAAACCTCCCAACTCGCAGTTCGTCGGCGCCGAGCGATGGGTGTTTTGAATGAATGCCTGGACAATGAGTTTTCGGAGGAGACGATTCACTCGAACCGGTCACGCACAATCCGTCAGGGCTCAGCGAAATCACCACATACATTTATTGAGCACGGATAGTTGGTGAAATGGCACCATCATTGACGTGCACCGCGAGGCTGCTCGCTGCTTGTTGGCGCTCGTCACCAGCGAGGTTTCCAGGCGACAAACGACGTAAAATATAGCTCAGTTAGCGTGCTCGGGAGGACGCCTTTCATGCCCGGTCCCATGAATTCCCGTCTCTCCGAATCAGTGTTTGTCATATTCTCACTGTACATCCCATACTTGGAAGACCTCATCAACGAGATGGCTGGCCTCTTCGAGGACTGTAGAAAAGAAGCTCTGAAGATTCAATATATTGTGCCGAGATTTATCGGGGATAGCGAATCCGGTGATCTCAAATATGTGACGGAATTCTGTCAGAACGACCTGGGTTGTAGCTTGAGTACCATTGAGGGCGGATACGAACGTTGGAAACTGAAGTGGACGAAGATCCCGAAGGAAGGACGACCGCGAAGCGCAGCGGAGACGATGAACCGCAGCTCTGAGGAGGACTCTCCCAAAATCTCTACCCTGCTCCTTTTCGCAACACAGTCGGTGACAACTTCGAACCTGCCCTGAACGTGAGATCGCTGATGGAACAACGAAGTTTCTGCTCGAACAGTGGGGAGCTATTGATCTTGCGCACGTTTAATATCGCACTCTCTGCTCACATCAGAATGGTGCGCCCGAAAGCCAACAAGCAGTGCGCAGGCAAAACAGGGAGCCGAAACTTTTTCCAGACCACGGAAGACAACCAAATCCCGAATATGAGCCGGGCCAATGGATATCGATATCCACCGAAAGCGGATTTGCCTGAAATGGATCCATTGACGGGGCGACTCTCTGGGAGGCTCACTCGGGCGAATTCGATGACAGAGAAGGCGATCCCGTTATGCTGAGTCAGGTGGACGTACTCTGGCCTCGACTCATGCAACGCCCTCCAACACAGAGAATCTGAACGTTCAGAAAACTGAAGTTCGTCTGGGAGCTCGAGGGGCACCGAGGGATCCGAAAGAAATCTCAACGAATTACTCCTGATATAGCCCCCTCGAGAGCCCGAGGAAGATCTTTGCTCGTTCAATGCACCGCCCTCTCATTCCACAAACGAATCGAACGACAACGATAACAGTGAAATCGACCGATTCGCGACTCACCTCACCAAGGACAATCCCACAAATACTCAACGCGTTTAGGCAGAGCGACCGGTAGTAGTATGTGATACTACTAACCCAGAGTTTCTCCAGAATGCATTCAGCATAGAACACATCGAAGCCGTCAGACAAGTCGAGGTAGAGTTGAAAACGAAACTCGGAGAAGTTGAGCCGGAGTTCCCAACCACACCAGCAATGTACTTTGATTGATGGAAGAAAGGGAACCGTAAAAGGCGGCACGTAATCTCTAGATTCAGTCGGATCCCACCATCGTCTCTGCTCATCCGAAACGTTCCACGAACCAACATCCTCATGCTGGTTCGACCGATGCGGAGAGCACTGTGACCTATACCACGCAAGGAAATGTGTTTACACCCCAACCCTCGGCAGCCTAGCCATTGATAGATGTCATCCTCCGGCTCTGTCTCCGCGATTCGACCGATCTTTCCACCGGTTTTCACTCAGACCGTTTGGATGGCGATCGGTGAACCCGATTCTCCTGGAGCCTGTTCCGAAGATCGAACGTTCCATTCGGATGTGACTGCATTGGTCTCGATTGGATAATTTCTCGTGGAAGAATAAATATTTCCTCTGGCCATCATATGCGGATGTCCCGCACAGTAATATTTTGTCAACACGCTCATCCCTAACTTGGCTCTGAAACGTTCCAGGCCACGGCTGCCTGCAGCGAGTGAGACTAATCAACAAACTGCTCTGCCTCTGTTCGACAGAGTGTTCGGTGCACACCGGAGTTCTCTGCATCACCCACAGCGGGTTCATCGCTCGAATCGGATCGCTTCTGTTCGACTCGACTCCCCGGGCCCTTCGCGGACTCGTCGTCTCGGAACAGTCTCATCTTCCGACAGATGTGCCATCCACGCGAAATTCTGGATCGTGAGGTGGCAGATTCTCTTTGTTAGCCTTGTTTCTGGCATTGAACACATCGAGCCCCGAGTGGAATGTTCGTTTTCCACTCGAATACCTTGGCAGATTCTCTTCCCGCAGATGCCCTCGAGCCATCACTCAGCATTCCGGCGATTCGGTTCCCGACAGATGGGAACTAGCTGCGAGCGATCAACCCGCCGCAGTTCGCTGAACAGTAAGCAGAGACCAAGCGGCGTAACGCTCCAAAAACTCGGAACGTTTCGTCGGCAGAGAGGACGTGTCCTCTGGGGTGGGCGACGTCGACAATGGTAGCTACAGCTATCAGTTGTTCAGTCTGGAAAGTTAAAGGAACCCAGGCGCCATCTTCCGAGAAGGCGTTCATTCGCTGCCCAGTCAGTTCCGAATTCCTAACGCTGTTCCTTTGCCAGAATATGCATAGAACGGAAATTCGCCGCGGGTGACCGAATCATCTAAAAATGCCAAAACCGACGCCCCCCCCTCCCGGAGTCACGATTATGAAGAACGAGTTAGTTTTCGGCCGACTACGCTCGCTGGCCCATCCCTCGCTCCGGAAGTCTACTGCTGACATGGCCTATGTGCTTCCTCGTGAGCCGCCCTACGATAAACGGAGTCCTGGACAGAAGTTGGATCCTCGAGAAACTCGCCGTTCCCTGCTCTTGTCGGCTCTTGCGAATGTCTGATTACACAGTTCGTGCCCTCACTGCCGAACTCGACCCTAATCTGCGAACTGTCAGATGTCGCACGATTTAGCCCAATGAAACGAAACTCGCGACAAGTCTTGGGGCAGGGGAACACAAGCGTCGGGGATCGCTGCCCAAGACGGAATTTTCCGGACCGTTCGAGGGAGTTTTGGGAAGAATCAGAGGGAGACTCAAGAGGAATGCAATCTCGAGTTCTCGAACGTGCGAAATCCATTCATTGAATGCTCCACATCTTCAGTGAGCTCTTCGGGATCAGATCGGGCAAATACGCAACAAGTTAACCGAGTCTGTCGGGTCAAGAAAGCCTAGACCTGCAGCGTACCGACCTTCGACGATTCCCGGGCCGGACCTTTCAACGCCTCGCACCTGGGCGAAAACGGAGACAGCCCGTCAGATCAATCGCGAGGAAAATACGTGAGTAACGTGTTTCCTCCAGTCCAGAACTCTGATAGCTCTATTCCGATTCAGATAATTATATTCCAGCGCCCTCAATAAGCAATGTTGCATCCCTGCGGGGTTATTATATTAGTGGTTGAATGTCTGTCTAACTCGGTGGAATTCCGGCTATGGAGCCCGAAGAGCTCAGCCTGATATTCGTCCTTTTGAATGTTCCCAGCTCCCCGGAGCGACTAGATCAACTCTTCGATCCAGTCGCGTTTTTGAAACACCACCAGCGAGGTCATGGAGAACTCCAACTGAAATTTTCCACCGTCCAGTGAAGAGGTATGGAGGCTTCCGCAATAAGTCATTTGATATTGCGTTCGGGAGGCGGATCGCCCTACCGCCGCCCCCCCCTCACGGTACGCTACTCTGCTGAATTGAGCCACGGAGCAGACTAGACTCAAAGCAACATTCTTTATTCTTTCCGCAGATCTCCGACGTCTTGAGCGTCGAGAGCCAGGGTATCACTCCCGAGTTCGACCCGCTCCTTGAGCGGATTCCGTTCCGTTTCCCGAAAGTGGAATCCTAGAGATGTGAGCGTTTTGGACAAATGTTCGTTGTCTGGGAGATCAGATGCTTGCGAAGGATAAATGGACACTTCCCGGGATGGGCTTCTCCCTCGGTGTTTCGGAGCCGTGTATCTGCATCAGTTCTCGGGAAAAACGGTCCATTAGTGACAGAAAATGCAAGCGGGCCGATATCGCTCCATTCGACGCAGTGGTACCGGCCAGTTTCCGACTCAAGGGATGGGAAGTACTTCCCATGTTTTTAGTTGAAACTTCGACGGTTGGTGCTGTGAAAGTCTTGCACAGCGAACGAACCGTAACCTCTTCGAATGTGAGTGAGTGCTTACAAGAGGCTTGCATGGACATTCAAGTGGAAAGAACGTGGATCGGTAAGCCAGAACGCAAACCCCTGATAAATTTCGGCTTCGGAGCGCCTCCTTGAGGTCGAAGTGACTCATAAATAGCCTGATCAATTCATGTTGCGGCTGTTCTCCTGCGCCTCTTCTACAACCGTTTCACGGATCAGACACTTGTGGGGACTCTAGATCCATCTGGATTTCTGTGCACACATTGTCCAACGACTCTTGTGTGAGGTGGGTCTTCACAGGCCATGGCTGGTCTAGGGAGCCGTGGATCCTTCGGGCTAACCTCAAGGAAAGACTCGAGTTTCCTCGATAGCGTGGAGACTGTGGGAGTGGAGGAAAAGAAATATCGTGGTCGATGGGAAGCCATTTCAAGCCCTTCTCCAACGATGGCAAATGTTGTGTCATGAGAGCGGTCAACAAACCCTCCCAAGTACACAACTCCCACGGTCAAGTTCAGAACGACGCTCTATTCTGTGGCAAGATGCCTTTCAACTTCCGGGATGGGTCTCCTACATCGTATCAATGGTATCGCCGATTCTATTATAGAAACATCCTAGAAATCGTGATGCTGCCGTACATGCCTGGATTAGACTTTTGATTTCTACAATGACTCGAAACACTCCGTGCTCATTGTGAAAGAATACCTCGAAGAGGAAGGTGTCAAAGAACTGCAATGCCAAAACAAGTGATACAATTCCCACCCAAGCGAGAACGTTCGGATCGACGTCAAGGATGACCCACACGGCCGAGAGCATCAGAAACTCCAGGACCTTGACGTCGCCGTGAGAACCATTCGGACTTCGTTGCCTGCGCAGTTCCTCCATTCTCGAGTAGAATCAATGCCGCGGCGGCGTTCAGCCGTAGCCTGACGTACAAACACATACATGGTTCCCAATCAATTTTCGCATTGCTTCTTCGCAATTTTCCATAGATTTTCCCCATGGGAAGTCATGGAACATGATCGTCAAGAAGAGTCCGGATGCCTCACCGTGGACCTCGAGTGCTAGTCTCCCGAAATAGCATTCTCTCTTCTCCAAACCTTATTCTCTTTTGCGTGGAGAACATGGAGAACCCACACGCGCCGATAGTTGATTCGTCTACTCATGCAGGCCGGGAAAACGCTTCGCGGCGGCGACCCAGAAGTCTACCGCTCGACACCGGAAGCCTGAAACCTCTCGAAGAATTCCGTCGCAGATCAGTAGGAGCGTGTTGCGACACCCTCGCACTCCTATATTGTCAGCTTATGTGAGAACGCTGCAGGGCTCTCCGCCAATCAGCCAGTAGGGAGCCCTTACGCCCGTCGCGGCCGCGCGGCGAGCTCGCGCGGACGTTTGAGGTCATCAACGCTGCCGGAAACTCCTCTGCAGTCACGTTCTGCCACCGTGAAGCTTCCTGTACGTTTGCCCCATCGGAAGCTGGGGCGTGAATCTCGCCTGAATTTGAAACAGCCGAGTCACCGGATTACGAGGGAAGTCGCAGGAATCGCGATTGCTCCGTTGGAGGAGGACATTGAGAGGACCTTTGAAGCACGGAACAAACTTTCCAATATCGAGTTAACAAGTCATTCTCAACCAAACCCTTGCGCCCTTGCAACCAACCAACATGGAACCCCGTTCTCCACCGGGAAGAAGTGCGTTATCCCAATCTGTCTTGGATCGAACGGAGTTAACCCATGTCAGAATATTGCGCAGTCCAACTCACTGGGTGGACGTGGGGAGCCAGGTTTCTCCCTCGCTTTCGATCGATCCCCGTACTTACGGATACGAAATCATGATTCCCAAGGAAACCACGACAGATTTGCTCCTGTTCTCTCAGCTGGAACTCCGGAGGACACCCCGTTTTGACGATGGGTGAGGAGCTTTCGGGGATAACGAAACCAATTTCCAGTCAGGCTGCATCAATGAAGAGCTCTTGAACCTCGGAGCAGCGCTCTCGAGGCGAGTGTCACTCTCGACCTCCCTCCTGAGAGCCGCCACTGCAAGCGTGACAAAGAAGCAAAGGAACACAAAGCTCGGCATCAAACACTTTATTTCCTCCCTGCTGCCCCCGAAATCGACTATGCAAGAACTCGTTATTCCACCGTGAATGTCATCAATAGGAGCATAACAGTTCAAAATTGAGAGAGATCCTCAGATGAGTGGAAATCCTCAGAACGACGATATATTCGATTGTTCCAAGGATTGCTTGAGGGACGACGTTTCCTTTTCTTGTTCTGATATCACAGATGCGCTCATTCGCACTCTTCAATTACAATGTAACACGGGTCTCATGGATGAACGCGATACTGATTGTTCGACTTGATGAGAAAACAGACCTCGACGCATTCCGCGCCATCGTCCGGCACCTGAGCGAGCCAGCGCATCGAAATTATGACCGATCCCCTATTATGGGGATTCTACGAGGCATATCCTCTATTCGCCTGCTGTGGCGATTTTTTGTTCGTTGGCGATATTGGGAGCTGTTCTTGATAATCACCGGCGCCTAGAGCTCTATGAAACTGCATCTTTCTGCATATCCCTCGATATTGGCACCGATTCTGCATACTCCGTTGCATGCTCGGCATGTCTTCTCGCATATGTTCATTGAGTACGAATCCGGGCCTCGATAATCACCAACGCATAAAGGAACATCTGCAATAGGGCTCCCGAAGTATGGCATACTGTTTCTATGAGACGCAATCAATGGCTGGATCGGTGCAACCGGTTCCTATGTAGATCACGATGAAGAAGAATTACCGTTATGAAAGTGATCGCCGCCAAGAGACTCGTGCAGAAGTCGTAGTTCCCGTAATGAATCAAGAATCCACCTCCAGCTGAGCCCAAGAGGCATCTACAAATACAATTGAACTTGTTCCAAACTCGCAAGGTCTCTCACCAGTCCACTCATTTGCGCAAGCGGCGTTTGAAGAGCGGCAAGTACCATACCCTAAAAAATAAGATCCTTGCAGGCAGCCGCTCAGCAACGAATAGCTGGTGAAATCTTCAGGAAAGCCCAACGCTCCCCTGGAAACACAACGAGAACAAGACCTGAATTCAACCCTCTGTACGGGCCATCGTTCATCGTGAACGCGCCATTGACGAGTCAGATCCTAGAGTTTGCGAGAACTCCAGGAGACAGGAGTCTACTCTTGAACGCCGAGTCCGTGTTCGCTTGTGTCATCTCCTCCAGCGAATCTGACTCCAGCGTCGCACGAACCTTAGACCGGATAAATCGAGAAATTACTCACGTCATGTGCTCGTAGGAATTATTACAGCTGACCACGTAGAAAACTCCAGCACCGAATCCTATCACGACTTGAGCCGCTATCACAGAGCCAAGAGTTCTGTAACAAAAAATCGGCGATCCAATTTTATCAGACAAGCGTCGGTGGCCAGACGGTGTCCCCGTGTTTTCGACTCCGGAAGTGGAATTCAGAGCTCACTGAAAGGCCTCAACCCTGCTGGCAGAATATCATTCGCTGAATCACGAATATTCCCGCTCCTCCAGACTCATCAAACCTCTGTCGATGCTTTCGCTGAGCATGATGGGAAATAACGACAGGAAGGCCTACAGTAATCCTCCGAGTCTGCGCAAACGACACTGATATCTACCACACCTAGCTTGGGCGATTTCTGGATTTGCGTCGGAAGGAAGCATCGCCCCAACTCTGAGAGTCAAACCCTAGATTGCTGATCCAGAGCCTCGAGAACACCAGGAAACGACTTCGGAAATCAATTTCCGTATCCTAGGTCACTGGACCCAGATGTGAGGGTTTCGTTCACAACCATTCCACAAGAGTCGCTCAAGCGAATGCATAACCGGGTTCGTGGTGGGGAATAGGGTTCGGAGCCTCCTACGGGTGCGGGAAGTCGGTCAACACATCGAGAAGAGACATCGATAGATTGTGCAACCGGTGGACTCCCGTCGGCAGGCTCCGAACACTTCAGGCAATCCCCAGCTGGACCAGCTCAAACTGATTGCAGCGATAAGACCTCTTTCATAAGTGCCTCAAAGTTTCTTGATCCGCGAAGATACGCTGACCAAGTGGAGCCTCTATCCAGCTCGCAACGTGACGAGAGAAAAGGTGTCATCTGCACTCAGATGGTAACTGGGACGGTATTTCTCTGAACTTCGAAAAAGTCTTCCAGATTAGCCGTCTGACCGCACGAAGGGCGGTCCCAGCTCCTTGCAGTATTTTGGCGCCAGGGAGACGAATTATGATTCACTAGATCGCCAACATTCTAGAAGCTTACACTTTCCGTACGAGTTGATTTGGTGACATCATTAACCACCCGACTCCGATGAGGATCCCTCCAAAAACAGACCAGGTGCGCGGATCGACCTAGAGGAGCAAAATCTTTGAGATCGACTTCCACATTGATGTCCGATGCAGTTGAATCCTTTTCTGATCCCGGTTTTTTGGACAAGAGCGTAGTGGCGTACCCAGGGGGGGGGGCAAGGAGGATGTTATCGGAGTTCAGGTTTCCGACTAAATGCTATATTCTCGGCAAACTCGGTCTCATCCCCAGGAAAACCCGCGTCCGCCTCTGTCTGAATATGTCATGTGTTTCCTGAATGATTCCAATCCGTTCCTTCGAACTGAGAGGGATCTTCTAGGTTTTCAACAGGAAACACGAACGAATGAGCCCGGCGTAGCGAAAAACTCCAACTCGCTCTACTATCACTCCGCCCAAGAATTCGTTGGCGCAAAACCTCAGAGACTTAATGAAGTCCAATACTTCGCTCTGTGTCGACTGCTAGCATGCAGAACTCGTCCGCTGTGAAACACTCACGAATGTTTTTGATATTTTCCGCGCGAGGAGGGATGAAATTGAATACATCGACGCTGATGCAAGGAAGATGAGGCCTTTTTGAAATGGGTCGAGGTCGTGATCCGAGAGCTTCGCCGCCAGTGTCGAGTCATTGAAAGCTATAGACACGAACGCCAAGAACAGTACCAGCAGATCGAGGACTATCTCGATACACAGCATTCGATGAAAGCCCTTGTTGCTTCCGAAACAATTGCCTGCGTGAGACAGTACAGCTCATCATGGCCAGTGTTGCCAGATGCATCGACTCGTCATTGTCTAACCGAGGAAAAGGAAACACGAGGCTCGCTCCCATGAGAGTTCGTGGATGAGTTCGTAACAGGCTACGACAGCTTGTCCGCCTATGAGAAGCTGAGACGGCCGCATCGTCTCTCGTGGCCAGCAGTTGGAGCTCGATTCACTCACCCCGACTGTTCCCTCCTCCTGTTGAGATGTTCTTCGAGTGAGGTGGAAGCACCCTAAATAGACATAGGGTGAAAGTGATTATCAGGACACAGAAGGCCGTATAAGGAGCGCGGAATCCCCACACCTGCGAAATTGAGATCGATATTGTAGCGCACGTGATATCCATTGCAGACGAACGAACTCATATTTTACACTACCCGAGAAATTGTGACTTTCATGAACTATTGATTTTGAGTTCGACGGCTGTGAGCGCGATTGCAGAATGCTTGAGGTCGCTCCGATCCACCGAAGCTTTGTATTGGTGCTGAGGATCAGAATCAATGTTTTCCTCGGTGTGCATCCGGTGTTGGAGAATCGGGCGCCGGATAGTTCATCACAGTGCTCCGAAAGATGCGGAATAATTCTCATTCAATCATACGATGCGATCGAGAGCTCCGAAATGCCCAACAAAGACTTTGCCCATGAACCATAACAACGGCCGAACGAGACTGCAATCGACCGGAAAACGACATCTCCTAATGATGGCGCAGAAATTTGCCCTTGAGCCAGGGGCAGGTATTCGAATGACGGGGATTCCGCGACCCATCCGGCCCTCTTCTCCTTTCTTGCGAGTTAGACGCAGCGATACAAAATTCAACGAGATGACTCCACGCTTCGCACATCAATAGGCGCCCTCACTTTCTGCTCATGAAGAAGAAGCTTTCGACTCTCCGGCGCAGTTATGAGCTAGAACATCTCAAATGCTTTAGTTCTATGTCACTGCATGTCTGACGCCCGGGAAGGCGAAAAGGTCTGTTCGGTCATTTGGTGCGGCGATCCGCAGAATGGAAGCTGGAAAGTCACAGATTCCGAATGCTTCAGTCATAGGGTTTCGTGATAATTCGAAGAGTCTAGAGTGGGCCGCGTGGAAAGTAGTCTGCTCTGGTGGTTCGTCTCACAGATTCATCGCATCGATTCTTATGAATATGAATCTCACCACTCGGGAATGACAGACGTTGTCACGTCTCATCATCACCATTGTTCTTGACTTCCACGGAGCACCCTTGTAATCAGGTACTCGAGGTAAGCCCCTCAATTCTTACAGCTCTTGACTTTTCGAACTATCGGCATCTCTTAATGAAGAAACACTCCGCCAGCACAAGAGGAAATCAGGCGACTCCGATCCCAACTTTGGGTTCAGCGCTTCACGAGCCTCTGTTATTTCGCGGGAACGCGTAGCGACGATCAATAAAAGGTGTTTACGAACCTGGTAGAGAGCTCCTCCTACGGCGGGACCAACCATGACTCCGAGCCCAGCAAACGTTTCGAGCACAGGCTGGGGAAAGGAACACTCAACATTAACCTTGATGAGGAAGTCCCTCGACGAGACACTGCATTGGTCGAAGCTGTATAAACTGCGGACCAACTCACCAAGAAGGTGTCCATTTTGTCTCCGAAATTCTCGGATGCCACTGCATTGTAGGCCACACTTGACGCAGTCACTCCAATGGCTTGCAAGGTACGGAACGTAACACTTGCTCCGAAGAACTCGTTCGAATTCGTCAGGAGGTCTGCGAAGCTGCCCAGAAGGATTGAATCGGTTCGACAGTATGGGGCTCATCTGGTTCCACTGACCGGCCCCTGGATTCAAGTTCCATTGAATGTCATGAAACGCAGATGGCCGTGTATCCTGCTGTCGGAAGGTCCATAGCCCCCGAACGGCGCGCTTCGGACGCAGAGAAAAATTTTCCAGGGTGGTTAACGTGAATCGGAACTTTCTCACCCACCCCCCTTTCGTTCATTACTCGGAACATCAGTCTCGATTCTTCGAAAATCTCACGGATGAGACACATTCAGGTGTGTCTCCTATTAGACGGTAAGATTCAAGGCCCGGTCCTCCACGGCGAGGACGAGGAGAATAATCAATCAAACACTTCGTTTCGATGTGCCCGATCAGGGCATATTCATGTCCGACCACCGAGCAACTAGAGCCGATTTCGCTCGGAGGTTCCTGTGTTGGAATCCGATGCACGTTCCAGTCCAGGACGACAACGCTACTCCGCGAGCAGGAGGGAACACTGAGCAAAACATGAGGAAGCGGGAGGAACGAAATCGAATAAATGCGCATGCAGTGGAGTATAGCCATACGAGGAGTTCAGCGAGAGATATCAGGACTGGACCTCGACTGGATAGTATTTCCGTTATAACGAAAAATTAATTTCCGATATAACGGAAGATCGATTCGGGAAAATACATGGAAGACTTCCTATCTCTCCAGACTTTGCAGTACTTGTCAAGAGCCAGCCCCAGGAGTACCAGGAGACAAGAGACCACGGTGATCTCACGCGGCTCTACTGTGTGCGTGAACTCCGATCTCTCTGATGCTGTCGTTCAAATATTTCCTCGAAGGAGCCGGTGGATATCTGGGGGATTTCTGTCACAAATCATGTATTTCCATGAAACTTCGGGAGTGCGAACCGAGTCTCGAGTTGAGCTTACAGATTAAGCTACACCCACCGGCGACCTCTCCTTCGGGAAAATATTCGGATGACTTGCTATTTGATGAGGCCCTGCGGTACGCACTCATGATCATGATCGTATTTGTGCTGCATTTGCTGATGCTATGGGACCAGAACTCTAGAACCCCACGATAACCTCCCGATCGAAAACGGGAAAGTGGAATTTGCAGGAGCACGAAAATGAGAAGAGGCAGTCTATAGAGGAACATATATGTATGTCGATATCACAGAGATGCTTGAATAAACATATTCATGTAAGTTTCAATCGGACTCACCTCATATTGTCGAAGGGAGTGAACGGATCACGAATCGTCCACCATGAAAATATCGAGCGAATCATCTTTGTCGGAGCGTCTTGCGCGAGGCGTCGTAATGATTCGGGCAATAGTGAAACTTGTAGCCTCTAAGGGATTGGGCGAATCGGCTCGCGTCTTGCTTGAAGCGTCCAAGGGGTTCGGGCTCGTATCGGCAGAGAGGTCAAGCGAAGCGTCTCGCTCGGAGCGTAAAAAGAATCACACGAAGCTTTTTGTTGGGAATTCCCGAGCATTCCCTGTTTTCGGGCGACCAGGAACGGATATTCGCTTTCCGGATCCGAACACCCTACAGCCGCGCGAGATGACCATGGTTTCTTGTCTCTTGGTACTTCTGGTACTAGCTCTCGAGAAGTACTGCAGAGTCTGGACAAATAGCAAGTCTTCCATTCATTTCCCCAAATTGATCTTCTGCCATAACGGAAACTTAGTTCCCGTTGTAACGGGAATACTATTTTCCGTTATGCGTTATAACGGAAAACAGGTCTAATCTCGACCCGCACGAGCCTAGATAGCGCGACAGCAAGGTGGATTCTCCTGTACCTAGTTTCGGATACCCGCGAGACCCAAGGATTGTACACGTTCAGTCGTACAGTGCACGAACGAGGGTCGAGACCGGATTGAAATTCAACTCATTAACAACTCGACACATCGATATCAACGACCTGTCGCATGGGAGAGAGCCGCTGACGGTGGCGGCGAGCGGCAGAGCGAGTGATGTGTAACATACGACCGTGGCGCGAAGCACAGCCCTGGACTCTGGATGCGTTCAGTTCCGTTGCGGCTAGTTTCCGGCACAGCACGCAAGCTCTCGCCGGTAGAACGTGAGCCTACGTTAAGGCGGGTTTTGTTCGAGTCGTTATCCAGCATCCGATCATCTTTCATCGAGTAATGAGCAAGAGAAGGAAGGCCAAAAAAATTCGCGACTCACGTTGACCACCCTGTGTGCCCGTGAAACAGAGTCCTCAACCCCAACAGGCTACCAACATGGTGTTGCCGGACAGGATATGAACATTTGCTATCTTAGGCGGTCGTCATCTGCCAAGGTTGTCCGAAGGCATACAACAAGGTTAACAGGAAGAAACTATGTGAGATCCTGAGCGAATGCATGGAAACCCAAGAGCCACTGAAGTTGCTCAACAGCAACAGCCTGGCTGTTCTGGGGACAGGCGAGGAGGAGTCAAGGGAATCGAGACTTGGCTTGGGATCACGTAAAGGTTGTTCCCCGTTCATACTGAATTTATCATAGCTAGAGAAGAAGCTCCTGGAATCAGGCAAGGGCATCAAGATAAGGACCTCCGGGGATATCTTTGAGATAAATGTGGAAGGAATGAGAGTGATTTCGGAGCTCCTCGATCCGTTTGTGTGGAACAAATGCTGTGAATCATCGCAGATATGGGCCACAAGTCGAAGCTGCCGTAAAACTGCCAGGATGTATCCAATTGAGGGAAATCGTGGAGCCAACCGAACGGAATCTTCAAAGGAGGGGCAGAGCGAGGAATGCATCCAGCGCGCACTCTCGATCGAAGGAACTAACCAACTGAATTAGCTGCCCCTACGAGAAGGCTCCTCCTTTCGACATGGATGAAATTATTGCCGAGAAGTAGCTAATTATCAGCGATCAATTAAGATCCGTTGTTCGATTAGCTTATCATCCGACGATTCCGAGGTACAATAAAATTATTCATTACTCTCACACCTGAATGGAAAGAATGAGACAAATATGAGTTCTGGAGTTCATGGTCAGGGCGCTAGGAATAAACACCCTATCTTATTCTCCCGGTTTTTCGATCACGCATGGGTATCGGACAGATCCGTGGTCTCAAACTCCCCACACTCAACGACTGCGTGACCGTCGGCCGTCGACCCCGGAATCACCCCCATGACCTCCAGAAGAATGGTCAGATCGACCCCGGAATCACCTGCCCCGAAAATGATTGCCAGATCGACCTCGGAATCGCCTCCATGGACCCCGAACAGTGGAGTCAGATCGGCCCCGGCATTGCCTCGGCCGCCGAACTCTGGGGGTCGATATCGACCAGTTTGAGAATCCACCCGATATTGTCGCAACCAGCAGGGACATGATATCTAATCTTTCAAAACCCGTCCGAGCCCCCTGGACATTTTTCTTAGATATCAGAGTGCGTTTGAACCAGTTTGTCGAACGCCACCTTTGCGGAGGATTTCGAATGAATCGGAGAGTTTCCGGCGAAAAAAAAAAGTCCCCAGCCCATCACACTCCGGGAGGCTCTAGATAGGAGGGAAGGCGGGAAATTCCAAAATCGGACATGAACTAGCTATCTCCGATGAGGAACTGTTGATTCGCAACGAAGGATGATTCGATTTGGCTCAGCCGATCATACCGATTGGAGCTGACATTTCATCTGATGCGAATGAAATATTGGAAACGTATCTGATACTATCCAGATTGAAAGGTGAACCACGCTGCAGCGGAGGATTCTTGTGCAAGAACATATGCGGTAGGAGCGCATTAGTGAACTGGGCATGAGACTTCAGTGGGGTAAGATCACTTGGTTATTGCTTGTAGTGAGTGAACTCACGCAGAGCGAATGCGGCCCACCAATCGCGTGGAGCACATGATGGGCCGGTGGAATTTTCCGCAGTCTGTGGCAATATTTGTGAAGGTCCCCCAAGTTCGAGAGTCAAAATCGACAGTAATGAATCCCGGGAGAAGCTTCTGCAATTTAGGATCGAACAATGCGAGGAATAGCAACGTGTGTATATTCGATGGGCTCACACAAAGCCGTGAGGACTTTCACCTCATGAGGGGAGAGAAAAGAATGACTGTCACGCGGTGGCTCTCCCGAGGTGAAGTACAAATAGTGTACAGAGAGATCTGGACGGAAGAGAGAGGTTTGGCTGCTCGGACCAAAGCGTCTACACAGCAATAAATTTCTGGCAACCGCTCTTCGTACTCAACCCTCTGGTATCGTCTTCTCCAAGAATCAGACGTGAATCTGCGTTCTGAATATTCAGCCCTACCCAGGGATTCTGAATCTGTGCCAGAAGAGAATATCCAGTGTTGAGTGACACAGCTTCGCGGATACTGATCAAATCCTGATACGTTTTCCTCCATCGTTTTTGAGCCATTAAAATGTTAATCAGGGCTTTTCCAGCGCCTGCTTCATATGATCTGCATTTTGGTGGTCCGCGGTATTATACACGGCCATCAGGTTGTCCGTCGGCCTGGAAAGACTGCAAATCCTGACAGCACGGGCACTGTTCGCGATATTCAAATGAACGCCACCGTCGTCCCGTGCTCGGAAAACCCCAGCAATGCTAAATCACTTGCAATGTTGTGTCAGAATATTACTGCCCCATGAAAATATGTGAGTGTCGAAATCTACCAGCAATGTATGTAAGAGCAACCAATTCATAGCGTGCTAGTAGACTCGGATCAGAAAAGTAGTCTCGACCGGCTGAACCCTTCAAGTGTGATGCGCAACCGACCCAGTCGCTGTTCGCAAAGCTTCTTACCTGAATGCCAACATGAAAATAGCCTCGATGATCAATCCACCGATCAGCACCCTTCTGGGGGAGATGCCATCATTGATCTAGAGTGAGAACAAGGGGATGTATTATTCTGCTGTTCCATGAAATCGTTGTCTGCGCTCTGCAATTGGACCCCGACTCCGAAGGTCCTGTTCAAGGTCTGCAAGTGCTGGGATCCCAACAAGAATCCAGCGTACGTACGGAGATTCGGGGATCTCAGACGCGAAGTTTCGAGACTGGAGGGCATCGACAATTTGAGCTCTGGCCTACGCCACAGCGATCCCGTTCAGAGGTGAATCGAGGACAACCGAGGGCGGGATGGGTCCTGAATAGACCTGCATTCCCGGTTAACGGAAAACGTGGATTTATAGTTTTGAAGCGAATGAGGTGGGACTACCATGTTCCATGAGTGAGAATGTTTACCGCTGCGAGCTCTGGAAAATTGCCTGTTGTTCTCACTCCTTTCCTCTCTCACCGTTTCTTTCGTCTAGATCAGTGATTCTCAAACTCCACTGACCCATCGACCCCCTGGGCGACTTCGTTGAAGTTTATGGACTGCCGTCCCCCAGGGGGTCGACCGTCGACCCTTGATCCACCTACAAACACGCCAACAAGTATGCTCAAATCCACCCCGGCATCACCTCTGTAAACCGGAGATCGGCCATCGACCCCCAGGGGTCAATATCGACCACTTTGAGAACCACTGGTCTAGATGGTTCTAGATAGGAGAAAACCATCAATATCATTTTCACCCAGGTCGGTGTGATGATCAATCTCACCAAGGACACTCTACCCTTTTTTTGATTTTCGTCTCTCCCGAAACCAGCTGATACGAATTTTATCTCTGAAGCATCCTTGGTATCGAACTATTCCTAAAACCACGTTGAAACGGGCTGATTTTGAGAGTTCCGATCCAATCCCCCCTACACGAAGCGTTGACGCGGTTCAAGAGCGCGTTCAGGAAGCTCGGAAAACAACTTTCCACGATGCTTGCTTGCCAGGTTGTCCATAGCCCGGTAAACTCGAACCCCGCAAAGAATCTCGTCTCGAGTCTATCGAGTTCATCGTTGAATGAGCGCTGATAGGAAGAGCACATTTCGTTCAAACTAAGAGCCCGTACTGTGTTCTCGATACACTCGTCCAGGATGTTTTCCCACTAGCCTGCGATCTAGCGAACCATTCTAACTAGTGGAGATGGTATGTAACATTATGGAACGACCCTGACGATTCAGATTCCGTTGGCTACGCCATGATGACTCGGTAGGAAATCTTCATCTCATCTTCGGAAAGGCTCGGCTCGATGCGTCGTTCTCCGCACCATCCTCACTCAAGCTCACTCTGCATGTCCCTCACGGGTGAAGCTGAGCGTTGGTTCGTTATTGACCGAGCAGCACGAACTCCCTTGCTCAGAGTTAGGTATCACCCACCGGGCTCTCGTATGCCCGCTCTGTTCTTGTTCCATCTCGGGCGGTCGTGGAGCTCAGAAGCACAGCCATGGGATCGATTTTTATCTCGATGTCTCAAGTGGTGAGATCGTACCGGTCTTCTTGGGGGATACCCCCGCATCGAGAAATCTCCGGAAACTCACAGGAGTGAGAGGAAACACGAGTGCACCCTCGAAGGCCTGCCAGAGTCTCACCGATCACAAGATAACCGAGGGTGACTTCTGGAACACGATCGAGTTCTCCCTCACCTTTTTGCCGACGACTGGGCTGAGAAGGAAGCCAACAAGCGGAAGACAAGCGAACACAAAGCCGATTTGTACGGAATTGCATCCACGTGCTGATGCCTGCAAAAAATTATATCACAATCGAAGAGTCATAATCATAACCCAATAGTTGGGGAGTGAACTTCGTCGACACTCCGGAAATACCGGAGACCGACTGTCGACGCCGAAGCCAGGTGTTCAGGCTTTCCGAGCTCTGTACTCGTACAGCACCCGCGACGGCAGTTGACCGGTGTGGCACATGAATCGCGCAAATCTTCAGCTCCAGCTGACTCTGTTATCGAGTAAGCTTCCGATCTCGGAAATGTGTGCTTCAATCCGACACGACAGCTCTCCGAGCGAATAGCTTCTCTCCCGATTCTAGCGACGCTGACTGGCAGGGAAAACGTACCCGTGGCTCCCGTAAAAAAGCTTTTGCGGAACGCTCTGAGAGAAATCCATCGAAATCGTGTGAGCACTAGCTCACGAGGGTCAACAGAAACAACAAGCTGAACCGGTTTGTGACGTCCCGACTGGAACAAATCGGATGGGTCATGCGAGTATCCGTACACCACTCGGGGAGAGCTCACAGCGTTAATGCGATCGGAGAGCCCGGATTCCAGAAGTCGCAATCTCATTTTCCTTGCCGCAGACGAAACCGCGGAAAGAAGTTGTCGGAAGTTGATCCGATGGGTGTCCGTGAGATTTGACGTGCATCTCGTGCTAATGGAGCTCCTTCAACTCTGGTAGGCGTTCGTCCGGTTCATTCGCTTTCCATATGAACTCATATCGGCCATAATCCAACTCGTTCGTCATCACCGCCGCTTGGAGTCATTCCCCAGTGCGTCTTCAAGCCTTCTTCCGCTCACAGTCACAAATCGGGTTCGCAAAAGGGCCGCGGAACTCCTCCGCAGTCTACCCGAGGTTTGGAACCGGTGCTCGCGACCGCGGTCTTCAGAGTCCCGTCTGTTGGGGTTGAATTTTCGGCCTGCGAATGAGTTTTCAAGCTTCCAGAGAACAGTTTATCTTCAAGCAGAAGGGTAGAGCTGGACATCGAGAAGCAGACCATTCCGACATGCCGAGTATAGCTCTAAAGAAAGAGAGTAGGATGAGCTCGACGCAGCGCTTCCATCTGACCGAGCCAATCCATGCGTTCCCATGGGGTACTCGAGAGGCTGCTAGCAGTGAATGTGAAAATGATCGCTTGCGGATGACAGATACACACCAAAAAAACGATGCCACTTCAGTCTACGACTGAAGCTTTCGCTTCGCAGCCTCACGCGTTATGAATTGAATTTTCTGCTTAAAATCTGTTCCATAATCCTGCACGGACTTCAGTTCTTTGAGTGAGCTTCTGGGAATTTTCGTCGATTTTGGTCAAGTTCAGGGAGGACCATGAGCAATGGCCAGGATTGGGAGAGAATCGCGGGAGTCGCGGAATCCGCGATTTTTTGCCTCTGCCGCGATTTTCGGCCTCCTCAACGATTTCTGTAGTTCTCGACATTGACCGCGATAACCGAGGACGTTCAAATCACTGTTGTAGCTCCTAAGTTCGTCTTCGAGCACATCCCCTGCTTCGACGAAGACGAGTTGACGAAGGCGGAGCTCAGAATGTTTCTGAACTCGATCAAAGACTTCGATGGCTTCAGTCATCCCGTGGACTTCTGAACGAATTTCCAGGCTGTGATAGGACCTCCCTAGTCTCGCAAGGTGCTTGTGCTTTGTTCAAATGAAGAGAATGGTGTGTTTCTGAATCGTTACATCATGTACTCAGTTCTGATCGAGTTTGCTGCGGTATTCACGAGATCTCATCACCCTTCACGATTGTCGAGCGATTTTCTCAGTTTCCGCAATTTCCTGATCCGTCACCGCGACTGAACCGCGATATTCGCGTTTTTTAACAGTGCGACAAATTGGCAGCCCCAGCAATGAGTATCATATGGCATTTAAATGAAATATGGGTGGCGAACGGAAAAATCCTTGATGTGGCTGGATTGAAACTCCTCGCTGAAGGCAAACGACGTGCTAGGAGCGGAGGTGTAATGATGTATCAGAAAGTTCTGGGGTCGCAATGGTCGCGGAGTCGTACACAACCTTGCTCAGGAAGTGATTGCGTCGAGCCGTGCTTTCACAATTCAGGCGGTGAACTCCCACGCGTTCCAGCTGAAAATCTGGATGGGCGAGCTGTCTTCCGCTACACTGGCATCCGTGAATAACACCTGTGAACTCTGCGCGAAATAACGTAAGCCTACGTGAAAAATAGAAACGGTTGAACCGGAACGCAGATATGCGGAGGCACGGACGCGAAAACGGGAGACGGATGAGATCAACTCTTGGAGGTAACCGTCGCTCTTGCGGGTTTCCATATCAATGGGTTGTAGATAAATGAGTTGAAAAGCACGGTGAATGGTCTCCGGGACACCTACGGACACCTAGTCCCTTATCTCCCAGACTTTAGGGTATTCGATCCAATGGCGATGCCAACTGCTCAGAAATTCCCCGGAGCTTCCGGTCGAGACCCCCCTCTATTCATTCTCGATGAGGATGTGAGGGAACTCATCTTCAGTGCTCCATTACGTCGACATCCGGCCGATAATTTTTATGCGTAAAGGTGGGGAATCGGCTAGAACGATGTTAGGAAAGTGAAAACGGGGTTCTTACGACTGTTCCTGATTCTGCGTGCCATTCCCACTTGAGAATACAATAAGATACTTGTTTGTCCACGTGTTGTCGATAGCTCGGCTTCGGTTCACATTTCAAGATCGAATTGATCTCGGATCAATTCGCCCATATATTGTCTTCTCAGGCGGTCCTCCGGGTTCCAGTTGGAATCGCCGTGTAAGATCAACGGAGTTTTCCGGTCTTGTATACCCGGGGACAATGGATTTCGGATCTCTTTTTCATGCAGGGTGTAAATCGGAAAGTCATCTTCTGGGAGATCCTTAGCTTCATTATCAAATGGGTGGAACAGCCATTGTTTGTTCAAGATTCACTTGGTTTTCTGAGGCGAAACATTTCCATCGGATAATCCGATCAATACTTCTTCAAAGATATATTCGATTCCCCCACTGTCCCTCTTCCATCTTTCGATGACCATCTTTGCGGCGAACTCTGCTAGATTCAGATCCGATAGACTCGAGGATCGTGGTTCATATTCTTGGAAACTATTCTGAGTCCAGAGATCGGTTGAGTCAGTCGGGAGATTTCCTCCGTCCATTCGAGCACTTGATTCATGGCATGTCATTCGTTCGCTCAGTGCATCGGTCGGGATAAGAACAATTTCCCGACTGCTCACACTCATCGGTTGACAAAGTGAAAACAAAGCTGCTCCTTGTGTAGACATTTCGACAGCATCCAACATGCGGATGCTTACTCGTTTCAGGAGGTCCGTATAATCTTGATCAGGGTACTCTTCTTGTGATTCGGACGATTGTCGTTGTAGATTGGACACACCGCGAACGCATATGAACGTTCTCCCAAGCTTTCCTTGATTCCCTGGCGTTTTCTACGCGAGCCTTCCCTTAAATTGTCATCGGCCGGGATGGGAGCACGGTTCCTCCTCCACGGTCCGGAAGCTCATAAGCAAGTGCTCCGAATTCCCAAAACTCAGTCGTCTACAATCTTCCACGCCCTCATCTACACCAAACAGCAGCATTCCCCCACATCTCATTAGTAGTATGATACGAATGAAATTCAATTTTCGCCCGCTTCGACCGCCATCTCAGAGGCCTCCCGCTCCAATTTTTCCGTTCCGATCTCTTCGTTCCGTTCTCAGATACAACCCAGTATACACGCCCGGAGTGAAGCGCATTTCGGCGCTAGAAAGTCGTGATCATAGGCCAGCGTCACAGAACAATTCAGACCTCTGGAAGAATTCCCCCAGTGGTTTTGATTTCCACAATATTACGGCGACCACAGCGGACTTGCGACGAAGAATAATCGAACGAAAAAAAAACAGTCGAATCGCCCATCAACTTCATTGCCGGGTAGTTTCGACCATTCTGAGAACACTTTGCTATTGGATTTTTTTTATCTAGCCTCCCCTGAGGAGTTACAGACGCAAAAAGGACGCGATCGTCTCAATGGATCAGCTCTCGACGTCAAGGTTGGAACGCTCGTTCGCCCTATTTACAGATCCTGAGCTAAAAATGCAGAGTTGCGGGGCGTTTTGGCAGCATCTCATACCATGACGAGTATTACACTCCCGGATTCGATCGGTTTACTCTGTAAGTTTCTCGTTGTGGATCGGATGATGAATTCGATCGATGAGCCTCATCTTCAGTCAGATTTCTTCCTCATTTCTGTCTTTCTGCGAACCGGCTCCAGCTCTCACTCGATGGAAGCAACAACCAGGAGGACGCTCGGAAGGGTGGGCAGCACGACTCTCAGGATTGGATAGCGTTCGAATGTCATGTGGAATCGAACGCGCTGAACGATGTTCGTCGAGCCATTCGGTCAGCCGTCTCGATTCTAGACATTCCCGGTCAGAAACCGCAGGTAACCGTGGGCTAGCAGCGGGTAACTGTGACTCCGCTGCAGAACCGCGGTTCCGCTTGGCGGTTTCCTGGTTCCGACGCCTGGTCACAAGGTCCACGGACATGTCAGTTGAAAACTGAACAAGGATTTAGCAGAAAACCGAGCGCTCATGGAGTGGAGCTGCGGCGTTCCGAATCCGGAAATCTAAAAACTCCTCCTGAATCGCGATTCTAATAACTCCTCCACTTTTCTCATTCGGTCCTGATCTGTGAGGAATGCGTAACAGGGAACCTTAAAAGAGCTCCAGCACAAGCCCCGAATGAACGTCTTAAACTTCTTGAAGCACCTAAGGCGTTGGTTCATGCCACACTCGGGAGGTTCAGCCGGAAAACCGACTTCTTGGAGCGGCGGCTAAGCCTCCTGCAAAGGTCCCTCGGTCAATTCGCACACAGCTTGTGTATCAGTGGAGGAAAGCTATCGATATCAGGTTACGAGGCGCTAGGTTGCGGTGACGAATATGTAATTTTTCATGGGAGATCGGCAACGCAGACGCGAACATGTCGAGTTCGGCGCATGACCTGCTCAGAAGCGAAAAGCTGTGGCGTGGAATGTCATGCTCTCCCCTTCAGTCTCTGTTTCGCTCTGAGATACTGACGTGTCGCGTGATCGTTGGCTGCGGTTCGATTCTATCGATACTCCCCGGCTCGGTCGAAGTATCGCAGCAGAAGTCTTTTGGGCGACGGATCAGATAGTCAGAGATTCGGGTTTGAAAACGTGGCAGTGAGTGGAATATATGATCACAAGGCTCGGCTGGACGTCTCGCCCTCCAAGTGATATTTCAAGAGCTCCATCCCGATCTGAGATTCACTCGGTTGCTGGTCTTTTCAGACGACGATTCCCCCTGGAGCCAGTCCTCGTCTGGAGGCTTTTTCGGTTTGCCGGATATAAGTGTCCGGACAGCCGTTCCTCGCCAAAGGAGTTTTGGTTCGCTCCAAGAGAGACCAGATGCCGAAACTAACGAGCGAGCTGTTGAATTCAGCTTTGTGAGGAGATAAGAGGACCTCCGGTGATTTCGCGACGTTGTTTCTCCTCGCCTCGTGATTTATGGGGGAGTTGATTCCAGCAATGTACATCCAAGATTCAAGGTCACGTCATTCCCAATCGATAATAACAATAAGCGAACCATATCATTTCGGATTTCCCAGAAATACATCCGAATATGTCACTTTAATTTATTCCCTCCCGACTTATATCAGGTTCGCCAGATTTGATTGAAATAAGTCGAGCCTCCACGACGAAGGAGTCACCGATGTTTCTCATCTCATTTTCCTCCTCTCCTTCCAAAATTGTACCTCGTGAGGGTCAGAAGCTAGATGGACACACCTCACGCGATAGAGACTATTCTAATCATGATCATGAACGGGGTGGAATCCTGACATTCTGACCGACTGTGGGGCCCAGGGGGAGACTAGCCACGCAGAGAGCGGGTTTGAGTTACCTCACGGAGGGACCATGATGAGCGACCCGTGATTGATAATTCTCCGAGAAAATGCCATGGGGGTTAAGGACCGAACGGCATCAGAGCGCGCAGTGAGCAGTTAGACACCGATGAAATAACGTTGTCCCGAACACCGTTTCCCGAGCAGAGTTCAACTGAACATCAACGTCTGCGTCTCCGGGGGCGATTCTGTCAGATGATCCTCCAGATGAGCGACCATTGAAGAACATCAGTGTTCTCACATTCAGAAGTTCGACGCTCTCACGATCACGACTTGCCTCCTATTGATCAGAGGTCAAGCTTGGAAATGATCATCCGGACCAGGGCTCGCGTGTCACGTGCGTCGAGTCGTGGCCTCCAACAACTGGCACACTCTCGACGGGAATTCATCTGCGTTTAAAGGATACCCACCTCGGTCGGATAGAAAGGTGCGATCCCGAGTGCACACATCATGAGAAGACATTTCCCTGAACAGATCAGGCCCGCCTTCATGAGTTTCTCTCTGTTCCAAAAACTCATTGCGGTTCCCGGCGTTGCCTACTCCGCCTCGTAACAATGTGGCGGTCTCGCTCCCTCTGACCACGTTGAACATGAAATAGACAGTCTGCACATGATGCGAGCACTTATGGGCAGATTGTCGCAAGTTCCCGTGACGAACAGGCTCAGCTCTGGCCCGCTCGCCGGAGCCGATCTTGAGGCACTTTGGAACGAAATGCAGCACCGATGGGAATAGCTTCCAGGAACACAGCTCGACACAGATCGACTACGCTCTCGGATCACGGGAGATGTACGCGTCACGAAAGATCAACGCTGTCGCAACAAGCTTGGAGAATCTGAACGGAGCGTCGGAGCGAAATTACGTGTAGGTCTCAAGAAGTCGATCGGAGAACAGCTGATCGGCTCACTAGGAGATGTTCGAGCTGCCGCGCGTGCTGCGCATGCGCAACCTGCCCTGTGGGGCAACGAAGCTTTTCGAGCGATACTCAGTGAGGGTGAACTCAATGAGGCTTTCAGTAGACGGGGAGGGGTCTATGTAGAACATTTGACGTTCAACTGAGCTCATTGGAATTGTAGTCAGGGAGCTGAAATCTTCTTCATTGGTGCTTCTTCATTGGATAACTCCATCGGAGCGCAATTAAGCTTACTCCATATTTTCACTTCGCTAATGCATGCTGTGTGAGGTGTCGAGAATCATTAGATATCGAAACGGGGTGATTTTCAGCTTCAGATCAATGGTCGGATGAATCGAGCTTTTGTCGTTGAAGATGCGAAGAACCAATAGCTCTCTAGGAAGTCAATTCTTCAGATGTTTAGGTGAGGTTGAGATTGACTGGAGCTTCGTCGAGTGGGAACACAGGGGTTTTCCGCCCGTGTATCCCCCGACGTCGGAACCGAAGCTTTTGTCGCTACGGCAGCGACACCTAATCCAATAGCAAACAGTCTCTCTGCGCTCCTCTCCAGGAGCCCCTGTTAAAGGTAAGCTCAAACGAGACGCTCTAATTTCATTCTCGTGCGCACTCGGATGGCTCGGGTTAGAAAAGAAAAGCAGACATCCATTCCGCTCAGAGCACACCTGTGTTGCTTCGAAATAGCGTTTAAATGTCCTAGAATCCACGATCTAAGAAATGTCTCAGGTGCTTTCGCGAGGATCAAAATTCTAAAGAATAATTCTGATAGGAAAATAAAATGGTCGGAGACATGGGCCCGAGTCGCACACGAAGTTCCGGCCGAATCTGTCAGACGCACTTGATGATGATTTCCAGTGGGTAGTATTGGGGAGGACGCACATTGTCGCAACAACGTACAAAGAAACCCGTCTGATAGAACGCCAGCCTTGACCGTGGGAATCGGTCCCACCAGCCCGGTGATCCTGTCGTACGGTGGACAAGCGAGAGCCCATACTGCCCCTTCGAAGATTATGGTTTTCATACTGATCAACAAGAAAAATGAATGGCGCCGTCTTCTGACCAACGGTCGCTCCAGGAATGGCGCACTAATCTCGACCCCAAAGTCCACTGTGGAAAGACTTCCTCGCTTCTCAACACTGACCGTATACGATGGGTGTATCCATGTCCACCTTTTCAAGCGGGATCAGGAGCAGCCCGGAGAGGACCGGAAATAAGGCAATTTTCGTAGTGGATTTTTCCTACTGCGTAAATGATTGTTTCCTAACGTGAATGCGTTTTTATGGAAGACCCCCGGTGTCCACAACAGATTCGCTCCGTAGTTTGAGGGACGAAATTCGATGCCCTATGTCGCCGTAAACCATGTTTTTGGTGAGCTCAGAGGACTCCCGTGTTTCTCGGCAGAGTCATGTGTCCGATTCTGATGTTGTTCCGACAAGCGTGAAAGAGTCTGCAGTATCCGTTTTCCTTAGAATTGGGAGGAACAACTGAGGAAGAAGGAATCAGAGATCGTTGGCTCACGAACCGAAATATCGGCAGTTAGAGTTCGTCTTTCGAGCAACAAGGTTCATGATGCCGTGTTCGTGGTATCATGACGCATTCCACTTGTTATCCGAAATATCGAGGGGCTCCAAATGACTGCAGAGCAGGATTTTTCACCACACAACTGATTTCGGTCCCGGGATCACATGATCTTGCTGTGGCTCAAAATTCAGCGACCTACACCTCCTCGAATCCCGAAGCAAGCTAGCCGAGTTGATTCGCTTCCCGGGTCGCTCGGCTCTTCCACATCGATAGTCATCAAGATCGTCCATAAGGCCTTCATCATTCTGTTCCGCTCCGCGAATTCAATGATTCCCGCATCGACTACAGCCCCCCTGACGGATATGTTCCACACATGAATAATCCTCTGCTGGATGGACATTGGGCTGAGTTTGAACCTGGAGAGGCCCCTTGTCAATGGCAGATTGGTCGCATCGAAACTGAGATGCTCTTTCCAGATTCCAAATCAGTTCGATTCAGGCTCAGTTCGACTCGCTGGAGACATGACTCACTCTGCTTTAGAAGAGATCCTGGCCTTGCCGCTCAGAATTTCTGACGACAACAACACGTTGCTTGCTTCGTCAACTGTGACAAGATTAGGCGTTTCCCTCTCTCCGAATTCCAAATGGCATGATCACTTCGCAACCATTTCTCAGAGAGCTTCTGGAATGTTTGACTCTGGTTCTTGAAACAAGCGCTGTTCTGCCCGATCTCACATCCGGTTGCGCTATGAATTTGTCCCTCTCTCAAGTACTACCAGTTGATCGATGAACTTCGAGATGGCAGATTGTCTGACGGATTATTTTCCCGCAGTCGACACTGCTTTTCGAAATGTGCCGCCCTCTTTCTGGACTTCTCAATCTAAATCTCAGAGAAGTGCGAAACTCGCACGTTCTCACGCCATTCTCAGGGAAGTGTGACGGCACAGGAAATTAATACCGGGCCGGTCTCAAGATCTCTGAAAATAGCCGGACATTCATTCCTTCCTCGACTTGTCTCATTAACAACATCGGTCCAACATTTTCGTCGCACGGTTGAAGGTCGAGGATTGGACGACAAGTCACCGTTCGCTTCCACCTGACGCTCGTTGGCTTATTTCGAGAGATTTTGGTTGACGGCTTCTGTTGGAGGCGACTAACTTCATTCGAATGGGAATCTGGGTCTGCAAACGGCCATTGCCGATGCGGCTCGGAGCGAAATTGCGCTTTTAAGTTTGGGCGATTCTGGGCCTGCGTGCTGCCAGTCTCGAATTTTTATGGAGGCCATGCGCATCAAACGGCTCTCTTCGTAGTCTAAGAGATGCATTCTCCATCATTCCAATTCAGAGAGTACGTCGGAGGATCCTGGACGAATGAGGCGCTGTTTCAGAGTATCCGCAAGCTCAAGCAATCGATGCGAGACATTTTTTGGGGCACCTCTCGAAAGCACTCGAGTGACCAAGCCATCAAGCAGGCCCCCAGAGTTCTCCCGACGTCATGCGCAGTCAGTCATGATGTCTTGCGGGAGCATCGGTACAATGAATTGTGACTCTATAAATAATTCAAACGAGTGAAAGAGTCGAACGGAGGAATGATTTGCATACACTTGTTTTTTCAGCAGATCGGATAGATATCGATCAAAAGCTCAAGGGAGTGAGGGCTTCTGCTCACCGAGCTAGGGCGAGCTTGACGGTCCCCGATTCAGTTATCGCTTCCGTATTTCCCTCACGTCCAGGGAACGATAGTGTTCATCTACGGCTTGACAAAGACTCAAGAGTTCCACCTGTGCGAGCTGACGGCTTTTTCAACAGCGTGCTCCAACAGCTAGCGAACCGTAATTTTTCGCGGTTCCAGATGCACGAGGAGCCGCGTGGAGAGAGCTTCTATCTAGCTGATATCAGCGAGCTAAGACCTCCGCCGTCCACTGCCCTGGAAGATCCAAGCCGAAATGGTAGGATGGGAGCCGAAATCTGGTGAAATTCTGGAAATATCCTTTGAAGCCACCGCCAGGTCGACACCCACGCCCCAGGGAGGCGATGCTGTTCCGTTGCACACCAGGGCCATACCTCAACGAAACTTCGAGCGCCGAACTTTGTGTGATCCGTTCCCGTCCAGGAAAGTTCCGTTTCGTCGCACACGAAATAGTTCTGTCTTCTCAAGAGTGAGCGTTTCTATGAAGCAAGTAGACTCGAGACAGCAGCGTATCCGTACGATGGGGAGCGCCGGATAACTGACTCCCAGCAGCCACGGGCAACGAAAACGAGAATTCAGTCCGCAGATGCATTTGCGTTCGAAACTCCAAACCCAGTCCCTAATCGTTTCCCGTGTCTAGAAACTCGGGAATCGAAGACTGAAAGATCGTAGACACTTCGGGCAAACATTCAGTGGAATAGCATGGATTGGAAGAAAGTAGTCCGATGTCGACTCTTGACGCATCATCATTAGATCGAGCGATATGAAGATCGTGCGAGGGTTTGCGCTCAGTTACTTTGTGAATATTTCTGTGCTCATGTTAGTTTCTCTAGAAGAAACTGATTCGCATTCGCGGACCGTTGTGAGGTGGTCGAAGCCAAGTCTCATCATTCAGGCCGCTGGTCGTGGGTCGTCGCCCTTCGCGATCCCAAGACCGTGGTTCCCAGCGAACCGAGAACCGCGGTTCTGGAAAGGGTCTCGGCCATTGAGGCTTGGCCATCGGCCCCGCGGATTTTGCACTACTCCAGACAAAACTTGGTCAACTTAAAAGGCTCATATCTCGGCTCCCAGATGGGTTACAGCGCCGATCGAGCTAGTTTTGGAAAGCTGAAGAAGAGAGCTATCGGATAGCATGCCGTTTGGATCGAAGATGGACGAATACCTTTAAAATCGATGAATTCGAGACCGATGCGAAAATAGATAGCGTCGAGTGCGCACTCTGGAGTTGAGCTAAATCGAAAGGTCACTGAGAGTCGAAGGTTTTGCAAGAAAAAATCCAAAAAAAAAGAGGCGCTTTTTTTCTTTCGCCGAAAATATTTTTCACCTTGGACTCTCCCTCCCCCCCTCCCCCTTCCGGAAAAAAGTGGTTCCGGCAAAGTAAGTGATCTTTATTCGTCGGCATCACTCTCTTCTGAGCCTGTCTCTCCCTCTGAGGGTATGAAGAGATCGGTCAAGGCTTCCGCTAGGCGCAGAAGTGATGGCAAGATTCTCAGAAACAATGTTTGTGGCTTCTGTTCTCGGGATTCGACTCCCTGCGCCGATGGATGCATTTGCTTCCAGCCGTTGCTCCCGGGCGATGAGCTATGCGCAGGTGCTCGAGCCTAACATGTATGCATGTTTGGAGCTCCGACTTCATCACTAGAGAGCTCAGGGAGGTAGGGGGTCCAAAAAAATCGGAGGGTCGACCGAAGGGAAAAATATTTTCGGCGAAAAAAAAAGCGCCTCTTTTTTTTTTTTTTTTGCAAAACCTCCGACTCTCAGTGACCTTTCCATTCAGCCCAACTCCAGAGTGCGCACTCGACGCTATCTATTTTCGCATCGGTCTCGAATTCATCGATTTTAAAGGTATTCGTCCATCTTCGATCCAAACGGCATGTATGCTATCCTCTTGGAAAGCTCTCTTCTTGAGCTTTCCAAAAATAACTCGATCGGCGCTGTAACCCATCTGGGAGCCGAGATATGAGCCTTTTAAGTTGACCAAGTTTTGTCTGGAGTAGTGCGAAATCCGCGGGGCCACTAATGGCCGAGACCCTTTGCGGTACCTTGCGATGCGCACAAGTCGACCTGAGAACTGGCGGACTCAATTAAGGCTCGACGGGTTGGATCAGCATATGCTGCAGGCGGATCGGCGAAACTGACGCTACAGCGAGCGGGAGGGCCGCGCGAGAGTGATGGGTCATCTCAGATCAATTACGGTTTTCTCGTCAGATTACCCGACCAGATCTCGCAGCTCTCACCCAAAGACCGTTCCAACCTGGCGTTCGAGTCGTTGTGACAAGCTGCATGTACCGGGTCCAGGGGAGAACGGTCAACGGAGCATTGTCCCCCCGCCCGAAATCCCAGCCGTCTCATTGGTCCGCATTGAACTCATCGCCATTATCATCATCGTCCCTCGCACCCCCTCCCCCGAAAATGTATGCGAACGGGGTTGGGAAGCCGTAAGCGAAAGGTGACAGGTTTGGAGACGAGGATCTACTGAGAGGGGTCGTGTTCCGTGAGTTCAAACTCACGACCAGGAGTCGATGTGTGGAAACTGAAGAATCCCACTCAGCGATCTCTCTCCCTCATTTTGCGTCAGGACTCATTAATTATACGATCAAGGCAAGGAACTCAGCCCGCAAATCAGGTGTCCTTCGTTCGAGTCAGGCTCCATGTTTGATCGCATCAACATCTGACCACTGACTTCGGAACCATTGACATTGCAGTCCCATAAATTACGGTCAACTCCTCCAACTCATCCAGTGTTCTTTGTTTGGGTTCAGAGTCTTGTTTCGAGAATCTGATCCCGACCGAGAATTGTCGATGGGGAACTTCAGTGTTGAACCTAGTGATAACCATCAAAGTTATTTGTTCCGAGGGCTTCCCGCTCTCCGACATCCAGAGAATGGAAGATCGTCGGAAATCTCGTTCGTCGAAGCGAAGTTAATTTCTCGTCGGTCATTCGAAGCATTGATCTTGCGACAAACCGGTCGAACAGGCTCACTGTATCGAGTTCCGAGTGTGATCGGTCCTTTGGTTAGCAATGATACACCGGAAGCGTGGCAGAATGCACCGGATGAGTCTCGCATGAGTGATCTCGCGAGAGTGTGATCTCCATCCCGTATTCCTACGGCGTGAAGGTTTTGACGAAGACTGGTTTTGAACAACAGCAGGAACAGCGAACGGCCACGATATGAGTTTCAGTCTGTGATTTTCTCTGAGATTGATTAATAGATCGCCCAGCTGTGACTGAACATCTGACGTCCGAACGAGTTCCGTTGTTCTCACTTTCGCGTGACGGCCAGCAGGCCGAGATCGTCTACTCTCGGCGAACTACGGCTGATGTGATGTACATGTGGCTCTATTTTCCCGAGATCAAACGCCGGAGCTTCTCCTCCAAGAGCGGCGAAACTAATTCCTGGTTGCGCTGAAAGTTGACGATCGGACATCGGATCTCTTCATGAGCAGCGAACACCCCAACCAGCTGGAGAGGGTTTTCGCACACTGGGCCATGTCAGAAGAGATTCCGCTCCTCTTATCAACTCAATATCGCGGCTATTCCATAGCGTGTGATGCTCACTCTCACTGCTAGTATGGAATTGAGTGGAATCGAGGTCACACGTCGACACAGCCAAAGTTTCTGTGATTCGGCCAGTGAGCTACTTTGGAGCAACTCGAATCTGGACGACAACTCAACTCGCACATTGACGCCCGCTCCAGTGAAACATGAACAGTTCCTCCCCACAGCTCTGTTCTGATAATCTGGAGGAACTCTTCTCGGATACGGCCCTAGATGTTATCTTGAAAATTGGAGATGAGTGTTCCAACGCGTGGGCTCACAGGATAGACCTTCTGGCGCGACTCCGAGGAGTAGAAGCCTGTGTTCGCCTCTCCTTGATGATTTCGGGAGTGAGCCTCGAGTGTGGAGCCTCAACGAAAAACTCTAGACCATCTGGCTGGGAGACGAAGCCGGATCGCGAGGCGCGTCTAGAATCTCAAAAACTGGTACCAATCTTGCGGATGATGATTTGCGAGTTTCTCGTGGGAGTTCAAGAGTTTATGCTGCTCCATGTTGGAACACCGACCGAAGCGAGACGACGGCGGGAGTCGACGCAGACAGTTCTGCAGGTGAGAAAACTTGTCGACATCAAGCCGGCGGAGTTCAGCAAGGGGCCGCTGCGTATTTTTCCCAACCGTCATTCAATTTGACTGGAAGATACGACGCTGGTCCAATGAACACGAGCCCAGCCAGGTTATGATTCCGTGGTTTTACGCGAAAGAAGACATACCGGCGTTGTGACGGAGAAACGAGCGCCGCTCTGCAGCCGCCCAAGCGCAAAATTGATTTCGATTCCTGGACGAATCAGGATTCTCAGTCGGGTCAGGATTCTCAGTCGGTGACTGTAGCTCATGTCCAATGATGCGCTGAGATACAAGAGCTACATGGTACCCATCCCCCATTCTAACCTCAAGCGGGCGTGTGGATAATATTACGATTCTTGGGAATCTCCCAAAGGGGATCAAGCGGAACCTTTTCCTTGTTTTGCATAGATGCTGTCAAAGGAGGCCAGTTTCAACCGCGGAAGACCTTCTCCCTCACATGCTTCCACGTAATGTTGCCGACTGGAATGGTTAGAGGCAAAAACACCCTCGCGGCAATCGTTCTTATTCAAATTCGAATTCGCGTCGATATCTGCGCTCACGTGGGCGATTTGACTTCTAGAAGTGTCTACGAGAGCCTCCTGTGCCGTCTTCGAGACTTTACGGGACCCTCTGCGATTGCGTGCTACAAGAAGAGCTCAAGAAACACCCGAAAGAGCGACTTAGGGTCGGATCCGAGAAGCTGATGAGCAATCCACGAGCCGAGTGGCACTATGCCAGAAACTGCGGTCCGACTGCAGTCGGCCGAAGGTCGGCTCCTCCTCGAATTATTTTCTGCGCTCCAATCTGAGATTTGTGTTCTACGCTCTATCGAGCACTCATGCAGCCTCGTGATGTTGTTTCTTTCTCCTACAATTGTCAGCTCTATTCTAGGAGTAAAGCAACGAAAATTTAGTTTCAACGCGTTCTCCTGGGTGCTCAGACTTCATGGATCCAGACGCAGGTCACCCAGACGTCCTATGATATTCAGAGCCGTGTTATTCGGCAGGGAAGCTCTGCGCAAGTGAGACTCAGGGGCGAGTGGGCCACGGTGGTGACGCAAACACGTCTGGCTCACTTTTCGCGTGAACGCCAACCGGCACGCTGAGCAAACTTTGTTCGGGAATGCAAAAAGCACACACTTAGGAGTATCAGAACCATCTCTTGTACCGGTCGGGTCTCGACAGACATTTAAGGAACACGAACGAAAGGTACCTGAAGATGGAAATTGTGAAGTGGGCCGGCTGGGGATGCAGCAGACGTTCAAAGTGAATATTTTCGAACGTGTCTGGGAATCGCGAATGTCCAGGACTTTCATGTTTCGAATCGTGTCTTGCAGGAAGATATTACTCTGAACGCGGTAGGAACCTGTCCTCTCGTCGCGAGACTGGCACGAGATGCTACATGTTGTATTGCATCACAGTTCCGCTTAATAAGGGGACTTTCCTGCGTGATTTCACGATATTTCGAGATTTCCGCCATTTTAGTGGAGACCTGGCGGATACTCTCAGGCAACTCTGCATGCTGACAGAATAGCGTAGAATCTGTAGCATTACCACACTATTGTGTCCCGCGGTGGAAAAATATACGGGTTCAAGTAAGAAAAACTCGAGTCTCCTCCTGACTGCAGAGTCAGAGAAATGATCACATGTAGAATGATCTGAGAGTAGAATGGCGCCGCTGGAATAGCAAAAGTCCTAAACCATCAAGCCCACAATGTGTTCAACTGGAAATTTGGTGGTCGAGGGGAAAAAATTATGTGACGTGCCCCGCAAAATTCAACTCATAGGGTGGAGTTGATGATCACAACAAGAAAAACACTGCGACAACTTCAATTCTCTTTCCGCAAATCAAGCCCAGAGGCCGAGCCTGTCATCGCGCAGGAGGGCATCGATTAGAATCGCCTCGCTCCCTGCAAAAAAAATATCGGGATATCGTAAATCACACAGGACAGTCTCCTTAAGTTAAAGAGCCAGACGGTGACAAAGTGCGCCTAACTACCCCGCTAGAGTTGTTATGCAAGTTTGGAGCCTGATGACGGTATTGTTCCCTGTCATTCCGGAACCGATTATTTTCATTCATTCACTTGGGAACCTGGAACTTCTCTGAAATACTGCTCGCTATTCGGCTTACGAGCGCTCAAGATAGCGGGATGTATTTGCTTTAGAGAGGAGCTTTGAGGAGGACCTGCCAAATCACTAATGTAAGAGGGGCGCGGGAGGACGCGAAAGAGAATTTGACCATGGTGGCGGATGGGCCTGAGTTCCTGTGGGAGGGGCAAGATGGAGGGTGTTTACGACAGAGAACATGACTCATGGCTCAGGACTCATGACTCAATCGGACCAGCTATCGTTTTTCTATCCCCTTCGAATGGCGTGGTCGGTCGCGGGGGAAGGTGAGAGAGCCATCGGAATGACACGACAAGGAATCCTTCAGCCCACCGGCTGGTCACCAATTCCCGGAGACGTTCCTGACCGGGTTGCATAAAAGAAGGTTGCACGCGGGATGCAATCATCGTCTGGTTGGATTTTGGGAGAGCTGCTGTATCCCGAGAGCAAGGCAGTTGCTTCTAGAAATCATTCCCAGCTGTTTCAACTGTCGAAGGCTCCATGCGAAGCGGGGCTCACGAGGGAATGGCACGACTGGACCTTGCAGCGGTTCCTAACCGCGGTTCGAGAGCCGCAGAAAATCGCGCTGGATGAACCGCGAAGAGCCGCGAGTTTTGCGGTTATCAACCGCGGATCCCAGGTTCGCAGATTTTTCTGAGGAGTTTCGAATTAATCCGCCTCGTCGTCCCTTCTCCTCATTGTCATGTGTTTTCGCGGAGCATCTGAAGTCGGCCGTCGCTTGATTCGAACCCGACATGCTTTCAATCGGAGGCGATCCTCCAGTTCAGCGAATCTGAGGCGAATATTCGCTCTTTCCAAGCACGCTTGACGACATTTCCATTTTGTGGAGCTCATATGTCGAAATCAAAGAAACAAGACAGGTAAATGTCATTGGATTGCCTCCCCACCACCATATCCGCCCTAGTGAGGCATCAGCGCTCTCCCAGAACAACTCGTTGATCGAATCATCGAGTGAGAAAGCTATGGAGTTGGATTTCAACGAGCGGGAGGCCGCTTGGATGAATAGTCTCGGGAGGTCTTCGACCCATTCTCGAGGCAGCACAGACGAAGGTCATCGCTCACCAAACGCTCGAATACGAGGAGCTAGAATAGTTGAATGCGAAACAATGCAATGTGACGAACAGCCAGAACTTTGACGTGTTGATTCTTCTATGGTACAGTGCCTGATAGCAGAACCGAAAGATTGTCCGTAAAAAAGGTGTCTCCCATTGCACACTAGGCGGAATGAAGTACCTGCGAGATGGGGATACCGGTAGAGGATGTTTGGGAAAGATTGGGAGGAGAACATCTCAGTTTTTCACGAAACTTCCTTGTGCAGGAAACAAGCAGAAACTCTGTTTTCGATGTTGCTCAAGATGTATTCGTTCATGACGCCAACACTGCGAAACTGTTTTGGAAGCTGCGAAGAGTTCTTAAATTCAATGTCGGGAGAGATGGCAACGTTCGATCACACATCGTGAAGCTAGGCAATGATAGAATGATCTATAGACTCGTGAAGCTGTTATAATAACTGACTTTTACCCATAGAGGAGAGCGAAATGCCTGTGCCTCTGAAGATGCGACCTGAAACTGTGTAACTTGACCTGGAAATCATGATTCACGTGTGTCAGAATGTGCACCACTCTTCCCTCTCGAAGGGGACTGATGATTTCTCTCAATAAAGCTGAAGATCCGCAGAGTTTCAGATAAAAGTCGGCTGATTTCTCCCCAGTGGAATAGAATGGAAATATGTGCTGATTCTGTGTTGGAGCTAGTGCGCCTCGAGCCTCCGAATGCTACCACTGACCTCTGAGAGGACTCCATTGCACAGAAGCTTCGCGCCGAGCGGGAATCCAAAGCGGTCGGAATGGAAAAGAAAGAGCAGTTTTCTTGAATCTGAGATTGTGACATGTCAGATTCTGGCATTTGAAATTCTGTCACATGGGATCCTGGCACACGATTGCAAAACACGACTTCAAGCTTGAAAACTCCAGGGTATGTCTCCTGTTTGCTCGATTCGTGGACTTGTGTTCCCATTTCGCTCCGTTTGAAGCGTGGTTCCCGACAGCTGTGAGCAATGAAAAGTTGATGACGCGATCGCGGGTTCGGAAGCAAAGGACTCTCTGTTTTCGGCTGAACCTCTCAGCCAGCCCTCGGGAGTGTCCCGGATTCACCTTTCGGTATTGCTTCAGTAACACTCCCTATCGCCTCGCAAATCCCATTGCGGGCGGTGGGCTTGGGTCTTAAGATGGTTCAGATTTAATTCTGATATAAATTAAATCCTCTTTTTACCACATAAGAAATTTATTGTCCCGGCCGGGGATCGAACCCGCGATTGCTAGCTTAGCGTGGCACCCAAGGCGTTGGTTTATGCCACACGGCCAACGAGCCGACACGGAAGCAAAGGACTAGCGATTGCAGTTCAAGACCATCCCTGGCACCCCCAAAGGTTAACACCGATAACTCACCTCTCGAAATTCGAGTCAACACGCAGTGAAAAGTCAAAACGAGTTGGTTCGCCTGACTGGCCCTTATTTGTGCTATCCTCAATTCCAAACCTCTAGCGGGCTTATTTGATGGATTCCGCTAACAGACTAGACGAAAGGAGGACGATCCCCCGTGTGCAAAATGATAGTGCTTGTCTGATCCATGAGGCCAAATCACCAGAGCAATCCTGCTCATTTTTCGAACTCACGTTGAATGCCCGCTCATGAGACCCGAGTGCCCGTTGATACAGGTGTCCGCTCATTAGAATGAACACGGTATGCATTTCATGAATATAAACTTATACATGTATCTCATTCATCTCGATAGGAGGAAAGGAGCGTCTTCTTCCCGCTCTGATGATGTTTGGGACATTTTCAGAATTGAATTGGGGGAATTCGCGAGAGCGCATGGAAGGGGAGATCCTCGAATAATTTTCTGCGTTCCAATCTGAGATGTGTGTTTTACGCTCCATCGAGCAATCATGAAGCCTCGCTGCATTGTTTCCTTCTCCTCAAATTGTCAGCTCGATCCTGGGAGCAAAGCAACGGGAAATAGAATTTCAGATCGCTCGCGTTCCCTGGATTCTCAGCTCTCACGGATCCGGCCGCAGGTTACCCAGACGTGCTGAGTTATACGATGCCGTGCTATTCGGCAGGGAAGCATTCCGCGAGTAAGACTCAGCGGCAAGTGAGCCACGATGGTAACGCAAACACCCCTCCTCACTGTTCGCGTGAACGCCGAGCGGCACGCTGAACAAACTTTATTTGGGAATACGAAAGTCACACACACAGAAGTATACAGAACCATCTCTCGTACCAATCGGGTTTCAACAGCCATTCTAGGAAAATGAGTTCGCACCTGACAATGTAGATAGTGAACCGGGCTGGTCGTGGATGCAGCGGCTGTTCGGAGGGGAATATTTTTAGAAGTCTCTGGAAACTGCGAATGTTGAGAGCTTTCGTGTATCGGATCGTGTCTTGCCGACAGGGATCACTCTGATCGTGGTTTCAACTTGTCCTCTCGTCGTGAGACGTACTCCATGTTGTATCGCATCTGACATTAGATCCGCTTGATTACGTCAAAGAGCCACACGGTGACAGAATGCGCTTATCTACCCCGATAGAGTTATTCTGCGAGTTTGGAGTCGGATGACAGTATTGATCCCTGTCATTCAAAATCCTTCTGGCATTTTTTCATTTATTCACATCGAAAGTTGAAGTTTCTCTGGAATATTGGCTGCACTGGGGCTCATGAACGCTTATGTTTTTGGGGAGTACTCCATCGACGAAAAGTTCGGGTACACCCCGATTTTCCGAATCTCGAACCGAATGTCTATAAACTGAACTCCGCGCGATGGTGCCGGACGCACAACACCAACCCACCTGACCGACGTGATCAACTTCAGCAAAACCTCTATTTTATCAACCTCAATTACATGAATTTTCGATCCAATTGACCTCTATTTTATCAACCGTCGATAAGATCAACTTCTTGACTGTAAAAACCTCGATTAACTCAACCTCGATGAGATCTAGCCCGCTGAAAGTCGCCTTTTTTAGAAATATCAGCTCCCATAATACTCTGAGATGGTCTTGACGGAAGTTCAAACTGGGTACACTACGGACGCACGGAACGGCACTATTAGCAAAATTTCATGCTTGGAACGATGGAACTCGCGGGGTGACTCGGTACAACATTTGGGGGATCGCTCGGTATCTTGTTGACTCAATCTCGACATTCCTGAAAGTTTCCCGAACTCATCTAGGAGCTCTTGCTCGAAGCTCTCGCGAAAGAATTGTGAACAAGACAAAATCATCTTCAAATAACCTGAACACCCGCTAGATCTGTTCCCTAGAATATTTTTGGAACGATTCGACGGACTTTTGATCAGGAAAACGGCCCTAATATCCGATTTTATCTGGGAACTGCTGTACCCAAAAACCTAGTTTTTGTCAACTTCGATTATATCCAGGAATTCTGACATCCAATAATGATATTATCGAGGTTTTACTGCCTCTGCCCCCCCCCCCCCTCAATAACGGTCCTTTAATACAAGAATGAAGGGAATTCCAGAGACGTATGTACATGAGCGCAGAGCTGGTACTTCAATCTCGGGACTACGTGGCAATGTAGCGATTTCTCACGAAAGTTATCGGCCAAACCCTCAGTATTGTACGTTCACCTCATTACCCAATTAGCGATCTGCGGCCTCCAAGGATACATCAGAGGAGCAGCTATTTAGGCGTAGTATGTACACCTACAGGAGCCCGGGAAAACGCTTTTCTAAGAGCCGGCTGTGACTTCCGGGGCGTCTACGAAACCATTGGATGGTTGAGCTGAACGGAGCCTCAAAAAAAAAACACGTGACTGTTGAGGACCACGTCGAATCTGAGATTGTCTCAGCTTCCAGCTTCGGTTTACGTTGCGCAGATGAGAAGTGTCGAGAAATACTCCCGCGATGCGTCTCCATCCCCTGGGGACATTTGCTTGAACCTCCAAAGGTATTCCTACGATCCGAAATTCACGATAAGAGTATTTGAACAGGAACAGGGTTTTCCACGCCGCTTTAAATTTCCGTCCATGCGTCATCTCCATGTCACAACGGAGAAACCTTCTGGCTTCTGCTGTCTCCGTCCGGGGAACACGGATGAACGATCGCGCTGGGCGGTAACAACCTTCGGGATGTTCGGTGCCGCCCTCGAGCTGAAGGTTTTAGGCGAACTGCTTTTGCATTTCTCCTTCGAGAGCGAGAGGAATAACGAATCTTTTCGAGAGACGCGAATCCACGATGAATGGAGTCGTCGCGCTGAACACAAAGTTGATACTCGAGCTGAGAAGTTCAGGCACCGAATCATCATCAAACAATCCATGGCTGAGTGCATGAACAGAAGTATGAATTATGCACTATCGCCATAAGAACTGATAAACTCAGCCATCAGAGACTCATTCATCTGTTTCAGTATATCGATAGATTGGAGGTATGAAATCATGAATGCCTGAACTTCCTATGTCAAGTTATTACGCACAGCAGAGAGATTAGCGCTCATCCAGGAAGTCTCCGACAGCCCTTCCAGTTCGAGGGAGCAGGAGCCGTCCCAATTGTGAGGAGCTCCGAAATCTAATTCCTCCCCCTTCCGATCTCGTTCATGAGCTGAAGCCACGAAACATGGAAGGGTATCGTTATTTCACGTCAGTTTCGATATCTTGTAAGCAGTTAGAACTCAGCGTAGTCGCACTCCGGAGAGGACTGCAATTGTTCGACGCCATGAGGCTCTCCAATAGTCCTCATGGGTCGAGTGCTCTTACAGTGGGCTGAACTCGGGGCTGACTCTCGCGCACTCGAAACGCGCTCCCCGGTCTGCCTCGGAAGACTCGAGCCCGTACAGAAATGTTCGTTCAGGAGCAGGGAGCGAATTCCTCTCGGATGCCATGTGGAGCAGTCGATGACGCATGAATTCCGTTACCGAGTCCGAGGAGAGCACTGTCATCTACAAGTCAAGCATCCTCATTTGCACTTCTGGCTCCCGACTCGATGTCGAATGGGATTTGAATATCTGAGCTCGCGGGTCAGCGCATCACATTGTAACTGGAGACGGCAACCGATCGCTTTAATGGGTTGTTCCGTGATAACATCGGTCTCGAAGGAGCGGAGTTCCGTCTTCTAGCGGAAGATGCAGATCACCATCGGAATTAGTGTGGGCATTCTGCTCATAAACCAATTATGTGATGTGATAGTGAGTAAGATCGCGATCTCGCGATGACGCGTCTAGCGGAGACTCATAAACGGTGTGTGGACAGCGACCTAGCTATAAAGGGGCTTGTTGAAAATCCCAAGAGCCACATACACACGGTTACATTCAACTGACAGACATCACCGCGAAGAACAACATGAAATATTTTGCAGTGTTTCTCATCCTGCCCGCGGCTGCGTACAGTGCCATCATTTTCGGAGGAGCCGACACAGCGAAGCAATGCAGCGAAGTTCTAGTGAACGGTACGGTCAAGGACACCGTCCCTGATCCCGACAATTGCTCACAGTAAGTCTCGCGCCCCATTCATTATCACCCAAGAACAGAGACATCATACCTCGGTGAATACCATGAGAGAACGCCATGGGAACGACTATCAAGAGCCTGCGTTTAATTGTGTTCGCATGTGATGGAGGACTAATGGTAGCTCCTCAAACGTCTCCACCAGGAATTCCTAGAGCTCAACGGACTCGTTTGGCTTAGGAAATCCCCCCTCACTATCGGTCCGCCTTGGACGTATTTCGAGCTGATGTGCTCCATGATTCCCAGCTGAGACTAGTATTGTGAGTGACGAAACATTCCCGCCCACAGATACTTCGTGTGCAGCAACTGGTTCCAGTCGAAGATGAAGTGCAAGACTGGGAAACATTTCAGCGCCACTGAGAAGAAATGCGTCGATCCGTGCGCCGCCGCTTGTGACACCACCCTCATTTGCACTACCACTTCGGAACCGGAGATTTCGACTGAGACCGCTGCTCCTAGCACCACTGATGCATCCGCCCCAGCCAAGTCCTCTGACGCCGATATCTCGCTTCCGACGGAAAACGGTGACAAAGGTTCCGAGGCTACTGAGTCCGGTAGTGCCGAGAACAATGCAACCGATGCGTCTGCGAAGGCAACTGACGCTCCTGCCACCATGACCAACGCCCCCGACGCGGAACCTAAAATCGCTGTCGAGGAGACCACGATCGCTCTCGAGGAATCTACAAACGCTGCCGACGAATCCACGATCGGGGCCGAAGAAACGACGCGGGCCACGGATGCGGCATCATCGGAAAACGACACCGGGCGAACTTCAGACAAAAGCGCTGAGACCTCGACGGCGTTCTGGCAGACCATCGCGAAGCACTTCAATCAGCCTCCGTCGACGATTCCTGACTTGGCCGGCTCCGAAGCCGAGTAGACAACGAATGAACGAGTCTGTCTTCTCTTATGCGAGCTAACGGACACGGATGGTGTGTCTCGTCGATGTGATCGAACACGTTCTGCTGTTCCGTGGGCATGGGAACGGAAGGAGAATAGGCGAATCTAATAAACAAGAAGCAACTTGAGCTCATTGGCCTTCCTCGATTTAGATGCCCAAACCGGCGTCCTGGGGTCGCTGGCGACGAAGTTTGGGGCGCTTTCAGAGAAGATCTCATCAAGCTTTGGCTAGTGAGGAAGATGCGGAAACTCGAACCAACGAGGGCATTCTGAGTTCTGAAACTTGCTTTCCACCTGAATTCACGAAAACAGTCAACGCTGCCCCGAAATTTTGGTTACGTCAGGTTCCACAGCTGCGAAGAATACCTTGGTAATCGCTGTGAGTCCCTGCCCTACTTCTTGTTCGTTTCGAATTCCAGGAGAATCGACGCAGAATGCTCGAAACTTGTTTCCTTGGATTGCAAGCAAAAAGTTAACGGGTGAGACACTATTTTCATCGCGGAGTTGGAACGCCGGCGCCGCTCTTTACTTGAAGTTTGAAGTTGCGCCTCCTCGGCAACCTCAAACGTGGCTACGGGCTTGATAGCCACGCGTATCGTGAAGAGATTCGCTCTTTGTGATGCATCAAAGGTCTTGAAACACAAAAGCTGGCATTCGCAAGAGAGCGATTCTCGCATGCTGTGTGATTGAGGGGTCCAACAGAAGACTTTCGCTGACAGAAACATAGGAGATGGCACCTCTGAAGCTTCTGGCGAGCGAGTCCTCCGCTCGTCTTCAACTCATTCCAGAGGCGAACTCTCGATTCAGGCTCCCTATCCAATGCGAACGCTGAGCTCGGACGGAAACAGCGAATGAGGGCGATTGACTGCCATCAAACACAACTCTTAAACACGTCAATCACTCCGCCTGTCGTCGTTATCCAACGCTCACCAGAGCGCGAAACCCACTTACTTCCTTTCTCCGGCTTCAGTCGCGTCGCATCTTGAAACTCTTCACGCCATTTCTATTCAGTTCCCCCAGGGTTCAGAGGCGAGAGCTATCTCGGTGCAATCGCTTGTTGTCGAACTCGACGGAGAAAGGGTTTTTTTTCGAGACCGTGACTCGGCGTTACTTCCGGCGTGGAACGGCGGAAGTCCGTTCCAATGAGGGTGCGCGGCAGCCGCTCGCGAACCAACCTCCGAGAAACGTTTGGGAGCTGAGGGAAGGCTCACCACGCCAAAGCAATCTCAGCTTACTTCTCTCAAAATTCGAGGCTCGCCATCGTAGTCTATTATTCCAAAGTTTCTGATTGAATCTTAGTTAATTATTTCAACCGATCATCTTCGAGCTCAAGTTGAGAAGGAACTCTGTTGACGGCGAACTTGGGGCATTCTTCCACGATCGTCTTTTGAGAGTATGAGCTTGGTTAGAAATCTGCAACATGTGACTACGACGTTAACGGCTCCGTGGCACCGTAGCCATTTCGCCTACTTCTCAAGAGACGTGAAGGGATATAATCGAGTTGTCGGGGGTTCCGATGATCTCACGAAAAGAGGTTAGAAGGCTCAGTCAGCCCAATGCAGGCTTCTAAGCTCTGAAATTAGAAAATACGGCGAAACGAAAAGCAAGATTCGGCACCCTCGAGAGACGTGGCGCGAGCTCTCACGAAATGATATCTAGCGTGGTCAATTCTCGCGGTCGCCATTTCTCGATCGAGAACGAAATTCATGGCAACTTCCGAGTAGTCTCGTTGCTGTGCCCCCTTCTAAATTACTATCGGCTAGGAGCAGCCTCGTGAGCAAATATACGCAAAGCTCTCTCTCGCCTGCCTCGCTCTACCGAAGTCTGCGAGTCCACCTCAGTCATAGGAATAGAGGTCCTCCGTTGAGCAAGGACATCGAATGCGTGGAAAGGAGCTGTGCGAGCAGATTTCGACGAGAACAATTGTTGCTGTTCAATCTCTGTTTTCGCCGAGCGGTTCCGTGATATTGTTGCTGAGCTCTCTTGTAGCCTCTGTTCACTCACTTCCCAAAAGGCTCTATTGAGGCTTGCGGGCAATTGTTTTCATCGTATCCCCTCGGGAGCCGAGAGATCTTCCCTTCGGTCTGCCGGTAACGTTCTTGCGAAACCGCGTGAGCAAAGACGAGCCTTCCAGTGGGCTCATCTGTTCGAGATCCCTCGCTTCGTCGGAAATGGAACACTACGCAACGAATAAATAATGAGAACTTGATGGAGCGAGCGTTGATATACGAGATAAGCGAACGTCAAGACGACAGCATCCGGGACTGTACAATGGGAGCCTAACGCTGATAACGCTATCAGCAGCGCGGAGCGCCCGGCCAGTCTCACGATGCCGTGTGATTTCCGGAACTTGTTCCTTCGGGAGATTCGCTCGTGGACGGATGTTCCCCACGTCACGTATGATCACCATGACTGTCGGCAGCTTTCCAACGAGCTTGGGAGCCGGTGACTAGCGTCTCCAGCAGACTGCCGCCTGTCGTCGCGGAAATGCATGCGTTGCCACCAAGACGTCACACCTCTTCCGAAGAGGAGCGCTCACGGTTTGATTCCTTGCCCTCTCAGAAAATTTCCGTTCTTGATCATGATTAATGATCATCGATCAGAAACGTCGCGATGACTGAGATCACGAATCGAGAATCACAACTGCGACAGAATGGTCTCTCGTTGCTCCAGAAGTGCATCGAGTTCTGAAATGTATTTTCAGTTCAACCCAGCGATCATTAGCTGTGCCAGCCGCGATTTTAAGTGCCAGGAGGGGGTTTTCTCTCTCGTAGCTCCGTGGACCTCAATGCCAGAGACATTGACCACTCTCGGACTCGGGAACTACGCTTTCTGCGGACAACATCTCTGATGTCGAATGTTGTACAGCGCTCCCTGCGGCACAAAGTGGACTTAGATGATGGTTTGTCGCGGAAGCTGTTTCGTAATTTCCGTTACGCTTGAGGATAGCATTCGCAACCAAAGGAAGGTTGACACTTTAACGGGGAGGCGGGCCTTGGTGGGAAGAACATCAGGCTGAAGAGGCCGGGGGAAATGACAAAAAAACGAAGGAGAGAGATACTACAGAACGCTCCCTCCGTGAAGTCAACGCCGGAAATCTTTTGTGTGCACTTTGATCATGTCCATTGTGAGAGTTTTGCTCTGGCAGGAATGAGTCAACCCGACTCCACCGGTATTGAAGTCGGTTGCGATACTTGATTAGGACGGGAAGAAATCTGCAGAGAATTACATCCGAAGAAGTCTCCCGTCGCTCGACTGACCATACGTAGGGCTGCAAATTTGTCGCGGTCAAAAAACGCGAAAATCTCGATGGCGGATCTGAAAATGACGTAGACTGAGCGTATCGCTCGGGAATGGTGAAAAGTTCTTGTGGATTCCGCAGCAAACTTGATCGAAGCTGAGTACATGATGCAGCGTGCAGAAACACACGTTTTTCCTCGATTGAACACAACTTTCGAACTTATGCTGGAAGACTGCTTCGCGGCAATACTGCCGACTGGAACGCTGAGGCAAGACAGAAGCCCACGGTCTGACTGGAGCTATTGAAGTCCTTAATCAAGTTCAGAAACATTCTGAGCTCCGCCTTCGCCAAGTCGTCTTCGTCGAACCAGGGAATATGCTCGAAGACGAACTCGGGAGCTACTGCAGTGATTCGTAGTGAAACGACAGAAATCGCGGAGAAGAACGAAAATCGTGGATGAGGCCAAGAGTCGCGGTTTCCGCGATTTTCTTCCAGCCCGAACTATAGGCGCTCGGATTATACGGGAATACTCCGCCGAGTCGAGTTCCCGTGTTCGTGGCGATTCGGTGCAATTGCTAGTGTTCTCCGGTTTTACGGAATACAGCCGCTTCAGAACGTCTTCGGAACTTGGCATTCCAGACCTTAGGAACTCCTTCCCGACTGTTTCTATGGAGATGACACCGGACAGTTCTTTCCTTGAACGCTGTTCGTGCCCTCGGGCTCCCGTGTCAGCGGGCACTAAGAGAGACCGGCAGGCTGAGTCACCGTGTTTGCTCCGCACGTAAAAAACATTTGTTTGTTTGTTTACTCAACCGCTCGCAAGCGGCCGATATGCGATTGAAATTCGTGTTGACGGCTCAGTCTCGCTTTAACGACCATTTGAAAAGCTCAAAGTGAACTTTCCACGCTCCTTAAAGTTCCACCAGAGCATGGCCAGAAACTACGTAGAGCGTGAGCGCCAGAGACTCGTCGGCTGTTTTGTTTATTCCATTAGAAAGTGCGCTGAATGCGTCTCGAAAAATCTCGCTCCCGGTTGCGACCGAGACTTCCTCGCTATTGTGGTCGTTCGCAACCAGCAATATTTCGGGAATTCCGGTCGAGGCTCCATTTCGTTCTTCATTGAAAACGCGAGGCTGAATCGTAGCAAAGTGGACTTGAGGGAATAACTCTCGAGTATCCTCTCAAACTGGCTTTCGATTCCCGACTCTCTCGCTCTCCCCGGGCTTCCGAGGAGGCAGATCGCTCGCCTCACACGGGAATTTCTGGCAGAAGACTCGTCATCGAATGCCCGCATGGCCTCGGGAGAAACTGAATTGAAGGTTTAGCTCCTACTCTTTGTACGACTTCTCCAGACCTCTGATGAGAGGTTGTCTCCTCGAGTGTGTATTCTTCTGCTTGACTGCCGGAAATTCGAGAATGAACCGCGTCAGGTTATCTTCGTGAGGGACGGGATCCCCAAGCTGTTCGGAACAATTCTAAGCACACGCGCATTTTCGGATCTCGAAAACCTGAACGCAGTCTCCAGGCAGCACGGCCGTGCACGTGGGCCCATTTCCTACCGAGCTCCATCGCGATCGTTACTTGATCCCATGCAAGAGCTTTTCAAGGACTGGTGAATATTCTGTGAAGAGCACGTTTTCCGATGTCTTGACAACCATGATGGGTCGCTCCGAGCGTTTCCAATTTCAGAAGGGAGGAGGCCAACCGGAAGGAGCGAAAAGCGTCAATCCTCGAGATTCGTGTTCCAAGACGAGTCAAGTCGCCTCCAAGAGTGTTCTGCAGCCCACTGTTCTGACTCCTTGATTGGTTCACACTACTTGAAGAGGGGGCTTGGTGTGTGAGCGAGAGTCCGAGAGCATCGGAACAGCATTCCAAGCTTGGTCTCGCGTGAAGTCTGCAGACATCCACCAAGCGAGCTCTCCGAGTTTCGCCCCCATTCTTCATAGGTTCCGGGTCTTGCTAGAGGTGGGATTCCACTCGATCCGAAACCTCCTGGACCTTCTGATTGTATTAGCTGGCAAGGCCTTCTAAGGAGCTCTCTAGACGACTCTATGCGAGGGAACGGAAGCGCCGCATCGCATCCAGGATGAGGGAATTCGAGACTTTGATGGCTGGATCGAGCGGGTCGAATCGAGAGGTTCCGCGAGTGTCAACGGGGAAATGAATCCTCCGCAAAAAGCGGAAGATTCAAACAGCTAAATTATTGCCGGCCGTGGACTTCCTTCATTGCTTCTCCCGTCATTCTGGTTCTATTCGTTTTTTTTGAACATCAGAACAGGCACGACTTCTCTTTTTCTCTCTTTCTTTCTGGTAGACGAAGTCTGGAGTTGTGAGAAGGGCCTCTCCGCTTCACGGACGAACAGAAATATGCCGCGATGATGTCTTACAGCTTTTGTCGCGCTCGAGAGTAACGAGCTCTGGCGAAACTTCGCGTCCTTGTGATGAGTATTGTAGTTCACAGTGAAAGCGCACTTTAGCCTCTCGGAAGGGATCTTGCTGTGAGGTTCGGGGAACGGCTTTCGTAGTTGTTCCAACATTGTCGAGATATTTCCTCTCCTAGAGATGATCCATTTTCGTTGTTGTGAGCGGGATCGTGCTCTGTGGATACGTTCTCCAATTAGTGATATATCTGTCTGTTAAGCGATTTTCGGATAGGCTCTACATTAACCACACAGGACCCGGAATAAGACCTGGAAGCATAGATCGAGAAGCGCGACTCGCGAACTAGTAGATGGCTGAGATTTCTATCTCATTCAACGGCAGGAGTCGTGAGAACGGGTCGTTTATCATCGCCACTCCTAAGAATTGACTTGCCTCCTCAAATGCGGTACTACTCTTGGGTCGAGCAGTCCGGACTGTGGATTGTCCGTATATGTATAGGGTTTGGAGAAATCGAAGAAGTTTTCTTTATCAATAAGCTTCCTAAAAGCATGATCTGCACCGCTAGTCCAGAATTCCTATCCCGAACATAGCTTGTTAGCAACTACTGTCTCGGGAGCTCTTCGGCTGGCCCCATCATTGAGAATTTTGATATTCGCGTCCGAAATTCGCGGCGGCGAGAGCTTTCCCATATCTGCATGGAACAATATGAGATTTCACGTCGGAAAAACATCCAAGGATATGAAGTGGCGAGCGAAATTGGTTTCCTCAGCCGTAACACAATCCTCCTTCCTGAGAGGACTTGAACGGTGTGCCGGAGAGCTCTTTCTAGAACAGCGAGAGTACAATTATCTTCTATGAGGGAAATCACCTTGAGAACTTGCTCCGCGAGAGGGAACCGCGAGAAAAAAAAGCTAGCGATTACGTGCAATATCAGGACAAGAAGCCAAGTTCCTCACAAAAATCTTCGATTGATTGATTGGTTTATTAACCATTTCTTGCCCATATACACTTTGTTACATGTCAGAAACCCCGTACGCGGGGGCGAGTACCCTCTGCTGGTTAGATACTCTGCTTCATGATACCAATTCTCAGCGACTCTGAGACCTTCGCACAGTTTCCACGCTCGCAGCTTGATAAACCATCCGTGCGATGACGGGTCTGGGAGAGGAAGCAGTAGGGCGGAAGAAACTCGTTATCAGCATGTTGCTCCGAGTGGCAGGCTGAAGTTGAGTCCCCATCTCAGTAACGACAAGCTGACTCATTATTCACAATCATGCACTCTAAGCAACTTGGCCTTGAATGTTTCCTTGATGAGCGTTGTCAAATATTTCCCATGAGCACGAAATCACCTTTGGAATGCCGTTCGCGAGTGCCTCCTGCTGATTAGTTTTTTCACGATGGCGAGTGCAGCCACGTCCACGGCTTCCATGACGTCATTTGCTCCAGGACATGCACGACACATGCGGCCATTGGATATGTTTGCTCCCTGAGGAAGCTAGCCCCAGATACCGAGTTCGAATCTGTGCGAACACTGAGGATGACCACCCAGAATCGGTTGCCAACACTACAATTCGTGCTCCCACCGTCGGTGATAGATTGCTCCCGGAAAACATTCCATGAAAGTCGAGGATTCGTCACGGTTGTTTTTTTCCTGCTGTGCCAGCGTCACTGCTCACGTTGGGAGCGCTGTATGAAGACATCGGGAATACCGAACCTTTCGGAAGATTTCCTTGCAAACTTCGCACGCATTCGCGACTCGGACCTACTTCTCTGGCGGACGTGACTCTCTTCATCTCAACCATGGTTTCTGGCTCTTCCCAGAACTCCCATGCCCCCTTCTTCGCGCGACCGGTTTCTGTCGCTCAGGAAGTCAGGTTTCGTTTACCAGATCCACGCAGGCGGAACAATTGACTCGACAGCTCCTTTGTGTCTCCTATCTCCCCTGTAGTGGCCCTCAACGAAGGGGAGAATCGATCGGGGGAAAAACGAACGGGAGTATCATGAAAATGACTGTATGAATCGGCTCGGGCAGCTGGAGTGGAGAACCGTTCCCCTTGCAATCTTGTTCAGGCGAGCTCCATGACCCCGAGCTCGATCTCCGAACTGCTCCGACGATTTTTCTCCACCTCTGAATCATGAGAACAATTTCTCACTCCCATCCTCATGGCTAGAAAAGATGAGAGACTTCGCGATTGAGTACAGAATCATCTGTACGAGCTGAGATTCCCCATTCGGAGTCCCTCGGAAGGTTCCGGATGTCCGAATGAATTCGATTGAATCAGAGCTGCGACCCGACTGCGCATCTGAAGAGAGGATTGCGGAGTAAGTTAAGCTTTCCGCTCTTCACCGCAAATGGGGGATATTGATCCATTCAAAGCGACTGCTGACACGGAAATCCGGAAGCTGCTGAATTAATTCGGGTTCAAAGGAGTTCCGACCGTGACCATGAGAACATGTGAGCTCAACCGAGCCGAGTGAGCGACGTTCTGAGCTAAGGTGAGAAGAGCTCGCGCAATATTCCAGATTTGAATCGATGAATCGTTATATTTTCCAGTGGGATGAACTCTTCGCCGTCCTCGGGTTTGATTTTTGCCACACATACATTGGACCATGCTCATATTTCCAGACCCAATGATTTCGGAGCCAGGAGCAATAAGGGCCGTGGACATAGAATCCACCCAGATAGTTGACGATCCAAGTTTCACTTCGAATCTTCAATCGGTATTATTGTTGAGGCGTCAGCTCCAAAAATCCGTTAGGGAGATGTCAGGTTCTGACCAACTGCGTTGATGATGAATCCGAAACCACTCGTCAGTTGGTAGGTGAATGGTCTCGCGGCCGGACACAGACCCTGTGTAGTCACTCAGATTAACTCCAAATAGCTAGCAAGAGTACTCTCCGCTGAGGATGTCGACTTCCACGTTTGTGCCTCGATCAGAATCCCCGTAATGACTCTCTCGACATTATCGATCGATTTCCGACAGAAATCATAAGCTGCACCTCACTGACTCATGGCTAAGTTGGAACCATTAATAGCGTGTTCGTCATAGTTTGATCAACGGACACCGGAGTCCTGAGACTCGGCTCTTGCTCGATCCTCTTTGAGATTGCCGGGTCTCGATCATTCGTCGACCATGAGGTCATTTGCCGATCGCGTAAAATTCTAGCGCCGATCGATGCTTCGCTTGTTTCACTTCGATCGAAGGCTATTTCCCGCTGCGTGTCTCCCGGGCATGGCCTGGTCAACGAAAGTTCATTAAGTACGATTGGACGCATCCGAATCTCCTTTCGTCGTTTTGAGTTCGGAAACTCCTCAATATCTGGCCGCGCTCCATTATGTCGTCGATAAGTGCGTTCCTCCGCGACGACCAGCCTAATGGAGGAGGAGACAAACTGGCTACTGCCGTTATGACGTTCAACTTTCTTGTACGAGTGCAGTTTGGTCCCGGTTCCAGTTTGCTGCATATTGTTGCTGCACGGAAAAGGGATTCGATTGTACCACGACAAACACCTCGACCGGCGAATCCGACACGCTTATGAAGTTCACATCAGTACCAAATCAACGAGGCTGCCGAGGGCGTTTCCAGCAGCCGACGTCTCAACTCGCCGTGGGTTACTGCTGCACTGTCGTTGGGGCGACTCTCAGGAGTCAAAAACACCGGTACCAGTTAAACGCATGATTGAACATGTGGACTCGTAGACTCGATTTGTACCACAGAAGATCGGGATCGTTTCCCATTCGAGAGTTCCAAACTGAATCCCTCGAAGCCTCGGTGACAAGAGAGAGAGAGAGAGCTCACCTCGTGCACTCCAACCATTCCAATAGTTCTTGTGATGCGACCAACGGGAGCCAGCGTCTGTCGGAACGGCTCCCAACTCCGACGTTTTACAGCGCTTTCCGCGCTTGACTGCTTCGTAGACCCGGGGAAGCTGCTCGCTCCAGAGGTAAAGCGATGATTTGGCCGCTTTCGTATCATGGGCTGCGAAATGCCCGCTCAGGACACTGCTAAGAACATGCGCCGTCGCTAGCGTTTGTTTGATGCGACAATGTGCAGAGCTGGGTCGTGCCACTCAGAGTTTGACTTGTACTCCGTCGATCAGATGGGGTTGCATTGAGACAAGTCATGAAGTTCCCGCAGAGCGAGCCTTCCAAGAGGTTCATCATAATGTACACCGATCTCACCTGATCTCACCGAATTCCTCCGCACGACTCCGAGTGCGCTGGCGGTCAATCTGCTAGCATCCCTCCGCTCGCTCGCCCCGGGCCCTAACCTATCCTCACGCAATCTTCCAACCCGATTCAAGTTCGTTTCCGGTCGGTCCGCTCGGCAGTTGGCGGCGAAGCCCAGTTGACGCGCTCCCAAGCGCCGGTACCATTTCGGAAAATAAGAGAAATCTTGAGCCAGTGTTCACGAAGAAGTGAGTAAAGAGACCATCAAAAAGGGCTTGGAGGCGGGAAGAGAGAGTTTCGCGACCTGCCTTTCTCTTTGACGTGAGCGTCCGAAGATGACCGAGTAATTGTCGGGCTGAGCGCGGTGGAGTGCGAGCTGACGTCCGATTGCGTGCCATTAAGTAAAGGAAGAAAATGTTCGGCCTCATATCCATCTTGTATTGCCGGCTCAGTACTCATTTGGCTGGATAGGGTTACCTTTCACTGATACCTCCTTCGGGAAGCTCCGTCGAAGAGAAGCATCATTCACTGATCAAACTTTATTCCCACCGGCCTCTCAATCAGTGTCGATCTGAATGAGATTCAAGGTCGACACATGAGCCGGAGTGCAGACTGGTCTCTTGGAGCCGAGCCGCAGCCAAGATCCGGCTCAAGAGTGTCTTCTCTCGCCCCTGCCCGTGCGCGACAAGAGGTAAAGATTACAGAGCCGAGGCGAGAGAAGGGCATTTGTTCAGGACGTCGCCGTGAGTGATCCTGACACGATGTTGAGCAATTTCCATAGTTGAAGTGCGTGCTTTTGCATGCTCCGAAGAGAACGTTCCCTGTTCTTCAGTGTTCTGACAGGTCCTGTGACATCTTTAAGTTTTCACATTGACCTATGAATGCTCTCTTCAATAGCTCAGAACGACAAGCCAAATAAATAGAGTGGAGGAAGGAAGCCGGTGTCGTTCGATCGACCGATCCACCAATGCCCGCCACTTGCTGATTTGAATCGCGAACGCTTCCGTGACACTCAATTTCCGGCCGAGCCCTTCCTCAAAAGCGCGCTACCCGCCGCGCAGCGTAACCCTTCGCTAAGAAGCTCAGGCTCTACGCCTGAGTCTATGCTGATGGGATGTCTCTTCCTAGAGGGGTCATCGCAAGGTAAACCAATCATCGCTCAGAACTCATAGAGCTCACCCTTGCGATATAGGTGTACAGGCCTTGTGCTTCGCTCTCCGAAGAAATCAGGGAATATGTACGGTTCTCCTCGGCTCCGCGGGAGAAAGCTAGCTTTCGAGAGATTCGGGAAGTCTCAATGCTCTTCCCGTGCGGTCGTGTCGGCAATCAGATCGGTTTATCAGCTGGCATTCGAGGCCCTCTGATTACGAAATTGCCGCACCAGTCCACTCGAATCAATCAAGGGGACCGTGAAGTTCACTCAACTCATTGTTGCGCTGATATCATGAGCAAAAGCAGCTGACTATGCTTTGAACAATCAGGTTATTTCAGCAATATGACTCCTATCGGATTCTCGGGAAAAGCACGCCCGTTTCTTGAGTCAATTGAATTATATTCAACGTGTCTTCGTTCAAAGGTCTTTTAGTGAGCTGGTAATTAGTCAGTCAGTTTTCCCGTTAGTCCCGAAAATACTCCAGTCCAAGGTTCCGTGGCATCGAGAGAACCGATTCTGCAGAGAATAACAAAGAATAAGAGCGATCGTGCGAGGAATCTGGCTACCCAATGCGAACTCCTTTGGAGCCTTGGCCTCGCCGTGGACACTCGCACATGTCAATTTCTCGTAAAATTCCATAAGTTCTTCATCCTGAATTATATCGATGTTCCCGCGGGCACCGGATTCCTTTTCCGAATAAGCTTCGGAAATCGTCAATAAACTCGGGAATATTGGAGTTCCCGGGCAATATGTCTCCCAGAAAGACATTCCTCCAAATATTCACGGAAACGAGAGTGTTCAACCTAAGTTCGTGGATACATAGTCATCCGAAAGTTTCTCCGGCAGTGCTCGCAAGGCTAAACGGAACACTCAATTCATTTCTGTGATAGATTCTCCTCGCTGGGTACTGCTGACCAAGTAAGAATTCAGTTGAAGTCTAAAATAATCTTGTTTGCTTCAGGGCTCAGCGCCGTCTGGTAGCGTCCCTGGGCGGGACACTGTGGCCGTGCCAGCCGCTCGGAAACCGGAGACCGCCGTTATGCGATTTCCACCAAATACTGTGCGCGACCGAGCAACGTGTGCACAGCAATAACGCGGCAGCATGAGCGTGTGTGCATCGATTGACGTTCGAAGATCGTTGATCGCGAGTGGGAGCGATATTCGAATTCTGAAAAACTACAAGTTTGGGGATGACGCTTTGCAGAGCTCGCGCCCCCTCATGAGAAAGGGGCATCCACTGATGAGGGCACATATAGCCATGGGGGCTCCTGGCGTCGATACGGAGGGATATTAGCCTCGAACTAATGGAGCAGTTCTCAGAGGGGAGTATTCGTGATCGAAACGATGAAAAGAGGAAGTGAGAAGAAGACGACAAAGCGAAGCTGAGCCTCTTTTGATCCTGCGACGTCGCTTGGATCAAAGAAGAAAACTGAAAGTTCAAAGAGGACGGCTCATCACCTCTTTCAAGCGAGTTGAAAAGCATGAAAATAACAACTCGGCTTGCGAACCTAAACGCTCAAATGAAACTTGCTGGGTAACCCAGCTATACGGCACGGTGTGTGGGAATATGAAATCTGTCGGGGCGATGCTCGGTCTTTTCGAGAAATCCGAGACGTTCCCCGTCACCTCTTGGGAGCTCTGCGAATTTCCGCTTTCCATGCAGACGCAGGGTTTTCGTGTTCCATTCGCTCACGAATCTTCACTGTCGGGCGGAAAAACAGAGCGTTGCATTCGGACCACTGCTTCCTCAGCCTCAGCGGTATCGATCTACGTCGATGATTCGAGTTCGATTCCCTCAGATATTTATCCGATTTCTCGTCATCTAAACTGGGATCACGTCGCGATAGTGTGCTGAGGAGGGAACGACAACTTACTCTTCGTAGTCCACTCAACGGTTGGGTGCGATATCCGTTCCGATTGGAGACATACCATCAATTTTCCACGCTTTTGGACAGGGAATCTCGAACTCGGGCTTCTCATACAGTGGGTCTTAAGATTGCTTGGGAAATATGGGGTATAATATGTAGCCGGAAGAGTTCGCGAGAGCTTCAGCCCAGCCGAATAACTCGCTATTCGCCGAGATAACGAGCCGGCTCCAAGAGGAACTACCATAGATCGCATGTCGAGAATGCGACATCGGAAGAATGCCAGAGCTCGTGCTCAGAGAATCTCTGGAGAGGAATTCCCGCGCTTCTGTGACTCTCAGGCTCATCGGTGCTCCAAGATCAAGAAGATCAAGCCGACTAGCTCGTTTCACAGCGAACACGCGTACAACCGGCTGCGGAGCAATAAACGAACAACAGGCAAAAAAAAAAACAGGGGAAACCTCCAACCTCTTTCATTCGTTTTGGTAGAACTCACTTCGCAGAAGGTCGATGCGCTCGTACATCCAAAAGTATAGCGGGGCGATTCGTATAACAGCGTATAACGCCACTGGTCCGTTCGATATTTCCTGACATCTTCAGCGATCCTCCGATCTCGCCGGCATCTCAGCCGATGTCTCGGACCAATTCTGCGGCCGACATGCGACCGCTGCCCATTTTCGCGCTCCGGATTGTCACGCTGAAGCCTCAACACGATACGTCGTTTTTCCTCTGTCAGCAGCCGGAAGTAGACTTGTGTCTGCGACGGCGTTGTGAATGAACGCGTCTAAGGAACAGACAATGTGTTATTCCAAGCGGAGCTCCTCGAGGAAAATCGTCACTAAGGTTCTGGATTCCAATCGACATATCCGTTAGAAAGCACCATTCTCTCTGATGCTTCGTGGAGTGTTCAAGTTGAATTCTGTTACATACCTCCATAGCAGAAGTGACGAATCACTCGAGGTGGCCTGCCCGACCGAAGCTAATGACGTTTCCCGACAAAAGTCAGAGCAAGAGAAAGTTTTAGGCTCGGTCGTCCGGCTTAGTCTCCACAGCGCCTTGAACATTTTTCCACCTCATCCGGCTCAGCTCTAGCAATCCTGGATTATACACGATTTCGAACCGCTGAGCTTTTCAGACACATGAGGAGGGCCGGCTCCCGAATGAAGAGTGCACGAGCCGTGTGTTTGGCTCTCTTCCGAGCGTAGCATGCAGGCAACCAGGGAACGCTTCCTTTTCCAACAGCTGCATGCCGCGGTCGCAACCAAGACTGGTGCCTTGCTTGTCAGCTCTTAGGGCCGCTCTTGCTTGAGAGCATTGAGACATTTTTCTTAGAGTTGGAGCATTGATACCGAACAAAAGATCCCCTTTCAGGCGACACCGGTAGTGAATCATTCAGTAGCCAGACAGTTGCACCTGTGACTCGAGAGACCAATTCAAACAAAAGCCTGAAGCTGGTGCGAATGGATCTGAGTTGATGTCACGGATACTTCTCCTAGTGAGGAAAGCCGATCTCATTCCAGGGGGGGCTCGGAGGCATGGAAGGTTCAGGAATGCCAGACAAGTTATATTCTGAAGGGGGACTCAGAAGCTCGGAGCAGGAGTCCAACTCGAGGAGTTTTCCATTTTTTGCGTCGAGAAGTTCGGTCGTGGCCTCCACCGAAGTTAGCGAACGATTCTGCCCAGATCAACAAGTCGCAATGTTCGCGGAGCCACAGCTCCTCGAACGCAAGGTTCGGAGCATCTCAGAAATATGGAGGAGATGCGGGGTGAGCGGGGGTATGGCGGTCCTGGTTGCATCTACAGGACCATTCCGGGGAGACCCAATGCGTGAAGAGGCTGGGCTTTCTTTGAGGGAATGCGAATGCAAAGGAGCGTTGAGATTCGAGAGCGTTTTATACACCCTGAAAGGCCTCCGGCTCGATCACGACAGTGACGGGAGGTCTAGCGGATCCATGAAATTCGCATCACTGCCCTCCCGACTCGAATTCACTGCGATCAAATCACGTCAATTATCACGTTTCCTCTTCGGATCGTCAGAGAAAAAAGAGAGCGATTGCTGGGAAGTCTCAGATAAGCCGCCCTTGGGTTCAGCCTATGGAAAGGAATTCCTGGTTAACCCTTGCGTTCCGCGCTCGTATCCACCGAGCCGGCTCTGAGAGCCGCTGCTGTCTAGACAGATCAAAACATTTCACTCTTAGAGAACTACGAATTTTTTGAACCATTCTTTTGTATATGGCGAGTTCCTCGAGGGAGTTGTTGCAATGGGTGAAGAAGCATACGAGATCGGAGTGTGTCCATCTAGCAGTCGAAGAGTTGTGCCTGCGACTCGAGTGACCCACCCCAGCCGATGCCCGGCGTTACTCTGAGTTCAGGTCAGGGATATCGCTTCTAGTATCGAATCCCAATCTCATCTCTAGGGAGCTCCGTAACATCGAGGGATCCGAGAATTAGGAATCATTTATACTCCGAACTAGAAAACAAAAGTTCCAAGCGGGAGTAGAGAACTCGAGGAGGTCTCTATCAGGAGGGGATGAAATTCGGTTCGGTCGTCGCCGGAGTTCCGCCAACTATTGTTCCAGGTCTGCCCTCGTCGATTAGGATCTTGGCTCACGAGAGACCTGAGTGATAGGCTGCTCTGGCGGCCAGAATGATCCCACAGCCCGCCCACGAAATCCGAACTGGGACTTAGCCGATAAACTGTGAGTCAGCTTTGGGGAGAGAGCGGGATATCAAGTCCGTGGATCGCGTCGCCTGAGTTCTCTGACATCGGCGTTCTCTTTCACCGCGTTCGACGATGATGACTTCGACTCCCCCGAGTCGATCTCTGCAATGACTACGCCCTCGGATCGATTATGGATGATTGCGAAATCCAGGGGTGGGCGAAAGCTTGTAGTGTAACCGGCAACAGTGAGGTGCCCTTTCTGTGCTCCCACTGAATTTCCGGAGTGCCGCGCGAGGGGCTTCGACAATCGGAACAGCTCGATATTAATTTTTAGCGCATCCTGGGATCGTATGTGAGACGACGGACTCCGAAAATTATTCCGAGCTCCTCACGGGATCGGTTCAAAGACTGGGAGCGAGGCTCCATGTGCGTATGTGCACGCGAAACGTATGTTTCGATATCAGATGTATAATTTGGAGGTCTTTTTGCTCAAGCTCACGGAGAGAGCGTTGAGCAATGAATTTGCGAAAGCTGTAGCAATAGGTTCATTGATTTCCCAGCAAGCAGTGAAGACACCGGCGGGGAGCTGAACAAGCTGAAGTTCCCCAACTTCCGAGAAGGGGAGGTCAGTTTCCCAAAGTTCGTGCTCGAGCGCTGATAGTGAGTCAAGGGCTTGATCAGAAACTGTTCCAATCTCGTGAAGTCCCTGGAGCTGTCGCTTATCTCGAAGTCACAGTCCCTCTTCGTTGTGAAAAGGGAATCCTCGATCTCTGCGGAGGGAAAGTTATGCTGAAGCAAAGAGCACAAGACTATAATGCAAGCCTCAACTTTGATCAGTTACGCCCTGGTCGCTTTGAGAGAGCTGCGCTAGAAACTTAGCAGGTCGTATCTCGTAGACAGATGGAGTTGTCACCGTTCCGGGGGCTTCTAAGTCTCAACCGTCGGAGAGAGTTGTCTCTGGAGGAATTGAATCTTCGCCCGAGCAATGGACGCTCCCGCGGCGAGGTCAGGAATCCTGTCGCTGTACATCCGGAGGAATTTCATTCCGACTCGGAGGAAGGACGAGGTTGGCTGGCTCCCCGGTCCAGTGTTGGAGATGGAAGGGTATCCGTCGAGTTGCTTGCGTTTGATCGGCATCAGCGAGTGATTTCTGCGGAGACTCGTGTCCCATTCCCTTTGCGGATGCTTGATCCCCTCAGCCTTCCCGCGGTCACTCGACCGGAAGCGGCACCGATTGTGAATTCGCCCAAAGAGAATGTTGGATGGTTCAGGGAGGCGCTCCTGTCTCATATTTTTCTCGGAGAGGGATCCAAAATATTCATGACTGGCTTGCGTCGGTCGCGATGAGTTCGACTTTCCAGCAGTAGAGTGATTGTTCGGCGAGCGCTCCCCGATCCCTGGAGCTCGGCGCGAGCGCGGTGCTTCCCTGAGGGTACAAATTACAGGGAGCGAGGATCCTGGAATTCAGACCATGTGGGAACATGGGAAAGCTCGTGAATGGACCTCCTCGAGAGTTCCTCTCTCAGAAGGCTTGAAGAATCATGGGCGAACGCCGAGATCGTGTTCGGCGCCTCGATTTCTAGGTGAACCGCTCCCTCAACGAAGGCGTCATCCCATTTGCGAATATCTCCTAGATGCCCCGGCAGCGATCCCTTGGAGACGAATTTCCTCTGACAATTATTTGGTGGCATTGTTGAAAAATAGCTGAAGTCCTGGGTGTTTGGGAGAATTCCCAGGCGATGTTCGGAATCCCACAATGCGGATGATCACGCGAGGGCGAACGAGAGCTCGCGCGCCCGGTATGCTCACTGCTAGAAGTGAGTTTTATGCGCAGCAGCTCTGCAAGACTCCTGCCCCGTTTTCCTGTTTCTCTTTGGAATGCCGAAGGCCTTGGTGCCGTGCCAGTGATAACGAGAACGATCGAATCACGCGACCGACAACAGGTCCCTTGAAGGCGCCAAACTCGATGAGATCACTCCACTTTGTTCAATATCCGCTCAATCAATCAGCCGTTTCTTTCCCAAAAACTGCACGTTCCTGAGACAGCGTTGCTCCCTGTTCAGAGCAGAGCTAGGAGAGACTTTCATCGGTGCAGTGAGAAACGTCGATTAACTTGTTCTGGTATCCCGTATTGGAACTTGATCCCGAGTTCGAGTGTTCATCTCGACGTCCTGACAAATGATTCAAGCCATGTGATCAAGCAGGCGAACGAGCATAATGCTTTTCAACCTTTCATGAGCGCTCCCCGCGCCCACTCAGCTCATTGCGTTCCGGGGAGCCGTCCGAGAAGCAACAAATGCTTCGGTCGTTGGAAATCATGCGAAGGAAATGCCATGTATGCATAAGATGAGGATGACACGCTTGATGGAGATTTTCTGCGGCTCTCTGGCATCGCAGGAGCCGCAGGTTAGCATTTCGAATGAAACGTCAAATGAGTCGAGACCGTTCCGCGAGCCCCCAACCCCTCGGGCCCAAAATCATGCGGGCACAAACTCCCTGTAGCCCGAAACCCCTCCCGTCGACTAGATACTCAATCAAAATCAACGAAAATTCCATGCCTGCGCGGGAGCCTCACACCACAACCATTGGGGTGCCAGAGTGCGAGTGCTTAGGCATCGTCCGTGGTCCAATCCTAGAAATGCTCCATTCATATCTCTAAATCGGAAGAATCTAAAGAGAGGAAGAACAATAGCGCGTTTAATTTGGAGAATTGAACATTTCGCAGACGCTGCAATCATCTCGTTCCGAAACTTTGGGATCCAACAGGTGAGCCCTGGTACAATGGCAAGTATATCTGAAAGATGGAATGAAAAGTGAAATCGTTTGGAGAGCGTTCGGTTCCTTCCACGCACGGATGAGACTCCAGAGTCCGTTGAGAAGGTCCGCAGACTTTCGTCAAGCCTCTAATTGAGGGAAGTGCGTTCGGGCTTGCGGGGCTGTACCGTCGAAACAACGCTCCCAGTGAAGACGCTGCCGATCCCCGGAGTTCCGGAGCACTACTTCAAGCTAGGACTGTTCTTCCTCCATACTTGGATCTCACCTCCCCGGTTCGTGATGAAATGGCGCCGGGCTCGATTGTCAGCGTGAAAAACAAGTCGGACGAAAATATCCCGCTCTATTCTCAGAGCATGACAAAGACAGCCAGTCGCGAGCTGGAATGCAAAAAGCTCAAGTATTCGTGCTTGGACTGCCCAGTCTCTGAGAGCGGCGACATATCTCTGGATCTCTGACCATCCCTTCTATCCAACTCTTGGCTCGTTTTCCTTTCAGTTCATTTTTCTCCCAAGGTCACAGCTCCGTATCGTATATACAGCGACCTTTTCACGACATCTGCCGAGTAAACGAAAACCGATGTCTCGTGTATTATCACACGGTTTGCATAGGGCGTGCTCCCTCTAACGTGACAAGACCTCGTTTCGGTTCCCCAATCGGCTCCGTCCGCGAGATTTTCCAATGAGGATATGCGGACCGCGTTTCGTGCTGTGGCGCAATGAGGATGCCTCGCCAGGTCCGCTAATTGGACCATCCGCCCCCCCCTCAGATGGTTCTTCTGTCGTCCTCAAATGAAATTCGCTACGTTAGCTCCGATGCAGCAACGCGTGAACTCCGGCACACATAGGACATGGAACGGAAGGGAACAGTCTCAACTACAAAATCAGCTCTCCTCGAAAATCCACTCCGAACAAGAATTCGGATGCTGGCCAGAAATTCCGTCATTTTATCAAATTGCTCACCCCCGAAACAACTCCCGCGAAAAGGACGTCCAGCCTCCCTTTTGTTGACGCTGAACCATGAACAAGATCTCCGGAAGAACGCGAGTGCCTCTGTTGCCGTTTCTCCGGTTTCAGACATTGTCATCAGAGAACAATATGCTCTAGACCCAGCTCGAAACTCCATAAATCGCTCTCGAACTGATTTGAATCGATGCCGCTGACGACGAGACGCTGATCGGAACCTTTGTTACATCGCTCAAAGCTGCTCGGTGACGACTCAGGGGATGGGTTCCCCGATGTAGCCGAAGCTTTAGTTTAACCCGGGACGGGGCGGCATGTCTCCTCTCGCGGACCAACTCTAAACCGGAATCGTCTTTCCAGGGCCCGGCTCTCTTCGTTGTATGCATCTTCCAGATTCATTCATTGTCGCCGTGGCCGGGTATTAGGCGTGACGGATTGTGAACTTTCAACGATCTACCGAAACACCGCCCACCCCGACTATGATCAATAGTCAACGCCATTGATCGATACTCGCGGCGATCAGCGATAATTGGCAGTGGCAGCGTGTGACTAACAACTAGTCTCGAATTTGTGCCGGCACCGGGGCTCGAGAGAGTGGGAAGAGGATCACGGCTCGAATCCTAGATGCTGAGTTTGCCAAACTCGGGCTTAAATTGAGAGCCGGTCTCGTGAAACATGAGCTTTCGAGGACGAACGCTTCGTTATCCTCGAAAACTGGAGCTCGTTTCGGAAGTTTCGCGAGCTGGGGTGGCGTTCGAGATCTCAGGACGGTTCTCCTCAACCTGACCTGCAGGCGGAAACCAAGACCCGGACTCAAAATCGATGTCCCTCCAGACTGCTCGAAGCCAAGCATTCCTCTCCAACCTCATTTTCAGGGTCATATCCCTCTCCATGCTGTCAACATCCTGTTTCTCACTGGATTCGCGAAGTACATATATACCCCAGAAACTTCATTCTGTAAATTTACGGAGACCATCCCCAAATCGAGAAAGATCCGTCCGTGGTACCCAGCGGATTTTAATGTTGCCAACGGTTTGTCGCGATAGGAACATTTAGCGCCGACCGGACCCGGACATTTTGGCGCGAACATTTTGGCGCAGGAACTTTGGGTGCAGATTCAGGTGGAGCTCCCATGACTTATTCAAACAATCGCGACAGTATTGTTCTGTGGCTATCGATGCTTTTTTGCGATGTATAAGATCATCAGAGTTTTCATCTATACTCCATCGTAAACGGTCTTGCGGACTCTCGAAGATGGTCTCGTAGGCCCTCGAAACGGTGTCTTAGGCTCTCGTAGGCCCTCGAAACGGTGTCGTAGGCTCTCGTAGGCACTCGTAGACTTTTCTTAGAGGCGTCGCCCATAGTTTTCTGATGACGTAAACTCAGTCCGCGCCCTGATGTACATCCATCCTCATTTCTTCAGATTCAATAACGCTCAGCTAATAAATATGTTTGATGATTCATGATTTCATCTACCGAAGTTTAAGGTCGTTGAATTGTGCTCCACCATTTCCGCTCGCGATTGAAACCATTCATAGAAGATATTGAACCACTTTGAGAGACAGCGATGTCAGTACTTTTCATGAGGGGCCATTAAGATGTGAACAGCTTTCGGGCGATCACCAATGGAAGTGGGCTGTGGGACCACGAGCCCGTCATCTAGATAGACAAGTGATGGTTGTGGACATCTTGGAATTCGTTCCGACCGAGTCCCACAGCGTGTTCTCCCAGCGTACGTCGACATTCCGATCGGGAGCCCATGCTGACATGCGTTCTTCAACCGAGAATCACTGCCGAGTCTGCATCGACGGCGCCTGTGCATTTCAGAGCGAGTAACTCTCCGAGTGAGCGATTCGAGCGAACTTTTCCGTGCAAGTGGGAATTGGGACGATTGATGGAAACTCCGGTGGTCATATTCGTCACATGAAAGCATCGATAGCCACTGAACAATACTGTTCCGGTGAGTCCTGGCTGCTTCATCTGAATCTGCGCCAAAATATCCTGCGCCAAAATGTCCGTTGCGCCAAGATGTTCGCGCCAAAATGTCCAGCGCCTAAATGCCCTAGACCGAGCGCCGACACCCCGGCGCGACCCGTATGGGCTCGAGCTCTGAGCCTCGCATCGACGACTGTCGGCTCTAATTTCTCGATTAGGAATGGGGAGATCAGGTGTGATCTAGCCGTAGTGTCCCTCATGCAGGAGATGAGATTTAAGAAGGAGAACAATGACGTTCCTCTTTGGGAGATCAAGGTTCTTCAAAAGAAGCCGGGCTCGGCGCATGCGCTTCCGTATGGGCACCCTCTGTCTCATCTGATAGTTGTAGACGCGAATCGGTAAAAACGCCAAGTTCGGCCCCGGGTTGAATCCTCCCACCAAGTCTAGAAGTCTCTCGTCGGCATTCCTGCAATGGTTCAGCTCCTCAGGAGGTTTGCGTGATTCTTGGCTAGCATCCCTCCACCCTTGGATTTTGCGGAGCCAAATCGTGGGCTGTTGGGTGATTCATATGGAACTCTTCTTGAAATCGTTGTTCGTTTGTTCACACCCATCGGAAGTGCGTCTTGAACATGGTTTTCTCTGGCTTGGGGCCTGTTATCGTCATATATCTCGGAGCTCGTGCATGGAATTCGATGAATTCAGGGTTACCAACGACAGTTTGCTCGGTTTTCCACCTTGTCCGTCCCAACATTTCTTCGATGTATCTATCGCCCAAAAAAGGTCATAAGATGGAAATAATTAGAAAATGGTCGATCTCGAGGACGTGGGGTGAAAACATTCACTTGAAAGCAACTCATTTCGGAGGTATTCGAACTCATCGTGGAAAACCCTGCAGGATGCATCCGAAAGCTGGCGCGAGAATTTCAAAACCAACCCTCTGAGCTCTGAAGCCCTCCAGATGACGGAGATGTGAGCATTCGGAGTTTCTGAATTCCGCCCGGTGCTCATCGGTCCAGAAAATCATTCATGCAATTAAGAACAAACCAAAGCGGTTTGGAGCCCGCTTACTGGACATGATGTGTTCTTTTTGGATTGGGAACCCCACCCCATAAGAAGGCTCGGCAGTTCCTGGGCACTTTTGGCCTTGGGTCGGGGATTCGAATGAGATATGTTGTGTCGGATGGCCCATCCCAAGAGAACACCTTCTGTTCAGTCAGCGAGCTCCTAGCTGCCTTGGTTTCTTTTATAGCATGGAACATCTTCTGGAGCGGTGAAAACCGAGCGAGACTCAAAAACTTAGAATGCTCATATCTCCGTTATCCGAAAGGGTTAAGAGCTCATGAAGTGGGTTCCGGAAAGCTCGTGAATCCAGCTTTCCGATGCGCCCTTGAGAGTTTTTCCACGATCAATTTGGATAAATTCAAAATGACCAACTTCGAAGTGAATGTTTCTGACCCACTCCCTGGAGGTTGACCACTTTCTAGCTTGTGTCATATTATGCTCCCCTTCAGTGCAAGCACAATGCGGTAAACAGATCGAAAAAATATCTAGGGGATCAAGGTTAAAAAACTGTCGTTGTTCACCCTGAATTCATCGAAATTTCATGCATCAACTCCAATATATTTGATGATGGAAGGCCCCGAGCCGGAGAAGATCATATTCTGAGCCGAGGAACACACGAAATCAGCCACCCAGCCCCCAAAAGTTTGGTCAAATCGATCCCGGAATTACTCGCCCAGACCCCCAAAAGCATGGTTAGATTGGCCTCGGAATCATCCTTCCAGCTCTTGAAAAGTATGCTCAGACTGGTTTCGGAATCACCCCTCTAGCTTTTAAAAATATGGTCAGATTGGTCCCGGGACCACCCCTCTAGACTCGGAAAGTAATGGTCAAATCGGTCCCGGGATCACCCCTTCAGACTTGGGAAGCAATGGTCAGATTGGTCCCGGAATCACCCCTCAGAGTTGGAAAGTAATGGTCAGATTGGTCCCGGAATCACCCCTCAGAGTTGGAAAGTAATGGTCAGATTGGCCCCGGAAGCTCCTCTCCAGACTTGTAAAAAGTAAGCATACCTCTCAAGAATTGGGAAAGCTCCAACACCGATCTGCGTCCACTGCCGATCCGGCGAAGAAGACACCGTTGATCACACCCTGCTGCACTGCGATGCCTTCGCGAGAGAGAGAGAGACCTTATTGATGCAAGTGAAACACCCAAACTCATCGAGAAAATGATGAGCGGCGAAGAGGAATGGAGAAGAATCTCCAGTTTCATCAGAAAAGTCATGTCGAAGAAGATAGCGCTAGGAAGGAGAGGATTGACCAGAGAGGGCCTCCCATGAGACATCTCAGATCCTGAAAAAATCAAAGTAAAATACATGGGAATCGATATCAAAGTAGCTCAGGGAACATAGACAACGAGCAAGGTGCGACTGTGAGGGATTCGGAAGTAATAGACAGATCGAAAATCTGGGTTCCCGGTGCCTCACAGCGGAGATATGAGGTTTTAGTGGATCCACCACACTGCCAGGGCAAAGGAATCATCCCATCCCTGGTGTCCGAAGGGATTTCCTCAGACTCCACGAGAAAAAAAAAAAAAAAAAAAAAAAGACTTGTAAAAAGTATGGTCAGATCGATCCCGGAATCACCCCTCCAGCTTTTGAAAAGTATGGTCAGACTGGTTCCGGAATCACCCCGTCAGACTTGGAAAGTAATAGTCAGATTGATCTCGGAATCACCCCTCCAGACTTGGAAAAGTGTGGTCAGACTGGTTCCGGAATCACCCCGTCAGACTGGTTCCGGAATCACCCCTTCAGACTGGTTCCGGAATCACCCCTTCAGACTGGTTCCGGAATCACCCCGTCAGACTTGGAAAGTAATAGTCAGATTAGTCTCGGAATCACCCCTCCAGCTTTTGAAAAGTATGGTCAGACTGGTTCCGGAATAACCCCTCCAGCTTTTAAGATGTATGGTCAGATCGATCCCGGAGTCACCCCTCCAGCTTTTGAAAAGTATGGTCAGACTGGTTCCGGAATAACCCCTCCAGCTTTTAAGATGTATGGTCAGATCGATCCCGGAGTCACCCCTCCAGCCTTTGAACGGCGTGGTCAGACTGGTTCCGGAATCACCCCGTCAGACTAGGGAAGTAATAGTCAGATTGGTCTCGGAATCACCCCTCCTGACTTGGAAAAGTACGGTCAGATTGGTCTCGGAATCATGCCCAGCATGCCAGCTTGAGTTGGAACGACCCTGAAGTCAACAGGAGTAAATCCTCACGCGTCAGGCCCGGGAAGTCGGTTAGGTCGGTGGCCTTGATCTGTTGGAGTCGTGAGTTCCTAGTTCTCCACCCTCCGGCTATAACCCCCGCTCCGATGGTGTTCTGTAGACCGTTGCGCCGTTCCATGTATTCAACGATCTCTTTAAAAGCTGGAGGGGTGATCCCGGGACCAATCTGAACATTACCTTCCAAGGCTAGAGGGGTGATTCCGGGACCAATCTGACCACACTCCTTCAAAGCTGGAGGGGTGATTCCGGAAACAGTCTGACCATACTTTTCGAAAGCTGGAGGGGTGATTCGGGGGCCAATCTGACCATACATCTTAAAAGCTGGAGGGGTTATTCCGGAACCAGTCTGACCATACTTTTCAAAAGCTGGAGGGGTGATTCCGAGGCCAATCTGACCATTACCTTCCAAGCCTAGAGGGGTGATTCCGGGACCAATCTGACCATACTTCTTAAAAGCTGGAGGGCTGATTCCGGAACCAGTCATTGTTTTTGGTTTTTTCCGGCTGAACCTCTCAGCCAGCCCTCAGAAGTGTCCCGGAATCACCTTTCGGTATTGCTTCAGTAACACTCCCTATCGCCTCGCAAATCCCATTGCGGGCGGTGGGCTTGGGTCTCAAGATGGTTCAGATTTAATTCTGATATAAATTGTATCCTCTTTTTACCACAGAAGAAATTCCGGAACCAGTCTGACCATACTATTCAAAAGCTGGAGGCGTGATTCCGGGGCCAATCTGACCATGCTTTTGGGGGTCTGGGAGGGTGATTCCGGGATCGATCTGACTCAACTTTTGAGGGCTCAGAATATGATATTCTCTGGCTCGGGGCCTTCCACCATCAAATATTCTGGAGCGTATGCATGAAATTCGATGAATTCAGGGTGACCAACGACAGTTTTTCAGTTTTTTAACCTTGACCCCCCAAATATTTTTTGGATCTGTTCATCGCATTGTGCTCGCACCAAAGGGGAGCATAATATGACAGAAACTAGAAAGTGGTCAACCTCCAGGAAGTTGGTTGGAAACATTCACTTTGAAGATGGTCATTTTGAAGGTATTCAAATTGATCGTGGAAAAGCTCTGAAGGACGCATCGGAAAGCTGAATTCACGAGCTTTCCGAAACCCACTTCATGAGCTCTGAACTTTCTCAGATAACGGAGATATGAGCATTTCAAGTTTCCAAATCTCGCTCGGTTTTCATCGGTCCAGAAGATGTTTGATGCTATAAAGAAAAAAACAAGGCAGCTTGGAGCCCGCCGACAGGACAGAAAGTGTTCTCTTGGGATGGTATATCCGACACAATATATCTCATTCGAATTCCCGAGCCGAGGCCAGAAGTGCCGAGACCCTTTCATTCGAAACTTCGACCAGACGCCAAAAGTGTCGAAGAAGTGCAGAGACCCTCCGTCTTAGCGGCGTTTAGACCTGTTCTCCGTTATAACTCATAACGGAAAATAGTATATCCGTTACAACGGGAAATGAATTTCCGTTATGACGGAAAATCAATTGTCGTTATAACGGTGGATCAATTAGGGGAAAATGGATGGAAGACTTGCTATTTGTCCATACTCTGCAGTACTTCTCAAGAACCAGCACCAGGGGTACCAAGAGACGAGGAAGCATGGCCATCTCGCGCAGCTGGGGGGTGTTTGGATCCGGAGAGCGAATATTTGTTCCCGGTCGCTGGGAAACGAAGAATACTCGGAAATTTTGGGCAAGAAGCTTCGTGTGGTCCTTTTCACGCTCCGAGCGAGACGCTTCGCTCGACCTCACTGCCGCTACGAGCCCGACGCGTAGCTGAATTCCTCAGACACTTCAAGCAAGACGCGAGCCGATTCACCCAATCCCTTTGAGGCTGCAAGTTACATTATCGTGAAGAGCCTCGCCCGACTTTTCTGACGCTTCAAGCTTGACGCGTTTCAGAATCTCTGTGACGCTTCGAGTAAGACTTTCCGCTCGATCTCTACGACGCTTCGACAAAGATGATTCGCTCGATCTCGTCATGGTGGACGATTCGTGATCCGTTCACTCCCTTCGACAATATGAGGTGGATCCAATTGAAACTTACATGAATATGTTCAGTCAAACATCTCTGTGATGTCAACATACACATGTGTTCCAGTATAGACTACCTCTTCATATTTTCGTAATTCTGCAAATTTTACACTCTCGTTCTCGATTGTGAGGTTATTGTGGGGTTCTAGAGTTCTGGTCCCATAGCGTCAGCAAATGCATCACAAATACGAGCATGATCGTGAGCGCGTACCGTAAGACCTCATCGAATAACAAGCTATTCGTGGTCTCTTGTCTCCTGGTACTCCTTGGGCTGGTCCTCGAGAAGTAGTGCAAAGTCTGGACAGATAGGAAGTCTTCCATGTATTTTCCCGAATCGGTTTTCCGTTATAACGGGAATTCATTTTTCCGTTTTGCGTTATAACGGAATATAGGTCTAGCGGCGTTGATGGCTACCTCCAACGTACACTTGAGGGAACAGCTCCGGCAGGATTCAAAAAGTACCGTCAATTTACCACTTGGCACTCCTTTCAAGAAGACGATGATTCGCCTCCTTATTCGTTACGGGGATCTGCATTCGTGACTTTCAGGCATCCATTCCCCCCAGTATAAACACGATCCCTACATCTATTCTTCTGTTCGAAACGTCAGAATGGCATCCTTCCATTCGGAGACATTCTGTCGCATATGTGAATGAATCGTTCCCCTTGAATTGGTTTTTCCTTCCGCTGCTTCCAATGCCTTCCCTGCGGAAGCTGCGACGATCACGGTCTCCAACAAGACGTTTCAATTGCAACCGATTACCAACGATTCTCAAGCTGATCACGCATGAAAAGCTTCACAAGCAGTGCTTTTCACCGAACCAACAGGAAACTTTAAGTTTACTTTAGAAGGCCGAGAAGTTGCAATCGCGTCACCTGCCAGTGAGCTCCATGCGAGACAGCCGGCACGTCTGGTCGTGAGAGGAGAGCTTCCTCACTCTGAGAAGTGGTGATTCATGTTTCGCCTGAATGAAGCGTTATTGCATTCAGCCAATGAGCGTATCTGTTCTGAATCTGAATCAGTCCTATCTCAATCGATTCGTATAGCATCTCATTTCTTCGAAACACTTTTACAGCTCCCCGTTCATGGCTCATCGCGTCTGCATGATACGACGCCACCGAGAACAGCTCGATGAGTAGATCATCAGGCGGAACCGAGAATCCCGGACGCATGGCGCAAAGGCACTGCGCCCAAACGGGTCGCGACGAGATGTCATCGGCCCGGTTCGCCCGAATCGATCACTGGTCATCAGAAGGTGGCGGCGGAAGTCATCGGTGGTTCAATCATCCGGTTATGTACCCGACTTACTTGAGGATTACGCGATTGCCAGGGCTCAATACAACTATTTCCGACTCGAGGCACAATGCACTGCCCTGCGGAGAAAACGCCGCGCTTTCCTGCTAGCTCAATGCATTGTATTCTTTAGCTGTGAGGAATACCTGAACATACTCCTCGACGGTTTCCTCCTTGCGCAATCATGCGAAGCGAGGGTCAGCGCCGAAGGAGACGGTCCAGCGGCGTTGCCCAACTTAGCGACCTGAATCCCCGTGCTCAGTAGCACATCCTGACGGAGTCTAGTGTGAGAAATCCGACTGATTGTTGTTCTGCGGGGCATTCGGAGGATCGTGATTCTCGACTGCACTCTCCTCGGACCAGCGCCTCCACTAGCGAAATTCGTTGGACCGGAAAATTCCTTCACGACGTCCCGTTTCACCGGAAAAGCGGTGCGTGGAGCCTAATGGAGTGCTTCCGGCGGCAGGTCCCACAGACGAATAGCTCGGTCGGCAGCCTGTTCCGTCTTAGGACAGCGGATTCCGTAACCGATTCAAGTCGTCGTTTCGGGATTCCGAGCACTGGTCGCAACTCTCGCGGGGGTCTCTGATCGTCTTGCTGAGAAAAGGGCTGAAGCTTCAATGTGACCCTCAGGCGGTACAAGCGCGAGTTTCTCTCCCGAAAATGCACGTGACGATGAGCTGCCATCGACCACCGACTAGATTCAGAATGCATACGCAGAGGTGAGGTCCAAGAAGCTTGCGTTCATCGCTCGTTCAGAGGGGACGAGGCGAAAAATTCTTGACGCGACGTCGACAACCCGAGAAGGAAGTCATTATTTGCCCCAAGCATTGAACAGTCCTGTTATTTCTGAAAGGAATTCTGGCTGCAGCGACGTTCTTCCTAGTTGTTTTCTCCACTCAGTGCACCACTTCACCGTGAGCTGATTACCGAGGAGGAAAGCACAGGCGCTTCGTTTGTTTCCGAGTTCGCCGTGCATAAAACCGAAACTGCAGCTCAACAAGACTCAGGGCACACGTCGCGAGTCGCGACTAGCCATTCAGACTGGAATTTCCACCCGTCATCAAACATATTTCGTTTGTTCAGCCCTTCGCTGCTCCGAATTTCCGAGCTCATACGAGCTAACAACTGACCGAAATACTGCGCGCTTCCTGGCTATCTTCACCGTATTCGCGCCTCGAGAAATCAGGCCCCGTCCCCCTGACTCAGCCATTGGCTGTTGAAGCTCTTTGCCAATAGCGACAATGTGCTCTGTCACTTCACGGCCTCTCTTTCCCACTTTGTCCTTCGCGGTTGAAACGAATACGATTCGAAATCGTATTTGAAATCTCCGTACCCATCCATCTAACAATGTATTGGAGAGCAATCGAGTCGATCTGGCCCGTTTTTAGGGGGAGTGTGTTGACACATTTTCGAGAAGTTCGGAATGAACGATCCGTTCGTCCAGCCATTTTCTTTGTGGAAACAATCAGGACGCTCGGGTGTGGTCACTGAAGCGTGCAACTGCAGCCACTGGAGATCCCATACTGTTTTTCCCCTGCTGATTGCAAAAAAACGTGGGAAGTCACAGGACGCCGCAGGGCTCAATATCTGCGGCCCTGTTGGCCGCTAGATCAGTAGACTGGCCGCCGCTGATCCAGAGCAACATACTGTTTGAACGCGTTGCAAGGCTCCTCCTGTGCAGCATTCTGCTCTGGTTCATCGGAAGAGATGTAGCAGGCGACCGGGTCCTCTGCTTCCAATTAGACTCCCCGAAAACCAGATATTCGTATCCACCGAATAGACAGCGTGGAACAAGAGACTGGTGAATTCCGCTCGTGGTCATGGCTGAGAAGTGTGAGAGGCACGCATGTGACCGACATTGCGTCCACGGTGCCACACTGACAGCCCTGTTTTATGCAACTACGAATCACTTTGTCAAGCTTCAGAGTCGAAAACTTTCGATCATACCGCAGTTTAATTATGTCTGCTCTGCAACCTTTTTTTTGCTCTGCAATCTACGGGCTCTCGTAGACGAACAACCGTCAAGGCTTCGAGTTTGAAAACATGAAAATGTACGTTATAGCTAGGGCCAGAGACTTCATGCACTGAGATATGCAGTTAAAGTATGCTAATATGCACCAAAATATGCACAAAAAATATGAAGGCACGAACATTATAATGAGGGCGCAAAAATCTGGATCTTCATTATTTTCATGATTCCACACTGAACCATGAGTTTGTCGCTTGAAATAGTATGATTATCGTGTTCTCCCGGGACGGGCTTGCTTCCGTTCCCTCTCGGGCTTGTTCAACGCCTATTCCATTTCAGTCGGGTATGAGGTGAAATTTGACGCTCTCGGATGATGTCTCGATTAGCCTGAGCTCTGATGTTCGAGCATTCTCGACCAGAGCTCAGAAATGTATGTGAGGAAACCTTGAGAACTGCCCAAAGCGACTCGCTGCATTGAATCATCGCGGCACATAGATGTCAGCGGATCATCTTGGATTTACAAGACGACGGAGAAGAAATTGTTCTGACAACAGGAACAGATTCGTTCTAGCACAGAATCCCCTTCGGGTTAACATCAGTCGTGTTTGTGCCATACAGGGTGTGTCCTCTAAGCTGCAACATTTTCGTGGCCTTTCTGTTTTGGGCTGTATTTGGGTCAAATCTTATCCGATCTGGGAATTTCTTTTTTTGATCGAAAGCTCTTGAAGAGACGCATCTTTTCGTTCCTTCGCATTTTCAATCATCGGATCAGTGTTGAGTTTTCCAGAGCCTGTCGAAGTTTTCCTCAATTCAATCCATGGTCCCTAAAAGAACTAACCAGGAAATCGCCGATTCTCAACCGATTTCGGAAATCAAAAAACGGAAAGATTCCCCTCGATCCCAGCTCAGGAACGCGCGGATCGGTTGCGAACCGGAGAAACGGTATTCAATACGAGATACCCCAAAATTGAGCCTCCCGGACCCCCTGCCGACCCCTCCCGTAAAGAACTGCCTGTAACTTCTCAGGGAAGCCGATTTCGGAAATTTCACTGATGGCAAAAGTTTCTTATTTTGAGCCAAACTACCCGGAAACGAAGTCACCGAGTCAATCCGATAACTTTTTTTTTCCACCTCAAAAGTCACTGGGCGCTCATCTCATGGCCTTTTGAGGTGGAAAAAGAGCTTTCGATCAAAAAAAGAAAATCCCAGATCGGATAGAATTTGACCGAAATACAGCCCAAAACAGAAAGGCCACGAAAATGTTGCAGCTCAGAGGACACACCCTGTAGATCGTTTGAATTATGCCTAGGAGGAAGTCGACCCCGGGGGAACTTGCAGAAGTTTTCGGATCCGACGTTTTCGAGTGCGATGAGGAATCGATTACGTGCATCGCGTGCTCGAAGATGTTCGCGGACCCAAGAAAACTCACCTTTGAACAGCACATCGGCACAGCGAAGCACAAAGAGGCTCTGAAAAGGCGCGACGCTCTGTCAAGTAAGAAAAAAGATCTGACCAGGTCATCTCAAAGCTCGAAGAAGAGTCAGTATTCGGGAGAGCTCTGCAACGCCTTCCTCAAAGCTGATATCCCACTGGACAAGTTGCAAAACCCTCATCTTAAAAACTTTCTCGAAACGTGGACTAGCGAGCATGTTCCGGCTCCGACAACGCTTCGGGACGGCTATGCTCCTGGGATCTACCAGGAGAGCCTCGAAAACATCCGGCAAGTCTTACAGGACAAGCCCAAGCCCATATGGGTTTTAATTGATGGAACCACCGATTGTTGTGGCAGGTTCATAGCAAACGTGGTCCCCGGCGAGTTGGTCCCAGAGAGGTCCGGAAGGTGTTTCCTATTCGCCTGCAAACTCTCGAAGCAACGAACTCGACAACGATAGCCCAGCTATTCTGTGACACCTTGCAAAAACTGTGGCACGATAGGATGTGTTACGATCGCGTCTTACTCTTCGTGTCGGACGCTGCGTCGTACATAGTGAAGGCAGCGGAAACTCTACAAAATATCTTCCCGAAGCTCTGCCATGTGACCTGTGTGGCCCACGGTCTGCACAGGATCGCGGAAGAAGTGAGACGTTGTTTCCCGGATGCTGACACTCTCATCTCAAATATGAAGAAGGTGTTCCCGATGGCTCCCCACCGACAGCAACTCTTCCATCGTGAGCTGGCTATACCTTTGCCGTCATCGCCCATACTTACACGATGGGGCGAAGTTCTCTACTACGCAGAGAACTTCGAGGCGCTTCGAGGCTTCGTTGACGACTTGCTTGTTTCAGAGGACGCAGCATCGATCAGAGAATCAAAGGAAATATTCAGGAGACCCTTCTTAAAAGCGGAACTCTCAGTCATTCGCGCCAAGTTCAGAGCATTACCCCAGATTATCGCCAAAATAGAAAGTCGCTCACTGCCGCTGTCGGACGCTGTAGATTTGATCAACGATTTCCGAAATGATGTGCAGAGAACGAAAAGTACTCGACTCAAAAGTGTACGAGATAAATGTGCGAGAGTATTCGACAAGAACCAGGGCTTCCAGAAGTTGAGGATAATCTCGCGCTCTCTGCAGGGTATAACTCATGAAGAAACCGCAAGAGTCATCGAGACATACAGTTGCGAGGAGCTCTCTCGATTCGAATTCGCCCCTTGCGTCCCCGTACAGGTCGAACGCACGTTCTCGAAGTACAAAGCTTTCTCGAGGGACAACCGTCAAGGCTTCGAGTTTGAAAACATGAAAATGAACGTTATAGCACTCTGCAATCAATGAGGTTCACAATAAATTGTAATTTTTCGCGAAGAAAGCTGTATTCCTCTGAATCGATTCAATTCATCATGCAGTTTGCATGCTGCATATGCGCCATGCAACATGCATATCAAAAATGCAACATGCATATTGCACCATGCTTTGAGCATACTGCATATGCACTATGCAAACTGCAGGAAGTCTCTGGCCCTAGTTATAACACCCTGCAATCAATGAGGTTCATAATAAATTGTAATTTTTCGCGAAGAAAGCTGTATTGCTCTGAATCGATTCAATTCATCATACAGCTTGCATGCTGCATATGCGCCATGCAATATGCATATCAAATATGCAACATGGATATTGCACCATGCTTCGAGCATACTGCATATGCGCCATGCAATATGCATATCAAATATGCACCATGCTTCGAGCATACTGCATATGCACTATGCAAACTGCATGAAGTCTCTGGCCCTAATCATGATCAAAATCACAGAATAGCCAGAATCATCATCACTGTTATGATTATATTTAAAGCTCCCATATGACCGGACATGTCCTCTTCCATCCGCTTGTCCGGTTTTCTTGAGCAACCGAGGAAATGTCCGGTTTTCAGGCTCACAGATCGAGTGGCCAACCATGACTTTGAATGAATTTTCCCATCGAAAAACCGATGGGTTTCGGGCAACAGAGCGCGAAATGATTCCGGGATTGTAAGGGGATGCGTGAAGAGCGGTTTTCCAGCAGCCGGAATATCGATCCTCGCTCTTTATCTGCGGAGCGATGGAGGTAATGCCCTCTGGCGGCCTCGTCGATATGAAACCACCTGAGCCAGTGATTACACGCTGGGGTACATTTCTGAGCACCGCATTCCACGTTCATGAAAATTTTGAGGAAATCAAATTGTTCGTCTCGAAGATAAAAGTAAAACCTGCGGACAGATCTCGCTGAAACCTCAAGTCGATGACCCGTTTCTTTTCCATGTACAAGAACCGGAATTTTTTCGGACAGGAGACATAGCTTGTCACGATCGAACACAAAGAGGCCCTTATCGATACAGTTTATGCGGACCTACTCTTCGACGAATAAAAAGCCTGTGACGGTACCCAAGCTAGTCCGATAAAAGGGGTCATCATTCAATCCTCTAAAATACTCAATTTATCTAGAGGAAGTCCGTTTGCATGTCCGCCTCCTTGACCAGTTTCAGGCAAAATGTCCGCCGGACAAATGCCCGCTTTTCGCAAAAAAAATGTCCGGTCATATGGGAGCTCTAATTATAATCGTTATCATAATCACAATCACAACCCCCGTGTGATTTCGCCGTGATCATGAGATTTATTCTGAAAACAGACTTCCGGGCTGATAGAAACGTAGCCGGGGATTTCGAGGTCGCTGAGCACGGCGCTCATGATGCGATTGACGCGATTCATGATGGTGATCTCGCCGTCGCCATGGGCCTTTTTTGGTGATCCAAGATTTCGGGAGCTGTTTACATGTAGTCGGTAGTTCTCGGGACAGCTGATCCCGATGCAGGTGTTAGTATTTATCGATCCATCCATCCTGATGAGGAACTCGTTATCCCCTATCGGTTCGGATGTTCAGATTTATGGAAGCAGCGATCTAGCATTGCGGAGCAGTACTCGTTGTTGGAAATTCGCATCGCATGCTCGAGTCGACTTTACCATGGTGCCGTAAGAAAATGGTCGTTGAACGTATGCTTCCGATGGCAGTGCCGCGTTGAAATCCCTGAGGGGGACTGAAATGGGCTCGTTACGGAGCAGCCTAATGAGCTCATGCCGCTGACACCTCCATGGGCTCTTCGTCGAAGTTGCAGCAGTCGTCCTTGGCCGGGTGAGACACTAGATTTGTTTGGTTCCGTTCAACTTCATGACAGTATAGAGGAGTCGAACCAATCGAGGGAAGCATGCGCGTGCCCTCGGAACAAGTCTCATCTGAGCCTGTCTGCTAGAACCTAGAACCGCCGTCTTACGCTGCATATACGCTTGTTCGAGAAACTCCAACGACTCTGTCAGAAGAGTGTGCCGGGTTGGAACCGCGTCTGGGATCGAGTTTCCCTCTAATTTTCCAGGTTGCTCGAAATTCGAGCTGTATTTGCAAAGAGGGCAAGGGCGAATTGGATAACTTCGTGTATGGCTGCAGTCTACGTGATTGTAGTTCTCCATCATTATCACCTCAACTCGTGACCACTCACGCTGGGCGATCGCTGACAAGAAGTCTATTGTTCCGTTCAGGGACAGCATTCGTTTGCGATTCCCGCATCTTCCCTGCGTCCAGATCGGCGAAAAAACGCTCCATGCTCCCACGCGGTCCCACGCGCATGATCAACAATCATCAGCATCGACAGCCAGGCCCTGCACAATGGTGCATTCCTACTTGTGATCAGGAAAGTCGGAGAAATTGGACCATAGTTCATTAATCACGTTGTGTGTGATGAACGGTTTCCTTGTCAGGGAAGACGGATGACGACGCCGCAATCACAGTCATGAATTTTGCCTCCTAAACAAACTCCGCGTGAGGAAGGATAGATCGGGTCAAACTGACACCTGTATCGTGCTCAGCCCGAGAACCCCCGACCACGTTTCAACCGTCCCAAGAATCCTGTTTCAGAAAAACAACTCAAGAACACGGATACGATTACGGCATGATTGTGATTACGGTTATTATGATTATAATCGTAATCATAATCATATTTACAGGACCTGGGGGCCATGATCATATTCACAACTATGATTTAGCCCAACAGTGGGTGGGCTTCATCCATCCCGGGACATGGCCCACAATACCGGAACAGCCCTACGGCGGATTTGCGAAAATAGAAGTTGAGAGGAAAATACTACGGATCTCAGTTTTGTGAATGTGTCCACTCCGGCGGATCCCGGGGATCAATCACCTGAGCTCCGATTCGGAATTTCATAGGTTCCGTGATTCTCAGAACCGCTGCCACGAATTTTGGAAAGTCGCCGGTTATCGCTCGGAACTTTCTGTCACAACAATCGATCGCAAACGTCGCACCTGTGTCCAAGTTCGGAACGACTCAAGATAATCACTCGCGGAACCCCCGGGATCTGACGAGAGTATAGAGATCCAGTGATCAACCTGGCTGCATGCACCCATGGGCGTATCAAATATTTCTGGGAGAGAGACTTCGAGATAAATTATTTCGTCATGTTTCCTGGGAATGAAAAGTAGTCGATGATGATGAAAAATACCCGGGAGCCCCAAGAGAAGATTGAAAGTTTTTTCTTGAGTTAGGGGAAGCCCTAGTCGACTAGTACACTGCTGCATGCAATGAGAATAGCCGGGTCCGGAAGAAGCGCTCCTAGTGGCATCAGATCCTTCCGTTTTCGCTGGCGCGATGCCATTTTGGCTCTCCGCTTCGCTGGCTGCCTGCCTGCGCTTGGGTTCCCAGTGCGGCATCCTCTGAAAGAGCGGCAACAAGAACATCTGACTCGAGATAGAAGGGCGTCGAGTCATTCTTCGAGCTGGTCGAGTGAGCCTCGGAGAGAGTTACCAACGGTTGGCATGCCTCGCTACCACAACCGCGCTGTGTGGGTGTTTGAGGGAGCTGATGTTATGGGATTCCTGTCGGCCGTACCCTCGTGGTTTCACGAAGAGGCCACGCTCGCTGAGTTTCTTCCCGCGGTTCCATTGAGGATTCCGTGAGTGAAGGGGATCTCGCCTCCGAGAGGATAGAGGTACAAATGCCACAGACTGATTTGCGTTGTCTGGGACAACAGCAATATTGGAAACCGGCCCGTAGGATCTAACGCGAAGGCAAAAATGTCAGTGACTGGTCAACTCTTATTGGCGAAGCCCTGGGGCAGGTGAGGCTGCTACGCGCGCCATGCACAGCTTCTTCCCGCAGAAGTTTCGAGCTGGGCTGTGACGCTACTCACGTAACCCGGAACGGTGAGAAATACCGCTTGGAAGGAGTACCGAGACTCGGCGAGATGCGTGGCGAAACCAGTGAGGGCAGCTTCTGGGCGCGGGATCCCGTGTTGGATTCACATAGCTCAACACACCCACCTCTCGAGACAGGGAGTTTAAGTGCTCATAAATCTCTTGAGAGGTAGAGAGCGCGACGGCTCTCGGAAGGGTCTTAAGGGTATCGAATACGGGTCAACTGAGCAAAAAGAGCCCAGATAGTCGAGCCGAAGGTTGCTACTTGCTGCTTATGTCCTTGTCTAAGAGCATAAACACATCCAAAAACTTCGGACCAGAACAAGATGGCCCGCAATAGGCTAGTTCCGGTCGGACAGTTACGGCGCGCGGTTTCTCAACCGGAAATTTCCTGTCAGAAGCCCGAAACGGGGCGCTGCGAATGCTCTGGAAAGCTTTCATGGATTAGACAGGATCACTAGAAGATCGGAATGTATTGTCGATATTCTGACGTAGCATTCCAAATCAGATCACATGGAAGGGAGTTCGAGCGGCTCTCCTTCAAAGTTTTTCCCAAGTGTTCCTCCGTGGCGACTCGATTTCATCTGCATGCGAGTTTCGGTATCAATATCGCGTTCCCAGGATGAAAATATGTATCCCAGGATGTATCGATACCTACGGCATCAGGAATGGCGAGCTTAATTACAGGGCTCACGGCAGAGTAATGATGCGCCGGAGCAACCGGGGTAGCAGTGCGCTCCGAGGGGAGCGAGAATACATGTCGTGAGATCGGTTCGGAGGTGAGCTTGGGCAGACTCATTGGGAGAACTGTCCCCTCGCGAACGGAAAGAAACGATGAGCAGAACTAGTCAGCAAATCGCGCTCGGGCGAAGTCAGTTCCTCGAAGTAGCTATGCCATCCACGATTTCCTCTTCGCCCAAGTGGCAAGGGCTCCATTGTTGATAGCAAGCTCGGCAACGGACTGCAGATCCACGACAGCGGTCCAGACCCAGGGAACGATGAACACCGGAGCAGAGCGCTGAACGATAAACGTCAGTGAGAAGTGCGCGGGAACTTTCTACATCAGAGTTGTGCTGTGTTTACGCTGCGGAATAAGCCATCATTGTGGCTCTCATGCCCCCGGTTTCAGTTGCTGTCGACATCATCACAGTCTCGTGAAAGCAGGTGAGCTTCCAGTACCGCATGACGGCGGCCATTCCCTTGGGCAACCTGAAAACATTTGAATGACTGACAGATTCATTAGACTGGCTTCTAATGAGCCTCCGTCAGAACTGCGGCGCCGGATGTTTCTCCCACGGAGCCAAGGAAGGTTAGTGCGAAAGGCACTGGGGACAACAAGAACTTTAGCTCGGAGACACACTGGAATCGCGTTCTGCTATTCAAAGTGCGCGTAATGACACAAGTTTCAGGGTGCCTATAAGGATCGAGACAACATCTAATCTCATGTTTCGTCGAAAACATGCTCTTCCCTTCATATGGATCGAAATAATTATTTTAGGAGGTGAACGAAGAGTGGAGGTCCGAAGCTCTAGTTGGTCGTAATGAGACGAGAGCGCGAATTGTGGAACGTTCAGGATATCGGGATCCCACTGTTTTCGCTTGGGAATCAACGTCCCTGCTGCTCTCAACTGATTTGAAGGCCCAGCCGTAGCTGATGCTCGCCGCAAGAAATATCCCAGCGGCATATTGAGACAGTTTTGACGTGACGGGAATCTTCCCCCTCCGCGTTCCTATGGACGCAGTCCGGCAGCTCATCACATGAGAAGCGTCCGTAACTGTCCATCTAACGGGATGAGTCAAAGGTGACATTGAAATGGTCGTGCGCCAGCTGAGTCGTATGACACGAGACTAGCTTACGTGGTTGCAAAGCAACGATTTCTCGGTACCACCCACTGGCGCTTCCTTCTGGTGCGAACCGCAAGACGTCGTTGTGAAGACCTCAACAAGTCGGTCTGCTATGAGAGCGCCAGCTTCATCAGGGCGAATTTTGTCGCCGTTTTCTGAACTGCTCCTCCTTTTCGATAATTCGTGGGTGAATCTGATGTATCCGCTCATCTGTTCTCTCCCGTCCCTCACTATGGTCAATTGTCGTACCATGGCTCGATACCGGATGGGTAGAAACCCAAAAAGCATTCTTCCGGTGTTGAGTTTGACAATGTGATTGTTCGTTAGCAAGCTCCTCGCGGAATTCTCCGATGAGCTCGGCGCTCTGCGGTGCTCGGGAGAGGAATCGAAGGCAGCGGATCATTTTCACTTCACACTATCGCTATCACAGTCCTTTGACGAGAGCTGCGGAAGATCTGCGCGTTCGCCGAAATGGTCATATCTCACTTATTCTCACAAGAATGCTGATTGTTGGTGTTGGGGTATTTCAGTCATTCTCGACGAAGCCGGCTTCGACTATTGTTTGGTTCGTCTGTAAAGTTCCCTCCATCAGAGCCTGAATCGAAGCCAGCGTCAAATTTAACAGGCAGCCCATTTTACGCGGGTAGTTTTCGAATCGGAATAATATTTGGGAACTAGATGGGTCTATCCGGAGCTGGCCTGTCAGACGACACACTCCCACTTTCGATTGAAACAATGCAGTGCGGATCGGGTGTGCGCCAAACGACGCGGAGGAGCGTCGCGTCGCTGCTTAGCGAAGTCGCAAATCAGGAAAAGCTTCAATGCGGCCTGCGATCGACGGTGCTCTTGGTTCAGCGATTCCGATGGCCATGCGGCCCTAAGCTCGTATGTTCTTGCGGATCCCGACGGAAGATATCAATCCGACATCTCCCGGCGTTCCTTGAATAAATTCTTCATCCCGCAACAATTGTCTCGACACGTTTCATTGGGTGTCGCTGACTTCATGTTTGGCCGAGGGTTCTGCTGTTGGCCGCAGACACCTGTTCTTTGAGGCACGCACCGAATGATGGTGGAGCGGTAGCCCTCGATCCACAACTGCTCGATGATATCCGTGGAAGTCCAAACAAGTTGAGTAAACATGGTTCAAACTCCCACCTTCCTCGCGGCCAGACATCGACTGGAGTTGTCGAGCACTCGGCTCTGGAGCGCGGGACTTTGTGGAGGCTCGATTCCAATCAGCTTGAGCTTCCGACGACAGCGTTGAGTAAGGATTCAAAATTTGATAACAAATTGAGTTGGCAGCCTTGATCGAGGAACACATCGCTCTGCACGTCTCCGCAATCAGGGCCCGGAAACAGGAGTCGTGACTCGGGGCCAGAGGTTAGACCCACTCCGGGCCGAGGAGTTCGTGCTCATACTCGTCGCCGCGAGGTCCGACGAAGTGGAATTCCCAGCGTCTCCTGAGCTCCGCTGGACCGGTGCAGAAAACCGCTCGCGAGCAGTATATGAATACCTCGGGAAGAAGAGGCGAAAACCTCATCATTTTTAGATTCCTATTCTGTCGACCGCCCGCTATGTTTTTGTTCAACGGCGCGAGATTTCTCCACTCTTTGTTGAAAAACTGTGAGCGTCAGCCATTGTCTTCCGGTGCTGACACATCCCGCAGCTACGAGCCGCGACTTCGGTCCGCGGGTTTCGAACCATCGACCGAGCTCAGAAATCGCGAGCTATATCCAAGGCCTGTGTACGAATGGTCTAACGAATTTTGCGGATCCTGAAAATCGGAAGGCGGTCGAACGCGGCGCATTGGTGCAATGAGCCGGAAACTTCAAGGTATCGTACTTGGTACTAGATCAACGAGGAGCTTTGTCGGCCCATACATTGGACTTTCTCCGATTGAGTGATCATCTGATTCAAAACTGAATACGGTCTGATTGCTGCGCCGCACACGATTCGTCAACGTGGCGGCAACGAGAAGGAACGGACGGCCTCGTTCAAGTGCCTGTTTTCTAACAAACACTCAGATAAAATTTGTGGAGTAATCCTGGAACTCTCGCTGGATGATCAGATTCTTCCCGTGTCGACCGGTTGCGCCAGAGCGCGGATGGCAAGCGGACAGATATTCTCGTTCTGTGGATCGCCTCGGAGGCGGGAAAACGAGTTCTGGGACGATGTATACCGGTCCCGGAGACGCGGCCCTCGCGTCGGTCCGGCATTCAAATAGGGTCGAGGTATCGGGACAGAAACGCCCGCGCTAGTTAGCCCCTGTTTCGGAGATCTGCCGATGCTCATTCGAGAAGAATGCTGGAGAAAAGTGTATACGAATAGCCATAGGTTAACGAGCAGCGCCATTTGTCTGAAGAGCATCCTTGTCACGGTCGTGTGATGGCCAATGCATCATTGTTCACTCGAGAATGCAATAGATCCTGATACCTATGGCTGCTATCTCTGGCTTCGAGGGGTTCTCGGTGAGTAAGCATATCAGGCGCGAGCCATTGATGGGCAGAATCACGACGGGGACGTTGGAAGAGGGAGACCCCAGTGAGGCGAACGGAAACGTGTACAAAAATGTCCCACGTGACCGGAGAAAATCGAGTCAGTTGATTCAAAATTTCTCCCCACTCCGGGCTCACCCAGGACGTATTCCTCAGCACCATCGTGCGCAGCAGGCGGGGCCATGAGCTTTTCTCGCATCGTGGAACTTCTATGCACGACGAAGGTCGGAGTCCGAACAATGCTGCTCAGGTGACGATCTGGCTTATCGTGTGTCGGACAGCCTTCGCCGACTTCCTACTGCAATGCCACGCCAGAAAACTTGAAATGGCATGAATTTCCAGCGCGGCGGAAGTCTCGCCAACAGCTTGTTCTCGGTTTCAAGCTTGCCCCAGTTATCAGGTTGTGATTGAGGGGGCTAAATCGGAGTGCCTCCGGCGGAGTCTCGCTTTCCACTCCGAACTTTCTGGACCCCATCCCAACGGAGCGGTTAGAGCTCCATTCATTCCAGAACTGGCAAATTCACCAATGAGAAACTTTTTCCGTCGAAAACAAGCAGCACTGTTGTCGCTTCATACGATGTTACCGTCCCAAGAACTCGGGGATGCCCGGAATCCTGTGAGCCGTCAATAGGAACCTTGTGCCTCATGACCGCAGCTGCGGTCCGGGGTATTTTTGTTGACATAATCAAGGAACCACCCGGGATTCACGAGTAGTCCCGAGTCAAGTAGATATTCGAAGGTTTTTCCGCGGAAAATGCTAGTTTCTCAACTCGAGTTCGATACACGGTACATCGCGGTATTGTATATAGACTAACGACCCCGATAGGGCTCTCAAGTTATCATCCAATTCGTCCACTAGGAAGTAATCTCCGACTTTGGTCCTCGAGTCGCTTCGAGATATAACGAATTTCACTTTCCAAGGTCGCTGACCAAGCTTCAGTGGGAAGCTATCTGATTATGTGCGCTCGTGAGCGGGTAGTCTTCATTACGAGAGAAAATCGTTGCTTTGGATAGGCCACGCAGGGGAACCCGCAGCTCCAACTGAGGGAAGATGGGGGTCACTGTATTGAGCGATTTCCCGACCGCTGGAACCCTTCCACGGCGTCTCTTCTGTAACAGACGGAACTGAACTAAATCGGGTGTGCAAACCAGCGAATCGATCCACTCGCCGTGCAGTTCGTGTGGTCGATCCCACTGTGATGAGCTCAAGTGCTCCCTAACCAGCCATTGATGAAGCTCTGTCAAGACCTGAGGCGCACTGTAAATGCTATATACCGAGTTTCTCCTAGGCGTTTCTATGACAACGAGTTGAGTGGCCCGCTTCTCAGAGTTCACGGTGCTTCTCGCTCACGACGCGACGGGTGGTTTTTGTAAGTTATGTTTGATTGACACCACGGTGAGGAAAATCACTCGGGGATTCATGATGCATCGTAGATACTCAGCACAGAAGTCTCGTGATCTCGGTCCAGGCTTCACTTGGACTTACGGCTCGCTGGAATCATCCCATCCATCCCTGGAGTCTCCAAGGTTATCCACCGTGATGACTGGAGTGCGACTCAAGAAGCTATGGATCGAGACTGATCCGACTCGCCTCGTAGTCGGAGTGAGCTCAGCGAGCGTCGTTTTAATCTGGCGGTGTCAGTATACCGACGAAGAGGCTGGCGAACCGCGAATATTGAGCTGCGCCTCAGCGTCACTGACGCCGACGATCAGACGCAAGAGCCGCCGTCGGAGAGGTTGCCTTCGGGAAGGCGTGTGGGCATGTTCATGCGAGCATCTAGTAATGAACTGATGCTAATACATTCATTCGTAGTTGTGTTCTTATAGAAGCGCGACAGTTAGTTATCCGCTCGGGTTGGCGCCACTGACCACTGCGGCGGTGTTGTTGTTGCCATTGCGCTGAGAGACAGACCACCTCGTTGAGTCTGGTCCCTGACGCGTACACCGAGCATTGAGACTGGCCCACGGAGACCGCCGGCACGGTGAAACTTCTCGAATCGCGGTGCCACCAGCAGCTAACCCACCGCTCAATAGACATATCTAAGTGGAACTCGGCGACTGTCAACATGCCCCGTGATGAGATTATCTGCGCTGGTTTCATCACCCCGAATCGTCCACTAGATCAGAGGCCAGGTATCTAGAAATGATCCCCCTCTCCCCGAAGAGCGCACTTGTTTGTGTATCAACAAGATAGCTCCCACAAAGACTGAACAAGGCGTTTCTGACCCAGCGGTGAGATGCGGATGAGCCGCTGGAGCCCCCTACCCTGTCGGACTCAGAAATCCGTGACGAATCTTTTTCAGGACGATAGATGTTCTTCGAGAGGGATCCCGAATCGCGTGAGATCGGGGTAATCAGCGTTTCAGCGGGAACTCAAATTATTTTCTCAATTTCTTTCGCCGTACGGTCGACGTCAACCCGCGCCAGAATAGCTCAGGACACTCTTACGATAACAAAGCGTAGCATTCAGAATGTTCCGGGTGTTCTGCACAGCTGTGACCTTATTATAGCTATAGCAGTTGGCTGTCTCGCTTACGATGTATCCGATCGAATCTGGCACTCATTCCCAGTGAACTTCTCGGATTATTACTCGAGCGTTGCCGAGCGCAATACAAGTTCGTATCCAACCCCTGCCCCTCCTCCCTCCCAGCCGAGGTTGGTCGGTATAATAAGAGATTCCTTTTTTACGTTTTCCAGACTCTGATGTTATGCTGGCTCAGTCGGGCTGAAGGATTCATTGCTGGAACGAGCAGTCATCGATGATGTCCGTGGTTTTCAACTTCAACTCATTGAGGCATCCTCAGACGCCTACAGAGACATCGCCATGCAGTACGATGCGCAGCACCAAATACATCCATGTGTGAGTACCAAGATTCGGTCTTTCTTCTTTTCCCCCCCATCCGCAAACCACACTCCTCGTATCGCGAGCTCCGCAGCGATGACGCTACCCGACCGTCAGGGCCTCATGAATACGTTGACGGAAAGAAAGCGCTGACCCGACTTACGTCACTCGCTGCGTTTATTTCCAGCTTTGAATAGCTTTAGTACGTCTCCTCATATAGACCAATTCAACCGCCACCCTCATGGGGAGAATCGCCGTCTGGGAAGAAATGAGAATTTTCAAAAGAACCGCTTTTCATTCAAGATTTTCCTCACGCGCAGATGCGAAAGTTCATTCAGAATATTCGAATACATCGCATGCGGTTAGCCCTCGGATCCGCTTCACAAGAGCCCCGCTTCAGGTGGTGTATTGTGCGGTTTGGTTTTCGGGTTGGCGGTACACGCGTCTCGCGATCGCTTGAGTGTCGGCCGATAATCATCGTCATCATCGTCGTGGTCATCGCTTCCATTGGGCCAGAACAACGGCCATCGGCTCAAGTTTCCGACCATCCAGGCACCGGACTGCGGCTCGGCCGAACCCACAGGAACGAGAATCGATGTTTATTCTGGCGTCTGACTGTCAGAGCACTCGGACGCGGCCATCGGGGAGGCCCCATAAAGTTCTGAGTGTGCTCTCGGGCAGACCGATTATTTTCTGCCTCCAGCAAGGGACGATCGGAAGGAAGTCGATCGTAGGTGGTCGTGGTAGGCCGGAAATTCTACTATCGGCTTTCAGCAACGAATTGTCAACCCCCACCCCCTCAACCCATAATGAGAACCTTAGACTTCGAGCCCAAGGGAGGACATTTTCGACGCTCGGAGGGACTGCCAGAAACCAAGATCCCGTCGGCGGTGTTCGAGCCAGCTTGAGCCATATTTCGAACATGATCACAAACGCTCGGGCTCGACATCTAGGGTCTGAGGCGCTGAGAAAAGTACTTCCCGCTCGACGCAGTCGCGCTTTCTGTGGCTTTCCGTGGAGAGAAACCAAAACGGAATCTGACCGGCGTGGTGGAAAAAGTCGGGAATGCGTTTTCTCGCTCCTCGCGCAGCTCTGACTCGTCTTCAACATTCGAATCTGGAGACACAATCGAATCACGATGAGGCCTCGTGCGGCCGTCGTATTTTCGCGGGACTCGGCCCTCGTTCCGTGTTTTTCGCGAGCAGAAGCCACCGTTTTCGGTGAGAGAACAATTCATCTGAGCCGGCTTCTCAGAGCGAGCTCTGAGATATGATTAAACATTCCAAGATTCTTCCTCTACTCAAAGGAAACATCATGGAAAATCACCACTCGATCAGGAAAGATTGACCAGATTCCTCGTTCGCGAGTTCAATGACTGACCATTCTGCCCGTAGGCATCTCAGCAGGGAACGAGTTTCCCCTAAATCTAAGCGCGCCGCCGTGACCTGAACGCATGTTTAGGAAACCCAGAAGCGTCGGGAAATGAATTCTTGGATCTGTTACTCGGTCTGAAACGTGAAAAGGGGTTAAACGCTGCGTTTAATTCTCTCAGATTGAAACCTTCAAAAACTACAAAGTTTTCTACGCTAGCAGAGAAACAGCTGGGAACGGAAATTTGCGAAACGGGCGCCTAATGGGATTTTGGCAGCAGTTCATTGCATTCGATTGCTCCAGACACGCGTAGGACAATACGGATCATCGACTAGATGAATTGGGAAACACCGGTTCGTAAAACGCAGATGATAGTTTGAAAACTGAAACACTCGGCTCGGTTTGCGGAGTTCGGCCATAGCGGACTACAATAGATATATATTGTAGGCGTTTCGCGCAGACATCCGGCGCTGTTGTCCTGAGCGAATGTCAATAAGGAACTTCAACCGCTTGGTTTCTGTCACGTCAACGAAATCTGAATTTCCCACATCGAGTCCTCACAGCGCCGGCCACCGACCGAGCTGACGATGAGACCTCTTCTTTGTCGAAAGCAAATAATTCCAGGGAGAGAGGGTTCTGCTATGAACTACGGAGGAAACGCGCGAGGAAGAGGAGGATAGGCGTTTAGATGGCCTCTGGAATAACACGTTGCAACTACGCCCGTTTTCGTCGTGACCTGCGAACGAAATCGACTTCCAAAACATGGCACACCGGTCAGCGCGAGATTTGATGAACCATCCGCACACACTCACTCAGAAGAAGCTCTCGCTCGGATGTTGGGTGTGGAGTCACAAGTTCGGGCAGGAGGGCACACGATGGTTCCCGATCCAGAAAGCCGCGGGTCAGCAGTCGGAGGCGTTCGTTGGGCGATGAAGAGTTTTGTTCATGAGGCGCTTTTCAAAGGAGGAGAACGAGTCTTTGTTCGAACGAGTTGAATGCGTCCACGGGGAGGAGGAGGACGTGAAGTCGTCCGACGAAGACAACGGAGAGGTGGGTTGCTTGCAACATTGCGGAGTCAAAAGGCGCCGCCGCTGCGAATTGTGCTAAGACAAACCAACGATTGTCAACTCCTGCGGACATCTGACCATCGGTCGTCTGTGTGATTGAGAGCCCTCGTACAAATATTCCTCCTCGACTTTGCGGAACAATCGATAACGTGAATACTCTTGGGATTCTCAAGAGCCGGAGAAAACTTGAAAACTACAACGCTGTTCACCGGTAGCCTCCGCCGTCGGGTTGGCAGACAGAGAAATAAACTTCCGACCACACTAAGTTCTGTCATTTCTTGTAACAAACGACGAAAACCTTCGGCAAACGTCGGCTCAAAGCATCGGTGCGGCTTAATTAAAGCCGGAGTCCGGCAGCGTGACTCCTCTCCGGACCAGATTTTTCACTCCAATGATTTCTCCATCATTAACTCACTAGTTCTGTTCCCGTTGACCGGACTGTCTGGCTCGTCCAATCTGACGCGCCGACAGAAAAGAAGTGCTCCGGAAAACCTCCTCACTCAACGTCGCCATTGACGGCGGAAGTTCAACACGGATCCGAGAGGTCACCGGGCACCGCAGTCAACTACGGTGTCCAAAAACTTTCGATAGAATTGATTGCGTCCGCAGCGAGCTGACTCGGCCAACGCGCCGCTGATCGATTGATTTGGCTGATGGATCGATTGAGAGTGGGACTCGTGGGTCATCATCCAGACACATCGGACCAGTCGCTCGAGTAATCGAAGAAGATCTCCTGGTCTGAGGTTTTGGACCCCCCCCCCCCCTCCCCCAAGGTTTCGAATCTTTCGGCGACTCTTTTTCTGGAGCTGGTCGTTACCTGAGTCTGTTCGCAATCGCACTTCCTTTGGAGCATTTGATCGTGCCCGCTGTACCGCAGAGGAGGGGCACACTGCGGCTTCCAGTCGCGCTGCGCGAACCCAGTGTCTTGTTCAGAAAAGTCTCCTTAACGCTTACAAGCGTTTCAAGATCGGTGACGACAGCTATTGCTACGTTACCTGCATCCCGATTGAGCTCGCCGAGTCAACTCAGGCCTCAGACAGCTTCAATGTTGTCGTTGTGAATATCGGTTTTAGGTCTGTGAGGGGCATGGTTGCCACGGTGCTCTTGCGCAAGCGGTCCTGGATGAGGACGGTGAAGCAGGAACCATGACTTGTTTGCAGGAGTATGAGGCGGTTGAATCGAAACGCATTTCGATCGACTCGTTCCCGGGGAGTGATTTTCCCCCTTTACTCAGCCGTGAAACTGCTCGCGAGCTCGAGGCCGTTCAAGAGCCAGTGCCAACTCCTTCGGAAAATGATCCTACTCGAGAGGTATCAGGTTGAGCTTTCACTCGCCGCTCCTTCGGACGCCCAGCTGAGGCTCGGGATTCCCGGAGTTTCAATGCTCTGTCCGGTGTCCTGGATTGTGAATCGCCGGAGGAGCTCAAATCTCGGCTAAAATCTCACACGAAGGACGGATGTCTCCGTTCGACTAGAAACGGATTCGGGGGAGGATGGAATACGCTAGAGGGAGTTGAAGTGTCATTTTATTTGTCTGTACAAATATACAGGACTGACGACGGTCACAGCTCCGCGAGGAACCGAATTCTCAGGATCTTTGAGCGGCACGCCGATATCCCACGGCAGCGCTTGAATCGTTGTCCAGCTTCCAGACTCATCCCGTTCGCCTGAAGCTAATCGTCGAGGCCCGAATTCGTTGGGAACGGATGGGAGAACTGAACAGGGTAGAAAACAGGAGGAATGAATTCAGAATATTGTTTGAGCCTCAACGTTCATCGCTTCCTCCGTCGCTGCAGTATAGCTGGGATTCGTTTCGCCTTCGTTGGTGATCCTTTGGACGAGGATGGCGCCGCGACATCGATTCGTATCACATCGGAATCATCTGCAGTAATGCTCAGATGAGCGAGCGAACCTGCACTGACCTCTGAATTCAGAGTCACAGCACCCATCTTGCGTAACTCCTCGAGGTCCCTCTCGGTGCTGAGAACTTTGACTGGATTCCCACATTCATCGGTTATCTCCGAAACGATTTGAGGCTCATCATCGTCATCATAAATTGTTTTGGCCGCGATGGCCACTATGTCTTCCGTGGGAGTATTGCTCTCAATGTGATCTCCGTTTCGGTAATCACAGTGCAAGCAGCTGAGAATCTTGTTGTCGGGTCCTCGGTGCGTTTTAGTCACGACGTGCTTGCAGCTCGGACAGTGTGCAGTGTAATAATCGTAGTTTTTCAAGTGACGAGCGATGTCGGTCACCTGCTTCGATTTGAATTTGCAGATACCGCACAGAAACCACTCTCCTCGTTTCTTCAGGGCGTAAACTCCGGGAGTTGCGGCTACATGGAGTCGGTTGGGCTCTAGACTTTTGGAGCTCCGAATTTGAGGCGTTGGTGCAGTCGGAGCTTGAGCTCCTGTTCCGACCTGAGATTCGTTCTCGACCAACTCGGAAGCCTCGGTCCCCAAGCTTTCTTTCTTCCTTTTGCTCAGAAGTTTCCCACAGAATTGCACCTTCAACGGTCCTTTGAGTTTTGAGCTCTTCGGTGATTCTTCGAGTGCTTGCTTCTTGGCAAGCTTAGTTACGATTGAAGGATTCTCCTTCTTCGACTTCCGGATTTTCGGCGGAGGAGTGAACTTTGTCCCGTTCCTCCGTCTTCGTTTGAGCCGTTCTTTCGGTGTGTCCTCAGTTTCGTTCGGGTCGACCTCATCCAGGATCTCGATCTCTTCCTCGTCGATATACTGTTTCTCGCTCAGATTCCGTTGGGCGTCTGCTAGTCGTCTCTCTTGAGATTCTCTTACGACCTGCTCTTCCAAAGACGCAGCAGCTTGCTGGATCGCGTACTCCAACGATTGAGTTGAACGAGGCTCTGAGCTAGGTGGTGGGGACTGCAAGGCGGGGCCATCTGGAGCTTCCTCTTCCTCTGGAATCTCTTCCTGGCGACCGCGCTTCTTGGAAGAAGCACATGTTGTCGATATATCCAGCGGATGCGGCGTCCAATGGGCGCTCGAGCGCAGACAGAGCCGTTTGTCGACTGTTGGTTCGGGTGAGATTATCGATTCTTGCCGGGATGTTACGCTGCAAGCTGTAACACTCTCGTTGTCCGTTCCAGCGCAGCTGTCTTGAGATTCTGTGGGGTGAGCTGAGTCTCCGAGATCCGCCTTGAGAGCTCGATGGAGTTCACACGAGTCTCCCGTCGTTCCTGTCAGCTCTGCGAATGGACAGAATCGAATCACACTTTTAGTTCGCGACCAGACCGAGCCAAGAATTTTCACCGCTCGGATCTGTTAGGAGTTCATCGAATCACGAGAGTTCAATGACGAGATCGTTTTGCGGTTCCCCGAAATCGCCGCCATCATTTACTATGAGATGGAGGAATCTGGACGGGATCTGGGGACTTTATGAATGGTGGAAATCAATCCTCGAATCGTTGAGTCGAGTCGCGAATGGATGGAACAGTTTCCAGGGGATGCCCACCATGTTGCCCCAGCTATCGAGTCGGTCTGAAAGAAAGCAGGAGTTTAGGACTTCATTCAAGATGTCGGGCTTCGACGTATGTGATCGCGATTCGAGAAAGGTATCTACGCGGAATATGAGAGCATCAGAATTTATTTGTACACAGGCTATCAAATTGATGTATCCCATAGCAGGTGACGCTCATATCGCAGTGTTCCTTATATAACTTTCAAACAAGGGTCCGATCTTGCTGGTGTCCTCGATTGGATTCTGCTTCACATATGTGATAAACTGTCGTCGAAGCCGACATAGTTCGGGGAGGGTGATCATTCGATCCACGTAATCGGCCGGATTCTTGAGCACTTTATCGACGGTCTCTTGCGTCAACCGGTCGAGATCATAGAGGAAATTCGTCGACAGAATAGGTTGCTGCAAACATCGGACAGATTCGTGATTTTTGAGCAGGTTCCTAACCAACGGAGAAGGGAAGGAAATATCGACAATGTACCATATTCAAGCAGTTACGCGGATAATTGAGCTTACTGCCATTGTCGCCTGATTTGGCGGTGGAGCTTTTCTCTGGAAGAGTGCGGCCTCCACTTCCTCGAAGGGGATATTATCTTCCTGTTGAACTGTTATCAGTGGTGAATCCCAACGATTTTTAGAATAGGGATCTTCATATCTGGAATTCGCGAAAATTTCCTCAGCGAGGGCCATTATCCAACTCCCGCTGCAGTAATTTCCGGGCTTAGACACGGCCTCATCCGTGAAAGAAACTGTTCTGTCGAACTGTCGAGCATGAACCTGAGAATCAAGGCGTCAAATGTTTGCCTGCTGTACTGATCTTCCTCAGGCCGTCGCAGGTTGTTGACCCACGCACTTTCCACATTAACGGGCAAAGCTATGGTGCACCTGGTTGTTTTCATTGACTTTGAGAGGCAGTAAAGTTCATACCTGAAATGAATGAATTCCTCCAATCGTAGGATCCCAGTCATGCCTTGTGGTGGTGATTTCATTGGATACATTGAACGAGTATTTTGAGTTTTCAGAGCTGCTGAGACGGTCGTCGTCGCACAGGAAGTTGAGAACTCTATGTCTCCCAAATCGATAAGCCCGTTGAGGATAAGTGTTCTCTCTCTGTGATCCAGAAGAGCTCCACAACAAATGGTCGCAGACGGATCTTCTATGCGGCAAATGAACATTATTTTTACCGATAGCCTTTTATGTAGTTCCCCGCATCGAATATCAAAACAGCGTCCCGACTCAGCTTCCGTTGCACTTCTGCTAAGAGGCGGGCCCTCAGCTCTTTTTCCTCCGTTGAGTCCATGAAAACTTTATTCCTGTCCAGGTTTTCTCCGTCGGAAACTGTGACTACCTGGAAACAATGCGAGATATACATCAGTGATCTTGCCGAAGTGTTGTTATCCGATCAGAGTAGAACAGACTTGAATTGAAGTTCATTTCTGTGATATGACAGCTGTTTGACAACGAACATCGGACAGTGGTTGTTCTGGCGTCCACGGGGTTTGAACCGACCTCTTTCTCAGGATACTTTTCCCGGAAGAAGTCTGTCAACTGTTTCGAGCGGAGCGTCTTTCCACTCGCCGGATAACCTGTCATGACGATCAGAGGCATCTGAGCAGGGAATGGAGAGAAGATGTTTTATACGCGCAGTGTGGTCTCAACGTCAGATTCGCCGATATCTCAATCTTCCATTCCGGCGACAATTTTCGACATATGAATCTGAGTAAGAACTTGGGAACTCACATTGGTAGGTTGAATTAAAACCGAGACCACACAAGTCTGGAACGCCACAACAGAGCAACGATTTTAAATCGCGGACAAAGTGTCGGAAAGTTGGTCTGCTCCGTCCTCCCGACGGCCGCCTGTACAACCGCGCGCAGATCACCACTGGCTGAACTTCTATTGTCGTCGCTATTCTCAGCGCCGTTTTCACTGCTGAACGGCTTTTCGGGACCGAAAACCAAGGACATGAAATAGAGTTCTCCAACGAGACCTTCAGAGAAATGGATACCACTCGCGCTAGCCAACCCAGATGTGAGCCACTGGATTACTATATGCGAAAGTGTATCACCTTCCCATGGAGCGTAATTTTCATCGTCCCGAGAGCTGGAAGCATTTCATGATCCCCTTGAAGTCTTCTGACGGGTTGCTCGCTAGATAGGGTGGCAAGGTTTGGCATACGTGTTTGGGACATGGTAGATCATGGGTGACTCTTGATGAGTTTCAATTTTGAGCTAGGGAGAGACGGAGCAGCATCACAATATGTATCTGGAATTTTGGGACGGAGATGTCCAAGCTGAATCGATGGATGAACTTGAGCAGCTCTGACTAGCCACCTCTCATGCAGGTTTTTCCCTGATATGAGGCAGAAACAAAATGGACCAAACGTGCCTTCTCGATCAGGGAGGAGAGCACAAAATACATGACGGCTCGTCGAGAGGGCGAAGAGTCGGATGCAACGATCGCTCTCTCTCCCTGCTCTGAGGGTTTCACGAAAAATCTTCCAGGAAGAACTCAAGTTCCTCAAAGAACCAGGCACTTGGAAGCATTCCGATGCCCCTAACGATGTGATGCCCGGGCGGACCACCCTGGCCTCTCGCTCCGCCACTGGCGAGGATGTGTTCGTACCACGAATATTCAACGGGCTCCCTAATTCCCAGTAGAGCCGGGAACGTTTTTCGACAACTAACTCGGAACAACAGAGCCGAGTTCGTAGGATGAGCAGCTGAGCATTGCAGGATGTTCTCTCGTTCGGCTCGTTGGAATGCTTTTAGCCCCCCGAAGTCGTAGGAGCCCGAGAATCATTGAGGCAGCGTCCGTTCGAAGCTCGTATCCGACTTCAGATTGCATCGACGTTGTTGACCGAGCATGGGACCGAGCCCGCTTTGTCGAACAAATTTGAATGCCGTCCGTTGGGTGACTATTGCAGGGAACAATGTCTTAAGAATGATCGGAGTCGAATTCCAAATGTAATCGAAACGCGTGAGCCCACACCCTGGGCCTTCCTGGGGCTGCGCTCCTCCAAGGCGAAGTTCTCTTAGATCACGGCTGGGTAATTAACTCCGAGTCACAACAAATCAGAGAGACCTTGAACTACTTTCGGAGCAGTTTGCATCGATCTCATCACATTCTCTCACTCAACGTTATCCTCATTGATCTGTCAGGATCTGGAGGAAACGTCATCGGAAGGATCACACTTCCTTCGCTCTCGAGTGTTCCCATAATACAATGTCCACACCACGTATTGTTCGCGCAGCGAACAGCTTCAATCGCGAAATCCCTATCATAAAGTCCCAGATTTGGATTCATCCTGTACCCGAAGCTATAGAATTTTGCAGCTCAGTGTGCTCGCTGAACGAATAGATGTTGATAGATTTATGTGATGCTCTCTGAGAGAAGCAGACGATCTTATGCTGCCGCGTGTACGCGCGTTGGTGGCCGAAGACATCGGGATCATTCTTGTCGTATCGACGGCTCTCGCTGAACTGCGTGACGTCCATAAAAATTCCACAGATGCATGCCGAACGTACGCCGAACGGCTATGGAGAGCTTGATCGTACCGTAAACGAACAATTGAGATCAATGCGGGATGGAGAGGTATCGAATATGCGGCAAGTTCAGGCACCTGCCGTTCCATCATGGAGGCCAGTCGGAAGTTGAGAATAATCACATGAGATGAGGTGGTACACAAGGAACTCGTTTCAACGATCGATATCCTCGAAACAACGAACCGTTCTCATCCGTCCGCTTGGCCGACCTCTTCCATCGAAGAATGGGAAGCCTCTAGTCATGACTGAATTCCAACTGAGTGGGCTGCTCCACTTGACTCCCTAGACACGAAACTCTATTGTATCAGAGGGCTTCGCTCGTCATTGAGAGACTGGAACTCTGATGCAAAGTTTGAGCTGACCGACATAAGATTTGACTTTTCGTTTATGAAGCGAGCTTCCGTCATGAGCAATTATGGCTCGGAACATTTGACTCCGTTGGGTTCGTCCGTTCGGTCTAGGAGGGGAAGACGGATCCCTTTGTTTATATCGCATGAAGTTTTTGTATAAACCGCTGGAAGTGGATTGAGCTTTGAGTATCATAGAGCAGTCGGTATTCAGTCAACCGCACTCCCTGCTACGTGCATAGCCGTGCTCAAGCCGACCGTGTCGACCATGAAAGTCATTTTTTTGTTCACTCTCCTTGTGCTCCTTTGCCTGGTCAACGAGAGCGTCGGGAAACCGTTCTTCCTCACCGCCATGCTCATCAAGAAGAAGATAGAAGCTGGTTTCCTGTTGAAAAATGTGGCAAAGCTGGCTCCAGTCGCCGATCAATCGATGGCACACAGCACTCAATCGAGTGACTCCGGAGGGAGCTGGAGCGCTGAAGCTTCGACCAGTCATCCGACATCCTCTTGAAAATCTCCTTGAATCTGTGTACTGATGTCCTAGGAGTCAAATAAAGGTTCTCTGGTTGTGAAGTGCATATTTTTCTTGCATCATTGAGCTTCATGAGTATTTGTTTTTTCCATTCTACTGTGGGTTCAAATTCGTGGCCGTCAGTACGAGTCAAGGCACTCGAGGCCGGAATATGGCCCCTCCCCCCTCCCCCCCCCCTGGGTATTCCATCGACTCGAAGGAGACGAATCTTGTTTCTCGGTCAAATGTCGTCAGTCCATTTTGCAACTCTCGTATCGACATCAGTGATGTGACAAGATGTCTGCCCCTCAGGAGTCAGTGGTTCTTATTCTATGCATCCCTTTTCCTCGTCTCCCAGCCAGGAAACTCTTCGGCCAGGAACGGTCTGGCAAATTGCCCCAATGGCCTGGATTAGAATTTAGAGCTCATCTCCGCAGTGAATCACCCTTGGCAGCAGTCTCATTGGTTGTGCGTGCGGAAAAGGAACTCGCTCAGATTCGAAAAATCCGAGAAGGGGCAGAGATCAGCTTTCCTCAGGGGCTCAGTGTGGGAAGATTGACAATAATAGTGTAGTTCGTTGTGAAGCCGATCGTTCGATTAAACGACGTCATGAGATTCTCCTAGATTCCGTGACGGCACAAAGTCATCGAGCTGAGAAATGTACCGACAACGTGATTCTGATAAATCGATTGACAGTTATTGTTATGGAGTAATTACTACCAGAGTTATCGATTCCGCCGCTGTCCGAATTCTGATATTCAGATGATCAACTGGTGTTCAAGGCTCACGGTGAGTCCGCGCAATAGCGAACAGGACATGCGATCTGCATTCGAGATGACTTTTCATTGCTGAAGCGGGGCGTGAGCAATCACACAACTCAATCGAAACTAACATCGTGCATAACTCCCCGACTCCATCTAAAGCGAATTCCCGCGGAGGATCAGAGGCTCGAAGAGCGACGCGGAAGATAATCACCTCATGCTTGAGGGAGGTTAAACACCCCGGTCAGTGGCGGCCTCCCCCACCCCTGCCCAGAATGTGATCATGAGGGAGGTCGTCATCGTTGAGAAGATTAGTTGCTGATGAGGCCGAAATCAGAAGATATGATGTCCTCCCCACATCAAGAAATTGCGACGGAGTGAACTCTTGCCAGAATCATGTGTCGCTGCAGAGATCGCCAGGAAATAAAAGCCGCGGACTCGATCACTGAAATCATTCAGCTCTAAGCATCTCATCCAGTGAACTTGACTCGAAGTGATCAACCACTCCTCCAAACAACAAAGCCAACCATGAAGCTCATCGTCTTCTTCGCTCTATTCGCCTTCATCTGCCTCATCCAGGAAGCTACCGGATCCCCGCTCTTGATCCCAGCCCTGCTCGTCAAGAAGGGAATCTTGGCCAAAAAACTCATCGTGAAGAAAGCAGCCCACGGTTTATTCAGAAAGAAGCTGATCGGCGCAAAACTTGTCAAGAAGGCTACACATGTATTCCTCGGCTGAACATGGAAGCTCGTGAGCTCAGCGGCGTCTGATCTCTATGTTCGTGAACATACCCTGATAGTCAATAAAATTGTTGCCATCTTTGTTACCGAATTCGTCATATTATTCTTATCTTCCAACAGGCTAAGCGATGCTTAAGCCCGAGGAGCGTTTGTTGCGTACCCGGTACTTCCGATCCATTGACTGAATCATGGATCAGAATGATCAGCTGGTCTCTTCGAGCGCTGCCAACAGGAGGGACCCTTTGCGCTCCAGTTGAATCGCTTGCCAAATCCGAGAGTGAGTTCTCCGAAAGCTCAGGCCACAACTCGTTCGATTTTTCTCGTCAGTATGAGCTGGACCCTTGCAGTTTCCAAGAAAGTACCCCGAGGATCTGTTTGAAGCCTGTTCCGTCCTTTCATTGCCTCGGAACCTCGAGCGGCGTTTCCTCGGCTCGATGGGGCAGCTTCCAATCCCTTGCAACTTCGCCACAGAACACCGGCTGGCCGCAGCTTTGGCCAAGAATCAGCTCTTGCGCGGGGAACGTTTCAAGGCACATCTACAAGATATCAGCTGGAGTGTGGTCGAGCGAAAGGCGTGCTGACAATGAGCGAAAGTGCCAAAGCTGAAGACGTACCGAACAGCTGCCAGATAAGGAGGCTGGAACTGTTGCCCTGTAGCTCGATAGAGAAGCATCGAGCTATGAAACGCGTGAGACGCTGCAACTTCCTGTGATGCCAGAGGGCTGGATAATCTGCTCCGGCATCTTTCTGAAACAGAATGGGAACCATGAAGGCCACTTTCTTAGCAAGTTCGAGAGCGCTGCGGGGCCAAGAGAGCTGACATTCTGGACTCCCCATCTTGACAACGTTCTCTTGGAAATGCAAACTGCCTTCGTGCTACGGGTGGCCATGAGCTTCCGATCATGTCGCTACTCATACTCGCAGAAAATTAGTTATCGAACAGATGCCCCTCAAAATTGTTTCAATGCGCTTCCTACCCCACTTCGGAATAGATTCCGAATCGGAGATATCCCCTTGATGATGGATGACTTGTCAAAAGCCTCCCAGGTTCCGAACCAACTCCCCTCTTGCCATCACAGGGCGAAGAATGATTTCGTTCTGCCTCGTACGATTCGTAGCAAGCTAACTTGACGCTGTCGAAGTCTCTGCATCGAAGAGTGCTTCACTTTCTCGTTGAGTACTTGCGATGCCTACTAAGCAGTATCGACAGCCACGACCAATGGAATCATGTCATTGGACATATGGACGACTCACGCTTGTGAATTGAGAAATTAATTCTTTTTTCTGGCGCTCGCCAGCATCCACCTGCCGGACGCCTCGACTGGCGACCGCTCAAGAGACTCGGCGACGGTGTTCTGATGTCGAGAACGCCGCTCGCGACTCCACTATCCCTTGCTTTTATTGTAGAGAAACAATGATGCATATTGGGAGCCCAGGACAAAAATAGTTGGTTACGTTCGTTTGCATCCCTACTCACATAATCCGCGAATCCCTGAGATAGGCGTTGAATTATGTTGAGACACATCAATCCAATCAAGAACCCATGTCGGGAGATTCCGGCGAGAGCTCAGGACTTCTCGATTCTCAGATTTTGGAATCGAGATTTAAGGCTCGGAACCCGTTACCCGATGTCTTTCGTGGAAGCCTTCGGAATACAGTAGGGTCTCGGACATTCATCGCTTCCGATTTTCCCTAGTCGGCATGAATTTTTCCCGGGTGATTTCAGAGTCCCGCCAATATAGCCTTAGAACCAGTTCTGAACCGTCAAGCGTTTTGAATCGTCCCACGGTTTTTGCGGAGAGGGTCGAGGCATGAATTCCAACGAAGAGGTCTCCAGAGTACCGAGCACAACGGTACTTCCGGAAAGATTTCGAACTGCGAGTGCAATCAGCAACTAGGGCTCCCCCATTTCAGAACGCTGGTCATGGTCACAGTTCCTCAAGCAGGAGGCAAACCATAACCTTCAGGGAGAAGTTGGACATTTTGAAGCGTCACGACCAAGGGCAGAAGGTCTCCGCAATAGCGCCGGCACTCAGAATGAGTCGAACGACCATGTCCTCGATCATTCGCGACAGAAAACGGATCTTGGAACACGTGTTACTGGACGCCCCCGTAATGGAACCCAACATCATCACCAAGCGACGCGGGAAAATCTACGATGAAATGGAGGAGCTCCTCTTTCTCTGGAGGGAGAAGGCTTTCCGCGATCGGGTCCCTCTCAGCAGAAGCATGACTCAAGAAAAAGCCCGATCATTGTTCAATACAGGGAGTTCACCGCGAGCGCGAGTTGGTTCATGCGATTCAAGGAGCGTCGGGGTCTCCACAACATCAAGATACAAGGGGAGTGCGCGTCCTCCGATCATGCGGCAGCTGCGAAATTCCCGGAGACCCCCAACGAGACCATCAGGGAAAATGTCGACGAAACCGCTTTGTGTTGGAAGGAGAGAACAATGCCTGGCTTCAAATACTCCAATGATTCGGAAGTTCATGATTTGGAGAAGAAAGTCACTCTGCGTGAATTCTGGGGAAACTATCACATGTACAAGGCCGTCCGCAACGTGGGTCGAGCTTGGAACGAGGTATCGAAGCAGTGTCTCAACAGGTCCTGGGGTTAGATATGTCCTCAATTCTATCTCTCTCGTGGCGAGCAACCTGATGAAGAAGAAGCGATCGCCGATGTGGTCAGGATGAGTGACATTCTTCAGATGAGACAAGATGAGGACGATTTCATCGAGCTCTTGGGCACCGATGAAGAGCTCCCCTCTGATGGGGAGTTGATGAATTTCCTCGACGACTCCATCGAAAACGAAGCGAGTGCTGGTGAATCAGAAAGTAAGCGACGAGACTTCCGCATGAAAGAGATGCGGGAAAGATTTTCCCTCCTCGATCGAGCCTGTCTCTTTTCGAGGACATGGACCCTGAGCCGCAACGATTTACGAAGTTTATGAGCATAATAAAGGACGCCCTGACACCGTATCACGCTATTCTAGAGGAGAAAGAGAGGCAGACCAAACAAACCAAGATCAACAGCTTCTTCGTCCCTAGCAGGAAAGCTTGAAATGAAAACCGTTGAGTTCCTGATTCGATAGTTCCCTGTGTAGAGAATGAGTATCGCTCGGGAACGTAGTTTGATCACATAAAACTCTGATCATCGGATAAAGAAGAGTTCTCCGGAGGCAATAGACGGGGGTCTCGACTCACGTCGTTCTGCGACTTACGTCGCTCAGTCCGGCACCAATTACCGACGTAGGTCGAGACTCTACTGTTAACGTATTCTGCGTCTTCGTTCTCAGTTCGTGAGCCCGATCTGGGGTTCCCGAAGATCTCGGAATCGGTTCAGGCCGATCTCATCAATCCATTACTCATTAGTGTTTGCTCTATGTTATTGGCTTGTTTTTCACATTCTTTCGTATTCGAAGGTGGGTGATCGGTCTCGTGGGCGGCCGAAGACACATGTCCCCTGACCTGATGATACGCTTAATTCTGATTCGAGAGACACCCATGCCCACGGATCAGAAATTGATGACCCCATCTAATGAGACTGGCAGGTCCACTAGGAGTTCACTACACAGATTTGACTTTTTTGATTGCTCCAAGTCACCCTGAGTTCCGCAAAAACGAGTCTCACCGACCATATGGAGTGCAATTAGAATCGTTAATGGGGAACTCCCTTCCTCGAAACAATGCGAAAGCAAGAGCCTGAACCCACCCTCGTTGAAAACGAGCCCCGGCGAGCCACACTAGCTGAGGCTCTGAACTCTTTCCTGAGTCTCTCGCACCACTCGAAAGTGAGCTCCTCGGATGGATAAAAGGTGCGGACCTAGCTCTCCAAATCATTCAGCTCTCAGCATTCAATCGAGTAAACTTGACTTGAAGTGAACTACCAGTTCTCCAACCAACCACATCAACCATGAAGGTCATCGCTGTGTTCGCCCTCTTCGTCGTCCTCTGCCTGATCCAGGAGTCCACCGCATCGCATCTCCTAGGCCCTGCACTGCTGCTCAAGAACGGAATCGTCGCCAAAACCCTCCTTCTGAAGAAAGCGTCGGTGCTGGGAACGGGTCTGGTTGGCGCAAAACTCGTAGGATCGGGCCTGGTTGGCGCAAAACTCTTGGGAACGGGCCTGGTTGGCGCAAAACTCGTAGGATCGGGCCTGGTTGGCGCAAAACTCGTAGGATCGGGCCTGGTTGGCGCAAAACTCTTGGGAACGGGTCTGGTTGGCGCAAAACTCGTAGGATCGGGCCTGGTTGGCGCAAAACTCTTGGGAACTGGTCTGGTTGGCGCAAAACTCGTAGGAACGGGTCTGGCCGGTGCCAAGCTGGTGGGAGCCAAGGTGGTGGGCGCTAAGCTGTTGGGAACCAAGCTCGTCGGAGCTAAGCTGCTGGGAGCCAAGCTCATCAAGAAGGCCCTCCTCCTCGGCTAGACGTGAATGATCACGTCGAATTCGTTACTCTGTGTCGATTGATGTAAGCCCGAGTGGGCCCAATCGAAAAGTCAAATAAATTGTTGTGTTCTTCGTTACCGAAAACTCTCTGATTTTTCCAACTTAGGTGGTGTGAACATGAACATCAAGAACCTGATTACTCCTCGATATGAAGCCCGGGAGAAGCTAGAAGCCGTGCTCAATCGGATATTTCTCCCGACACTCTGGGGAATGTCCGACGGCACATTACGATTTTTGTCGATGACAATCCCTCGCGCATTTCCTAGTCGCGTTCGGGCTGATTCGGACGCTGTGTCGTGCTCCAGTTTCTGAAACTTCCGATTTCACCTCCGACCCTCCAGGGCTGTGTCGTGGTTAAGCCGTACCAATCGATTGATCAGCTGATGAGCCGTAACCACAATATCGGGGAACGCCGGCATCACCGGCGTAGCCGGTCCAGTTTAGATCACTGATGCCGTCAGATGGAATGAAAGCCCTTCTCGCCGACGACGCCTTTTTCTCTCCAGATTCTATGGCTAAGAAAGCAGTCCCTTTCAGCCGCCGGCCATTACAGAAGCTCGTTGCGCACGTTTCAGCGCTTGTCAATGCCTGGAACGGCATTCCGCTCACAGAGGCTATTCGGCGAGAGCGTCAGAGGAAGAGCTCATTAAACAATTAGTGTCATTCCTCGATAGGGTTCAGTGCGTGAGATCGATACTTGGTTGGCCCTCCGAAATCAGTGGGGCCGCCATCCGAACCCGCGCTGGTCGTCTCAGTGTCTGGAAGTGAGTCCAGCGGCAGGAACTCCGCGAGCGTAAGTTGCGTTCTCATAGATTTCTCCCGGGTCGTTCGAAGAGGAACGATCAGACACCGTCGGCGCGTGCGACGTCTTCGCGCGGTCCGTCAGCTGCTGTGAATCTTTGCCGGCCGATGCTCCCCGTACGAGCGAATCGAGTCCACTTTGGAATCAATTAAGCGAGACTGGGGAACTCTCTTTCGAGGCTCGCTGTCGAACACCGCAATATCTGGCGGCAGAGTTTTTCTTCCAACCGCACTCGTCAGTGGAAGTGCTCCCGATGTTGTGTTTGCCGGCGTTGGAAAGATCCTTTCAAAAGCCAGCCGTTTAGAGGTGAGTGACAGGTGGATTTGACGCGGCTCCCCTGTCCCCATGGGAACATGGCGGGCTGAGACACGCGCGAGGTGCTAACTGCAGCGGCAATTTTCCCTTACCTTCTTTCTCATCTGTCTCGCCCGGTGACGTCGTCGTCGTTTTCATCTTCTGTCGCCCGTGTGAAGACCCTCTCCCTTCTTGGTGGTAAGGTACTGTTGTACTTCTTGTGTGAATCGTCTTCCGAAACCAGCGAACGGTACTTCGGCTTTCTCCGGGCAGAGTTCGATTTCCCCCGGCCAAAAGCGAAACCGCTGGTGACGACAGTAGTTCCGAGTCCGGTCTCGTGCTCTCGGAGCGTTCGCGTCGTTCCGGCCCGGATACGTATCCGGGAGTGTCCGGTCTGCGGGAGGACCGGAGTCGGGCGATCCCGGGTTCGAGAGACCCCCGTGTGGTTTGCTCGGAGTTCAGATGTGATGTGACAAATGGACGAAACCTGTGCGTTGCTCGTTCGTGCCTGGGCAGTATCGATGCGTGCGCGATTGATTCAAGCTCTAGTTCACTCAATGTGATGGTGTCGAAATGGAGCCTGTCGATAGCAAAGTCGTGAGCCATCTCTACGTGGAGCCGGAGAGCGGCAAAGCGCATTACTCAACAGTAATAAGGTAAAATAGAGACGGCGGCTGCTCTTCGCGGGGGTTATCATATTCTAGTGCATTATGTGACCTGTTGCTCACAGTGTGAACTCTGACCTCGACTCGTCGTATAATGATGATTCTGTGATGCGTGGGCCTTCATTTGAAAAGAACCGGTATCAAGCTACCGCAGTGATTGTGCACCGGACAACAATCCGACCTCCGGGATACCGTCCATGTCGCTCGTTGTTGTCAGCGGGTTTCCATGTCACATCTCAGATTGAAAGGAAATAGGAAAACGTTCATCCCACTTTCCGGCACGCCAATGATTGACACGTAGGGCTCATTGAGCAAAGCCGGGATACCTGTAATTCCCGCTGGCGTGAAACTGGAGTGAAGCTCGGCCGTGATCTGACACGGTGGTTTCACCCCGCCCTCGCACCGGATATTCCCCGATTCCGGAGCGTCACTTTCCTCGCGCGCCGGAAACACGAAGAAAACCACCCTATTTTGATTTTTCTCCGACTCACTAATCAGCTGCGAGCTCGGGTACAGGAACATTCCCACGGAACGATAAGGACGGAGCTTTTGTTTCACCAGACTTGTTGGCTGGCGCACCTTGGAAGCTCCCCAGACGTTGGCTCGGATTTCCTCTTGCGGTCTCAGACGCACCATTGGTCGTCGTCTTTCCGGCTCAGGAAAGTTTCGGAGTTGGAGAAGTCAAGATTTCGCTGTTCAGCAACATTCCAGGACAACAGGATAGAGAGCCGGTAACGAGCAACCGAGTTGTGGGCAGTATCTCATGAATTTGCATTGAATCGTGGAACTTATCAACTTGGCGGCCGATCGCTGGGAGATGATGGAAGTCACGCATCGCCTCAGCGGCAGAACTCTGAGCGGCGAACATTCAGTGGGAGGTCCGCGTGGAAGCTGGCGCAAAACGTGTCACAAAACGGTCACGGGTGGGACTTTCGTTTTTATGCGGGGACGATGCGGAAGGCACTGCTAAGGGGAGCAACTGAATTCGCCCCACCTGACGTCAGAACATGATGACGGACAAAAAAAAAGAGGGAAAAAGGGGAGCTCGAGACAAAAGCAAACCGAACCCGCGCGACTTGAAAAAGGGACGAACTCGCTCGTTGCGGGCATATGCTACGAATTCCCTGTGACACAGACGTGGGCTGCGTACACACAAAAAAGTCTCTGCCAGTATTTTTCCCCCAAGATTTTCTTCCTCCTGCCTCCCCGGAGCCAAAGTTAATCAAGTGGGCGATAGATAAAAGGGCTGCCGCGGAGACGGTTCTCTGGACCTTCGTGTTCCGACCGATAGATTTTGGTGCCTCACGGAGCGGATTCCGGGAAAATTTCGCTCGGAGAATTCGGCGAGCGTCACGGAACCCAGCGGAGATGGTCTATAAATCGCTGCCGCGAAGCCAAGTTTCGAGCAATTTGACTTTCAGTCAAAGAGTTACACTCAAGTACAAAGTCGCGGACGATGAGACACACGGGTAAGTGGGATTGCTCCACGACGCCCGCGCGAGGCGAAGAATAAGAAACAAAAACTTTTACACCGAAGCACGAACACGGGATCAAGACGAATGGCCACGCGGTATCCGTCCGGCCGCAATAAAACCTTATTCAATCTTTCCACTCAGATATTTCGACTTTGTGTTTTTTGAGAAGAAAAAAACGAGACAAACCGCTCGAGCTCGATTCGTCGCTGGACGCACAGTTCGCATGGTCGGCCGCATTGAGAAACCGTTAGCGAACATTCTCGTCGCTCGGGAACTCCGTGCGTTCGTTGGAACGTTGACTTACGTTGGAAAGGTTCAAAAATGCCCCATTCGTTTGTCCGGTGGAAGGGCTAGCTGAGTGCGGATGAGGAAATCAGTAGGGTTCCCTGTGGAGTTTGATGAAGTGACGCGGCCAACGATGCATCGGAGCTGACGCTGCGCACGCCTTTAGAGGACGGATCGAACTGCAACTGTTCATTGAAGCTTGACCTGGAATTTCGCTGAACGGCGCGATCGTCGGCGCTCCCCATGCAAGGCATCGCTCCCGTTTGTCTACTCACGTTGGGAAACCCCGAACCTCAGCTTCATCTCACACAGGGCAGACGAGTTGGGCTCATTAGACAATATCGGTTTCCGGCCGCTGATGTGGCTGAACCGACGAAGAGCGCTGCTCGGGACGGGAGACTGGGCAGATTTGGTAAATGCATGTCGATGAGCATGGTGACATTGGAGACCACTCGCCGCATGATCACTCCGAACACTGCGCGCGAAGTCGCGGGACGGGAAACATTGGAGAAAACTCCTTGAAACGGGCGTCAACCATGGCGGAAACGTTTCTGAGAGATGCGGTATGTTTCTGCCCCCGGTGGAAGTTCGGTCCTGGGACCCATCCCTCCGCGTCTTCAGACTTCGTCCCAGCTGAGCACTTTTCAAATCTATTTTTTGCGCCTGTTGCCGAATGATATTCTGGCGACTTCCCGTTAGACGGACTCATCGTTTCCCCGCCTGTCCGTTTGAAGCATTTTTGACGTCTTCGGCGAAAGCGAGCACAGCTGCGCGTCTCCGCCAGTGCTGCTGGTTCACAGTAGTGGCGCCCGCTCACGTTGGAAACGTCAAAAGTGCTTCGAAGAAAAAAAAGAAAATAGGAGCTCGGACGGCACGCCTCAACGTAACGAGCAAAATGCCGAAAAGCGTCAACGCCGAAGATCGAAGAAGAACCCAAGGGGGAGGAAAGATCGATGGGTGCAACTTTCGGAACAATAGCAAAAGACTCCAAATCACCGAGAACCAACTGTTTGTAGGTGGATTCGATCGCCCCGTAACGCCAAGAAGGGTGTGAGCTTCCCAGCGGTTCGACACGCGCAAGGACAGAGAGAACATTGTGGGGTTTCCCCCCTTTTAGCAGTCACGCAACTCGGACACCCTGGCTGATGTTAGAGAAAAGCGAGAATCGTCCGTGCTGTTTGCCGCCATCGTAACGACCGCCACCGAACGTCGAAAAACGCCCCGGAAGTCGAACGAGACCCCAGGGTTCAAGCGCCGCGGTACACTTGAACCCTGGCGATTGATTAGCATCGACGATATACCGAAGAGACGCTGTGGCTGCGTACATTAGAAAGTGTTTCAATCCGCTGATGTTCGCACGTGGACGGAAGTTCGTTGACTTATTGAGTAGCTGTGCGCCGATATCAGGCGCTGAGTGTCTTTCAAGTCTGAAGGGTGGAGCTGACCCAGAAGTGGATCCCTGTGTTTCAAGGAGTGGAGTGGTCCCATCAAATCTGGGTCAACAGCCTCAGCCAAGCCCGAGCTCCACGTTGTGTTATGCTGCGCCCTACTCGAATCGACGCCCACCGCTTCATTGTGCCCATCAAAAACCAATCGGAGCGGAATCGATTGAATCGCGATGTTGTGTCACTTGTACCGAGTCGATTCAACACGAGGCTCGGGTGTTCTCCCGCCGGCTTCCGGAGGGGGATTCTGTCGAGAGACGCACCCCTGGATCGGTCCAGCACGCGGAAACTTATGTTTCGCGGGAAACAGAATTCCGGGGAGGCCTCGTTCCGGAGGGCCAAGTTGCCGCCGCTTCTGCTCGAAGCTCTGAGCGGAGCGTCCGCGTAAATTGCTGTACGACCAGAGCGAAACAATCGCTCAACGGTCGTTGATTGGTTTGCTCACAGTCGGCGGCAACGGGGACCGCTGTTGCCGATCGCCGGGTGACCTCTCAAGGACGCCCGCTAATTGTGAAGATCCATGATTCTTCATCATTGACATCCCAGAGGGAAGTCGTTAAGTCCGGGTCGTCGTTTTCAGGGAAGTCCGTTCCTAGGAATGTTCTGCGCGCCGTTCGCTTGAGGCCGAATGTCCCGATGTAGCAGAGCGATGCCCCGGTCGAACTCGATCGGCTCGGGTCATTTTTTTTCCTCCTTCGTCTCTTTCTTCCGCGCATCCGCAACCACTAATAAAGGTCGGAAGTCGTCTGTGATCGGGTTAGCATCGATCGTGTGCCGACAATCGTATTCGCATTGTCATGGAGCGAGAAACAGTTTGCTGGGGAAGTTTGTAAGTGGAGGTCCCGCCACCTCCGTTGATCCGACCTTTCCCTACAGAACTCCACCCGTGTGCGAGATTTCCTCTGTTCTTTCCTCCTCAAAGGACCCAGTGACCTCATGCACGTCACTTCGAGAGTTCAAGCCCTCCGTCGAGCCCGTCTGCAGAGAACGTCACTCGAAACTCCGCGGCCTCAATGTGTTCTAAGTTTTCGGTCTCGCGTCGAGCACTGCGGGATTCCCATGCACGGGCACGACGCTGTGTGCAGCACGGATGACGTCGTGGCGGTGACAGGCGCCGAGCTGAGCGGCTCCGCGGGCTACGAGCTCAGCGACGTTTGTGCAGTGTAGAAGCGTTTCGCTAAAAAGGACAAATGTTTGTGAATCTTGTGGATAAGGAGATGCTGAGGTTCGAAGACAAGTTCGTCACTCCGGCGTGGCCCCCTACGCCGGAGTCGGAAAACGGCCATCCGTACACCGTCATGTAATTAGTCCGCAGCCCAGACCTGATCAATCTCAGATGAGGAATTCGTAGACCCGTAGATGATGCTGGATAGTTTTAGAGGTAGTGATCTCGGATAGTTTGGGAGATGACAGTTGTTAAGCTATATATCGTTTGATGGATCTCCTTGGCTTCGATGGTAAATATTGCTTCGTGGTGAACCGCTCGTATTTTCTGATTTTGCCCGTGCTCTGCCCGGGTTCGTAACCCTCTGATGTTGTTCCCTGGAGGCAGAGTATGGATTCTGTTCTGCTTGTGGACGGCAGTAGCTGGAAGATATTCCGTATGATTCATCCACCATTCGATTTCCGTTTCAGGCTCGACCCTTCGTACTCGACCGGCACAGCGTCGACCCTAGATTCCGGCTCTATATACAGCTCTTACGGAAGATCTCTCATCCGTAGGCCTTATTCGAGAATGAATTCGCTGAAATGTGAGTCGCCAACGATTTTCCGACGATTTTGCATAATTTCTCATTCGTTTCCCACTCCGAGAGGCAACGACGCTGCGATGGTACGCTTGGCAAGCGGTCGCTCAGTACCGGTTGGTAGCATTCAGTGGTATGGACTGATCGGGTTAGCGAGAGCCGGATGTGGGTTCTGTGGGCTTTCAGGGTTCTCAGCATTGCGGCGCGTCCGACGATGCGCGGCAAATTGGAGGCAAGACCGGTTTGTGCGTGACCGAAGCGTGTGATCGCGGGGAGCCGGGTGTGAATACGGCACAAAGACAAATACAGGCAGTCCCAGATGGAGCAGATGGAAATCGCGAGTTGGGGTAACGGTGGGAGACGAGTAGAGAAAGTTTGGATGCGACGATGGTTCCTTTTCGAACCCGAATAGGTTTTCGAATGGCGAGAAGAAAACACCGGGCAAAGGGAGGAACCGCGCGATTCTCCTCAGCAGACGATTATTACGTGAGCTCGTGGAATTGTGTGCGGCGCCTGTATGATGCTGTGAGCTCTGTACAAAACTTCACGAGGAGAATACGCCGTTGAGCAGAAATGTAACATCTGCGTAAGAATACTTGCCTTGACACGAGGTCAGCCGGATGCCGTCGTTGCTTATAAAATTCAGACGATTTCTGTCAAGTTGCGGCAAGAGGCTGCTCAGTGGCAAGGTTACCTCCGTTGAGCGTTGTCTCCACAACCGCCGAAGCAGAAGAGAACGGGATGGTGAAAAATTTCCACTGCTCCCCCTAGAGGTTCAGCTCAGTCATGCTACTTGCCGTGGACAGCTCGATCCGGACAGTTTGAGCGGATTATGAATCGGATCAGAATTCGAGAGCCAATCGGATCGCGGAAAAAAATCGGCAAGCTCGGATGGAGTTCTTGCAGGAGTTCCCGAGGGAAGAGTAACCGGATCATCATCCAGCTGGCTCGGAGAACAAGATTGAGTTCGGCTTCTCCCTTAGCTTCCGAGTGAAAGCTCGTGGGCTTTAGGCGTCGCGAACCGTTCCGCGTCGCGGGAGTGCCGCGAGATCTCTGACTGAAGGGCAGGCCGATATTTATTTCGATGCCCCTAACAGTAACCGTCTGTCGGGGACCAACAGTCCATTTGAGACATCAATCCTGTGACGGTTCATTTTTCGGTGGGAGGGCATACCTATCTCCGAAACTCCCCAAGACTGGTCGTTCTAACTCTGGAGGGTTGCACTATGGGAGCGTAGCCGCCAATGGATAGAAATTCGGCGAATGTTGAATCTCGACATTATCGTGTGCTTAGCGGCTGTTTCGAATGCAAACTCGCAGCCAGTTTAGAAAGACAGGACAAACAAACACAGCTTGAGTTTTGCGCCCGCGACAGAGTCTGAGGTTCGCTTGCAGTTTTTGGGAATTCAGTTTTAGTTGAGAACAACACTATTTTTGAGAACGGCACTGATTTCGAGCTTTTTTATCCTCCCATGATCCGCCGAAGGTTGCGTCATTGGCTTGTTGGCTCCAATTTAGAACGATGCCGTCGCCCGAAAAAACAGAATCCGGGCCACGGGGCAAAATTCGGAAAAGGGAGAATGGTAATGCGTGTTCGCAAGCCCGCGGAACCTCGCAATGTTCCCTGGATTTGTGTCGTTTGGACTTCTGCCACACCAACACTCGCAGACGACGCTCACGTTCGGAATGCCAGTGAAACAAGATCTACTTGAGACCTTGTTCCAAAACCTTAGCAGTCTAAGGAGAGTTTTCGCCAAACAGAATACAAGAACGGGTTGGATCGCTGAGTTTCCAAAAAAGATTGAGCGGCTTCTTCTCATTTCCTATTTTGATTGCCTCACATTTTTCTCGAAATCGTTTCGAATGATTCTCGCTGTCGAAAAGTGCAACCGACCCAAAGCAACTCCCAGTGGTTATACGACAAACCAGGACACATTCCTGCCGTCAAGCAAAGCAAGTTGCCAAACACTCGTTCATGAGGAGGAATTTCGCGCAGTGAGCAGAATACACGAAGCGAGGAGGCGGAATCGTTGTTCCTCGCTATTTTGTGTTATTTTCTTCTCGTGAGAAAAAAGCTCCGATATCGTTCTGTGCGCCATCTACGGCTGCACGACGCGGTCATTTCGTCTCACATACTCCTCAATCTGTCGGTCGATCGGGGGCTTTATAACAGATCGCGATCGATAGTTTTGATTTGCGTACGCGGATATTGCGTCATGGAAATCCAGTCACAACAAAGTGGTGCGATGCGATTTCTCGGTGCTATTATTACTCCCCGGGTAGCGGTGATCCTCTTCATCAGTGAGGACCCTCACCGAGGAAAATTTATCGCATAGGATCGAAGAATTGTCTGGCCGCTACGTACGGTAGTTAGAAACGTTCACTGTTTTGCCCGGATCAGAAGGTCACCTCTTACGCTTCTTGTCGAAGACGTTTGGGGAACTGGTCGGACTGCTTGCGATGCCCCATGTGTGGATCAGTCGGTCCGACGTTCGGTTTCCTCACCCGGCTCGATGAACGATGTCGTTGAGCGACTCTTTTTGTAGGGCTTCATTGTCGAATTTTCAACGAGCTATCGCCATCAAGGAAATAGTGTCATATCGATATATCAAAGAGAGTGAGATATTTTGATGTAACTTGGTTATCCCGCGGTTCAAGCAAGCAGCGAATAGCAAACTGGTAGTTCTTGACAAATTTCCATGACAGTTCACTCTGGTGGAAGGCAATGCGGACCTACAGGCCTAGTCGGACAGTTGATCACATCGGAGTAATGGATGAGAATTGAGTTTCTCGATCGCCTTGACCCCACGCCACAGAATACCTCCCGGTCAGAGTTTTTTCTTCTCTGAAATAACTTCACCCACTCGCTCGGTCACCCATTCATCCCTCCTTCCAACCAGATGCTTCAGGGAATGATGCCCCGTTGACTTGTTTGCTTGGCTTTACCTGGTTTGACGTAATTCCGCGCGAGACACCTCTCACCAAGCAAGTCAGAAGGAAACCCGAGGAATGCACAAAGCCCACAAGCTTCGGCTACTTTGACGCAATGGGCTGCCATTGTTAGCCCCCCCGTTGGCGACAAGGAATCTCATAAAAACTTATCCTCCTCAAAACCTAATCAGCATGGTCTGGCCTCGGATAGTTTTGAAAGAGCCGCTCAGGGGACAGGATATTCGCGAATGTGTCCCCCAGGGCGCTCCATAACGTCTTCGATTGGGAATCGTTCCGAGCTGCGCATCGCGATTCTAACTTTAGCGTTCCTCTTTTTTCAGCGAGACCGCATCAGAGACCAGATCCGGTGGAGTCTTTAGGGACGTTCGGGAAATGGCATTTTGTTATACTCATTTACACGCTCATCTTAGGTTTAGTGATTGCTTTCCACGACACAGTCGGGCTCGACTTCCTCGCCCCTCGGAACATCGCCTACCAATGTGACTACTTTGGGTAAGCTACTCTCTAAGCGACTCTCATCACAAGATCGATTCACCCAGGGAAGCCAATTATCGTTCCGTTCACGTGAAATGCCTCCGTTCCCCGCCCGTTGCTCCCCATACCAGAACTTGGTATCGGGCTCAATACTTTCTTCTAGTTTCTGTTATAATTCTGCTTGCTCAGTGCAAAAATAAAGCGCTGAGAACTTCCAGCGCTGTATAAAGCATCTGGAAATCGAATCGTTCAATCCTTCATTCGTGAACAGCAGCCGAAACGGTCTATGCCGTCGAGTGTTTGTTCTGCCCCGCTTTTCCACAGCTCCGGAAATCCGGAACCCACTCGGCTAGTCCGGAGCGGTCATGAGACCCGAGCGACTTGTTCGGTTGAAAAACTTTGTTTTGAGGTCATCCGGCGGGAAGAGATCAACGATGTTCGATTCCAGTGCAATGAATGTCATACAGAATGCGTTTGGTGACAAAATTCGCTGCCGATGACTTCTGTTTGTCTCCACTCTAGCTGAAAATGAACGCGTCTTTGGTGAGGTCCGGCGAGGAAGCTCTGTTTGGAACGAGGTAGTTTGCGTGAATGCTCATGGTTCCGACGTTTTCTCGAATCGTCGGATGCCGGCGATCCGATCGTTGGTTTTGAGCTAGTTTCGTGGCTCTGGATTCACACTGCTCGTCGCTTCCGAAACAATGCTTGCGAGAGGAAATTTGTTTCATAAATTTCGTTCGTTCGTTCGCAGCGTTCGTTCTTAGCCAAGCAGTTTCACCGGGGCCATCGGAGAGTGATTCCACGAAGCAGATGATGATCGAGAGCTCAATGATTTGAAGGCATGAGTTTTGGGGGGCTCCCAACGGTTGGCTTGCCACCGAGCTCTGGCGCTCGGAGTTGGCGAACCGATTCTTTGGTGCCGTTGTCCTACGGCTTAATATCAGGCCGACTCTGGAGAGGTTTTTCGGTTTCGTTGAGCTGGTCGCCGTTATTGAAAGACTATTTCGGCGAAGGTATGAACCTAGAGTACCATTTGCACTGCGGCCGGCGGAAGCTTTTGTGTGATGGCTGCGGTGCAAATGGTGCTTCGGAGGCTCTCGTTGATCGCTGGATCCGGGGTCCAGCGCCGATCAAGTCTCAACAGATGCGGTTGATTTCACCGCAGAGCTAATGAAATCGCGGATGAGTCAATGTTTTGATAACTCGTGACCGCTGTTGTGGCTGGTTACAAATGATTTCGACGGAAGCTTGATTAGCGAAAATCGATTCAGCAGAACTCGTCAATCTTGCTCCCGTGCTCCCGATCGCTTCTGTTCCGCTCTGGGCTGCTGATGCAAGTTTTTCCAATGAAGGAGAGTCCACGAAGATCCACAGCCAGCTGATAGATATCGAATCACGAGTGGTAAAAATCGAGGAAAAGGACAGACTCAGGTTCATCTGAGGCCAGGATGGAAGATAATCAATCAACCATGGAAACAATTCCGGTAGTCTCGTCTGCTGCTGAGAAAAATGCGCGGAATTATACGAGAACAGAGAGTTCCAGTGAGGTCAATGCGCGCGGCGATCAATATTGTTTTTATCGTTTCAGGGATAGTTCCGCTGTGTCGAGCATCCAGAGCCGGTCCGAAGTTCTGGACTCCATCAGACTGCGCGATGAAGAGCGGCATATCGTCGAGCGTTGCTTCATCCGAGATTTCGCCATCAGGAACGGTTCAGATCTGACAAAAGACGTCCTGAGGGTGAACGAGAGCGAGATCGTGGTAGTGGACCCGAATTCCTCGAAGCCATGCACCAAGTGGGTGTTCCCGCAAGACGTGCACAAACGAACCATGATAGAAGAGGTAAGCTCCTGCTGGATACATTCGTTTCGTTGGTGTTGGAGTGCGAGTTGCGTGTGACTTCCCGAATAAATTTCCGAAATTCGCTCCTTCCAGTGGGAGCTGGTTTGCGACGCTTCTTGGCTTTCACTTTTCCCGCGTGGGGCTCACTTGGCCGGTCTTTTCTGCGGAGCATTGTTCTGGTCAATGTTAGCCGATCGTTGGGGCCGGGTCCCTTCGATTGTGTTGGCCAACATACAACACGTTGCTTTCTCCGTAACAGCTGCATTCATGCCGTCGTGGGAATACTTCGCTCTGGCCAAGGCGGGTTCCTCTTTCGGTCTGGGAGGCATGCTCGTGGCGTTCGTTCTTCGTAAGTGAAGCTTTCGTACAAATTTTTTCCGCCAATTCTATGCTGGAAAATCGATCGTCCGGCGGACCAACGGTCAGACCTCCCCCGCTGTTGTTGTCGCTGTTGTTTTCGTTGTCGCCGCCGCTCTTGATGATTTCTGATCCACTGATTCCTCACGGTCCGCAGCAGACCGATTTTGTTGACGGCTCGCCACTTCTCCTCTCGATGAGTTCCTCGCCGTCGATCTAGCTTCTTACTCGCGTCAACATCGAACGTCCGTTGGCCCCCGAGGATCAAAACCGACGGGTCGCCATAAACCGATAGCCATCAATCGTGTTCAGTAGTTCCTGACCCCAGACGTCTAAACGGAGAGGGCAGAAGGCGCGCGCAGTGATCCTTCGAAAGGATGCACCTCTAGAAGTTGACCGTCGTCACTGACCGTGTCGGGTCGCGACTTCTGAACTTTACTTGCAAGACCGTCCCGATCCGCCATTAATGCTCGAACAATTTAGATCGTTTTCGGATTGTGACGACACTCTAAATGGAGCCATTCGCACGAATCACTTATTCTCACGAATGAACAACGATAGATGCGCTGCGGAATAGAGCTGACCCGGAACGACTCATCGACGCTTGATCATGCTGACCCGGCTAAAATTCTCGATTTGCAGAGTTAGAAACATTGGTTCCTCACATGAGATGCTGGGTGGCCGCGGGTCTCTTCCTCAGTTGGTCTCTCGGGCTCGTAGCGCTCCCCGCCGCGGCGTTGTGGATTTCGCCCAACTGGAGATACCTGCAACTCGCCATCACAGTCGTCTCCGTCGTGCTCCTGCCCTTGCTATTGTGAGTAACTGGAAAATTCCGCAGCCGAGCCCCATCGGCATCATTGGACAATGGTATCGTCAGTGTCATAATGCTGAGCTGGGAGCTCCGAACACTCCCTGGCGGTCCAGGGGCCATGAAAGCCGTTGCCTAACGACTAAGAGCCCCTTTGACCGGTTCCAGGTTTTTCCGGGAGAGCCCCAGATGGCTTCTCACAAGTGGGCGTCACGAACGGGCTGAGAAATGCATCTCGGGCATAGCCAGAATCAACGGGAAAATTTTCTCTGAAATGGACGCCATCCACGTTCGCCAGAGCTACCTCGACCAGGAGAGTTACCTGAAAACACGCGACTACAGCATGTTCGAGCCGAACGTCCGCACCAACAGTGCGTGCACCTTCTTGATCATGTGAGTAGGACTCCTTGAAGGCTGGAGTTGTCCGGGATGAATGCGGTGACGCGTCGATCCTTCGGTATCGCCATATCTCAAGCCGTGTAATCTTGCAGGGTTATTCTTGGATACTTGTTATACTTCGGTAACTCGCCCACGCAAACGATTGCGGATCCCTACGGCTTCATGGCGCATCCTCGCGATAACCTTTTCTGGGGTTACGTAATTTGGTCCGTGACTGAAATCACGGCCGCGGTTTTCGCAATGTACGCCCTGCGCTTCTGGAGCCGCAAATGGACCTCTGTTTTCTGTTACTTGCTGTTGGCGGGCGTCTATGCCGCTACGGTCCTGGTGCCGAGATATCTTGGTAAGTTCAGACAGCTCCGAGTTACATCTATCCCGCGAGTTGCCCAGCGGCCCTGATGAGAACTGGGTGGAAACGAGAGCTTCCAGATACTAACTCAGCGCTTCCGCTGATTTTCAAGGGAAAAACATGTGGTACGAGGCTGGTATGGCGATGGGGGGTCGTTTCCTGACATCAACATGCCTAGCAATAGTTTCCGTGTACTGCGATGAGGTTTTCCCGACCACCGTTCGTGCTTTGGGGTCTGCAAGCAAGCACGTGTTTTTCCGGTTCGCTCTGCTTGCCGAACCCCTCTTCCGAGAAATGGTAAGCTGACCCGAGCTTTCCGGGGTACGGATCGGAGATCAGCGGCGAGATATCAACGGTTGCCGGATTCTCGCTCGAATTGCATTTCTCTCTCGGAGGGAAGATTGTGAATTCTGACTCGAACTTATTTTTCTTCGCACAGGTCCCTACGCAGGAACTTCCCGAAGCCGGAGCCATAATCAACGGGAGCCTCTGCCTAATCTCGATCTTACTGCTGATCATTCTGCCGGAAACTTATAATAAACCGCTGCCGGACACAGCACATGACGTTTCGATGCTGAGGTAAGCCGCATGCCCTCCAGTCATCACCCTCCCCCCACGGCCCCCGGCAAATCCCACCGACACCAACCTCGAGGGAATCCACCGCCTGCTGCTACAGCCCCCTGACGCCATGACGAGCTCCCACTCCCCTCCCCTCCATCATCATCACCTGTCTCCTGGTCACCTTGTTCTGCTGCTCTGCATTCCCACCTCTGATGGCATCGTGTGTGTGTTTGCGAACGGTAGGAGGCTCTCAACAGAGTCCGAAATTCGGAGGGAAACTTGGCGCGCTGAGGCTGACGACGTGGTCGTGTGTATATTCAAGGAAAGGAAGACGATCCCCTAGCGACCTCCAGGGCCAGCTGCAGCAGCAGCCTCAGAGCAGCAGAGCGAGGTACTTCGGCGATTATATAGACGAGTACGATCCCTCGACGCTTGATGCTTTTGCAGAAGAACTCCAAAGCCGAGCCAGCCTGCGCCTGTGAGAACCGACGGAATCAGCAAACCAAACCAGCGCTGGCTCCCGAAATTGAAATGTTTATTTTCGAGAGGCTCTTTCAGAGCTGAAAAAGGCACAGTCACAACCTCGTTCACGTTCGAGAACTTGGATTTCGCTCATACAAAGTTTTAGAAACTCCGAAACGAGGGCGAAATGGAAGAGGAATCAAGAATCGCGAGAAACCGGATGGAGGAGATGAGATTCAACACTTCATAAAGTGCCAAGAGCGATCCGCGACAGTCGCAGAGAAGAGGGAAAATGAATCTGATTGTTTCGATAGAAGGGGCTGCTGGAGATGTTTGAGAGCGTGACGAATGCGAAGTGTCCCTTCTCCCCCATCCCCAGTCAGGACAAGTCGCAGTCGCGTACAGCCAGTAATAATAATAATTGCCGTAGAGGTCAACAGAATGAGTTCCGCCGTCAAACGCTCGTGACATTACCTCCCGGGACCCATGTTTTTTTGCGAGAGAATCGCGGGAAAGAGTTATATTTAAGTTTAGAGTTTCCTAAAACAAGCCTAGCTCCGATGCAATGTTTTTAGTCGATGTATAGGAATCCCTCATGTTCACTTGTAAATAGTCCATCATTGCTGTTTTCATCTTCAAGTCAACCTCTTCAACATTGATGAAATAAATCTGCGGTGGTCTGTCCGCTTCGAGTCAAGAGTGTCGATCGTTTCACTCTGCTCTTTCCTATCTCCGGAATAACAAAGCTGTCAGCATTGGCAAAAAACAATTATCTTTATTCAACTAAACTGAAATCATGCTCACCAAACCTTGGGGCCGAATTCAGGTTCCGGCGAAAACTGCTCATGTTTGAAGGCACACTCGATTCGATTCCCCATGGTGATCGGCAACAATCAATGACTCGAGGGAGAATTTCCCTGTCTTCAAACCAGTGATGTTCCACGCTTTTCCCAACTTCCCATTTAACTGAACAAAACAACCATTCTCTGGGATCGTCGTCACTGTACAGGATCACTACGGGTCCTCCATAATGGCGACATTATCCGGAGCCGCTTCTTCGGGAGCCTCGGGCACCAGATGTCCATCGATGAGCAAATTGTGAATGATACCTTCGTGTCGGCTTCCACTGCTGACGCCAGTGATAACACCCATCCGGTTCCCGATCTGAGGGCAAAAGGCAGATGAGTGACAGTGATTCGGGAACCCAGCTTAATTTTTTGAAATTCTCCACCAGGAGACGATCGTTGCGCTCCTAACGTCGCGTCATGAGCAACGTTCAGGTTTTAAATAACTCATCACCTGGAAGTGGGTCTCGGTTCCTTCACTCACGAACTCCGCAACCGATTCAACCTGGAATGAAAATCTTGATTAGAAGGGAATGCTCGATGACGCATCGTATCTGTCCGGCGAATCCATCTTCCGCTTTTCATCCAGCTGCTGTAATATTCATAGCATTCGATGTCTCGCGCAGTGGTTTTTTCAAGTTCAGAATGTCATGGGGGGAGGTAAGGTTGAATCGATTTCGATTCACAACGGCCTCGAGTTATTCCCACGCGTCCGATGGATTCAAATCACGGCAAAACGCGATCGATTATTACGGAAGTCTGTTCTGCTGAAGTTAGCCGCGACGCTGCGGAGGAATCGAGTGCCGCAAAACTGGGATTTCGAAAATATCGTTCCGGCCCCGAGCCCGGCGTTCACTTGATTTAAAAAAAAATCAGAGTCGGTATGGGCCGTTCGGAGGAGACTTTCTGACCTCGGCATCCTACCCACACAGCACCTCGCTCCAGCTCCCACCTTTTCACCGTTCACGTACACGTCCATTGTATCCCTTTCGAGAGTCACACGCGTGGGCTCAGCCTCGGGGTGGTCCATGTATATCCAGGTTTTGAGTATTTTCGATTGGCGTTCGCGGAACGACTCGATCTCCTTGCCATCGACGAACAATCGGTACGAATACCTGTAGGAAGAAGCTGTTGAGATTCCCTCTTTGTCTCGGGTTCATGTTCGAAAACAACAACACAAACTCCTCAGAACTGGCGTGAAAGCAAAATACAGACCTAAAACCTCCGACCGCCTTGATGGAGATGATGCATTTATGGTTGAGGATTTCGAAAGATTCCTCTCCTACGAGCTTGAAGAGCCAGTCCTTCCGGAGAACTTCGGAACCGTTCACGAAAACGACCCGTTTACCGGTCGCGCTCCCGTGCTCGAATTCCACCCTGTACGCCTGTCCCACGAGCGGCACTTCCCACGACGCTACGATATCAGCCATGGAGCTGTACTGAACTCGATGCCGCCGGTAGGATCTTGCTCAGCTCAAACGCAACTGATCCCGCATCGAACAGCTGTACTGCTGGCGTTTGTTGACGAAGCAATACCATCATACACGGAGCGCTCCAGCTCGGAGTCGTTGTCGCCATGACAGCCGTGGAAAACAAGGAGTTCTCCCGTTTTGCACCCGGGCTCTGTAACACTCGTGCAGCGCGCGACACCCGAACATCGAACCCCGAGATAGTCGAGCATGAATCGGTTACGACAGGCCCCGTCCCGCTTGGAACAACCAAGACCCGGCGACACGGGATGGGGTAACGGGCATCAAGCGGCGATGCCGGTCGGGACTTTCGAACCCAGTCGATTCCCTTCCTCTGTTGGGTCTGCAGTCGGATTTCTCTCGTTCCATGCGACAATTTCGATTCATGAGAAGTCAGGGGCCTCGTTCAGGTCCGGATCGTAGCCAAGTCCCGAATTAGGACCGCGCCATTGGTCTCGGAGGTCAGAGAGCTCCTCGAAGCCGGCTCCGGCAAGCGTAGTCAGCGAGCAGAAAGGTTCTGGGAGTCTGTTTGTCACCCTCCACCTGAAACTTCCTGAGCGAACCGAGGCTTTCGGAGCTCAAGCCAAGGAAAATGTGGTGTCACACCGCTCTGTTCATGTTGGCGATGGTTTATTTCTCAAATGGAGCCGTTTTCCGTCAGCCTGTTGTTTTTCCGCCGTTGGACGTGTCGAAATACTTGGACGCAAGCGACTTCGACCTCCAAGAACAGCAGATCATGGCAAGTGACAGCGTAGTCCCCGAGGTGAATCACGAACACGCCGACGAATCAGCGTTCGACGGAGGCCTCGCAACTGGTCCGCGCGGAGACCCGATCTTCGTGGCTCGTCGGAGCTTGCTCCCGCAAAAAGGAGTTACATTCCCGTGGCATCACCTGTATCCGAGACTGCTGTGAACGGCTCCCTGTCGACGGAGCGCTGACCCGTAAACCTTTGGAGGGCGACGAGCTCCCTATGTTTCACTGACAAAGCTTCTCAACTCTAAAATGTAAAACCGATAAATTTCGATTCGTTGTTTCACAATGAGCCCGTCTGTTCTCATTCTAAGATTCGGGACTTAAACAGCTGATAGCGTGCAACGAATAACAGTCATAGTTTCCTGCAGCGAATGTCTTTTAGACGAGCGGCTCGGCTTCAACGAATCCCCTCACTCATCAAGCCTCGATAACTTCCTCGATTTGTAAACTATTGAGATTTATTCAGTTCGGGACAGCTCAGATTTGCCTCGGAAATATCAGGTTGGAGACTTCTGGTCCGTCAGGTTGATTTTCGTAGTTTTCCAGCATTATACGAATGAAACAGGTCGTCTCGACTGTACACTTGCTCTTCGGACTCGGTGGGAGCACTTGATTCCAGCTTGCTCAAATTGTTCGCTGTGTAGGCGACACATTTCAGCTGCCATTCACCGATATCCTCGTTCCAGGTCGAGTTCTTCTCAATCAATTGCTGTGATAAACGAGATTGTTAGGGTCTCTTCAACAGCCATTCGGGATCATCCGGAACTGCTACCCGGCGGCCTCAATTAGAAAATATGGCATCTCCTGGAATTCACTCGGATCATGGTTTTCCTCCACCAGGAATCATGGCATAATTGTTCTGCTGGATGAGAGCATAACAACAGAAATGAAAAAAAAAATCACAAAATTCATCTGGAGACGCTAAACTATGAGCCAATTGAGACTGCACAGAAAATTTCCAGCTAATTCGGTCAACAATTGACGACTTCTCAAACGCGTCCCTGTGAAGTCGGATTCTGAGAGAAGTTTCAGGGAGGAGTGCTTTTTACCTGGAACTGTTCGGGTATGAAAGTATCGATGATGAGCATATTGAGCTTGAGTTCTCGACTCAGTTGGCGAACGCTGTCAATGTAACCTTCCATTTCACGCTCGTGATCTCTCCTCATGTCGGCGATCTCTGCTTCAGCCGCTTGTCGGAGACTCCAGACTTTCCTCAACTTCCGCGATTTCCCGGCAGCTTCTTCTCGGAGGTCAGAGTATCGCTCTTCGATATCGAGACGTTCGGCTTGCTTGATACGCAGTGCCTCACGCAGGGCTTCCTCGATTTCCTTCCGTTTCTCGAGCTCCCGCTGGCTCTCTTCCAGGAGGACCTCCTGTGCCTCCGCTGTATTGGATCAAAGTCGCTCAGATTAGGTTCTACTCACGAGAGGAGAAGACTCTCCCGGGAATTCATGGCGAAAGATTCTCCACTCTGTACCTTTGTCGAGGAGATTTTCACCGCCAACGATGATCCTCTTCTGTAGATAGGCCAACTTCTCCTGTAGCTCCGAGCTCTTCTGTGATTTTTGTTGACCTGATGTCTGGCCCGCGACTTGCGCAGCAGCGGTGACGTCGTCTTCGGCATCCTCGGCGCCGCTTCCGCCACTTTCGCCATCTGCTTCCGCGAGCTGTCGTTTGAGATCTTCGATTTCCTTCTGGAATTTCCTGCATGAAATCTCGGTGGTTAGAAGAGGGTCGCTAACCGTGCCGCTCGAAGCGGGCTTCGTCGGTTCCATATCCTCAGACTATTCGCTGAGATTGCCCGACTGCCGATCTGAGTGAGCCTCACTCCTGTGCTTCCCTAAACAGGCGCCTCTAGTTTATTTGCTCCAAAGAGCGGGTTCGGGGTCGATGGTTTTCTGAGAGATTTGTAGCAGTTGCCTTCGGGGGAAATCTAGTACAGGCTTACTTCAAGAGCGCGTCCTTCGGATCCTCGTTGATTCGGGCGTTATTTTGGATGTTTTTAGCTCTGTTGGCGTATCTCAACGTGCTGATGGTTTCTTCGTAGTTATACTGCGCTGGGCCGACATTCGCAACCTGCAACAGCGATTTCATCTTATGAGGACCGTCGGATACGGAACTGGGCAAATTATTCGTGCGGGGACATTCGCCACCCACCATTAGCGTCTTTGAGTTTCCCCCGAGCGAGTCCTGTAACAGCCTGGTCAGTTTCGAGTTGCGGTAAGGCACGTGGGTGGATTTCCCGTCGACGAGCGCGGAAATCACGTTGCCGAGCGTCGAAAGCGAAAGATTGATTTTAGAAGCTTCTTTCAAACGCTGTCCGGACGCTCCTGTTTTACTCTGTCGCTCGGAGCCCTAGAAAAATATTCTTTGTTAATAAATAAGATTCGCTGAATCTCTTTTGTTTTCGTAGGAATCGAGCGAGCTCGCTGAACCGCGAATCCTCCGGCGCTCTCGCGAGCCATGAGCTCCCTCTCTCGTGCCCCGTTCGAGTGGTTTCGCGGTCCTACCACGTTATCGGGACAGGTCGGCGAAATTCCCCACATCGATGTGATTTCATGGCTGATCCGAGAGAGCGGAGATGGCTTCGCAAGCTCCAAAGCGACAGTCGAGCATTTTTGGCGCCATCCTTTCTCTGGCGAAGCGGAGTCCATGCTCCTCGAAGTGTGCTCTGGCAAGCGGACACGCAGACGAGCGAGCACAGCAGAGGCGAACGAGCAGGCTGACTGCAGTGCTACGCTAGACTCGCCGGACGGTGTCACCGTAGGCGATGAAGATGTCGCCGAGAAGTGTTTTGTTGCTGATCGCTGTCGTGCAAATCACGAAGGCCGGCGCTTTCCGCCAGCCGGTGGTGTTCCCGCCGCTGGACGCTTCCAAGTACGAAGATGCCAGCGCACACGAGCTCCCCGAGCAACGAATCATCGCCAGAGATAGCGCGGTGCCCGAAGAGAATCATGAGCACGCCGACGAGCCGGCGACAGACGAGCTCTCCTCCAATGAGACACGCGGCGAGCCCATCGCCCTGGCCCAGCGGAGCTCCGTCATCCGCGCCAAGGCCCCCGAGCACTCGTTGGCCGTCTGGGATACCGATGGAACGATCTGTATCCTGGCTAGGTTCCAGGCGACGTTTACCATTCCTTACGCCACGGCGAAAGGCAAGCAATACGCATCAATCAAAATGCCCCCCAATCGGGAGCTGAGAACGCAAGGTGTGTGTCCGACCGAATCGAGAGAGCCGCTATTCGAGGTTCAATGGCCACTGTTCAAGTTCATTATGCATTTCGCTAGAAAACATCAGCCCAGTTCATGGTACGTGAATAAGGTCGAAGTTCAGTACAATACAAACTCGCCGCTTTTCCCCGGGGCGCTGAACCCGGGATTACGTTACGCTTCGGCGACGCAGAACATAAGTCTGTTCCTGACGCCGATGGGTCAGTCCTACGGCTGTCCTCTCTATCCGCCTCTAGCGTTGACGCATCAGAACACCTCGACGAAAATCATGGTCAAACTGAAAGACATTCGGCTTCAAGCTTATCAGCTAACTGGAAACTACGGACCCCTCTCGCGCTGCCAGCAAGTGGCCATGGCCCATACGCTGGATCCGTACAACTACGATCGGACAGTACCCATAGCTGTGGGTAGCACCTTGGCCGGGGTTTCTCTCGCAACCATCATCGGCTACGCGATCTACAGATCGATGTTCGGCACCAAGGTCGACTATGGAAACATCAACTGAACAGCACGCCTCTCGGATCACACGATAGGAGCAGCAGCGGGAACTCATCCAGGGAAGAGACACCCCGCCCCGGGAGTTTGTTCCCGCCCCTTGAAATCGTTCTGCGAATCTTCGACCACAGCTGCTGGCGGTTCGAGCAGACCGATCAGGTTATCTCTTGATGCGAATATGTGTCATCCTGATTTGCAAAGCCTCCGCTGATCCACGGAGACACGTGTTCTGAAACGCGACATTGCATAACTCGGATGAAGTATAAATATCAGATGCAATCAATTCCTTTCGCATTTCGACCGGCTCGTCTGAATGAGTCAATACCTGGCCGAGACTTGTTTGAGATCAAAAAGGAGGAGGAGAAGGACGTTGGTTATAACTGTTCTATTGCCGTGACAATAATTTTGGCGGGTTTTGTCGTTGAATAAACCGATATAACACATTGAAGGAACTTGTCGTCTCCAAACTTGAGGGCGATCGTTCAGACTCGAAACCTTCCTCGGGCACGGATCGTCAGCTCAGTCTGCCAAATATAATTTCCAGTTCCGCTGAGCTGCAGCTCGGTCGGAGAAAATCTCTCGGATGTGTCAAACCCCAATCGCTTCGGTGTTTAATGCGTATACCTCCTGAGGAAGAATACTGCGCTTGTTCTCCCTCCTCTCGGGCTGCCTCTCTGGTGAACCTGGCCCGCTTCTCGTTCTTCCCCGAACCCACCCCGATATTTTTCATGGAGTATCCGCTCAAGCACTGAGCTGTGATCGGAGCAGCCGGTCTCGGCTGGAGTGAAAATTTCCAAAGGACCGCAAACGATTGTAGCGTTTAGAACGACCACGACAACGAGAGAGCCCAGAACGACGACTCCGGACAACACATCGGCGTTTGAACGAATGAAGACGCATTGCCTTCGGAGCCTCCTTAGAGAAGTACAACGGAACAAGAGAGCCTGCGCAGCCGTCCGACAGCGACCGACAAGACTGGCGTCAGCAGCAAACAGTGGAAGTCCCTTACGCAGTCCAGTATCTGGATCAAAATCACAAGTGATCACTCAGGAAACTGCTCACGAGCTACCGACAAACGTACCCTCCCATCAGCTGCTTGAACTTCCAAACCTCAAATGTCGGCTCTCGAAAATGACGCCCGCGCCACGCATCTACTTGAGACACAATGATGAAGCAATGGGAGCGTCACTACCCATATAGCGGACGACACAGGGGTTTGAAACAGAAGCATGAAGCTTAACTAAGCGCAGCCTTCATGAGATCACGCTCCTGGTTCATCACAATGAACAACTACACCGGAAATGACGCCGTACTCGGTCGTCAAGAGGCGCCTACGACTGGTTCTAAGTATGTCCAGAGATTTCTGCATTTTCCCAATGCCCGAACGCGCACAGCTCTTCGAGGAAACTCCCAGCTGTATCTCACATTGAACCAGCCAAGGGCGATCCGAGACAGAACCGAGACTTTTGCGAAAAACCCTCTAGCTTTGAAGCACTGCCAAACCAAGAACATCGCTCCGACTTTCAAAGGGCAGGTTCGAATCTGACCACGGGACTAAAGAACATACGTATACATACTTGTGGGCCCTACAAGTACAGGCGAGAGTCGCCTCGCCCAAAGATTCTGCAGCACTCTCGGGGCGTTTTACTACGAAAACAGATCCAGCTGGTGGCACCTATCTGCACAACAACCAAGCGTCATCATCGATGACTTCTACGGATGGATACCCTGGGACGAGCTGCTGCTCCGTTAACCCTACAAATGCGAATCTGTCTCGCAGCCCTGACTCGCGTATCATTCCACAGTCGGCGAGGACAGAACGCACAGCGCCCTCCGGCGCACGACACTCCTGTTGGGCGACCTTTTTTTTTCATTTCATGAGCTGAGGCACCGATGACATAAATCTACCTTCAGAGAATCGGAATATCTCAGACCGTCAGCGCCCGAGTTCAGACAATCGGCCATTCAGAGCCAACATACGACACTGCGACCTCGAGTCGAAAATGGCATTCAGCAGAGCGCTGATTCCTCATCCGGATGCTTTGGTGAGGATAATCGGTGGAGGGAAACCAGGACAGGAGCAGTACTCACGGCTAAATCGACGAGGTGCAGTTTCCCCATCCGAACGTGATCTTGCTCCGAACATTCGATGGTTATGGAGAATATCGCATGGGAACGCGAGCTGTGGGCATTCATGTTCGTGGCACCAACCGCTCCTGCAATGTTATCGATGGGTCGAGTCCCTCCCTTCCTCCATCAATTCTTCCAGCCTGACCCAGGAAATTAACTTCTACGTAAGCCCGAATGGACACGGAATTCCCAGGGCCACCCAACAGGTCCAACTCGTACTCACGGTTTTTGTTCCCGAGTGTCATGATTCTATCGAGCTCGTCCGCATTGTTCACGACGCAAGACGATAGATCCTTGACGTAGACTCCTATGTCCGGTCGTTCTTTCACTTCGAGCTGCACACTTTGGTCCTTCCCCAGGAGATCACGAACCTCTTCATTGTAAATTTCCAGATAGGACACTCGAACCAAGAATCTGCGCAAAACGTATGTACCTTGATGAGTCAGTGTACCAAATCACTGCTGTCGTTGCCGACAGTTTGTCTAAGTTCATATTGGCCGATATGTGGAGGCTGTCGGGTAGATTCGGCAGGAGGTTGAGGGTCTGGAGATCGGCCAAATGAGCATCCACCGAGAATATGCAGCTGAGAGAACCTGACTCACTTCATTTGGTCTACTGCTTTCGCTATATGACCAAATACATGCGCGAACGAATTCGGGATGATTCCTTTGAGTTCTGGGACGTTTCGATCTCCTTCCATGGTGAAGGTTTTCCCGGTTCCGGTCTGTCCGTACGCAAAAATGGTCCCGTTGTAACCTTCAAGAGAGCTTCTCTTCGTACGGGTTACGAGGTGAACGAGCGAGTGTGGGGTCACTTTCTCTCGTAACGAAGCTGTCCGGAAAAACTCACCTTGCAAGACATTGTCAATTATTGGTCGTGCCGCTCTGTTATAAACATCGACTTGCTTCGAATCGGGACCGAACACGAGATCGAATGTGAAACCCTAGAGAAATAGAGGGCATGTGAGACTGTTGTCGCGTTCAACGAAGTTCGACAACGCAAGTGACAAGCGAGTGAAGACAGCGATGACATCGATTCACCTTAGGGGGTTCGGAAGGGCTCGGACCGTTGACAGTGACAGTGCCACCAATGTGATCCACCGTGATGATGTTTTTGTAGTTTGCCAGGATCTCCGACTCACTCATGGGCCGGCACCTCACACAAACTTGCACATTGTCCTTGCGGTTCTCCTCAGTCTCGGCCTCAACTTCCGGTTCTTCGCTCATTGTCGGTTCCGGATTCTCTCCGAACTATTGGAAGAACGAGGGAGATGCAAATTGCAGTAGAAGCAGGTGACGTTGTACGACCCGCGGTGGCACGGGTGGAACAGCTGACCGCATGCACGCTCGGCGGGTTCCCATAGCGACCAGAGGGGTTACGACTCGAGACCGGGGGAGCGAAAGGGAGACTGGCCTGGCTACTGAGTGGCGCGAAATCGGAGTCTGGCCTATGGTGATGGCTGAGTTTCGTCCACAGGAGGTCTCGTTCAGCTCGTGTAGGCTCCCGGCTTTCTATGGTGTCCTGTATTTCCCTTGCTGTCCCTGTGGCTGTTCTACATATGGCTTTCTTGCATTAGCCCGTCCCCCCTCCAAAACTGTACGGATCAGGGTCGAGGCATGTTATTGCTTTGCTCACGATTGGTCGGCATTCGATTCGATGGAGGCAACGGAAGGGTCCATCCGACATGAGTGAAGGTTCCGTTGCCGTGTTATTGGTCCTGAGAACAGAGATCCTGGTTCTGCAGGAAGGTTGCGTGCCTCTCGGATGTTATGTCTGCCGGTTCCCCCGCCACGGTGTTGAGCTGCAACCTAGGTTCCTCTAGCATGCCCGAGTCAGAGGAGGTCACGATTTTTATCCGTACACGAGGTAAAAGGGACTGAATTTCCTTGGGCTCTTGCAGTGCTGCATCGCGGGCATGAGTAGCTTAGGGCAACACGTCGTCTCGATTCGAGATGTTGCTGTTCGCGTACTCGCAGATAATGTCTTCGCCGGATCGAATCTTCTGTGGCCGGCTGTTAGGGCTCGTCCTCGAGGAAAACTCTGTCGTTCCCTCGTTCCAGTAACCCAGACACGCGAACGCTCCCTTGGTCACTGCTCGAGACAAGGGCCGCACCGCGCTTCGATACCTCTAACGGAGCTCGCGAGCTGTGTGACTCTCAAGCCAGGGTATCAGTTCGCAGTCGCGCTGCAACCGTGCCTGTTGTCCCGCGTAGCGGTTGAAGCGATCGCAACTCCAGCTACCATCGTGTCAATAAGTCAATGATGCAATCTCTGGGAGGCTCATCTAACGTAGATGTTGACATAGGAAAAATGCACCGATGATGGAGGCTCGCAGATGTAAACGTCGAGCAGTTTGTTCCGCACGTGACGCTCGTGGACATTCTCGAGAGCGCCCAAATTCACACATTTGGAAATCGAGATAAGAGCGCAGTCGTACAATGTCAACTGTACGAATCGAATGGCACTTCTGGATCATGCTCATCCAGAAATTCTTCGGAAGAGAAATACGGAAGAAAATTGTCTCCAGTGCCCCCGTCAATACGGCGAGATTCGGCTGAGGAGTGAGGAAGAGATGAAAATGGACGTATGATTCGCTTTCTGAGACCGGGATCCAGCCAATTCTCGACGTTTGAAGACGATTCGTTTTTCCTCGGACAGGTCGGACTGAGACGCAAGCGCTGCGCTTCTCTCCTTCGCTGGCCTCCCGTGCAGCTCTGACTGGATTGGGCGAACTCTATGCAGGCTTTGGGCCAGCGACATCTTCGGAAGATCTCCCCGAAAGTTTTAGCTTTTCCTGACTGACCGGCCTCCGATTCGGAACGGAGGGCGGCCTCAACTCCTCCCCGCCTCAGAGCTTTCGACAGGACGAGAAGCGGATTCTCTCCGTTTCTTGCGGAGCTCCGTTTGTAAGACACCCGCTAACAGCTTCAAAGACGATTACGGTACTTTACAGCAGTGGTTCCCCACCTCGGTTCATGCGGAAGCCTGAGGGTCCGTGAAATATTTTTGGGGTTCCTCGAAGGGGATTATTGAGAAACCCAAGATATCCATTTCCATTAGTTCAAAAGATTGACTCATTGGTCCTGATTCGTTCCTTTCCGCGGTCGGCACCATTGTTTTCGTTGCTGAGTATGCGATAATGTTCCGGTTCTACTCTGTCGCTGAGAAAGTCATCTCCTTGGATCCCCCGGGAGCTCCATCCGGCTCCACATGACGCAAACACTGCCAACGACACCGCGGTGGGAGAAGGGGAAGCACCACACTACTCACTACCTTCGGAAAAGATGGGATAGCATATCAACGCATACGAAACAATGAGAAGAATGATTCGCACTACTCCTCTGTATTGACTTGGATTACACGGGATCGTTTCAGGGGCACAGGAATTTTATTCACATCGGGAAGGAGCGATTCGTCATGAGTACAGTGAAACCTCGATCATTACAGCCCCTCAAACCATCCGGATTCTAAACTCGATCATTTCAACTTCAAACACTTGCTTATCTCTACTTTGGAATGTTTACACATTTTTCCGCATTCATCCGTTGAAGTATTCGACGTTATACTGTATCATTATCAAATTCAACTCCAATTCTTCGGCTTCACCAGACCGATCAGCGATTCCGAGACACACAGTCTGCGCCCTGGCATCGCCTGAGATAGGTATTCCATAGTGTCAAGCACACTGTCAAAGTGTGTTCGGCATGACGCGAACATTTCTTCGCATTGGAGATCCCGTATCAGGGACTCTGTGAACGATTCTGTTGATATCTGGAGATGAACGTGCAGGATGTCGAGTCGATGGAGTATGGGAGCGAGGCGAGCTCGAATCACATCCAGAGTTATCGGGAACGGCGATAACGTACGCAGGCATAGTTGCTTCAATTTCCTACAGTTGTCAAGTCCATCCCACATCAACGGTTCGTCGAATCGCAAATCTGTACTTATCAGGGCTAGGTTTTGCAAATTAGGGCATCGCTGTATATACCTGTTGAAGCCGTAATATTCGCTCCCGAAGTCCAAATCAAGTCGAACCGTGTGCACTGCCGAGTTCGCCAAGTGATCGTACGCTGAATTGGACAGTTTGGGTCCGTGGAGCGTAAGTTCCTCCAGACATTTCATATCTTCCAATGAGGGAAGGCCGCTGGAGCACAGCTCTCTGCCGCACACATCGCAGAACCATTGGTACGCATTCAGAATCAGTTTCCTCAACTTCAGTTTGCGGAACACTTCAGCAAACGCTAATCGGTGGTTTCGGGTCAGTCCTTCATCATCGAATCCAGAGGGAAAGCGCGGCGGAGGTCCAATGAAGCAGACAGGTACGGCCAAGCTTTCCAATGAGCTGAGCGACGTGAAAAGCTTCAACCTGTCCGCTATTGAGAACGAGCCATGGCAGTCGGCGATGTCTAGCTCGACCAGCGACAAGGACCATCGCTCTATCAAACCGATTGTGAGAGAAACACTCGCCGGCGACAAGCGCTCATGGTTTATCAGGCACATTTCTTGGACGTTCTCTTTCGAAAACTCCGCGATGCCTCGAAGGTCCCCATGCCTGTCGACGGTTACCGTTGCGACTTTTCTCAGCCATTCGAAGTTCGGTTCATCGGCGAGATCCGACGCTTCGTTCACCCAGCCTCTATGGTAGACGAAACTCTGTTTCTCCTCGGCAGCCCACGAAGTGAGCTTCGCGTTGAATTTTCCATTGAAAAGCCTCAGAAGGAGTAGACGACGAAACGTCCGCACATTGGCCAGGCGGGTTGTGACGATCAGCGTTTTGAGGCTGGGCCATCGCATTCTGATGGGGAGTCCCGACGAGCGGATCCTGCCCTCGGACCCGATCACGTTCACATGGATCCATTCGACGGATTCGCATTCGTTGAAGAAGTCTATGAGTGGGTCGAAGGCCCACTGTTGCGGGGACACCTCGATGTTGAGCTTCCTTATCGAAGGAAACACCCGTCCGCTCAGTCGACCAAAGATGCTCGGTTCCGGAAGATCCGGTCTCGACAGCATGGAGAAGCTGAGCGTCTCGAGTTCTTTCAGCTCTCCGAGTACATTCCACAAGCTGGGTAAGGTGAGCGATGTATTTATCAGATTGAGCTCGACGAGGTGTGGGTTGCGCGTTGTCACAAGTTCCAGCTCGGCCGAAGGCGCGAGGCAGCTCGACAGATCCAGCGAGCTAGGGATCGACCCCGGGGACAAAAGGAATCTGAGAAGAGTCTCACTCAAGACTTCCAGCTTCGCAGACTCCAGTGATTTCGATGCGATGCCGCGGAACCGGCGCCAGGCCAACCCAAACGAGGCTGACGAATCCGGGTCCAAATAGCTTCCAATCTTGACCAGCAGCTCGGCCGGGAGCTGGGAAAGACTCATCCTGCCGGAGGAACGGGGAAGGGGCTGTGGGAGGATCTCGTTGGGCACAGTCTGTCAAGTTTGAGGAAGTTTCACGTGATTCTCGAGTGTGGACCGAGAACCTGATTCTGCCTGATTCAGTGCAGAGGAAGTCCGCAAGGGAGTTGTGGGTGATGGTCGACCTTCAGTTTCATGCTGGGGTCACTCTTGTTCACTGAACACTGGCTCACAATCATCTGATCGACATGACCGTTGAGCCGCTCAGTGTTTGCCGAGAGACCCTTTCTGGCGGAGGGAAGATGGGCTGCTGAGGATGAGGAGGTGTGTTTCTTCGTTGGAAGAGCGACGCGAGGAGGTGATCGGACACGGAGCCGAGAACGGCGGCGTTTCTTGAGAGCGCCCGCATGCAAACAAATGCGATGTGGATCTCAATTAACCACCATTCTCGCAGGAATCGGAGTTGGGCTGTATCTGCGACTTTGATTCGGTTCACTTTGAGCATGTCGGAATGGAAGCATGGATTCCAGTGGATTCTGTGCTGACTGATAGATTATTCTATCTTCATTGAGGGAGCTATGTTATCGAGACCCGGGAAACTGTTTCCCTCATCAGATCACACGAATTCAACGTATCGGGAAACTTCAAACAGGGCAACGGTCAGCCTATTGATACAGTATGCCTCCCGGTCGATTTAGAGTCCGATCGTGATGGAGCATGTGTGTGGGTGAAACGATTCCGTCGAGCCGAAGTCCAGCTATGCCGTTAACATTAGTGGTGCCGACATTGCGCAGCATAACATACCTCGTCGAGGGAGGTGAGCTCATACCGATCATTCAAGCTCGCCAGTGGAATCGAGCCCCTAACTTCATGAACATGATGAGCAGGCCGGCCTCGGGAGGGGGGGCGAGACGGTCGATCGCACAGGGCGCATCCTGTCTGGGGGCGCTTTTCGTTAACACTCCCAGTAACTGTGGCTCGCAGTGAAAGTAGTTTCATGAAACTGGAGCTCATCAAAACTCATTTGAGATCAACCATCTCAGATGATCGTTTATCATCACTGCCAGCGCGACCTTGCGAGGTCTTTGGATCTCCGTGACGCGCTTTCCGAGTTCACATCACATGACGCTCGTGAAGTTTCACTCCAAAATCCTTGTTCTCTTTCCAAGGAGTTTGGTTCCCAAATTGAATTTGAATCATCTGTTTTGCGCCGGTGATCCAAGACACCAGCGACTAGCGATTGGTTCTTCATCAAGTATGCCTGTCCTACATCGGTGATCTTGCCTGTCTATCATAACTCTGAGCGCATTTTCGCCCGGGCGCCATTTGCCATAAGGCCGGCCCTGATGATGAGGTTCCGTGGCGTCGACGAAGGTGTGTGTTCACGATGATGGAACCGACTTCGTCGTCATCAAAACCCCAGTGAGCGAGGTCCAGCGACCGGTACCACCTCACTTCTGTACGGGCTCACTCCCTCTCGCTCAAATACGAATAGAATGCGAAGGTTCCGGGCTATTCACATGGGTTCATTATTTTACGTCGTCGGTTCCAGGAGACATTTCTCCAAACACAAGATGGACCCTAGTTCCCCGTAACTTTGTGGAGTCCCGAAGATGGGGGTCGGCTCGGACTCCTCCCGTGCAAGTTCGGCCGAGCCTCCACACCCAGGAAATCAAGTTTACCCCGGACGATGAGAGTTTGAGCGAACCCTGATGAGTGTTTGATTGTGACATTTAAACGCGAACATTTGGGCACAATTGAAATTTTGGCCCAGGCGTACACAGGCCTCGACTGGATAGGTTTATTCTGTCACAGGAATGAGAGAGGTGCTTTGTGCCCGAGTTTCCTCTTATCGGTAGCGGGCTTGTATGTGGTTCGAATAGGAAGATCGCGGTTCTTCGGCGTCAATGTAATCGCCGACGACGTGGCCATCCTGAGGTTATCTCGTGTACCTGCACCAGTACGGTGGACGAAACACATTCCGGCACTGATTGCATCTGAAACCTCTATGTGGAGAAGCTTTCGCCGACTCCCGCTAGGACTTCGTCGAAGACATCTCGCCCCCACATCTTGAATGATTCGCGGGTCAACACATTCAACGGGGATCTGGAACTCTCATCGCGAACCGTGTTTCCCGCATCCTGATCCACTGCCACATCGTCTCTGTGCGCCTCGCATCGTATCTTCCATCACGCGGCCGGGTCCCCGAGTGTGAACAGCATCTTTTACGCTAAATGAACCCACTAAGCTGGGGTCACTTAAGGTCAACCAGGGCCAGGAGTTGTCCAGCTCCGGATATTGCACTACCCGCCACTCACACCACTTGAGACTTGTCAGATATGAGAGAGTCTTGGCTGGAGCACATTTCGACGGAACTCGCCTTCCGAAAGCTGGCAAGGCGGGGAACCGGACTCGCCGAAAGCTCCCCCACTGCAACAGGAAGAGAAAAAGCGAGCATCCATCGAGGATACAGCTCGATTCTGGCCTGCAGTAGAGTGTCCGGTGCATGGACATTCTTAAGGAGAGGAGGTTTCCCAGATGGGGTTCAACGAACGGGTAAACCGAACAAAGATTCGCTCTTCGCGGGAGGTACCGGGACTAGGCATGAATTTCCGAGACTCGGAACTCGGAAAATAATATTTGACTCGGGGACGGATATCCATCATCAACGGACGTTTCCAACCCGCCGAAATCATCCAAGAAATAGTTTCCGACTTGGGCATGGGAAACGGAGCATCTATAAGAGGATATGATGATTTTTTTTTTCTAACGAGATGTCTAGGCCAGTTGCTGGCCCCGGAATCCATTTACGGACACCTGGAAAGAGGAGCCAGGTAGTGTGAGACTCGTCCCGCCTGAGCAAGAAATTCTCACTAACTCACTAAGTCGGAAACTACTTCTTGGATGATTTCGGTGGGTTTGAAACGTCCGCTGATGATGGATCTCCGTTCCCGAGTCAAATATTATTTTCCGAGTTCCGAGTCTCGGAAATTCATGCCTAGCCGGGACCAACTAACCAAGAGGAATCGCGGATGACTGTACCGGACAACCTCGATTCTTTCAACTTGCTATACAGAGCAGCCCCGATTGTTTCGACTTGCGATCATCTCAACCGTTTCCTGCATCGATTAGCGTTCGGTGGTAGAGTGGTCACAGAGAAATGCAATCAGGAAAGGATAATTCTGGTTGACAGAGAGAACTCGTGGCGAAAAGCTCCGGCAATCCAACCGATGTCAAACAATAGTTAGGGTAGAGCGTTCTTCAGCGGTTCTCGTGCATGAGTTCATCCCGAGCAGTTCGCATGCCGTCGATGACGAGTACTCTCCGTCCCTCTGAAGAGTTCGACCACTGTGTCCCACGTAGAATTTCTTCATTCTCAGCGGAATACGTTGTCAGGTCGACGGAGCCCAACGAGGATTTTCTGTCTCCAGCGTCAACGACCTAATTCTCAAGTTCCGCGACGAGGAGAATCGCAGCCACATGCACGGATCGAGGAACGAGGAGAACTCCGTCTCTTTCGGGATAATTCGCGGAGCATTACGTTTGGAAAGTACCTTCGATTTCAAGCACATACACCTGCTCCCGAATGAGGGCTATTTCTCCGGGAAAATTACCGAGTTCGCGGTATTAGACCGGGCCCAACTCACTCCGTACCTTTGGACAAAAAAATTAACAACTCGGAATTGAAACACTCCTGATGCCTTTATTATAGCAGGCAGAAATCACTCGAGCTGTTGGGGATCATAGGATGCTTTGAGTCCGGTTTCTTGAGAATTTCCTCACTTGAATTCCAACATCGCAGTCTTCCCACCGTCAACTGTGTTGGTGCTGCCCGTGATCATTGAAGCTGCATCACTTGACAGAAAGCAAATCAGCTCTGCCACCTCATGAGGTTGACCGGTCCTGCCATTCGGGTGGAAGGTGAAGCCCGGATCAGACATTTTCTGTGAACGAGTATCGATCATCAGCGATTCTGGATCGGAGCTCCAAACGATGCCTGAAGCTAGATAGACTGTAGATACGGTTCTCTCCGTCCTCGAGCCAACTTCCTCACCTTAGCCAGCATCTCCTTGAGCTCCACAGACCTCACGATATCCGTTGCGATGAATCCAGGACTGCAAAATAATTCTCGGAATTCGCTGCACACGGAGTCCTCTAATGAATCAGTTCGGTTTCCGAATGGATTCTCTCGCAAATGTAGTCATTGATCATCATGGCTGGATCATTATGAAATATTCTTCCCTTCAAGGGAAGTATTCAAGGCGATTTTCTCTGAACAATGAATGCGCCGAAGCCATCCAGAGTGCTTCGAGCACCGTAAGAGTGACTCCTGGTGATCACGACTTACTTGACTGCGTTTACTCTGACGCCGAGCATTGCGACGTCACCGGCGAGCGCCCTCATCATTTGCTGCATCGCGCCCTTTGCAATCGCATAGTGAAGGTGTCCCGTCGGCTGCGAGAGGACATTCGATATCCTTATGCATAACGCCCGATGGTATGTACATACTGCCAAAATCCCCTCTTCATCATATTACAACCTACAGCCATTAGTCCCCCTATGGATGAAGTCATCACAATGTTGCCCTTGTTCTTGATCAACGCAGGCATGCACTTTTGGGAGAGATGTAGTGGAGCGATAACATGCAAATCCAGTACTGGCTGTAGTTCTCTAACGTCCGTTTCCCAAGAGGATGGATAGCAAGCTCCAGCGTTGTTCACGAGGACGTCGATCCGGCCGAAGGCTTCGATGGTTTCGTCGACGAGCTTTTCGCGGACTCGCGCTTTGGTGATGTCGCCGTTCACCACAACGGGCTGGAAAGTTCGCGCGGCGTGAAGAACCTCAGCCACGGATGCCAAACTCAGGGATCATTCGATCGATCCAGATTGAATACGTGACAATCACAGCAAAGGTTTTCCGCAGAGCGCGAATACTTCGAACGGCGAGAATCGGATCTCTTCTCTTTTCCACATTAGCAGGTTATACTGTTTGGATGATGCTTTGTGTGAATTATGCGCCGAACTGACCGACCTTTTTGCCCGAGAGAGCCTCGATTTTGGCTGCGATCTCGTCGAGCTTTTCCTGCCGCCGTCCATGTATCGTGATACTGCCGCCTCTCTCGGCAAACATTATCGCCGCAGCGGCCCCTATACCGGAGCTCGATCCTGCACGAAACATCGAAGATCATTCAAAGGTGACTGCGTGATCGATCGGTTTTCGTCTATGTAGGTTCGGATGCTCTCTGCCGCTGCGATCACTCTTGAGAATTTTCAGGTTCCCGACGTGAAGAGCGGCAGAGGAGTTCATTTGTATGCGTCGAGTATCCACGAGTCTCATGGCGCCTCTCGAGAAGTAGGAAAACTATTTTCTCGAGTCGCGCCGCCTACTCACCGGTTACGATGATGGCCTTGCCGTCGAATCTCGTCGATTTTGAGCACATGTTGATCGCCGTCGGAACGCTATTGGATTGGAATCGCCGCAGGCACCGCAGCGCTTCTGTCAGTGGATGTATCTGACTGTTTTCAAGCATGGGAAAGGCGGCTCGTGCAGCTCTTTCCCCTCCTGCGCCAGACAGGCCTAATCGATAGTGGATTCCTTCGAATTCTCTCGAAATTGAGCGGCGCAAGAAAATCCAGGGAAATTCTACGGAAATCAGTCCCAGTGTCAAATGGAGCCATCATATTTCATCCATAGCTCTCCCCGGTGTGTCCACTGTTCAGCGGGCAGCACCGCTCCGTTCCGGTAGCAACGGACGTGGCCTTGATCCAACGAGCTAACTCCCAAGCGATGGCTTCCGCGAGTTGACGGCGGCTCAGTCAGGCGTTCTAATTGTGCAAGTCATCCTCGTGGAACCAGCAGTGGGAGGGCTGTACGAAATCATTATTGTGTTTAGAGTCTGTGGCGACAGCGACCTGTCTCGGGCGATCAGGCGCTCGGGAAAATGTCTGATACGATTGAATCCGAGGACTCTGTGCGTTGCGCAGTCAGTCAGATGCCGGATGGTGTCGGCAGATTTTTGAATCGATCTTGACCCTCCGACGAGCTTGGCCTCCGGATCTCTTCTCTAGAAGAGTTCTCCTCGCCATAGATGGGAATAATTCCCGTTGAAAACATCGAAACTCTGTGGAACCATTGGACCGCGATGCTGGAATCTGAGAAAATGCTGAGCTCTGCTTTCGATATCTTGGTCGTTTAGCTCAAGGTCCGCCAGGAGCCCCATCGGCCGAGCCGATTGTTGCGTTCTCATCATCCCATGTCAGGAGCAAGCAAGTTCTGCCGGCACCAGTCATACAGGCACAATGGATCCCGTTGGACCCGAAATTAATTCACAGTGTACAGGTCGATCGATGCACAAACGCTCATATGGCGGACGGCTGTGCCCGTTCTCGTTCACCAGCGTCCACTTTCCCTCGGAGATGGCCCCTTCAGATGGCCTCCGGATTTCATTCATCCCATCTCATTGATTCATTTCCATTTTGTCCAATATAAATCCACGTCTCTGTCAGTACCTCGAGATTCGGTAGGAATTCACAGCACAGCGTCTGACACGCTTATCGTGTCCAAGTTGTCCTATCAAATCACGAAATTCGGCCAATTTGCGAAGTACAAATGATAGATTGGACAACCTGTAGGGGAAATCAGGGGCGGTCCGAGATGGGCTCATATGGGCGTCCACTTCCTTGCGCAATCGACTCCACGGCGTTCCTCGGCAGCCGAGATCCATGCTGATTTCCGGGTTGTCCTTCCACATATTCGTCATGGGCTACATCTTAAATTGCCAGAGTAAATGCCGAAATTGAATGAGGGCTTCTCCCGTGAATTTGTGACCTGTCCGAGAGAATCGAGTCGTTCCCCATTCATCACGAACGAAATTTAAGGTCAAACCGGAGCCTCAAAATTCGTGACATGAATGACGATGTATTAGCAGAATACGGCAAAGCCACAGGGAGCGACGTCTTCACGTCAAAAATCAAACATCCATCATGTGAACTATGAAGTGACAACACTCTCTGGGACTCGGCCGTCAAATTCAACACGTTCCGGAGCCGAACGAACGAATCTGAATTCTCGGACTCAATTTGTACGCACACTCCTCGAAGAGCGATCACAGCTAGTACTCCCCGGTCGGCTTCCATCCGGGAAGCCTAGCACATACCTAAGTGACACTCAGGAGCAGCTTCCGTGAAGACTCCTAGCTGTCGGGAGTAGCGCGCGAGGGCCGGGTAGGCCATTCCGGCTCGGGCCATCATTTCCGAGGGCAGAACACAGGAAACGCCACCGAGTGCAAACCATGAGGAAAAGCCTTTGCATTGACCTCCATGCAAGAGGTGACCTGCGGGCAGATCGCCTCGTGAACTGTGGGAAGAATGATGATCCATCGCTTGCACCTGATCCATATTCCTTCCGATGCGTCTCCCCGGTCTTGAGCCTGCCCTTGACCTTCCCGCGAGCACCTCGCTTCAATGGATGCTCCGAGCCATATTTGCATCCTACGTCCCCTGAAACTGCTCTTGATTTGCTGAGCTCCGTCTTGTTAACTGACGCAAATGCCAGCGGGTAAATCGGGGCGGTCGTCTTCAACATACATGTGCCCGAATTCTCCTCAAATTTCGCTTGGATCTGATTAATTTAGGTTGTACCGACTTCCGTTCATCTATAATCGAAGATGATGGAATCTGAGCATACGATAAACATAGGAAACTTTCGCGTCCAGCCCGCCCTCACAACGCTTCCTCTCGAGATGAGTAGCCACAATTTTTCTGTAAGAAACAGTCTGGAGGTGCAGTTGTTCAAAGAACTAATTTCGTACTTGAAGAGCCATTGTCTCGGTAAATCTCAACCGAAGATACAGCAGGGCACTCTGGGGGGGTTCGTTTGAGGAAATGCATTTGAGGGAGTCGACGAGATAGGTTCGTTGATCCAAGGAAAGAAAGAATGTCGGGGGACGAGGATTCGAATCAGACAGTATCCGTTGTCTCCTCTACCGGTTCGAGGCCACGCGTCGGGTTGAGTGATCAGAACAAAGTTCTGCCAATAAGCGCCGCTCATCTCTCAAGGATTTCTTGCCCGGTTCATGCTACTGTTCTGTCTGCCACAGAGTGTTCATCATTTGCGTGAAATACGCGAATGCGAGCGGTCAGAGGGCAAGTGAAGTCCAGAAAGAATGATGCATCGAGCCTGCGGGTTCAAAGAGCTCATGCAGAAACCGCTGGTTCCCGGGAAGCCGACCGAACTATTGCATGCCATCAATAAAATCTCGATTGTGATAACCAGAGCCAGAAAATTCCGGCCCCATACTAAGAGAGGAATGCCGCATGCAGAACTTTTCTCGGAGAGGGGTTGGGAGAACGCAATTTTCACACCATCTGGTGGAAGTAGCAGTCGGCGTTGAAGCTCATTAACATGGCGCGTCATGGGCCACCCCTCCTCGAATACGCAATTTCTCGAGTGCCCACGCCTGCCTGAGCAAATCTTCTTATTCCGCCTCCTCGGCAACACGGATGCTTCGAGCTGTTTTGGCGAACCGTTCCGAGCATCGGACCCGGAACCTCTCGTTTCCGACTCAGGTTCCGAGATGATCCGATCGTACGCAAGAAGCGCTGTCTGCATCCGCTGTGTTGATCTGGTGGAGATGTCTGGAGACTCTACTTCGAAGTCTCCAGTAACATTCATGAATCAACGACTCAGGTCGCGTACTCGACCACTTTTCTCCGATGTACCCACAGGCGAAATTGAACGTCGATTGAACTGTACATTCGACTGAAACGGCAACGCGAAGCCTAACACGGTTTCTCGGAGTATCTGGTTCGTCCATGCTTATGAATCAGATACAGGGAGTTGGGCGTGCACCCCGCAATTTCATCTTCAAATCCCAGTGCTTCTGTCAATTGACTAGGCCTTCAACGCGATCCATACTGCTCGCAGCACGATGGAGTCAGCAGCCATTACTTCGACGGAAAACTGGAAGAAGAAAAAAAGAATCTATAAGTCTAATGCAAGCGATCTGTCTCACCGAGCGAATACTCTTTTGCAGCTACTCTCAAATTCGCAGAAACTTTGACCTGCATCTCGACAAGCCGAGCTGTTCGTTGACTCGTTTGGCGAGTCTGTTTGCTCCAAAGTTCCCGACGATGATCGCATTCACGGTAATGATCCGCGGTTTGCCTCGACTGAGACGTTTGTCTTGAGTCTAAATCCCCCGCAACAAAGTAGACCGCTCGACTTGAGTTATGATCTCAATGCCTCTAATGCTTCCAATGATTGCTCGGAATCCATTCTCGGAGTCATGCAAACTAAGTCCGTATTGGTTTCATCAAGGTCCACGGAAATTCAGGAGAAGCCAATCAGGGATCGAGAAAGCAGTCTCCGTGCTACAGTTGTTGCTCGATTCGACCGGAGCGCCTTCCTGGACTCATTGTCAGCACTCGAACGGATTTCCATGAGCGACAAATGGGAGCAGCTTGACCGCTCGCCGAGTGAAATTCGCAATCGAGGATATAACCGAAGACTTCGAAGCTCGAATCACTCGGAATCGATATCCAATACGTTGCTGACTTATGGTCTACTCGGGGCGCGGAGAGAAAGTGAGGCTGATGATTCAGACGCCAGTCAGTCGGATGACTGCTGCGGACTCCGGTCGATGATTGGCGAGGCGTGGTCGTGCTCCTTTGAGTCGACAACAAAACGACCTCTGAATCGTCTCTGCATCGAACCCGAGTGTGGTTCGGAAGAATGTCTCGTGGCCGATGATGGTTCTGATGTCGAACACGTTGAATGACGAACTGAAGCTTCTGGGGCCAATGGAACGGCTCGAACACCTAGCACTCCGAGTGGCTCTCATTCCCATCGCACCCCCATCCCGGAGGGACGATTTTCATGACGTCTGTGCTTTTTGCAGGAAGCCTTCCGCGCCCATGATGTGGAGAACGTACTTCCGTTTCCGCCGGACAGTTTGCCCGCTTCCGAGAGGGAACTGAGCGGGACATTGTCTACGTGTTGTCAACCGAAAGTTTGCCAGTTCTTCGCCGGGATTGGTTCTGTGTTCCGCTAATCAATTCGACGACCAAGATGAAGAGATACATTTTCTTCGGCGGAAACGACCACAGACGTAGGAAAGGGCACCTGTCGAAAGGAGGAGTCGATGCAACAGAGATGGTTGTTGCAATCCATAGTTATTCTCTCAATGTCGCTGTCGCTCGTTGGACCAACCACTGTCAGGACACGCGTCGACGCTGGGCGAAGTCGAAGATAAATGTGCTGCAAGCCCCAGTTTTGAACGAGCTCGGATCCCGAGAAGCCGCGATCTCCGAGGTCTTCGTATTGAGGATTTGACAACGTTATTCCTCCCGGAAAGCCATTAAAAGTTACATTTCGGTTCTCGCCCACGCGGGTTTGACTAACGGAACACTCAGAGCGAGCCCTCCCCACATGTTCTGGAAGTTCGAACTTGTCGTGCAAATGCGCTCGAATGTAGGAGGCGCGACGCCTACACCTACGCATTTGTGATACGTATGCAAGTATTTCCCTATTTCAGCGGGAAAGGCGGAAGCGTTTTTCATTTCAACAGAGCAGAAGATCTCCTGCTTTCCAATGATTCGAAAAGAGGAAAACAATAAATCGTTTGCCGTTGATATCATCCTTCCGATATTGAAAATCGAGCAGAGCTGACGTCGGCACGAATATTCGCTATCGACAGAGAATAATTTTTGCATAGGAGCGCTCGAATAGCGTTCCATTCCGTCTCGGAGCCCGCCTACCTTATATTTATTTTGATTTCTTCGTGAACAACGCTCCGCTCCGTCAGACCAGCAAATATATTGCAAATGAGGAGAGCATCACGGGGAAGCGACAGTCGCTCCTTGAGCATGACGTTGTTTGTGTTGAAGCATGAAGAGCCGGGGAAGCCTCAGCGACAGCATTTGAGCCATTATGATCCCTCCACTGGATCCTTCCATCTGAAGATTGTGGTCTGAAAATTAAGTGTCTGCTCTACCACGCGGGGTTTTCGGTTCCGGATCACGGTCGAGCCTTAACTCCTGACCCTCTGATATATAGCGACACGGCGTCTGTGCTGAGTACGGAGCCGCTCAATCGAGCGGGCAAGAGTGCAGAAATATGTCAGATTCCGGTTTCCGAGTACGTTGAGAGATCATAGAAGAAGGCCACGTCGGTGCTCGAACCTTGAACCCAGAACTGGTAACGTCACCGATATTAAACGGATTGAGCGGTTTCGGTTTCGTGACTCCAGGATCCAGAACTGAGACCAATCCCTGGATGTGTGAGTAACGACTTCAGCTCACCGCCTTGATCGAGTCGGAAGGAGAGAAGTCAAGGTTACTGGCTCCGATTTCGCCCGATTTGACCGGAGACCCGATTTGAGCGGAAGCCAACAGCTGCTGTGGAATTGTGGCTCGCGCCAGAGTTGGGTCTCGGCACCTCTTGATGGCGATCATCAGTGAAGAAGAGCCCTCGTTCAATGAGGCTCTCGTGGACGGAATGAATGATCAGAATGCGGTGCAATGGCGCCGATCTGATCTTCGTTTGGATGAAACACAGTTCCGTCATTGACGAAAACCCGTGTTCTTCGAGTTCAATTCTTCGAAGGAGTTCAAGACACCGATCGCTTCTTTGTGGGCGTGCGCCTCGCCGGAGAGCTGGCTTTTGACACCGCTAGCTGCACTCGCGGGGCACTCCGGTTCTCGCTGGTATGTCAGCCCTAAATGGCTAAGACATGGAGAAGAATATTTGTCGGCAATGAGCGAAGGTTGCCCTCTAGCCGAGTCCACGAAGCTTAGAGGCATACTTGTTCCGCACTCCGGAACAACGCGCGCACACATTCCTGCCAAGCTCCGACATGGAACCGATACATTCGAAAGAAACGAAGTGAAATAAGTTCGAACCACACCAGCGTCTCCCGTGCTTCTGCTGTCCGTTCGAATCAGACCTCCGCTCATATGTAGCGGCACCACTCGCTCTGTGCTGGACGGTTCCATCCGTCCCGCCAGATTCAGGCCGCCGTATTGGCCCGCCGAGCGGCGGCGTAGCTCCACCGAGACGCCAACTGTGCAGAAGGTGCCTGTGCGTCCTATTCATTCTGCTCCACTCCTCCGCCCCCTATAGTAGTTCTAACTATTCAGCCCCGAGCAACTGATAGCAGCCAGAGCGCTTCACTTTTGATACGAATCTGACCGCTCGCAGAAAGAAGCTGAGGAACTTGATGCGGTTGTGAGTCGTGATCGATGGAAACCCTTCATTCAGGGCGATTCAGTAAGGCCTCGTCGTCCCATTCTGAGAAATACGGGGACGGAAGCGATTGCTCATGCCGGCTGTATCGATCAGACAACGAATGGGCCAATGCTGGGCCCACAGGGGAGAAGCGTCGACGGAGCTATAAACATCGCTGTCGTCGATCGCGGCGCCGGATACCTCAGTCAAACCGCTCCGGAGAAATGCTACTTAGGTTGAGGAAAGAAGTTCAGTCACCACTCTGAGCGGAGATTGAGCCTGATTGTCGAAAATGGGAACGTCGATTGGAGTCCGATTGAGACCTATCCTCCCTCTCCCTCGGAAGGGGCCAGTGGAAGTCTCAACGGCGATGCGAATCTCTTCAAAACAGTCGAACACCGACTTTAGTTCTGGCTATTGACCTGCTGTCCTCCTAAACTGCTCCAGGGAACGAGTCTTGCGTCACGGAGTCGACTCCAAGTTCTGAATCCTTGCCGCGGAGCCGGGGTCGGCTGACACGCTTTGAAAGCCAGCGCCGGTGCCAAGGATGGCTGACAGGCTCTCAGATTGTGTCACGGAGACGACAATAGCCTCCTTTTCCAGGGTCCCCTCCATAGGCGCTCCCTCTCAGCTGAGCCAAGACCTGGATCCGACCCGAGAGGACCGTCACAACTGAAGTTCGAGTGCGGCTGATTGTGAGCCAACTGTTGGGCCCAGAGGGAGATACGTCGGCGAAGCCTCGGGACAGGGGATTCATTAGTTAACATTTACCCACTTGGGATAGTAATCGAGTTCTTAACACCGTTATAGTGCATCTCGAACCCAAGGATCAGGGGAAGTGAAACCAACTTCTCTAGAGCTGTCATGTGCTCTCGATTGTCGCCGTTGTTTCACATTATCCGTAGAATGTTTTCGGGCTGGAAGCAAGAGTCTTCCCTCGAAGTCACTGGAATTACTCGAAAAACTTCGCTGATAGGAACTGCACATCGTTCTTCGATATCGAAATTGCATGACATGGTTGGATTGTTCATTCCAGAATCCTCTTGCACTCCCTGTTCTCCGCTCCCCTCACCGGAGAGTGCCGCGTCACTCGGTTCCAACTCGTCCAAAAGAATGCCGCAGCACGCGCTGCACCGACGATGGCGAGTGCGGCAGCGTGAGCTTGAGAGTCATGAAGTCAGATTAGCTCTTCGGCAAAGAGGGGTGACCGAATACTTCGACGAGAGCTCCTCGAGGCGTTTGCGGTCCTTCGCTGCTTCGCGTGTCCCGTCTAGACCAAATTGTCGACGTCGATGTCTTACAGGACTGCGCCCGTACACTTGATCACAATGCCTGGATTATCATCCCGCGACCCGAGTTGTTCGTCGCTCGGGCTATTCGTTGACGGTTGTCCTTCGTCCAGATCATGTTTCGGGGTTGGGAAATTCGGACCCTTCGAGGCGGACGCAGGCGACAAGGGAAGCGGCAGGTCAGCCTCGAGTTCCTGTCACAGCTTGTGGACGCTGAGCTACATGCGGAGCGGTCGCCCGGGAAAGAGCCGAGTAAAAGTCTTTTTGCTCTATCCGGGAGTTGCGCGGTACTTCTTTCGCGAACGAATGTTTGGCACGCTATTACGGCATCTCTCCTTCCGTTCGAAGTTCCCTCAAAGCTGCTTGATTGTGCTCGCGGACTTTCGCGACTCTACGTTGGACGGGGAGAGGAGAAAACCACCACCAGTCCCTCCGTGGTCGGGTACCAGTTACCCGAAAACATAACTCCCTCTCTCTCTCACCGCTAGATCCTCATCCGTTGAAGTTCCTCGTGCATGGCGATTCGCGCCGATAGAACTTCGGAAGTTCAACCAATACTACCTCAACCTCGAGAATGACGTTCTCCAAGAGTTCCAGTCTCCTATCTCGTTCGATTTTTTCGATATTTCTACTGGGAGTCCGAAAGTCGTCCTTCAAAGTAAAGTATCGTTCTCAATATTCCTATCTTGATACTCGTTCCTTAATTTACTGGTTAGGAATCGTCAAGCGTACCATCGCCTGGTCTGCTGCGCGCGCTTTTCGAGAATTCCGGGCACATACCGGAGGACGATCTTTTGCTCGTGGGTCTCCATGATTCTCGCGTGAGGATTTGGCGGTGAGAGAGTAATTTGGATTCGGGCAATTGGGATAGGACGACCCCCGTAGCACACGCACCTCCCCCTCAGGTCTTCTCTCAACCAGTTAAAGGTGATTCAATGGATAATAATTGATCACAAAGTCGTTTCGAGGGATATCTCAATATCGGTCTGTTCTTCTTTTGGATGGCGATCTTTCTTTTCTTGGAAAGGTCTTGGCTCCTCTGGTGTTGTGCATTTCCGACGACATGCAAAGTCATATCCAGCTCGCCCAGGCCGCTGAGAATTTAGGCCAATTGCAGATAGTTCCCTGTTAGGACATTAATTCACCTCGGCGGAGGCGAGGCAGAGTTGAACAGGCAGCCCTTTTGACTTGGCAAAGAACGTCCCTAACAACTCAGCAGGATCAGTGGAGACTTCTCTCTACAAACAAACTCGTAATCCGGAGTGCGCCACATCCCTGCCTGCACATGGCTCCGCGCTCAGCATGGAAGCTCGCTGGGTCCAATGGGTTTCCGCTCGAATACCCTCAAATGGACTATCGCCGTGTCGAAGCACAATGGAGCTGAGCGACATCGGCACGCAACAAAAACTTTGGGAAACTGCCCCTGGAATCCGATTTCGGTGTCACAGCTGACGCTACACTCAGTCTCGTCTTCAGGAAACCCAGATGATACAAGCACTACGCCACACAATACAAGAACAGCTCTTTCGCATTACCACGGCGGGCTCGGCTTGCAGCAGGAGCTAACGGATGGTAAGTTCAGACTCGAGAATATGCAAAATGGAGTTGTGTCGGAAGGAGAGTTGCATACATTACTCGATGGAGAGAATTCCAGGGGGTTCTGCGAAGGGTAATAAATCAAAGTAGTCTCACACTCAAGATGGAGCAGAAGTGGATCCAGCGTAGAGTGCGGAGTGGCATGAACGCAGATAAACCGTTGATGAAAGGCAAAGATCGTTAAGTGCGGGTAATTTCAACGAGAAGCTCGGAAGCCCTCGCGGACTCTGGCCCATAAGTGGGCTCGGTGTTGCAAGCTGTGCGCTTCCGGCTAATTGATGTCCCGTGCTGCATGGTTTTTATGAGACAGCCGAGGAGGAAACTTCACCGGCAATCAGTTATCGACGCGTCGTGAGCAACGTCGTCGTAACTGACGAAGAATTTACTTCGAAATCGTCGGAAACGTTGTTGTGAGAGGGTCTGAATCGTGTTTCACAGGTCCCTCGGGACCTGCGTGGGCCGCTCCGATGCGTGCGACTATGAACACATTGAGATCCTGCACCGTGTCGAGCGAAACGACGAGGCGACGCCTTGTCGACTTTCGATACGTTGCTTCTCCGAATCGTGTTCCACATCCACCCAAGTTTCTTGCAACAAGTATCATTGCCTCCCTCAGTCTCTGCAGCTTTCGACCCCGTGGGGCGAAAGACCCGGAAAACAAGGAGACTCGACGCTAACAGCTCGGAGTCGGGATTCCGGTACACAATCGACGGAGTTTTCCTCTTTCTGGACTTATGCGTCTCGGGTGCTGGAAACAAGCCGGGGGAAAGTCTTCAGCTTAGTTACGAAAGGAACGAGCGTCGATCCCCCTGTGGGCAGCGCCATGAAACCGATCGTTCCGTTTGGGGCTCGGATCTTGTGCCGATGAAAGAATCTGTCAGCAATCGGTCTCTTCAGAAGTCACTCAGTCCTTGGGGCGTCCAGCTGGGTCCAACGAGTTGGGTCACGATTATCATCAGTTTTCAGGGCCACCAGGCCCCATTTGTCTTGAGGGAGAAGCGGTAGGTGAATTGGTAGACCAGGATGCTCGAAACACGAGCCTCGTAATCTCGACTACGAGTTACAACTGAGATGGCCCAGTTGGATTGGCGCTCAAGTCGACGCGGCGAGATTGAGACCGGTCGCGGTCGCTTGGAACGGCAGCGGATGTAAAGAAGGCTCGATCTACGCAGCCGGCTTCAGAGATCTCATCCGGATCTGTTTTTTTCGAGGTCGATTCCTTCGCTCGAATCACATTGCCTCTCATTTGAACCGGCGTGGATTTATCGGGCCATCAGCGAGGCCCTGCACCAGCAGCGACGGCGGGTCGGATGCGGAGATCAGGACAAGGGTCGGGGAGGATGAGGCGCGGTCCCTCGTTCCGCGACCGCGGCCAGTGGCAATGAAAACTCGAAATTTCCCTCGAGAGCGAACGCATCAATATTGGCTACAGTCCCAGGAGGGCGGGCTGGATGAGGGGAATATGGCATTCTGCGTTGGCCGCCCACTTTCTTGTTTTCTCCTGCCCCGCCCATGTATCCCCTCGTTTCCAAACCTCCTTGTTTCCTCACGTACCTCGACCCCTCTTCTCCCACGTTTTCTGCGCTTCTCCGCCGCCGCTGATTCTCTCCTTGGTTTCGGCCCGGCGGAATGCGCTGCCTTCGCTTCAGATTGAATTTGGCACGCCTCACGCCAACGCGCGTGGAACAACCGACAACAGTGTCCCCCTCTTCGCACTCTCTCCCTCCTCGCCGCTTCCTCATTTTTCGCCTCCTTCTTCACCCCGCCTCTCACCTCGTGAAGCCTTCCCGCCTCTAACAAGACGACCTCATCGAGAGACCTGTGCGGGTGGGGTCGTCGATAAGTTGTCCCGATGTCCACGGCAGTATTGGATCACGTCGCTTTTGTTGCACTTTCCGGACCCGTGTGTTCATCAAAACGTCTAAAAAATAGGCCACTCCGTCTCCCATCCAGTCTGTCAACTCCTCCTCACTACCGCCTCCTTCCAGCTTTCCTCCGGTTCCTGCTCCGCCCGATCGATTCGTCAACAGTCCGTTGCGTTGCTTTCCCAATTTCATGGTGTTTTGCGTTCATTGTTCTGCCGGAACAGCGATGACCAAAAACGTGGACGACGATTTCTTCCGAGCTAATTTTGTTCGGCGCTGCTGAGCCGAAGACAGATTTTATTACACTGTCGATATACGGCGGAGAACACGAAGCCGAAATATCAGCGACAACAGAAATCGAACACTCACATTCTCGCTCTCACAGACGGCACTCGAACATTCGCGCAGCAAGCCGCCTTCGCGCCGGAGAAGGGTCGGTTTGGGTCGAGTCGTCTGTCTTCGGAAACGAAGAAGCCCAAGCGGCTGGCCTTTCGGTGCCACTCTCAGTCTCAATTTTTCTCAATATATCTGGCCCCTCCCGCGGGGTAGTGCTTGCTTGCTCGCTGGCGATGTGATTCCCGAGGAGCACGGCCAGATATTGGAAAGATTTCTCTTCTAAGAGAGTTATCTCTTCAACTATATTACAGGCACAGAGTGTCAGATGAGATTGAGAGAGCGGACGAGCCAACGGACAGTTGAGCAGCCAGACATACGACAGAAGAACCGAAAATAAAACCGAAAGTGATAAGAAAATTGGGAACTCGCTCGGTTTCTCAGCGAGCGCCACAGCCGGTCCTATGAGCCGAGTCTTTTCCACTCGACGGCTTCGTGCGATGTGAGCGGTGATCGTGATCGAGCAATGGCTGGCAACTTCCCAGAGTTTGAGGATCACTAAATTCATAACCCTGTGAGCGATCGCTCGATCGGAAGTCAGCTGCGAACAGCGCACCGAGCGGTAGCGATGAAGCTTCATCAAACATTTGCCTTATTGATATTCCTCTGTGTTCCATGAGTCTGGCGGCGATTTTGGCGCTCTCCGATCAAGTCACCTCATGGTGCTCCAATCTGATTCCAGAGGGTTCATAAAATTCCGTGATCGACCTCGTCACCAAACGACCCTTCGGAAGGGTCCCTTCCTCCGTCCTCCGGCCGTCCGATCCCAGTTACCCGAATCCAATTAACTCTTCCTCACCGCCAAATCATGACGCTCCAGAAACTAGAGTCACGACTCACGACGGATCCCTCGGAGAAGCATAGAAACTGACTGAAAGAGATATCCACTTCACTGACACATCAGGGATGGAACCCGTACGAATATACGAAGTCATTTTCGTACAGCGCTGTGTACAGTGTATTTCCCTAAATCTCCAGCCTCAGATGCGACGTGTGAAATACAAATACGGCTCGAGAATCATGGGAACCCACGAGCAAAAACTCGCGGGGTTTTTGCTAGTTCCTCCCGTATGTGGCCGGGTTTCCCGAAAAGCGCGCGCACCAGAGCAGGCGATAGCACGGTTGACGATTCTTAACCAGTAAATTAACGAACGAGTATCAAGATAAGAATATTGAGAACGATACTTTACTGTGAACGACGACTTTCGGATTCCCAGAAGAAACATAGGGAACGTCAAGCGAGTTAGGAGACTGGAACTTTCGGGTAACGTCATTCTCGAGGAAAAGGTAGTATTGATTGAACTTCCGAAGTTCTATCGGCGCGCGAATCGCCATGCACGAGGAACTTCAACGCATGAGGATTTAGCGGTGAGAGATAGTAATCTGGGTTTGGGTAACTGGTACCCGACCGTGGGGGCGAGCCTGTTTCGCGGACACCGGTAGCAAACGGTCCGCTCGAGTCGCAGAGCATGCTTTTTCTTCCTTAAGTTGGCCGAACCGAGTGTTTCCCAGGTTTTTGTGGGACCACTCTTCCACTTCAGCGGGAGGGAGGCTACTCTGGAGACTCGGTCGGGTACCAGTTACCCGAATCCCAGTTACCTGAATCCCAGTTACCCGAATCCCAGTCACCCGAATCCAAATTACCCTCTCTCACCGCTAAATCCTCATGCGCTGAACTCCATGTCCGATTCGCGCGCCGACAGAACTTCGGAAGTTCAAGTCAGCCGATACTGCCTCTCCCTCAAGGATGACGTTACCCAAGAGTTCCAGTCTCCTATCCCGATTGAAGTTCACGATATTTCAAGTAGGTCTCCGTGGAGACGTCCTTCACAAAGAGCCTAACCTAACCTAACCTAACCCAGCACTGTACTTCACTGCACGAACACGACTTTGAATAATCTCTTTGGATATCTCTTTCAGTCAGTTCCTATGCTTCTCCTAGGGATCCGTCGTGACTCTAGACCTAGACTCTAGAGCGTGAGGATTTGGCGGTGAGAGAGGGTAATTTGGAGTCGGGTAACTGGGATTCAGGTAACTGGGATTCGGGTAACTGGGATAGGACGGGAGACTCGTTTCCCATGTTTGGCAACCATGGCTTCAGTGTGAAACACACGCACTTCCTTCGACCGGCATTCACTTATCCGGTTGTCAGAGGAATTTTGCGACAATGTTGGTGGGATGAAATGATTTCCCGGGGCGCTCGGTTCTTGTGTCTGACTTACACAAGAGTTCTGACACCGTCTTGAGTTTGGGAGCAACCACATCGGCTTGGTCAACAATAGGAGGCGCTGTGTAAATACAACGAATAGTTCTGATACTCAACTTGCTGTCGCGCTTGTCGTTGCGGCTGTTTGCTGAGATCCCAGACCCAAATCCTCCTTGCCAATAACTTGCGAGAAGATTATCCCGCTAAAGTCAAAGACGTGAACTGTACGACAAGGAGCCAGCGGCACCATTCGCTCGGCATGTGGAAGGCGTCCGCGAAAAAATCGTCTCAAAGGTGCCAATATCTGAGGCCTACTGAAATTCCGGTCCAAAAAGTTCTTACAACACTTCCAATCAAACTTTCATATCAGTAAATCCTTCTCACCCTGGGAGACCGCCCGCGCCGATCCGTTCGCTCCCCGTAGCTCCGGTAGTTTGCTGTGGTCTTTTTCTCCAATTCTGATGTCGAACGAGCGGTCCAACGATCCTGGAATTTTCAATCGATCATCGAGGGCTTCTCAAGCAAGACTCCAAGACAGTGGTCCCATCCAACGAACCAAACCATCAGAAGGTGGCACGATTGGACGAACCACTCGAAAAGTTGTGCTCCGCGACCACTGTGCCAATGTTCAGATACCCAGTGCTGGCGAAACAGAGTGACTCGGAGGACGATTAGTCGTCTCTCGCATCGTCAGAATAAACTTCTTGGAGTAATCATTGATCGCGCTCCGTATCCTCGAACCATATGTGAGCTCGTGCCTCGGCCGAGCTGACTCTCCAGCCAGAGTTCCGCTGGAGAATAATGTGAAAAACTTCTGGACGATATCAGAGTGTATCGTCAAACCAGTGGTTTTCGACTTTTCCCCGCCCCCTTGGCGCTGACAGCGGAAGCCGACGCCTCCGGAGGACAGACCTATCGATGCGGTTTGAGCCGGGTCGGACCGATCTGGCTGGTTGCGGTATGATGTGCGTTCCCAGGAGGTTGATGTGACCATTCCAAGAGTATCTTGACTACATCTCGGGAGCATGGACGTATTTGCCTTGAGTATGGTCAAATTGGCCAAAGAAGGCGGAGGAGAGGAGGCCTCATCCGCAGCCAGTTAGGCAAGCGAGGGACGCTCGGAAGTACGGCTCCACCCAATCGAATCTTAGAGTGGCTGGGCCCCAGTAGCTCCACACGGTGAAACTTCTTCAGTCACTCCACGGCAAGGAAAGCTCGGGAACCAGTGCTTTGACGGAACTTCGAATGAAGGGAGTGGAGGCGTTGAGCAACTCCGCATCTTCAGGTGTTTTCGGAGCACAAAAGGGCAGAACATGGCTTACCAGCCGGTGATATTGCGGCCTTGAAATGGAACTCATGTTGATTCTGAAAGCTAATATTGCCACCTAGCATATCGGGGAGGAAGCTGAGGCTCCTAACATCCTGCTTTCCGGAATCGGGTGTCTTCGAGGCATATTCGTTGCTTCCCGGTCGGTGATGAGGATGATGGAGACTAAACCGTTGCCGAACTAACTTGCGTCTGACTGTCTGAGTAACCAGTGCCGCTCTGTTCGCTAACTAGCACATTATGAATACAACAGACGTAGCACCTCCTGCTAAGTTGACTGTCAAACGATAGCATTATACATCAGCTACGGTTGAGGGGCTGGCTCACGCATCGAATATGAGTTACGACAAATGAGTGTTTTTCGACAGTAGTTTTTTTCGTTTGACATACGCAGTAGTTATGTGCTGACCTTCGAGAGAAATGCATGAGGAGAACAATATACTTGGAGGAAATGGCGGACACGTCGCTGATAATAACACAGTACACGCAGAGAGAACATTCAGTCGGAAACTGTTGAACTGGGAATCGGGAAATAAATAATTCTGGCAACGCTGTCCTCTACAACATCGCATCGTAGTCTGGGCTCGCATAGCAACGCAGATAACGCCGCACTGCACGACGGCTTTCAGCGATCACGGAATGCGTGCTCCTCGAGTAACTTCCAACAAACGATGGATCGCGTGCGATCTTGATTCGGATCATCGCACACGTGCGAAATTAAGAAGCATATGAGTCCCTCAGCAGACGGAACCGCTTCCGGAGAGGAATCATGGGCCACACATTGCCGCACACCCATTCCAATTTTGCCCTTCCCTTCTAGCCGTTTTTTTTCAGACAGAGGAGCGTTCGTTCCCCCGTGCCTGCGTTCAGAAGAGCGCCGAGCTTAATCAAGTCGAGCTCAGGAGCCGTGTTCGGGAGTACCGGATGAGCAGTTTGAATTGGACGCGAATCTTCAGTTTCGAATTATTCTTCTTCTGGCTTCAGGATTCAGCTGGACGGAACCTCGACAGAGATGGCCCTAATCATAATCAAGTTATGAGAATGATGAGGATCATAATCATGGTCTATGACAGCAGTCCGGAAGTTAATGTGATTTTTCGAAATTATTCCATCAATCGCCTGGGATTGATTCATCGCAATGAGCGGAGGATTTCGAAAAATCACCCGAACTTCCAGGCTCCGGTGATGACTTTTCGAATAACCATAATCATGGTTCTGATTATGAATCATAATCACATGTAATAAATTCCGCAGTGTTTCAATCATAATCAGAATATGCATATGACAATTTCAGGTACATGGTACTCAAGCACCAGGCGCACGAATAACACGTTCACGAGGTTTTGGGGCACCGAATATATTCCTTATGCTGGCTCCAACCAAACCATCCACGTTTGCTGTCTCCGGAGCCTTCTCCGTGGGTTTTGCTCAAACTCCATGTATATGACATTGAATCGGTTCATCGTGCTTGCAAGAAGCTCATTTTTGCAGGAAGATTTCTTGCAAGAAAACTCATCGTTTCTCAGGATGTTTCTGAAGGACGTTGAAAATATCGATGGTCAGATCGATCCTGAGATCGCTTTCCCAGACCCGGAGAAGTATGGCCAGGTTGATCCCGCAATCACCTCCATAGTCGAGAAGGAGTGCGGCCAAACTGACAGAGAACGCGTTTCTTCACCACATACAACCGGCCGCACTCCGCGCGCTTGGACTCCGATCCCTGTCATCGAGGCAGTTTTCCCTCTCTTCATTGGGTCAGCATCATTCCTGGAACTACTTTCTCACTCGATTGATTCAAACATCAGGATTCCGCTTATCTAAGGGTATATGGGTAAATCAAAGGATAGCTCGATGAATAATGTCGCATAATAATTGAGGGAGCTGAAGAGCTCAGGCGTCTAAGATCAATTCAACCATCGCCTTGGATGAATTGCAAGGGAGGCGTGAATGATTGAGGCCTAAATATCCAGACTCTATAAGTCCTAATCAAGGTATGGTTATTCGAATAGTCATAACAGTTTCTGGAATACTGATCAATGGATCGGGATTTCGTTTTCGCGATCGACAGTTGAAAGAATGGCGCCTGTTTCGGTTCTCTTTTCGTGGAGCGGCTCGGATACTACCATTTCTTCGAAGGTCCCACTTTGCCGGGAAATGTCGAAAGTCTTCCGATTGAGATTGTAGCAGTATGATGCCATGGAAGGAAGAATCTCACCCACTCCTTTCCGAGCAGAGCCCGAAGCGCTGTAGAGCTAGGGAAAAGGCCAGCAGTCGTGTCCGCCTGAAAATCGCTGACTCCTTGATGGAATTCCGTCCTCAATGCCGCGTCGATCCGACTGATTTTTTCCACTCCAGAAATCCAGGTTTTCCTGCTGGAATTCTTGAGCTAGACGAACGTGATCCTCTTGAACGGGGGAGCCGTGAGTTCGAAGCTGCAATTCCATAACTGGGCAGTTAGGATCAATTTGAGGACTTTCCACTGTCGAAATCCTTTCCGAGCTCGGCGTTCCTGAGCGGAGACGAGGGGGTAGCGCATCGAGGCCGAGGTTCCGTCAAGAAATCAGCAGTGCCCAGGCTGATACGCCCCTTCGCGGTTTTTAGAGCTGGAGAAAGATTCTCGCTCTAGTCCAAGAGAACGGAAAGAGATCCCTTTCCACATCGAATCATGTTGGCATGAAGTCGCTCAGTTGCTTTTGCCGTTTACCGAGTAGTTGAGTAGAACGTCTGAAGAAAGAGTAATTTTCGAGCCATTCCGCGATACGCAGTCCTTTGACCAGCGCGAATGACGGACCGGAACACGCGCTTCTCTTCAAGCTATCGATCGATGAACATGAATCCCGAACCCGATCACTTCTCACAAAGGGATGAGGGAGTGAAGGAACAGTGGAAAAAGTCCCTATTTGAATCGAACGCCCTGTTGCTGCGGTGGCTAAAGGCCTTGAGTCGCGTGGTCTCGAGAAGTCAATCTTCTCCATGCAAGTTGATCTTCCGGACTGAGCGCGTTGGACGTCGCCGAGAGTGTTCTTGCCCATTCAAATCGGGGTTCTTGCATGCAATTCAGATTCCTCCCATCTGCATTCATCTGAATCATCAGGTTCATCAGTCATATCCCATCAGCGTCTCCGTCTCTTATCGACCACGGGCTTCAATGCTGTGTCCAGCGGAACACAGCAAGAGTCGTTTGCGTGATTTTTCCATCATCGGAACGCACAGTCAACCCGGTTTGGGAAACTTGCTGAGCACATGCAAACAATCAAAGAGAGTTCGTTCCGTTTCCCAGCAGCTCGAAAGCTGATTCCGAGCACCCTCTCCCATTGATAATTCTCGGATACGATACTGTGTAGGCGTCGGATGAGAGAAAGTTGAGTTTAATGCGGGGTCTCCTTGGTGGGAAAGCCTCCGATGGACTGGGGACGTCCTTGTATTGAGTTTTCCATTTTCGGACTGCGCTTCACTCTCACAACCAGCTAGCTATCGAACGAGCCAGCTCGGAAAGGGGTGGGAATCTTGAAAAGTTCATCTCGTTCCTTCCTCGGCTCCAAAGGACGATCGCGCTGGGAAATCAGGAGAGGAAGAACGACGCGACCGAAGGTTTCGTCCGTCCGCAGTCTGCTCGACTGTACGGAGAAAGGCTCAATATCACAGCGGGGTTGCTAAGCCAAGGCGTAACCGAGCCTGGAGCCGACCATGAAATCGGAGTTTTTCTTCCGTCTTCAGTTTCAGCTCTCGTCTCCGCTCCGTCCTTCGCCGCCTCGGTCAGGCGGCTCGACGAGTGTCTCTTCTCCCGGTCTTAGCACGACGTGTTCCGGTACCGCTGCTGCTAATGAGCGAAAGATGTTAATCTTACCCCTTCTCCGCTCTTTCCTTCGAGCATCGTCAGCACTGAATTCTCTCTCAACTAGAGCACAGACTACAATGTGCGAGGACTAGAGCGGAATCATCCGCGCTATTCGCAGTGAATTTTCGATTGAAGTTCCACAAACGTGAATCTACTCAGTGATCGGGTTCGGAAGCGACACGTCGGGGTTCCATCCAACCCTCTCCGAACGTTCCCGAAAGCTTTTCCCTGCGGAGGAGAACGATCTCGAGCTAGATGGCGAGTTTTCGAAGATTGAGCACTTGTTCCGTGCTTATGGGGTCTCGGCGAACCTCGTTTTCAGAGATTCAGCTCCCCTATTAACATCATCGCTGATTTCAGTCGAACTGCTGAGCTTGTTGCGTACCTGCTGCCGTGCCAATTTTCGAGCTCTGAAGAGTCAAGAAACTCCTCCGGTAGTATGCGCCTCCGCGGTGTTTCTCGCTCCTCGAAAATCCGAGTGAAAAAACACCTCGTTAAAGCAGAATTTTCTGAACTTCCTCGGCGAGCTGTTTGTAGCATCCAGTTATCGAGGTCGACGGAGGCGTTCAGTGGCCCTCGAAGCCACTGTTCGGAGGCACTGACGTGCAATCAAGTGCGACCAAACAAGAAATGCCCCGTGAGGGGTAAATCGATTTCTGTGGCTTTTCTGAAGGCCATCACCCAGCAGAATAACCGCAGCTCGACAGAGTGGGCCTGTTCACGAAGCCTCTCCGAGTCGATAGATTCGCGCAGACCATTCCGCCGTTCGGAGTCAGCGCTCTCGCAGAGTGCATTTTTTCATTAGGATTCGCCGTGATTTGTTATGTATCAGAGAAGGCCTTCTGGAATACGATGGGAATAGTCGCTGTGGACCAGACTTGCTAGACACGAGAATCGACCTCGTAGAACTGTTCTAGTTCCACTGCGTGATCGGTTTCCGCGCATTTACAATGTCACCGCTCTGCATGGGGAATCATCTGTCTCCGATGAGGCTCTGCGGACGGCAAAACGTGCAAGCCCCGCTCCTTCACGGCAGGGCGCTGCGGACGGAATGGAAGTCCAGAGACTACCCATGCGCGATGGACAGGCGTTCCCTTCAAGTAGCCCTCCTCACGACGCTCTTTCAAGTTTGCGACACGGTCATTACGTGACCGGTTCTGTGGCACCCTCAGCCCGTTGGATCCACTTCGGCGTTTTCTCAAAGACCGTGAAAGTCTTGGGAAGCGGAAGACGTTTCCAAGGTCGCAACACACAGTCCCCACTTCCGCTCGGCCAACGGCCGAACATTCCAGAGGTTCATTGCTTGCGGACTGCACCTCTGAATGACGACTCTGCAGTCCGCGGCCGATGTCAGAAAACCGCACTCAATGCCAAAAACAGGAATGACGTTCGATATCGATAAGAGTTCCCGGATATAAACCTGGAAACCCAAGGCAGACAACAACACTCGGGATGCCCCGAGGGGCACAGGAGGAACTTTGGGGACGCATGAAGCACTTAGAGAAACAACTCTGGCTGGTGCCGAGCTCAGCTGAAACCTCCCCAGATGACTCAGATGTTATCCGACGAATATCACGCTTCGAAAGTTAGCGATGAGACATGATATTCAATCGGGAAATGCTGGATTTGACCGTTCCAAACGGGGTCTCCGCCGAGCCGATGGAACGCAGCTTCAATCGGCGAGGATCCGCCAAAGTAAGCTGAAGTGAGAGGTGAGCTCTGGAATATTCCCTCGATACCTAGTTCGGGTCTGTTGTTCGGCGAAGCTTCCTGCTCAAACTCGAAGCTTGTGTACGGTGCTGCCACAGGGCACGCTTTGGAGGCCGACTGCGCCTCCTGACGTCACGGAAAGCTCACAAAGTCTAACGCAGTGTATCTCTGAAAACATGCTCCCTTCATTTGCAGATATTTTCGATGATCCAAGTGTAATACACCGTGAAGTTGCGAGGCTTTCGCGCGCGAGATGTTTGGCTCGTTTGGCCGTGGATCTGCTTGAAAAGACAAATGGTTAGGGAAACAGTGGGCGATTCACACAGAGAAACAAACGGGAAACGAGAACGGCTTGTTTTGACATCGTGGTCATGGAGGTTGTGGTGTTGCTGGCAGAGATCTGCGCTGCTGTTGCTGCGGCACTTACGCCCAAAGCAGGCTTCGGTGTCGATTCGCTTGTGTTCTGAGAGCGGATGGTGTTGCACGTAGGAACAAAGAATAATTTGGCAGCTAACGACCTGCGCCGAACGGCAATAGACGAAAAATTGTTATTGTGGATAAACAGTTCGTCGGCCGACCGGATCGCTTGTTCCCCACGCGGCCCCGGGTAGCGAGTCGCAAGCAGACGGTTACCTCAATGCTGAATCCTCAACACAGCTGCGGCTTCTGCACAGGTTCGATGCCATGAAGCCGAACGAGCAAATAGTAGGTCTTCGGTCGGACGTATGGAAACAGTGAGTGAGCCAGCGAACAGAGGAAGAGCGGGATCCCCGCAGAACACACCACACCAGTCGGCTACGGTCGCGGCGCGGCGCCCGCACGCCTTCCCGCCTGCCTGCCAAGCAAAGACCGAGCAGCCGGGCAATATGGATCGAATTATCCAATATCAGCTAATGAGCAGATCTAGGCCTCAGAACACGTCCACAGAGTGTGGGTGTGTGAGTGCTGCGTCCACCTTTCTCCGCGGATTGCTAAGGTCGTACGTTATTCTTATCGGCGGCTTTAGCACCCACACCGGCAGCAAAAGCGGCCGGCAACGCTCGCGTAGAGCCCTCGGGCGTTCGCGACAGGAAATAAGCCCCGTGCTGCAGTGAGCGATTTTGCGTCGCCGAATCGGAACTAACTGGGGCCCTCCATGTGACATCTGCAGGACGAGCTCAACGTCGGAAGTCGCTCATAAAGTTCAACTATCTCTCCATACGGCAGATTGCTGGGAGGTTCGTCGACGAGTTAAGCGTTTCCTTCGGCGCTTGCAGCAAGATTTCGGCTGAACAGACCGAGGTGAATGACTGCGGAAGTTTCCAACGGTCGAGGGGAGGATGAAATCCGATAATATCGGAAGATCCGAAAGGCGGAGCAGACGAATCAAGCCAGCGACGAGGATGGAAGAAGTGGGGAGGGAAAAAATACGACGCGGGGAGGAGGTGATTAATGGGAGAGCGGCTCCGTGAAAAGGTTCGGTGTACACAAAACAGAACCTCGTCCGACTTCTCCTCACTGTAGAGAATTCGGCTCCTGGACGCAGGCCGCGCAAACAGCAGCAGCGGCACAAAGAAATCCGAGAGGAGCGGCTTGCCCCTGCCTTGACTCGAATGTCTATGAAACTTCTTGCCGTATCGATGCCGATGGCCTCCGCGTTCTCGAAGCACATTATTATCTGAGCGACTCGTCTACTCTGAAGCTAATCGGTGACGTCCTGACCAGATCCGAGGTAGCAGACTCTGTGTCGTGCTCGTGCCGTGTAGCAAGGTATGTTCGGAACCCCAAATGAGGAGCGAACCGTTTCCTATTTCCTTCTGGAAGATGGAGCTCCCGATTGACGTGGGAAAAACTTGAGAAGCCTCGGTATGATGGTTCGTAGGAGAAGTGGAAGGGGACGCTCGGTCGATCTGGAGAAGAAAGCCCCGGATAATTCCCGTCGAGAGCCTCTGAAATGACCGAAAACAATGGAACAGCGGAGACTCCGTCGCGCTCCCTCTCTCTGAGCTTCTTTTCGGTCCCCTCTATTCGAGTATGACCGGCAGCGGCCAGGAAGTCACCCCAGGTGGCCATAGATTACATGTTTTTACTTCGTCCTCTAAACGCCTGAACCGCCACCACCGACACTCGGGAAGACGTTCCAGAGGAACACAGAGATAGGAAACGCTTCACGGAGTTAATAAAAGAACTTTTGGTTGCTTCTCTTTGCTGGTCGGGTGGTCGGCTTGCTTTCCAACGTACCGACCGAACCGACAGCCAACTTGGCGGGTTCGCCTGCCGACTGACCGCCCGACCGGCCAGCGAACGCCTTGCAGGGTGACGTAAGCTCGATATGAACCTGAAGGAGGCTTTAGTGATGCGTGTAATCGAAACTACAAGCGTTCGCCGGTACCGCTCTGGTGTCTAGTGCCTTTTATAACGTTGTTACGCCTTTGGCGTCGGACGTTGGCTCGTTTCTCTGCCGAGAAGCTTCGGGCTATTGTGCCGATGCTCGGATTCGGGGTAGAGTAGGTCGAATCGAAGTTTCTTTCGGAGTTCTAGGCACGAAATGCGCACCTCGTGCTGCGAGCATGTCAAAGAACTTCTCGAGTCCTCGGCTTTGGCGTTCAGAGGACCCACGAGAAAACCAAGCTGAAGACTCAACTCCGGAGTCTTCGTCGCTATCTCCTTGAATACATCGCTGTTCGAGCTGAGAACCTCAATTTGTCAGTAATTGATCCGCAGTCGCATTATTGCCCTTTCCGAGTTCCGATTACTGGAGCGACCTCCCCTGTCCGATTCGCCGGATACTCTCCCGTCAACCCGATCTGACGCAAGTACACATGAAAATCGGAGAGCACCGGAGACTCGGGCTGGTGAACATTCGCGCCTGTACAAAGCACTGCCCAGCGGCTTCCAACCTGAGTGACGCGTTGAGGACTCGGAGCGCAGTCTCCGACAACTCCTTTGACCGCGACTCTGACCCCGCCGGGGCGCGAAATCTTACATTCGGATTCGGGCTCAAACAATTTGATTCTTTGCAAGCTACAGCGGAATCGATGTCTGCCCGATAGTGAGGCCTCTCAGGGGTATTGATCTCACATATTGTGAAGGACATCTTCACCATATTCGGGACTCCCTGTTGTTTTAGAACTCGAACTATCTGTCTCGTTTCAAGCACTTGCGTGGAGTACGTCGGTATGATCATATTCTGGAGGCATTCGAGGTTTCTTCGGACCTGATATCGAGGAGAATGGAGACTGACCAGGTTGATATTTGTGTTTCAACTATCATTACGGTGGTTTATTTCCGCAAATCGGGATGGTGGTTCTGAAGGTAATGAAGTCAGGAGCGAGACGTTCCGGGAATGATGAGTCCTACACTCAAAATGACGCAGAGTTCTTCATGTATTGCCCGATTTTTATGGTGGGCTTCGTCAGATATTACAGCAACACAAAAGCTGAAGTAGCTCCGAGCTGCTAGCTAAGCGAGCTCAACAACGCTTCTCGTCAAAAGTGTGGATCCGCGGCAATTTTCCACTCAGAAACGGGCAGATAACGGTTTTTAGTGGAGGCTGGGTGTAGATGGAGTATCCTCGAGAGGGGCGATAGCGATCGCGAGCACGTCTGACTGACGGATATCTCCTTACATACCTCATGAGTGATCCAGCTGTTTCGACATCGATCAGGCCTCACATAGATAACTCGAATGGGCTCACACGATCTGAGACAGCAAAGTGGGATTTCATGCACAAGTGTACGGGCACATTCGTTTCCGCGGAATTCGTAGGAGAGTTTCTGCTCCCTCGGCAAAGAACCGGACAGGAATGGTTCCGAGTGTTTCATTGATAATGAACCCGAAGTAAGACAAACTCGAAACCGTCCCATATGATCGTGTCATATCATGATCTTCGTCTGTGCTCGTAGCTAAGATCCGAACTGCTCTCCAGAGATTTCAGCCGCGGTTTCGGGGACGAAGTGTGTTCACGGAAGGAACCTTCTTCGTCATGTTCACAATCACGCGGCTCTGTCATGCGATTCCCGCCGTTGAAGGCCGTCAACCCGCATTCTGCCCTTAGGCTCACTGGAATTGTGTCTCATGGTTCGATTCCAGAACGTATTATTCAGCCGAGAGGCTGCTCGATCCCCCAGACCTGTTCTCTCGTCATTTTCCTACGCCGCGTCGCAGAAAGGAAGGGAGCTCTCGAGGCTCATGTTGCCGTGACCACACTGTCCGACTCCGACTCCTTGAAATGGACCATGTCAGCTTTCTCTCTTGACTTTGTTTGCTCCGGAAGAGACCTGGGAACTCTACTCGCAAAAAAAAGGTTTCTCGAATGAAATTCGCAGATGACACACCGTTCGGAGAAAAACGCAGTGGATCGGCGGTCGACACTCGTTGAACTCGCGTGCAAAACGCGCCCCCATTTCGATTCGGTCTGTGGCATCGATTCACTCTGTATTGTGTACATCAGGGCGCTCTTCGAATGCGAACGATGATTGTTCGGAACGTTCCGCGCAGCTTTGGATTCCTGCTCCGATAAGAAGCTACGTTTCCGTTCGAAAATTCAAACGATGTGACTCCATAAAATTGACGACGCCGGCAATTATTCAGAGCCTGAGTGTGTGACAGCGCTTGAGAATCTGGAGTAAATTTTCGCGGGGCTCTCCGACAGGAGGCGTATTTGAATCTCGCGCTTCATTTTCTCCGACCCAGAGCTCCGGATGCGAATCCCTGAACAGTTGTGAGTTAGCCTCCAGAAGCGTGCAGAGCGCGTTAAGCGTCAGAATTCGCGACTGTTTGCCATGGATCCGACGCAGTGATCATCCTCGCATAAGGCGTTCTCAGGTTCAGCATATCTCTGGTTAAGCTAGTCATTATCATCCGCCGAGCCCTATGATTCGGGGATCCTTGAAGCGATCGATGACAACAACAAGAGCCGAGCTTTTCCTTCTCGAGAAGTTACGACAACTCGATCCATGCGGACCCCGCCAAACTCGGCGGGCGGGCTCTCCCTGCTCGCTGTCCAAACAACACATCTTGGAGGCGTCGGAGAATGGAAGCAAGCTCTTGCTGCTCTCGGGGAGCCTGCTCGCGGCCTCAGCGGCAAGTCAAGGAGACCATTGAATGCCGCCTGTGTGGTACTGGCTGATATGAAGGTTTCATCTAACGATTTCACGATTTCCTCAGTTTTACAGTTTTCTTCCGGATTGGGAATCGAGAGAATCCTTGAAACGTTTCACGGTTTCAGTACGTGGAAGAACGACAATCAGATCAAATTGGAATGACACGGACCGCCCTCTCTGCATCCGAGGCCTTGAAACGTGCCGAAACAAAGTGCATGCCTCCTCAGCTCTTCTCACGTCAGACTGAGCTGGCCAGTTAACGGCTATCAGATGCCACAATGACGACGGACAGGGAACGCGTTGGAAGAGCTCGGGAGTCAATACGAAGCTATCTCCAAGCCCGGCATGGTAGCAGCAGATGCACTGGAGGCAGCAGTCGGAGCATCAGACGGAGGAGGAAGCGGCGAACGAAATGAGGGAGACGGAGAAGAAAGACTACATCAGCACCCGGACGAGCTTCAATCACCTCTTGGGCTTAGTGTAGCGTTATCTTCAAGCCTCACTGGAGCCAACCAATATAACAACATGGCGGTACGAGCTCCGGCGCCTCCATCGGAATAGAGTGTCCGAAGTTGCAAGCAGGACGCAGTCACGTTCTCATGCTGCAGGCATGTATTGACAGATGTTTCATACAACTCGATCGAAAGTATCGCTACTGATGAGTAGGCTCAGCGTCCGCAAGACGAGTGACACATGCATAAGGCGGTAGCTGACATGTTGCCAGGACGATCATGCTGAGTGAGACAGAATGACGAAAACGTCAACAGCAGGTCTAGAGCATTAGACGAAACTTTGACTTCTTTGTTTGCCGCTCCTCATGTCGTCGGTCAGCCATCCAAACCCAGTCGGTCCGGCGTATCAGGACCATCGAATGATCGAAAAATGCACTCAACAGGACCGAGAACCTAAATACCAGACGCTTCTTCGTCTTCTAGCTCAGCCTGGGCTTGAACCGTATTATCCGACCTTCAACTTATCGAAATGTGGCCCGATTGAGCGAATCCCACCGCACATGCTGCATCGGAGGCTCTGAGGTTAAGCCCATGTTGTGGCCATCCTGCAGCTCACTGAGGACCATTTCGAACGCTGCCAAATTCCTCGAGCTCATACGAATCTAATATCGATTTCCACTGTCAAGGGATGAGCACTTCAGAGTGCCCTCGGGATTGACCAGCAGTGAGCGGCTGATCAGAACTGAGGTAGGACCACGACTGATCCACAAGGGATTTCTCAGTGTGACGACAGGCCTCACCGCGAAGAAAGATGGCCGAGAATGAACCTACAGAAAACCAATCCTCCGAAGATCTCAGTTTACTGCAGCTTTTGATCCGAGACAGATCAGGAGTCGTGAGTTTCTCAGAACACTGCAGTGGACGCTATAGAGAAGTTTTGTATCGGGACTTGCTTCGGAGGTACAGGCGACCTTCTCGAGACGGCCCCCTGCGTTTGGCACGAGAAGGCATAAGAAATGGCTCCACCCTCACCTCCACCTGCCCTTCCACCGGCATACCCTTCAACTCCTTCACCTGCTTGTCTTCTTGATATAACCAAAGAAACGCCTCCTCGCCACTTGCAACTCGCAACGCGAGCCCATAGCCACGGGTGAGCTGCGAATATGTGATGCCGAGCTGAATGAAATTGTTCCAGGATACGCCTTCCATCGAATCGAGTTGGATTTCCCACAAATCCCCCGTGTCCAGCTATTCCATACATCGCGAAAAACCGCGAGTACTCAGGCGATTCGTAGTTGGCGGCTGGAAATGTGGATCCCGAGGAGCGCAAACAATGGGAACTCTGGTAAAGCTCTTCTCGATGCTCGAACTCGGGCAGGGCTCGACCTCTATGGCTCCATGCACAAGAGAGCAGAATGTGACCTGAGTTGAGCACTCTAGAGGATCCGGATTCGGAAGCCACGATAGTCATCATCTTCAGGTTGCCAATAACACACGTATGCGGAATCTCAATTTTGGCGTGACGGCTCAGACGATATTGGTACTTGAAACGAGTTGTTCTTGAGAGCCGATCTCCGATGTTGTCAGCGCGCAGGAGATTGTTTGCGCTCTCGCGAACGCGAATCCAATTCGAAGGAGTCGAAGGTTTAAAGCGAGTAGAACACCGGAGCAACGAGTGGAGACTCGACTTCTGCGCATGTGATGCGCATTCCTCCGTTGAGGTTTTTCCCTTGGGCTGCATATATATACGCATCGGTCGCTGTCCACTCACCCTTCCTGGATCACGACCATGAGATCGAAGAAAGCTGCGGCAAAGACCTAGAAGGTTATGTCTGCTTTCGTCGGAAGGAGCGGGCCAGTTGCGACGTCATCAATCAAGCAACGTTACCCGTGTAAGCGACGGATCGCCAAGTGGATGGGCTGTACGGATTCGACTGGCATGTTCCGCTCCTCCGAAGTAATACAGCAGTAGAATCGGAGCAGAGCGGGGGGAGGGGAGGGGGAAATGCGGGAGGATAAACGGAATAAGAGTTATTCGTATGGTCCCGATCCAGCGGCATATTACGTGGTTCGCAGAGAGAAGTCAGAGTGAGCGAATGACGGAAAACTTGCGTCAAAATCATCACGTTCCCAGACGAGACGTGCTCGAACTACATTCATTTTTTTGGTGGAATGCGGATTCGATTTCGCTCGAACGGAGCGATGTACGGGTGTTTTGAATTATCTCGGACGACCGTGAAACGATACGCGCCCATGCAGGAACCGAAATCCCCGATAATGCGAGAAATGTGTCAGCGTCTGAATACGGCGTTTGCGTTACGGCGCACGTAGCCATGGAAATGATTGAAATCTGATTGCGAAAGCCGGACTAATCCGACCACGATCCGGAGCGATTCGCGGTCATGTACTCTCTTCCGGAACGAATTACATCTCTGTCCGACACGCGCGGATATATGATGAAGCGACACATGTCATCCCGCGGGATCGTATGTTCGTGGATTGCGCGACACCGAGTTATGGTTCCTCAGCGCGCAGGATCGATCGATGCACCTGTCATGGAATCTCCAGAGAATCATTAGCTTCTTTTCACACAACGTTTCGTCCAACTTCCATAACTGAACGGGATTCGATTTTCCTCATCATTCGGAGCAAACCAACGAAAATCTCAATCAGTCCGTATGACGTCTTCAGACAGTAAAGCTACGACTATCTAGCTAACTCCGAACCCGTGATATCGTCGCTGTGTGGTATATCGGAAGTCTTCCTCTGAATCATGCAGCAAACGGATTCGACAGAACCTGACTAAGAAAAAGTCCTCAAACGTTCATCGACCCTTTGACAGCTGCAGCAGCCTGAGAGGCGTGCATAACCTTCCGCTCTGCATCTGTATTTCGCTAACTGTCCGCTCCGTCTCTGTGGGAGCGAAGAGGAGAATCGTTGTTTACTGCGCGGACGTGAGTGTGAGCGACGACTATTGAATTCAGTCGGTCGGAAGTCGGAACCCGTGAGATCGTTGGTCTGCCGAGCGAATGCTTCTCTCACATCAGCGTACCGAACGCTGCGACAGTAGACCAAGTTCTTGGACTCAGCTCATTGTTAGCGGCAGCCCGAGACACATAGAAAATTCATGGACAGACTCCAAGTTTTCGACGCCGCGAAAGCGGTCCATATTCTGAGCTGTCGTGTTTTCTCTAACTCGCCCCAACGGTCCCCTGTCGATCGTTCGCTTCGGATTGAGGACGAGTGAGAATATTCAAAGCTGACGCTCTTCATCAGACCGGAAAGAGAATGCAGCTTTTGGAAGCTTTCAAAAGTCGGTCGCAAAAGGATTTTCCTCTTCTTGAGCTCCCCGCTTCCATCCGTGTCTGTTTGCCGGAGAGTTCGTCGCTTTCTTCTCATGACGTCTGACTTCCGCCCCGAGTGACGTCGCCCGCCAAGGTCGCTAGACATGCGTCTCGGCCCCACACCCACCAAATTCAAAACGAGCTCCAGGGAGAGGCGCAGCAACTAAATTGTAGTGGGAGCAGCATTAACGACGCTTTTCTAGTTTATTATAAGTTAAATGTCCCGGAAAATGTAACTTCCACCCGGTCGACGTCTCAGCAGCAGCAGCAGACTCAAGAGCAGCGTTTTTGCCAGCGCAATGTCACTCTTCGGACCGCTGCGAAGGATAGTGAGGAGGGCTCGACGTTCCCGAAGAGCTTCCTGTGAGCTCCTTCGAGGGAATCAAGACGAGCAGGAACCTCTGACTCGATTCGGATCCAACAATGGAAACGGAGGCAGACAGCAGCCGGCGAAAGCGGCAAAATCACGAAGTCTGGAGTCTGGAGAAATTCTCCCTCATACTGATCCCGGGCGAAATCCCACGCGTGGGGGGAACGTAAGGGATTCGAGCGGCCGACGGGGTCTTGAGGGACCGCGAACAACGATAGACCCAACGAAAACCAATTCAGCTACTCAAACGACGTCGATAACGAGTTCCAGGAGGATTCCAACAGATCTGGTTGATGCCCCGGTCGATTGCAGTTTGGTGAGTCGGGAAAAGCTCCGGAAGACTCTTCGGGGATCGGCCGTAATACATGGGATGCCAACAGCGCTGTTCGTGTTGGTTCCGTGGTGCGAGCGTTGACGCCAAAGCTATCAGCGGAGCTGTGAACTCGGTCGGCTCGGCACTCGAACGGACGGCAGGCTTCACGAACCCCCGAACAGCAGCACCACCGACGCAATCAGGATTTCGTGTGTCTTTATGTGTCCTAGGGGATTGGTTTTAATAAAGTCCGCCGTCCGAATGGAAAGAAGTCGGTTCGCTCAGTTCCTCCTCCATTGGTCTCTTGGAGCAAAATACGCGTACATACTTCTTTCCGTGGTTGCAACTTGCCTCGTACAAACGGGAAGGGACAGTTTTCGACATCTTGGACTCCGTTCGAAGAACGTCGAAAGGCGCGGCTGCACCACAGCGGGAAACGGCTCGAGAATTCGCTCAAGCGTCATTCGCTCGGATGGGGAGAGACCGGAATTCCCGCTTCATAAAACTGAATTCGCAGATGAGGGAATGCAAGAACAGACCGTTGGCGTTGGCCCAAGTCGGTTCCATCGCGGAGCCGTGGCATCAGCGATTATTGAGCGAGTGAGAGAGGTCGTGAAAAAAAGAGCGGGATTCAATCCAGTTGTTGAACTAGTGACTTCGTAGGCTCACGCTCCACATCGATCCGATACCGACCGAGTATCATGAAAGCGAGCCGCTGACTGGCAGCGGCAGAACGACTGATGTGCGCTACTCGAGAGTGTTGCAAAGCGCAACCCTGGGTGGTTTCTGTTTCGTTGCGGCCGACTTCCGGGGAAACACGCGAACCCTCGCCGGTAGAGCGTAAGCCGACGTTGGAGGTGAGCATCTCAAAAAGAGGGCTGAGTAATGGACGTAACTGGATTCATTCGGAAGACTGTTGAAACATCGCCCATGAACAAGGAGACCTGAGCCGAGTTTCCATTTATCGTTTCGGGGGAACATTGGAGTAGACGCTGTCAGACTGACCTGGGATTCCGTGGGGACGGAACTCTCCACCGATTAACAGCAGAATGATACGTATCGTCGGTTCGTTCCGGGGCACCGGAGCAAGCCAACAAGACGAGACTCGACCGAGAGATCATGCGCGACGAAACTTCCCGCGGAATCTTCATCGTGAAGAATCGAGAGAAGGAACAAACTGAGAAATCTGAACGATGATCCAAAGAATGTCTCGTTTTCGTCCATTTGTAACCCGATTCTCGTCTCCTGGCTGTCCCGAGCGACGCCTGCTCGGCGTCACTTTAGCATATCTCGGTTTCCATAGTGTACGGTGCTTCCCATCCTGGTTGGTATGCCCATACATTACAGCCGAACGGGAGCCCTGTTTGCCGGGCGCCGGTCTCTCGAGCGGACGAGAGAGGAAACGAGCGCGACGGAGCGCCGCTACGAACACCTGCATTCTTTGGAATCTAATGTCCGCCTCCGGCAGGGCGTGAGAAGTGGGCGAATTCACCGAAGACAAACGGTGGCGTGGAGCAAGTTTCCGCCTCGGCCTCGTAAAAATAGTTCTGAACCCTCGATTGCTCGCAGGCCGGCCGGCCGACGCGACGCTACCTGAGAAAGTTCTCGTCGAACCCGCTTTCTCGCCCGCCTGCCCGTCGACCGGCTACCAGTCCATCAAGCAATCAATCATGAAAGCTGAAACCCTTACTTCCTATCCCTGCCGTTCCGACGCCACCCGGGCCAGCTGGCTTCTCTCCCCCTCGTCGATGATTTTCGTTTCGTCGCATGCAGCTATCGAGTCGGGCAGCACGGTGGGGACAGTTATGGTCTTTGTGCTCCTGGATGCTGGATGCGGCCGGACCTGACGCTTCAATTCGCCAGTCAGCCGGAGATATCCTTTCTCGAGGGAATCCTTCCTCTTCTCGTTCCTCTCCTGCGTAGCCGCACCTCCCGACGCGCTGTCTAACTGGGGAGCGGAGCTATCCGTGTCTTTATCGCCAGCCAGCCACCCACCTACATGTCGCTTTCGCGTTAACTCACTCCCACCGACTGTCACTTTAGATGACAGCTCAGTTCAGTTCGGCTGCAATCCTGATTTCCCATGCATCAGATTCCTGCGCCGCCAATGATCGGGTCGGGACCTTTTTCCATCCGAACGGCCCGTGCTCCTGGATCTGCTCTCCCCTTCATTTTTCTCTGTTTCCAAACAAGCGTATTTATTCGTTACACGGAATTGCTAATGCTGTCGTCGAGATGAAGAACAGCGAGGTCAGGTGGTATGGTTCTCTAAACAGTTCGAATTGATTTTGAAGTTTCCCGATTCGGTGAATGGCAAGTCAGCGGCAGAATCGCCACAGATCGGCTCCGGGAACGGCCACTTTCTAGGGCTGTTCGAAGGATGGCATTATGAGTGGTCCGGTTCAGGAGGCAAGTGAAAAGCACCTCCCCAGTGCGATTGGATCTCAGGAGAAACGTGACATTATGACTGGGAGCGGAAATCCTGCATCAAACGATCTCACATGGATTCGTTTTTGATACGTCCGCACCATGGTTCTCCAACAAATGAAATCAGTGAACGTTAGATTGTCCCTCAGCGGCTGCCGGACTTTATCTATCGCGGGAGGGCCATAGTCGTGAGGCTAGACGTTTGGGTGTATAAAAAGTATTTTGTTGGCTGTATAGCCCAAAGCCTGACATGAATTTCCACAGGGGAAGTCGCTCCCTGTTAGTTTGCGTACGGCGCACAGTGCGTATTCTTCCTCCGAGCTCCTTCCTAATGTGTCTGTGAGACCATTGAAGTACGATGGCAAACGGGGCTTTACTGGCGCGTTCCCTCCGCCGGATCCACGTTTGAAAGTCTGGAGTCCCGCATACGCTTCTGTTGTTGTCACAGATTACCTTGCGATTTGGAGGACCGTGTTTCCCACATCGAGAAATGAGCTCACGTTTTTTTTTTCATGAAAACGAGCTAGGTACAATGAGCATTTTTGAAACAGCCGTTTCCTTGAAGGCAAGTCCCTGGCTGGATCAGAACCCCCAGAGCCATCTCCGCTCGACGATTCGACAGGAACGCGAATCGATCGCTCGTAATCCGTCTATTTGAAATTTCGCCCATGCGCGCTCCCACCAGTTTTTCCGGATCCCCGGAGGATCGCGGAAACTTGAGAATCCGCTCGCTAGAAGGCTCGGGCGGAGAAGGTTCCTCGCGGGGAGGACGAACCAGAGGAACGAAATATATAGGAGAGATCAACGACATGAGGGACCGAGATTCTCCTCGTCGGCTGCTGCCGCTTGCCAACGTACAAGTAGGTGGATGTCTGTAGGGTGGGGTAGTGAACGAGAGGGAAGGCAAGCCACGCAGGCCCAAGAAAGAAGCAGGAAGTGAATGGAAGCCCGTGGGCTAAGCAGCAAGCATCTCCCTGTTCAATACATGATGTATTGACATCCTACAGTAATGAGTCACCGCTCACCTAACCCCGCCCCGCCGCCTCGTCTAACGGGCAAACACTCCCGCTCGCTTTCCTCGTGTGCTTCACTCTCTCGTTTGCCTTCGCTGTCGTACCTCCTCCACGATTCTCTTTCTGATCCCGCTTTCGGCTGTCTCGCTGCTCCTCCAAACCCACGTGCTTCCCTGCCAGCGGGGGCAGGGGGGAGTTTCCTCACGATTCATTTGGCCAGTGACCGCATCCATACAAAGGCAACGTAAGCAGGCCGGCTCGTCGGCGCCGGGCGGACAGGCGACGCAGGCATCAAACAGGACATTGTCGAGGAAACTTGGCATCCGACAACAGCTGCCGGTCCCCAGCTGCATGAAAACGACAAAGTTTGCCGTTCCTCTGCGAGGCGCCTCTGCAGAGATGCCGACGAGAGTCCGAGAGATATTTGTATGGCGTCTGATTGTGGTTGTCCGCTGGCGTCTTCTCAGGCTAACAAAGCCAGGTGTCCGCGCTATGGCGTCCGCTAGAGAAGCCACCCTCTTCGTTCGCTGTGGCCAATCGATGAGTCGGTGTCGCCGGCGCATATTTTATCACCCTGGAAACTTCACGGGCTTCGGGCTGGATCATTTGTCTTGTGCACTTTCGGCATTTTCTCGCCGCTCGTATGTATGATTATTGACACATCTGAAGATGGGTGAGGCTTCGCCCGCGGCTGTGGCGCACATCGATGTACACACGTGAAATGTATGTAAGAGAGGAACATACAGATGGGCGCTGGAGAGGATATTCAAAGAGGGTTTGCTTCGGAGGATTTCGAGGTGAGCGGAAATGCGAACTCGCGTGTCATTACCGCTTATCGAAGGCAAATATTTAGCGGCTCATAATATGCTCTCCCCGATTCGGCAATCTCCCTCTCGTTCGTGCTCCTATGCTGTGAGTTTATTCCTGGACGGCGTACGAGAGCAGGCCTGCGCCGCAGATTCTGTTTCAGAGAGTCCTGTGAGAGTCGGCGGTTCAGTTTCTGATCTGAATGCTTCTATCAAGACCCGGTTCCGTACGGGAAGAAGCGCAACCATCGGACTCCCTGTATCGCGGTCGCGCGTCGATGAGAGTTGATCATCGACCGGTGGGGTGGGGCTCACGTGCGCAAGAAAGCAGCGCACTGGCACGAGAACAAGTCATTCAATCTCTTCCACGGTCGCAGAACGGGGAATGATGGACGGAGCACATGATCGAGCTCAGGATATCGAATCGGCATCAATATTCGTCTTCAATTATCACGTCCCGTCGACGTTCACTCTGTGTTATTAGTATCCAATCTGGAGGAGAATCTACGCGATCCGATCATTGGAAGCGAGCAGGTCCATGCAGACGCCAAACACTCCTTGAAATTCCGACACTATTGGACAATGTTTGATCGGCATCCCTAGGGGGTACGCAAATGTTGGCCGTGGTCCCGTGTTCGCGCCGACATGCCCGATTCCCCTTCAAGTCACCCGGCGTGCGTCTCTCCCCGAGTGGGCCCCCCTCGTCCGTTTTGTTTCTCAGCTGGAAACACGTTTAGTCCTCCCCCCCCCCGTCGCAAGGGTAGAGTATGATCTTCGAATTCTGGACCGAACCGATGATGATAATTTCGAGACGCGACCAGAGGGAATGTAGGCATCGAGCCCGTTTCTCAACTGTCCTCCTGCGCCACGCCGACCGTTCACACTCGATGGAACCGCAAGGTCACGATGGCCGCAAATAAACTCATCATTGATCCTCGCAGTCAACAACTCCGAAACTCTGTTAGATGAGCAGGGCTGTGAGGAACATATTCCGCGGAGGCGAAAAGCGCCCACAAACAACGAGAAGAAAGATTCGCGCGCCGATGGACAGCCGTGCAGCGGGCACGTGCGTTGTCCCACGTGTCTGGAAAAGTTGACCTCTCTAGAAGAAGTGCACGACCAGCAGGAGATTGACCGAGTCAGCGACTGACGGTTCGGCCAACAAAAATTACAAAAAGTGGCACTTTTCCTCCTCCTCCTCACCGGTTGAGCAGATCATGTGAGGCGGAATGGTGGTCGCGTTCTCGGGGAGAACGTTCGTTTTAGAAGCAATTTCTGATTCTCGGCACACTCAGCCTTCGAACAGCCGAGACAAGGCTCCAAAAGGGAAAAATGTCGTGCAGAAAAAACTACGAAAAGCGGAGCGAACGGAGGAAAGCTATGTTGACAAGTTAAATCCTTGCGTATCATAGCGTGAAACACCGGGTCCCAAACGAGATCCGGTCGTCAGCGTTAGTTTTTTTCGGCGGAACCGTCGCTTTTATGTTCCGCGTTGCTTTTTGACACCGAACGGTGAATGAAGCCGGAGAAAGAGTCTCGCTGCGCAATAGCCGCACAGTCTGTATCGGCGGTGCCTTAATAATGCTTCGTGGGAGTCTCGGCATCCTGACTGCCCCGGGGTTGAAAACGTGCGACGCGCCGAGTTAATATATTCCTGAATGTCTCAGAACCTCGGCAGGCGAAATCGACGCTGGCGTTTCTTCCTCCTGCCGGTGAATTAGGAGGTTTATTTCACGCCTCCCACAGTGCTTTCTGGAGCTCGCTTGCGTGTGTATTGGCCCAAATAAAGTTCTTCGGGGATCTATTTCAGGAAGGCGTCTTATGCGAGTCCGCGAATCCAGCGCGATCGTATCTGATTTCTCCTTGTGTACGGCTGCGTACCAATACTCCATCCGGAGCGGGCGGACTTCCGTGACTGCAGAAATGAGTATAAACTGTGTTTCAGTTTCAAATGTTCAATGGAGCATCGGATGCGGCAGAAAAACTTTCGTTGAGTGCTGATATTCAGCAGAGCAGGTCCCTCAACGGGCTCCCATCTGCGTGGCCATCGCGGAAATCGTTCTTGAATAAAGGAAGTGGGCGCGGGTTCGGACTCATGCGCATGAGGCCTGCGCTGACCGTTCGGTTTCGAGAGCTTCCAAGCATGTGTGAAAACAAACGGGACCGATGCGACAGGAGGACTCCTCTTGGATATATTGAATTTTATGGCCCAGCCGAAAATGCGATGTCGCAATGTTCTCGCTCGAACTCTTTCTGTCTCATAATTCCATCGGAATCCATTTCGTTAGCTCTCCAATATTTCAATATCCTCGTAAGCCTCCTTGTAGGTTTCCGCGTTCAGCGCGACTTCCCAGAATATCACCGGGTCAACAACACCCCACCCCAAGAACCCACAACGGCGAGGAGGGAAGCAACGAGGAGCCCAGAATGAAGCGGAGCGGTTTTAAAGATTAGACTAAGCGGCGTGAAGCGTTTGCTGTTGTCTGAGGAGCGGAATTCTTGCGTTTCAAGAATCTGGCGCAGATCTGCTTCGGCGGGATAAATTTCGAAGGCAATCTGAGGGTTTCAGGAGCGGGTTCTGCTAAGAAGCGGTTTGAGGGTGGCTGGCAGAGGGGATTGAGGCACACGGCGGCAGACTGTTGGGCCAAAGGCGGCTCCGAGACTTGGCTCAAATGGAGCAGCCATTCATCAGATGGCAGACGCACTCTTATCGCTCCAACTGCAAAACACACAAAGAACCAGTTCTATCCACATACACATCGGCTTTTTCCGCGCTGAACGTTCCTCCCATCGGGAGTGTTCTTTCCCCCCACCCCTGGTCCCCGCGGGGGCTGGCACCCCTTCTCCACTGCTTGCTCTTTGTAGTCTTTCGCGCGGCACTTGATCTCCTCACTCTTCGTAGCTCGTGTCTTCAACGGTTCGAGCAATGAAGCGTCTACCTTGATTGCGCCTCGCTCCCCCCCCCCCTCCCGTGAGGAACCCAGTCGCCCGTTCCGATCCCTCCAAATTTCTTCTCATAGCCTCTCTGCGGCTCGTAATAAAAAGGGGATTAAAAAAGAAAACTGTACAAGGTTTCTCCTTCTCGTGTTCTCAAAGTTTTTGCTGTTTTCTTCTAGCTCTGCTCGCTCAGCCTTCTCCATCCATCCATGCGTTCGCTGGTTCCTGACTGCTCTCGTCAATCTGTGTGCGCCCGCCGGGGGATACTTCGGAAAGGCCGAGCGGAAGAAGTACATTCGTTACGTAAGATTTGCTTCCGAAAAGTTGTCGATATGGCTTCGGTCACAGTCCAGAGGATAGGGAAAGTGCTTCTCGAAAACTTTCGAAATCAACGCGCTCCCCAGCTCGGTGCACTGCGCCGCCGCGCTCGTTCGCTTCTCCCCTTCCCCCTCGGCCCAAACTCGCTTCGCCTGCCGAGGGTCATCTTCGACCAAAACAGCGGCTGCGCTTCCCCCCCCCCCCCCCGGCCCGTCTTCGTCACGGGTGCCCCTAACCTGCCCCTTCAGTCCTCTAAGAAGTCGGACATCACATCCTTTGATGGACAGAGTTTATAGCTCATCAATGATTGGAACTTTCCAATCCCCTCCGACGCACCGCGGAGGTCACGCGCTCCGAGGTGAGAGGATTTCCTAGTTGAGATCTCGCCGCTCTATCGGGAGTCATCCCCATCGAGTCAATTTGTGTAACACAGAACGCCAATACTCCGAGAGGGTTTGAGGCGGAGTACAAGGCTCGTGTGCTTCCCAGACATGAGAAGTTGACCCTGAGCTCGACGCTAAGGGAGGGGGGGACGGTTCAGCGAAGTAACCGGTCTGACGAGGGGCGCGAACTTTGCCCGGTTCGAGTATCTACCGAGAGTTCCGTGCATTCTCCTTCGCGACATATCTAATCCCCTCACAAAGATGCCCGATCGCCCCCTACCGGACATTTCTATCTTTGAATCCTCTGCGCCCCCAACCTCCTTCTGCTCAGGCCCGAAGGGTGTGTTTTTGTAGCAACTTGGAGCCAACACAGGGACGCGGTTGGCATTCGTTCCCGGTACAAGAACACATTCGAAAATGCTGTAAAAAATGCCGATGTCTCTCGTTGCGGCGCTGCTTCTTTTTTTCGGTAGAGGGCTGCCTGTTTCCTCGAAATCGGTTTGTCTTTTTCATCTCTTTTTTTGCTCCAACGTCTCACCCTCCCACGAGGTCTGGCCTGATGCTGTGTACATATGTTCAAGAGATGCTTAAAAAATGCTACAACAAATAGCTAAAAACCAGCGGAGCAGAGGAATCTGAGTAGAAAAACGGGGGAATTCGGAATTATAAAGGAGCCGAACAGGGGGGGAATCATGAAAGAGAGCTCGAAGAAAAAAACGGATAGCCACCCTGGGGAAAAATCCTTTGGAGAGAAGCGACGCATCGTCAAAAATGAGGTTCAGCTGGGGCGTATCGGAAGAACCTGTTGGCTGAAATCTCCTCCTGAAGCTGAAATTCAATTCGAGCGTTGGAGCAGCTCTAGCGGCTCTTGAAGAAGTGCGAGTTTCAGGAAACAAAACCTTACGCTGCGGGCGCGGAACCTCTCTCTCTCAGAAGCCAACCAATGCAACAAACTCAGAATATTGTTATAAAGGGTTTGTCGGTGGGCAAGAGCTCATAAATCTTGAGCTGCTTTGAATTAAGTCTGGGAAACGTTCAGCCCATTGCCGGATAGATCTATTAACTCGGCATAAAAACGGCTCCGCGGAATCCAACAATTCATCATGATTCGAGCGAGCCTCCGGGAACGTTCCGGCTGATCCTGATTGGTTCTGGCGGTCCCGGCGCCTAATCTTTGAGTCGGCTCATTTTCGTCCGCGCCCGCGAAATCTCGAGGTCGCTGTTCTCGCACTGTACGATTCGTCGTACCCCGTTGTCTCTGAAAAAATGTGGGTGGCATGCCTCTTCCGGGCGCTTTTCGGAGATCTTCCTCGAAAGCACATCACATGGTATGTGCTCATCTTAAACGCACGGGTCCGGGGTCTCGTTTGTTCGTCTGCGTAAAGGGTCGAGAAGAATGTTGATCCGTCGAGCGGGTCTCGCCAGGAAGCTATGAATGGAAGGAATCGGCTAAGGTAGCAGTTGAATGCGGATGCGACACGCGCTTCCGGCTGTCTCCGGTAGATGCGTCTTTCGATCTGACGAAGAAAACGATTCGAGGAGACTTCTCGGAGGCCGTGAAGCTCGGCCGGGCCGAATGAGATCGGAGCATGAGTCGAACTCAGGTCGGCCTTGACGAGCTTCCTCTGCGATCGAGCGGGAATCGATACTCACCTTTACACACAGGTTCGTGATTCCCGCTCATTGGAGCTGGGCTTGCTGAAAATCCTTTTCGGTATTCGGGAGCATGGGACACAAGTTCGTCCAACAGTGTCCACTTTGAATCCGTGTTGGCTCAGTGTCGTCGAAGAACATCGGAGCACGGACAGCTCGGTCGCGATTCGCTCTCATCTGGACGATATCTTATTCCAGGAGTTCTCATGTCCACGACATCAGGGGCACGAATGAACATGAGCAGAAAACTCATGTTCCAGAACCTGGGAGCTACCCAACGAATTTAGCGCCGACTAGCGAAATTGGAGTGCGCCCGCTTCGAGTTCCGCTGAGTCCTCTCCGCGCACCATGATTCATGAATCTATCGAGAGGTGCCAGTTGTCTCGATCCCACAATATCGTCCCGCTTTTTCGCGCTTCGCCCTCTGAAGAGAAACTCATTCTGCGGTCGCGACGCCCGTGCTCAGACGAATCAATCGACGGCGACTGTCGGGTACTTTGAGTGGCGCCAAAGGCAGGGAAGTCCTCGGAAGGTTGGATTGAGTCGGGATTCACCACAGCTCCAACAGTGAGTTGCATGCAGTTGCTTAATCGTTTTCTATGCGATTTAGCGCAACTCTTCCCCAGGGCTCATACCAACTATCAAGGAGTCAGAATGCATAACCTGTGGCGTAGCGACCCTCGGTGCTGCCCGGGGCGGAACCTCAATCTGATGCCCCTCATGGCGAAAATTTTCTCAAACTGCTGCCCTCAAGGCGATGTGTCCGATAACAAGTCCGCTAGAGGTAGATCCCGCCACCTTCATGGTCTATGGAAGTTCTGGGACGCTAGGTAGGATTTGGCAAACGCCGTCGCGGGATTCCAGAAAGACGTCGCGATGCTCGCCATACGCTGCCCCAGAAGCCCGGGCTCACGACCTCGATGCCCGGGGTGGACCGCCCCCTCCCCCTCGCTGCGCTAGCGTGCATGACCAACCAAGTTCCGGGAGCAGAAGGGACGGATTTAATTACGAATCGCGATAAAATACGTCCCAGTGCGCAGCAGATTGGAGAAACTGTCTACGCTGTCTTGGCTTCGACTCATCCAACCTTATCCATCGCCAGCGTAAAGCTGGAAAGGTCTGTGCTGATGACCGAGGCGTTGATGATTTTATCAAGCTGGTCGCAAATCTGTGAGCACTTTCACTCGTCCAAAGCGAGGACCGCGGAACGCGGGAGGGCTCGCCCCTGTTCCCGCTTACTCGGGTTCACAATACGGCGGGAGCCCCCACTGCCGCTTCTGAACTGAAGCCATCGAACCTCCCCCACGTGCACAGGAATCGACAGAGGATTCCTCCTTTCTGCAGAGTTCAGGAGAGAAAATGCATGATCCAGACTGTACCGCAGCTCCAGAATAGTATTCTGAGATTAAAAACCTGGGGTTTCCCCGCTTCCGGATGCGGCGCTCCCTCGGAGGGGATTGGTCCAGCTCTCCTTCAAACCAGTGGAACAGGCAACCATCGAGGCGATCCGGGGATCTTGCATGGCGGCACTCGCAATGATCTCTTTACATATTCATGTTTGCCCCGGGGAACTTCCTGATCAAAGAGAAGTTGATGTCGTGAGGAGAAAGCTCCTTGGATTCTTTGATTTTTCCTAACACACAATGAATGCATTAAAAGGTCGTCGGAAGCGCGGCTCTCGGACGCTTCCAGAATCCCCGAGTGCGAGTCCCCTGCGCCTGATTCCACTTTTTCCGAATCCCCGATCAATTCTCATCACCATCTCATACTCTGTCTGCGCATGGAATGACCTGTGGCCCCCTGAGCCATTACGATGGGGTAAGAAGGGGAAAAAAAACCGCCGGCCCCCTCTAGCGCGCGGCCCCATGTACGATTCGGTTTTGCGATCGTGTTCTGTCTTCACGGATGGGGTTCTCGATGGTTGGGATCCATAACACGAGAGTTAGTTCGCAATGCGAAAATATCCCTCGTCTCAGCGGGACCTCGGAATCTCATCTTTCGCGGGGGAGAATAGGTACGAGTCTGAAGGTATCTCATGTTGTACCTTGTCGTCCACGTTCATGAAGGGTGAAGAGAGCCGTTCCCAATGAGCGGTGAATCCCACCTCAGCGATGACCAGATGCTCGAACGAGATATAGAAGAACTAGAAGTTTGCTGAGAACGCGTCAGATTAGCTCGATGCGGTCGGGCATTCCGAGCTGATTGAGCACAACACACAGAGCGACACTTAAGTAATTCCTGAGCCACCAACCCGACACTCCGGCGATGGGACGTAGACACGGGAACTGTGGGATGTTACGGCTCGGATCTCTGCATGACCCCCAAGGTTGACTCCTGTGAGTGACTGTACGTTGTCGTTTGATGACGCCCGAGTCACCGTTCTAACTTTTTCCGACATGAAAGCCTCCCCTCCACAGTGCGCAGGGGTGCGCTCAGGTTGAATCCACACCGCTTCGTCACCCGATCCTGCGAACCTTTTGAGGTGGGTTCGTTCAGCCTTGAACTCGCCGTGTTTGCCCACGTGGTGGAGGAGAGCTCACTCGTACTCAGTGAGGGTTTTCGTTCGATAGGTTCCGGTTTGCCGATTCTCGGGCCATCTCAGAGCCAGAGGAATCGTTTCGGGAAGTTAGCGCGAATCGTTGTTGAGCGGAAAACCTCATATGAAGGCGCCGTGGCAGTAAGTGGGGCAATTAAAGCGGCAATCGCGCCTGCCTGCCACGGAAACAAAGCCTCAACGCTCCTTCCAGCGACGCCTCGCCGTCGGAGGAAACGCCTCCAAGATTATGATGGCCGGGCTTCACGATGATTGCTGACGGAAACAGCAGAAAGCATCGATAAGCATGAAGGGGGGAACGAACACCAATCAACCGAAGTCTGCTCCCTCGAGCGGCTCGGATTCCCATCGCCGTATTGTCGGATCTTCGCCACCTGCTCCGGCAGCTGGACGAGGATCGGGAGAGCGAACCGGTTTCGACTAAAACCCAGCCGGTCGAGGTCGCAACTCGTTCATGCGTCCCTTGTATAGCACCGGCCGCTGTTCAACGCTCTGATCCGCGGAAGAACGCACAGCTATTCGACGTCCACCACCTCCTCGCCCGCCTGAACATTCGGTTGTTGTTTTGAGCTGCAGGCTCTATTCCCCTCATGGAGTTCCGTCCGCAGTACCTAAAAATGTTTACAACCAGTTCCATTCAACGGCGCCTTCCCGCTCCCGAGCGTTTCTCACAATCCAGAGAATTCCTGGTGTCAGTGGCGGATCCAGAGAGCAATCACCTGGTGCGGGGATCTACGCACATCTTCGATACCGACTCGCTCTTCCTCTGCACTCCATTATTGTGATGCCACCACACCGATTTGAGAACCTCAGGTCACTGTCGCGCAGCCACAGGCGCCATGGGTTCGACTCCTGAGGAAACGTCGGGGTGCTCTGATGGAACCATCACGCGATGAGAACATGTCACTTGTCCGATTCGAGCACTACAGAGGCGATTTCCTGAACGGATCGAGCTCTCAGAGAGTAGGCATATTCATTGAGGGGGCCGAGTCCAAAACCTTCGCCTTGTCAGGTCCATGATTGGTCGGAGTTCAGAGGACAGAGATGGAACGCGCATGTATATTCCGCGCGGGGGCATCGACGCAAAGCGTTTCCTCTCAACAACGGTCAAGTGCAACGGAACGGAGAAGAGCCGCGTTTCGCAAGGAGTAGAGAGAAAGAGTCGGGGAGAAAGCTAGGGGTGCAATCTGGTTGCAAGTCCATCACCGTGCCGTGGGCGACGTGAGAGAACTCCAGAAATGCGCCTACCTTAGCAAAAAGCACATTGAGTAACGGCCGCGTCTGCTGCTCTCTTCTGTTTCTCGTCCGTCCGCTGCTCTTGGACGCCAAACGAAAAGGCGACCTGCGAGACGCAGCTTTAACCTGAAAGATGCGGAGTGCAGAAGCCAAGGAGCGTGGATCTGGGGGCGCGGAGGAAGTCGTTGCCACGCGAGTCGAGGCAACACGATTTGACACAATTTATGCTCCCACAAAGCGTCAAGGCGCCGGCCGGTCGTTCTGTCTGTCGGTCGGTCGCTTGTCCTTGGCGAGTACGTGGATCCAACGGTCGGGAGACTTGATGGTTGCCGTCGAGTAAATAGCACGTCTTCTATTAGGCTTTTCCCTGGGCCTTATCCTGCAGCCTGCCCAGTTTGATAAAAGGGAATCGGGCGCTCGCTCACCCGCAAGCTAGTAGTTCTCGCTCCTTTCCAGGATATGGGCCACAAGTGAGCTAAGCGAAAAAAGCGATCAGATTATGGTGCAATTTATTGCAGTCGCACTGCTTTGGCCGCCGTCCGGTTGAATCTTATTTCTCTGATTCTACCGAAACCCCATCAGCCATCTCCGCTCAACGAAACCAGCTCCTCGGCGGAATCGGCTTCCTGTTGCCCCGTTGTGCGATAGCCGGCATCTATCCTTGATGAAGGAGCGCTGTATCTGTATTCTCATCTCCTCACTAACGGCCGCGAATCAACACCGGCGAAAAAGTTGCCGAGTATGCGAACGCCGAGTGAACTTTCCCGCCGGCGACATCGCATGTTTTCGGCGCCGGCCGGTGTTTCCAGCGCGCATTGCGTCAGAAGTTCTGCACCGAAGCTCCGGCCGACGCAACATGCACGGCATGTCTGGAATATCAGAGGAGCCAGAAGGAATGCAGAGGGCCGGGATTGAAGACGCGATGGAGCCAGGGGGAGTTGAAAAGCTAAATAAAGCCGCCATCGGAAGTGTCACACGACGCTCTATAGTGGCGGTGCGTTTCCTCCCCCCCGTTCCTTCGTCGGCTTCTCCTGCTGTTACCGCTGCTAGCGCTACTGGCGTCGGGAGCTGCGGTGATGGTGGTGGATATATTAAACGGAAAAGCCGAAGCAGCTTCGTGGCGACAAGCTCCTCGTTTGACCATTTTTCACGTGAACACATAACATTATTTCCGCCCGCTGACAGCGCCGAGACGCACTGAGCGCCACTGCAACTGTGTCTTTCGGCAGCGGGCTTGTTTGCGGCACACAGTCAGACATGGAATAAATTGTAATCCGAACTCTTCCGTGCGATCCCCTCCCACCTTCGGGGATTCGGAACCCGTGTTGGGAAATGAGCTAGTGAGCCTTGTCGCGGATGCAGACAGCGACGCTCTCTCCGGCTCTTGGAATGTGGGAACGCTCGTCTCCCTTTCCAGCTTGAACCCTGCACTCATCGGGAAGTTCATCATACAGGACCGCCTTCACGGGCTGGAGCCCGATCATCGCGGGTTCCTGTTCGCGAGATCCCCCCAGGGACCTGCAGCCTGCAGGTCAAACGATACCAAGTATACAGGGTATCGTACTGATCTGGGAACCCTCCGGCATCGAGGAATAAGATAACGAACAAATCCAGAAACACGGTCGTCGCCCCCCTACGTCGATGAAGATTGAAACATCTTCGTTGCGAGTTGAATACCTGCTTCGGAGTCGCGCTCGGCGTTGTTCTTCTCGTCCCCCACGCCGCGGCGTGGAGACGGCTCCATTGTTAGAGAGGAACCAAGAAAGAACCGGGGAGGACGACGGAATGCTCTTCAAGAAGCCCCGCTTCCGCGAATTCATTTCGGAAGCCTACCCAAAAGACCGAAAGAGTTCAACAACGTGTCACGCGTAGCCTCTTACTTGTTACATTCGCCAAGTCTCCTCTGACTGGTCGACACTTCCGGTAGCTTCGGCGACGGCTTGGACCACGGATCCTGAGACCCGGTATTTTACCGAGAAAAATCCAAGAACCTGCTGCGGTGAGCGCTGTATAGGCCTGAGAATCTACCTGGTCAAGGACGTTGCAGTGCCCTTGAGGAAAATCGTAACTCGAGTTCGCATTCCGGTCCTTCGGAATATGAATCGGAAGACCAAGGGACCTTCATTTGTTATAATTTCAGCTGAAGTTCATTCGTTGTATGAATTTCTCGTATCGGCGTGATTTTTTCGGCGCTTTCGGAGTCCGCGGTTAGTACGATTTCCCCCGGTACTCCTCGTGAATCTCTCGCAGATCCCGGACAGCCGGGAGTCGATTGTGGACATCGGCATCTCTTGGGATTCCCGCGCACCCCGGCCCCGGGTCGACGAGCCCGCTCCTCGGGTGAGAGGTTTTCGAGATACCATGTACTTTGCGCATTCCCTAGGGGGTGGGATATTGAACAAAGCCGTTGGTTCCACGGCGCCTCACATCATCTGCCCATCGAGTTCGAGGGTGCCACAGCAGCCTATCGAAGTGGGCGAGAACTCCCAGGAATATCGATCCTTGAGTTCCCCGGGAGGTCACGAGCCCTGATTCTAACTAGAGAACGATTACGGTGAGATAGATGATGGAAGAGGCATACGATCCTCGCGGTCAAAAGGGCGACAGTTCATGGTCGGTTCGATACAACACTCCTTCGAAAAAGACTGGGAGGAGCTTCTCGATAACTTGAGCGGAATCCACGTCGAGAGTTCATGAGATCCAGGGCAGCTATTGCGCTGAATCAGTGCCGGGAGGAGAGGTGAAAAATGGCTGCACATTTCGCTTCCGTATCGCCCTGCCGACGATGTGTCGTGTCTTAGAAATCGATGTAGTTCAAGTCATAAATCGCCGTCATCCGGGAAACTCGGTAGCCGATCAACTGATTATTCTGAGCGTGAGGAGCGGGAGAGAGACGACGCAGAAGACCGAGCGAAAGCGAGCGACCGGCAAGAACTGTCGGAAGCGTTAAAGTTGAATGAGATATTCGGAACGGGTCTCCAGGGTCATCCTGCGAGTCGTTCGATCTCAAACCCGCCGCCGCCGTCGCTGCTGCGGCTGCCTCGGGCTGGTTTATCCGGACACTCGCGGGACCGGTTGGTTGAACATTTTCAGAAAATTCTCTGTTTTTCTAGAATTAATTCGGGCTCTGCAGCGCAGTCTTCGGACGAAAGTCTTCAACTTGTTTTTTTTCCAACTCGAGCCTGCTTGCGCCGTCTTCCCGCCTCATTCCGCGCCTCCAATTCGCTTTATCTCTCTTTCACACCCGCGCGCGCGCGCCCGACCCCCGCCCACTCGCTTTTCCACAGACTCGTCTTCGAAAACTCCGTTTCCGACCTAACTTGAGACCGTGAACAATCATGGAGGTTCGGGATCTCGTCGTCAAATCCCGACGGTTGAGCACCGCTGCCTGAACCACCCCCAGCAAAGCTAGGTTCCCAACGCCCAGCTCCCGCGTATCAATACCTGCTCTCCAACTGCAGCTAACACCTCCAGGTGTTCAAGCTCCCGGAATCCGTCACAAGTGTTTCGTCGTTGCGAAAACTTCATGAACCTGCGCAAACCCTCCAGGCGCTCCGGCAGTGAACCCGCAAAGAAATCCCACTCGGCGAGATCATAAAACATGGATCATGAGAGCGTTCCCGGTACGACTCTTCCGGAGTGAATTCGGGCCGTGACGCGACAACGGAAGCTACCGCAGGCGTGTGAGAGCATTTCATTCCGGAAAGAGGCCTCCGAAGTTAGGCTGGAGCTTATATTTTGTTTCGAGATTCCTCCTCGTCCCGGAAGTGTTTTCTCCGTCATCTGTAGAGAACTCTTCGCTGGGATTACCCTGGTCTGGAGTTCTCCTCGTCCCGATTTCCGCACGCAGCTTTTGCGCATCCAGGTCAGATCAACACGTCGACGGAGTCACATTACGGCTGGACCGCAGAGTACCGCAGTACAACCTCGATTCGATCACGTCGGCCCTTCCAAACGATTACTTCCGGTATCGGCAATCCTCATCGAATACTTCTTCTGAGCGAGTGCGATATGGTTTCATAGAAGTTGTTACCTACCTGAATCGTCAACGGGCATGGATTCCGACCGCCAGCTCGCCCGGAAGCAGATCAGGAATCGAATCCGGAGGCTTCGACTGTCTGGAGGTTCCCACTATCTAGGAAGAACAATGGGGAAGTCAGTGACGGAGGGGTTTCCAAGTTGAATAACTGATTGGCTCCTCGTTCGGGTCTCAGCTTTCATGTTGGTTCTATTCGCCGGAGCCAAATAGCTAGCCGGAGCACTCCATCTTACAGGGGTCCCGGCTGTCCATCGACGAGGAATGGGTTAGTGCACAACGGCTCTGCCAGGGGCACTTCTCTTCTACCACCCCACCTCGGCCTGCTGCCCATCTCCCAAGAGTGCAGCCTTTGATGGAGGATATCGAATGTTCTTCAACGATAATTCATAGGGCAACGCGAAGAGCCCCCGCTACGAGAGCTCGTAGTCAGGATAGTATAGTGTTCAGGAGAAGACATCAAGGAGTCCATCGACAAAGAGTTCTCTCCCATTTCAACCTCACTTTGCGTCTCCCCCCCCCCCCCCTTCCCTCTGCCGTGAGAGTCGGAAGCGTTCTGACCGCGGGTCTCCCGAACGAGGAAGCTCGGCCTTTCCTCGAGACAGGCGGAGTGCCTCTCTCGATCGACGCGAATTTCGCGAGGTGGAAGTATCAGCGTAGATGACTATCTATCATGCGGCAAACTTGGCTATTAGCTTTGATCTCCCGCACGATCGAGGCCTGCGACGGCCAAATATGAGTCCGCATATCGCCGTCAGCTTCGGCGTCCCATCCAGTGGTCTGGCCTCGTGGAAGCTCCATGGAGCCCCATCGAACAGACCCCGCGAACTCCGCAGTCCGGCGCCTCGAAGGCTTATGGGCGCGTCGGTCGGTCGGTCAGCCAAGCAAGCGGTCGAGCCAGCATGCCGACCAATCCCTTAGGGTTAATATTGCAAGATGGCGAGATGAAGAAATAGGATTAGGTCTAATTGGTCGCCGTCCACCACTATCGACCCACCTTCGAAGCTTACCGAGATGCCGCGAGCCACAGTCAAGTCCATAAACTTTGATTCCTTGCAATCAAGGGCGTCTCCGTCCTCAATCGCTCCTTCGCATGACCATCGGAACGAGCCCGGTCCGCACCGTCGCCGGACTCTTATTCCGAGCTCACCGATTCGCCTGAGCTCGAGACCGAAAATCAGATCCGGGGGGAATTCCGGGAGTTTCGATGACAAACGTCGACAATTAGCTTCGAGCATCGATGAAACATCGTGGCTGGGGAGCGAACGACGCGAAACAACGTTACAAGGACCCCGACACGAGTCCTTTCCAATCAGCGACGAGTGATCGCCGAGACGTTAGAGGAGTAATTTCAAATCCGCGCGCATCCCTCCCTGGCGAGCCATAAATCGGGGCTCTACCTCTTCCGATGCTCTCGGCGCTGCTCGGCTCAATGACGGCTATAATTTGAATTGATAATCCCACTTGGTCTTCGTTTTCGTCCGCGCGAATCTTTCTCGACTTGGAATTATGGAATGTATCGGGGTCAGACAAGAGCTGGAGTTCCTCTCGTCTCCTCGCTCGTCGGAGCCCCAACTGACTGGGTGGACCCGCCGCCGCGTCGGTTATGCCATCTGCGCGTAACGAGCCATTGACTTTCGCCCCGTTCCAGCAGCGGCAAAAGTGGACTCGGTGCGCGACGGAGCCGTAAAGGGTAATAACTCAGAGCTAACAGTTCACACCTAAATGGTCTTTGCGCGTTACAATTCCCAGTGCACATCGGAGCCATCTCTGACCCTTTCTCGCCTCGGAAGTGTGCTCGAAAGCTGGTCACACCGGAGTTCAACATCCCTGCGCCGCGCCGCTTGCAGCAAACCTTCCAAGAAGAATGAGTTCTTCCGACCCCTCATTTCAAATTGGGTATTGCCCGTGGAGGAAGCCGGGGGAGGGGGGGGGGGAACTCAAAAATTCCCATTAGCCCGATGTGGCAGCCACTTGACGCTACAACATGGGCGGCTTCAGACGGCGCGGTTCGAAAGGGGATTCGCCTCGCTCACAAGTGATTGACATCTTCCGGGGTTCGAACGTGTTCCTGGGGACCCTTCGGATTCCTCAGCGTCAAGTCAGAGGATGCGGCCACGTTGTAGAACGTGAACGCCTGGTCGCGGCATTTGCTTCCAGGCGCGAGAGGTCCTCCCGGCGCTGTCAATACTTGACCGGTAAGAAGCAAGCATCGATCTGCTCGGACGAATCAGGAAACCCTGGCTGGCTCCTGCTTGCGGCTGTTCTGCTGCTCTTGGAGTCCCTGACTCGTCAGTCTCCGCTCAACACCAACGCGCTCCCAGGAAGTCTGCTTGAGCAACATGGGGAACACTCTCGTACAGCGGCTGTGGAGCGAGTCGACGAAATTGAGCCTAGAAGAGAAGTTGCCACGGAGCAATATGTTCTCTGGCTGGTGCCGCTCCGTAAGAGTCGACTCGACGTCATTACATCATGCTTGCAGTTGGACGAACGGCGGCGGCATCAGCAACGGAGACCTCAAACATTGCTATTACTCAATAACACATCGTCGTCGTCTGTGTTCTCCGCAGCGGAGCACGTAAGTGAGCCCGCGAGCTTTCCCAGAGAGGCAAGCATCGAAGTGTCTAACATGATAATAACAAGAGGCACACTCAGAAACACCGAGTAGAAAAAAGAGGGCAAGACGAGTGGCGGAGCTGGGTGTGACTCACGTACGGAGTGCGGTGTCTCAGCTCATCCTCGGAAATCTGAGGAACTGCAGTTGATGCCGCCCCTTCATCGCTGCCGCTCCTCCTCGGAATCGCTCGTGACAGAGCGCGCTGCCATTGACGACGGTGACAACGAGGAATCTGCATCCTGAGAAGAGATCTGAGAGAACCGGGGCAGAATGAGCGGATAGCGGCGAGGGCAAAGAGCAGCCCCTCTGTCGAGGAGGTGGAGAAGAACAAGTAGGAGAGGGGGGGGGGGGGGAGAACGAGGGCGTATACGAGCGATGCAAAGAATAATTGACAATATGGTCGTCCTCCCGTTGCAAGGTGGAGGAATTGCTGGCCTCTCAGAGTATGGGGGGGGGGAGGCGGGGAAGACTGTGAGTGGGTGCATACGACACGTGATCTACGCAGCAAGCCTGTTTGCACTTCTTGTTCAAGGTGCCTCGCTCATTCGCTGTCTTTATCTTTCGCAGTATTGTTCTCACTGCTCCCCCGGCGCGGGCTCGTTGTGCCGGCCGCAGGATCCTCAAAGGAGGAAGGGGGCAAGAGAGAAGGCAACAGGGAGTGAGCTCCGGCTGTAATCCGCGCTCTTCCTGGGAAGATTGCGCATTGTCGCACATGTTACACCGTCCATCGAGCAATTCTAGGAGCTTTCCTCCCTCCTCGCGTCTCCATATGTTAGTCTAAGCTTGTGGGAAAATGCAGATGAACTGGATTTGTCGGCACGAGTGCGATTATTCGAAATCAGTGCACTTACCGTTTCAGTCCCGAGCTTCTTTTCGACAGACTCCTCTCGAATAATAATCTTCGAGGCCGCTGTCTTCGTGCGCTCCAATGGAGAGCGAGTGACCCTGTAGGGCGTCTATTTTCGGAATGGAATCGGAGGACATCTATAAATTATTTCCTCTTGATATACTTCCGACTCCTTCGACAGCGATATATCGGGCACTCGCACTCTCTTTTTACGACTCGAACAAAGGAAGACCCCGCGCGCTCAATCTGCTCCTCTGAGGGACGAAGGCCTCCCGGAAAATGTGGAGAACGAAGGGTGTATCAATCTGGGCCGAGTTCAGGAGCACAACGAGGACGAATGGAACAAGGAGAACTCCCGCGATGTAACCGAGAGGCATGAGCATTACAAATATGGCCAGGGCTAACGCCTCGGAAAGACGTCGACCAGGAGAACAACGCGGCGAACGAGAACGGAGCAGGATGTCGAATTTGGAAGGGCGGGAGACACCGGAAGCGGGGACTCTTTTCCAGTAGGCTTTGCACTTTCCGCCTCAGGAACGCATTTGAAAAGGGAATTCGCAAGGACGACACTGCATTTGTAGCTTGCCGAATGTGGGACGACATCGAGCCAACACGGTGAAGACATCGGTTCCCGAGAAGACGGTCCATTTTTTCGGGTGCTCCGTGTCATGAGTTTCCTACCTTGTCGGCCCCTGAGAGTTTCGCCTCGGGTTCCGATTCCAATTTTAAAAAGGAGCAGCACCGACAACTCCGATCAATATCTGCGCATATCGAACAAGAGAAACGCCGAGAAATCAATCGTGAGCGGGCACGGATCAACTTGGGGTTCTTTCAAGATGCGACCCGGAGATAGCTGAGACTCTCTCGGAGTAGAATCTGGGGATCAAGACAGACGAGCCTCGTTGCTTTCCTCCTCATCCATTAAGGATGGTGACGCAAGGAGCGAAGAGGACAAGCTGAAAGTGGGCCATGAGAACCACAACAAGGGCACAACGCTGACGACGAGGCTCATTGTTTCGAGCGATTACTCTCCATTATCGTTAATAAAGTCTTCTTTCATAATAGAGTCCGAAGGTGGAGCTGAGTCGGAGATGACCTTCAGTTCTGAATTTATGAACACAACTTCGACAAGAACAACAACTTCGACTTGGACCCTCCGTCTCTATCATTATCCACACCATCAAGACGGTCATCAACAAGATTCCATTGAGTTCGTTGCTCTTCTTCTTCCATTCGTTACTCCCCTCCGGCTTTCAGCGGAAGCGAGCCGGTGAGGCCGAAGGCCTGCGCGCTGAATCTAGGGGAGAATCCACCAACTATTAGACCATGGTGATACCTGCAGGGGCTTCCCGGCTCTCAGAACGGATATATTGACAGGTTTAAACAGATTGATGAACGTAGCCATGCGGCGATGAGGCGAGGCCTGTGGTCAGAGCATTGTTTGGATCGCTGACGATTCCTTCGTTTGTCGACGTCCCATGTCTGACCCTCAAGCCTCAGCCTTCTGTTTATGCGTCTCAGGGAAAAACTGAGCATCCGCCGCGCAAATTGCATGCTGTCGACTCATCGTCCTGCCGAGTCGCATCGCCCCCCAAGAACGGCTGCGGCAATTTTTCCCACGTTCTCCCGATTCAATCTGCTGCCTTGTCGCAGTGTTTCCATGGTTTGTGGCTGGTCACTGTGTTACTTGAGTCTGGAATGCTTCAAACTGTCTCATTTGAAGAGCCAGCTCCACAGCAGCGTCGACCAGGGTTAGAACACACTATTCTCCCGGCAGAAACTCTGGAAAACCCAAGTCAGTACAAACTGGTGCGTCTAGTGGTGCGGAGGTTCAAGTAACTCATTCGCATTCATGGAGAGCAAGGAGCGCAACGGTCTAGGAACGTTCCGTGGGGCAAACTCGGAATGATTTCGACCAGTTCGATTCTTCATTATTTCGCACGTTGAATATCACTGATCTGAACGAAATAGATATGACGTCAACTTCCTCGGAATCGAGCAGCGCCTCCCGGTAACCTCTGTACCGAGATTCTGTTCCACGTGAAACTGAAGAACCCGAACCGAGAACCTGTTGCGGAATGCAGTACAAGAGGGCCGGTTATTGGCGGAGAAACTCATGGATCGAGCGTGAGGATATCGGCGCTTCCGATCGATCCCGATTTAATTATGCGACTCTGGTTGTACGGAGGGTTTGGGTCCGGAATCCCGACATCCCGGAAACTCGGAATACCAAACGCCCGAAATCCCGATAGCTCGATATGCCGACAAATGTTCCCAACCGCCAGGAAGCGGCTGAGACTTCTGAGTCGAGCGCCGAGTCCAACCGTGGTCTAATATCGTTTTCTCTCGGTTCTCCCACTTTGCCCCGACGAGATGAGCCTGTCTCATTTCACGCAGACGGTTACAAGCGGTACCAGAGCTTTCTTTCAGTCAACGGGTATTATGAGCATGTTCTGAGAATTCGACGACAATCTTTCCATGCTCGTAGCTGGTAACTGAGGCTACATCCCTAGTGTCTATACTCCAGGACGAGCAGACCGCTGTCGGATGGTACCCTGTCTATGAAACCTCGATGTTCCCTCACGTTGAACGTGAGCCTCGCGCTCGGAAGTCTCGGACATTTTGAGCTTCCGGCACGTTCAATCTCTCCCCGACCAGAGGGTGAGCTTCATTCCGCTATGACCGGGATGATAATTCCATAGTACATAACTCATGACATCTGCGGTTCGCGATCAGAACGCGCCACTCTCGGCTACGTCCGAGTTGGGCACTCCCTGTAGCGACTTTGTTCAGCGGGAAACTGGAAACACGGTACTCATTTGTGTTCTCCCGAAATGACCGCGGGGAAACTGAACCCGAAAAACTCACAGCTCCGCAATCTGAATCATTATCGGATCTATCGTTGTGAGTGACCGCTGTCGAATCGACATCCATGCCTGGAACATAAGCTCTGCATAGAAGCCTCGGTTGATGCACTTTGCGGGGGAGAGCATTTTCGGGATTTCGGGTTTTCGAGAGTCATATAATCCAGGTTTTCGGGAATCGGGTGCACACCGCATGAAAACGGGTCCGTACTAACGTGTCCGATGCGCAGAAACGAATTCCAGGGGTTGGCAGATTCTCTCGTTTTCCCGACTCTCGTGGACTTGTTTGCCTGTTTTTGTTTCGCCTCGCTCGGAAGAGTATCTTGAGCGTGTGGGATCGATGAGTGTTCCGCATTTTCCCGATGGGTTAGCATCAAAACGAACAATCCGTTCCCCATCCCCACGCAACCCGGTTCGCTTGCTTGCGTTCTGCTATTTTTAGTCTCTTCCTCTTCTCTCCTCACGTTTAACTATCTTTCGTTGCCGCTTCCCGCTTCTCGTCCGCGCTGATGAGTGTTTGCGACGACCGCCCGCCAGCCACCGCTGCCGATTCGAATAGCGTTGCCGGCACCGCCAACCGAGATCAGACCACCAGAACAGCTGTCTGACGAGCTCTGTGAGCTGATGGAATTGAAGCGAGCTCTTCTCTCCCGCTGTTCCCCTCTTCGATTATCTCTTCACCACTCTTTTGCGTCGGGATCTCCGTGTGAGAATCGACCTTCCAGTATTTCGACAGCGGTTATTCCCGCCGTCCACCAATCAATGCGCTGTGCACTTTGTTTACTGAAAGAGTGACCCAGCTACGGCAATTCATCGAACGAGGCGAGCGTTCGTCGTTTGTTTTTGTTCGGTCTGATTGCAACTCGAAATTTCAGCCTCCGGTCGGGGCACTTTATGGATCGAGCAACTTAATTCCCTTAGAGTTTGATTGCCCAGTCCGCGAGCAAACAAACAGCGGGTGATTCCGCTGTCTGCCAGGACTGAACTATTCCAGCTGCATCAAAAGTTTTTCTCGATCGAACGATTCTCATGAATCTCAATGAGAGCATTCTGCTGGGAGCTCGCGAGTCGCGACAGACCTATCTCTATGAGAGTAGCCTCCGCGAAATCATTGCTAGATCAAGCTCGAGTTCGTTTTCCGAGACGGCACAAAAGCCTCGCGTCGTTCTGACCGATGCTTTTCTATACATCCTGAATTGGAACAGCTGTTCCGATAGTTTAATCTGAGTGCTTGATTCGTCGGAGTCAACGGGACGCCGACTTCGATGCGAATAGATGATTCGGATCCCCGGACTCCGAATTGGCGACAGTCGACCTGGAACGTGAAAACATCATTCGACTGCGTATTCAGTTAGAATGGTGAGTCCTCCACGTGATCTGAGTCAGTTCCCGGCGAGTCTGAGTACTTTCCTGCAACAATCTCGTTGATTGGCCGAACCGGCATCGGCTGCAACGGCCTCATTTGTTTGTCCCTCCGTTGTTCCCGTTGTTGCTGCAGTTTGAACTTCGACAATAATCATTCGCGGATTCGGAGGGGGGTTGTTCGCTGAGCGCATCGTTCCAGCAAATAGGCGAACTCACATTACGTTAGACGGGCTTTCGGGTCAGACTCAGAATGGGTCGGGAGAAAAATTCAAAGCGGAAATCGTTAGTACTCCCTTTCGGAGAGGTTCGCGACGTCGACAGCTACGCTCGTCTCGATGGGAACGAGCAGGAACCAGGAGAACAGCTCATGGGAGAACGACCAGGAAGAGGAGGAGGAGACAGGACGATAAATTAGCGCTGATAATTACTTTAGTACAAAATTAGGAGCTTCCTTTTCTCATTGGGAACGGCTCGCCCTCTCGTGGTCTGTCGGGTCGCAGTCCATCTTTCTGTCCGCCTCGCGTACAAATCCAAAGCTGTACCATGCACTACTACAGTACGGGAGCATGTTGTGACGTGTCTCAATGCTCTAAATGAGTCGCCAGAGAAGAGCTCCTCTCTGCTTAGCTGCTCCCTGCCGCATAAAAATGTACTTTATCACTTGAACTTGATAGTTCAAGCATGAATCATCAGTCACTTTCCAGCTATAAATATAATAGATAAATGGATAATTCACGAACTCCCCAAATCTAGCGAGATCGAAAATAATTCATCGATTGATCCGTTGGTTGATGACAGATTAACCATGAATAATTCCTAAACTCTCGTGCTCTAGCTGTAGCCTGAGTCCGTTAATGCCTATGCAAAATTTCAAACAACCTCTTTTTGGAGAAATTTTCCAGAGGGTCAGTTCTGTCCGACGAGAAGCGAGAATCCGATTTACATGGTCTATTCGCGGCAAGCCTTTTGGGCGGCGTGCAGTTGCAGCCGTTAGCGGATTCCGGGCGAGTATCTGAACAGTTGAGAGGAAGTAGAAGAAATACGGAAATGGGGCAGAAGGAGACTCGGATTATGCACATAAGCCCACGTCTAATGTAGATCTGATGGACGCTTTTAGGATCCATCCTCTAACTGCTTCCTGACGCGGCTGGCTGGGAGGTGGAAGGAGATTCGAGGAAATGCCACCCATACGAAAGCAGCCAAAAAAAGATCACCCCACCCACAGCTTGCCGAGAACGGCGTCGAGGAACAGGGGTCGGACTTCGGATGTCGTCTCTGCGTGGCTCGGTGGCGCTTCCCCGTTTTTTTTTTCTCTTCTCGCGGCTCTCTTCTGTGAGTTCGCTTGTCGGTGTCTGTTGGACGGAGCAAGCAACGGTAAAAGGAGCGATGATAATAAATATTAATGGCAGTTCTGTCCCCGTGGTCCATCCGAGGCAAGAAAGAACGGGCGCACGGAGCCACCAGCGACCGGCCGAACGGAAGGATCTCCACTCGTGAGAGCTCGTGCTGTAAATGGTTTTCAATTACTCACACACACACAACGGACCATCGCCCCTCGGAGACGAAGCGCCAGGGGGAGGAACTCGGCCGCAGGCTGTCTCTACCTGCTCAGGAAATTGCATCGAAAACCAGCCAACTTGCTCAGCCGACCTGTTAGGTAGACGAATCGGGCAGGACAGTCACCCAGTTGGGCGAATCAACAGACGACTCGCCTACAATGCTTCCGTTTTTTGGTGTTGGAGTTTCACCCGGATGAGAACACGCAGCAGGACGACGCAACCTTCCACGGCTCCATGGAATCCCCTCGACACCGCGAATTTCGAGCGCACCGAGCGCTAAGGTTACAGTGACTGGAGGCTAAATGCTCATGGCCGAATCGTTGTTTACCGAATGAACAGATGGCCGCATCCATATGACGAGATTCCGGCGAGTATCATAGGAGAATGAAAAGTCGTGCTGGACCCATACCTGCAACCACCCGAAGACCGCCACTCGATCGGATATCGAACAATTCTGAGACCTTTCCCCTCGGATAACTCGAAGCGAGACACACATCTCGCGTCCCGATTGGATCGAACAAGCGCGAAAGCCTGGGATGTATATGAGGCCTCTATCCTCGGATCATTCAGATGATTAGGATAGAGGATCATGCAAAGTTACGTTGCGGACCGTTATATCGTTTATTGTGAGCAAGATCGATGGCTTTAGTACGGAATATATACAACAAGAGGTGGAACCTGCTGCAGGATCACAATGAGTCCATCACCATCAGGTGGTATCGTGTTGAATGTATGTGCAATCCGGTTCAAAATTCATGACATCGCCGAAAGTTCCACTCGCGAAGATTGCACTGTACTGGTGGAAGTATTGAATTTAATTTTCTGGCGTTGCACGTGTCTCCTCCAGTCATGTATACTTCAATGCCAAGTCATCAATCTTGATCATGATGCATGATACTTTGTCATATCAGCCAAGAAAAATTATCATATCATTCGGGAGATATCTTGATCGGGGACTCGCTCGACTCCCATGTATGCGCTCCGATTCGGTCTTTAAAAAAAGCCAAATTTGCGGCTCCTCCTGAGCTATGCGAGGAAGAAATGAGCAAAATCGGGTGAAAGTTGGACGAGTCATGGCATCCGAATGTTTCCGAGATAAAGTCTGCCGTGATGATCAGTTTTTTCAAACTCCTTACCCGAATTATGCCATATTGACGGGGTAGCGAGAGACCAAGTTCCACGTCGCGTTTTCCAAATAACTTCCAGATTGCCGTGATCTGGATCTTCCTCTCAACCCGTCGCGAGCGGATCTTCACTTCTGAGTAGGCATCGCAGCGGTTCCCAACCGCGGTTCCGGAACCGCGAGGAACCGCAAGAAGCCGCGCGGAAGAAGCTTTATTCTAGCGCCCTCATCAGCGAGCTGAGACCTGCACCGTACACTGCCTTGGTAGACCTAAGTTCGAATGGTAGAATGGGAGCCGAAATTTCAGTGAAAGTTCAGAAGTATCATTTGAAGCCAGCGCCAGGCCGACACCTTTGCCCTGAGGAGCTTGCCACGATGCTACTCCATTGCACACCAGGGCCATGCCTCGGAGGAACGAGAGCGCCAAATTTTTGGAATCACCATGCTCTCTGCTTCGTCTCACGTCGCACCGTCGCGCTGCGCAAGTCGCATGGTACGGATCGTTGCACGAATCGCCAAAAATATCTCTCCGAGCTCGCTCTTGTGATCCGGTTCTGTCCGAGAGAATCCCGTTTTCTATCACGAGGAATCTTTCCCACTCTACGGGACGCAACGATGAGTGGTTTTGCTAAAGTGGTGCACTAAAAAAGTTGGGTCTGGAAATGGTTTTCGAAACGTGGCTCACAAGCCGAATGCACAGTCTGTTCCAGCGTGGGAATTTGAATGGAGTTAGAATGCTCGAGACATTTCACACGTTTTCGCACGATAGGATGCTCCAGATAACTGACTCTCAGCAGCGGGGGGAAACAAAAGATCGAACTTAAAGACAGAAAGATCGACGAGCGCTTTGAGCAAACATTCGAGGACACAGCATGGATTGAACGGAAACAGTCCACTGCCGACTCGTGCCTCATCATCGACGGATCGAGCGACAAATTCTGAGCGAGCTCTTCTCATTTCGGCCGTTGGTCGCGGTTCTTCGCGGTCCTCACTTGCGGTTCTCAGAGAACCGAGAACCGCGGTTCCAAAAATTTGCGGTTCCTTGTGATGCCTACTTGTGAGTGGTCCATACCCGCTCTGGCTGGAACCACGAGCCCGGTGGGGGAAGGAGCCATAGAGGCCGTGTTTGAAGCAAGAGCTTCAGCCGTAGGTTGAAACCTACCCCTCACCTCTAGCTTTCAGCTCGAACTCGCGTCAGGATGATCCATGCGAATCTGCATGTCTCGCACACGTTGCAGTTTTCCCTTGCCAATCGTATCGATCAATGACAGGAGCGCTCCAAATGTCTCGAAGTCTCGTGAGGGGTAGAAGCTTCAGTTTCCCGTAAGCCCCTCGCTGAAAAAAAAAAACTTCTCCTTCACAGAGCCTACGGTGAGTCTGCTCTGAAGCGCGTCAACATGACACAGCTCCGCCATGAATCAGGTTTGGCGGAATATCCGTTTCAGCCACGGGAGGGCGGGATTTCTCGTGTCGTACCCGCCAACCTTGAATTTCTATCCAACAAGTAGAGGGAACTCGGATGTTGGCGTGATATACGCTCCTTTATGAGTTGGAATATCCGAGAGACTCGTCGTTCAGGCAAGGAAACGCAGGCCGTTGTCTGATCCGAGAGAGAGCGAGAGTTCCTCGGAACGAGTTTATGAAGTCTCTCAGAGCGTCGAAATGAAACCGATACGAACTCCGCAATGTCCAAACAGTTCTCTTCGTCCAAGATTTCGTTGGTTGAACTGATTCCGCTTATTCAGCCGACCGCTGTCATCGATGTTCTCCCAGCTACGACGAGTTGTCGATGGCATCCTGTCGATCGCTGTTACGGCCGGCGTCGTTGCGGCGCGTTCGATTGTTGCTGTCAGCAGTGAAGAACTGCAGCTGTTTGATATTTCGAAGCCGATCAGTTTTATTCTCGAGCGACAGAAGAACTCGCTTCCCTGGCCCGAACCCTGTTTCGCCAGAGAACACGCCTCGGCATGCTACATTTTCCCCTCGGTAACGCTCCTTACAAGGCAGCGTTTGCTACTTTCAATGGTGCCGTTGCTCGTCAGCTGCTGCAAATGAGCTTCCGAAAAGAAATGCTCTACTGCGTAGTCCTGCCACGGCTGGCATCGCCGTTGTTGCCATCCAAGATAAAAGACTTGGAATTTGTGCGACAAAAGGTGGAACACGGCCGGTGGGTAAATTCGCTATTGGAGATGGAGACGAAGGAGCAACCACGAATTCCTGCCGGTCTTCCCGAGCTGTCAGATGAGATTCGGGTTTGCGAGGGTCCACGCCAAGACTTCCGCGAACGGGCCGGCCAGCGGCTCGAGCGGGCTCGCCACACGTAAATCCCGCTGAAGCCGTGGAAAACCATGAAATATGTACCGCTACGGGACCCTTCACAAAAGCGGAGGAATTCGTGGAGCCGCGGGTCCCTCTATTGAAAACGCTTCCCAGCGTTCGGTAAAAATGCTTCGGCCCGGAGACAACACCCCTGACGATTTTAGAGGGAGAGACCGCGAGACTCTGAGGAGGAGGACCGAGGCGAAAAATTATTCTCGTTTGGAAGAATAATGGCCGCCATGCGACAAAGAACAACAACCGCTCACTGATCAGCGTTCTCGGCTGGGATTCATATCGAGGTGGACGTCATTGACAGATCGGAGCTCCACGGAGCGCAGCAGGAACAGAAACGAGAAACTCGTTTCTCAGAGGGAGGGAACGCTGTGGCATCGGAATATGGAAACAACTGCTCTGTGATGCCGGACGAGAGGATTCGCGAAGGAAGCTGCTCCGACGAGGGCAGAGTTCGGGTTCAATCATTCGTCGTATGCGTTCCGATCAGCGCATGAGCGGCCACGTGTGTCCATGCATACCGATGCAATGTAGATATGGATTGTAAAAGTCCCGAACCGAGATAGATTTCGCGGCGCCGCAATGGCTGCCCGTCGACAGCCGCCTCGGACCAAGCATTCTTGGTAGATAAATGCGGTCGGTGTGGCGGTGCTGGCCGAGTAATGGACTTCGAAAGATTGGGTAAATATGTACCCAACGTATAAACACAGTTCGCGCATCTCCGAGAGCAACGAGTGGCCGCATGGCGGCGGTGAAATCCATATCAGAGTTGGTACAAGACTCTAAGGTGAAGCTTGTCGGACGATGCTCTTGCAGCGCTGCCGGACGTGTACTCGCTGAGTGTATGGGGAAGTATCTCCCGCGAACACAGAACGAAACATGCACTAAATCATTATTCCCGCGCTGCTCGGGAACCGATAAACTCCGGGTAGTATGGGACATTCGTCTGGGCCTTCGATTTCCACGTGTTCGATTCAACCGTGGGAATCACGCAAGTGCCGTCTCGTGTTTGGGCCCCGATCGCTCCGAGCCGAATCGAGTCAAAACTATCCACGTGTCCATCGAGCTGCGCAGACGAGGCCCGGAAATCAGCTCTCCGAGCTTCCGTTTGATTGATATCCGGTTCCTAGCGTTCAGAGTTCCGTAATGCGCCTGAATTCGATGTACGCGGAAAACCTGCGGACTCCTGTTCTGGACGGGAAGGATCCGAAGTGCCTGGCTGGCGGAACGACAATACTGGCGAGTCGTTAATATTAAATACGAGAAGAAACATGAACTGATCGGAATGTTCGATAAAGCAGCAAGTTTTTGCGGTGGGTAGGAGGTTTTGAATAGATGTTACTACGAGATGAGCTGAGAGGAAACCGTCCTACTTACATCTCGTTCAGGAAACCGCAGGCGATCGATACAAGCTTCGCGACGGAGTCAACGCTGAGGGAAAATTTTCAGGTGTGATTCTGCGAGATATCCGAGTCTGATGGTGATCATCCGTCCTGAATCGAGGCTGTCCGAGGTTGTGCTCGGTTCGGAAAACCTCAGAATCCATGGAAATATGGCGAAATCGAGACGGGAAGAAGATTCTGCTTCTGTTGACGTGTCCACGTTCAAAACACCCGTTCGAAAAGCTGGGATTTGATTCGCTCTACTCTGATGTGAGAACCCATGGAACTCAGTCCGACCCTGCGGCCGCTGCTACGGTCCAAGCCCTGGTTTTCGGCCTATCGAATTCCATGAGCGTAGTACCACTGTCATGGATACGAAGTGGAAATCCAGACACCTTCCAGGATCGAGCTGGCTGGGCGCAGGCATGGAGAAGGGGAGTGAATGGCTTTGTCACGTTTGGTACATATGTTTACTCAATACATCTGCTCACTTTTCTGAATGGGGGATCATTCGTTGGGCTCATTGTATGCAGCGGACGTCTGAATCGAAGCGGGAGTTCCTTTGCAGTCCGCTGATGGGAGACTCATTGAGGTCAAGTTCCTAGTGGCCAATTTCGAACGGGTCGAGATCTCCCAGGCATATCAGTATCTGCGGAAGCTGACAGAATCCGTTGTTCGAATCGACGAGGAGGTGGCTGAAGAAACATTCGACCACCTCGAGTTCTCCTCATCTAGATCGAAACGGAGCCGCTTCGCCCTTGAAAAAGTAATATGGGAGCCGACGGTTTCCGTGCGAGATTCTTAACGAATGCGCGGAGCGAAACTCCAGGCGTGGGCTTTTTGTAGCAGGGACTCGCGATCTATTCGCTGATTCTAACTAGCTCCGTAAATCCTCTCTTGCTACCGTTTATTCTCCGACAGTCGTCTTCGTCCAATCCGACGGAATCAGTAGCTCAGAGAAACCTCACTCCTGGCCTAGTTACGCGCTTCGAAGACTTATTGGGGCTGTTATACTTATTTCCATATATGTATTGGAGTCGAAGAAGGAGAATCTGCTGCTGCAGGGACGTTTGTGTTTCCAGTTTGGTCCACGCCTGATCGGATCGTGCCGCGGAGGATGTTCCATGTGGAATCTAGTTCCGCACAGAGTTCTTCCACTGTGCGCTCGTTCGCCCTTAAAATTCAAAACTGATAGAGGGCAAAGCCCCTCAAACAAGTACGGCCAATTTATTCATCGGAGCAGACAGAGCTGTTGTAATGATCGGGGGCCAGTCAAGGAACCGTCGAACATTCGCGTTGGAATGCCATCGAGGAGCCTGTCGAGGAAAAGCCGGATCGTGAGCTGACGCCCATCCATAACTGTAGCCCTGTTGGAATACGCTCAGATAGCTCAATGAAAACTTCTGGTCTTCATTCAGAAGCCGGTCAGAGAAACAACAGGGGAACCGTCGCGCTGGAGTGGGCGTCCCACCGCTGAGGAGTTTTATTCGCTGTCATGCAGCGTCAAGTGTTGCAACTGTCAGACGCAGGGCTCCACCGGCCGCAGGTCTTTCTAGGTGTCTTCTGCGAAGCTTGAGGTTCTGCATTTTATGAACTTCGTAAACGCTTCTGCGACCCATGTCCCCATGGTCCTATTCGCAGAAAGAGCTCCCATGAGTGCGTCCGTGTAACGACATCGTGGGCGACCAACATCGAAATTCGAGGTTGTTCGAGAGCTCTCCCAACTCTCACTCATCTTTCAATCACCGCGGGTTTCTCTCGCCGGACCGATAGAAGATTGTTCCGCGCCGCTGCATCGCGAACTTATGCACGCCGCATGTACGTAATGCTATCGAGACTCTCTGTTGCATCGATGAATGATTGTCATGGCTCGTGTCGACAGAAGTCCGCGAGACCGAAGTGAAACCTCGTCAACATCGACACTCCTCGCGGGTCCCCCGTTTCCGCGGCACACGGCCGGGCATGGACTTTTCTGAGCGATTGAACCTTCTCTGTAGACCGGTGTAGAGCTGCTTGTACAGACACAGAGACGAATCGTGAAGCAATATCCTTCTCCTTGCGCTTCGGAGCAATTTCTGGAAGAGGCGTTGGGAAAACTCCGAGTCATTGTCGGAGACTTGGAGGACGTGAGAAAGTTCACCGAACGATGCAACAGCGCCGAGGGCCAGGGCGAAGTACGGGTGACAAGCAGACTCTGCTGGCGGTGGCCAAAATATCGTGGAGTTCAGACCCCGACGGATTGGTCGGTTCGATTCGGGAGTGCAGCCGAGGGAACCGGGATACTGGAACTAATAGGAAACGCTTCCCTCTGAGACTACCTCTCAAAAAGTGAGCCAATAACTCCAGAGATCCGCCTACGTCGGTCGGTGCATCGGTCCCGTTCGCCCACTCTGTCGCTCCGATGCTCCGCAGTGAGGAACGCCTGACTGCGTGGTGACTGCTCTCCCGTGTCCTCGGGAGTCGCATTGCGAGGATAAAATGGTCCGCGTTGGCGGCGATCTTTCTTCATATTCGGTTCACCTCAACGTCGTTCGGAGTCGTCCTCGAGCGTTCACTGAATCGAAGATCCCACCATCCTTAGCCCGCCCACAACTATCAGAACAGAAGTCTGAACAACGCCCCCCCCCCCTCAAACCGGGGTTCTTCCTGGGTCGCGGATATCTCGAGCGTTATCAGCAACTTCGGTGGGATCCAGAGGATGAACTGCGGCCTCGAATCGAAACTTGGTGCGACCTTCTTCAATGACGGGATCGGTGATTTCCCTCTATTATACTATGATGATGTGGAAGGGAGCCCGCGCCCCACAAGACGAATTCCATCCTCCCGTGGACCGATCCCAGTCACTCCCCTGGGTCTATGATCAACAAAAAAGAGACCTGGTTCACCCAACCGCTGCGCCTCTCCTTGAGCGTTGCAGTCGGTGCGCTGCTGTATAAACGCAAGCTCGACTAACGGCTGCGAATCCCGAGGATCTCGACGTTCGAAGGGCTCCCGTGGCATAACGAGAGAATCACGAGCGAATCTCTGCGATGGAGTCGTCTACGTGGGCGGCCAGGTTGGATTCTTGGTCGAGTGACCGGAGGTGCGGACGGTCGAGTGGGCGGCTGGCTGCCTCACCAAGCTCAAACGGGTCAGTTCCCGCGGGTGTTCCCTGTCCCTTTGTCAGGCTCTGCGGCAAAGCCGCTAGAAGCGGAGGCAGCAACACGACAGCACTGGCAGCGGCGACGACGACGACATCGAGACAAAGAGTGACCCGACCGTGGACGTCAGCGAGGACATTTGCATCTCAAAGAAACAGCTCTGTCGAGCTGCGTCAGAGCTGACGAGATCTCAACCAAGAACAATACTTCTCACGCTCGACTCTCGTTTCACCACTGCCAGCAGAAGCTGCGGAGCCGACTATCTCGTTGGCTGGCCGGGTTTCCTCTGGCTTGCTCGGACGCCATTACTTCCACGTAGAAACGGAAGCCCGCTTCTATTCACGTTGTTTCCTCGGTGGAGACCTTGCCCGTGCAGTGCGTTTGAGAGGCTGGCGCACGTCGCGTTTCTTTCCGATATAGTTAACCCTCGGGATGATGAATAGTTTCTTAATTCGTGGAGCCTTCCTCCTTTAACGGACATCCTCGGAGAGAATCGAGCTAATGACTTCCATCCTCAAACAAAAGGCCTTCTTCCTTCATCACTTCATCAAATGTCAGGGCAAGGCTGGGCGTCTTTTTGCGCGGCGACTCGTTCAGGATGGGTTCCGCTCTCCGCGTTCGCGGCAAGAGAAACCTCCCTGATAAAAACCGACGATCGATGGACACTCCGAGAGATCACGGGACGCGAGAGCAGCGTTCAGGCAGCTGTTTCCGGCAGGATCCCGCGAATTCCTTATGCTTCCAATTTCCGAGGGCGAGATTTTCGGCAAGTTGTTTGGACCTCAAGAAATATAGGAGTCTCATGAGGTAAGCAGCTTACCCAGTTTGATGCGTTCAAGACCAGGCATGCTGTTCTCGATCGGAATTTTTGGAAACTTATCAAATATGGGAGTTTTTTGAAAAGCTCAGTGTTTATTCCACAAAAGTCCCGCCCCGTATGGCCTCCAGTGTGTATTACAATAAACTTTTCTTATGATCTCTCCCCTTGCCGTCTACTTCGACAATCCTTGAGAGGGGCCGAATATAATAATAATGAATAATAATGAAATATAAAAAATAATAATAAAAACGATACTTGGACATATCAATAGAAACGGGACGATTTCCTGTTCATGATCCGGATGCTCGAGAGAATCGGGGAAACTCCTTCTATTTCCCCTCAGAATCCGGACCGACCGAGACCCAATCGAACGCATGCATTGATCAACGTTCCACTCTGGCCCGTGACATTGGGGACATCGATGAACGCGAAGCCTGCTCCCTCGCCCGAGATTCGTTGTCGATACAGGTCGGAACTCATCCCCGGGAACTCCTTCACGGGAGAATCGCCGCAAACGGCGAAATGAGACTGAATCCTGTGGATGAAGCAGCTCTACAAATGTCCTCGAGATCATTCTCATCTCTGTTGGCGACGCTCAGCAACAGTGTTTCAACGGCATCAGATGTCTCTCCCGTAGCTACGTGTCCTGTTCTTCCAACTTCAGAGGGAGCTTTACCTTGGACAACCGTTGCGAGGCTGAGAACGCCCGATACGTGACCTGTTGTGACATGACCCGACACTGAATGTTGGGTTCCAAACGTGTTCTCCTTCAAGCTGAGCCTCCGCTCGAGCGTTTCAGTTCATTCTTGTTGCTCTCGAGAAATCAGCGAGGGAAGTCCATGAGTCCGAGAGAAAGTTTTCCTGCTCCCGCTGCTCGATCCAAGTATCCTAAAAAAGCTCAAGGAGGAGTTTCGGCTGTGGCAGATCTGAGCTCCCTTCTCCCGAGCTACGATCGAATGACTCTGATACTGCAGCAGCAGCAGCAGCCTTGCTTGCAAAACGTTGGAACCATCGGATTCAATCCGGCCGAGAAATAAGGAAAAAAGTGAGTATTTTTTTGCGAAAGATCCTCAATGACGAAGCGTCCATATGAAATCGATATCGGCTGTGATATTCCCTCGGGCTGAACATCTTAGAGCCGATTGCATGTCCCAAGATGGAGGGAGAGAGGAAGGCGGGGAAGCAGACAGGCTGGCGGGAAGCTGGCTGGCGGGAGGACGGGGTAGTGTTCGGGTGGGACAACGGAAAGAAGACTGCAGGAGAACGGGAGACGAGGCATCCAATCTGACTGCGTCTGCGGGCCGGCGCCAGGGAGTCTATTGGCCAAAAGACCACGAACCAACATCTCGAGCAACTTCTCCAATCAAAGCAATCCGTTTCAGGGCTCACCAGCCCCGGTAACTTCGACTGTCTGTGAGCGAGAAAACAATGATTTAACTGCAACCACTCCTGCGTGGACATGTCAGCTCAGAACGGGCCCTAATCCCCCGTTGGTCCTCACTCCCTGCCCGATTCAGGCGGGCTTACACAGCTCCTCTGAGCTCGACCGGAAGCTTCAGATTTCTCCGGAGTCACGCAGAACTCGAGCCCGGAGATATCGGGCGTCAAGGAAGGGAACAAAACGAGGAGAACTCTCGTAGTAAATCTCGAGAATAACGCAACACATCTCGCGACGCCCCTTTCCCGATGATTTGTTACCCAGGAACACGTTTTACGACTCTCAAGGCTTTCCGACGGTGAGGAGTCTTCGTTCTTGAAAAATTCGGATGCTTCCGTTCGCCTTGATGCTTTCGCTTTATTCCGCCGTCCCGCAGCAGCAGTTCCTTCCTCTCTGAAGGACAGGCAGGCAGATGGAAGGAGATATCTCCGATTCTGTCATATGGCCCTCCTGTCGTATGACGGGAGTTTTGGGAATTGAGGAACGCTGAGAGAAGGACGGGCGTTCGCCGCCGTCGTTATCCTTCGACGTCATTGTCGTTCGATTCGAATCACTTTTTGATTCCTCCTAATAGGAAAGGACACTTGAAGGAAGCAGGAGAAAGTGAAAATTCTGCTGCTTCGGCGGCAGCCCCACAGTCAGCTGGCTGTCACTCCGTGGCCGACCTTATCGGGGTGTCAATCATTGTGAGGATTACCATCTCGGCGTCGGAGCGCTCTTATCCTACGATTTCTCCTCCGTTCTATCTCTGGCTCGCTCATTCCCTTCTTCAAATTGATTCAAAACTGAGTCATTCCTCGTTCGCGAGCCGAGGGGCAAGTGGGAAACTTATCTAAGATTAGCGATAATCCCCCTCTGTAGCGGACGAGCGATCGAGCGACAAACTATACGAAAGCGATGTTGTTCGACGACGACGAGAGTTTGAGCCCAGGGCGGTTCTGTGCTCGGAGACCGACACAAGAAGAAGAGAGGAAAAATCTCCAAACGGAGAATGAATCGAGAGGCCGATGTTGCGAGTGTCGGTGGCTAACTGTCGAGGGTTTCCGTCGAAGTCATTGGAGCTAGGAGACATTGCGAATCTCTCGGAGTCATTCGTCCTCTCCTCGACCTTCCAGGCCCTTTTTAGGCTAAAACACGGCACGGATGCTCGGCAATCCGAACCGAGCGGAACGAGTGCAAGCGGAACGGGAAAAATGGAGCGGCGAAGCCTCCGCGGGGAGCCCTCGCTACTTGAGCGAACACTTTGAGCACTGTCCGGACACATTGATCTAGAGTTACATGGCCGCGTTCGTGCGCGAGAGTTCTCGCAATCGCGCGCGAGGGAGCCGACCAAAACACAGAGGCACCCGCAGCGGACCCAAGGCATTATAGTGTTGTGTTACTCCGGCCCGCCTACGCAGGAGTCCCCAAGCGAGCGGACGGATTGGCACCGGCGGACACGCTCGCGCGACATCTGCCCCGCGTTGTCCAGGCGATACTGGCCAGACGACCTTCCGAGGAAGCGGAGCGGCCATGACGAAAACTCCGGAGGATGGAATAATCCGCAGGACATCGAACCTCACGGCACAGATCTCCAGCCCCGACATGATGCGCCGTGAACGACAAAACACCAGTCCAGAAAACACGCTGGATCGTACCAGCAGACTCCGCTGTGGATCTCGCCTTCGAGCCCAGATGATCGATTGGAAGACCAGACGTGGGTAAAATCTAATAGTTCAGACACAGAAAATCTACTTCACTGCAGGCCGGACTGAGCGGATCTCGGCCAGCTGCAGCCTTTCGGTTCGCCACTGTCACGATTGCCGCTCCAGCTGCTGCTTCTGGCTTTGTCTATCAGCTGATAACGGCCCCATCTCACCCTCTTATCGGCCGCCAGCGCTCTCCCGACTTTGTTGTTGGTGTTGCCGCCGCCGCCGTCGTCGTGTTGTTGTTGCTGTTGATGCTGTAATCGCCTTAACGGCGAGCTCGGAGAGCAAAGGGTCTAACGCGTCATTAACGAACGGCACGAAGCCTTTCTATGCCTCCCTCGGTTCGGTTGAGCCGTCTGTCAGTCGGTCGCGGCCGCGGCTCTCTTCAGTCGTTGGCCGCTGGCCTGCCAGGGCGATCCAAGACGGAACTCACAACGGGGGAAAGCACGCGCGAAGTCCAGCTTCTTTTCCCGCTGAAGTTTGCTCCGTTTGTTCTACGAAGCCATTGGAGAGCGGCGCAGCTCCCCAAAGGAGATCAGCGGCATCGCACTCTCCACAGACGCACAACAGACAGACGAGCCGGCCGATGTGGAGTCGGCCGCACGGACCGAGGGGTGGGCGTAACAGACTGAGCAAATGGAGGGCGCACAACATTTCGCCTCGGGTTCTGTTGAAATGAAGTCAAGTCACAGCGCGAGAAAGGCCAGAACTCCGAACTTTCCTTTGTCTGTTCGCTCCAACGAGCTCGAGCCCTGCAACGAGCGAGACCCGGTGCCCAGATCTTCGAGCAGCGCCGCTCGTTGTGGCGGCTCACTGCGATCCGGATCCTGTCGGTGATGCTCCGTTCTTTTCAGAGAAGACAATTTCTTGCCTGGTTTCAGTGAATCGGGAGAAACCCACCTGGAAACCTCACCTCAGGACTGAGCCGGAATCTGCGGAGGAGAGGACGACTTCAGAAGGGCATTTTTCTCCTGCGCTCGGGTCTAAGAGCTTATACGTGTTCTCATCCGTCAGCATGACGCGGTTGCTGCTGCTCCGGCGCTCAATGCTGTTGCTGGCGCGATTGTTGGATGTTGTCGGCATCGCCGGCTGAGACGCCGACAACGCGGACTCCGTCCTGGCTTCGTGAAACAAGGCAGTTCTCCGGGGCTCCACGGAGCTGAGAATTGGAACAACAAGGGAAATTCGTTCCAACCATCTCTCGGGCCCTCCCATGGAGCAGCGCTGATTCGCGCGAGCGTCTCGCAGCTGCGAACAGAAGTAGCAGCCGAGCGTTTTCAAACCCGCAGCGGACGACGCTTGATTACAGTTGCGCTGTAGATGCGGCGCGAGACGGGACCTCCGCGCTCGCACCCTGTCGCTTTCGCTCAGTTCACATCCTCGCCGCCGATTCCTCGTGAAGAGGAAAACGCTTCCCAGCGATTGAAACGAACCTCGACGCTGGCGCAATGCTTGCGTTGCGTCATGTAATTGTCCGTCCGAGTACAGCCTCGCCGCAGGCAATGCTGGCACAACGTTCGGTCGTGCTGCAACTTGGGCTGCATCAACGACTGACGTCACCGCATCCATGGAGATTTCTCTTGTCTAGAAACATTGAGCACAGGCATCAATCATTCCATCCATTCCGGGTGAGCAGATGGTCAAAGCGGTGTTTGTTGGCTGGGATGCCCAATCCGAAAGTATTGAACACATCATTGATCGATGTATTCATCCGATTAACCATGGATTTAAGGTTCATCAAGGATGCCATCTTGGAATCTGGCCCACACACGGGCTCAATCTCTTCGAGTCGCCGGCAATCCAACAGCTTCGGAGTCTCTCTGATTCCAGGCCACGAATTCTCGGTCCTAGTCCCTCTTCGAGACCAACCTGATCGAAGTTGGATTGACCATTGTTCTGAAACAGTTCGGTACAGCGACAAAAACTCCAAGTTCCCGATCGACCGAACCGGGAACAATCAGATGAACATGAGTAGAGCTGAGAAGTTAATGTATTTTCCATCAATCATCATTAATCGATCCACGGATCTATGGGAGGGTTCATCAAACTCAGCATCCACAGACTCATATATCCATTTCCCTATATGGGTAGATGACAGACGTGAAATGATGAATGCCTGAACTTCGTAGCTGAACATGATCATGGGAGAGCTTTCCGATTTCGTCGGACTATTCTCTTCTCTCGTCCCAACCCCTTCCGTAGAGTCCACACCCTTCGTCTCACACCTCGTCGCCCCTGATCTCCGTCATTTTGCAAAGAGTAGATTCATTCCGCTCACTGATTTATCGAGTTCCACGAACCTCATAAACTCGCTGGTCGACTCGGCTGAGATTCTCGATCCGCGGTTTCGCTTCCATCAATCCATTCATCTCCACTGTCCTACGAAACGATAGCGGCGTCTGCATGAGTCGCGCCGCTAACGATGCCCACTTTCGCGTCCCACCTAGTGGAGTCGCCGTCGATTCGCGCTAATCTGCGAAACAAATGAGAACTCGGATGCTTCTATCTCAGCTCGCTCGTTGTCGATACCACTCAGAGACTTCCTGTGGCTCGTTTCGAGACTCGGAAAGCCATCCCTAGGTTTGGAGGATTCCGCTGAGAACTTCGTTTCTCTTCCTTATCTTTCCGGTTTTTCATTCCGCTAACTTGCCAGCGAACTAAATCCCTTGGAGGGCTATAAACTTTCCGAGCTTTTCGAAATTATTACACTCCATTGTTGATTGCTTGGCCGGGAGCCGAGCTGGCAATCTTCCTCCTTCATGCCTCACAGTCAGGCTGGCAAACACTCATTCCTCCAAAGCCTTTTGATACTTTCCCCAAATTGGTCGGGCGCCCCGAGTTACCGCAACTTTGTGTTCGCTCGGAGGAATTATCACGGAACTGCTGGAAGAGGCATTCCGAACGCTATCCGAGATCACTTCCGGCAGGACCCGTCGGCACGGCGGTTCACTTCATCATTCGGATCAGACAATGGTAGCAATCCGATGAGGAGACTGTAACCTACCTGATTTCCTCGTCAAATCGACAATCTCCCAATGAGTCGGTCGGTGTGTTGCGATATGGCGGAAGTCGTGTCACAAAGAGATGTCGTGTCAGCAGGACAGGCTCACCGAGGAAGACGAAAACCCGCCGAGGAGAAATGACCGACGAACAACACCCTGTCAGGCCGTAATCCTCTTAGTCTGACTCGGGGAAGAAGAATCGATGACGCTCCACCGAACAACCATATATGTAAACCTCCTCAGGGACAGTCGGCTCGACGGACCGACGTTGGAAGAGATTGATTCGGCCGCTGGGTTAGATGACCTGCAGCGCCCAAGAACTCTCGAGACCCTCCGAGGTGTGCTCCCGCTAACCCAGGAACGTGGAATTCCGCGGCAGTTTTGAGTGGGTTGGTGGCGGCAGCAGCACCGTCGAGGGCCGGGGCTGAAATTCAGAAGTGAGTTGCAGCAACAGCTGGCCAAGCGGGAAGCACCGAAGCAACCTTTTTCATTTCTGAACTCCTCATCCATCGCTGCTTGAAATTTCATTATGAAGCCAGCGTCAGTGTTCAGTCCGCCATTCGCGGCTGCGTCTGCCCCCACCGCCCCCAACCCCTCGAGAGTTTCCATCCTTCTGCCGGTGGGCTCCTACCATGGCTAGCTGCGCCCAGGAAACCCGAGAGAGCTCGCCCCACCAACCCCTTCGGCTGAGGCTCAAAGTGCGAAAACAGCTCGGCGGTTCGCCCATCTCCTGATGCCCCTGGACGCATGAGGGGAACGAAGTTTCTCTAAATAACTCTCTTATCATATTCTTGCATTGCGTCGCGCCCCATGCAATATTCCCATGCCCCACTCTGAGGAGAGGCAGACACCTTGTCTTCGCCTCCTCCGAGCCCTGCGGCTTTTCACACGACGTGTTCGGCATGACGCGCAAATGGGTGATGTCTCTGAGGAACTTTCAGCGGATTCGAAGACTGATTCCCGCATTGAGTTCGCCCTGCGATTTTGAGTTCTCACTTCGAGTATCTCGGGGGGCTTCTCAGGATACTGGTTCGTCCCAACCCGGCCCGAGGGATGGGAGCCAGGCAAGGTCACCACCGCCAACTGTATATTTTTGGGCTTCTGTGACAAGCGGATGCTTATCCCGAAGTCCCGAAGAAAGCTTGTCGTAGGTGTTGTAGGTCGTCGCGTGATACATGCGCAGAACACCTTTATACAGAGGTGAGGAGTTCTTTGAACGTGTTAGAACGAATGACCGGAGGCCGCGGCGACGGAAGAACCGGCGGCGATGGAGGAAACAGGCTTTTATGCAAGGGGAGTAAAAAAACACCCCGTGCGCTCGCGGTCTTTTGCTTGCGGCTTACAGAAGATGGAGAACGAAAACCGAGCGGGAACCGCCGCGGTCGCGCTGGGTGGCGGCGGTTGAACTCAGTCGCCATATTTCAAAGAGAGACACGGAACGGAGCCTTTTACAGCGCATATTCCTCGCCTATTCTCGGAGCGATGCCTGCTAGTTTAGCCTCTCTTGCCCCGCTCCCCGTCTCCAAAACTTGATCTTTGCGAGGAACTCCTGCCTTTATGGGATCCGGAAGGTTTCTCTCGCTTCCAAGACCCAGCCGCCTGGGCCTCGGGAAGCTCTGGGCTGTCAGAGGAACAGCTGCGGAGGCAGTCCTCGCAGTCGCGCCCGACAGGTGACACGTCACGGAACCGGTCCTCGACGCGTGATAGAGGATTACGGCTTATCGTCGCCGTTGTTCTACCGCCTCCATCTGCTGCGTAAGGTCCCTTCCACGTCCCTGTTTACTGCGCGCGGCGGCGGCGGCGTTCTCGTACAACAAGCTCTCCCTGATCATTGGCCTCACCCCGGCCTGGCGCGCTTTCACCTTGCCTTGTTTTACCTGCTGTGATATGTATGTGCACGATTTACAACAGAGCGAACTTGACGGCATTAACATGTCAGCGTCAACAGCAGTGAAAGTCACGACCGAAAAATTGATACCCGCCTCCCGCTAGGCTTCTTTACATATTCGTTGGCCCGAGTTGCCCTGTTTCTCCTCGTTTGTTACTCTGCCCTCGATCTGCTCTCGTTACGTTCGACGCACTTGACGGCTGAAGCTACCAATGCATTCAATTTTGCGATCGAATATTTAATGATTGCCTCTCCGCACTCGCTCCTTGACGACCGTACATGACTCCTACATGCTGAAACTCAGTTTCGAAGCCCATCGGAGGGCGCTCCTCCAAACGCCGATGTATCCAGTTGATCGATCCGTGGAATGAACGATTTTCCGAAAGCCGAAGGCTCACTGGAGGCATCCGCAGTCGAACTGCCGAACGATAGAAGTCGCAGTGGATTCGACGAGAGTGAAGAACCGGGCTTGGGGAAGGAACTGCAACCGGAACCCGTGCGGAAGATAAGTCCTGCGAAACGAGACCAGGCAAACCGGTCACTGGGGCTTCGGGCGTTAAACGAAACAACGAACGGGTCAATGGTGACAAATGTGAATCGTGATAATAGAAGGCGCAAAAATCTTTCCCCCCGAGGGAATCCGAACGCGAAGGTCGCAGATAGAAAGGAGAACCCCCGAAGAGGGCTGGGCGGGAATTCCTTCCAGAATCTTTCATCTTCCTTATTCAGATCTTGATGTCGCATTTTTCTTCTTCGACTCTGTCGTTTCCTGAGGGATCCCCACCTCCAGCATCCACGAGTTTGACGATCGGCTCTTTCCCACCCCGAAGTGCGAAGGCTATTAGTCGAAATTGCGTCGAACTATTTTGCCCTTGGGATACTTTCGGAAAGTAGCTCAAAGTTGACGAGCTTCTCTTCCGTCGGATCCTTCGTTGCTCCACCCGACCTCGCTTCGAGGTACTGTTTCCTTCTACCGCACTTTCGTCGAAAACTTCAAGAATCCTTAACGATGACCTTGGATCGGCGAGACTACTGATACTTACTGGCGGGGGGGAATGCGTGCACAACAAACCAATTCCCTCGTACATGCATTCTATACGAACTTCCCTACAAAGAATGGAGGAACGATGCAGGAATCAGAAGGATATGCTCGAGGCTCTCGAAGCGCCTGAACGGCTAGAACTGCATATTCGGAGAGCGATCGAGGAGGAGCGAGGTCCATTCACTCGTTTCATTACATTGATACCGCCTGCATCGTTGGAGTGGTTTTTTCAGCTTGTGCAAAATACGTCACGCGCATGAATGACTCCTACTCACAAATAGCGTGAGGGAAGTCTCACGCGGCTTCGACAAGAGATACTTCTCCGATTCGTTCAAGGGGGAGGGCGGCGAGATGGTCAGACGGAGCCTCTGTGGCTTCGCGAGCTTTAGAGAAAGTATCTGTTCGGGAAGGTTGAGCGAGTCTGAAATGAACTTGTCGCGTAGTTCCTCTAACTCAAGAGTACGTGCTTCAGGTCACAGCGGTGGGCGCGGGAGTGGGCGCCGATTCACGATGCGAATGCATGAATTTCATAGGGAAAATCCTGGCGTTCGCGGCTCTCCCGAGGAATAATCGAGAATGAAGCGTGTTCATCGAGTACTCGCTCGTCAAGCCGTGTTTTCATGGTTTCGGTCCACTTCGCCAAACTGTGTGCCCACTTGACTGCTTTGCGGCTCCTCTCGACTCCTGCTCCGAATTGCGTTCGGTATCGATGAGGTCGCGGATAAGGGCACATGCTGCTTGCTCGCGCTCCGTGCCGCATGGCGGGCGCGCTCGCCTTGTTGATGTTTCCAAGGACGCTGTGATAGAGCACGCTTGCAGACGACGAGCCGTACGTGAGTGGTCACGTGTCTCTTCGTCCACACTCTGTTCGCCTCTCCGAAGACCGTTTGCGTTGTGCCAGACGAACGAAAACCCATGGAACTCACCAATGTCGACGTTTAGCACTCGTGGCGGTCGATATAGCCCGCCTGCATCTGATGTCCCCACCCTGGATATGGCTGAGGAATGTGATTGGACTCGGTTCAGGTGAGCGGGGTGAGGGTCCCAGGGATCGGAGGCTCCGATATTGGTCCATTTGAGGGCAGCAGTCTGGTTTGCCTGCCGGCCAACCGAGCGACCGCTCAGTAGTCGGGTAGTGCTGAGCTTCAGGGCATTAATTTTAGAGAAATATGTGGTGGGAGCGGAACCGTCGCCAACGAGAAGGATCGCCCGGAACGCTGCTCACCGAAGATTGGATCGTCGATCGGGAAAATCACTCATCACACCTTGAACAGTCAATAACGCATTTATTCCCAGCCCGTTCCCGCTCCCAGTGCACAGGCCGCGATCCTCGCAAACTTCGGGCTTTTTCCGAATTACTGCTCCCTGGCGCTTGACGTGACCGGCGCTATCGGAAGGTCCCGTCTCCGCGACAGCCAACCGGTGCCGGAGCGAGAGCCTATTAGACTTCGCGGTTATGTCTCCTCTTTCCCGGATTTTTCTATTGTTGAATGCTTTCTTCCCATCGAGAGTTATAGGGGAGTCTTGAGTTCCACCTCATTTACTCAGTAAAAGGAAGCGACAGAAGAGAATCGAGTCAAGGTCGAATCGCGTTGACGCTGCAAGGCTCGACGTGCCCTCTTAAGCGAACTGATCTTGTCTGCACATGTTCCTGCGCTCAGACGACCTGATTCATCCTCCGGGGCAATCGGTCGCCTCCGTCCAGAAAGTCCAGAGGGGAGGGCTGGCTCTTTTGAAGAAGCTGCCAGAAGATTCAGGATTCCTGACTTCCAATGTCCACGAGCCCTCTTCCCGCAATGCGGCTCCTGAATCCGGACCCCAAATATGAGCCGAACCGAGTTTCATTAAGGATCGAGAAAAAGTGCAGCCTATTTACTCTCGAGGAATTCGACACAGGAATGCCTCAAGAAATCCCGTACCTGCTCCAGCGATTTTCTCCGTACGTGTCGTGTCTTTCATATTCTCGAGATATACTGAGCTTGAAGTGATGATCACGGTATGTACCCGGGTCGGGATCTCGGGAGCCTATCACGTCAATGAATCACTACCCTCTCCTCCCCTCGACGAATCCACGTATTTTCTCTATTTCCCCTGAAAGTCTAACCAAAGCTATGAAACCGAACAACGTTCTTCTAATGGGCCGGAGAACTCTACGAGCCGGGAGTTCTCCAGATCAGTTCTGTGGGTAGTCAGGCCGTAGCTGAAACGTTCGGCTCCAGGGTGGGAGCCAAGGCTACAATGAAAAACTTATTTTTCTCGTGCACAAAGGAGCCGAGAGAGGGCTCCCTCGCAGTAATGTTTGGTCTATGGTTGGGGAGCTCTCAAACGTGCTGGGTAGCAAGCTGTCATCATTAAACCAACTGTGGCCCAGCCGTGCGCCTCTCGTTGCATGTACCGCGCCCTTCTATGTAATGGTGTGCCATATGAGGGGATGAAAATGATTCATTCATCTAATCCATCGGCCACGGGAGCAGCCGAACGGGATGAGATGTTCATGGTGTCTCGAAAATAGGCCGAGCTCCAAAAACGATTCAATAATCCCACCTTGCTGAACATGCTGTTATCGACTCCACGGATTTGGCCTGGAAACTTCATCTGATCGCGGGCAGGTCGAACGAAATTCAGCAAAACGAATGTTCCGGGAAGACCAGGCATCTGATTGGGTGGAATTCATTCGAATCCGTCCCAAGCGCCGAGTTATTCTGAGGTCTCTGAGCAGTCATTAGCCTCGTTGGTCGCTGTCTTTCGCGTCGCTTGTAAGCACGTGCTGCACTTTCTGCCGCTCCAAGTGTTGACGTCAAGGGTGGCTGTGTTTTAGGTGTCGCGTACAGGTACAACGAACGCTGAACAGTCAGTCTTTCTCCCGACTGCTCTTCGCAACAGTGCTATTCCTGGACGACACTGAGCCACTGCACAGTCGATCCCCATCACCCCACAGTTAACAGTACAGCCGTGGGCCCTCTTCGCAGTCTGGAGCAGCAGACTTCCGGAGGCTGTGCCATCGTGCAGTACGCGCACCCGCATGCACGCCTTGAGCTCTCGCGGTAGATGTAGCGCCCGGATCGTCTCTCAATTCCGCCAACTCACCTCTGGGCGTCATGCGTATTCTCTCTTAGCCCAACATTTCGCGCTCCGATCCGCCGGACCGCTCCCGCGTTCTCCGCGCATTCCGCCTGCGGGATATGCGGGTCATGTTTTGAAAATAAAGCTTCCCCGCGCTGGGCTGGACTAGAGGGCACGTTGCTTCCCCACGTTGCTGGGGCAGTCCAACAGTATTCGACCTCGCCGTTTGGCGCGAGTTCGTGTTTATTCGCGACGGAGCGGAGCCGCTCGACTCAAACACTGAATCAGGCGTTGAATGTAACGCCGAATAGAGCGCACTATAAACCTATCGACCAGCTTCGGGAATACGAGCATTATTGCGATCGGACTGTATCCCGAAAGTTCCGCTGAATCCTCTGATTTTCCGAGGTTGACTGCGATTGAGTTCCACGCGATGGGGCTCGAACTTGGTCGCTCATCTGACATTCTGAAATTTTGCAAGTTCCGGGGATCCAGCTGTCAACGTTGTAACTCCTCACAGCCGTTTCGGGAATTCAAACTGCACACTATTTCGTAAGAGACGAAACTTTCCCCAAGAATAGCTACCGATGCTGAGAGAAGTATCAATATTCGTCCGATAGCGACCTTGGAACGGCGTCGACAGCAGTCATGTGACTCCGATAACGAAACAGGCGAGGTCGCAACCAGTGTCGACTTGACCCAAATGTTTTGTGTCGACGCGCCGAAGCCAATGATGACGAGACTCCGTCCTTGTGAACGGTCTCGGCGTTGATTACCTCCGTAGAGGTCTCATAAAACTGAAGTGGGTCGAGCCGTTTTCATTGCGAGGGCTGCATCGAATATGGCTATTATCTTCCTTGGCATCCTCTATTGTATCTCGGCGAACGCCAAGAAGCGGGATATCGCTGCTGGTAGTGGAGACAGAAGGCCGATCCGATAGACAGGTCGGCGGACGCAGTTAGTCATCGCTGCCTTGTCGTTAGCTCCACTGCCAGGTTATACGGCACTCGTCTATTTATTAGGTGAGGCGGCCAGAATGCGACGGCGTCCATACCAACGAACGAACTGACCCACCGACCTGCGTATACGCTCTGTCGGCGCTCATTGTTGATGAATCGCGTAGTCGTCGAGAGCAGTGGGCAACTTGTTGATTTTGAGATGACGCGGCGAATCAAAACCTCATGTTCATGTGACACAGCCCGTAACGTGACCATTGAAATGCTAGGACGTAACCTCGACGTTTGCTCGACAGCGATAGAGCATGTATCTTCCCTTCAGTCCGAGAAACAGATTGGTTCGAACGCCCCCCCCCCCCCCTCTGCCTCTGCTAAAGCTCGTCATCCGGCGTGCAATATCTGCGACGATAATAGCCCTCAAGGCGAGAAGCTTCAGTGGGTTGTGATTCGTTCATCCGAGGGGAGGGAAAGTAGCATCCTACTCAAGCGAGTTAGCTCCAAAACCAGTAAATCAGCTCGGCAGCCGGGACGAGTGAGAGAATTTCCAACATCCGATTCGAGCAAAAGTTGTGACGACTTCGGAGCAAGGGGAGAGGCGGACTCGGGCTTCGACGACTGCAGGGCTTGTGGAAGAAACTTGGGGGAACATTACCAAAGTCGAGAAGAATCGGAAGAGCACCGACAGCCGCGGGAAAGGCTTGCATGAATGATTGGCACGAGTCAGAAGCAACGACATTCGTAACCGGTCCGATTCTCGTCAATTTTTCACGTACAACTCCAGAAGCGCAGCCTCCTCGACCCGCTCTTGGGACGAGGGCTCACGAAAAACGGACCCTTCCCAGGAGTTTCCTGAAAATGAAGGAGCTGTCTCTGTCCGTGAGCATGCGCGCTCTTCGACGCATGTGTTTCTGAAAAATTCCACAGGCTTTTCGAAGACCGTTGGGCTCGGAGAGTATCCGCTTCCTAAATGCAAGGATTTGAGAAAGAGAAAAGGAACGAAACGCTCATTGGTGCAGCGAGCCGGCCCACGGGACGAATTCGGCCATACCTAGATAGAATCAAAGCTGCGATTCGAGATCGGTCAAGTTGTTTGGTGAAGGAAAAGAAGCACTCGCGCTCAAAGCAGAGCGGCTAGGAACGACCACTCCCAACAATCCTGCATTCCCACTCCCGAGCGACCGAAGGAGTTGAGCTGAGTCACGAAGTCACGAGAAGCTCCGTGAAACGATTCATGGAAGTGGAGAGAGCCTTGATTTCCCCTTCTCCACCTTCGCATCCTTTCTTCGTGACACTTCTCCCGTATTTGCTCGGGCGTTTCCGCTTCTCTGTCGTGATGGCACCAGCTCTCGAGCCATTCCACGGCGAGAACTACGCTCAGCGGAGCAAGAAGACTCAAAATCTGACCACAACAGCGTAGTTTCCTCCGCTCACAGCTGTGGTAGCGACGAAGCGCGACAAGTTCAGCTCGTCACGAAAATAACATAACTGGATAACTCTGATGTTCATCGCCCACAACGCAGGGTTCAGAAGTCCACCTTCACCATCGCTCCATTTGGAATGGTTGCCTCACGCTCAGCCCTCCTCGCTCCCGTTTTCAGGCAGATGTGCTCTCCGGTGAGAACGAGCGCCGCGGAGCCCAGCCGTTCATTCGTTGGTTGAATGATGTACCTGTCAACTGGAACTGATAGAAGATGATACCTCAAATCCGCTTCCTCGAAAATTCTCAGTTTGGGAGCCGCGGGGTCCACTTGTTCCGGCTTCCCTCGCTCATGGTCTGCTTCACGAAATCGAGGTTTGATTTTCCGATTTTTCTGGATTCAATTCCCACATGGCACGTCTGGGGGTGGACTGAGAATGAATGACAACGAGGAAATAGGCCAACAATTCCGCGCGTTCGAACGCGACGGACCGGAACGCTCTCGGTGACCTGAGATGAACGTTGGGTTCGCGCTCACCAAGTAAAACAAAATATGAGCTTCCTGATCTGAATCTCCGGTATCCGAGCATGAGCTTCTCAAAATTTTTGTCACCCCTCCTGGGGTGATTGAAACCGTACCGACTCGAGCTGTGAGTTTTCGCTCGGGTTCCATACACCTTAATTCCTTCTCATGGCTGAACGAAATGCCTCTCATGTCCCTTGACTGTGCCATGGCCATTCGATGGGAGAATCGAGCTTAGGTTCGTCCTCCCAACCGCAAACTCAAAAGGCATACTTACTGACCTCTCGCTCGAATCGCTACATTCGCAGCGAGGTCGTGAGGAACTAGATCGGTTATAATTTCCAGATGTCTGGATCTTGTCATCTCAGCTTATCTCTGCTGATGTGAATTCTGGCGACTCTTCATTGAATACTGTTCAGAGCTTTGTTCAGTTTTTTGTAGGGAGTCCGCCAGGAGACCCTTGATCCTACGGACTGCAGAAGTCCGTAAGGAGAGACTGACTTGTTCTTAAGAGATTGGAACGTGGTCGTCATGTGTGCGCTCAACATATTTCGTGGAAAATCAGCCATCGCGTGGGGCCCGGATCAGAACGAGATGGAGAAGCTCGAGAGTACTCAAACTCGGATTGGGTGCCAAGAATAACAAAGAGAGAAGCCATTACATGTTCCACTATCCGGTACGCTGCGCCTCACCATCGACACGAGGGAATCGGTTATAACCTTCTCTTCTGTCGGAAGGCTGCATGTTTCCTTGTTGTTTGCGCGATGAGGTATTACCAATGATGGCTGAAAATAGAGGCCTCCCCAGAAAGGTTCTCTTTGAGTGACTGAGATACATTGGGGCCGTGGGCGACTCTTTAGAGAGCGTAAACATTCATCCTCGACATATGAGTCGCTTGCGGCAATCTGGTGACAAGATTAGCGAACCTCAAGTATGGAGCTCTCCTCGGGTAGCGGGCATTCACTTAATGGATTGAGATACACGCCAATGGAAACTGTGATATAGAGAATTACCTCTGATCAAGGGTTTTGGATGCCTTCTGAAGGCTTGAACTCTTGCGGTACCGGGCAAGGGGAACCGGGCTTCATGGAAATAGAATTTATATTGAGTGCCTCAGGATTGGGACGAGGCCTGCGTGATGATGAGACCATGGAGGCTTTTCGCCGCGTGGTTTGTGAGAATTGACTGGAACAAATTCAATTTTTGAAAGACCAAGTGGGGGTGTTGCGGTCCTATGCAGACAAACCATAGGAAATGTTACAACCCGGCTGACGGAGGAAGACCGCGTCGCAACTGAAGGTAATAGGATGAACATTCTAGCAACATACGTGAAACCTGAAGTTGGTTCAGCGCAAGATGCGCCGCAGCAAGGAAACAACAGTACCAAGCATCGTTCCTCGCGAGAGAGAGACCGGAGATGCAAACACTGGCTGCAAAACTGAAAACGATATACAGACGGACTCCGCAGCAAGCGAAGTCCGATTGGGAAATCCAGAGAGAGGAGATCATCGCCCGTGAAGCGGAAGGACTCCCCCTTTTATGGCTTAAGCTATCAGGGATGCATCGAGCGTAGACATCATATTCCGTGGTACGGAGTACGGCAATTCATTTTCCGTACCGGGGCGGCGAAAATGAATTTCCGTACCAGGAAGTACGGAAATTGAATTGCCGTACTGGGCCGGTACGGAATTTCAACTGCCGTACTCCGTACTACGGAATATGATGTCCCATCGAGCGTCGTGTCCGGTGGGAGCCCAGGCCCTGATCCGACTCTTCGGGCAAATCTTCGCATCGAGAAGCTCTGTACCCCGAAATATTGAGGTATACAGCACGGTGTGCGAAGCTCAAGAAGAAATGCTAAGAGAAACCCCGCACAAGAGCTTCGACCTAGTAGAGGTCGCTGACGTCATATCGACACAACCGACCAACGAATCCCCGGGACCGGACGAGATCAGGATCGAACTCCTGAGAGAAGCCGTCTTCATGATCCCGCGCTGGACTGCTATATTCAATGGGTGCCTCGCCTCAGGCCACATCCCGGCCGAATGGAGTAACTGCACCAAGACGATTCTGTACAAGGGGGAAGGATCGTTAGCTGACCCAACCTCATGCAGAGGGATCGCAAAATAAGTTGCATCTATGAGGTGCTATCGAGCCTCCTAGTTCGTCGAGTGATTCCATTCCTAGAATTCAAGAAGATTCTACCAGACGAGCAATTCGGATTCCGCAGAGGAAGATCGACGATGGACGCGATTGAGATCCTAACGGATCGCAGTGCCGTGTTCGTAGGCTTTCGCGCCGCATTTGACTCGGGATCAAGGACTATCGTCTTACAACGTCTCGCGACCGCTGGCGTGCCTCTGAATATCATGAGACTCCCCGAGGACATTCTGCAGGAGAACACGATAGCTCTGGACGACGGCGTCTGTGTTCAGAGCGGGCTGACGCACACTGATGGCTACTCACAGGGAGACAATTTGTCCCCGATACTGTTCTTGGTACTGATAGCAGATCTACCCGAGAAGATGAAGACCAGGCATAGAAACGTGGGAATCATCCTGCTCGCGGATGACGTCGTACTCTTCAACACGAGTCGGTTCCACCTGCAACAGGCACGTCACACACTCGGCACATATGTTATCCGCACATAAAATCACCGACAGCAGCATACGGCATCAGAGTCATATGGAACAAGCTCACGATGAGAGATCTGGCGCTACTCGACCGCATCAAGCCAACCTTTCAGAAGAGGGTGTTGGGATTGAGAAGACAAGCATAAAATCGGAACGTCTACCTGCTCATAGGCACACCTTGGTTCGTTGAAGACCTGATTCGACCTCCAAGAAACGGAGTCGTCAAGGGAATTCATTCTCATTTACGAAGTCAAGCTGTCATCAGTCGACCATGAGTTGATCTAAACCACTGGAATGACAACCAACGAATGGAGAGGACCGAGTCAGAGGAACCGCCACCTCGTGTCCAGATTTGCCGACCACGGTTTCCACGCTCAACTTTGTATGAAGGAAGTGTCCCACGAGCCGGATGATGATTGTTAATATCAGAGTGGTGGACTAGTGTGCTCGAAATACCACGCAATTCACTGTAGACTAGCCAGGAGCATTGCCAGTCTAGCGGAGCTAGAGTAGTCATAAAACAGGGTGTGGAAGAATATGTAAATTATGTATCGTAAGGAATTATCTGCAACAGTTGACAATGAACCAAAATCAGATTTTCGAAAGAGTTTGACTGCTGTCCAGACATCGCGAGTCGGGCCAACGTGATCCAACGTGGGAAAACTTCGTACAGCGATCGATTCATTCCCAAGAGGAAATGTTCCCGTTGACATATCTTATCAAGCTCAGCTTCACCTCTCCTTCTGAGAGGCCTTGTATTTCCTCTTGTTCTCACGGAACTCCGTCCTCGTTCCTACGTTCTTACATTCGATCTTACAGTCGAATCAATACAGCAGAATGTGCACCGCCTCTCATAGAGCTTTTCTGACGTCTCCTCTCGGCTGCACTGAGCTCGATGAGTCTCAAACTGATGATATGCCCGCGAATAATTTAATCACGCTGCGATGGTTATGCGATATTTGACCTCTCTCGGAGCTTCTCTTGAGGGGCTCCGACTCACATCTGCGTTTCCCACTGACGGTGACATAAAATGGAGCCTGATTGTTGTAATATTTTGCTCGGAAGTGCGCGGAATCTTCGACACTGAAAACGAAATCGCGTGAGGAAGGTGAACTTTCTTTCCGCGAATACACGTATATGGTCCAGGATACGATGCAGTGCAGACGATATTCACGATTCATATCCGATTCTCCCACAACGCCGTTCTCACTCAGTAGGTCGAGATGAATATCAGCCATCCTGTGCATGGGAGGTAGTTGCCGTATTTTCTCTCTTCGGAGGACCGTCTGTGTATTTTTTCAGGAATCGGTGAATGAAGGTGATTCACGTCATTCGCTCCCAGGACGGGAGAGTGGGAACGCCACAATTCCAAGCAGGAAAAGTGCCCGGCAATCTTACAATCGGCTATGTTGGATCAATCTCAAAACTTTTCGGCATCGAAAAAGAATCGGAATCCGGCTTCCCCGAGGAGATGCGGGGGATCGCACCGAAGACGATATTCGTCAACAGCTCAGCGATCTTTGTGAGGCTGATGAGATCGGTTGCCAATTTGCAGCTCTGGACCGATTCTGACCATTTCTTCGGCTAGTTGATGAAATCCTCTCCCGTATCAGATGGAGCAGATACGATGTCGATCGGTTGAGTTGGGACGTTCCTCGGTCAGTTTTGTGAAACACGTCAAGAGGAATTGTGGTTTTTGAGCCGCTCTGGGGGATTCAATGCTTGACTGATTGACGTGGAGGAAAAAAATCGGATATTTCCACATCCAGTAATCAGCGAAATGAGGATATTCAAGTAGATTTCAGCTGGTACGGCTTTCTTTTCCCGGGAAGACGACTTGATTAGATGATCCGAGTGAAATGCGTCAGCGCTCGAAGATCAGCTGATGAAGGGAACTGGTGGAATCAAGTAGCAGTGAAAACCCGAAATCCTGGTGGCCTCAACTGATCGAGACGGCTACGCAGCTGAAACTCGCAGTCCTGTTTTCGTTTCAAAGTTAGCGAATCTCCATTGTTTCATGAGCTGGCCAACTGTAGTAACGATCTATGTTATATCACAACGCTTCCCGAGCTGCGGACCCCTGAAATTGGTTCCTGATCCAGACTGGAAGAGCTGGCTCACGAGCTTACCCATGAATTCATACCGTTCTCGTTGAGTGTCCCAAGTAGGCCGCAACAGATGGAGCCGCTTTGTGCCCCCTATCGTTCGGTTTCCGCTGGTTTGGGCCTTGCACTCCTCGTAGAATCGTCGAATCTACGCTGTGAGCGGCTGGTTCCAGCATACGCCGGGAGCTTTCACGAATTGGGTGTAGCTGCTTGGGATGATAGCCGAGTCCAATGGGAGTTCACCCAGTTTTTGTCTTGTATCCTTTGTCGTATGCGTTCGGAAGCTGTCCGAAACAAGAGTCTTGTGTCGATGGGCGAAGCCCCGAAAGGTTCGCAAGGATAGGTCGATGTTGTTCTATCGCTCATTCCTGGAGTGTCTTGGTAACAGAGCTCCAGATCATTTTAAAGCTTCTCACGAGGCTCATTTCTGTTCAAGAGAACAGATGGTTCACATTTTCGTCTCTGAGCCTGTCGGTTTATTATACACTGCTCTTCTGTATTTTTGATGGTCCAGAACTTCGCCTGTCTATAAGAGTAACACGTTTCACAGGAATTGCCCGATTCCTGGAGAAAATCGGTATTCATTATACAATCAAGATCCAGGACTATCTGAGTTTCGGTTTGAACAGCTGCGGAGTATGTCTTTCACTCATGCGAAAGCCGTCACATTTCCAGCGAGCATTGCGTTTGAGAGATCGAACTCGACATGAAGGAGACGACCCCCGCGCCGTATTGCGTCAAGGGTCCACGCCGAGCTCGTTTTCGACGCCGTGATCTCAAAGTTATGGTTTGGGTCCGGAATGCCGAAAACCCGGAATACCGAAAACCCGAAATACCGAAAACCCGAAATACCAAACGCCCTGAATCCCGAAAACCCGGAATGCCGAAGGTGTTCCCCTCCCGTCGGAGAGCAGCTGAGACTTCTATGTCGAGCGCCGAGCCCGGCCGTGGAGGCTTACTCGAAAGCATTGACATTCACGGAGGACTGCCGGAATCATTCGCCGGAGCCTACCCGGATCATTCGGGAGCCGTTGTATGCTGGGGTGAGCCAAGCAAGGTTGTCAGGAATCTTGGAAATCTTATGACAGTCCTCGAAAGTTCGAGATTCTTTGATGAATGCCAGTCCTGATAAGCCTGCTCTGCCCGGTTAACTTGGCGAAACTTGAAGTCGAATTTTCGGAAGAGCTCGCCTTGTTCCGTACAAGAGTGGCTGATTGACCACGAAAAGCCCATACACGAGGCCATCTGAATCTGAAATCCTCATCTGTTCCCTTCAATCGTATCTGGTTGTATACGGAACCCGTGCCGGCGCTCGTTTGACGATCAACGTCAGCGCTGAATTGAGAACAGCATTGCAGATCTGGGAGCTATGCGCGGTTTCAAAAAGGTTTTGGGTTGGTGGTGAAACGGGACCTCTTCGACCTCCGGGACCCACCAGCGAAGCGGGTCCCCGACTGTTCTCGTATATGTGAGCGGCTGCTGTATGTTGGATACGATTTATGAGGAGACTTGCTCACAGATCCGGATTTGAACCGTTCTGGAATCCATGGATGTTAGTGAGCGCCGTCGAATCCACTTCCATAGCTGGAATCCGCACTCGGCATAGAAGCCTCGGTTGATGTAACACGAGACCAAAATGATTTTCGGTATTTCGGGTTTTCGAGATTTCGAGCGTTCGTTATTTCGGGTTTTCGGTATTTCGGGTTTTCGTTAATTTGGGTTTTCGGGATTCCGGGTGCACACCGTTTCAGAATGTCATCGAAATCTCGAAGCATCAGCTGTCCACGGTACAGTTGATCGTTTTCGGACCAATATGATCAGCACAAACCACCTTCAGCTCGCTGATTGAATCTGATTCAACATACGTGATGAATAGGACGTGTTCATTGGTTCTGATAAAGACTTCATAGAGAGAAAAACTTGGAACCTTCCGTGCGCTTGCATGAACTGCACGTCGTTCAGAACTGCATTCAAACGCCTCATTGTGTTCCAGCATGCGATTCACCGCTGCAGTCCATGCGCTCGTACGCCGTCCCATGTGGAGGAAGTAGCATGACGAGACCTAGAAATAGAAACTTCGAATCAGAGGATCTGTCGGCGAACGGGGATGACCCAATTACAGGGAAGGATTTGGTGTCGAATTCCTCAATTGGAATACGCGACAAGTCGTTGGCAGTGGAGACTTCCCGCCCGGAGATCGATCTCTGTCAATTTCACGAGTCCACTCCGTGCTCTGGAAGGAAATCGGAGCACGATTCCAGAACACAGTGGAGGGAGCTCGCTTATCAGCATTAACATTATTACCATCGTTTCCATTACTGTCATCATCAATAGCACTGTATTGCCTATGTAGATGTCGTCTGATCGCCGGCGCACGCCCATTAGAGCTAGCTAGCTCTGTGTTCCCCGGGCGTGGCAAGTCGACGAAATGGCCCTGCAGTTCTAGCGCACTCTGGCTGTCAGCGATTACTCCGCAGACGCCAGTCACCGTTCTAGAAATCGAGGGAGTCCTCGCCCATATCTATCGGAAACTTCATCCGGGAATCCGCGTTCGTGTTCATCAAAGTTCAGAACCTTTCTTCGATCTGTTCATCCTCGGGCTCAGCGATCCAAACGAGACTGGCTTTGGTTGGAGCCGCCCCTCGAACGGGTTGGTATGCCAGTTTCATTTGCGATGGGTTGCTCTGGTACGCCAACATTTGCGTGCGAGCGCCCGACCGAAGGAGGAAGGCAACTTCACGCGGCCTTGCAAGCTTTACAAGATAATCGCATTTGGCTGCTGGAGCACCACTACTATGGGTGCGCTGCAACCATCATCGTTCCCGTCGAGTCTGTTACGGAATAGGAGCCAGTCGGCCGGTCGGTCGGTCTACTGGCCTGCGCGTTTGCCCGCCAGCCGACGGAATGGGGCGATTGAGAGAACGCAAGGGGACGATAGAGAGAATAATAGAGACGGAGTGAGTTTGCCACAACAACAATGGAGGAGACGGCCGCAGAGACGACGACGACGACTGTGGCGTTGGTATCCATTGGCTTGATAGTAATAATGCTCCTCGCAACGATGTTTGATGGCGTCTTCCATTACTCTGAGACAGAGTTGAGGAGCGGTGAAAGGGAGGCGTGGGTTGGGACGACGCAAATACGACTCGCGAGTGAGAGGAGGGCGAGCTATTCGCAGACGCCGCAGGATACTCGGCGCGACCACTTGAATCCTCATCATCAACGACTTTCACGAACAGCACCCAACCATTTTCTGAACTGTTCGACCGCCGTTTAGGGGGAGAGCTCAAACTCAACGGTCGTGCCGGAAGTGATCGAGGATTCCTCGCACAAATCAGTTGCCTTTGTCGCCTGCGATCGGATGCACAAAGTCTTTTGATCGTGCGCTGGCCCTGCTTGGTTACCCTCTGCGGGATGGGACGCAATCCCACTCTCAACACCTCGACATTCGTTTCTCGATACAGTGTTCCCGACCGATCACGGATATCTGATGGGAGTGTTTCCTCGGGAAGCCTGCGAGAGGGAAATACGACATCGAATTGGAATACATAGAGTCTGAGAGGAAAGTTCCTGGAAGCGCTGGGCAACAGAGATGAGCTGAGATAGAAGATAGCGAAGTGTAAACAAAATCAAAAAACAGAGAATCGTTCAAGAGCTGGACCAGGGAGAGCTCGAGGGAACGGAGAAACAATGTCCCGGAGGAGAAGAAACGCAGAGAGGAGATAAGGAAGAAGAGAATTCATGGTGAGCCGAGGAGAGATAGCTGAGTGATCTTCCGGAGTACACTGGGAACGGTTCAAGCAAGCCAGTAAAGTGTAGGGAAACAAACCGAAACAGGCGAGTGATCGGCCCTGGCCAGCGCTTACTTGAGAGTGCCGCAGAGAAGTCTCCCGTTCCATCTCTCTCCGTCGGCACTCTAATGCGTGAGCTCTACTGTATCGCTAAACAACGGCCGCTTGGTGCCTTGACCAAGAAGAAAGGGCAGGAGAGTCACTCAGAACCTCCGAGAAGACGGAACAGAGAGACGCCGAGGAGGCGAGGTGTGGCGTTCGCGCCTCCGTTGCGTCCCCTACCCCTCTCTGCGTCTGTCTCTCTATCAAAAGTTCGCCCATTGTCCGTCCCCTTTGCACCCTTCCGGTCGGTCGCGTCCTTTATACCGCTGAGCGAGTGAGTGAGTCTATCTGGCCTATTTGCCCGGTTGTTTCCTTCTATATCCTGATCCGCTATCTCCTTCTAGATTTCCGCTGGCATCGCTCATCCAGACCATGGCGATTCGAAGCCGCAGTCAGCCATCGAACGTTCCATCCCGCATCCGCAACCGCGCGCACCGCGGATCCTCCTGAAATGAGTGAAAAGACGCTAGACGCTGTTACGCGTGATGTAGCGGAGGTCCTGGACTGGGCCGAATCTTGAGGTTGGGGGTCTATGATCGTATCGCCAAGGAGTCATTTCCTTTGCTCCCCCACTAGCTTAATCAACCTCCGCCAGGAGCGAGGGTAGGGTTGGCCAGCGAGCGGGAAATGGGGCAAAAATTGAGACGGGAACAAAGAAGGAGACGAGTTCAGGATACATCCATTTCTCAAGCCCTGGAGCACTGAGACAATTTAGTTGAGGAAGGAGCACCGACTGGACTTCCACCTCGTCAAAAATTGAGCAGGCTCTGCTGGAAGGGGAAACGGAAGAAAGGGAGAGTTGAATTGGAAATATAGAGTTAGCCGGGAATCGGAACGTAAGCGGCCCCATAATAATGATACCTGGTTATCAACCCTTTAGATGACCTCTAGTGCTTTGTTCACTCTCTCCCTCCCTCTCTCCTCTCTCTCATTTCCCCCTCACACCATTTCAGGCGCGAACGTTGCATCAGGGCCGTGAGAGTTCGACGACGAGGAAATCCAGCTCTTCGGTTTGGAGCGTTTTGAGAGAAAATTCAGCGCATCCCCGACGGGAAGATGATACCCGTTGCTTGGAAAGTACAGCGATGACCTTCGGATGAATGGATGATTCTTTCCCGGGCAGTCACATCGCACAACAAGCTGTTATTGATCCGATCGCAGGCGGCCAAGATGGCACAGCCCTCCACATCAACGACGACGACGTTAACCCAAAGCCGTCCTCTACGCCCTTGGCGCCATTCGCAGTGATCTAGATCGAAGATTCGGCTCGTTAGCTATTCGTTTATTGACGTTGACGTACAAACGATCCGACTGACTGTCCGAATGAGGGATGAGCGGGAGAAACGGTGGACGGAGACTCGATGGACGCCCTCGGGAACGCACACGAAAGAACGTAAGGGGATGACCGTCCGAGCAGGCGAGGGAGTGGACGAGCAAAAGTCCAAGAGGACGCGAAGACGGACGTTGCTTTATTCGTAATGGAAGTTCACACGAATCCTGCTTCGAGACGGACCACGAACGTCGAGATCACGCCCTCGGGCTGACCTGGCTCCCCAATACGCTGCGATGCTGAGAAAGTTTTTGTGTTGATATCCTCCTCACCGGGACATCTCGGCAAAACTTCTTCTCGGTTCCCAGGCTCTGAAAAGAGCCAAGTCCCGGTTTTCGGTACAGTTTTTGAGCGACGAAGAGGGGGCGGGATGATTTCGATTCTTCCGCACCGAAGAATGCGCATCTCGTAGAACTTCGGCCGGCGAATTTCGACCAAGATTGTGGAGCGCCTCGACTCGTCTCCGAGGTAAACGTATGGTAGGGCGCCGCGGGCATTGTTCCGAGCCCTGCGGAAAACCATTTTCTCAGCGCGGGATTGAGCTCTTTCTCCAAGACAATGGACGCCGCCGTTCGCTCGCTTGCCTCCTCGGCTCCCGCATCTGCTTCGCTGCACCCGCGGTGAGCGGTCCGGCTCGCAGGTCCCTGTGCATGGCAAACAAGTCGAACAAGCTGGGCAAGGGTCGAACAAGCAGGGAAAGGTCGGCCGGAAGTGAAAACATACAGTGGAGTTCCAAGAAAGACCCGCGAAAGCCTCGCTTTAGCGGTACGGTCTCCCCGTAGACTCTGGCGCTGGCGGGTCTCGTCCCTATATCTCTCTGTGAACGAAGGAATTATGCGGGAACGAAGTACCGTGAGGTCTCGCGAAGGTCCGGAAAGTACTCGATTCAGGAGGGTAGCAACTGGAGACTCGATGGCTCCCCCCTCAGTGAGGACGAGCCGTGCATGGATACGCCACAGCATGTAGCTAGAAAGTTACCCGGATCATGGTCTGCCCAACAATCTCGTCGGAGTGTGGTATCGCTGCCGGGAAAATAACAGGGCTCCTGCAGCTGAATGAGTCACATGGCGGAGCATTGGCTCGTTGGTCTGTAACTCAGACGGACCGTCGGCTGTTTCAGACACTGCATCAATTAGTAGAAGTTTACTCAAAACTCGCGAGCAGCCTGAACGAACGGCTGACTATAGGCGACGAGGATACGATGTTGAGGAAGCAGGAGTCCGGATAGAATCTTGTGTGATCTGCGATAGCCGATGTGCCTCGTGGAAACTCACGGTCCAAATCTTCCGTCGAGGTTTTCTATTTTTTCCTCTGGGAGGAAATAACTCACGAAGGGAAGACCCTGAGATTCACAAAGGGGACTGTGAGTGCGGAAAAGGAGGAAAATGACGATACAGAAAATATAGCAGAGCCATAACACAAAAACTGCATTTACACGCGACTCAGAAGATTGGAAGTTTAGGTGGAGTGTTGGGCTCATGTAGATTATACTCACATAAAAAAACCAGAACTTATCATCCTGAAGATGCATCCTACGAAGTCGTGATCGTACGATGGGTCCTCGGCTAATGTCGAGAAACCAGGAGCTACTGGGAGAGTTATCTCTCTTCCTTGAACTCCGCACAGAGTTCGGGCTCGAGATCGGGTAGACAGGTACGACACGCGCGTCGACGGGGCAGTCGTGCAGGGAGACGGGGTGCTTTCGCGAATTCGAACTTTTCGGACGATGATGAGGGAAATTACGAGGATGAGGGGAGGAAAGAACCAGGGGTCGAGATCTGTCGGATCTCGGAGCTGGCTCGCTCGCTCGCGCAGATGAACAAGGCGTGAAGAAAGTGAAGCCGCTTTAATTACTTATTCTCACGGATGGCATAATCCATGGGGCCTCGCATCAGCAGCAGCATTTTTTCATTCGTTCAGGAAGCCGCATCCCCTCCCCCTCTCCTCCAGCCCAGTTTTCACTCTCGTCGCCGGCCTGGGAGGATGAAGGCAGCTTTTGCTTTTATCCGCACTGTTTTCATTAAACATCTCGGATGACTTCCCGCTAGATGTTGACGTAAAACCTCATCCCGGCAGAGAGCAACGTTATTAGCTACTACAGCAATATAGATAGAACAAAATCCGCCATATTGATTCGCCGAGCTCGCGGCAACCGGGACCTGATGGAGTTCACCCGACACAGTGAGCAAACTTCCGGAAACGAGCAAAACAACTTCCACGAGTTTGAAGCGAACCGGCAGGAAATCTCGGGGTGGGAACAGCTGAGTCAGCTTCGGAGAGAGTTCTCTGAGAGCCGTAACTTCTAGAAGTCTTCGATTTCGGGAACGGCATCGTTACCGCTGCGGCCGCTCAAAGGGGGCTCCGCGTTAGCTTCAAAAAGGAGTATCGGATCACAACACAAGTTTCGGGAAAGGAAAAGACGCCGGCTCGTCTTTCCTGCTCTTCGAGGAAGATCAGCGCGAGAGCGACGCAGGACGGGAGGCTTATTAGCTAAAGCCTAGGGAGCAGCATCACCACCGGGCGGCTAATACGTTATCCATGCGGCCTGCCGCGAGAAAGCCCGTCAGCCAGCTCGCTCAGGGGGAGCTGACTCCATGCGCGCACTAATTATAACCTTCTCTCAGACGCCTTCGAGATGTTTGCTGTCGTTGCCCGTGCATCATCGTGTTCGAACATGGCCAGATACTCCATCTTTTCGATATTACACTCCCCCCTGAGCGGTCGTCGCATTCGGTGGAGCACGCGGGCAGGCTGGCTGGCATGCAACGGTGCGGGCACGCACACCGACAGAGTCACAAACAGCTTTCGTCAAGGACACGGATCTGCGTCGTGCCCCATTCCTCAGTCGGAAGCAGCGGCGACAACAACAACATCATCAGCTATACACACTTCACGTTAAGTAAACACTGCGTCTGCCTCGGGAATCAGTCGCCTGTAAACAATAACTGATTGGAGAAGGCGAGTCGAAGTCATCTCGATGAGCGGTCTGCATGATTCAGACGCGGTGAAGTCAGACGGAGTTGATGGAAACGAAATCGTGAGACAACTGAAAGTGGTTCCAATAACTACAAAGCCCCAGAGAACATCATTGGATCTGATCAACCGACGCGCCGCCGACTCGACTTTGCGACTTCCAACCTTGGCCTTAGCTGGCTAGGTTTCCGGCTCTAAGAGGACAGAGGTTGGGGTGAGACCGAGTTTTTGGCGGGCCAGGTTCTTCCCGGTGACATAACTGGCGAGAACAGCTCGACTTTCATCACAGTTTGATCGTTGGTTCCGAATTCGTTCGAGGACGAACAGCCTTCTTCTTGTAGAGCTTTGAATCAGATTACCGAGGCAACTGCTTGAGTCCCATGGTTGTGGAGCGTAGATTTGTTTCCAGACTCTACAAGGCGGGGCGATGAGTCTAGAATTTCGATCCTGTGGTATCCGTGACTCAGGGATTGCTGGAGTTCTGGATATGGCCCTGCGGTCGTGACCGAACCGCATGCGGCGGCCTGTAGCCGGTCAAGGTTTGTAAGTTGGTCGTTCGATGGTCCCCCAGCCGAAACGCAAGAACTTTCTCCCGCACCGATGACCGTACAATCAGGGTCTGATTCTCCGTACCTCTCCGCATCTGCTTCCCCTTTATACATGAGAAGTCGACCCGCCTCTTGCTTTGGTAGCCCACTGATGACAGACAGACATTGCCTTCTATATAGTGCCATAAGAGCTTGAGGAGATCTCACAGAGCCCACGGATTCTCGCTAGCATCATACCGGGGCGATGCGCCTCATGGTTGAGATTCGTATTCCGTTCATACATGTGAGCAAACACAATCTGGCAGTTTCTGGCATATAGGTACTTTTCTCCCTCTTCGTTGGGTTAGCACCATTTTGAAACTGTCTCCTTATTCGGCTGATCAGTGCGTGTCATCCCCCGAGAAACAGGTCAGATCGACCCTGTAATCACCATCCTGGAGTCCGAGAAGTATGGTCGGGTCGATCCCGGAACCACCTCCTCAGACTCTCGAAAGTGTAGTCAGATCGCCTCGGAATCAACTCCTTATATTCCGAAATGTTCGGTGAGATCAATCCCGGATACGAAGCTCCTTCAAAGTCCCCAAAGAGTCATTGCTCATGCTTGGGGAGGGACTTGGAGGCCTATGTCCTTCCCTGTGAGGGCGCCCTACAACGTGCTGCTGGTTCCACGTCGATCCGATCAATCACCGGGGAGTTCATTGGGATCGAACAAACAAACATACAGTGGCGGTGATAAGAGAGAGCCTACCTCGGAGATCGGAGCTTTTTTCAACCATCCGTGTTTCTTCTGAGAATGTTCGCGAATGTCTTTTATACAAAAAAATGCATTTCGAAGAGGAAGGAAAGAGCTCCACGATTCGAATAGGATCCTTGAGAGGAAAAATCCCCCAGAGCGGAGGAAATTGAATCCGAGATTCGTCGACTCTCTGATTTTGTCGGGCTGTTAACCAAGTACCGTGAGTCGAAACAACGGTGGCTGCGACCCCTCATAAGTATATCACATTCTAGCACGGGAACGGAGCTTTCGATTTTTTTTTCCATGTTCCGAAATCGGACCACTAGGTCGAGAGCTACGGATGTTTTTTTCTGGGTCGGTCAAAAAAAAAGCCACCCCACCCTCATGGAACGCGCCAAGGGCGTAAGTCTGTTCTGCCTTCAACATCCGAACTTGTGAGTGATGTGGATCATGGGAAACGACTGGGATCCCGCTGTCCTGTGACTTCACTCGTTTTTTGTCCGGCTACAAAAAGCGCCATGGTCACATGCCCAAGACTAAACGCCAGCGACCGCATCAGCCTAGAAATGAGAAGACAACCACTGGTACAGCGACATAAGTACCTCGTTGGCCGTGTGGCATAAACCAACGCCTTAGGTGCCACGCTAAGCTAGCAATCGCGGGTTCGATCCCCGGCCGACAACAAAAATTTTCCTATGTGGTAAAAAGAGGATTTAATTTATATCAGAATTAAATCTGAACCATCTTAAGACCTCAAGCGCACCGCCCGCAATGGGATTTGCGAGGCGATAGGGAGTGTTACTGAAGCAATACCGAAAGGTGATCCCGGGACACTTCTGAGGGCTGGCTGAGAGGTTCAGCCGGAAAAACAAAGCGATATAAGTACCTTGGAATCACGCTGTCCGATTGCAGTAGATACCTCGACCGTCATTGATGGATGTTAGCAGATGTGGATCCAGGTGACGGAAAAGACTGGGAACCTCAGGTATACGTTCGTACACATTAGGTACACGATCCTGCTGTTTTCAGGAAAATCTGTGGGGGGTGGGGCGCTCGATCGGCTAAACCAGAGCTTACGCGCAGTCACCGTCGTTAGACTTGACCGACTCCGGAAACGGAGCGGACAGGATTAGCAAAGTGGAGAACTCCGGAGTCGATTTCCTCTGCGGTGAAGAATTCCTCTCCCAAGATGCCGCCGCATCGGGAAGCTCTCTTCTCCCTCCACAAGATGCTTCTATTATCATGGAAATCCGGGACGTTTTTCAGAAGACCTATCAATTGAAAAAAAAAGCTGCGATCTCTGGGAATGGCTCTAATTTATTGATGACCTGTGATAACTGTTATAGATCAGCATGTCGTCAATCGGCGCCAAGGCTTGCAGCCGTTGTCCGCGACGGTACAGAGATGAGGCTATAAAACAGTTGATGCGGCTCCAAAAGCGAAGTCTGTCCTGGTGGTGGGAAACGAGCTATGATGTCCAGAGGAAGTGAGAAAAAACGGCTGAGGGGGGTGCAGCTCGAGATTGAAGTAGAAATCAGACCGGAGCGGACCCTAGTTGAGATTAATCCGAAGAGAGGAGGACGAAACCGGCGCGGGGTACGGGCAAGAGAGTCCTTACGAAAGGGGGGGGACGAGGGGAGGGAGGAATCGAGGAGATTCGGGAGAGGGTAGAGGCTGAAAATGAGAGGGAGAAGTTATGGGATTGGAAGACGTGATAGACACGCGAAATACAAGAAGTGGGCTCAGACAAGGAGGTGAGTCCCAGGCAACGAAGAAGAAGGGAGCGAGTGGCGTTAACGTTCGTATACCGGGGAGGAGCGGAAAGAGTCGATGATAATTTTGCCATTAAGCGCACCTCTTTTCGGCGTGGATCGAATAGGACACAGACACGTCGGAGATAACCAGCGCTATTTTTCGCGCCGAACCCCGACCACGAGTGTCTTTGAAGATTATCCGTCCACTTATCTTCCCTTTATTCCTCCCCACCTCTGTTTCGCGGAGAGTTCCCACCCAAATTCCTTCAGCGCGGTTGCCGCTGTGCCTTTGTCCTTGTTCTTCGTTGCGAGAGCAGCGGTCGCGTTGGCTGCGCGATAACGCTGCCAGTGGTCGCTCCGGTGGTCAGCGTCAATTATCATTCATTACTATAAATACTAGTCCGCTGTTATCTCCCCGCTGAGAAATTGAAGGCGTCGCTCACCACGATTTCACTCTGCCTGCTCGGAAGTGTTTTCGAAATGTTGATAGGAAGCTTTGGATCGGTTTCCGGGGTGTTCGAGTGTTGCGGGGCCAAGTTTCGAGCCCTCGAACCGGCCGATCTACTAGCGAGCTCGAGTCACCCCTGTGGACAGACGCCTGCCACGCTTTCGACAGGCACCACCACGGGGAATGCAACTCGTCACGCTCAGCTTGCTTGGAACTCCTTGAAACGGGCCTACGTACAATTCTTCCGAGCAACAGCCGAGACAACATCGGATCCGAAGCCAGATAAACGTACAATTTGATTACGAATGGCGCTTCCAACTCTGAACTTTAGATACTTTCAGGAACTCTCCTTGCTCGGTTTGCGGCTCATGGGAAACTCCGTTGTTTATTCCTGACTGAGTAGGTTTGAGTGTTTCTAGTCGAGTGAACGCGAGTCGAGAAGAGGAATAACGCACAGGTGAACAACCATTTGAAGTAACAGTTGAACAAACTAGAGCGGGGACAACGAGGAACCTCTGTTCTTGGGATTCTTGATGCTCAGAGCGAATCAGCATCTGACATGAGCGGAACGCCGGTCATCCACATGAATCTCCCAACCCCACCGCACCGCGTCTCTCGCCCAAACGCCGACCGAACCGACTGAGATGATTAGTGAGAGAGTAAGCGTGTGTTTGTGAGAGAGAGAGAGGGGGGGGGGAGACTCGACGATGAATGCTACAGCAGTCATTCATGAATTTTTCATCATCCCGCGCCGTGTGAGTAATGAAGCAAGAGGAGGCAGCGTAACATGCCGCAACGGTCTCGCTCTCCGGACTCCAATAATGCCAGTGCTGTTTTTCGACGGCGCCGCTACTGTTCACGCTGCCGTTGTTCGCCTTCCCGCTATCAAGTAGAAGTGTTCGCGACGTTGGCAAGTGCGGATCAAATGTTTATAAATAGTCAATTTCTCGCCACATTGCGTCCGGCGAGTGTGCCATAAAAGGAGCGTCGAGAAAGCCGAGGGGGCCTCAGTCTCGATCCAAGATGGCCGTCTACGTCGAATGTGGCCCATCGTTTACCCGAAGACGATTATTGTGCTTCGGGACGACTGAAAATTTGCATGCTCCGCCCGATCGTCGAGTTCCTCTCATTCGGACGTCCTTGACCTCCTTGTCGTGGTCATCTATCATGGATTGATGCATCAAGTCGCATGAATAGGTGTTGACTTCGTGGAGAGCGTCAGCGTTGTCGTGGTGGTCATCGTATCTTCCGCCAGCGCCTCCGTTCGCTTCGTCCTGCCAGGAAACCGATGCGAGCGCATAGACAGAAGAAGCTTTCCCATCTCTTTCGGAAACTCCTGCGGAAAATCACATAATCTCCGCCGCCACGGCGGCTTGCCGCTCTCCAAGACAGCGAATATCAGAATTGATTCCAAAACCGATATCAGGCCCAACAAGCCCATCAGCCGGCTTTCCCCTTTTCAATTTCGCCAAGGCGTGCTGCCTCTCATGCTCACCTCAAGTCCCACTCCCTTGTGGAGGAGCGATCCGGTTTCTGACTCCGTCCTCGTGAGCCTTCGGAGCAGGAAAATAACAATGCGCGGAGCCGCTGGACGCTATTCGCTCTCATTGGAAGGTTACAACGCCCGGCGCGTTACCAGATGTCATTCGAGTCTCAAACGATGCGCAGAAGACGAATGGCCTTGAGACGTCCTCGGCAACACTTCATCATCCTCGTCCGACCAACTCGATCTCGCTCCAAAAACTGGTCACAGCAATCAGGGTAATAGCAGGACTTTCCTCCAGACGGATGGAGGCTTGTTTAGTAGCAAAAAACCGGAGCCGAGCCGCCCCCACGCGATCCATCCGTCCAGAGCGGTTTTTTGGTTCGATCCGCGCGTTCAGCGATCATCCCTCGCTCATGGTTTCTCCTCTTCGAACTGTGAAGGGCGCTCTGAGAAAAGAGGTGAGATAGTCGACTCTTGGTCGAATTCAAGATCAAGAGCCCCGGATTGCCGAAGTCCACAGCGCTCGCTCGTCATGAGTCTCACAGCGCCGTAGAGAACTGCGCTGTGTCATCACGGATGTCTACATGCAGCGAGTGGCGCGCTGTGTTCTCGGCCTCGTAGAACGTGGGAGTTCGGGGAGCGGAGTCCCACTCGAATGTGGGAACAGAGGGAGATGGATTGAAAGCGCGAGCTCGCGAACTGTTGTATGTTTCAGAAATCTGCGCCACTGTACGGCGTACTGGGCGGAAGAGCTCCGAGCGAAGTCGCAACCGCACTGGAGCGAATACCGTTGTCAGCGTACAGGGGAGGCCATGTCTCGACTACCGCTACCGTCACTGGAACTACCGTCGGACGAGCGTACGAACGAACCAACCAACCCACCGAGCGAGCAAGGAAGCAAGCCGACAACCCACGAAGCGAGCAGCCCACTACTCAACTCGCTCGCGTGCCTGGTCGGATGGAACATGAATGCTTGATGAATTTGGTGGCTGACGCATTGCGTAGAAATGACGGAACCTTCGCCTTTACGTTTGTTATGCGTGCACTCGCCTGTTGACTCGACTGACAATACGGGCGGCCGAAACCCGCTTTTGCGGCTCCGCTTGCGCCGACGGAAGCGAGTAGTGAGGGGCAGTCGCTTGTTTACTTCTTCCGCTAATCTAATGCTGTGTTTGGCTGCCACCTGCTAACGAACCGATCGGGGGACCGCACTTTTTTAGTTTCGCCGCCGCAGTCGCTTCGCCGGGAGCGAACTAGCGACCGGGAACGAGCGAACGAACTTTCCAAGTGTCAAGAATCGGAACAACCCCGATATTTCACTTGAATTCGGGAGGCGAGGGCGGTCTGTCTTCCGGGGGATCGGTTTCCGCGAGAGGCCTCGCTTAGGTCGCTGCGGCACAGCGTATGCTGGGGTCGAGTCGGTCGACTCGGCTTGTCTCGTTACGACGTCTCGTTCATCCTCTGTCTCGTCCGAGTTGGCTTCGAACACTGCAAAAACCTAACGCATCACTGACGTTGCTTTCCAAAACGGTTACGCAGCTAATTTATGTTGAACAAGTTTACTATGAACTTCGGTTCCGCCTTTTGAGGAGAATATTGAACGGGTCCGCGGAACAGCCGTTCCATTAACAACACCCCTACAAGCCTCGCAGAGAAGTCATCGGTCGCGGCGAAAGCACGCAGCGAATGCGGCCGTTGCGAAGATCCCACGAACATTGATCGACGTGAATTCGAATGCGAAGCCGAGATTCATATCGGGTCATGGGAGTTCCTCCTTACATTTCTCCTTTCCCTTCGATTGCATCATCATTAGAGAACACTCTCGGCTCAAGGACCCATCCCTGGAGAAGGACCGGAAAGGTTCCGCATCTCCTTGAGCTCCTCGTGGATGCTGTTCGGGTCAGATCACTCGGTGCGTTGCTCGCTGCGGCGGAAAGTATCAGCTCGTGATGAATGATGGAGTCCTCTGAATATAACGCCCCTTCCATTCTGTGGCTTCAGAATACGTCGATTTGACGAATGGGTTTGTGCAACAGGAGACGCACCAGCGACGAAGCAAGTGAGCGCGCGAGTGAGATCAGGGACGTTCCTCTCCGAGCGGGTTCGACTATTTTCCCGTCGAAACACGAGAACGACGGAACACCAGCCGGATGGAGACACTGGCAGTCGAGCACTTTTTTCGAGTCATCGATCCCTTGCGAACTTTTTTCAAACCCCACCCTCGACGCTTCTTGCGAGTCGGGCATTCAGTCAGCGTGGGTAACAGGCGGCGAGCAGATGCACCCACAACGATCCTTCTTACAGCTGCCATTCAAGCGTTCGGGAGTTTTTTGAATTTCGAAGAGCTGACTAGCGAGTCATATCCGAACTCAGCCGTCCGTACTCAGTCAGCCAGTGAGTGTCCCGTCTCGATCCGTTTCCGACCGGTTTCAATTCAAATATGGAATCTCATTTGCCGGAAACGGATGCGTTCCGATATTTCTCCCGGCGGCATCGTCGCGTAACTTTTTCCCAAAAGCTTTCTATCGACGTCGACAACGAGAGCACCGACTCTAGAAAGCGCCCCAGCTATTGAGGCCCTCGGAGGTGTCGTCGCACTCGGATGCGTCGGGGATGTATTGCAATACTGTGTACCGGCCGCGACATTATCAGTGAGTGCTTTCACTCGAATCTGAAACGAAAGGGCGCGGTTCACTCTATGAGGGATCAGCAACGTATTCAGCAGTGTGAGGGGGTGCCGGACTGGTTTCACACGGTTCAAGGGAGGCGGAACATGCTGATGGTGATGAATTCCTCCGTGGAGTCTCACGTGCGAAATGGGAACTTCAGTTGGGGCGAGGCCGCCCCAACTTGGTCCGCCGCTGAGATGGAAGTGCTCACCTCAGTGCCCGAGATCGGCCGCTCTCTTGGCATCACAGAAACTGAGAATATATATCACCCGTTCAGTCCAATGAATCTGGGGAGCCTTCGTATTTTATGGGGCAGATGCATCAGACACAAAGACACGAATGATTGCCAGTTTGCGCAACGATCGGATCCTGATGATCGAATCGAGGACTCAATATCATTTGCGGTCGGCGCCCAGGCTCGTGGATCTACGCGGTAGCGGAAACAGCTGAGGTCCTCGGATATTGCTCGATCGATTCCGTGGCACTGGGCAGACAGGGATTTCATGAATTTCCAACTACCGTCACGGTTACAATATCGCTCCACGCTGGGAGAGCCGAGATTGACGAGGACGAGTAATTCAATCGGGCCGATGGTATTCATAGGATGGAGACGAGCCGGTGTCCTCAACTTCGTCTTTCACGGTCAGGACAGCCTTCCAAACGCTCCGCAATTGACGGCAGAGCGCGACCACAATTTTCTCATCGGGGGATCGGGCGCAGACGGGGGCTCGGATCTAGACCTTGACCTCTTCTCGAATCTGCTGAGCTCAAGTTGGAAAATCCTCATCGAGTGCAGTGCATCATGCTCAAAAAGAGATCTATTCGACCTAGCTGAGAGTTTCCCTTCGATTATGAACTTTGTCTGCACGAGAGAACTGCAGACAGCATCGACGCGATTCTCGACGAATTCTCCAGATCGAACTGAAGCTTGGCATTGGAATTTGTTGCGATAACGCGGCGTCACTCGTTCGGAGTCGTCGATGGCCCGAGTTAACCATTCGCGTGGAACGAGCGAGACTCGTCGGTGTCTCAGAGAGCCCGTTCCCAGTCGCAACAGATCCGCTCGCGGGAAAAGCCCGCAATCCTTTTCTGACCGAACATCGCCGAACAGGGATGCCGCAGCCGAAGTCTCGAATCGCTTGAAAGTAACGCGCCGCTCCCAGTACGGGGTGGTGCTCGACGAGGAACCGGTGGAGGTCGCTCGTCTTAACAAGCGTGAATTTCGAATCGGAAACAGTCGGCGAGAAGAGAAGCTGACGAGAAGAGCCACAAAGAGGACTGACTGAAGAGAGAAAGCCAATAACCGTTATTTCAGTGCGACCTCAGCAGGTTTGCTAATGGGAAAAGCGCTTGAGCTCATTTCGCCAAGCGAGTTTGCGGGAAGACAGGCGGGCTGCGACTATCTACAGGAGAGTTGCAGGGTTCTCCTTCGCGCTTCACCTCAGAGCGATTCGCGATAGCTGTCGCCGGAGCACTCTTTCTCTTTGTCTCACCTCCTGGGAACCTCTTCCTACGGAAGGATCCGAGACCAAAAAAGGTTTTCTCCTCCACTGTCACAGATTCAGATGATTCACTCGTCTGCTTCACTGTCTTCCATCTTCTCTCCCACCTTCGTGCAGTTCGTAGCTAGTTATCTCCGGTCACGCGGGAACATCCCGTCATTTTTCTTGGAGCGCCGCAGCGGTCGCGGGAGTGGTACATGTCGGACGCTCGTTTCGCTTGGACAGCGCTGCTCCGCACCAAAATTTGTGAGCGACGTCGTTGCTCAGAATTGCGCCGACAAACTACGATGAGACAATAGAGCGCGTCGGGGACCTCGAGAACCTTTCGTTTCGCAACTAGAGCAAGCAGTTGCTCTCCACTGAGGAGGGCAGTGTACTGTCGCAGGCTTCCCGATATTCGGCTGTGATGGGAACTCACCGAGCATCAGGGGATCACATGAAGCCTCTGGGACCGCGATCGTTATGGAATCATATAATTCAAGGTGGGCTCTATTTCCGCGGCCCGTTACGTAATACCCTCTCTATCGACAAATCGAACCAACAGAACGGAACTGTTTGCGGGAGAGAACAATCAATCGATCAATAGACAGATGAGTACTCTTTGAAATATGCACTCAAAAGAGCGATAGGGAACGAATCAGATTCCTCTCGGAGTCCATATGCGACAGGAGCCGAACAACTGTTGGAGTGAATGCAGATTAGGAATCGATGCAGCACAGTCGACGGCCTCAAAAGACGGCTTTGTCAACTTGAGCCAAACGGGAGGAAGAGAGAGCGAGCGAGTTTGAATACTCAATTACAAACGGGAGCCAAGCACATATGCTTATGAAACTTCTACCTCGTGCATCCATGTAATTGCCAAAGCGGACCCGACAAAGCTAATAGCATTCCTGTTCGAGTCTGATTTTCCGTCATCCTAATGTAGTTACGCAGATCCCCTCCCCCACCTCCCCGCCCATGCCCCGCAAAACTTCTCACCAGGACATTTTTGGCATGACCTCTTCAGAGAATCTCTCTCTTCTGGCTCGATCGCCGCCCATGGAACTCCTGCAGGTATGGCCGCCCGTTTCCGACAGGATGATCCTTGCCGCTCCTCTAATCAACGGACAATTAGCGAAACGGGCCGGACGGCAACCATTTTACCCGGAGCACTTCAGCAGCAAAGCCGGATCGTTCTAGTGTCGGCGCACGTAAAGTCAGACACGTGCAAGCCCCAGGACCTGAATGGGATCATCCCCGAAGGCGAGGAAATTGAAAACATGTTGTCGAGAGAGAAACAAGTGCTGTATGACGAAGAGGAGTCGCCGCGGAGACACTTGTTGCAACACCACGAGAACCGCGGGCAGAAGAGTTCTGGCGGTGAACTCGGAGGCCTCGAGCACTCCATGACTGGCCGTGTGAGCCAGAGTTTATCCGGAACGCTCGCAGCCGAAGGACCAAATAATATTTCCCGTCCCAGAAGGATATATTTGGGATATATTGGATCTGTCTTTTAGAACTACCGCCAGTGGCCTTCGGCCTGTACAGTGTGCGTTGCGGGTGTCACAGAATTCCATAAGGACTGGCTGGGCGGGTCAAATTATTTGCCTGCTCGAGTTCAGAACGTTTATCCACAAGATCGCGGTGGTTTAATACCTTGGAGCTTGAGTCAGGATCGGCAGGCCACGGCGTTCTTGTCACAGCGAGATGAGATGTCACGGTAGAAACCCCGACGAGCCGGTAGTTTCTTCCTGAGGCGAGGACGCGGGAGATCTCTGAACGGTTGCCGACGAGCGGATCCGGATACATGCGGGAACCCCCCTCTTCCAAAGATGACACGTGGGAGATGATTACGCTCCTCGGCTCTCGTCCGAACTCCGGCGCATTTTGCCGGGATTTTCAGCGTCTGGACTGATCAAGTAATTTCAATACAGCTCGATCCTCGCCACGGATAGCGGATGCGAAGTGTTCGAGGTCTCGCATCTCGGAAATATGAAAGCTAGCCGAATCCCGGGTCTAATAAGCATCGGTATACTGAGCAAGACATCAGACTGATGAAACCCAACCAGAAGTGCGGAACGCCGACACGCTCGATGGAGGGAACGATTGTTCCTTGCCAACAACGATAACGGTAGCCACATGAACTGGCTTTCAACAAGGAGCTCCTGGGATCAATCAGATTCTCGGTTCCGTTTCGAGAGCGGAATCGTTCATTGACACCTTCAAGAGATGGTTGTTCTGTGCACGGAATCATCGCAACGCACTCACTCGTGGACTTTCTATCGGCTCCTGCTCACCCGACTCGTGCCGCTTTCGCTAGGATAGAGCCGCTCGAGACCTTGCTCGCATCAATAATGCATTGATTCACGACAGCGAAAAACAAGACATGATTCCGCGATTGCGTGATACCAGCTACTTCAAGAATTCATCGGAATACGGCTCCTGAGGAGCTCAGGACTCGCGAATCATTGAAATCTGTTCGAAGGACTTCGTCACTCACGAATTTCTGCGTCCTGGACAGGGAATAATGATGAGCGGATCGCAGTTGGTGCGAATCGATTTCCTGATGATCGGGAATGTCTAGACTGACTCGCACGCACCCACACCGCGGGTTCCAGCAGAGTTGCGCGTCAACGGAAGAAACCTCATCGGGGATTCTCCAAAACGCTTCAACGACTCATACGCACAAGAATACGACTCTGGGATCCCCTCAAACTCTCGAGTATCGACTTGCTGTTGATTACCCTTCCGAACCCACAAAGGACTCCTTTGGCCGGCTACGTCTCGCCCGGGAGCAGCCAGAACGCGACCCGATTCTCTTCCAGTGACACCGGACGCCGGTATAGCATCATAGTCCACTACATTAGCCCTGTGCAGAGCTCCCATCCGACGGAAGGTGAACTTATGTTCGCATAAGCCGGGTCAGATTGAATCATGAGCTGCTGATTGAATCACGGCCTGGAGACTTCACTAAGTGGATGAGATGTTTGAGAACTTCGGAGGAGTTTCAAAATTCGCTTAGCGGGGGTGAAAACCAAGTGTTCACATGAGAGTCGAGCTGACTTTCAATGCAAAAGTTCGGTGTGTTCGAATTCACTGTGATGTCGCTCCTGGACCCGAACTCTGTCGCTCGGGGATGACTTGCCTTCTGAGGAACGCAGTCGAAGCCACCAATAGACCGAGCTATTCGAGCACGCTCGTCATTTGGACAGTATTTACGAAGTCCACGTCGAAATGTTTCGCATCGACTCCCACTCGGTACTCGAAATTGTGCCTGTCTGAGTCTGTGTGGAGTCCAATCAGATCAGATTGGAAAACGTTAGCGGAGAATGACGAACACTAACTGGCTTCGTGGTCGCAATGTACCGTAAGAGCTGGAAGAGCCGTATTCTATGAACGAATCCGAAGGATTCCGACGAATTCCGAAGGACAATCCAGAATATTGTATGGACAACGACGAGGGATCCATCATATACGAAGTGATCCCGAACTGTGTTTTCTTTCCGGTGATATGCGTTCCACCGAAACAGGCGTCACAGATGACCCTCGTCATGAAACAGAGGTAAATGTGATCCACTCGGCCCGACAAAACATGTTGGATTCGGGACGTACCTTCGAACTGTTCCTCGTTCGACGGATCACGGCGCAGGAATCTTTGCGAGAGAACCAAGGCTGCGGCCATGCGGTTCACCCTCCATCAGTCGAGGAGAATATCCGAACATGAGTTCCAACTGTTGAAGCTACGTCATGCGACTCAAACTCTCGAGGATATTCAACAACCTTCCCACGCCTGGCGAGTATTCCCACGCATTGAAGTGGGCGTGATTGATCATCACTTCGTCAGCCTTGCGCGTTCGCGGGCGGCAACCGATCTCCGATGTCTTGAGATATTGTCTCAGGTGATACCGAAGGACATCGTGAATCAACATTCATTATTCTCACAGACGCTCGATTTCGGAAATGCGTCGTATTTCACAGCTCATATTTAGTTTCAAACTGCTTCGAACGTTCATGGAGCCGCCAGTCTTCTCAGAGCAGCGACCGTTGACTTGGTCCTGTGTTTGCGAGCTCCAACCCGGATAGGGCCACGTGACGCAGAGGAACATGACAACAGGTTCCGGCGCGCTCCTCTTCTGGCTGTACGTTTCGATGACACCGTTTCGGGTCCTGTCGCCAAACCCGGACACCGTCTCGCGCTTCGACCTCTGCCAGCCTTTGAATCCGGTGACGGCTCCCATGCGGGCTCGGATGATTGCTGCTGCGGGTAAAGTTATCGGCACTTGCGGATACAAAATAGTATCCGAGAACAAGATCACGTGGGGTAAAGAAATGATCAAAGCCATCCCGAAGTTCCTTCGCATCGCCTGTTACTACATGACGGTGGCTTACAACTTCTTCGCAATCCGACAGAACCAGATCAGCGAAGAGTTGCGCCATAACTCGACAGAGCTCCATGACCTTCTCCTGTCTTTCGAGAAAGCCATTGAGGTGGAAAGCAGGACAAATAAATACTTTTGCTACAAAATAGATGGCAAAAAAGCGTGCTTCGACCGGAACGGAGTCGTCGCCTTGTTCAAGGACTGGTTTCATTGTTACTGGGTTGTGACTCGTGGTATCGTTCCAGCAACCGTCGAAGAGTTTCTTGGTTTTTACATAATAGGAGTCAGGAAGTTCGTCGCTGGTGGTCTTATCAAATTCTACATCGGTTGACGATTGCCACGGCCTGAATCTGAATCTCCGAAGAAACTGCTCGATGATGTCACATTATATGCCTGCTTCTCCAGATGAAATGATTGAAGGATCGAATAACGCAAAATTCTACAGATAAATCGATTCCTACTGACGGAATAGATCCGGGAGAACCGGCTTCGCCCTGGCTCCGAACGGCTAGGGAGGAATTCTCCCTACTCCACATGAGAGCTGTCGAATGAGACTTCACCTGTCGATTCCCATTCGATTAGAAGCGTGTTTTCCATCTTCAATAAACGGGGACTGTGTGCTTGGGGGAGTGTTGAACTCTTTCTGGGATCAAGTGTATCAAAATTAACCGAAGGAGAGCATCAATCGACATCACGGAGCCTGAGAGCGAGCTTCGCGAAAAATCTGATTTACGAAGTTTACGAACTCGGAAAGAAAGTCGTTAGAATTATATTGGAGACCTCGAAGCAGGCGCACGTTCCTCCGTTGTTCACCAAAATTGATGTTTCACCCGTAAGAAGTTTATACTTGTCGTTCATCGTGTCACGGCTGAATCTTGCAGCTGTTCTTAACCGCGATTCGATGACCGCCGAAAAACGCCGTGGATGAACCGCGAATAACTCCAAGATTTGCGGCTAATATCCGCAGTTTTCAGGCCCGCAAACCTTAGATTTTTATAGGGAATTCTGAGTCAGTCCGCCTCGTCGGCCCTTCTCCTCATTGTCATGAAAGTCGAAGGGGAATGGGGCTGCCGGGCACTGCTTCCTTTGAACTCGACATGCCCTTAATCGAAAGAATGCCTCCAGTTCAGCGAACCTGAGGAAAGTATTCGCTCTCTGTGTAACAGGAGGAGTACCAGGAGCTCTCCGCGATTGGGTCGATTCGACGATCGATTCCGTCGACATAGATTCAAGTGGAGCGCAACTTTAGCGTGTTTCAATTGTTGATGGGTGAGAAACGAGAATGTCTGAGGATAAGCACGCTTGACGAAAATTTCACCTTGTGGAGTTCAAACCTCTGGATCGAAGAAAAGAGACAGGTGGATGTAATCGAATGGCCAAACATCGAGAAAGATTCGGAGGCCGAGAGTCGGGGTCGTTCACTGGATACTGAGGAGTTCATGCGACAGGAAGACTCGACTTCCATGAATCACTAATCAGTCTCGGGGACCTCAATCCCGTATTGTTTCAGCTCGGTGCCGCTCGTCAAGTGATTCCGCTCCTGTTCCCCCGCTCCCGTCCGTGGATTTGGGAGTCCTACAAAGAACGCAGGCTTTCGGTGCGGTTGTAACTTGCACGGAACCTCTCAGTGGAGCACTAACAGATATTGCAAACATTACCCTCAGGTCGATGAAGTTCCAACATGGTGAAAAAGAAATCGACCCACTGAAGGGCTCCAGCTCCTCAGATCAGACCCGCTTAATCATCCTTCGAAATGGATAGAACTTCGACCTCACACTTTGCTAGCTGGCTGCATCCATAATATTTGGAGTACTCACCAACGTCGGAGGGAGTCGGGTCGTAGTTGATTTGCATTTCGAATACTTACCGTGAAACATATGTTATTTCCGAGAGAGGGTATCAAAGGGCTCGTATCGCAGAGGATCCTTTTTTCAACTCATTTATCGATTCCTCTGCTACGTTTAGCCAAGCAAAAATAGGACAAGCCCGCGAATTCGAAATTTACCTACTCCGTCCGCGCTCGGGTTGCTCATCGAAGTTGGGTATTCTCGAATTTCATCCCTGGGGGAGTATGAGAGTGAGGATAATCATGGCTGAATGGCGGGGGAGTTCTGTTGAACTCCGGCAGCTCTGGACTGATTTAACCAGCTACACATATAGCCGGATTCTCTTTGTCGTTAAACGGTGGAGCTCGAATCCCCAGAGACGGGAGAAAGCGTCAAAACGGAAACAAATAGCTGAAAGAACCGTTGAACCCGATTGACAGATTCAATCCCTACCATCCGTGCTGCTGAAAGCTGAGGACCTTGGGCATTACCTCGAGAAATCAGTCGAGAAAACAGATCTGAGTCCAGCTTTCTGAGAAAGTGTCTGGCAAAACTATCCAACGAAATTCCAAGATACAGTTGTGGTTGTGATATGGGTGGGCAAGTTGTGGAATGACTGCCAGAGTTTATATGGTCTTAGATCCATCATCGGTTCGTTCCAGGACTCAGGTGGTATTGAACAGGATCTCCTGGAAGGAGATTTGGTGGCGTCAGAGAATATTCCGGAGATGAGGATGGCAGGAATGGGGGATATGGCAGGAGAAGAAGCGCAGGCGGAAGCGCCCGGCGAGATTCCTCCCATTTTGCGACTCGAAGTGAGGAGTACGAATCCTGCGAGAAAATTACAGACCCAGGTGGAGAACAAGCGACCGAAAATATTATGGCAAAACAGTCGGCTGGTCCGAACTGGGTTATCCATGCAGTTTGCGGAAATGTTGATTTTGTGAGTAGCGGCCTGCTTCTGGACCCTGGCCAACTGTTCTTGTACAAGGCGCAAACAGGAAGACGGCGAGATTTTCCCCCTCCAACGTGAGTAAAAAACTGAGTCCACGATCTGGCATTACTTTCGGCCGTGTATACCTCCGATCAAAGGAGTATCGTGGATTTTGAAATCTCGACGCAGCCTCGAACAGCGACCTCATTACCATCGGCGATCGATAATCAATCAAGGTCCTAGTTCATGCCGAAAACGGCCGCAAATGAAGGCAAGGATGGGTCCGAACTCAAGATGAGTAATGAAAGCTGAGTGTTCAGATTTGAGCTACAGAGGACGTGTCGTGATACGCCAAGTAATCTCAGAGCGCTCAAAGGTCATCCTCAGCTTGAAGTCCTTTAATGAGACCGACATCAGGCTTCCATCGAACTCTATGGCATATCGACTCTTTAGCTTTCAGCACCTAGTACCCATGGTCCAGTCCCAGCTGTAGTAGAGGATTCTAAACTCTGGAGATCACAGCCAAGTTCCCAGATGAGCTGAAAAATCAGTTAACACATCATTGTGAGTGGATGATATCAAGGCTGAGGGATCGAGAGATAAATTCGTACTCGAGCATCCAAGCCAAGACCGTGATTATGTGTCAGAGAGGGACCAGCTCAGCCCGTGAAGCCTTCGGCGTGAGTCTCCTTCGGGATGATTGTGCTATGATCACGGTGGAGTGATATGCTCGATTTCGGGTCGTCGTCATCGAAATGGACTTCCCTTCCCACCCGAGGTTGGAACGATGCCAAGGCTCAGGATAAAGCATTCGTTGATTGAATCACGGCAGCACCGAATCCACGGATGAAATCCAGAAACCTTCCGGCAGAATGAATTGAAAAGCACTGATTGGAAGGTCGAGTCTCCTTCTGCAGTGTGGAACGCTTCGGATCGGGTTCGGACGAAAATGCTGACTCCGTTCTACGGGGCGCATTCCAGGCGAGCGGACTTCGACGAGCAGCGACTGAATGACCACTAAGAAAAACCTGAGAGAAATCCTGTCACGCTTCGACACACGGAGTCGTCGTGATATTTCCGAACGACCGGCTGTGTAGGATGGCGGTGAGCTCGATTGGTGCCACCGGCTTCATCGTTCGGTAAATCTCAGGTTCGGACCCCAACGTAAACCCGAGTAGCAATGAGCAGGACATGGAGGCCGACCCTGTCGGGACGCGTTCCTTTGGCAACCCGAACCGCAATCTCTGGTGTAACGTCTGAAGCCCGGGGACTGCTGAGGATTCGCTTCTGTGATCAAAAAAATATATATTCAACACTCTAAGGAGTCTTACCCTCGACAGGAGGACCTGCATTTCTCCCCAGCCTGGAACCCCTTCCACGAGTCCAAGCCTTCTTGAGAACTATCCTGACCAAGACAAAACTCGAGTGCTCTACTCATTCAGTGTGCGTGCGTTCCCTTGCAACGAAGGAAGTTCTGGAACGACTCCTGACAGTTCCGAGCACGTTTTCGAGAGAGAGAGAGACAGGGGGGAGAGCTAAACTTCGGCCCCGAGCTCCCGAACTCAAGAATTACCCTGCTCTCCCCGATGTTGCGGACTTCGCACGGACAGAATACTTCTTTAGCTCACTATGCTGGTTTTCCTCGTGTACGGAACGGGCCTCGAGGTGGGTGCTTCCCTTTGTTTTCTTCCAATTTCGTTCATAGAAGAGATTCTCTGAAGCCTCCAGCTTGCACGACAACGCCGTCGTCGTTAGTGAATTACGAATAATAACCCGGTGGGAACACGCTGGATGAAGGTAGCCTGTTGTACCATTGTGCACTTGGTGAGAAATCACTCCGAGACACGCAGAACGGGATGGTTCCGTGCTATTCTGCTACTTTCCCACCGGTGAACATAGGTTGCAGAGAAGTAGGAGGCCGGCTATCCGACGAGCTGAGCGGGGTGGGCTTGGCTACATGCGCAACGAGCTTCGGCTCTAGATGGCACCGTTATGCATTCTCACTGCACGACTGAGAACGTGCATAGCTCGGAGGGAAAAGAAGCAGAAAAATTCAACGTTTTGCAAACTTGGCCCTTGCTGAGGCTCCGCCACCGCTCAAACGTGATACTTGACCTGAGAAACTGTTTACAAAGGGAAGTGGTCTCTCTCCGTCGCTAGTACCACTACTCTCGGCAGCTGCAACCCCTTGCTGGAGAAGAGATTTCTTTTCCCAGCTATCTTATCGGGTTGAAGCAATCAACGCGCTCTTGGCTCGAATGCCGTCGACCGAAGGAAAGTTGAATTTCGCTCAGAATTCATTCCTGGGTACAGTCAGAGCAACCGGACGAGTGGATTGATGCTCGAGGAAGTTCCTCTCGAGATGGGACCAAAACTCTGTTGAAGCTAGATCGGATGGAATTTCTCGGAAAAATTTACTTCAAGGAAACTCCTTGAGCAACGGGAAGTCGTCAAAGCTGACGCTGCCTCTAGCGGGAAGTCCGAGCTCGAGCGTTGGCGGTAGGTTCCTGCTCTATCAATTAAGGTTAAAACGGTTCAGACTCTGACGTTCTCCCGTATACAAAAGGCATTCCCTTCGATACGCGGATTCGTTTGGTGGACGACCAGAACGTTTATCCGCTGATCGACATCTCGTCTGCCGGGGATATTTCCACTATGAGAGAAATACGGTATCGATTCCAAACCATCCACGCCCTGGTTTGGGCAAACTCGACTCTGGAATACCGGAGAACAGTTCGAGCTTGGTCCCGAGATTGTGCGAGGATTGCTCATCTCGTTAGCACGGACCTCTGTGGAGAATCGTGTTTCGATTTAATATGTTCTCGTTTAACAAAGTCCAGGAACGCATTGAGTACGTTAATCTGTGCTCGACTGCATATTGGATCAACACCGTACCGTATATCGGGCCCTTGAACAAGTATTCGAGTGGGGACTCATGCAGTACACATGGGGGCGGTGTCACCACGGGTCTCGGCCGAGTCGCTGTTCGCCTCGCACTCGGGAAGTGAATGTCGTTGAAACAACAAGCTCCGTAACAAGCCGGATAAGCAATTAGGGCTCCGCGATGACGAGCAAAATATCCAGGAGCGGGTTCATGCGTTTCGTCGGCTCCCTCTGTGCAGTGTCCTCTTGCCCTACAGAAGCGTCAGGAGTCTGGATGCTGTCTCGCAGGACTGTCATCCATCATCCGAAAGGGCATCCAGAAGCGACCTCGAGTAATATCGGTTGTTCCATCTGTCTGTGTGTCCGCGTGTCGGCAGCGACTCCGTGGATTGCGCCAGCGCTCGGTCTGCCTGCCTATCTGTCCGTCTTCTTGCGAGACGTGTTCTCGAGAGACATGCAAACTCATTTGATGCTCTGTCAAGATCTGATCCTTGATAGCACCGACGGTCGACAGAGCAGCCGACGCGACGTACGTATTCAAGCACTTCTCCGTTGCCCGCCGGAGAGTTGGGTCGTAATTTTCTGAGATTGCGTACTTTGTCTTGGTAGCGACAGAGGGTGAGGCGAAGCAACCGTCTTGACGGCAGCAGCACTTGGCTGTTTTATAGAGATTAGCGCAACCTGCCCCTTTCATCCTCATTTTCTCCGAGCTCCTTCGTCTCATCCCCGTGTTCCCTCATGCTGGCGCTTCTCCTCCTACTCCTCTCGTCTCTGCCCTGTTCAAGTTCTCCAAACTTGAGAGGTTTGGGGAAAGAATCGAAGCAACCAAGTTCTGCTGACTGAGTGTTTGCCGTGCGATGCCCCAGTTAATCTCTGTGTTCTTTGATGGAACCTCACGCGGAAGCTTTTCCAGGGCGACACTGGCAGGGGTGCCCGCTGCCCCGCGAACAGTACTACCGAAGCCTCCGGCTGGCGCGGCGAGGCAGATGAGGCCCTTGAGACTTAGCCGCTTGATTGATAGTTGTTGATTATTCCTCAAGGAGTGTTCTTTACTGATGCGACCGATTTCGTACCCGGCGAAGCCCACCGCTCTTCTTCATCTTCTCCGTGGAACGATGTGTGGTAGGAGCTGGAGGGCAACAAGTCTTAGAAGATGCATCCTATCGCAGACACGCTTGGAAGACAAGGAACCTCGGATGCCTGGAGTTCTGCTGTTGTGTTCCGATACGGCCACTGATGACGTGCAACTTATCTTCGAGTAACAGTTGTTATGCGCCGTTAGCTGCTCGTTAGTAGCTTAGAGGCATCCTCGTCGGCTGCATTGGCGGGCGCGTCTCAGTCGGGGACCTGGGTCCGAACGATCAACCGCTTCTCCGTTGTCTTCCACATTCGCTCCCTTTTCGTGGAATGAAAATTCCTGGTCGACCCGCGAGTGCGGTGGATTCTCACAACGCTGTGTATTCTTGCAGGAAGGATGGGGAAAGGTCAGTGGTCGGGGCGAGGCTGATCTGACCAACAGACTGACCCCGCCATGTCTCCTAGATTGGCAGGCCTGCCTGTGACACAACTGGCCCTCGCACCCCGAAATGGTTGGACATCGCGGCGAAACTCACTTTTCGGGGTGGTCGGGGTCCAAATCCGGGCTGAGACATCATCCACAGCGCTAAACTGAGTCCTCCGGACACGTCTTCAATTGTCAACTTCATCCCGACAGGCCAGCCGGAATCTGCGAGGGGATTTGTTATTAGAGTTGCAAGCGCTCACGGAGCACCTTCGAAGAAGTTCGCTTCGTGGTCCCTTTCCAGGATCATGACCGAGCCGACCTGTATTTTTTTTATCGTTGAGTCACAGTGCAGGGAAATCTCTTCACAGCGAATCCCTTGGGACCGCCGACATCCGTTCGCTGCGACAAAGCTCCGTACTTTCGCCCGCCGTTCCATCGGAGGTTCGCTGTACAGTTTCTCCCAATTCCAACGGTATCCCATTGTGCAGCATGGAATCCTGGAGTTCCGACTCGCCTGCTAGGTATATCTATAGATCGCGGTCATTTCACAGCGACCATACTTCCCGGAAAAAATGGAGGAGCCATTCCGAAAGCGTCTTCTCTCGACGAGAGTGTGATGTTATCTCATTCAATCCGAGAGTTTCCGGACACAGAGTACAAAGCATGGTACAGCGTACCAACTCTTTACACCCCTCTTCCGATCACATCAATTCCTGAGCGGAGCTTCGGGTACTTTTTGCAATCGGAGCTGAACTGTATCTCACGCGGATACGGATGGTATAAGAGGTGCACTTCTGCCTCAAAGACGGTCAACGATTGCTGTGCTTTCGTGTAGCTCGACTAATGAGAGGCAATAGTGTAGGGTGGGGTTGTTAGGTAAGCTGACTTGGGAGATGCAAGTGGTGAGGATCGATCCGAGGCACTTCTCCCTGAGGCGCCAGGAAGAAAATTACGGACCACTAACGAGTGATTTGAATTGAATTCCTGACCTGATGTGTCTGTTGTGCAGGGACAGAGCTCCATGCGGGCAGCCTGCCTTCCCATGCCGGAGGAGTGAGGGATCAGAGAGATCCACGCGCGGATCGGGATCGAGAGATCAGACCATGTTCCACAAATAGATGCTAAAGCTGCTAGAACTGATGTAGACTTTCGTCACACGGAAGCGAAATCGCCCTTAGAAGTCTCTCAGGAAGCGCGACAGGGATGAAAATTCCCAGTTTGTGAGCGTTTCTCTCGGATGATCGCCTGAACGAACGAGAGCTCAAGTTTTGTAGCAGCTTTTTGAAGGGAGTATCAATCGCTGCCGAACTAGCGTAAGGCGGCATCTCGCAGACAGAGACACTTTCTTGCTTGCGGACGAGTAAGTGTGCACGCGAGACGAACGAAGTATCTCCTCCGGCAAGAATTTATAGACTTTGTCGTCTTGCTTGCTTGTCCGCTCGCTTACTTGGTGTCCTGGTTGTTCTTCTCTCGAGGAATAGCACGGCGCGACGTTTTACAACGAAAGCCGACACCTATTATTGCAGCAAGCTCGTCGTATCTCCTTCGTCGTTGTCGCAGCGGCGGCGGTGGCGGCTGGTTTCGTTCCGAGGGAGACGACGGGAGGAGGAAATTCCGAAACAGCCCGGTTAGCATATAAGAAGATGGGAAATCGGAGGGTGCTATCCAGTTTGCCCCCGTGATACCCAGGAGTCGGAGTCGGCAGCCAAAGCTAAGGATTCAGGGGTTATGGTCCGCTTCAAATGAGCGCAACGAAGGACGAGAAAGAGTCAGTTTCAAATTACGCGAGGATTTACGACGAGGACAGGCAGCCATCTTCGGCCAGTCAAGCGGGCTGGCGCGCTGCCTCGCAGGCTCCACGACGTCGTCGGCGGCAGCTCTGATGGCGACAACAGCGACGACGAAGATCGAGAACGTTTCCAATCGACAGGGTTCTTCTTCCATCGGCTGCGCGACTCCGCTGCGTAACGGACCTCGTAACCGATTTCGTAGCCGGGACGAACTTGTGAAGTCCATGATAGAGACTTGAGAGAACGAAATTAGTTCTTCCAGTTCCCAGCATCCGGTGGCGGGTACGGAGTCAAGACGCGTCCCGGATCTCGGCAGGATCAACTTTCGTTTCACGAGGACCCGCTCGGTTTCCTCGTTTCATCACTTCCACAGATGGCTGACAACCCTCATCCGGAACCCGGGATTCGAGATCCTCTGACCCAACGGGTCGATTATTTTCAATGCGGGTTGATCACATGGCCACGTCGGTGGAGTGAGATGCCTGAGCACGAGGAAAACATCGGAGGAATGCAGTCGGGGACGAATATCGCGCAGCACTTCAACAACTGCACCCGGAGAGATGGAACAGAAGGACCACTGAATTCCTGGGCGCAGGGATGAGAGAAAAGAGGTTGATTGAGTTTCGGATTTTAGTGGAGGCACTCGATACTGAGAACTGAGAGAAAGTTCGATAGGGAAGCAATGTGGGGCGAGGCGATGCTTGGGGAGAAGTTGATTAAAGGAAGTGGAAAGTCTTTAGCGACAGCTTCATTCCTTCAGGCAGACAGCTTCTTTAGTCAGTGGAACGAATCTCCCGATGGTGGCGATGGCTTTGAGTGACTGTTAAAAACTAAATTAAAAAGGGGGAAAAACGGCGAGGGCACCCCATCCAGCCGGCGGCGCGGGCTAGACACCACTCTCAATCGTGTTGCCCTAGGTGAGGAGCGCCATGAGGGTCACACTCTAGCTCAAAAAAGAAAGTGAAACTGGTATCCGAATAATTCACGGCACCGTTACTTCACACCCTCCTCTCCGTCCAGAGTTCTCCATTTTCAAGCTGAACACTTCTTGGATCTTGTTCCCGTCCCCGTCTGAGAAGCATGCGAGCTCACGCCAAAGGACAAACTGATTAACTCCCAGTTTCCTTTCTCTATGATTCTACATTAAGTACTCGAACTCATTCTCTCGAGCGAAGATCGGCGTCATTCGCCTAAAGCATTTTTCACACCCCGCCAGCGTTCCCTTGCAGCGATGGCGGGTCTCGATCCCCGCTCGCAGCCGTGCTCGGTAGCTGCTCTCAGCAGCAGGAACAGCAAATAGCAAAAGGAAGGTTTTCGCAGTCGTTGCCGGAGGTAAAAACAACGAAAGCGAAACCCAAGCATTCTCTCCCGCTAAGCCGTCGAGGGGTATAGCTTGTTAATCAGAGGGAAGGAAAAAAACTTCACCCCACCAAGTTCGAGAACAAGTTACTTCGAGATAGCGAACCCACGAGCAGCCTGTGTGAATCGGACGTCTGCATGCGGACTGCCTGAGTGACTAGCTTGATGCCGGTGGCATTTTTAACTGCATACACCTGACCTGGCTGAGCGCCAAATGCAAAACGACGCTATAATAGCCGCAGAGCTCGCAATGTCGGCTACTCATTGTGGTTCAATGGATCGGAGTGATGGGTGGAGAGCGATAATCGGTTCTTAGTTAGCTCGGTATTCTAATCACTTGCACAGCAACAAAGGCTCCGCGACATCTGGGGCTTATTTCTATCATACGATAAGAATACGAGAGAGGAGCCAAGAGGCAAGCATCGATCGAAACATCCTGACAGGGCCAGACACCGACGTGGGGAATGTCATCATAGCATTTTCCAGACTGGATTCCTCCAGCTCGAGAACATATCGGGTTCTTTTCCCGGAAAAAGTAGCTGCGCCAACAAACGCCCGTAATTCGGGCGGCCCCGAGTCGCACGGGGTGTCACTTCGGAGGTGACGATTAGTAGGACTGGGAGTTTGGCGCGGGGAAATTCATGGTGAAATCACGGCCGAGATTCACGGCCTCCGTGAGTCCAGCAAGGCGTTGTGGCTTCCGACTTTCAACCTACAGGAACGAGAAGGGGAGCCAGGCTTCTGAAGTATTCCGCTAGCGGAGGTGGCGGAACCGGCACGACGATATTGGAGATTGAATGCAACAAGAGTAAATTCGAAATTCTCCGCCGATATTTATTTTCTACACTCACGTCGAATGACTGATACCGTGAGTTGATGAGTTACTGTGATAGCTGGCAGTGAAGAGCTCAGAAAGAGGTAAACCTCGCATTCGGGAAGCCTGCGGGAGATATTCAAGAATCCGTGCATTCTGCGGAGAAGCTGCGGAACTCACACACCTGGCAGGAAATTCACGGCCGTGGCGCGACCGTGAATGCCGCGCCAAACTCCTAGCCCTAACGATTAGGCCTTGCAGCCGTTTTCAAGTGCCGTATTAACCGTACATTTGCTGCATTAAAGCAGTTTATCAACTGCAATAAATCGCAGTCATCTTCAGTTTTCAACTGCAACTCGAATCTCGCGGGCGACAGCGAGGAAGTCGCTCCGGTACTTATACCTACTACCTATACCCGAACATATAGCATGAGAATATCTCTTTATATATTGAAATTATAGATTATAGGCTCCATTGGAGGCCGCTGGTTATCGTTGGATCCATGAAATCCGAAAGCACAGCTCATCTTCGAGATCGGGGGAGTTCCTGTGCAGGATCATCAGCTATGCTACCGACACCGGGCTCCCATATGAAATTTGACTCTTTGAATGGTGCAATGAAGTTTCCTCCTCTTTCCCTCACATCTGAGTCTGCCGAATAACGAGCTCTGGCGGAATCACTGAGGTTCTTTTCTGACCGGGGCCGCCTGCCGGAATCAGTGACCGACTTTAGGTGAATTGAATTCTTTAAAAACTCAAAATTGTGAAATCTCGAGGCCTGGAGTTCCAGCAACGCTGCCGGGCGACGAGTGAAAACAGGTGTGGAGGCTGGTAGCAGAAGTCCCCGGTGTTTTCCTTGAGGATGACTTCGGGGAGAATCCAGAGGGCCGACTCTTCACTCGAAAACGTCATAGTTATCGTAGGCGGCTGGAAGTCTGGGGCGGAACGCCAAGGCCCATAAATTCCAGCGCTGGCGGCACTGCTGAGTGGACAGCGAAGTTCCGGAAAACTGGCTGGAATCGAATTCGGTTTCATTTGCGGAGAGGGCAATCCGGCGGCACCTGGAACACCAGAAAAGAGAGATTCCTGTCTGCAAACTCCGCAAATTAACAAAGCCCAATCACATCGGCGCACCGGGTCAATTCACGGCCAATACACGAGTGGAATGAATCGCAGTTACATGGTGCTTTCGATTGCAAAACCGCGGTCTTTGAATGCAGCCAACCGGAGACTGTTTTTCTTGTGAATTTCTTCAAAGTTCAGGGATGTCACGTTCCGTTAAAGAATTCATCTTAGCAGTGCTTTCGTCATCCATCGAGTGAGGGAGGGATGCAAGCTCGATAATCAGATCGAGGAAATCTGATCAAAGTGGAGGTTACAAACGATGGAGCTCTTGAAAACAATATAAATAACTCCGTAAATAGTTTTGAAGAACACATTTCGGGACCGAGTGATCGAATCCATGGGCCAATTTTGCTGCTGAGCGGAGCTCTCGAGGCGTGATGTGATATTCGGAGCGCCGGAGTATGTTGCAGCGATTTCGAACCGGGGTGTTTTTGGGGGCGTCGAGTCGTACTCACTCGCGGACCCTGACCGAGTAATGTCAAGGGCGCCGTTCGCCCTCGGTCAACCTCGTGATACGAACTTCTTCGGATCAGAGTCAGCGTACGCAGTCTGTGACTGCGTGATCTCTGCCAACCTCTACGAGCGGCCGGCTGAGAACTCGGACCCGAGTTCTAGTCCCATCAGTGAAGTTTCGGAAATATGTAAATTCTTAACAAAAGTTGATAACAACTACCCCGTGTGTTTGGCGCTGTTTCCTCAGACCGGCCTCGCTGATATTACGAAGTCTCGAGGAGAGAATAAGTGGAAAGCGCAGAAACTCTCGAGGAGAGATATTCTGTTCAGATAGGAAGATTTTCCAAACGGAACTCTGGAACATCTACACTTTGACTGTTCTCCGTTGTTTCTCCTCGGTTCCGCGTCCATCCAAACCATAGCGAATGGAAGCTCAGTTCTGAAGTGATTCGAATCGACCACCACAAGGAAGCTGGATGCAATCGGAAGGATCCGATTGCCCACTTGTAGTTGTTGGAGTTGCTTCTCTGGGAGTCGTAAAGTTGGATCGCACGAAGTTGTATAATCATTTTTGGGATGTTCTGTGTTCCGCTCGCGAGATTGTCGGGCCTCCATTCGAGTTCAATGGCTGTTCGTGGTCTCGAGAGCGCAAAAAGAATGTTCGGACCGAGCCCTCGACGGTCGATTTCTGCTGATGAAATAACCTAAACCTGCTCCGGATCGACTCGCCCTCGGACAGGATCGAATCCCTCAGAGCAGCATTTTCGACCTCTATGAGAACAGGATCCATCCGTCCTGGGATTGACGCAGCGTACCTCCTGACGGGGGCGATTGTCGTGAGCGGGAGCACGCATCCGACGCGAACTCCCGTGATGGCCTTTCGCCGGGATGCAGAATCCGCGGAGTTTCGCCAGGAACGAGCTCTGCAGGACTCCTTCAGCTGTGAAAATCCCCAAGAAAATGTATCCTCGGTGTTTAAGAAGAATAGGGCAACCGCTCGGGGCGAAGCCGGTTGAGCTGGCTCCGGAAGTAGTGGATCCTGACTCCACGCTCACGATTTCCAGGCAGGAATTCCTCCGAGCGCGGTTTCGATAATTCCTATTCCATGTACCGCACGACTGTGTTCGAGGGAGACGTCCCATATTGAGGATTCCGCGCGGGGCGCCGGAGGAACAGATAATTCCGCTAGCAGAAGCGGTCCGCGATCTTTCAGAACCACTTCGGCGAGATATAATCCGTAAAATTGGAAAATCATTCGCTGCTCTCTTTTCACCGCTTCTTCCAATCGTTTACCGACCGCCTCCGCGTCGATCCCTCATTCGTTCTCGTCGTCCTCGATTCATCAATCCGACCGCTCGGACTGGCGGAACCCCCAATCGTTCCAGCGGCGCGATGCCCCTGGCTCAAGCCCAAAGCTCCTTGTCTGCAGACGGGTCTGGCTCGTCGAGTCTTGATGGGTCGATCTTCCAGAATTTTCCGTAATCACGTTCGAACTCCGCTGCAGCAGCGAATTAAATCGCTATTCTCTCGGAGTTGATGATTTCTTCGGGATTCAGCCCAGTTCGGCTCCGATGTGGATCGCGGATCGGACGAGGCGTTCAAAAACGTGTCTGCGTGCAAGGTCAAGGGCGACTGGAGACAATCGGGAACGATCTCGAATAAATAGGCTCAGACAGTCGACAATGAACGCTGCGCGCAGTTAATTGAAAAAGCTAAACTTCTGCGATTCGGTAGTTCTTTCGAGAAACGCCACGACGTCGGGCGGACTCTTTCAGATCCTCCACCGCGCCAGCCCACAACCACCTCCCCTGGTCCTGCATTGTGTTTCCGGGAGGAAGGGCCTTGTCAAAATATGGAATCCCGTTTTCGGAGTAATACCCTCGGGAAAAGGCTCAGATTCGATGATTCGCCTCGACGGGTTCCAGGACTGCTGCGAATCGATCTCGTATGGGAATTTGGCCCGGATCTGTTCCGGCCCTTCGAACCAGGTTGCGATGCCTTCCGTGGTTTCCTCTGAGGCCATCGCATTCTAGGAGTCCACAAAGATCTCCATAATTTCTGACGAAGCTCGCCAACCTGCGAGGGGTTCGGAACCGCTGAAGGGCTCGCGAATGTACTCCACGCTCGAAGTTCTCCAACGATTGCTCTGCACTATCAGACACTCTGTTATCCTACCAAACAGTTCAAGACTTTCGGTTGACATTCGAGGTCTCGATAACCTATTCACCTCGGCATGCGTTGGGGAGCGCGCCCCGCGAAAGGAAAATGTTTGCCCAGTTATCCTCAAGTTGGCCTGTGTGTTTGCACACAGTGTGCAGCAGTATTCCGTTTCGTTGTAACAAGACGCGTTCCGAGAGGTTTCCGGGGACTTGTTGACAACGCTCTGAGTCCCTCGGTTCCCGAATCTGCCCAGCTGACAGCTTCAGCCGAGCTCGGCGAATGTTTAACCGGTCAACAGATTTGAAGACGGGTTATGCAAACAGTTTCAGCAGTTACCACCTCCCCCCGCCGTGACTGTTGCGCGTGCATCCCCCTCTGCTAGAGTTGTTTGTGAAATCAGACCGATCATTCCGGAAGGCATTCGTCCAGAAGCTTGTTTATGCTGCCGGAATCGCGTCTGGTCGTGGACGACGAGGCAGTGCCGGCGCTGCTTGCGCCGCCGAAACAAAAAAGCCAATTTGGAAAGAGCAAAGTGTGCTCAGGGTATCCGGGCGCTGTTGACCCGCTCACCGGCCAGGATACATCATTCGGAGGACTGGCCAGCGTAGATCCCATGGGCTCTCGAGCAGTGGCCTCATTGAGATCCGTTAGGACGGAGCGAGGAACAGAGGGTGGAAGAGATCTGTATCAGCCGTATTGGTTCCACCGCAGGCCCAGCCGGCTCGCCAGCCGTTGGTCCGTTCCCAAGCTGGGTCGTTAGTGCAAGCGGCCCGCTGATCAGACCGGTGCTTACACCGATCACGTAGATTTCTCGCGGCCATGTCATCGTCGACAATCCTGCTCATGGCCGTGCACTCAGCGTTCGAGGCTCTCGCGGAGTTGGGAGGAGCCAAGGTCGAGTGGCCATGCGGGGGTTGTGCAGCATATTTCCTTCGAAGCCAGTTCGCGCAATTAAACCAAGAGGAAGATGAAAGAGAACTCCCACGACGCTGTCCCGTAAGCAGGAAGGGGAGTGGTGTCGTGAACCCGCAAAGTAAACAAGCTCCGACCCGAGGGACGTGCGGAAGCCGATAGATGACACCGAGCTTATTAATTTGAATTTTAACGCGCTACGCCAACTGGTGATCATCCTTGGCACGCCGATCACGTCGAGAACTCCCAGCTCCTCGGCGGATGCTTCCAGTTTCAGAAGCTGCCCCCTAGGTAGCCAATCAGCGAGTGAGGGACGGCCTGGAGCGAATTTTGTTTTTGAATAATTGATCGCTCGTCAACAACTAGGTAAACCTGAGTTGATGGGAACTTCGAACTTCAAAGGATTTCGCGGAGACCTGGGCCTCGGGTCACCGAATGCGGCGCAGCTTTCACAAGAAGTCTGGCATCAGCATGTATCAGCTGTATTCGAGACTCTGAAACTATAGATGTCTTCATTCGACTCTGGAATGAGAAGTTCTCCACGTAAATTGTCCGGGTCCCTGAGGTTGTTCGTTGCTGAGACCTTGCTGAGCGCTCTCTTAGCAACAACGTTCGTACCGTGCAGAGCGTCTCGTCGGGCTATTTCTTTTGACGACGAGCGGAACGGCTGCCGGTAAATTTATGAACTCACCCAACTCCAGGAACTTCGTCTCCATCTATCTTATATATTTCACCGCATCTAGCGTGTCAGATCTTCGAATGTTGACGCTGTCCCCAGCTGGTTTCTGAATCGATTCTCAGACTCGGCCGAAAACTTCAGCGCTCGGATTCAAGGTCCAACGGCCGCAGGGAACGCAGCCCTGTCCTCGGTGTTCCCGCCGATCTGTCTCCTCGGAAAATAAGACGATAGTTCTTGAGCCCGACACCTTCGAAGCTTGGAGGCGATGATAAGGATCCCACCCAAATGTTAATTTTTGCGGCCCGATCGATGATTCGATTTCCAAGATTTCCGGTGGAGCATCGCTCCTTTGCGAATTCAGCTCCCCTTTCTCGGAGCTGGGAAATGCTCGAGGCGAAGCCTCGATCGAGGATGAAATCCCATGAGGGTATGAGCGGAGTACGGAATGAGATTTTTGACGACTCGCGCATATTCTTGGAAATACGTGCGTCCCTCATCGCAGAAAGTGACAACGCCCATAATGTGGCGGCATTTCGTATAAACTGCAATCTAATCCTGTACCTGTAAAAAATTCACTCCACCTGAGCCACGCGGAAAGATCCGTTCAAGGTCCTCCAGTGAGTGATCTCCTGCTTGGACAAAACTCCGTCCCGCTTGACATGGACAGGAACGTTTGGTGCTTTCGAGGGGTGAATGGACCGATGCGAGCCCTTGTTCAATTAGCTCCGCGATGAGCAGCGATTGTCTCGTTCTGCATCGAGCACAGACGGAAATGCATGTTTCGAGCTGAGACCATTGGCCTGGAAGCTTCCGCGAGACAGCCGATGAGGCGGATTCATCAGCTTTTCAACGGCTCCACATGATCATTCGATGAGAATTAGCTAGATGGGATCAGCTCGCGGATCAATTACTTTTCTTGGAATTATCGATTAGATATCGGCTGTGCACTTCCGTAAGTTCGACATCATAAGGCCATGAGATATGATTCTGCCTTTCGGATAACATTGGACATCTTAGCGATCGAACTTGGCGAAGCATCGCGATTGGAGCTGGGGAGCGATCGACATGAAGTTGACCTAGGAGTGTTCTCAGTGAAAACAGGCATCTAAGATCCGACTTACTATTACATTGTATGTACTTTATTCATCAATACATAATAGTGTTTATAAATTAGAATTATATTATTTGTCATACTTGAGTTCACACACGTTCTCGACGCTTCAGGCACGCGCTCACATGTATTCATGAAGCCCGTTAGTTCTCGCTCTCCTGCCTCTCATTGGGCGTCTGAGTACTTATCTCAAATTTTAGTTCCTTTTTGTAAATTTTCACATTTCCGCGATCGGTCTATAGTTGTTAGATGCTGTTGTCGCTCCTCTTTTCAGGGATTTCATTTTTGTCACAATTCGTCCTCGACCCATATTTTACAAACAAAACGTCGCCTGCCTGCAGTTCATATTCCTGCAGGAATATTCCTTCCGGAATCTCCCGTATTGATCCAAGCATTCCCGGTTCTGATGACAAACGTTTCGGAAGGAATATTGGAAGTGGCATTGCCCATCATTTGTCGTCTGCTCCAACTCCAATCTCCACGACGGTGATTTTCGAAAGAGAAACAGCATCGGACCGTATGGGAAGAACGTCGAATTCGGGCCCTGGATCCGCGGATTCTTCACTGGGGCAGGCGACGTCACCCGACGCCTCGTCGGTAGTCGGAACGGTTGAACTCAGTGGTGAAATAGAAACTCATTCGACAAGGAAGTTGGGAACAGAGGCGTTACGGGTTTCCATAGCCGTACGGCGGTTCGAAGGGGTTTGTACAGAGTAATTTCTACTATGAACACTCGCCACGCGCTCTCACGTATCCGCTCCGTTGCCAGTATCCAGTCAACCAAGCTGCATCCGAATCCAAACCATTTCCTGTTCGACCGACTCATCGCTTGCCCTCCCATGGGCCACCCACTGCGTCGAGGCTTATTCGAAATCGGCCACCTCCAGTCGCGAGCCTCGAGTCGCTCAGACTCCTGTCGGCACGCAGGGTGCCTTCGCTCGCAACGTGTAAAGGAGAAAAACCGCGACAGGTCTTGGATGGAACAGGGGCGAGAAGCGATACAAAGCACGCTCCCACAATAACTGTTGTCAACGCTTCTGAACGGCTGTGGTCGCTCACGATCGGTAATCGAAGTTCCCTCGTCCATTGTGACACCAATTTTTTTAGTTTGGCAGATGAGTGGGTGAGCGATGGGTGGGTGAACGGTGGGCAGCGGCTCCATATGTATGTAGGTAGTTGCCATGAGTAACTTACAATGAGAGAGAATGAGCGCGTTGATGACACAGATCGATAATTGCTGACTTTGCGAGGGGGCGCGTTCATTGCTCCAACAATTTCAGGAAACGGGTGGAGGGGCTCGGTCGACGAGGGTGAAGAGGAGGACACATTTCTATGTACAGTCATCGACAGTTTGTCTTGTTCTTGAACCTTGGTTCCACTTGGAAGAGCGGCGATTCAAATTCTCTGTCGTTGTTTTTGCTCTCCTCGCTGGTTTCTACATGTACAGTGAAGTGTAGGCTTTTTTGTATTCATTTATGTAAATGGTATATACAGGAGTCACCACTCACGTTGAGCACCTTGGAGACGAGGGTGGCTTAGTTAACGTTTTCATCTGCTGAACCGTGACGGAACCGCCGCCTGCCGGCGACGCCGGTTGTCTGCGCGGCTCACGGCGGCGGCGTCGGCGAGATGGAAACTACCTGACTGACTGGACTGCAGTCGCGTCAAAGTACCAGTTGAAAAAGTACCCTGAGTTGTGATCCCACCGATCGTTGCGGCGGTGGCGGTGATGATTTCGAGTCGAGTAACAGTGACGGAGGATCGAGTTCACCTCAATACATACAAAGAATATTACAGAAGGACCCGAGGGTCTTTGAAACACCTATTACAGATTTTCTATTCATACCTCGGTTCCTTCATAACATATCGTTTCTTCAGCGTAGCCCTCGTCGGGCGAATACCTCGTATCGCCGTGGGGTGACACTAAAGCCGCCATCGGTGCTCTAGGTGGAACCGCCGGCGCAGGTGCCCAGTTTTGCTGCTGTTGCTGCGACATAGATGGCGATGTGGGAATTCCGACCATTTGCGCCTGATTGGTGGAATTCCTATAGCCACCGATGTCGATGGGAGACGTTGCAGACTGCGTCCATCTCTGCTGAGGTGACGCAAGTCCATTGTAGAAGGCGCTCGACGCCGCCTGCAGCTCGTGCTGGTGCAGGTGGAGGTGCTGGGGCTGCTGCTGCTGCTGCTGCTGCCAATGGGGTGCAGGATGTACTGGAGGTAGGGGTTCGGGCGAATACGCTCTGCTAAGTCCCGCTTCACCCGGAATCGGACCCAATGCATAGTCATCCTGTTGGTAGGTCGTGTTCAATTGGCTCATCATCGGCGAATGTCTGTACGCTGGGTCGGCCGGGTTCGCATAGCCGTTACCGACTGGGCCGTTGTATAAGTGAATCTCCTTGTCGAATCCGATTTTGTTGACGAGGTCGGGCGTCTGATCCGAGCCGTAGCCCGACGAGCCGTTTTCGGCCCGCTTGTCCACTCCATCGAACTCGGATTTAGGACTCGCGGCAACAACCGGGATCACTTCTGGAGCTCCTTTGACCGTTTTCACGACGGCCAGCTGCTTCAAAAATCCCGGGTTCGGAGGGACTTTCGTGTCGGAGCTCGCTCGATACCTCTGACGCATTACAAAAAAGCATAACCCCAACGCGATCAGGATCGCTAACAGCACGAAGAACGCGATAACACTGATGGTTCCCGTCCGACCCAGGTGGGTTGGGCTCAGAAGCTGCTTGGTGACGTGAAGGGTGAAGTTGGCGGCCGTGATTCCCGCCTTGTTCTCTGACACACAAACATACACGCCCGAGTCGTCGAGCTGCGCATGATCAATGCAGAGATAGCTCACTTGCAAACCCTGCTGGGCCTCGTCGATCTTCGTATGGAAGCGATCGGGGTCCATGTAGGTTTCGTTCGAAAGTTCGGCCGGCTCCCATCGGATGACGGAGACGGGTTGCGAGCGAACCCCGCAAACCAGAGTGACGTTGGCGCCCTCTTCGACGTGCACGTAGAGCATGTTCAGCTGCAGGGCGATTTCAGGCAGGCATGCGAAATCCTCGACGTCGAGCTCCGTCCACGAGACCTCACGTATGCGTTCGGGCGAGGCACAGTGAGGCGCGTAGAGGTTGCCGATGCTCCGACGGATCATCCACTTCCGCAGAGGGGCGAGATGACAGTCGCAATGCCAGGGGTTCCCCGTGAGGGTGAGCTCCGTGATTCGGGGGAGGGTGGACACTGTTTCGGCGCGCAGTGTTGTAAGTCGATTGCTATCGAGGTAGAGGGCTTTTAGGGATTCTAATGTCGCGAAAGCCGCCACATCGATATGGTGCAGTTGGCATTCGGACAGCGAGAGGTGCTGTAGATGACCGAGTCCTTTGAACGAGCCGTTTGTGAGCTCTGAGATCGGGTTGTTGTTCAGATGCAGCTTCCGCAAATGGCTTGCGGCCATCAACGCCTCTGTGGGAATTTCGGTGAGGAGATTGTGAGAAAGATCCAGTTCAACGAGATTCGTCAGCTGATGCAACGAATCCTCTGCTATCCGGCCGAGGCGGCAGTGCTGAAGGTAGATCTTCTGCAGGTTGGTCAATCCCCGCTCCTGGAATATCTTCGTTGGCAGGGTGTGGAAGTTATTCTTCTCCAGGTCGATCACTTGGATTTCGGAGGGCAGGCCGCTGGGAACAGTGATCATGTTCTTGCCTTGGCAGCTCGCCCAGCGTTTGCCCTGTTTCCAGTTGCAAACGCAGTTGGCGTGGCAAGCTGAATCCGTAGCCGACGTACACGAAACCACGGCCAACGCAACGATGAGGTAGCGCAGAAACATGTTCTTAGTTGAATCGCAGCCAACAGGACGTCGATCGATTTTTCCGGAACGTTGAGCTGGAGTTGCCTGAAAAGTGACGAGGGGGATTATTGACGAATTGAGTTGAATCAGGTATCAATCGAGACATGAGGGAGAGGAGCGTGTGGGGGGGGGGGTGTAGGAGTTCCGTTACGGAGAGGTTTCAACCACGCGAAAACGGCCCCAGCATCTAGTATACTTCTCCCGGATCCGGAGCCGAGTCCGACGTCGCATCGGGTTACGAACGAATGTCGAGGCTTCGAGCCTGTCTCTCCATCTTTCTTCCGGAGCGAATGTGGCCACAGGGGCCAATCTCCGAATCAAGGTTGATGGGCCTTGGGTGGCCATGTTCACGGACGGTTGGATACTCTGTGTCCCCTTGCCTTTGATCTGGCCGCTGGTTCAGTCGTTCCTGCCGTCGACGTCGCCATTACCCTGCAGTCCGCTCGGCTGGTGGGCCTGGCGTCGTGGCGGAGAACTACTTTAACGTGGGGCCGTTTGTACCACTCACTCAAGTTGCAGCCGGTTGGATTGCATCGCATGGCCCGTTGGTCACAGATACAATGTCCTGATTGTCTCTGTGTCCCGCGTCCAACGCTGCAGCTTGCCTCGTCTCTTTATTTGCCTTCGGTGAGGTCACTGGGGCCGCTGACTTCGGTCCCGGCTTCGTCTGATCGTTGCATACAGTGAGAAGAGTGACGAACAGTGTACAACTTGTGCCACCCGCTCAGCAAAGTACATTTAATGAGACTTCGCCCCGAGCGCACAATGAAGTTGTCGATGGAGGTGGGGTGACACTTCGCACGCTGTTGCCCCAGGCGGCGGGAACACCAACCAACACGGCCACATGGCGCTAGCGACGGGCACAAACTGCCGCTGGTTAAACGCGACTTCACCTCTCAATCGGGATGAGGTGACAATGTTGGCCTGTCCTCCCGCACGAGAACCTTGCTTGGTATTTCCAGAGAAGCGAGCCCGACAGATTTCACTTGTCCTGGTCCAGACCCGTCACGGGAACGGTTTGCTGATCGACCTCTCTGGCCAAAGATCAAAGCTTCGGCGCAGCATCCACAAATTAGTTGGAGCCCAGCATGGAAATAAAAAGAAGAGCGCAGGAATCTCGAGAGCTTCCCAATTTCAGCTCGCTCTAAAGCTCGGCCAATAGGTTTTTATCGCTCCCGCAGCGGATGCTGCGTCACTCACTCTCGGCCACGCTCCCTCCTCATCCTGAGACTCCTCTCGAGTCCTCCCTGGTCATTCCCTCACTTCAAGCAACCTTAATTAGGCTTTTTGTGCAGAACTTAGATTATAGCAGTCGCCTGAGCCACAGAATAGCGGGACGCAAGATGGTCAAACTAAGAGGAAAGTGAGGCGCTCGGAAGCGCTTTCCAGTGTCTGTTTCTTAGACCACGGAGATCGATGACCCGTCTGGATAGATGGCGGTTACTTTGCCGGGAACAAATATGAGTGAACTTGTGCCATGGATCGGAAGGTATCGGAGGGGAGCATCGGCGGGGCAGCACAGAGAACAACTGTGATGCGAAAACAGAGCTCTTACGGAAAAATAGACCCAACATAGATTGTGGGGATGGTGGCTCTGAAGATAGTTCGGGATTCGGAAAGATTCGGGAGGGTGCAACCCCCGCAGAGCCCTTCTGGAGCAAATGGAGCAATGCGAAAATCGAGTTCACTCGGTAGAGGAGAAAGAGTTGCGATTGAGGAAAAACCGAGGAGCAAAAGAATCCCAAGTTCTTCACTGCTGCTCGGTTGGCTCGTCGCGATTGTTCGAATGCTATCAACCATCACAGCGAGCGTCACCCATCACATAGAGAGGCTTTCAAGTGGACGGAGAAGGACGATAGTTGAGTTGCAGAAGCGTGCGAGTCGCTGATTTGCGCGATCCTCTGCCGCGGTCGCAGCCTCCTCCCCGTTCGCCGATGTTTGACTGGTACATGAACTCCGCGGCGGCGAGCCCACAAACACAGCTCTGGTCCTCCCCTTTCGGATCAACCCTGACCGGGAAGAGTGGGCCTCGGTCGGGCGGACGTCCCACGACAATGACGTAGGGCTTATCGCCGTTGCCCTTCTCGCCGCACCCCTGCCCTCCACGCGCAAGCACCGCTTTAAACTTATGATCGACAGAAGACGACACCGTTGGCCGGACCGGGGCGATATTCACGCCGCATTTCCCTGTCCCTGCGCTGGACAGCCTACTTTACCACGACAAGGAGATTCGTTAAGGCTGCGACGACTCTGACACTTCGTATCTCTTAGCAGTAGATTGTAGGTGTTGTAATATTTCGCTCAGACGGCCAAGCATACAGCGGCATCGGCTGACGAGCCGATGGCCATGGTACGGCGTCCCTGACGGAAGCGCTCGTCTATAGTTACCCTCTCATGTAACCCTGATCCATAGGATATATAAGCAGCATACTTTACTTCAATAAATGTCGTATTCTATCTATCGCTGTAGTCGTCGTAATCGTCGCGTATGCTACGCCGACGCTGTACCAGTTCTCAGTCCGCTTTCTGAAGAACGGTGCTTACGACTCTTCGAGTATTCGGAACCAGAGGCCCTCATCATTCAGATTAAGTTTAAAGTGCACGGAATCTTCGACACGTTATCAGCACGATACTCCAGAGTACCTGAGAGTAAGTATAAGTGCAATTACTTCCTTTTGACATCGGTCCCACTTGGAGTGACCTACCTAGGGCCATGGCAGACGACGACTACCAATACGATCTGGCTGCGCAGGAAGATGAACCTGCCGCGCTAAAGAAGGACGATTCAGAGCCCCGTCCATCCGACTCGAACTATACCAGGCTTGCCCCATGCCCAGTGACCCTAGGTCTGTTTGGACAAAACTATTTGAGTTGGAAATCCTTAATGCCCATCTTCCTACAACAAACCGTAGATGTTTGGGAAGTCGTGAAAGGAGACCTAGTTGAACCAATCCCAACCGAACCAGCTACCGAGCTTAATGATGATCAAAAGAAAGTCAAGGTTCGGTATGATAGAGCAAATCGAAAAGCAAGACTCCAATTGTTCTCTTCGATCAACGACAAACTGATTGTCCAAATGTTTTACGGACAAACTCAGGATGTCAGAGCAGCGGATATCTGGTCCCAGATCGCAAGCAAGTTTGGAGTCCGAGCCGCCCTGCGGCAAGGTTCGGCCATCGCGAAATTGATGCAGTTCAAGTTCAATAAGAGCAAGACTGCTGACCAGAACCTGGATAGGTTCCGCGATCTTCAAGCCGAACTCACGGATTCTGGAATTGAGATCGATCAGAAGGTTCAGGTTGAACAACTGCTCAATGCTCTGCCACATAGCTGGGAACCCCTTCGTATGGCTTTCTCAGCCCGACCAGAAGGCGATAGGGATGTCTCCAGTCTGATGGAAATTATCAAGAATGAAGCAATTCGCCAAAGACCATCCAAGGAATTGGATCAGGCGACTGCTATGCTTTCTCAGATGAGAGTTGGTCGCAGGTTTGCACCAAAACGTAGATTCCAAAATCGTTCTCATCGAAGAAATGCCCCCAGCCATCATTCACAAGGATCCAGCAGCAGTGGCTATGGTCAACAGAACCGTTCACGCCACCAGAGTAATAGACCAAACAGAAGACAAGTAAAGTGTTACAACTGCGGTGCAACAGGACATTTCAAGTCCCAGTGTACCCGCCCTCGGCGAGATCAAGGTTATCAAGGAGGAAGCGGACAGCATAGATCGCATGCTCGAGCAAGCACTGCCGTCGCACTCCTAGCTCACGTCAAGTATGACACGAGCGAAACCGATGAGTTCCTCGTAGATTCCGGCGCGTCGCACCATTGCAGTAGTTCAAGAAAGTGGTTCACTAGCTTTGACCAACAAACCGACATGCGCGCCGTCACCTTAGCAAGCAACCAGAAACTGCGTGTCACCGCTTCTGGCACAGCCGAGCTGACTGTCGGAGAGTCTAAGCAGCGAATAGCTTTAGAGCTTAAAAATGTTTTACTTGTCCCCTCAGTTCGAAAGAATCTCCTCTCTGTGAGTCAATTGACAGATGATGATTTCGAAGTGACGTTCAAAAGGAATCACCTCATAATTTCGAGAAACGATATGAGGATCCGAGTACCCAAGATAGAAGGCCTCTACAGATTAAGAATGGACTCGGAGATCGGATTACTACAAGATCAGGCAAGCGATCAAGAATCCGTAGACCAAGACGCAGACAGCGATCTTGACGACATGAATCATGATATTCCGTCTGAAAGCCAAGTGATGAGCGCCATTGGCTCAGAAAAGACGATGAGTGCACAGACGCAGAGCCTTAGAAGCCTGCATGAAAAGTTCGCCCATGTTAATAGGCAGTACGTGATTAAATATTTGAACCAGCAGGGTATCAAGTACATTGATGATCTAGACCAATGTGACGCCTGTCTGAAGGGGAAGCTCACCCGAATCACGTACAGGAGCCGCCCTGATCAGGCGAAAGCTCAGAAGCCGGGCATCATAACGGCAGACCTTTGTTCGCCTAATGTAGAGTCAATAGAAAAAGCAAAGCATTTCCTTCTATTCACTGACGAAGCAACCAGCTATCGAAAGGTCGAGTTTCTCCAGAAAAAGAGCGACACTTATCGATACGTTGCCTCCTACGTAAAATGGTTCAGAAACGTAGTTGGCGAAAACATTCAGAGGTTGCACAGTGACAACGGAACGGAGTTCAGAAACCAAAAGGTTAAGAAGATCCTGGAAAGGATCGGAGCAGAACAAACGTTCGCCCCTCCGGGACAACCCCGTTTGACAGGAAAAGCAGAGAGAGGAAACAGAACTCTCGTGAATCTAGCTCGATCAGTGTTGATCGGAGCAGGCCTCGAAAATAAGAAGTTCCTTTGGGACCAGGCGATCCTTTTCTGTGTTCAAGTTTTGAACCAAGTACTGATAAATGAAAAGACTCTACAGTCGCCTTTCGAGATGATATACAAGCGAAAGCCATTCACCAGCAGAATGTACGCATTTGGCACACCGTGCTACGTACACAACAAGAACCCAAATGGGAAGCTGGATGACCGCGGAATCGCGGGGATATTCGTTGGGTACCTAGACTACGATCTTGGATTTCGTGTCTATATCCCAGAGAAACAAATTATCATGCGATCGAAGGACGTAACATTCGCGAAGATCGCTTCCACTAAAAGGCAAGGTTCTGGCAGAACCAAGGCAAGTGGAAAAACAAGTGCTTCGGAAAATACTGCGGAAGCAGCGCACATTGCGAAAGAAGCCAATCACGATACGGAGGTCACAGGTTCAAGAATAAATTCACCAAAGCCAGCAGCACCCATGTACGAAAGCGCCTCAAGCGATTACGAAAGCGACGAAGAAGGTTTCGTACGCATTAATCCCAAGGCGAACAAGAAACGTACGGAAAGACTGCAGATTGTGGCTGACCTCAACCATCTTAGTGGGATATCGGAAAAGGAAAGGGCAGCAGCCGACACCGTTCAGCCAAAAAGCCAAACGCCAATGACTTATCAAGAAGCAATGGCAAGCCCCGATCGCGTCCAATGGACGATGGCCGTTGAAGAAGAACTTCAGGCAATGGCTGACATGAAGGTGTGGACTCCCGCAACACTACCACCTGGACGTAAGGCCATTGGCTCCAAATGGGTATTCAAGTACAAGGCTAACCCAGATGGCTCAGGACGTTACAAGGCTCGAGTAGTTGCGAAGGGATATTCGCAGAAGAAAGAAATAGACTTCTTTGCAGACAAGATATACAGCCCCGTATCCCGAGCTGAAGGAATCAGAACGATCCTCAGTCTAGCAGCGCAGGAAAAACTTTTCTTAAATCAGTTTGATGTACGCGCAGCTTTTCTTCAAGCAGAACTCGAGGAAGACCTCTATCTTGAGGTGCCTGAAGGCGTAAGAGGAGTACAGGCCAACAAGGTATTGAAACTACTGAGAAGCATATATGGCCTCAAGCAGTCAAGCCGAAATTTCTTTGATAAGCTAACGAAGATCCTTCTGTCCAGAGGACTTCAACAGAGCAAAACTGACAGCTGTATCTTCTTCAAGAATGGAGAAAATCGCATGCTCTTGTGCATATGGGTCGATGATGCCATACTTGCAACGAAGACTGAAAGACAGGCGGAGGAATTCATAACTTCCCTCAGGAAAGAATTCGAGATCACTACTTCTGGTCTTAGATACTTTCTAGGTCTTCAGATCGAAAGAGGCAGCGACTTCTCGGTCCACATTCATCAAAAGAAATTCGTGGACGAGTTGGTACAGAGATTCGGTATGTCAGATTCAAAAGGAGCAGTCACCCCATGTGACAATTCGATATACTCTATCGAGACCAACGGTCCGTGCTCTAATACCGAATATCGTTCTCTGATAGGAGCTCTCCTATATTTGGCTTGCGGTACGAGAGTTGACATTTCTTTCGTCACTTCCTACCTATCAAGATATATGGACAAATCAACTCCTCAGCATTTCCAGGCTGGCTTGAGAGTTCTGAGATACTTGAAGACAACCTCAGATCTGGGCATCACGTACAGAAGTGATGACACCCAAGGCACGCTGTACTTCAGCGATTCAGACTTCGCTGGATCCATTGAGGATCGCAAGTCTACTTCAGGATGTCTGATACTCAGACAAGGGGGCCCAATTATTTGGAGCTCCACGAAACAAGCGAACATTTCGCTTTCCTCCATGGAATCAGAGTTCGTGGCATCCACAGAATGCATCAAGTCAGCGCTCTGGCTTCGCAACCTTCTGGGAGAATTGGGTATCCCAGAAAAGCCGATCATCCAGATAGATTCGATGTCAGCCATTCAATTGCTCAAGAATGCCAGACACTATCGGAGAGCTAAGCATATGGAACTCAGATTTCATTACATTCGACAGCTCTACTCGAATCAAGAAATTGGGATCGAGCACGTTGGAAGCGCCAATCAAAGAGCGGACTACTTAACCAAGCCCTGTGTAAAGTCAGTATTCCTCAATCAGAGAGAACTGTCAGGACTTGAGAGATGGCGTCAGTAATGCAGCAGGTATTCGTAGCAGTAACAATATTCATAATCCCCTCTAACCAATACTTTAGCTACTCAGACTGCGACGCCAAATGCATAACACGAAACTCTCCATGTATGTTAGTTAAACTGGATTCTGGTAGATTCTCATCATTTTGTACACCACTGGCATTGTGTGAACTACACACCAGTGAATACGCTCCCTGTATTAAAGAGTCTTCTCCAACCTCAGGAGGACTCAGACTGTGGCCCGAGTATCGAAATCGAACTCTGCCACCAAAGCCGACTGTTAAGCCATGTCCACCAATTCCACAAACACCGAACTGCAATTTCTGGAAGTACCTATCCGCCATTCAAGGGCTAGTGTCACTCAGTACGCTTTCGGGAATTGTGATGCTCAAACTACTGAAGTTCAGAGCTCGTTTGTCTTACGAGCCAGTGGACACTTCTATAGTAGACGATCCAACCATGCCGTACAGAACAACCGTTCAAAGCATTGACGAAGCCTCCGGCAGCGGGATCGAGCGACAGCAGTCTCCCCCTTCAGAATAAGCTTTGAAGGCGAGAGAAGACTGACTAGTCAGCAAAGTAAATAGTCAGGCTTACGTAGAGAAAAAGAAAAACATGAGATGAGTGAGTAACATACCTGCCAGACTAACTCAGAGAAGAATCACATGAGATACATATAACAATTTATTAACAAGGAGGAATGATAAAATCACAGCCGGAGTTGAACCAGCTTGTGAAGGCATTTTCCGTTAGGCCTCTCGGCCAGAGATCCGGATTTGCGTAGAGGTGGGTGCGGATCTTCTTCACCTCCTCCACGATGACGCGGTTCGCCGCCAGGTCTTCCAGGCGACCCCGGTATTCTGGGGTCCTCGCCTCCCACTCGGCGACGATCAGCGAAGCTGGGATGCGACGCTGATGATCGCCGAAGGTGTCGCGGATCAGACTGTTGAATTCGTCGAATCCGCGCCTCGACGGAGCTGGGAAGCGATCCATTTGGAGATGGATCCTGGCTTTTTCCACGGCAGAATAGACATCGCTCGGCATCTAAAGAATGTCGAGGAACCGCAGTCCCTCGAAGTCTCGGCCCAGGTGGTTGAACCTGAGCAACGAGTGCTGGTGTTCACACCAGCAATCCGCTACCGAGCAGTAGCGGATTCGTGGCAGCGATTTCCACGAGGCCATGTCACAGCTCGGATCGTCGACATCATCCCAGGTGACCGTTTGTCTGGTCACTGGGGACGGGCCTTTGTACCCGCAGCACGGGCATGCATCGGGCCTGACCGCGGACATGTTTGTCGATGAAGTTGAAAGACACTGAGACGAAGCACACAAAAAGCGTTGTGAACTCCGAAACGTCGGAAACATCTTTTAAGGCGATGACCCGAACCACAAAGCGAGGGGAAGGATCCGAGAGAGGGAAAGCTACGAAACAGGGATGGCTTGACCCCAGATGCTCACTAAAGAATGTTTAGCCGAAGAAATCAATCACTAACAAGCAACTCGAGAACCACTTAGGAATCCGAATGGCTGTATCGCTTCAAAGCTCCGAAAATAACTGCAGCATCATCCGAGCATCGGATGGCATCTAGAGCTTGAGTACACAGGCGGGAAAATTGACGACACGTTCTCTCAGGATCGACTTATGAGTTTTCGTTTATTTTCGCACACATCAGTTACTAGAATTGTGTGTGCGAACACGTCCTTGTTGATGATGAGTTGATGAGCAGTGATGATTTTTAGAGTAGAATTTGAATTTGGTCGCACCACACATGCATTCTGATAGCCATCCACACAAATTTTGAATTTTGAATATGAGCGACAAATGAAATATGAAGTATGAATATCAATGGAGCGTCCTTCGGATGAAATGAGATGAAATATGTCGGTGGGTGATGATGTCCCCACACCCGTCGTCACCACCGGTCCCTTGATGGTGTGCAGGGCCGGTGGGAGAGGACGGGTGACTTCGGTATATACAGGGCTGGCAAACGGGTCCGCGCGTTGGGCGACCTCAAATGCAACGCCGGGAATCGTCACATACAGGAAGGTGCAGAGCGCCACGATCGCTGCCAGCCGATAGCGACCAGGGTTTCTCAACCTCCGGATACCACCGAAATCATGCAGCGTCTGATACGTAGGGTCGACGGCGCTCGACGACAGCGAACTCTCGACGATATCGCGATCTCCCGAATGCATCTGTGTGTGTAAAGGGACAAATTCAGAACCAAGAACTTGCCCATATGACAAAGAGAAAAACAGGTCGGACAAAACCTACAGTCAACTTTCGGATGGAAGTTTCCTTTTCTCTTCGTTTGACGAACTTCCTTATTTGGCTGAGAAAAGACTCGGCACACCAATGGAGAAGAGTCAGGCCATTTTATAGGGACAAGAAACCACAATTTCTCAAAGCATACGGAGCATAAAATGTATGCAGAAACGCAGGACGATATACCACGATAAAAGAGAGGATGCATGATAAGTACAGTTGAAGTGATTTATTCGGAATCAATCAGAGAAATATTCCAATGTACCAAGAAAAATTTCTGCACCTCGGTATCGTCCCGTACAGCTTCTCAAAAGACGCTCGATCTGACTCAGATAGCTTTGCTACTTTCAGCGACTCAGAGACCCTAAGAGGATTGGGTCGACCGCTGGAGTCATATCGAGTAGGCTGTATCAGGCAGATAAAGTCTGCAGTAGAAACACATACGGAGAGATTATGAGATCTATGCCAGCACACAAATTTGTTTGGTCTATAGTAGTATTTGTGCGGACGATTCTTCAGATCTTTCATCAGCTCTTTGATCTTGAGCATAGCCGAAACAATCATTGGTCTCTCCGATTGTGCAGCAGTAACTTCTTGTGTTGGAGAACGATGCGGGTGGATGACGTCGGCGATTATTGTTGAAATCTCCGACTCCGGTCGAATTGTAGTCGAGCGAGTGTTGTCAATTAGCGAATCCTCAAGACGACGCTCAACAGAATTGCCTGCCTGATTCACGACGATTGGAACCTCGATCGATCTATTAGAAGCAGGCACCGCGATGGAAACAACACGATCACTAGCCGAAATCAAAGCTGGATCGGCCGACTGCGGAACCGTTACAGACTGCTCTACAACACGTGTTCCGCCACCGACGGGGAGAGAGTGATCCGAAGCAGACGTCCACGCGCCATCAACATTCAACAAAATCGGCGAAGGAGAGGAAGTCGTTTCCGTAACATCAACAGAAGCGTTCGTTTGTGCGGGGATGTGTTCTGGAGTGGTTTCCCCAGAAGCATCCAGTCCAATTGCCCCGGACGCCGACAATCCAAACGAAACATTCCTCGAAATGGGGGGCCGTGTGATGTTCTCCACAGCCCGGCCATTATAAACATCAACGCTCGCCGCCAACGAACACAAACAAGATCCATCCGGAAAAAGCAAAACGGACAGATTCGTTGGAGCAGACCCGAGTTCCTTCAACAGATGAGCTGACGATACGCCATCACCATGAGGATAAGTAGGATCTGCAAATATGGTCGATATATCAAACATCAGAAAGGCATGAAATTATATGCATCAAAATATCGACGATACTAACGCTCAGTGATCCAGGCCAACATTGTCACATTCCCAGCAAATGACAATAGGCAAAGGACGAGCAACAGAAGGAGCGGACGTGTACAACAGGAAACAGGATCCGAAACAATCACGTCCGGAACATAACGAGGCTCCAAATCACCAGCAAGATTGACCTCACTCATTTCGTGTTGCTCAGCTTGAGCAACACCATAGGAGCCACGAAAACGTCGAAATCGAGTAAGACGCGCAATCAACGAAGACATCTTCAGAGCTCGAGATTTCAAGACAATATGAAACTCGACAGACTCAACATCGAACTAAGGGAGTCTGGTGACATAAGCGAGGAGATCAAACAACAAGAACCAACATTCAAGGAATCTCCCGAATCAGCCTCATGCTCTGGAATGTGAACATATGATACGAATCATAGTATAGAATTCTAGGCGACATATTTTTGGATAAGGTTCATTTTGATTATTACGGATTTCGTCTATATGCATTCTTGCCCGCCTGCTTGAAATGGGGGGCTTTGTTGTAATATTTCGCTCAGACGGCCAAGCATACAGCGGCATCGGCTGACGAGCCGATGGCCATGGTACGGCGTCCCTGACGGAAGCGCTCGTCTATAGTTACCCTCTCATGTAACCCTGATCCATAGGATATATAAGCAGCATACTTTACTTCAATAAATGTCGTATTCTATCTATCGCTGTAGTCGTCGTAATCGTCGCGTATGCTACGCCGACGCTGTACCAGTTCTCAGTCCGCTTTCTGAAGAACGGTGCTTACGACTCTTCGAGTATTCGGAACCAGAGGCCCTCATCATTCAGATTAAGTTTAAAGTGCACGGAATCTTCGACAGTAGGCATCATCCGCATCACCTCTGAATCTCGGCGCTCACAGCCCCCATCACGAGTTCGGATCCCGGCGGGGAAAAAAGCTCAACGACGGGGATTTCCCTGGAGCGCGTAGCAGGCTGATTGCGCATCGTTGACTGGTGTTGCGCGTCAGGTTTAGACGCTGATCCGCCTCCGAGCTCCCTTCGGCGCTACATTTTCTCGCGTGCACGCCGCTTGTTCCCGACTCGCCACGCAACTATTGCCGAGGGAGTTCAAAATGTCTCGACGGTCACATGCCCTCGCTGAAAAGTTACTACGAACTCTGTTAACCAGCTAAGCCTCTGGAGCCGCCCGCGGCCTTCACCCGAACCCTGGACATGGCTCCCTGGTTCAGCGGGGCAATGCTCGCTGCAGCGGGAGGGAGCGTCGAAATCCTGAAACTATTCGCTCTTCAACCGGCTCGCAGCCCTCCCAGGCAGCACCAAGGGGGATTGGGATTTCGGGCATTTAGGTATTCAGGAGCGGGTCGGTCGAACAGCGGCTGCTCGAGAAGCTTGGACGGGGGCGAGCACGAGCAAGTTTCGAAGGATCTGCCGACCCGCTCCGCAAAGTCCGGTGGAGTCACAACGTAACGCTAATAAATTAATAGCTTCCAGGGCGGAGCACGTTTTCGAGAGCGCCGAACACAACGTGCCAGGACACGCGCGTCGCTCAGTTCCTGCCCAGCCTCGCACACATACACGATCGCATCGAACGCTGCCGGCCAAGCTACCGTCGTTTTGGAGATTTTTTCGCTCATTCAAAATAGATATTCTCGAGGGTAGGTGTTGGAACGAACTGAATCGCTGATCGAGCGGGGATCTCCGCGCGGAAGAGAGCTCAACTCCTCGATTGATTCCACAATACATCTGAATGATCTGTTCTTCCACATCTGCGTAAGGAATCTCGCGATGGCTAACATTGGCGAAGGAGTGTTTTCCTTGGGAACTCCTCAACTATGGCAATTTACTCCGGCGAGGGCTCAGAGGAGCTTGAAGACAATGGAAACAAATAATATTGTTATCATCTGCGTGTCAGATCTGAATAAGCGGCTGCCGGATGTCTTGAGTCAAAAAGCTTCAAGCCGGGTTCCTCTCTCGGAATGCGTCGTTAGCAGGTGCAGGGACAGGCATGGGGTCAGGCCACACCCGGGCTCATCTATTGCAAGATTTATTAGGTGTTTCGTGTGCCCTGCTCGCCCTATGCAACCCGTTTTCGATCCTTGGGGCTGAACTCCGAGCTGAGGAATTCAACCTCCACCACCTACCAGCTGATTGTGCAGCTGTGGGATAGGTTGAGCAACTGCGGCTGCAGTAACAGCAGCGAGTGCGGCAGCAAGAAAAGGAGCGGTAAAAGAAGCAAAGGGTTGTTAAAAGCAGGGCTGGGGTTTCTTCTTTCATGTCGTACGTGCCTGACGGTGGAAAACAAGAAGATTGTTCCGGGAAAAGCATTGTGTGACCGGAAGGCCGCGGAATAGGAGTCTCCGAAGGGGATCAACACTCGATCGTTCTGTTCGTTGCTGCTGACTCTCGGGGTTGTAGGTTCGCTCTCCCTTTCTCCCGCAACCGGGGCGGCATTTTTTCCTTCCGCGATCACAAGCACCGGTCTCGAGCGGGCTCGTTGACGGAAAAATATTCCCCATCATCGTTTTAGCCGGTCGCACGCTCGTACCGTAAGCACAGGAACGAGGAGATCTCTGCAACGACCTGATAAGCCGCTTGGTTGGTCCTTAGTGAAGGTCTAAAGTGACTGGACGCATTCCATTAACGTTTCACACCCCAGTTGGCCGCCCTGTCTGCGATATCACCTCATTGACCTCAACCGAGTTCCATCGACTCTCGGCACCATCACCCCCATCGTCTCCTGCTCGACCACGATTCCCATTGCCCATCGCCATCTCCAGCTTTCCGATCGAAACTTCATTTGTCGAAGAGAGAAAAATCCTCAGCTAGCTTGGAAGTCTACCTCCAAAAAAGCCGTTTCCCGACGATTCTCGTTTCGAGTGCTGATAACGCGTCGTTCATCACTCGGAGGTAAAACCCTCATGACGCTTCCCGGTCTCGTCCTCATCTCATTCATACCCCTCGCTCCCCTCCGATGAATGACAATCGATGCTTCTGTCGTATCTTGGCGATCCCTGCCGTCTTGAGACCAAGTGAAATTGTGGACATGCGTCAATGCCTCGATTGAGTCCTCGATGGAAACGCGGAACGAAATGTCGACCGAGTGGAAATGCCGTTTTGGTCCGGAGCCAAACTTGGAGCTCCGTTTAGTAATTAGAGCATCACGACTGCTGTTAGGACGACATGTAGTAGTAATGACTCGGATAGATGGTAGGATGTCCGGGTGGCTGCTGGCTGCTCTCCAAACACGAGAACCCACACACAGACACACACTCGTTCATTGAGGCGGGAAACAACGACATTTAGCTCCTCCCCACATCTTTCTCCTCTTTCTTCTTCGCCTCTTTTTGTATTCCTCTCATAGAGATCCTAAATACTTCCGCCGCAACTTCCGCTACAACTTTGCCGGGCGGCTGGACGGACTAGGGGCTCGCTCCCTAGCCCGAACACCGCAAACAGCGAGGAGCCCAAAGGCGAAACCGAACAGGCGGAATGGGCGCTGCATTCATCCAACACTGTTCTCATTCGCACGACGAGCTCTGCTTATGTAATGTAGAAAAACTCGCTCCACGGCTGTCATCCTGCTGTCAGTCGGCTGGTCGGTTCGTTTGACTGATTGACGGAGTTGCGGGAAATGTCTCACCCGCATAGTAATCAAGCTGAACAAACTGGGGGAATCAGCAGAGCGGGTATGGAGTATCATCGGAATATGTACGGCCTCCCTCCCAGCCAATGTAAAAAATCAAACTGACCTCGTGAGGCCGTCGGAGTTCGAATCTTTTCCGTCTCGTTATCAGACGGCTCTCCGCTGGCTCTCCGATCTCCTGCGTGTATGTTATCTCGCTGGCCAGAGCGGCTTCGAGCTTATCTCTAAATTCATAATTTTGACATTTTTGGACAGACTGCGTGCCTAGTCTGTCCGTCTGCCTGCACACTGGCTCTGGGACCGAGAGCCTCTCGACGTTCTCTCGGAAGATCCCTTCCGCAGACTGGGTTATTGCATGGAGCACGCCACACCTCGTCGCGTCATCAGAACTGAATCAAAGATGGCAGCATCAACGAGCGAGTTCGACTGCCAGCTGAACGATACCTCGCCCTCCTACAGATTGTACGGATAGCTCGTGATTCTGCTCAACTGGCATCGTCTTCATTCACCCACAGAAGATAGTCACCCGGAATCAGAGACCTAGAAGTAGAGGAAGACACTTCCGTGTCAGGGAAGCATGAGCTAGACGAAGCCATGACGCTGGTTCATGAACTCCACGCGGGGGTTCCAGGGAGCGTCAGACCCGGAGAGAACGAAGATTCAGGGAGTTGGGTAGAACCGGCTCGATTTGCATGAGAAACGAGAGGGGCATCGACGCATCCTAATGTGATTGTCGCTCGGCTCGTCGTCTCCTCCATCGTGGAACTCGCTGGTTGTTTTGTATTTGTTGGACTTGTTGCCTGCCGAACAACCTTCGGATCGGAAAGAGGGGACGCGATGGCACGTGCAGCATTTCTGTATACGCAAATCACTTGCACCCTCCAGGGCAACACTTGGAACACGGGGAAAACGGAGGCGGAGGGATACGGGGAGATCGGAGAGAGAGAGAGAGAGAGGAATAAGAGATTGTCGTCGTACCGAGCAGCTAATAAGCGAGAACGGCCTTGGGCTGGAATAGTGTTGGCAGTCGAGTTAGTAGAGTTGATGGGTCGACGTTGTCCTCGCCGCCGAACACTGTGTTAACGATATTGCCCTCCCGCACGCCCTCCGGTTCACTCGCCTGCCCGACCGTCAGATCCTCCGACCAACGATACTTCCTAAAGTCCGCTTTTTCGAAATGGATTGAAGCATTCTTCCGTATCCTTCTACTCTGCTGTCGGCTCCGTGCTGTCCGGTTCTGTCACACCCGCAGATTATCTCTACTTAACAAACTAGCTGAACGAGGGAGACGTTCTAAGAAAGACGAGGATCCAGCGAGTTGACTTGCGTAGGCACTCCGCTCCTCGGAAGCCGTAGGTTCTGGGACGGCGACAGCAAGTGCGAGTTCTTCGACAAATGAGTACACACATTGCGAGCGATGGTATAACCCTTCCCCCTTGTGAGTGAATATGAAAGAAACTGCATGATAAAAGAAACAGGGTTCATGTCGGGAGACGACGCCGCCGCAGCGACGACGTCGGTGGCACCGAACAGGGCGCGAAGAATCAAGAGCCGTTCGACTGAATAGCTCGACCGGGTTCCGTTCTATTTCCGTCGAGTCGCAAGAGACCCGGATCGTCGTCGTTGTCGGCGACGACGCCGAAATTTGAATTGACACAGCAAAAAACGCGCCAACGAGCTCCCCATGCGTCGATCCTGGAGCGCGGCCAGTATCCAACGTGCGACGCACGGTCGGAAGCAGGAGCTCTCCTCCTCCCTCGGCGCAAGTTCAGCAGCTGCACGTAAGGAATCAGAGATGCAGAATCCGAACGATCGAAGCCCGGCGGAGGTTCGCCATTTGCGAAGGCCTTGAGTTCGCGGGATTGAGATCGAGTCAGGACCTCTAAACTCCTCTCCCGTGTCGAAAACATTCCGGCAAGAGAACGAAAAGCAAGAGGGGTCGGGGTTTAGCTATCGATGCGATGCTATCAAGCGACGTTCGCCCACCCGCCCGCTCGGTCGCTCTTCCGCCCGCCCGCTCGCCTGCTTGCCCGTTGAAGAATGTCATTGACTTCGAATCCATCAGTGATCTATCTACGAGGGCGATCCCACCCCGGTCGCTTTATTGCGTCTCATCTTCTTGCTCGGATCCTTTCCTCTTTTCTCTTAGTTCGTTGCCTTGAAATTCGTCGCCAAGCATTCGATAGGGCACGCTGTACTCCGCCTTTCCCCTCGAGCCGCTGCGCTGGAGGTCGCTTTAGAGGAAAGATGGTTTTCGTCGAGCAGCCGGAGGGAAACTTGAATTCCAAACTATGACGACCTACGTACACATATTTTTATCTGTCTGGGCCTCAGCTGTGCTGGCAGCAACGGCATCGAGGAGGCAGCAGCGTCCGCGATGGTGGTGGTACCGGCTGCTGCTCCAGCACGATCCGATAATGTGTTCTCCAACCCGCTATTACCTAAAGCTCCCTCTACGAGAGCAGACCCTCCTACCGAATAAAAAAGCGTTAAATGTAATAACACTCCCATCTCAGCTTTCAGACAGTTATACACTTCTGCTGCTAAAAAGGGCTCAGCTTGTTGGAGAGGCTGGCAAAGGTAGGCGTACGGAGACTTGAGTGTGGAACTCCGACTGGGCAGGGCATATCAACGAAGCTTGAAACGACTATGGATCTCTGAGCGGGCTCGATACCGAGATAAAGAGGGCCCTGGAGTGTTCCAATGGAGATGGAGCTTGGCTATTATTGACACTGGATGTTTATGACGTGCAGGAATTTGAAACATAATATACTTTGTTACGGCAGTCGGCCATACGCTCAAGATAATCAGAGTCACACCGTTGATATTCCTTTGACCCCCTCATGCGTTGTTATTGCATCCACAGGGTGCTTTTCCGTTGTGACGCTTATACCCTCCCCCATGCTTCTAGAAGCCTCTGAGAATACCGGAATTGTGTGCCTTCCGATGCCTGCTACACACTGATCCGCACGTCTGTTTGCGACATACCCGACCGTTTCCTCACGGACACCACCGTTCATTAATGTTTTCTCTAGGTTTATTGTGTGGGAGTCTTCGATGGCTCCTGTGGGTGAGTCATCAGCTCTCGCCCCCCCCCCCCCCCCCCCCCTCGTGCACGAGCCCACCTTGGAGTTCCTCTGCCCCGCTACAGCTTATTTCCGTAGCAACTCCTCTTCCCTAGTGTTATCCGCTGTCGCATCCACTTGTTTCCGGGGATCTTCGTTGAATTTTCCAATCCACGAACATCCCACCGAGTAGGTCAGGTACCCAACGGTCTCCTGGTAGGTGGTGGTTCTCCTGTTGGAATACCGAACCTTGCTTTGTGTGGTGGGATGACGACAACCCCGTTTCACCCTCAATGAAGCTTCGATACATGACGTGTTTTGAAAACATCTCGACAAGTAAGGTGGTTAAATTCGCATGTGCGGAAGGACATGAGGAGACTGAAAGCGATCCGGCTCCCAGAAATTCGAGTGAAACGCTCGAGCTCGACAGCTTGGAAAGCCGTGTCAGTTTCCGATGGCCGGTTTCTTTCCGTATCGGAGTCCAAGAGGCCCGGAAGATATCGAGGCCGAATCGCGGACGTTGAGGGCTTCGATACACGATACGAGCTCGAGCGAGACGATGAGAGTTCAATTTCCGAAACGGTTCAACTCCCCTCATGTAGCCTCGAAGGAATTTGAACTGGCGGATTACGCGGAGAGGGAAATTAATATTCCGCCGACGCAGATTCCGCGGGATTCGGTTCAGCATCTATCGCGGAAATCCCTTCTGCGTCCTTCGTTAACTCTCTTTCCACTGCTGAGTTCGCTCTGGTGTCCGATGGTTCTCAATTGTGCTCCGAAGATCCCGAGGTGCTGCTAGACGTAATGCAAGAGACGGCAGTGAATTTTCTCTCTTTGTTCTCCACAGACCACAAACGTCGGCAGGTTTTCGGGCGGCGGGTGAGAGACCGAGTTCGAGCGGCACTGGAGCCGACTCGTGAAAGCGGAGAAGAAGCGCGGTGCCAGCGGGCGGGATCTCAAGAGAGCTGGCTGTTCTCCTTTTTTCCTCCCCTGATGTGTCTGTCTCTCGCTTTCTGTTCAAGTCTGCAGAAAATTACCAAAACGAAGCTCCTTCCTCGAGTGTGGCGAAAGAAGTAACGGAGCGTGGAGCAAGAACAACGATGGCGATTCAATAATCCGTCATGTAACAACGTTACTCCCTCAACAAGGCCAACGCAACCGATACGAACAAGAACGAGGAAGAAACGGATGGAACCCCTCCGCAAACCAGACTCCGCCCCGTTTGCAGTGGAATCGAGTTAAGTGGAGAAACCCGACAACCTCCAACTGGATTCAGACTCCTCAAAGAGAGCTGTTGTGGTCGGAGGGGGAGAAATCTGCGGCAAGGTAAGACAGATCCCGCGGGGAATGAGGAGAAATTTTTACGCCCAAGATTCCGGTTGGTCTTGTGGTGCGGCTGGTTGCTCAAGATTCTCATCAGCCTCCGTAGGTTCAAGCCTATGGCCCGACCCCTCTGCTAGGCCGAGCCCTCCCGAGAGATCAAGTCGCGACCGCGATGCATATGGGAAGCAATCGTTCATCGGGAAGGGCTGAGAGACAGGATGTCCCGGAGAAATCGCTCCAAAAATGGAGGAGATGCTCTGCGTGCTGTTCGGATGAGAAGAAGACGAGATAGGAAGAGTCATGATGACTCCGGAGTCCAAAGGTTACGCTGAGCCGCGGTCCTTACTCCTTTACTCCCTCGTTCTTTCCTGCGCCCCCTCCCCCCTCTTTCGCTATTGGTGACTGTTCTGTGGCTTCTGCTGAATCGCAAATCAGGACAAAATGAAGGGCAGAGAAGCGAGTCGAAGTATCACACGAGTGCTACATCTCGTTTGCCTCAAACGAATGAGGGGGAATCGTTTCCGAAGCTAAGCTTCTGTCCCGTTACCTTCCTTTCTTGCTCGCTCCTCGCGCAGCCTCCCTGTGGTCATAGCGTTCTTGATGGGAACTGATGCCATCTGGGAACCTACTGAAAGGAGAGCGGCGCACCGTGATCTGCTTCCTGCCCACGCGAGCAACGGCCCAAAACTCAACAAACAAATTGTGCGAAACATTTCCAACTCCTGCGACGTTCTCCTCCGTAAGCTTCCCGTGTCTCAGCGTCATAGCAGTCAATACTGAGCGAGTTGGCAAGCATCCAATACGTTGGTCGACAGGCGATTCTCCTTCAGGAAGGCAGAGGTTGAAATATTCATTGGTCGGCGTAAATATTTATGTTTCATCCATAGCTGTTTCTCTGGTTGAAGGAGCAACGAGAGAGACAAAAAAAAGCAGAGGGCCGTGTCGCGGCCCCGAGGTCGCTTCTGGTGGTGGCGGTCGTCCTCGACGCGATCTCCCTCCGCCTCCTCCTCAACTGCCCCACCCTCATCGCCGCCGTCGTCGCCACGGAAGGAGAAACAGCGAGCCCCAAACTGCAGCTAGTCAACGAGTCAGTCGTTCGCGGAGGACGCCGGCGGCCCTCAGATTCGAAGCGAGCCCTCATCAAGGAGTTCATTACGTCAATGGAGGCGATCCTTCTTTTGCTTCTGGCGCAGTTCCCTCTTTCCTCGGAGCGTCGTCCGGATCCGACGAACAAAGCCGCTGTTCGGAAAAGGAGGAAGAACGCCGAAGCCTCGGCTTGCAAAGCCCCGATCCCAACAACAAAAATCCGACCGATGGCCGTCGAGTAAACTGTTCGGCAAAGACTCTTCAATAAGATCTCCGCTCCTTTGTGCTTCCGCGCGTAACGGACTCCGGCCACGTTGGGGGTTTGCGTCATCGCGGCCGAGGTCTACCCATTCGATCACAATATATTCCTTGACCGAACTGTTCCCAGGGACCCAGCTTGGAGGCGCATCTTTGGTTCTGTATACGGAAGACAACGCTCTGCCTCTCGAATCCAGTTCCATCGAGCGGCCGATCCTGTGCCAGGAAGCACTCAGAAGTACCATCTATCGTTCGATCGGTTCGAATTTCGGAACGCCAGCAATTCTTGAGATTGGTGTCGTGCTGGGGAACCTCGATTAGACAGGTGGGATGCGACGACCAATCAAGGGTTTGTCTCCTTGAGAGGCGAAAGGAGCTTCTCCCTCTCCAAATGAATTCACCCCTCCGTGGGCGGAGGGGAGGCGCGCACGGAACAGCGAGCCGGATACGCGCAGGAGACAGAGTGATTGAAGGACGAACAGACGGACTCATATGGACACAGGCGCAGAGACAAAAAAAAAAACGCCTGCGACCAAATCAAATTTGCTTGAATTAACTCAACTCGCTGTTCCACCCGCCTGTTCGTTCGCTCGGTGGCGCGGTCGTTTTCTGCACGAGCACCGCGTCAGTGGGGGGACGGATACGCCGACGGAACAACCCACCGACAGATCCTCAAACAGGGGAACCTTCGGCGCCACAGCGACGATACGACGACAACTAGGTACGAGACCTCTCTTCAGAAGCACTCAATTTCGCGCTGTTGAGATGCCGAAGTTTCTTTTTTGCATCGATAACCCTTTTCAAAGACGGCTTTCCAGACGCCCGCGAGTTCCTCCGCTGCTTGGTCCTTCTCAGCTATCCGGCCGAAGCCCCAGAACCTTCCGAGGGAGCCAGCTCCTGCGTGGTTCTCGAAATCGGCTCCGGAGGAACTTAATTAATGTGCATCGGCTTCATCGCGGGACGAGAAGGGGGGAGGCCGGAAAAAAAAGATACTGGAAGATTAGATCGACGCTGCGCGGACCTGTTACACGAAACGATCAATAACGACCGAGTGCTCGGTTGTTGAACGAGATGCGTTGCTTTTTCCGCAAGTTGGGTCTTCTGTAGACCTCGGATGTGAGCGTTTGTAGTTGTAGACTTTGTGTTCGTGGTACACCTTCCCGAAAGAGATCGAAGAAGAACTCGATAGAGGTTCACTCGCGGAAACAACGACGACGATGGAGGCGGCGGCAGAAGCAGTAGTCGCTGTATCTGCAACATCACCTTACAATAATAACGTAATGGAGCGAGCGAACGAACCCGCAGGTTATCCGCCCTGAGAGAGCAGCCGCGCATTGCTGAGCAAATGGAGAAGCAGAGAGTGAATCTCCGAAAATCTTTATCGTTGTCGAGGCGACCACAGAAACGCGAAAAGCTACAAAGCCAGATGCACGCACTCCTGATCCGCCTCGGAATCCGTTTCGAAACCAGCAGAGAGAGGAGTCCGGAGATGACGGACTGGAATCAACGGAGCAGTGCCGCGATAGGAATTCCGAAAGGGAGCCGAAGAAAAATCTAGGCCGTCGAGCGTTGAATCCGGCTTCATTAACGAAGTTAGAGAATCCCCCGGAGAGGGCCCGAGGTTAGAAGTTAGCATTCAGGACAACGTGCCAGACGGACCGCCCACAGGACTTCTTTTTGGGGCAAGGCAGACGCGAGCCGGGCTCTTGTCTCGCCACCAAAGGTTGGTTCCACCACCTTCTCGACCTCCTCCTGTTCGCTTCTCTCGTCGGAGCCGAGGCCAACGCAACCCACAGTGGTGGGAAGACCCGGCAGTAGGAGAGCGGGAAGGAGGTGGACTTGTAATTCGATTGTGAGTCTGGGGCTTTGTTATTCAAATCCAATCAGTTTCCTGGAGTTTCGAATACGAAGCACCAGACCGACTCTCCCCTCACCTCACTCGCTCGTTCGTTCAACTTTCAGCCGAACGATCCGCGTGTTTTGGCACGGTTCCGTCGCGGAGTTCCGGCGCGGTTGGAAACTCGGAGCCACCCGCTGCGCCGCGCGAAAATGCGAATCGGAATGGGCACGTGTGCACCTGATTCTCTCATCATGAGCCGCGTCTTGGAGATCAGCGGGAAATTCCCATCGTGCTGACCTCGGAGACAGCCCGGGATGTGTCCACTGCAGGAGGACTGCGGCGCACGTTGGAGAATGGAAGTGCCCCTCCATTGTCTTCAATTGAGGAGCGTCCATTATCCTTCACTGAATCAATGGTTCAAGGCCGGAACGCAGCGGGACCGATGGGAGAACGGAATATGAAAAACGTTCCGCTACGTCCCTGCATCCAATCGAAAATACGCATCACGAGAAACGGCTCCACCCCCTCCTCCCCCCCCCCCGTCATGATTGGAGTTTCGTCGATACTGTTGAGTTCTCCCCGGATGTTTCCAGCCTAAGGACGACCTGCGGGAACTCTGCCAAACTACGCCCCGCTTCGCCGAACGTGCTTGTGTGCATGTGTGCTCACATCAATATCGACAAAGGAGCGAGTTCATCGCGGTACACAGTGCAGGCGGTTGTGGCAAGACGAGTCCGAGTCTCGGGTTGGTCCTCGAATTCGCTCGAGCCGTCGCGTTTTCATTCGAAAATCGTCGAGAACAGCACGCATGCGCTCGTGCACGCACGCGTAAAATGTCAGGACAATCGTAAGCCTCAGATAGAGAGGAGTAAGTACAAGGTACTTGAACTGGAGTCCCGTTTCAAGTTATCAGCTCCAACAGCTATGTCGGCCGTGCATCTTTATTCAAACTTTGTATACATCATGCAAATCTATAGGTTCATGTGTCTGTATATGTCTATGTTTATTTATATGTGGTCCCGCTTGGGTCCACAGTAATCGGCGGAACGCGCGGCCCCCGTCCCGGAGCCTAGAACCGATTCGAGGGGCGTTTTTTGTTCCGTCAACCGCAGAAGCTCATTCTTGATCGAATTAAACTCAATGTCGTCCGAGGAAGGGAAAACAGGCGTGCAGACGATGAGGCACAAAAACGCATGCTGGGAAACCGGGATGACAAGGTGGAATGAAGAGGGATTCTGCCGGCATCGACTGAAGAAGGACGTTCGAAACCGAGTCGTCAGCGAAGTTTTTAGCGGAAATTTCGATTGCATGTAGAAGCAGTTTCTCTTTGACCAACATCGGATCGTCGTCGTCGAGAAGCATCGATGTTTGAACAGTCCCGGGGCCATATCCTCGAGCTCCCCCGTCGTGGTGGACCGAAAATCGAACCGAGGGACGCATTTACGCAAGCTTGGCGAACCTTCAGAGGAGCCCGCCAGCATTCGTGCGGGAAGCATATGGCGCCCACGCCGAGTTGCCGCGAAACCTCGAATGTCCGTTGATGCCGAACAAGCTCACCTCGCAGGAATTTTGCGCTTTCTCCAGTCTTCCGCCACGGCTGTGGAACGGCCATCAGGCTGATCAGAGTCGTCAGAGAAACCTGCTTCCAAATCGTGTCAAGAGTGCGCCAGGCGCTTTTTCTAAACAAGGAAAGGACGCGAAAGTTTGGAGAACATCACTCGAGAACTCCCGGGCGAGCCGGACCGCAACTAGCGACGCCACGGCCGCATTCTCATCCCCAGTGAACTCGCCGCCGCGCACGGTTCCGTTTCTTCACGAGATGATCGCCTCTTGCGAGGTCAGAATCGAGCAATCCTTCGCAACCTCGTTTCGATTCTCGCTCAACGAATTCGGGGGACCCGAGGATATGACAGAGTCCTCAAAAAACGCTTACCTTAGCCGATCATGACTGGGTCGGTGGCGTTCGACGATATCGGTGCTCTTCTCCTGCAACAGAGTGGAAGATCTATCGTTAGCATATTTCCACGATGGTTTCTGCTCGGTTCCCCGTCTGTTCAACGATTTGTCATTTCGCCCTGTCCCCTCTCAGCCTCCTCGGTCGTCTGCCTTCATAAATATCCCACTGCCTGTGTAATTCGGAGACCGCACGTGGATAGGAAGTGAGAAATCGCCAATGGTCGATTTTCATTCGACCACTCTTCCAGATGTCGTCGGAGTCATTCGGGCGGACACGCGTTTCAGCCTGGCGGACCGTGCGCTCGGAGCTCGGTCGAGAACGGAATACACATGGGAATCACGGAGTGACAGTCGTGAATATTCTGCCCCGCTGCTCCTAGTTCTGGGAGCTTTGAGGAACTTGAGCGCTTTTTCGACGGGAAAAAATCCTACCCGGCGGACGCCCGCAGATGGCGGAGACGCGGATGGGATCCGGGAGGAGCGGGCGCTGTCCCGGTGCAGCAAGCACGAACTTTGTGGAAATGCACGAGAACAATCTTGACCGGGAGCCGGGCACGGGAAGACTCAAGAGAGAGATATGGCATAAGAGATGCGCAAGCTGCGGCACCAGCCGTGACCAAAGCTGCGAGGAGAGTGGGGAATCGAGGGGGGGTGGGGGCGGACCGAACGAGAAAGTTCAGAGAAAAAAGATAATATTTGAAGCCCGCTCCAATCAATCGCTTGCTTGCCATCTCTCTATCGATCTCCGCCGCGAAAGAGAGCGGCCACAGACCCGCTTCGCTGTTTGACTCTGGTTGGCCGATTGCTCCTCCGTATCGGAGAGTTTTGCAAGCTGCTCCGCCAGCTCGTCCATCCATTCGTCCAACGGATCCGAAGGTCCGTCAAGTCTTCGTTCGACCATCGGTTAGTTTTTTTTTTTCCTCCAACAACGGCGGGGCGGTGTTCACTTTTCGCCACCACCGGTCGATCCGAGATAGAGAAAGCCGGACCGCTCGGACGGCCGCCCGAGTCCACTCCGGACCCCGTAATCTCAGGCGAAATCCTTTACGGCGTGGGCTTTGCCCCGAGCTCATCTAATCACTTGACCGAGCGTTTATTCACTGGATTCGTCTCGCACACTTCCGTTCTGGAGTCCCCGGTCGTCTCACGAGAGCACTCAATCGGAGTTTGGTTTTCTCGCGCGGCCGGAAGATACGCAACGGTGAGATTGTTGTTTCGTCGATCGTTCTCCCGAAAATTGATCTCTCAAACCCGCTGAGCTCTCGCCTCTCGGAATGGCTCGTCTCGACTTCTCCCGCTCATCTGAAGACTAATAAGAGGGGTCTGAGAGCTCTCGACATTGTTCGAAACCATCCGCCCGTTGAACGATATTCCAGCAGCCGATACGCAGATTTCCGCCAACATGTGGTGCTTCTGAACAAACTCGGAGTGAATAATTTGTTCGTTCGAATGGGTCGACAGACGTAGGGGACCCTGATTGTCTTTCAAATTCGTGTCGGCAGAGCGGAACTCCTCGTGCATACTCAGAACCATGGCAGCCCGTGGAATGAATTTTGAATAAGGAGCTCATCGAGGCCGGCCATTCGCAATCCATCCATCGGAGGTTCAAACTCGCCGAGATACTTCATCGCAAGAAGGAGACTGTCTAGCCACAAAGTCGCCTGCGAGGTAGTCGAACACCGGCAGCTGCAGAATGATGGGATACCTCCAGGACTGTGATACTCGTTCAGGCCCGAAACTCAAAGGTTCCGAACTTCCGCTCTCCTCGGTGACGAGGCTGACTCGCGACGTGCAGGACCTATTTTCTTTTGTTCTTCCAGTCCAAGTGCTGTTTCGACAGCCCCTAAGAAATCACCTATTCGGTCCATCGTCGGAATATGTCTGTCACCCCGACGTACTTCGTCAGATTCAGACTTATCAAAGAGCCTGACGAAGTCCTACACATTGCCAAAAACTACGACTGCAGTCAGTTCTTCCATCGGTATGAGAATCTAATTAGCGAAACCCAGTGTGGTCTGCACTCGGTCAATCGATCTAGTATGCGCGTACGTACTCATGTGCAACGATGTCCGTTTATACGGTGGGCAGGCACGCAGATGGCCGAGCGAGTAAGATGCTCGGCGGGTGGGGGGGGGGGCAACGCAACAACGGTTGTAATCTTTGGTGGCGAGTGTTGTCTTGCATATATTAGGCCATCGGTGACCTCCGGCATTGACAAGTGGTCAGGTCTGGAGCTCGTCCGCGCACGATGTGTGCCAAGAGACACCGAGTGATGAACTCCATAGCCGCGCGGGCTCACTTGATGTCCCGGAGATAAACCGAAGGAATCGAAGGCAGAACGGGAAGAGAAAGTCGGGAGTAAGCCATCATACAGCATTCCGCATCTGTTCCATGTTAGCCGGAGCCGTTAGGGGCCCGGCAGCGGTGGAGTCATTTTCTTCTTCCAGGGAAAAGATCGATAGTCAGCTCCCACACGTGGCTCTCAGGCTGTCTACGAACTGACTGAGTGAGTGACGGGAAGATGAACACCAACAACGACAGCTGCGGGGAAACGAATGGGAGAGAGCATATGGTCAGAGTTTGGCACGAGCCATCTTCTGGCGACACCACGCTCTAACAGCAACGACTCGGGCGGCTCGGAACAACAACCAGTATCGGTGGGTGGCTCGCGCGTCGCCAAACAGCGAGCCCCGAGCTAATCCGGAGCACCCGAACGAGCGCATGTGTTACTGATGTGCTTCTGGAAACGAAGCGAAAAAGGTAGCCACAGCGACATGTTCTGGAGGACACTGCTCTCTTCTATCGACTACGTCGATTAACTTTTTGGGGTCCGCGCTCGTGCTCCGACGGTTCGCCCATTGTAGCTGTGGGCCGCGTTGTAGATTAGGATCTCACATGTTGCAGTTCGCAACCGCTGCCAACAGCCCACGAAGCGAGGACAACGGTCCCGGGGACTTTCTAGCGCGTCGAGCTAAGGACGGCTGAGGAAGTGCATTCGGACACGTTTCATGGCGGGATATTTGTCCGTAATCGAATCCTTCGTCCAGCTCTGGCTCTGATTTTTCCCTCGTCCGCGAACTTCTTCTCTTGTACAAACTTCCGCTGAACAGAGACGGTCGAAGTTTGACGACGTCGTAGGTGCGCGCCGACCGCTTTCGGATGGAAGCAGGAAAGGAAACTGGGGGGGGGGGACTTTTACGGGCGGCGGCGGCGACGACGACGACGGCGGCGACGAGAGCAAATGAAGACACATGACTGCGCGGTGCGTTACCGTCGACGAACAAGCCCGATCACCGCCAGGCCGTCGGGTTGGCCGGCCGGCCAGCCCTGCCGTGGAGGGCGCGCCTCTCTCCGTAGCCGTAAACCGGCATCGGGACAAGCAGCGGAATCTCTTCTCTCTTGCTGAAACCATCAGCTTTTTCGGTGTTCGTGGCCGGCGGACCAACTCGGCGAGCCGGTTGCCAGGGTAGGCGATTCTACATGCGCCAGCGAGCGAGCAAACGATCTATTGAAAAAAGTGCAAAGCCCCCCTCCGAGGTGGCACCGCTGCGTTGCTTCCAGAACGCTGCGGAGTTCATATCCCATGAAGTGGAGTAATAAATAGAGTATGAGCGCTCCGCGGAAGCAGCGACGAGCCTCCGACCAGAGACGAACGAAGGCCCAGCCAAGCGGAAATAGATACGTACTTAGGAAAAAGGAAGCCGTAGACCCTGAACAGATACGGAGCCTGTTTGCTCGCCCGCCGCCTCTTAAGCTAAGGGCGGGTTGCGTTGGTTATGCCGCTGTCGCCCCGCCAGCCCCGCCGCGCCGTCTAGAGGCTCAACAGACGCTCGCTCGCTAGCGGATCCTTTGTATGTCGGGCGTGAAGCTATTGCGAGAGATACGCTCCGGGCGCCTGCGTGCCTGCCCGCGCACGCGATCGACGAGCAAGTGCATTCGTTCAAGAATAATAGCCCGGAGTCGGTCCGCCTCCGGAATCCGGCCGCCTCGTCGCGCGTGCATTTGTTTCGGACGTGTGAATCCTTCCTGCGCGGATGTCTGCCGTGTCGCAACGTTGCGCCATCAGACCCCGTAAGGTCGGCGCTTGAGGTGTTGCGTTTCATTACACAAATTGAGGTTCCCCCCAGCAGAGTCCCCGCTGCCGGCAACGGCAGTGACGATGAGTTTCTCGAGTTCCTGATCGATTCCAGCCGTGGCGAGGGGACGAACTCGGCTCGAGCGAGCTTAGCCCGGCTCATCTTACCGTGCGGCTGCTTTCTTCGCTAGAAAACTTCGTGGATCGAGGTCAGCTTCGAGCGCGACCACTGGAATATTTAGGTCCAGCGCGCGCTTTGAATGAATCATCGCAGTGTCGATCGAGATTGTACGGCGTTCTGTTGTGCGCAAATCGCCTGATCGCTTCCGCTTAAGGAGCGTTATCCCGCTCGTAGGCGACATTGCTCCGGACAACAGCGCCGGAGAACGGCCCTGAAGCTCTCGATCCGGGTGAGCCGTCTGATGCTGCGGACCGCCTGAAGGGCTCTGGATGTTCAAAACTCCGTTCAAATTTTTAGATAATTAAGAGATGTTCGTCGTGGATGACATGCAAGTGACGCCTCACTCATATGTTGAGTGAACCGAACCCATTGGGAAAGCGATTGGAGATCGCGAGCGTGCGCCGATCGAGTTGCTCCAACTGGCAAAGGAATAACATCGGAGAGAACGCCAACATCTGCTGGAAAGTTGTCCAAACAAACTAATTGGTGTACGATCCGACGAACAGTGGAGGAGATATCCCGGCGTGGCAGTAACGCTGGGCGGAAAAAGTTCCCAAGAACTAATTCAATCAAACCCCGCGGACCGAAACCAAACCATCTATGTACACAGAGCGAAGAGGCGCCGCGGCGACTGCGCCTATGAGCCGCTTATTGCTTTCGGCCTGGCAAGCTCACAGCAGTCATATTCACCAGAGCAGCTTGAGAATCGAGATTGAGACATTGGTTTTTTGTTTCGCTTCAGAGAAAGACATTGTCAGAGTAGCGGACGTCGCATCTCGGAAGTATAACACGGCTCGCTCGAACAAAAACATCCGAGAAACCACTTTGTAGATAGCAGTGGTCTGGTGCGACTCCGTTCCCACGCTACCAGAAGCGACATCTGTCCCGGAAGTCGCGTCGCTGTCTCTCTCTCGCTACGGAACCTGCTGAGCGCTGAACCAATTAATACGGAACAGGTTCGTCTGCCCGGTGTCGCCAGTGTTTGTTTTCATCGAGCGCACAACAGACAGAAGGTAGAGCTCACTACAAAACCGAAACCACTCATTTGGGAAGCCCCCGAACGACCTGAGGGGCACTACGAGTCATTAAGCAGGCTACGGCAGAGCTTTTGAGCCCATCGCAGGGCTGGCGCGCGGATGAGCAGCTGGTGTCCGGAAGCAGTCGCCAGCCGTCTACGGCGCACAAACATCCAGAGTCACGGCATTTGCATCCACGACCCCGACGTCGTACAGCTCAAAGAGGAGCAGGTGTCTCGGATGCCTGTATGCACTTCCGAAACTCGTTCGCGCGGCGCCAGCATTCGCTGAGGTGGCACAATGCCTCGGATCGCCCCGGTTCGGAACCTCGACCCAGCCCGAAAATCCGAATGAGTGGATTCTCTCCCCTTGTTTTCTGAAAACGATAATCAACCCTGTTGTCAACGAACGCTGGATCGACGAGCAGAGCTCTCGCGACACGTTCGACTTTCGGGTCGTGGGGTACTTCCCCGAAACGAAAACCAGAAAGAAGAACGAAAAAAGTGGATACGACTACTAAGTGAGAACAGGTAAAAACGACCGTCAGGCGACGTCATTCAACGTCGTCCCCGCCGTCTTTTTCGGCATCAAAGTTGTTGTCCGAAGCCATCAAACGAGTGAAGAAGAAAAAAAAACCTCCACGCAACGGTGACTGGGAACCGACTGGTATCTGGTTCAGACGAGCGGGTGGACGGAAACACGGACGGACCGGCAAGTTGAGTCAGAGACGACCCCGTAGTCAGCGGAGCAGTTAGTTTTTCCTCGTCGATACTCTCCCTCTTACTTCGTTACCTCGATCACACACTGTCTCCAGAAGAACAACAGAGCTGACAACTTCGAACTGAGAGCGTGACGCCGCGACTCCGTCCGCTGGCTGAATATCCCATGAGTGGGTCCTGAATTATACACAGACCATCGAATCCAGGTCCTATCGCGGGTCCTATCGGTCAAAACCAGCTCGAAAAGTTTGTGGTTTGTATGCGCTGTTCGCCCGCTGGAACCACTTCAAGGAAGTAGTGTCGACCTTATCGACCCGATCTCGGAACAAGTCTCAACCTGAAAGTTGGCGAGTTCGCGAGTTTGGTTTTCCCCAAACGGCTCCACTGATGGCGCAGCAGAGAAAAGTGGAGAGCGCGCCGCATCGGCTCGTAGACGCCTGTTCCGAGTGCAACGCTTGACCACTTTGAATCCTCTGCCAACATAGAGGCCCGGTCAGAGAACAAGATGGATAAGGGTGATATCAGTTCAGTTTTCCGAGCAGACCGCCGCTGATCCGCGGTTTCCCGATCCCCCATCCGTGCGGTTGAATGTCGTGGCTCTCGAGAAATTTCCGAACCCGAAAATCCCGTGAGCGTGTCTACGGAGCAATGCATATTTTCCTGAGGGTTCGGAGAGCCCGAACGGCCCAATTGAACCTCAATCAGGCCCTACCTAATGACGTCCTTCCCTCCTGAGCCGTCTCTGGGTTCCGGTGAACTCCGCGATAAATCACAGGTTGCCGGTGTTTGCGGGAGAAAGTATAGGTTGCAGGAAAACACTTGAAACGAGATCCCTGAGAAGCGGTCTGGCACCTCTCGCGATTTTCGTTACAGCAATGCTGCGACTCCAGGACTGAGACTCCCCGCCCCCTTCCTCTCTCCCTCCGTCCCCCCAGAGCAGTATATCTCGGAGCTGCCCTCGATGCCGACTATATGGACATTCCATCCGTTCTTCTCTCTCTCCCGCACTCTTCCCAGCTTCGTCGCCAAAAATCAAACGATGGCAAAACTGCCAGAGACAGCCGACTCAACTGGAAAACCATCGTGCAGTTGGTCGTAGAGCTTTAACCACATGCATCTTACCCCTACCCCCGTTTGAGAGCCTCTCTACTGAAACGACGCGTCTGTTGTTAATGCTCTAAACGAATTGGCATCGGGACCGGCGGCTCGCTAGCTGGTTCAATCCGGCGGTCGCATACGCATACAAATTTGAATTGGAAATGATGCCTACGCCAGTCCAAGAGCGCGCGAGCTCGCATTTGCTTGCTTGCTCGCTCGTGGCGGCAGAGCTTTGTCGATCCGTCCGCGTCCGCCTGTCGGTGAATCCGTCTATCGGCTATAGTTGTGAGTGCAGCCGCTGGCTGAGATTAACTCTAATCAGAGGCAACTTCAGTTGGGCGGGCCGCCCGTACACCGAGCGGAGTTCTGACCCGCCAGCAGACAAGCGAGCTAGCTGCCGGCAGTCTGTTCCGCAATTCCACCACGAATTGTCAGCAGCTGATGACGGCCCTCGATCAGAAGCTCTCTCTACCCACCGCCCAGCAAGCCCTCGGTCACTCATTCCACTCTGTGTTTGTTTGGTTCGCTCCGAGGATGAGGCTACCATCACTGCGACTACAGCTACCGCCGCGGCAGTCGGCTCGGAAGAGTGAGACGGCTAGGGCCACAATGGCGTCTCGCCCTGGCCGCTAACTCGCCGGCGCGAGGGCGCTCACTCAGAATTAAAATACTACGCACCAGAGTGGGAGGGAAACTCACAAAATCAGAGCGGAAGAAACGGCGACGAAGTCAATTACTGGAGCGTCACTCGGGTGAAGGTCGCTCTTTATGTTCGGATCCGCTCTCCACGGTGTTGAGCTTGTATTTGTGTTGTACCGCCATCCCCAATCGGCATGTGCGCTTCTTCGCCAACTTTCTTCGATAAAATCGCGGGATCCCGGAGCTCAATCTCGTCACAGTTCTATGGCTTTTGTGCAGAACAATAAGTGCTGGAAGAACCGCGAGTGCGAGAGCTCGAGTCGGGCTCGATCCTTCCCGTCCCGCGGCTTTTTCCAATTTTTCGAGAACTCTCTGCAGCTCTCATTTTTCCAGGACGGCCCCCGAAAACAATTTTTCCTCTCCGGAGCACCGTCGCGAGCCGGCGATATACCGTGGAGCCCGGAAGTCGTAGTGAGTATAAAACGTTTTCGCGGAGAGCCCTTTCTGCGTGAACCTTTCGACGCTGGGGCGCTATCGAAAATTAGCGGGTTGCTTGGGGGTTCCGCTCAACTTTAGGCACAGTGACGATACTCTGTAAGCGCGAGGAAAAGCGCAAGCTGCTTCCCAGTTGGGAAAGGTTCGATTTTGTCGTCTAGGCTCCTCACGCTCAAACCCTAGGGTCGGGCCTAACTCCGAGGAGGCCTTCTGCGGCTGGAGGAATCGCTGGTCACAGGAATCTGCGGCAGAGAATTCTGAACGGAGGTCGAGGACTCGGCGCCGACGACGACGACGACTGGCAGCGAAACAGAAAGACGGAGAATACGTCACGACAACGGAGTGTGGGGACGGAACAGACAGACAGTCACTCACTCACTCAGTCGATCGCATGGACGGACGGACGACGACCGAACTAATAAGTTCCTCCATGTGTCGAACGAGCTTGCCATAAATCTTCGCCGCTCCACGTGCTGGATTGGGGCTTGTTTGCCGTCGCTTTCACCGTTCGAACACGATCGCACGCCGCGAAGAGTTTCCTCGGCCAAGGAAAGCCCGCCGGAGCGCCAGCCTGCCGAACTGGAGGAAGAGCGAGGGAACGAGCGGAGTTTTCCCTCTGCGTGCTACGGAGGGACTGACCGTAGCGAAAGCGGTGGGGCCGCCGCTTTCGCGGGAGGGGGATCGGGGAGAAAAGTAGTAGAGGGCGGCCTTCACGCTTTCCTCATTAGAGACATTGGATCTTCTCGGCTCCGTTGCGCCGTCGTTTGTGCTGATAATGTGTTTCTCCTGCTTCGCGTTGGTTGCTCTCCTTGCACTGATCTTTCTCCTGTTTTTCCTCATCCCTCCCAACAGGATCGCCAGCCAGCTTACGAGCCTCCAGGGATGCGTTGGTTGCCGTCGCCGCTATTGCTTAGGCTAAGTTGTTTGTATGTGGCCAAACAAAACGCTAAACACGCTCCAGACACTAGTCAGGCCGTGATCCTAAACGACAGAGCTCCGAGCTGCCAGAGCACGGATAGCAACTCGCGCCGGCTGGAAGTACCAGCGACCCCGAGCCCGTACGATCGGCTCGACTTCAGTCGAGCAGCTAAAACGATCCCTCAGCCGGAATCGCCAGATATCGGATGTATCCGATTCGGAAAGGTTCGGGGATCGACTCTGCGGTCTTCGCACTTTCCATGGGGGTCCTGAAAGTGTGGTCAGGAGCTCGACGCTCCTTTTAATCGTTGACGTTGCTGCTGTGATCAGGGCGACCGAAGAGCGATCAGCTGATCGTCTTGAAGGAAACATCTGGCTTTGGCTGGATGGAACGAAGAAAGAGTCGTTTATCTATGTCCGACGGGAAGGATCCGTGGAAGCCTCCATCCACGAAGACTATCAGTCAATCGGCAAGAGAGCGCTCCGAGGAATAGCGATCGCTCGTAGCCACCGATGCTTATCTTTCATCATCGCTCGCGGATCGTCGATAGTGTTCTATGGCCAGATACAAGCGCACTTGGCTGCCCACTAGTATCGAACTGCGATGCGTTTCAGATTTGATAAGGGTTCGGATGCAGCGCTGGAAAGGAGGGGCCTGTCCTCCTTGTTTGCCGTCGCCGAGAACGACCGAACCATGACGCGCAGTCCGAAACAAAGCCGCCCAGGTCGACGCGTGAGACCCCAAAGGATTGGCCAGCGAGCTCTGGGTGGTCCCACCATGCTCGCCGACGGCGCTGAGATCAAAATACCGACCGTTTTTTCTCCTGATTCCTTTTTCGGTCGTTTCCTCGTCTCGATCGAACTCAGCAAACTCGGTATCGGCTATCGTTACTTAATACAGCGGACCGTCACTGCATACAGGGATAACCCGTTCCTTGGTCGGAAAGTTGGACTGAACGGTGGAGAACAGACGTTTCACGTCAGCGGGAACGCTGGCCGATGAGGGAGACAATGCGGCCAGGAGGTGGATTTTGCGCTCGTGGTCGCCGTGTGTGGCAACGCGTCGGAAACAAGCGTGGAAACCGCTCGTTGGCTAACCGAAGAGCCGTGTAGTCGACGGATGGAATGGATCAACGAGATATGAATGGACAATGCTTCATCTTGCCCGACTGTCAGCCTGGCAGGCTTGCTGCCCTCCCGTACGTTTCGTTTGAGTTGTGTCAGAGTCGGTGATCACCCGTTTGAGTGAAAGTATCTCTTGAACGTCTTCTGCACACAAACGGCCGCGCAGCGAGCCACGGCTACCGTCCCGCTTGGTAACCGTTTTCCCGGTGCTGGAGAGCCGGTACGCAGCCCGGTTCCTCTTTCCTCGAATTCGTCCACTCACTCAAGCCGCAGAGTTTCCTGACCGGGTTGGAACCTGCTCTGAAATAGCTGAAAATCGCAGCACACTGACGCGCCCACCGCTTCGGACGACGAGGCTCCGGACGTCAGAGCACTTTAAGTTTATCTCTCGTAATAATTATCGCTTGAGGTTCTGTCTCCCACAGTTTGGATGCCCAGATGTCTCAGATGCTTCTTATATCGGGCGTCTTCTCTTGAACACTCTCCGGCGCACCTGCTGCCTCCTTTGCCAAAAACGGCGGCATCGCGCACTTTGCTTCCGGAGAGTTTCCGGAGCCCAGTGCTCCGGACAGGAGCCAGGAGTGTCCTTCCTGGGTTGGGGCTCGGGCTCATGGCGACGATGCAGCGCGGCGACGAATATCATCGAAAAGCGGCCGAAGCACAGACAGAGCCCCAATCACGGTGTGACAGACGTCGCCATCGGAGGTGGAGCGAGGTGTTCCTCGTCCCGCGCACCCGTCTGCTTCGTTGTCCAGTACCGCGGGCAGACGGGGGTACAGGGGGAGAGGAGGAAATGAAAAACGAGCGCCGACGTTCACCTAAGCGTAACCGTCCTACGGCCGCAAGCGAGAAGTCTGTTTTCTCCGGGCGATCCTCCATCGACGGTATCGCCGAAAGAGGCAGAACAGAAAAAAATTTGAGACGGGCTGACTAACTGACTGACAGACATTGTCGGTAGAGAAAAGGCGAGAGAGAGCGGCAGCACGAAGGGAAGGAAAACTTGGCGAGAAAAAAAAAAACAGAGGATCCCGCGGATATCCGCTTGAGTTGACACGAAATTACTCGCCCTCGAGCTCCATTCCAACTAGGAGCACTTGGACGTGCGCAAACACGGGAGTTGCCGCCTACTGTCCGGCATCACAACCGTTTCGAAGCCGCGGATTTCGGAGATGAAACCTTTCGTTTCGTGAGGAATCGTTCGAGCCAGATAGAACGACGTCTCGAGCGGTTTGGTATACCGATGGACTCTTGACAACGAAAGCTCCCTGAACCTCATTAGCGTCGTGCTTCATGGGCTTGTGGAGGATCGGGCGATGCGTTTCTCAGCTTACCTGGAAGGGAGAAAATACACATTAAGATGGGAGCTCTTTCTCGTCTCCACGCATCAGGTGCGTTCCGCAATATGCGAGTGCGCGGATGCGAGTCTGGCTGCCGGCGAGTTATTCTGGGGTCGTCGTGAGCGAACCCGACGCCGCGACTGAGGGAACTCGCTCCAAGAAAGCAAAGTTCCACCAGCAGCCCGGCGTCCGTCCGCCTTTGTATTGTGTGTTTGCAGTGTAGTGACCCCGTGACCGCGAGCACGGTGTGGGATGGTAGACCAGCCCTCTGGCTCAGCCGCTCGATGGATTATTTTCGCGGCCTATTCTCTTGCCTGCGTTATCGCGATGTCCGTCGAGCATACGATATCGTGATTGAGTGCAGTCGCTCCTTTCGCATCGTTGTGCATCCAGACTGCGGCAAATGTGCGACGCCTGCAAGCCGACCCGATCCACTAACGCTCAAACATACGCGCATGGGGAGCGTGACACATAAACAAATGACGTTGTTTCGAAAGGCGCGCGGAGTCATCACATAGACAGAGCAGCTCGGCGATGGGATAGTGAGACGGGAAGGACGAGTGCTCCGGAAAACGACGCCCGGATGATTCGACTGAGGACATTCCGAGTCGGAAGTCGCGTTCCTCACAAACTGTCCCCGACACGACAGAGCGACGCAAGTGTCTGGCGACAGAGGGCGGATCCCGTTGTCGAACCATCTTCCCGACGGCTCGAACCGGCACTCCGCAGCGATAGCCCGATCGGAACTGGTACAGTCCGCCTCGAGATTGGATTTTTCTGGAGCAGCCATTGGTGCAAGATGCGGGCCCGAGCGCTCGACAAAGATCGTCGTCTCGGTCAGCCCGGGAGTGACTGTGTGTTCCGCTATCAAGGCCGCTTATCAGAACACACGTGTTCTTTTCGTGTGGTAATCGATTTTGTCAAAGATATGAGAGTGAAATCAGTTCGTTTGGAACCGAATGTATGATACGGAAACAGTCGGAGCTATAGATAGTAAGGCAAACATCTGCCGTTGTGAAAGAGGGACACCTGCTGAATTTTAGCGGAGCCAGTGGTATCGGCTGCGGCGGCGAGGTCCATCCGGCATCATGATCGTGACTGCTGTCCATCTTTCCTCCACTGAGAGAGTCATCCAGCCGGCCGGTTCCTCGATAGAAACGAGTCGCGGTCGGCGTTTGAGATCAAGAATTTGTGAGGGACTCGCGCAGAAAACCTTCCGAGGATCTGTCGAAAATTTTCTCCCACCCGTGCGTTGTTCTTTGAACCTCCTCTGTTGTTTCAGATACGCTTTATTTTGTTATTCCTCACAGGGGGCTTCGGTCCAACGATTTTTTTCGAAGACGTGTTCGTTATACTCCACGAGAAGCAGAACGAGCGACCGATGGACGAGCGGAAGAGCGGCCGGACGGCCCGTGGCGCCGGCCACTCCTCCAAATCGTTTCTTTCTGTGGACGGCTTACCGCTTTCGGTCCGTATTCTGTGCGCCGAAGTTCCACAGAGACAACATTTCACCCCGCCGAACATCTCTTAAAGCGACCAACTCCACACGCTACTTCCAGGATAACTTCTCCTTGGCGGGTTCGGCTCGCTCCGGCACCCTGGCCTCAAATCATTCGACTCATGACGATATGCAGACGCGTCGGATTTGTTGGAATCGACGGTAATAGAAATGAGGAGCTCGCCACCCGAATCTGTTGCTCCGCTCAGGACTCGTCGCTAGAAGGAATGATGCGCGAGTTGCTGATGGGAGGTTTTGACGTCGATTCGGGGGTTTCTGTAATAATTCGATAGCACAGAAACAGTAAAACTCTGTTTACCGCTGAGCTCTGAATTTTTTTTCTATCTGTCCCATTCTTCTATTCATTGTCCATTGTCGCCCCTGCAGAGCGTTTCCGAGAAAGCTGGCACGTTTGTTCGTCCATATTATATTTCTCTTCCGTTCTTCGGCTCCGAGAAACCAGGGTTTCTGTTCTTGTTGTTTTCGTGCTGGCGGCGGTTTGAAGCGAGCAGTCAGGCTGACGCAGACTCGAAGCAACTGTTTCGGTCGTAGCTTGAACTGAAATACGTCAGGCAACAACTCAAACGGACAACAGGCTTCGACTGCAGTCGACTTCTCTGGTTGGCACACGCTGCGCGCCTCCTTTTATTGATGAGCATTCTCATATTGAACACGGTGCTGGAGGTAGTGGCTGCACAGCCGATCCTCCCGAGCCGAGGGAGGGTCCGTGAACATCAGCGACAGCCGCAGCAACACACCTTAGAGGAACAACGGACGGGAGAAGAAGCGAGAGGAGTGAGAAACGTCGATGAAGTGAAACGACGCTAAAGTTTGGGCAGCGCTACACGTCTTCGTTGTCCGCGTACGGTCTTGGTGAGGAGCACGTTCGGTGCTCGCTCGATGGACCGCTGTCTAACTGCCTCGCTTGCTGCATCGGATTTGTGGACGGCTCGGGATTCTTTTCTCCATCTTGCACCAGTTCGGAGATACACCGAGGAACCTTCAAACAATCCCGTCCGCCAGACATTTCCATCGCCTCAACGGTAGAACTCATCAGATTGGATGAAGCAGAAGGATGATTTCTGGAGCGATTGGCGTAGGACCCGGGATCGGCAGAGTCCGAGCCGAAGAGGCACGATCCAGAACCCAATTCTCATGCGAAATATTTTCAATCGAGAAGCCGTTGTTCTCATTCCGATCCCGGGCTCCTCTGAGATATCTGATCAACTATCTCGTCACCGACTTTTTCGAGATCGAAGCCAGGCGGGTGACGGAATTCGTTAACAGTTTTTCACGAGTTTTCCAGCTGAGCCCAATCCCGTTCCGGCGTTCACTGACCGTCTGCTTCGATCTGGGAAAGCAGTTCGTCCGTCAGGCTCTTCGCCGCATCCGCCATTATTATTTCTAACTCTCGATTTACGAGCTCTGGCTGGGAGTTGGCTGCACAACCGACATGAATAAGACCACGCGAAAGCTTCCGAAGTTCTCACTCCGTAATGTGTTCGAAAAAGCGAAAGCTATTCCGCATTGTTCAAGCAATGGCGATGTGTCAACGGTTCCGAAGTCAGGAAATCATAGCATCAGGAACTTCGAGCCATCTTCGGAAAACTCGTGACCGGTATTGAGATGTGGACGTATTACCTGCGGCCGCGACTCCAGATTTGAATCAGGGAGCATGTTCTCTCGAGTGCCTTTCTGAGTCCGGGCATCCAGCCGCAAAATAGCCGAACGGTTCAGGTCGCCTGCTCACAACAGAAGAATTTTCCAAAGGTTTCCTCACGATGTGCGTCTCGCTTCTCGAAATCGCTTGGAGATTGGTAATCGCCTTCGGAGCCGAAATCGAAGAACGATGAGACCTCATAAAACCTCTCCTTCAGGCTGGCCCGGGAGGCCGGATCGAGAGCGTCGACAAAGCGACGAAAGTCGAGTTCAAACGAGTGACACATCAGTCAGTCGCCTCAGCCATGTCGATTGTCAACTTTGCCACCATGGCGAACCCGCGTCTGCGTTCGTCCGTGTTTTTTTCTCCCGGGTCGGCTGTCATACTCGTATTCTTCGTCCGCTTAGTCTTCCTTGCCATTTCTTCCTCGTGCTTTCCGCTTGCTCACTTTTTGCAAACGGCTGCGACCCCCTCTTGCCGCCGCCGCCGCAGTCGAAGAGGAGCCGGTGACGTTCGTCCGTTTTTTGCCAGCGCTGCTCTCGGAGCACGGCACAGCACACTTTTTCGCTCTATTTCGTCTCTTCTTCTTATTCCTCGTCGTCGTTTCTTGCAGCGTCGGGGATGGCTGTGCCGACGCCCGCTGCAAGCAACTAGCCAGCCATCCAGGCGGGAAAAGAGGCGAGCGAGCGAGCGAGCACGGGAGGGAAGCGAGTTGACATGAAAATTGCCTTGTCAAAATCGCACTGCGCTGTCTCTCCCTATCTTCCGCGTTGTTCATAGGCCCTCGCTAACCCTCTCGCGTCGGCCACCCAGAGGTCGGGAGCTTGTTCTGATCCTTCACTGTCCGAATCCGAGCCTTGAAACGTTCAGGGAGTTTGAGCCTCTGATCGTGAGGAGTCAAATCTCCGGAAGCGTGTCGTGTGTTTGTCCCAGCGCCCTGCTCGGCGGCATCATATCCCCCGGACGGAAAACTCACAACCTGGCGGAGAGGCAGGAACGTCGTCCCGCGACAGGGGAGGACGGTTTCCTGCGCCGTCCGCGGACTCCATTATCTCATCGACATTGTTTTTGATCTCGTTGACCTCATTAGAGCCGATGTTCTCGAACACGAGAGAGAGATTCAATCACCGGCGACCTTCCTGGGTGAAAGTCAAGGATCTCCAACCGCGTCTGCAGCCAGAACTAATCCGGTTTCTGTTGCGAGGGAAGAGAAAAATTCATTCCAGAGCGTTGCGGTCGCAGTGGACACGCTCCGTCGAGCGCGGGTTCTCGGTCGAACAGAACGCCGTCTTCTCGTCAGGAGCCCTTCTAAACTCTCAACGTGTGCGCGCGGATCGATTTAACATCGTTCCAATTCTGGCTCCAGTTGTTTTCCCCGTTGTTTCCACGAGACGAGGAGCGGCTCCGCCAAACGGACAAATCGTTTTAAAACTATTTTGAGCAGCGTGTTGCGCATCTTCAGCTTCACAGCCGAGGTGTGAGTTGCGAACACGAGGGAACGGAGCCGCGGACAAGACATGGATCCAGCTTCGTTGTTCACCGAACAACATTTACCATTTCGAGTCTCACCCAGGACGTGTGCCGTTTCCATCGCGCGACAAACCATGTTGTCACAACGTTCGTTCATCGGGTGTAGTTGTGAATTGAGAAGAACATTGTCATGGGTGTTCGACGGAGCACGCGGGCGAGCATGCGGGTACGAGAAGGGATGACAAACAAATAAACCAGTCGAATACAATTAATAAGTGCGATTCCGTTCATTGTTGGGCTGTCGATTGTGCCCGAGTGCCTCTTCGTTGCGGAAGTGGTGTTTCGCGTAAGTTGTTTGCGCACAGAACTCATATCGAGCGCAGTTACGGATCCGACGTTCGGTTCCGATGACCTCAGCGTGGCATTGACGTCCGATCAAGCTCGCGTTCAAACATGATCCACTACGAGATTCAGCGCGCTGCAGAAGGACAATGATCCAAGTCTAGCGAGCTCATGGCAAACTGCTGACAAATGAGCGAATGAACAGAAACGAGGATGAATAACTTGAACGAGCGGCGACATCCCGCTAAGAGCAACAATTTCTTCTTCTCCTTTCTGCATTTCAGTCGGACGATGATAAGGCATCAACGCCTTTAATGTCATCCCTCTTTTGTCGTGCCGTCGGGTTGAATTGCGTCTCTGGTTGGTTGGTTGGCTGGTCGGTCTTACGTCGTCAGAACAAATGGAAACCACACTCACACACGCGTGGTGACGCTCAGAAACAGACAGACAGACAGACGGACGGACAGACCGGCCAGATAGCCGGGCGAGCATCGGAGTCAAGGTCTCCAGGACGGCCGCTCGACCGGCGCTGCCGAGTCATTGTCAGTGAAAAGGAAGCGAACGAGAGAGAGAGAGAGAGGACCGAATCGCTCTTCTCCGGGTCGGCTTGCTCCGTGACTTTCGCACTTCGCAGATCTTTTCGATGCCCAAGCTCTCCAATGCGTCATTCCGCTCAACTGTTCGTCACTCTGCGGGTTCGAGCTCCACACAACAGATCTCGAACGTCTCAGTTCTCGAGAAATGATCGATCCTGTTCGTTCCGCCAGGACGTCAGCGTCAGGAGCACTCGCGGTGCCCCCCTTAGGTTATCCTCGTTGACGTTCTTCCAGACTGGGTCTCGAACCGATCGCAGCTCCGAATCCAACAACTCGAGCCGGGCGTGAACCGCGCCTCGGAGCAGCCGACGGCCCCGAAAAATCAACCAGCAGGAGCCGAGGGCAAACAGCAGAGAGGATCACGCCGCCGAGGTGGGCGAAATTCGCTCACTCGCAGGAGAAGTTTCAACCCATTCGCGTTCCGGAGGGGTGTTTCGTGCTTTGAATCTCCGATGGAGGATCTCCGGAGGAAGGGATGACCGAAGACAGCGATCTCGGATCCTTCCGGCGTGGAGCGAACTCGGCTCCGCCATATCAGCGGTGAGTTCCAGTTTCGCGCTCCACTTCGCTGATTCTCTCTGGAGACGTCAGCGCGCGGAACGATCGATCGATCGGTCAGTCGTTCCTGAATTCTGTTTATTCCCGTTCATTGCTGAGCCCTCGCTCGTCTTCATTGACGGGTCCAGTCAACGACGTCAGATTATGATTGATTCCGAATTTGGTCTCGATCGAACGACATCGCAACAAAAGAACTCAGCTCAGCCTTTCTGTTCGTCTGAAAGCCGGGTCGTCCGCTGGTCTGGCCGGCTGACTTCAGAATAAAGGGCGGATTCATGAAGTCGAACGCGTGGGATGCCAAGGAAGGTGTTCTGGATTGAGCAACACACAACCCCAGCAAATCTGACGATTTGAGTCACTCGTTCTGAAAGTTTCGCTTCCCCTCCCCTCTGCTCCATTTTGCCAGGTGAAGGAAACTGTCGATCCGACAGCGAACTGCACCGGGGCGGGAATTAGCTGAAATTCGATGTGCACGGGGCTTCCTCGAGGAAGAACAGCCGGGAAACATGAGCGAATTCGCACACCTCATCTCTCCACCGTATGATCATCGAATCGCCCAGATGAACCGCCCGAAGCTCTCCTCGGGAGCCTTATTTGGCGAATGCACCTGTCATCACCTGCTTCTAGCGAGATCTTCCACCATTTCTGTTCGAGCGATGCTGTTCTCGTCGAGGGGAAAGACCGAACCGAGCAGAGCGGCGCCGACGAGCGACGGCGAACAGCATGCGAAACTCGACGTCGACGGAAAACAAACCGAACGGAGAGCAGAAGGGGGTTCATCGCCCGAGAGGATCAACTGGATGTCCTGACGGATCTCTCTTTCGAGCGTGGCGGGATTGCCGAGCAGTCACAAAACTCAGGTGAGTATCGCGGTTCTGTGCAGCTCGTCGAACTGGAGTCGGTACGAACCGTGTGGATTCGCTCGCTCCGCTGAAGAGGATACACAGGCCGCCAAGTGCTCCGCCTCGAGGGCTTGATGACTACATCGCCGACGGGGCTAGAGTGGCAGAGAGCTGGCTTTTCGAAGATCAAAGCTACAGGCTAAAAATGGACAAACTTTGGGAGTGTGCGTGGAAAACGATAGGCGCAGATACGAGAATCGTGGTAAGAACGAACGAACCAGCCAGCCAATGAGTCGGCTAAGCATCGAGCCCGCCGCAGGCATGTTTACACATTCGCGATGCGATGGGGCCGGTAGCATTAAAGCCAACGGCTCGCAGTCAGCTTTTCCTACCGCCGCATCTATCCCGAGTCAGCGATCTCACAGCGCGGTCGTTCGCGAGAGGAATCTTCCAGTACGAACAAAAACTCGCGCTGTTTCCACTCGCTACCTGCTGGGAACGCTCTGAACATTTGCTGTGAGAATGAGAGCTCCCGCTGGAAGCGATTGAGACGGAAACTTTTCCAGTCGCGCGGGACTTTCCTCCCCCGTCACCTGGGGGGCGGACCCGCATCTGAGGGCCCACAGCCACCTCCATCGGATGGCAGTACCCGCCCAAAGAAACTCTGAGCGGGCGCAGCTATCGTCGGGAGTCTGTCCGCCTGTCGCGCTCCACCAGCCCCGATCCGGGCGGACCGCCCGTTGGCGGATTCGCGACGCTGAGCTTGGCGGACTGAGGAAGGGCAGCCCGAGCTCACCCGGAACGGAATCCGTCGATGGAGCCGAACGTTCTCGGGGCTCGCGAAACATCGCTGGACGTCCTCGAGAAGTTGTCTTCTCCTAATGAGCAGTTCAAAACAAGGCCTAAGCTCAAGGTGGGCGTCGGTGCGTCTAAATTGGACTGTTCGTCCATCCGCCGGCCGGTCCCCCAGCACGGTCGCCGCCGACGAAGTCGACAAGGTGGAGCCTTTTTAACACGGCAACTCGAACAAGACTTTCTACGACTACTTTCACCGCTGAGACGAAGACAACGCCTTCCCGGAATCCTCATCGTAGGTGACGGCTTCAGAAGGGTTCACGTTTTTGATGAACTCCACGCTCAAACAGACGAAACTTTCGAGGAGCGTGTGCTTCCCCGAACGCGCTGCCGAAAGCGCCTCGAGTATTGTTGTTGTCAATGAGTGAAAAATCCGGTTGGTGAGGACTGGCGCGCATGAATCGAGAACGCATTGTGTCCCGACTTCGCCCCTCTTCCCCCGCCCCGCGGAGCCCCTCTTGTCTCCCGATATTTCTTCTGCCCCCGGTCCTCCATTTCGGCTTGGTGAAAGCTACGAACGACAATCAACAATGCGTTTCTCGCGAACAAATGCTTCAACTTCTCAGCTCGCGCGAGAGGCTGACGGATCGCCCGACGGACGGACTCATTGCTTGAATCCGAACCTCCGTTGAACCTCCAACGCCACCTTCGCATCCGGATTTCGTGCACCGATCACGACCTGTTCGCCACGAGCGCTCCGTACCATCAGCCGGACGGACGGACGAACCGGCTAACTCGGTGGCTGGCTAGCGGGCGGGCGGACGGGCATCAGAAGACGTTGGGACTCCTCTCTTTTATTCTGTGTTGTTTCGTATCTTGACTCGGCGCTTTTCGCTTCGTTCGTTTGGGATACGGCACCACCATTAAAGATTCTCTTCTGACGCGGCGGCAGGGCCTCTTGTAGGCGCGGCGTACGCGACCGACCGACAGAACGAACGAGCGAGCGAGCGAACGAACGAACCTCACTGGCTTCGTTTCGTTTCTACCCGCCTCGTTCCTCCGTTGGTTCCTTTCCCGTTCAACAACGGGGGCCTTCAGCGGAAGTCCTCACGCAGCCGCAGCAGCGAAAGAAGCAAACCTAAAAACTCACTTGCTGCTGCTACAGTCGTCGTCGTTGTTGTTAACGTTGACGTCCACGTCGCTGTTGTGGGCAAGCCAAATTACGAGGCGAGCGAGCAAGCAAGGAAGACGACCGTCCAGCCGTCCTCGATGTTCGCCTACCTGTGGCGAACCAAAGTGAATCGAAAACCGTCCAAAACCGCCAGCTGTCAGCACTCCTGACGAAGCTAACGCGCGTTCCGAACCGAAAGGGAGCGCGCTGGAGGTTTTCGACCTTCAGGACGGAGCGACAAAGTCCAAGGGCTGAATCGGCGGATGGATCCGAGCCGAAGTGGAGGAGCCTCTAGCGAAGTTAGAGTCGAAGCTCGGTGAGGCTTATTCCCCGTTCTTCGGGGCACACGATCGTGGGAAGAAGGAGGGAACAGTTCACGGAGTCTAGGGCCGTGTTGTCCGCCGACGACTACCCCGTCTACGATGATGCTGACGGGGATCTCTTCGCGCGAGAGTTGCTGCCAGCTCGCTTCGAGGGATTTCGGGTTGAGGAGGAGGAGGAGGAAAAATGGAAGAAAAAAACATCGGAGAAAGTGCATCCGCCACCACCGTCATCGGTAGTGGCACTACAAACAGCAGCAGCAGCACGCAATCTCAGCAACGTCTCCGAGAGGATCCGTCCAATAAAATCGGCAAACACCGCTCGCAACCCCCTCTTTCCTCCTGCTCGGACCCGGGACTCCACGCGAGATTTCAAACCGTGAAAATTCCCCGAGATTCACTTCCGTCTTCGTTTTTTTTTTGCATACCGCGTGTAGCATTCCCTCATTCAGTCGGTGCACCCTCCGGGCCCACTCACAGCTTCTCTGTGAGCTCTCTCACCGAGACGAGATCCGTTTCCACTGAGAAGTCTTAGCGCAGCCTCCACCACGAGCCCGTTCCTACCTTCTGATATGCGCGCACTACGATCGCCCAGTGAGGGTAGCGAGGAGGTGTAGAATGACAACCGAAGAAGGAGAGCCATTGAATTTTCTGTGATGGCCTCCCAGAGTCGGAGCACCCCGGCGCTCGGTTCCGACAAACGATGAAGACATTAGGCCGCCGCCGCCGCAGCTGCTGTTGTTGCGTCGCGTCGTCTCCGCCTCGGCCCCATGCTCGTTCGTTCGTCCGCTCACTCTCAGCGTACGTCGTATCGCGCACACGGCGAAATCAATGATTTCAATTAGAGCTTTCGTAGGCGAACGTCCTCTTTCTTCGGCTGATTACAGCGAGGGCGTTGGTCGCCTCACGCGACCTGGCGTCAACGTTGGCACCGCACCGTCGCAGCGCGGGTAGTTCAGGCGACCGGATCTCTTCGGTTGCGGGGGCAGCAGCGCAGCTCGGCAGGATCACTCGTTCCCTTTATCGCAAGGCCACTCCGCTCGTGCGGTTTTTCTTTCTTTCTCTGATAGGCATGTTTTCGCAATGCTCCTCGACTTGTCCGAGGCGCTCAACAGGTACTCGAAGCGGTACAACGAGAGAGACATATCATTCGGCGTACTCGTTGGCGGCGGACAGTCCTCCGAGGGAGTGGAACGCCGGTTGAGTGTGTCAATCAAAGTCATGGTGAGGGCCAGGGCTCGGTTACCTCAACGACCATGTTCTGCGACTTTTCCGCCACCCGGTTGTTCTGAGCGCTCATTGACCACTGTAAGACAACTGAATCATAACTAATCTACTACTTCAAATATCGTTATCATATACTTCAAGTTATACTTGTAGACATGTACATATTACTGTGTATACACTCGCTTTGCTGGAGCCGACCTCGATATAGCTGTATTGATGGGCAAAAGGACTGTTCCGAGCTAGTCTCGTTGATTACCATCGGAACAGACTTCGACCGGAGTCTTTTAAACGCGACGACCTCGACGGAGGCAGCAGACGCCAACCGACAGCGGCTACGACGAGAAGCAGAGGGAGAACTCCACCTCGAAAGTACACAAAGCATTTCGGACGAAGCAAATATTTGCTCGCTGTCAACCCACCAGCAACCCTGTTGTGGCTCGGCTTCATGGGTAGGCGAGCTCCTTAGGCAAGGCGGTCGACTGCGCTAGGATTCACAAGTAGGGAACAAGTGCCTCTCTTAGGAACCCCACTCCTCGCGGCAGCCGCACAACTGCATCGTAACTGACCACCAGGTTTACTAGAGACCATCAGGCGGTAGACAAACGCGGGAGGTATGGCTCACTTGCCTGGACGATATCTGGCTTATGCCTCTGACCGCAGATGACAATCAGAGTTGGGTTGAAACTCTGTTGCCTCGAGGAGATGTCGTTCCGAAAAATTGAATTCCTGATGGGAGAGCAAACAAACGAACTGCTTCTCGAATATATATCCCCCTGGTAGAGAGGAAGTCGAGTGAAAACCGCCACCGACAACGATTGGAGAGCTCCCATAGCAACTGGGCGCTTTACTCTGCTGTGGGTCGCCGTGAAAAACGAAGACAGTTTTCCCTTCTCATCCCTCCCCAAAATCGACGCTGAAGCATTCTCCACTTTGATCTTCGGATTCATTTTTTCTTTTCGGAAATCGCCCTCCTTCCATTCATCTGTCGGTCTTTACACAGAGAGCAACGACGATATTGGCGGTGTCGACCGCGGCGCGGGAGCGGCATCGTCGCCTTCGTCGGTTTTATTCTCGAAATTTCGTAGTATCCGTCGTCGTGAACGAATTTAAATTTTTGGCGCTGCCTTTGTGTAAATCACGATCATCGCTCCGAAAAAAAGATTCAGATCTTTCAAAGGGTCGCCGCTTATTCTGCGACGGCTCGCTGGCCGACTGACTGACTGACTGCGTGCCGGAGTGAAACCCGAAAGTGGCACCGAAGCAAACTTCGCTTCATTCGCTACGTTCGGGAAGAGAACGGGAGAAAGAAGACGCCGAGAAAGTAAACGAATATGGGTCTTGGAACTGAGCGGGTTCGCGAGAAAATCTCAGACGTTGACGGTATCGAACACGGGCCTCTATACCGGGCCGTCCGACGATTCGGATCCGAGTCCGCAGCTGCGACCGTCCCCCGCAAAGCTTGTGAAAAAGACGGAACTTAGGGAATCGAGCGTTTTCCGGAGCCACTAGCGGCACTTCAGACTTGGAAGTCGTATTCACAAGTGGTTCCCGAAGTCGGATTCCGCCCTAAAATGTGACCAACGAAGTTGAATGCAAGCGATACCGTCCGCTTGCCAACCACCTCGCGAGACGCGATGTTGAGAAGTTGAATGAGTTCGTGAGTTTGTCACTCGGAAAACATAACGGCGACGAATCAACGTTTTTTTCGAAAGCTTCCGGACTCATGATCCGTGGGCCGGAGAGACTCGAGTCATGGAGTTCGCTTTCGATCGGGAGAGATGGAGAGAGGACTGAGAGGACCTTGCGGAGGGTTTCGGCTCTCAAAAACAAACAACAAACGCGTTGATCTGGGAACGGCTTGATTACGATCCCGGGTTGCGCTTCGGAACGACTCGGATCGTTGTTGACGTTCCTCGGAACGCAACTACAAAAACAGGCTTTTATTGGGATGAGATGTCCTTGAGTTTCTCGATGTCGACTAATGTACGTCTCCCGAGAAGCACTTGTCCATTGCAACGATTGTGTCTCTCGTTTGCTCCTCCGCTCCGATCCATCGGAGACTGCTCGCCAGAAAAAGCGTGCGCGCTGCTGCGGAATAGAGCTCGGAGGAGTGAGTTTCCGCCAGCTCTCGACAGGAAACATCGTTCGCGCGACCCCCGGGAGAACAATCGAAAGCCGCAGCGCTTTGCGGTATTTAGCGGCGCTTGATCATGAGCACAGGTGGCGTCTACCTGAGAGGCAATCGTCGAGCTCCATGATTGGTTTAGGGACGTTTAGTCGATTATTCCTCCTCTAGTTAAGGCGATGGTGATATCTTAAGTAACGAACGCCGAAGTCGCTGTTGTTGATGATGGTGTCGTCGCCGTCGTGCCGTTCAAATTCTCGGAGGCAATTATTTTCCGCCGTTGAAAGCAGACGAATCCATGAACGAACAGGCGGAGGAGCAACTCGCGCAAATCAACAAGTGGGCCACCGTGAAAGACGTTGTCTGAAGTTTAAACGAAGTCTGAAGACTTTATTTGGTTTTTGGCTGCCTTCCCTTTGCCGAGTCCCTCGTCCGTCCCTCCCTTCCTCCCTACTTCGTTCTGACAGCCCACCGCGCTCCCACTCCTTCGTCCGCTTTTAGGCCTCTCACTGTCCGCCTCGAACGCCTTCATCACGAACTCAACCGCCGACCGACTTTGCACCGCAGCACTCGAGCCCGCGCCCGTGCACGGACACTCATTATTCACTCCAGTCAGTTCACCTAAAGAATCAATCACGACCTTGAACGAGAGTCGAGTAGGTGAACCTCTTCCTCATCTTCGCCAATCGAGATTTCGAAGGACCGTAACGGTCGAGTCGTCAGCCCAGAAACCGTATCCAGCCGAAGCAGCTTGGACACGATCAGGGTCCACAAAACTGAGAGCTCCAGATAGCAGATGAGCATTGACACCCGAGCTCGTTGATTGGTTGCAGAGCATTCCCGTTTTATTCCCAACGTCAGGCTCCAGTGACTATAGATACGTCTCCACACCTCGCTCGTCCCAAGTCGTCCCGGCATTGGGTCGGCGTTCTCCGAATCAGGGTTTGTTTTCAGGAATTCCATGGTGTGGCGCCCTCCTCGCCGCCAGAACGCTTGACAGTTCCCTTCCTCTATACATGAGAAACAGATCTACCCGGACTGATCTGAGGACGTAAATCCCGTGTTCCGTGGGGTCCCGGGGGAATCAGATTCATTCGCTTCTTCATCTGTCGTTTTGTTTCTTCTCCCTCCGGCCTCGTATAGGGGCCCGCCGTCGAACGACAAGCACAACGGGCGTCTGCAAACACGACCGAACCACCGACCGAGAGAATGTCAGTACGGATACGGGTCATACTTCCAGTACGGCCAGGAGACGGGACACGAAGTCGCTCATCCCACGGAAGAACTCACTCACGAACAAGATTTCCAAAAATCCCCGCGACCGAGTGATGGCTCGACGGAGTGGGAAAGTTTTTCGGAAGCCGATGACTCATGGAAGGAATTTTTGATGAGGAATCCCGCCCGACTTCTTGTTGATGCGCGGCCGATAAACAAACGAACGAACATCAAGACCGAGGGTCTGACAAACAACGGAAAAGAGGGCAAAGCGGACGTGTCCATCCGGTGAAAGAGAAGCTTCTTCCCACGTTGCGGTGGACGATATCGAGCGTGTTGTTGTGTCGTCCACGAGCAACGAGAAAAAAACGTCGACGTCAAATGCTGTAATTACACAACTACCGCTATATCAAGCAAGATCTGCAGCGGCCAAATCGGCGCGACAAGGGACAGTACGATTTAGTCCGCCTTGACGCAACTCATTGTGGCGACGCTAGACGACAACGTCGACGACGGAGGGGTCGGCGCTGAGTCGCGCTAATCTTCCGCCTAGTTTCATCTGTTGTCTTCCGGCGAAGTTTGTCGCCAGCCAAAGTTAGCTGACCGCAGCTGGTGTCGTGAAGATCGGAACGACCGGTTCCTCGTTTGCGGGAAGTGCGATGCCGTTCGTTAGTGCAGTGGCTCCGGGACTCGGTTCCGATACAGCCTGGGTGTTTACTTTTTTATCCTTTTTTTTTCGCGTTTTCGACCACCAGACGCCCGTCGAGAGAAAAGAACGGCGAACGCTGGACGACAAGCGCCGGCCAGACTCTTGCACAGAATTCGCGACTGAAACGACCCGACCCAGCGAAACGGATAAACAGCGAACAGATCGCCCGAACAGCTGGGTGCATTGTCTTTTTCCAAACTGTTTGATATCATAACCAAACGCGTTGTTGACGTCGACGACTTCGCCGGCGCCAGGACGGCCGGTGAACTGCTGGCGATTCTGTGCGTCTGTTGCGACTGCCGGTCCTCTTGCCCGAGCGGTCAGTTGGATGGACTGACGGCGAACCAGGCAAGACGGCGGCGGCTGGATGGATCGTCGAACAGGCGGGCGGGCGGTCAGGCGGCTCTGAATAAAAGCCGACGGAGGGAGCGTTAGCCGCGAGAAACACTCAGCGAAATGGAATCGCTTTTCCAGAAGAAGGGATTGAGCCAGCGAATGGGATAAATCAGAAGGAAAACACATCTGAGCAGCCTAGCATCGTTCGAGAGCCCTGGAAGGAACAGTCGTACGGAATCGAGGCGATGGAGGAAATGACTCCGCGGCGGAGCATCTCTGCGATCGACGCGGTGAGGGGAACGTACGGCACCACGAAAAATCAATCTCGGGAATATCGGGGCACGTCGCAGGATACAGATCGACGAGCAGCGCGGAGACGTGGAGAAAATAGGGAAAAAACAGAAAAACAACGTTCTTCGTCTCGATATCTTGTTTACGGAAAATAACACAAAAAGTAGAGTGAAGAAGCATAAAATTTAGCGCGGCCCGAACCACGAGCGCCGGCAGCAGATGGGATCAACAGAAAAAACACCGAAAAATCCTCGCGAGTTTTGCTCCGGGTTTTGCAATTCGTAAAAACTTCAAACGAAAATGGAGTGAGGAATCGACCGTGGAATCTACGGCCCCGTCCGGACAACATTGCAGAAGAACTCGTACGCGCAATGTGAAAAATCAAATCACTGAACCAAGGATACAACCGCGGTCAGATCAATGTCAATGTTTGGTAAGAAACGCGAAGAGAGAATCTCCGCCGGAGCATTCCCCGAATTGCATTGTTCCAACACGTCCGCTAGTCCAAGATGAAGGTAGGAGCTTTGTTAACTCCCACACAGAAACAGCGACGGAAGTAGTGAACGGAATTCATTCTCGCTTGAATCTGACCTTCACGTGTTCCGGCGTTGTATGTCATCTATAATCCGACACTCGTAATCCAACCACGCCGAGGTTGGACTCACGGTTTCAACGTCTACAGCGGCCGTTGAGACCAACCAGCCACAACGGCACGAGAAACTCACGACAAGAGCAACAGGAGGCTCATGGGCGAGGAGAACTGATCCCGAGTTCACCCCCTTGTGTGGGGAACTCCTTGCGTCAGCTGTCCACGACTTGATTCTGTCTGCCGATCGATTCGAAGAACAGAGATTTCTTCTGAAGTCGTGTCCAACTCCAAGCCCAGGGGAGCCGAGCTCTCAGGGAATTCACCGCGGCGACCCCAACAACTCCGGGTGCGTTGGTCGTAACTCGTATCATAACTTCTCGCAGTACCTCGTCACATCGATGCTTGTGCCGATCGAAGGGGATTCAATCAACGCACTCCTGTAGGTGCTTGGAATCGGAGCACACCGAAGCGAATGATGCGGAGACCTTCTTTTCGGTTTGGTTTCGGTCGAGGGAGCTGGGGCGGGAATGACCGCGGGGAGCGACGATGATGAACGCGAGAAAGGAACGAACGGTCAGAGTGCTCCAGATGGGAAACAACAACTTTTTGCCTTTCGCGGTCGCTTTTCATCGCGCCCATGCTCATTCGTTTGCTTGGTTGCTTTCCGCCATGATCGCTCGTCGCGGTGATGACTGTGCCCAGAACAGAGAAAGGCGGAGAGGAAAAAACAGGGAATTCATTGAATGATCTTCCACCCGCCTCCCGGTGCACTCAGACTCCGTCGGCGCCGTTGCAGCCGGCGTCGTGGTTTTCACCATCCGCCGAAAGTAAACGAGGAGAGTGGGTCTCATACTACGGCGGCGTCCGAGAACTCGATACAATGGACGCCGGACCGTTTGACGGAACGTTCAATATTGAAAAGCCATTTTGCATATTTTCACCATAACCGTTCGACGAGCGAGCCGAAGCGAACGTACGTCCGTCCGTCGATTCCCGTCGTTCATCCATTTCAACCCCATCGCCGGTATATCGTTCCGCTTTACGCGCGTTCGTAGCCGAGTGTTTGCTCTTCGTTGCATTGTTCGTTTGTTCGCTCGCGTCGTGGTGTCTTGTGGGGTCCCGCGTTAGCTCACAATCGATTCTTTTAATCAAATCGTGCGCGCGGAATCCCTCCGACTGTCTGCGTCGGATGGAGCCAACGCACCGCGAGGAGGCTATCCGCGGTTTTTATATAAACTCAGAAGTACGTACCTGATTCGGATTGCGGCGGATGTGGGTGATGGGAGCGAGAAAAAAAGAGATTGTGCGTGAACCGTGCGACCGTTTGTTCGGTTATCCTCAGAGATTAGACAACTGTTGACAATCGGAGCACGGGGATTGGAACGGCAGCGACGAAACACCGAATTAAGCAAATCCTAGCGTGTGTTTGAACGACCTCGGTAGCGCACAAAGTACATCGCACATACAAAAAAATTTCGAAACTGGCAGTTGCTCGCGGTTGTTGGCGCGTAGGCAGATGTTCACTCACTGGAGTCCCGACTGGATCGCTCAGATGCACTCGCTCCGCCAACCCTCGTCGGCTGTTTGGCGACTTGTCTGGTGGCTGCTCGGTTCGCTTCAACCGTTCGGATAGGCCGGCCGCTCGGTCGGTTCGTTGGATGCCTGGTTGGCTGGCGGTGCTTCGTGCGTCTGGTGCGGGGTGAGGGAAGCCTACGCTCACTTTCCACTGCGAGTAGTACTACGATCCGATTCACGACGACAGCGACGACGAAAGGTTCGACTGCAGCGACCCCTGTTACCGAAATGTTCCGAAATGCTAAGCGTCGGCGCTGGGTTCAGCACCGGATGCCGAACGGGCCTCGGACGACCCAGGGCGCGACTCCGACGAGATCGGTCCTGAATGGGAGCCCGGTTTAGCTCGAGATCCCGAGTAGAAGAGAGAAGAATGCTGGCCTCAGCCACTCGGCACCGGAAACCACTCCGAGCTTGTGTGTCGTCTGGTTTCTAATAAAGGGATTCAACCAGCCAGCCATGTTGTGAGAAGACGACAGGGTTTCGAGTTTTTCTCTAGCTCGAGGGTTGCGTCTCACTCGAGCACGGGGCCTGCTGGGGGGGATTAGGAGAAGGTGGCGAGCGCGGAGAGCCACAGGGAGCGGACGTAAAAGGCCAGAATGTTTTCATTTCAGTCCGACACGGCGGTGGTAATGTCCTCCGCCCTCAAATGCCCTCCTGTGGGGCATTATGCATTTGCATGGCGATGCACACACAGCGCGCGATAAGACGGAGGTACTTAGCAAAAAACCTAGCTGCCAGCCGACCTACCGCCAACCACCACCTCAGCCAGCACGGAGCAGAACTCCACTCAGGTCTCTGCCGGACGGCTCGCGAGTGAGTGAAGAGCAGAAGAGGCAGCTACTTATATTCGAATAGAAACCGGTTGAACAAGAGGAATCTCATCCGTGGACGCCTCCGTCTTTCATCTGGAGGGGACCTGGAGCTACACTGCTCAACATTCCTGGAGGTCAGGACCCGCGCGCACGACTCCCGCCGCCGCCGCCGCCGCCAGTACAGTGGTCCTATATTTTCCAGCGTCCTGAGCTTGAGCACATACCTGGCCGTCCGCTCGAAACGCAACGCTCGATTCCGAAGCTCTTCATTCGGACCGGCTGCGAAATGAGTTGCCACGCTCCCGTCGTTGTGGTTGTGGAAGTTTGTCTCTTGGCCCCGTCCGAACACGGTCGCAGCCCCTCTGGGAACCGCTCGCATGTCGGTGAGAGCAAATTACTCGCCCCCCAAGGATGACAGAGCTCATATTTAGGAGAATAAGATCGCGCATTGCTCTCCAGAGTCCGCACGTCCGACCTCTAATGACTCGCCAACGGGCCGGCCACCGAACCGCGGGGAGAGCCCACCATCGAACTCTGGACTCGGACGGATGCAGCGAGCTTGGGGTCCGTCGAATCCGCCACCGACCCAGCTATCTCGAGTCAACTTGACGTCAACGCCTTTGTTCGAGGAGGACCAGGGTTCCGAATGAACGAACTCCGCTCCTCTTGTTAACGCACTTGTCGCTTCAGGAGAGGATACACTTCCCCCAATTACAGCCCACTGCGAATGTGCATGGCGGCACTGCGTGCAGACACGACGCACGCCCATCGCAGCTCGTCAACGTGGCTTCCATCATGCTGATGCCTCTTTTTGAAACTACTGCCACCGTGAGCCACGGAAACTTTGCAGCAGCGGCAAATCTGGAACGGCTTCACCCCGGGGACCCTGACGTAAACTCTGGGCTAAGAGGAGCCGAGAACTTTCAGACCTCTACCTGGCTGTCCCGGCTCGGAGTCGGCGGCAGGGAAGGCAGGTTGGTGGGAAGGTAGCATGTGACTCGGTGCCTACAAAGTAGGAGGAGACCGAGCAACGTCTTCCGCCAGGTAAATCGAGAGGTCTCTCGGGTACACTTAGAGCCAATACTCGGCGGGCCTGTTGGCCCTCGCAGGCTTTAATGTAGTAAGTCTCAGATCCCTCCGTTCGCGATCTTCTGTAGCATGGCACCAACAAACTATCCTTTCCGGGTTTCGCACGGGCGGGTGTCTGAGCGCGGGTCCAGAGCGCTACACGGCCCCGTGAAGAGTCAACCACGCAGTGCTCCAAGGCAGTACGGCCGGTGTTTGGCAACGAGAGTTGGATGCAGGAGCGGATACAGGATATCCCCCAGGGGGGGGGGGGGGGGGGTTGTAGAGTGAAGTTTGGTGACGGAAAGCCGACCGGGCGATCAGGTAGGCAGTTCGGCGATGACATGCACCGGCTTTCGTGCTGATACCGAGCGACGTACGCGAGCGACGAAGAAATGGCGTGATACCAAGCATTGGGGACGAAGCGGGATGGGATGGACAAACAGGAGGGAAACGGTCGGCAGGCTGCTCTCTCTACTCTATCCGGCTGAGAGGATGCGTGCCCGTCTTCATAGTTCAAGTTTTGTTTCGAACGAATGTGGCTTGCCCTGACTCATTGCTCAAAAAGCCCGTCGTCGACGAAATCGGGAGGAGCGCCGGAGACACTCGCAACGCCACCACAAGTGCTGAGGCGAGAGCTGGATTCAATTTTAGCGGACACTCGAGAGGAAACGAGCATCGTTTATTCAAGGCAGAAGACCGGAGCTGCGGAACAAACGAAACCCTACCGGAAACAACCGATAGCATCCTTGCAGGTGCGCTTTTTTCCGCTCGTCTCGCTATGCTCGCTGATTTGCCTAAATAAAAGACTCACGCAACGAACAACCTTGGCTCCCTGCTCGATCGAGGAAAAATCTCCGTTCTGCCGGCTTAGCTTCCCTTCCCGGGAATCAATGGTTGGCGCAGTCGGGGATCGATTGCCTGCTTGTGACTCTTGCTCTTAGAAATTCTGCTACGGAGATTATTGAGGGAGCAAGCCCCACGAGCCGTCGTTAGCTGCAAACAAAACAAGAACTTTGGATGAGCACCACTTGATCCCGCAGCTCTTGATTGTAAAAGACGACCCTGTCCAAGACGAACAAAAGCGCGTTGGGAGCACGCGAAGGGGACGAACATTCGTCCGGGAACCCGGTGCAGCCCGAATGCAGATGCAGACGGAACGCTCCACCGGCAGGCGGGCGGGAAGACCACCACCAGTTTCGCGCCGGAGAACTAGCGGTCGAGCAAGGAGCGGTCGGCCAACCAACTGACAGAACACTCGAGGAAAGTACGCCGCAAAGGAACACAGCTCCGTTCATTTATCATCCTGACGGAGCCACGAAATCTCCTCCGTGCTGCCTCGCTGCAACCTGAACGCACGGCGAGGTCCCGTTCTACAAACCGAGGCGAAAAACCAACCTCAGGCAGCGGCGGTGTCGGGCAGCGTAATTAAACTGCCAATGGGACGAAGGAGCTCAGGAGAGATGAAACTTCGGTCTCCTGTGCGCCGAAGATGCTAGTGCCGCCACCCCAGCGGTGCGCGACGCGCCTCCTGAATGAAACGCGAGCAAACACTCGGAAAACCGTCCCTTCTTTCCGCCGGTTCTTCCTGTCTGCCCAATGTGAACTTTGGCTCCTGACGAGTCGGCTCGACGAACGCCACACGACGCGATGCCAACAGCCCGCTTCTGAGCCTTATGAGCGAGTTTGTTCAGCATTCCGTTCGAGTGCAGTGGCGCAAATTGCGCACCGCTAAAAAAAGGATCCCTATCAGCGAGCGACGACCGTCGAGTTCCGAGATCACTCGGGTATTAGCTCGGCGGGAATCCATCCACACAACAAAATTAAGCAGCGGATAAGGTCCTAATCACGCCGCGCTTGTGTGTGTCTGTGTAGGTGTCGCGCAGCACCTGTTGTCCTCTCCGTCAACCCTGCGGCTCCCCGTCGTCGTCCTCTCTTCCACCTGCTGTGAGTTCGACAATCCCAGCTCGGCATCTGCCCTATCGGCGACAGGAGCGGGCGTCAACCCTCGCTCCGACGCTGCACAGGGATTTGTTCAGCTACGTGGCTGGCCCGCCAGCAAGAGCTATTTAGAGAATGCTGCAAACCACCCTTTCCCCGTCCCATCCCCCGGTTCTCACCACCGGGTCGCCCAGGAATTCCCGCACGAATCGCCGTCCGGCCGTTTCGAGAACAGCTGAATAGCTCCGGTCACAGAGTCAGAGCCGCGAAGACAGCGCGGCAATGACCGTGGTCATCCAAGACCTCAAAATGCATCCCATCATACAAGAATTCTCAAGCTCAAGCGACTCAAGCTTATGAACAGTTGTACATGGTAGCTTTTCTGCGGAAACACGATCAACGCAAGGACTCTCACCATCAGGATCTCGAACTTTTCTGGCGCATGCTTCACGTCTGGAAACTCGGTTCAATCTTCTTCCTCTGACGCTCGGGCTTGACCCGGACTTGTGACTGATTTGACTCCTGCGGCGATGGTGGGAAAGATTACTGATAGCATACATTCGCTCGAAATCATCACCTCAGCAGATCTGCGCGACGCGGACGACGTCTCGGACGTGGTGGCCGTGGCATGTCGTGCATCAAGCGTGCGCATAAGCGAGCTATAGGGGCTTCGTGCCCACCGGACCGCGCTCCACAAACACATAATAATGATAATAACGAAACAATTTCACGTGCCATGCATCACAATATTCCCTCGGAGGTTCCGAGCGAGCGCCGGACCGACCAACAGGCTCGGCGCTGCTTTCAACTCGTTCGAGCCGCCGAAGCCTCGATGAGGCGCCCAACCGCCGGCGCTGACCTTGCCGCTGTCAGCTCCAGCAACAACGGAGACGCGATTTAATAATTCCGGAGGAGCCTGAAAGATCGCCGCCCCACCTATGTCGAGATCTCTTTCGAGCTTGTCAACAAGTCGGAAGTTCCGTGAAAATCCCGCTCGGATCATGGAATACCGTCGGCGAAGGTGGCGACTTGGCCTTCTGGGTGGTGCCCGCTGAAAACACGGGAGTCGGGCGCCTCGAACACGGCACGACACGGAGCTCAATCGACGGATCGGTAGAGTGACCCGGAAAATCCGGGAAATTTAATTAGGCTCTTCAGAGAACTGATTCCCCCAGCGACGAGAAGACGAGGAATGAAGCATATCTAGAAATATAGAATATAAAAAATACGCGCGACAAAAACTCGGAGCGATTGGTTTCGCGAGCGGTCGGCCGCGGCGCTAGGCGAACCAGTCTGAGGCAATGTGGAGAGATCAAACCATTTAATTGGAGACGCTCAGGCCATAAAAATACGAAGCCGCGTCTCTAACTCAGTGCACTTTTTCCCTGCTTCGCGAGCAACTCTGTCGAACTTAAACGGGGCTTGCCATGGAGCGTCAGAAAGCGCGCGATAGCCGGCCTTGGGATGGGGGGAACTTTAGTTGAGGGAACAAGCCGAAAATGGAAACAGGGTTCGTTTGGGGGAAGACGAGGATGAGGAACTTGCCGACAAACACGGCGCCGAGGGGAGCTGAGGTTGCGAGGTGTGGACTGAACGAGGATTCGTTATGGCGGATTAGTGTCGCTCGGTGGTTCCACTTGTTGTGTTGGCACTGAATAGCAGCAGAAGTCCGCTGCCCGAGAATGGAGCATGGGAGCAATGACACCGTGAGTATAATCAACATGAACGTGAGCATGACCACGATAAAGTTAGCGGACCCTGCCCCTGGGAGCCCATGGTATCGATCATCGCCGGCCCATACAGCTTCGCACACATCGAAAGCCGATTCAAGCGAATAATTTCCAGGGAGCACCGAAAATCCCAGTGAAGAGAGGACAGAGCGGAAGGGGGAGAACACCACCTGCAGTGCGCCCTTAGCAACCATTGCCTCCGCTTGCATACAGGAAGCAGACTAAACCTCGAAGACTGACTGCGCTGAATTCAAATCGAACGCACGGTAAATTGTGGACATCCCTGTTAGGGTCGACACAACGATCGTACATTGTCTCAAGAACTCTCGTTGCTTGGGGCAAGGACACGCGCGGCAGTGTCACACGTCTTCTTCAAGATATCGGCGTGATTACAAGCGCCGCCGGGCATTCTCCGGCGACGAGAGATAGAGAGAGAGGGAATCCTTGGAAGGGCACTTCCTCCTCTCCCCCTAGTCCAAGCCTTCTATGGTATTGAATCTGTACACTTCCCTCGTCTAGGGAATCCTTCCATCGCATGTGTCTGCCTATCGTCCTGATTTTCCTGCCCCTGGCTATCGTGTTCATTCCCCACTCCTGATACATCGCCCCCCCCCCCCCTTCTGACCACCGCCCTTCCATGGTCCACTTCCAGTGCTTATCTTTTCTATCTTCCTGGTCTTCGTTCCTGACCCTTAATTTCCATGGTTTTCGTTCTTGGTTCCGAATCGAGGGCCTTATCCTCTCAGAGCTGTTCCAGTCGGCTGCGAACCGTGCCTTGAGACCCCGGAGCGTTCCCCGTGAGATCGTGGATTCTGTCCCCAGCCCCCCAACATTCCCCTTCCCCATTTCTTGAAAGTGGCCTGTCGTTTTCGAAGAGATCCTGGCTTCCGGTGACCGTGGTTTCCAGCACACCAAGGATTCATCGTTCCTCCTCCTTCCTATGGGATTCGTCCTGTTCGAGTGTGTCGGATGTTGTTCCCGCTTCCGCCCGCGCCCTGCTGTTCCTCGCGTGCTGATAAACTATGCATTATGCATCCGAATTAATTCGGTGTGAACATAGCACATCAACAGAGGCTGTTAGTGGTGGACGCTATCCCGGTGGGTCCGCCGTGGTCCCACCAAGCTCTGCTGTCCCTGTTTGTTCTCTTGTGGAAATACATAACTCACTTTAGCACTGCAAGACACATACGGCGATTTACGCAACTCGGTTGTGGCTTTATTTGTGATTCAACAACGACACAGCAGTTGCGACGACGTCTGCCCGATAGCTAGCACGACTGCAGATACGCGCAGGCTTCGAGTGCTTCATCGAGCGGACGGACAGATTGACTACAGCGCAAGATTAACATGGGAGACAACGACTGATCGACTCGTGTGCTTGCATACAAACAAACTCCCGTGCGATCAGAAGAGCGGACACCCCATCAGGAATAACGTTCGCATGAACTGCCATCACCGAAATCGAGTCCGTCGAGCACGAGACCGACGACAGCAATAATTGTGCCATCGCATTCGACAATCGATGCGGTGCTCGTTGCAACGGAACCAATCCCGGCGGGAGCGTAGTGAGCGTGCGATCCGGTGTGATCAGCTATCGACGAATTCCTCAATCGTGAACAAACTCCGCCAAGGAATCCCTGCATCACGCCATCATTTCCATCAAGGAGATCTAATTAACCGTCGAACGCTCAGCTAGTTCCCGGCGTTCCGCGAGCCAGAAACTTGTCGATCCCTTCAATGTTCCCAGGAGCTACCAGCCCGTCGACAGTTCGAAGACTGGCAATATGTGTCTGACTTCGGAGTTCTTCTCGAGGTGGAATTTTGCCCAGGTGGGAGGCTGTCACGAGGAAGGACGACGCGCGGCTCGTTTCGGGAGAAGAAGAATTGAGAGCTGTCAGTTGGTAACTGCGTAAGAAATATCATCTCGTTCGTCGTTAACGGACAGAGCCGTGAGGGGGAACTGCGTCCATGTAGATGATCTGGAGTGATCTCTGCACGCCCGGGATTCCCGCATCAGAGCCTCTCGATCGCTCGTCTCTCCCGCTGATATATGTATCTATCACTTCTCTAAAGAAAGTCGAGATGGAAGCCCAGCTCACCAGATGCGCGGTCGTCACATTTGGATGAGGTTCCTGAAAAGAAAAAAGCGAACCTCATTAGCCAGGGATCTGAGCGTGTTCTTATTTCCCTACTGGAGGATTCCAGAGACGAACGTCTCTGCCCGTCCTCGTGAGAGGCCTCGATTCCACTGACGACGGACTCATCAATCACGGGAATTCGCAACGTGACGACTCATCGCGAGCCTGGCCAGAACGAGTTGCGGGAGTCGGAGAGAGCACGCACGTACCCGAAATGTCGTTCGGTTTCATCATCCCCGAGGGCTTGCGGGGAAAGTTTTCACCGAGAAACTCCCACAGCTTCTTCCCTCGCGCATTTATTTTTCCTTTTTCCCCTGGGTACCCAGAGGTCCCCGGTAGATGCCTTCAGCTCGAGACCATTCACAGAGCGGCGATGAAGCCGAAAGGTCAACGGGATGGTTCACTGCACGATGGCTGTTGCGCACGGCACGAAGCTCGAACGCAGGGAATTGAAAATTTCCGAATTTAAAATACGCTGTTGGTAATGTTGGTCATCATTCAGTTTTATGTTGGTCGATCGCTATCCTGATGGAGTCGACTTCAGCGAAGCCAACCAGGAAGGCGGCTGTCCGATGCAGAATACAACCGAGTGACTCCTGCTGAGGTGCGGTGAGGATTGGAACGTCCTTGAAACTACCGCTGTTGGACATTCAGTGAGCTGCAGGCCAAGAGCAAAAGCCATATCCTGTGCGACCCCATGGGTGTGATTGGGTTGGACATAACAGCTGGGGACACTCACTGTCCGCGAGTATCCCGCCAGGTTGGCAGGCAAGCGAACTTCCTTCGCGCCACGAGCCCACGCCCATCGGAAAAAAATCCCCGGCCATAATCTTCATGGAAAACTCTCGGGAGAGGGGTGTTTGGCAGAGAATCTCGTTTGCTCGTTTCTAGGGCTGTCTTGTTCCAACTCAGGAATGAATCAAAAGGATCACCTTGCCCACATCCATTCGCCACGAGTTCATCGAGGGCCGGCTCGAAAACGGTTGCAGTCCATGGCGACTTTTCCCGAGGGCGCGAGGTCTATGGGAGCGAGAGACCTCGGCTGAGCTTCACGGATCCTACACAAATGTCGTAGCTCTCCTGTTTACTCGATCTGGAGCCCACCGAAAAGCTCAATTTGAACAGCGTCATGGTGTTCCGAAGCGCTTCGATTTTCTGAAGGCGTCTCGAACGCTGCGAGAACCGTGGGAACGGCGGGCGGAGCGCACGTTGACTATTTCGCGGAAGTCTCGGGACAAGCCAAACAGCGTGTGAGTCATCAGCCTCGACGTTCCGAAAAGTTCTCAGCTCAGATTGTTCTATACTCGAGCGCTTTCAATAGCTTTGAGGTGTGCGTAAAGGGAGCGACGGATGCCACATACGATTCCGGTCAAACGTATTGTGTCGAAGGTTTTCTGTTTATCATCGCGGGTCCGATTTTGAGCAGCGGGTGCAATCCCGATACATTGAAAAATCAACCCACTGACGGTTCAAGCCGTCTTGAGAAAGTTGGAGAGCATTCCGCTCCCGTGATCTTCTCCTAGAAAGACAAAACCACCTCTAAAAAGCCGAGTTCCAGATCCGCGTGGTGACTTGCCACTTGTCGAGGCTGGGGAAGAGAATGCACGTTCCTGAACGAGCTCGCTGACCCTCAGCAAAGCGTATGCTAACATGCGTATGGCCGCCCTTGAGAGACCTATGAATGTGGGGCCGCTATCAGACTACGGGACCGTTCTCTGGACGCCGGGGGCTCGGTTTCGAGTTCGAAGACAAGTCAAGAAATCTGATGTCCCCAGAATCCTTGACTGCTTCGGGATGGCTCGAAGAAATTAAGATATCGGTGACCAACTTCGTTCTGGCGGAGCGGGTTGGATTTTGTCTGCGGGTTGAGATCGGCGAAATATCCATCTCAGCGGATATCGAATATGCGTACGAAACCTAGGTGAGTATCTCCTTACTAAAATATTCGTGGTATGGCCAGCGCGGCTCAGATTTCAGCGAGCCGATGTCCTCGACAACTTTAGATTGCGCCCCGGTGCCCGTCGGTCAGCGTTTCGATTCGGCGAATCTTCTACCTGACAGTCGGCCCTCGGTCGTTTCAGCGTATGCGCTCGGGCCGAAGTTTTCCTGCTCTACTGAGCCAGCCGACTCGTCCCCGGGATGCCATGCAGAACTGATGTACGAGACCCGAGGGCGTAAGAAGCGAGCTTCTTCGCGTCGTCCCGCCGCTGCTGTCATAGCCTTACGTTGTCGCCGGTAGCAGCGTAGTCGTCACCCTCGACAAACATTTGGAAGCTTGTGTGTTTAGGCATCCCTATTTCGTCTCTGCCTGTGCGTAATCAGAGCTGCCTGAAGCGAGCAGATGTTGCCCCTCCGGCGCCCGTGGTCCTGCTCGCCCACCCCCCTTTTCTTCCCTCCCACTGCCCTTCTCCCATAGTACAACAGCTGTAGCCGTCTTCCAGAGTCGGTCCCGCCATCGTTCCTCATTTCGCGTCGTCTACTTCCACTCTAGCGGTTAGCTGTTTCGTCGGCCAATGGGCGAGCGGGGTTGACGTGGAGTTGACGCCGTCTAGAGAGACTGCCAGAAGTTGCGGGTGCCAGGCTCGGGCTCTTTGGGTCGCCTCGGCCTCATTTTGTGTGCTTATCACTCTGCTCGCTCACGCCTCAACGTAAGGACTCAGCAACGAAGGAGAGCTCCCACGCATCAGTCCGAGCCCAGAGCCTGAAGCCAATCGGTGCGTCTTGGAACGAAGCGGATTTCCAGCCGCCACAACAACCGACAGAGGCGGGAAAAAGCTCCACCAGCGGGAACACACGGCTCCACCCTCGTGGCAGTAATTGATCTCAGACAAGAAATGCGAACAGTCTGGCTCCGGACGTCTCCCCGCGGGAGAAGATAATGGAGAAATATTGGCAGATTTCCTGATAATGAGCCAACGGGAAATTAGTTGTGAGTCGCCTCCATTCAGCCGTTTCCTCCCTGGTTCCTTGGTCTCTCTTCATCCATCTGATCGTTCCCTCGCAACCGCCGCTCACGTCTCCTCTCTCAGTCATTCGCACCTCTTTGAGAGCTCGTACCCAGTGGTCCGTCTCCCACTCCTCCCCCCCCCCCCCATATTCAAACTTCCCCCCTGTGCCACTCCTATTCCCCTTTTTTACACTCCCGCGCTACGGCTCCTCCTCTACCGTGATTCAGCTTCCACTGTTCACGGTTTCCGCCGCAGCCTTCTGCAATCATCGCATCTCTAGCCTCTCATCCCCCCCTCATTCGGATTGTCCAAACTGCTCCCCCAATACCACCCCATCCATTCAGCCACCCTGGGAGAACGAGCGTGAAACGCTGGGGCTGAGAGCAATGGCGCCGGCCAAAAACGAATTGTGTTTGTCTGCCACCAAGGATGTTGGTCTTGCACATCCATTTTCCATAAGTCGATCTCGTTGCTCACTCACCGCCGGATTGAAACGTTCAGCGTTGGCAACTCATCCTTTTTTGACCTTGCCCAATTTCGCCCCTCCCCGAAAGACGTTCGGCTCGAGCTGCTGCTCATGGCGCCTCGGTTCCTGCGTCTGTTATGTTCTTAAATCGCAATCAACGCCAGCAGGCCGCCTCGGGGCGGGAAGTAGGAAGAAAGTAGGTTGGGGCAGATGTGCAAAATGTTTGGAAGGTCAGGGAGCGCAGCGGCGAGCGGGAAACTAGGCCTCGCACAAAACCCTCAACTCGGAAAATGTTTGAACTCGTTCCCTCGATGCGCGATAGAGGCGAAGGGATGAAATGCGGCAACCTTCAAACAACAGTTGCAGATGTCGGTTCGTGCTGCACAAGTTTTTTAGAAAATCATCAGATTCCAACAAGTTCGACGGCGCGAGACACGGAAGGTTGCCCACTTTGCGCAACGTGAATGAGTAGTGAGCTCCAACAGTGCCCTGGTGTTGTTTTTTGAGATCGTTCAGGAAACGGCGATGCGATATCCAGACTGCGGAGGAGTCGGAGGGCGTGCTCTGGCTCCTCGCCAAGGACTCCCTCCTCTCCGATACCCTATCCGTCGGTCCGTTTGTTCCATTGGCGGTCGTTCCGAGCTTTGCGATGAATAATGGCCCATTGCTTACTAGTAGTATTGGTATAGGCAACGCCGTTGGTGGCGAAGGCAAGAAACGACCCTGGTGGGAATTCTCGCACATGGTTCCTATGGAACGCTGTTCGAGTTGAATGACAGAGTTGCATCCTCACGCCACCAGCAGGAATCAAGTGAAGAAAAAACCCGGAAGAGGTGAAGCCGGTCAGAACCTGCGGCGTGTGATCCGTTCCTGAGGAGCGTGCCGAGGAACAGAGGGACGAAAAGAAACGGAGGAACACAGGACATCAACTCGCAAGGACAACAAGGAACGTCCCATTATTGACAAGGCAAACGACAGCGACAACAGAAGCGAGCAAGCAAATCTTTCGGTGTCATTGAGCGTCACGTCCACTGCCATATTCTGGATGGAGGCACGGAACACATTGTGTGACGCTTGAAGACGAAGCGATACACACAATAGTCTTCTTTCTCATAGCCTCCCGATGGCATGATCGTGTGAACGTTGCTCCTGTTCATTTCGGTAATGACGCTGGTGCATGGCACACAGGGGTTTCAGCTTAGAATGAGGTCAATCTACGTTCAGATGTTGTTCTTCTACCATCCCCGTTGTACTCGCTCCATCGATCGAAGGAGATTGGACACCACTTAGATTTTTGTGGAATTCAGCCCGAATCATTCCAGGACGACGTCGCACTACATCGTTGTTCCGCCTGGGACAGTCCGGAAGAAGGTATAGTCGTGACCTAGAGGAGCAGGACTCCGAAAGGAGCGTGTTTCCTCAACAATGAAACCACTCATCCACCTCGTATCATCCTCGGAAGGTTCTGTCAATGCTACAATCTGAGCCGGGGGTAAAAACCAGAGTACGTTCGTTTCATCCATCGAGCTCGACTCTCCTGTCCGAGAACAGACCGTCCTCGCGGAAGACTCGAATATTGCTGCGGCTCTCCAGTAGAGCTCGTTCAGCAGCTCCAACGAAAGTTTTTCCCCGATACAGGCAGGAGACACTGGGACTGGAGACTAAAAACGTTCCCTCAGCGAGAGTTCTACGAATACGTGCGCGTCGGTAGCTCTTCCTCCCCGAACGAACCCGATACCGGGACAGATGAGAACGGTTCCGACCACCGATTGGTCCGGTGAAAGGCTTAGTTCACGAAAATAAAAAGGCGGAATGGGACAGCGGGGCTGACCCCGACGAGCGGTTGGAGGCCGAGGGACTATCGGCGGAATCCTTCCACACGGAGGGGCCGAGGGTGATGTGTTTCCAGAAAGTTCAGCTCATCGTGCCCGAAATGTCGGAGCGTTGAAATAACACGGACGCCGCGTTTCGTTGCGGTTACTGTAGCAGCTGCCCCAGCTTTGAGACGTGAGCTGTATCCGACTATGAGGGACATCTCATTCTTTCGGATGAGCCGCAAAACATTACCCGTCGCTACGCGGTGCGAGAGAGCGTTTTATTCTTGATCAATCTACATGATTCCGACGTGATAACACTCTCGTGAGCGGTCGGTGCGCGGCCGTCGCTGCACTCTCTAGTCTTCTGGTGGGGTATTTCTGCGAGTTCCGACAGAGCTGTCCCGTCACGAGCCCGCTCGCGGATCCCATTGATCCCCGACATCGTCCACCGGAACTCCGGTCGTTCCGTTTTGCGAGCGGTCCTGAGCTGGAAATCGCATGGATTCGACCTTCCAGCGCTCTCGAAACACAGCGTTCCGGGTCCGCTTCGGCCGTGAGTGAATTCTCGGTCGTAGAAGAGTATTTAGCGCGTTTCACAACTGTGTGTTCACTCCACTGAACTTCAAATATGTGAAGAGTGGCGGGCGCTTCCGACGTGAGAGGATCAAACAGCGCGACAGCGCCGAAGGAGATCAGCCGTGACCCCGGTTCGTCCTATTAGGCTGCGGCGGGAGCTGTCGCTCAAGCCATGTTCCGTGAAATATTGACAAAGATCAACACTTCCGATCGCTTCTGAAGCCACCGAGCTCATGAATTGACTTGCTCGGATAAAGTTCGCTCGCAACGACGACGAAGGCGACTCGCGAATTCTGCGGCGTAAACCGTCGAGACCCGGAACCAAGTTTATCGGGACGCGGAAGTTTCTTTCTCGCGCTCACTTCAAAGCGCGGGTGGGGTAAGTGACCCCAAACAAGATGACGCTTGGCAAAACCCGACAGTCCGGCTGGGGAACACGGATCCAGTTGGGAGAAACGTCGTTTCATCCAGAGCCGTCAAACGGGCGGATGGAGGAGACCAAACAACTTATCACTCCAAGACTTTTGCCCATTCCAGGCACGTCGACTCTATGAGCACAGTATTTGAGAAAGCTGAAGTCTTGCTCGGCTCTTTTGTCGGGCGTGCCGCACAGCTGCTCGACTACAGTAGTAGTCGCTTTACTGGAAAACACAATGGAGAACTGAGAGGGATCGAAATCCCGAGAACAAGTTCCAACAAATTGCACGAACACAAGTGAGACTCGAGTCCGTTCCAGCACGGTGGAACTACTTGGATGAGGCGCGGAATTCCGAAAAGAGAAACTAAATCCCCATCTACCGTGACCCGCGCCGCGGGCCGCTGCTGCCACCACAGGTGTTCGGGCTCCGAACGAACAAAATGAAACCAGCCAAGAAACGATGGAATGGACGGTGACGAAGAACACTCGTACAAAGAACGAACTAAGAATGAATCCAGAGCCACGGTCGGATTCCGATGTCTACAGGAAGTAAGGGGAATTTATCGGCCGGTCCACTTTTTGCGGCTTTCCGTCGAACTGTAACTCACAAACATCGACTTCCTCTGTCAGATACTTGGTCTTACGCCCGCCGTTCGAAGAGCCCCGCCGGAAATTTATGGTGTTGCTGAGACAGACGTATAGCCGCGTGTTAATATGCCATTGCCCGGACGAAATCATCAATCCATGATCCTGTCATGATGCTGTTCATGGTCAGAACACAGACAGAGATGAACCTGTCTTCGAGCGATGGTCACTGCATTTATCCGAGATGCGTGAGGAATGACTCGAGAAGAAAGAACCGACGGTTGAGAGGTTCCACACTCGCCAAGGTTGTCACAAGACCTTGTCTCCGGATGCGAATCAGACCAATCAAGTCTTGAGAGCTGTTTTTTGCAAACGTGATTATTATAGTCTGCTACGACAATGCCGTTTATTCTAGCGTCGTGTCCATCCTGGCAGCGCAAAAAAGGACGGTTCGCGGGGAACTTCCGAGATTCACAAACGGAAGTCGAAACGGAAGAGGGTGCTCATTCGGGTCATCAATGCCATCGGACACGGTAGGCGCTTCCTCAGAGAGGACTGCGACTGGGAAGGCGGTGAGTTCCAAGAGAAACGAGAGAGCGATTATATATTTCCAGCGCTCTTGAACCTAGGTCGATCCACAGAAAGAATCTGATAGCTGTGGTTCGGTTTCACACTGCCCTCAGCGTGCCCATCCCTCTTCCATGTCAAAACCGAACCATATCGGCGAATGGTGAATCTCGTCGTTTGCGCGATGAGAACCGAGACACGATTCCGATGCGGACGTACGGAAAGGGACGATCCCACTCCCTCTTGCCTCGTTGAAGAATCGTAAGTTGTGGCGGCGGATTAAGCTCGACAGAAAACAGTTCTGATATGATCATCTTGAACTCGGTGCGATGGGTAAAGAGGTCGGAGCTCTCTCGAGTTCTGATCGAGTCCGCATCGCTAATCAGCGGCGGGAGGCGCGACTTAACGATAACCGGCAGGGAGCGATCTCCGCAGAGCAAAAACCGTAGCACGGCATGTTGTCCTGTGAGTTCGATCCTTTTTGCGGGTACGATCTGCGAGGAGCGGTACGTTAGCTCCTAAATCCTAACGCGATTCCGCGCAAGATCTCCGAGTGCGCAAATCAGCGGCGCTTCACAGCGACGCGGCCGTAACCGATGCAGTCAGCGTGAAAAACTCGTTCTTCGGCTTCGGTAAACATTTCGAGTCGGAGGCGCGCAAACGTAGTTTCCAAATGTCGCTCTGGAACGAGCCTGCTGACGCATTCGCGTAACGCGCAAACAGACGGCATCGTCGTCCAGCAGGGTCATGCTCGACAGAATTAATCTGTCGCGATGCACAGCGGTCCCCAAATGCTGAACTCCGAAGTCTGGCTTCTGTTTATTGCGGGCCGGTGACCTCGAATACGGAACAAATCTGCCCTGTCGCAATAAAGCTGCGCCGAGAGAGAACAGAGCAAAAACAGCTGATATTCGGACGTCACATGTGCAAGACGCCGGCTCGCTCGTTTCGGGGCAGTATTGCGTTGCGGCGAGACAACTCTAACCCGCTGTCGAAGATCCGGTCCGTTGCGGGCTCCGAGCCACAGCACGTCGGAGAGAGGGAGCTCGTCTGAAACAGCGTTCCCTCCCGGTACTCCACGCCCTGGAGTCGTGGCCAGTCTTAGCTCTTGTTTACTCAGAATGTTGAGATTTCTCCCGCCGAGCATCGCAGCATGGCCCAACTTGGAAACACCCTATTCCCTCCTGATGCTGAAATTAGAAATTTCGTTCGCTAGAGCCGATGATTTGCGCCTGGGGCCACGGGGAGCGGCCTGTGAAGAGCAGCGAAACGCTTTTTCGAAATCCCAATCCCTTTGAGCCCTTTCCATTTATTCTCGGGAACCTATTTTTTCTCAAGAGCAGCTGCTGCGGCTCGATATCTTTGAGTGAGCGAGAGTGTAAGACCGCGTCCGAGGCTTTGGAACTTAGAAACGATGAGAATCGGCAGCGAATTTTTATGAACGCACGATCCGGATATTCCGTCTCACGAGGCTCCCTCGCGTCTCAAATTCCAAACATTTTCCGTCGTTCCAAGTTCTGCGTGATTTATCTCATGTGTTCTCGACCGAGCTGTCTGCGCCATACGAGCGCACTCGCATACGGGACCGCAGTCCGAACGGAAAGTGTGGTGCCACATGCAGCAAGTGCCCGAACCGACTTTGGTCTTCGAAGTTCCTCGAAACACTGGCTGACCACAACCCGGTTCCCACCACTAGGACAGGAACCGAAGAAGCCCATCATGTCGTTCCCCGCGAGATTACTCACCCTGTGACTTCAAGCTAGCCAGGTGGCTCAAGACTCTAATAATTTTTCCCGCAACAGAATTTTCAGTGAACGGAAGACGAAGCTGCTCTTGAGGGGTCGATAACTACTTCTACTCACTAAGCTCCCAACAGGGAAATTCACTTTGATGTCGCAAGTGGACATGTTAGCCTAAATCTCTATGTTCCCCCATCCGATCAGCTCAAGTAGGACGAGCTGTCCTCATCCGGGGAAGAGTTTTGCGTTGCTTGATTTGCACTCGAACCCGATCAGGACAAGGAGGCCCTTCAAGCACAACAAAAAAAGGTCCGATGTCAAACGAAACGTCCTACGATTGGGATGCCATAGTTCGGATCTCGGAGAACAAGTGACCGCCGAGCGGTTGAGTGTCTCGTCGGTGGGTCCGGTGTTCTGACCAGTCTCGGTTTCATCCATACTTCCGATGGATGCGCCGGAGGGAGAAGCTGTATCGATCGGGACAGTCTGCGACCCCGATTCGTCGTGAGGCACCGCAAGACACAGGAGCTGTAAGTATGTCCAGCAAAGGATGCACACAATGTTGTACACTGAGAGGAGAGCTCTTATTCCCCGTTCAGTTCGCTCGGTCAGGAGTCGACACACACATGGAATGTCTGGAAACACTTCCGGAGTTCGTCCTTGATTCCCCGGAACCGTTCGGGCTCGGAAGTTCGTGGACTTCCGCAGGCAGCGCGCGACCAGTTCCAACCTTCAAAGCACGACGAGAATCTTGGACCGCTTAGAACTGAGGAGAGGGACCCTCACTCTGAGGGAATTGCGACCGGCGGGCTCTTCGGATTGTGAACCCCTTCATCTGTATACCTTCCCATGTACAACCTCTCCAGGAGCCGGCGTCCTTCGGGCATCTGGAGGGAGGGGGGGGGGGGGGGTAGAGGAACAGCAAAAGAGGTCCGACGAGAAGAGCGGATATTAGAAATATCTTGCCTCAAGCAATCTGAGCTTCAAACAAACTACTCAGGTTCCCTGGCCCGCTCCGTGCCCGTCGGTCGACTCCGCGAACCGGGGCTCTCATCCGAACGTCCACAGGAGGCCAGATTCGTCGACGAGGATTCGAATGGACGTGGCTCATATCAGACCGAGCCAGGGGAAGGATTCCGAACTGATTGGGCACGAATAACACTCGAAATGATGTCGTGGAGTACTCACGACAAGTGACCCACAGGCTTGATGGTTCACTGAGTGAAGCATCCGTCTCAAGGGTAACGCTCAGAATCTCAACAAGGACCTCGAAAAGTCCTCTAGATCGGACGAGAACTCAAAACTCTGACGTTCGAGCGGGAGCGAGGTGAGCTCGAGAGAGGAAGCGACGACCTCTCGATGAAGGCCGTTCACAGGTGCGATCGGGGAATCGCGACGCGAAGGTCATCCTGATAGCCTGATAAACCGGGCTCGCGTTCGAACTCGGTCTTCCTCGAGGAGTTCGTTGACCGACTGAAAATAACACCGAACCTCCATGAGCATTTCGGGAAGTTCGAGCTCCCGAAAGAGCTTCCCGTTCGCCTCGTTCCGCCTTCGGAATTTGTTCTCGATGGAGTTCACTTATTCCCCGCCGAACATCGGAGCTCAACGAAGTCAGGGATCCAGAAACAAACCCCGAGGACTCCACGGAGCCTTGGTGAAATTGAGAAAATTCTCCGCTCTGTTTCTTGTTTTCTCCATTTGACTTGAAAGTCGCGGACGGCTGAGTTCAGCACGCTGCGCGCCAGTGCGACGTTCTCTTCCTCGCTGCCGTTGGTGCTTCAAATCCCCAATTACTGGGTTTCCCTGGGTGTTTTTTCCCGACGCTCAAAGAGTTCCATGCCTTAGAGAACAGCCGGTGGGGGACACCAGCCCGATGCCAGAAATGAGATTGTAGTACAGGTGCAGGGCGGATCGAAATAGCCGAGGCTGTACGTGAGAGTGGCCAACCGTTCGATCCCGGGAGGAAGGCCGAAACCTAGAGGTCAAGTAAAAAATGGTTTCTGTTGTTGCGTATTGGCGTTCTGCGGCGTGCGTGGAACCAGCGATGGAGGATTACGGATCCAACATCAAGCGCTATGTCAAACAGGACGTCTGAACAAGCTCTCTGAGGCCAGCTTCCTGGACGACCTATATAGTGCGGTATTCTTCCCAATAGCCGGCAGACAGCCGGCTAGTTTCGGTCTTCAAGTCAAAAATTGCTCCTACGTGATCATATTTTCAATGACGATCTTCTTTTTGCTGCTGCTGCTGCTGCTCCTCCACGTCCCCCATCCCCGGTGTCCCCACAACCGCATCCGCGCTTTTTAGGCCCTTCTTGGTTGCGCCCACGCCCCATCTCCGATTCCGTCGTTTTCCGAGGAGGCAGAAACTCGAGGCAGGCCGCCGTATCTCCGGAATATATCTACATTGAGAAAAGTATAAAATCGCAGACCGAAGCACGCCGCCGGGTCCCGAACGGGTAGCACACGCCGTGGCGTGTTCACGCTCACACAAGAGCGACACCGACGATGACACCATTCCCCGTTGACTCAACTCGCATAAGAGCCACAACGTTCTCTGATGACGGTTTGTCTCTGCCTGTATGTTTGAGTTCAGAATTCTCGACGGGGCGCCACGAGGCGTTCCTTCAACGTAGGCGGTAGTCGGCGTCTACCGTGTCGCTGTGCCTCCTCGACGAGAGACGGACGCCGCCGCCTGACAAACGAGCAGGACGACACGAAGGCCGACGAAGTGAGTTAGAGCGGTCGGTCGGTTGAATGCAGGGGTCCACGGACACAAAAAGGAGAAGTGGAATAGAGTGGAGTGAGGGAACGAGCGCCGTCAGACGTGACACGCACGCCTCATAAAGCTCAGTCACGTTAAACAAGCTCGTTGCTTGCTCGGGGTCAGAGAACAAATGCTCTGGACAGCTGGGGGACAGACTCGCGCGGGACCGAGGAAATATGCTAGCACTGTGTCTTCCAGACCCAACTTGGTGCCGATAGAGCCCCAGATAAAAACGAATGGCCATCAGGCGATTATCAATACGAATCGCTCCGGAGCAAATCCGGAGGAGGATCCTGGAAGAACGGTCTTACGGCGGGACGATAGCCCAGCCGTCCTGAACGTATCGCCCCGAGCAGCCCGCACTGCTAGAAACCGCACGTCACTTATAATTTGCAGTCTTTGTTCTCTGTGCGGCGTGCTCGGCTCGTCGCTCCTGGTGATGCCATCGTTCTTTAGGCTGAAAATGCCCTGGGTGGCTTTGTGGCGAGTTGATTCATCCTGGGCTCGGGCGCCGCCCCCGCCTCCTCCATCAGGATGTGCGGAACGGTGGCACTGGAGCAGGCGCACTTTGTTCGTTTCGCTCCGTCCTTTGTTTCGGAAGGTGACCTTCATGTTGTTTTCTTGTCTTGCTGGCCGCCTCCTTGGGTGCTCGCACGCACGCACGCACACACTCAGACACGCGGGAGGCACATAGACACAAGTCCGGTGCGGACCACTGAAGAACAGCGTTGGCGGGAGCAGCAATGGAATCCCCTAATCATCGACCTTGTTCGAAGACTGACTGCCAATCGCTATTCGTTAGCGGACACAACGACGGTGCCTAGAAAGGCAGCTACTGCGGGCGCTGTGCAACCTGCAGAAAGGAGTGAGCTGGACAACAGCGGAACAAGGAGGAAAAGTAGAACGAAACGAAATAATAATGGCCATCTCGATAAGATACTACGCGAGCAACAACCATGACGATGATGTAGGAGAGCCGAGAAGGAGAACAAAGCAAGGAGAACGACGGTTGCGGCAACGTCATACGACACGGACTGGGAGGACCCGGATGTACCGAAGGTATGAGCGGCGTGTGGAACACGAACGGGAGAGGAACCGGAGTGATCGTCTTCTAGCATGCGGACAACCAGAGAAACCTGCTGGAACCGGAGAACGGGATTTCGATGATGGCGCCGATTCATCCGGAGTCCCAGCTCGCGGTGTGGAGGCCGGCCAGGTCGAGCCTCAGTTCGAACTCGCGCGTTTTAACAGACACGGAAGAGATAGACGGAATACATGATGGAGGTTGCCATGGACACCATCCTCCCTCTGACTCCCCTCCCCTCGTAGATATCAAGCCCCAGCGAAGCTCTCGGCAAGGCGCACTTCTCCGCGTGTCGTAGACTGGGACGCGAGATCCACGAACGAGGTTGGGTGGCGACGAGGAGAGAGCTAGGGATGAGTCGCTCGGGAAAAGTACGCGGATAAGCCGGAGAAACCGTCAAAGGCTGCTCGTAATTGGCTACCAGCCCGCTCGGCGAGCTAGTTACATTCTGCTCCTTGCCGCTGCTGCATATAGCGATTGCAGAATCCGCCGGACTGAAGCCTCCGCGAACAAACTACATTCTTTCTCCTACACTTCCGTTGCCTTCCCAGGAGTGCGTTATAGGAGAGGGCTGGAGCGACGGCTTCCGGGCATTGGAAGCCGAGCCGCGTACCAGTCCGGGTGAGTGTAGATGTGATGGCTCAGATAGGAAAAGAGGGTGAAGCACAAACGCGCGCGGCCTCGCTCTTCGACTTCAGGCCTTCTGAAGCTCTAGAGGCCTGAATACGCCAGAAACAATGTGAAGTTGCGTTCAGCATCGAAAAAATGTGCTTTCGTCTGTCGAGTGAGGTCAACGGCTGCCGTCCTGGGGGCCCTCGCTCTCGTCGGCCGGTTTCTCTCCCAGCCGCGGGGGAGCCTTTCAAGCTTCCAGCCTCCGCCGCAGGATCGTTGAGTTTTCCCCGTCGTAGATAACGACTCTCCTTGTTGAGTCCAACTTCTCGACTTCACTGGTCCTAGCTCGAACTCATCGAGTATCTCCAGACACAGAATTCGAAAACAGAGCTCCGGAGACGGTGAGCCGGGATCGATCGGAGCGATCACCACTCGAGATAGTTCCATTTGGCTGCGACATCAGATGCCAACATTTAGCCACAATCCACAATATTTCTCACACAAGGCCGGCATGCTTTCTGCCGAATGCAGAATGAATCAGCCAGCAAGATTCGGAACCCTCAGAGAGTCATCCCGGCTGAATAATGTACACACGCCTCGATAGGAAGAAGGAACTCAACTTGCCGGTTCGAAAGCTACGGTTCGATTCAATTTGGAGTTTTTCCTCTCCATTCCACCGCTCCACGTCCACCTTAACGGAGCAGAAACTATACAGGCAAAATGATGTCCTGTGAAGTAGGCATGACCACTCACACAAACCAGAACGCTCTGTTCGCTTTTCGCCACGCCCGTGATCGTTCCAAGAACGAATCGGGATTTTACAGATGCGTCCGATCCCATCCGGCAGGAGACGCTCCATGATGTAGAGAGCGGAGCAGCCAATCAAATCGGGGAACGGCCAAACTTCTAAATGGGGCATCATTCGAAATAATAGCCAACGAGCAGACCGAACCGGTTTGATTCAAGTTGTTTCCTGCACTCCTTCCTCGACGACTTCAGTGAGCAACAGAGTAAACGCCTCTTTGCTATGGGCTTCCTCTCTCCTCGCCGTTCCTGGGGATTGCGAGGAAGATTGGGTTCCGGTACGCGCGCTGGGACTCCGGCCCAGAACCGAGCCATCGCTTCGAAGCGGCGTATGCTAGCCTGCGGAGAAACTGCGACCGGTGACAAATGGGACTTTCAGATTCTCAACTGAGTGGTCCAAATACGGACGATGATATGCCATCCTGAGCTCCCGAGCTTCTCCTACTCGGTCTATTTCCTCTTTGAGCTTGTCCACTGCTTGAAAGAGTCAGAATAGCACGCTCCAACTACAGGCCAAAGGCGTCCATACCACAGTTGAAACAACTCGAGTCACCATAGGTAGATCCGTCGAATCGCCCTTTCTTCAATCGTACCGTGGGGCGTACACCACCTAACCCCGTCGGTAGCGGGAATCGATGAAATTCACAGTCCTCCATGTCTGGATAACGATTCCTGAAGTCTGTCATGATGCCGTCTCGCGGGTAGTTATCATGAACTCGATGACTTCTATCTCATTTCGCATCCAGAGAACCAGCACGCATGCGCTCCCCTAGGGTGTACTTCCTTGGGTGCTGCCGTCGGTATGTTCCTTTGTTCTTCTCCCTGCTTGCGTGATGGGTGCTTGCCAAGACTTGTCTTCCGCTCCAGGCCTGCTCCAGAATCCGGGAATGATTCGATGGTTTTCCTTCTTGAGGTCCCTTCGACCAATCTGTCCCAAGCGTGGGTTCGCCTCCATACGCACTGCTATTTGAAACTGTCGTTTCACTATATGCCGTCATCAACTCGCAGATGGATTTTGACCCACCACAAGGTTGGGGCAACAAGGTAAGAGATGCGAAAATTCCAGCTTCTCCTCCACTCCGATCTCAATTCCTATGGAAATCCCATTTCTGCGGACATTCGACTTTCATCCCGAAGTGGGTTCTTGCGATGGCGAAACACAGTCTCTTGCTGGTGGAGAGAAAGCATCTAACGCTTTGGTTCGCAGGCCGAGCAACGAGCGCGGTTCACTCAAGCGCATCGTGGGTATTTCATGCAGAGGACCTCCGCACCGTCGGGACGCATCGTAGGTGGCCCACGTTAGGACGAGCTGAACAAAAAAGCCAAGGTTCCGTCACGCGAGCCGCCGTGCCGGAATAGGACTTACGCGATATATCAATCTGTCCATCACTGTCCCGTTGTTCCCTTATTAGCTGCAATACCGAGCTCCGGGTTTTCCCTCACGGCTCGTGCCGGTGCTCCTGCCGCACGTCTCGGTGCCGTCTCTCATGGCAGGCGGAGACCGGCCGGCTTCAACCAGTCAGTTAGTCAGCGCGGTCACCGGCTGGCTCGCGGGCATAATCGATATATTAGCGGAGAATGACCGAAAGAGAGAAGGGAATAACGAACCGCGGAGAGTTCTCCCGTTCGACCTCTGCTTCAATCAAGGCGCAGAGAGGTTATTTTTCCTGATGTAGCCCAAGGTGTTCCTCTCCCGCCCCGAGAGAGGGACCAGATGAGGTCGGGACACAGGGCGACCCACGACTTGATATCGATGAAAGATTTTTTGAGCTGCCTTTCCACGGAGCTCGCAGTCGGGCTTCTCAGTAGACTGTCCTTCTCTCTCGAATGCTCTCCTTACCGAGAGTTTCCGTTAACCCGTTCCCGGGCCGGTTCCTTCCATTTCAGGAAAAGGGGAACGGTAATGGCTAGGAATCGATCGATCGATCGATCGGTTGTTCGAGGCGGGCCGACGGACGGAACTCCTCGCCAGCTCGGTTGCAAGAGCGGGTAGGAGGCATTTTTCAATTTCGAACTCGACGGCCAGCGTCACTTCACAACTGATTCCGCACCTGGCGACATCGTTGTCGATCCCTCCTCGTCTCCACTCTCCCCGTTCCTTTCATCGTCTTCCGCAAAGCCATCTCGGAAGTCCCCACCGTTCGATGCTGTGGATTGCTTAAGCGGTGCTGGAATGAAATCGACAACACTCAAGCGGGCAACGATCATTGATGATCGATCGAATAACAAGCCGCAACGAAACTCAGAATCGATTTTTATCGCGCGATTTGAGACTTAAGACGAAGGGCGCCGCTCGGAACCGAAGTGGAAGCATCCAGGGAAGAGAACTAAGAAGGGAATGAGCAGAGCGTGGTTTCAATATTCAAATCGTACGGGGAATCGATATTTCTCCTTCTCTGTTCGAGCAACGCGCACGTGGACATCCCGCCTGAGAGTTGCTGGCGCCGGTGGCCATCATGAATAAACGAATCAATGGAAGGGGAGAAAATCAATCACGAAACCGAGCTCGAGATTCAGGCAGTCATTCTGATACACTCGGACAGAAACGTGGCATTTCCACCTCCGTGAGAACTGTGGATATTTTGTGCGAAGATTCTCATCGAGCCCGGGAGTTGGGTCCCGGGAGTGAGTTTTGGGTCTGCGCACGTAACACATCTCCCCTCGCGCAGTATTTGGGAAATCAGAAAAAAAGAAGACTGACCCCGCGACTCAGAATCAGAACTGCGAATTGGATGGAGGGCAGCATGGACAGCCGCGAGATGGAGAGAGTTGTTTCGCAGCTCATACCGGATGATCATTACGAGGAATAATTCAGAAATCCCTGATGGAAATCAGAACCGCACATATCGACGCCGCACAGTGGCCACCATGGCATCGGCGGTGGAAGTCTCGTCAGAGAGGAAGGATTAAGTGCTGGAGAAGTCGACGTTGAGTCGTCCGAGTCTTGACGTCGTCCATTGTTTACGCGGGGGTGTTGTCAGTTCGAAAGTCGAGAACTGGGAGGGAACGCGAAAGCGTTGTCGATTCGCTCGAGGGAAAAAAAATTGATTCTACCTCCTCCAGCCGTTTTCTCTTCCGTTGCTTGCTTTCTCTAACGGACCGTTCGAAATTTATGGAGACAGGACTTCGGAGGCGCAAAGCCGAGGGACAGTTTTATGTTACGGCCGCGGAGACGGCGGCCATTGAGATTCAATTACTCGGGGTGGACACCCGCCAGCGTCGAAAGCGAACACCCGACGGGGTGGAGGGCAGACACACCGACTTTTTGCTCCGCGCGAGAATCCTCCGAGAGAGAAACCGAACCCGATTGCCTAACCGAATCCGGATTCAACGAGCGAGCGGCCCATTCACTTCCCGCAGTTCGTCAGTCCGGACTCCCGCCGCCGCTACTGCTGCCGCCGACGAGCGCTCAAGGGGAAGTTGCCATTCTTCCCCGCTCGACTTTCCTCGTCGCTGGCTCCGAGTCGAGTTCACGAGGCCCGGGCTGATCGCGACAATTCTTTGCTCGCAGCGGTTTCGGGTGCGAACGCGAGTCTGACGATGACGACTCCTGAGCCAGCTGTGCAACACGCGATCGATCCACCGTAACTTTGATTGCACTGTGCGGCGTTCCCTCGTTCCAGTTCCGAAACAGGTGAGGGTGAAGGCCACAGCTCCACTGCGGAGCTACAAAGTGCTGGCGGATGCAGAAACCGTTCGAGAGATGAATAATTTTCCAGAGTTTCATAACTCCGCTCGGCTCAATCTTCTTCAGCGGGAAAATGAGCTGTGGAACTCTTTTGGGCCCTTCCTCTGAAACGATTCCAGCGGGTCTGAGAAAGGAATCCGCGGCGAACTCCTGCATAAGAATGGGAGACATTCCAGGACGAGAGGGAAAACAGGTAGGGAAAACTTCGAACTATCGCTTCCGTCGTTCGAGCGCCCTCTCGCGGACGGCGGAAGTCGCTCGCGTGTGAAAGTGTAAACGTACGCGGGGGATCTCGTTCGGTTTCCCGTTCCCACGGATCGGTTCCGCCCGGAGCTCAAACCGCCGCTCGGCGCAGAGGGCTTCGGCGACGCACGGCTCGATGAGGCAAAACAAACGCGGTTCCTGGCCTTGGAATTCTCCTTCAGGAAGCTAGCTGTGCAGACGACGACGACAACGTCGTCGTTCCTGCAACCGGGAATCGAAGACTGCTGGTTGACCTGGCGGGCGCGGTCCGTGATGGATCGCCTTTAATGTGTTCCCTATCGCTCCCCGGGCCGAAGCCTTGTCAACGCTAGATGCGGTGGAGCACATCCGCCAAGCAAAGAGGCACAAAAAACGACTGAAGGAGACGCCTCCAGAAGCCCGCCTCTCGACGATCAATTTTGTTGTGAGAGAGATTTTGACCTCGAAAAGCTCGTTCTTTCCTCCAGGCTAAATCCTCCGATCTCATTCTCCCTCCGGGCGTCCGTGGGGGCAACCAACAGGGCAGACAAGCTCCTCGACGTTTATCGCGGAAATTTCGCGTATGAAACCGTCGATCCCCCGACTCCTCGAAGTCCAATCACGACGCCGAACGCGATCTAGTTAGGACCGAATTCAGCTGTATGCTCGACTGTTTGCTTTCACTGAGCCCGTCTCTGCCAGCCGAGAAGAGGAGGAAGAAACCCGAGGGATTCACCGGTGTGGGGAACAAGACAGAGTCGCTTGGGCGTTGATATCGCGTTCACTTACCGTGGTTCTGGCTGGAAGCCGCCATGCTCGGCGAGGTTTGTGGTGTTTTCCCCTGAAACGAACATCAGCCCTCCATTATTTCTCTCGTCTCAGATTCAATATTGACACCTCCATCAGGTCTAATGAGTTGAGCTCTCGTTGTGGTCGTTACGAGATCCACATCCGAAACGACCATCCGCAATATCATCCCATTATTGTTGAGGATAGCGGCATTCGGATTCTTTCCCGATGTTCTCCTCTCATCCCGCGTTCCCAACCTCGCCCAGCTACTCCACACCTGGGGTCGTTGGCGACGTACACAGATGGCGTCATCAACGTCTTCCAAGGCGGGCCCTGCGAACGAATGTTGACTGCTTCGTCTTTGCTGCTGATTTTGTTCGGATTCGAGAGCGCGCTCGGGAAGCGGAACCGAGATATCCGATACCTTGCAGGCTTGTCGGATTAGGTTATTAAGGCGCACGCCTTTGCCGAACGTGACACCAATCGCAATCGGCTTCCAGACTCGCAGGCTTGCCAGGCAAGCGGTGGGGAGGCGATCGAAGACTACCGCAAGTCGGGGAAAAGTGTGGATCGACAACCAACCGTCTACGTGTCACTCTCTTCACCCTACGCTCTCTGGTCAGAGAGGAGAAGAGAAGGATTCGACCGAACCGCAAGAACTCCCGCAACGGCTCCGGGGGCCCTAAGATTCTCCGAGACGGTGGAATACATTAATTTTGATAGATTGCGTACCAAAGTCGGATCTCCCCGTTGAGAGATCACCTGGCCATAATAGCGGATCGCAATACGCCTCCATCGCGCGTATCTTCTCTGCGAGACGGGGACCGAGCTCGCGCATCTTCTCTCGTGGTTCTTCTCTCTTTCGTAAAAGGAATAACTTGCTCTCTTGGTTCCGGACGCTCGAAGTTCGAAGGCGGAGCTGTGGATGTTGTCTCTCTGGAGTCCCCTGCCCCCCTCCCTCCCCGAAGCCCCATCGATCTCAATAATGGCTCGAGAGTCCGCGGAGATACCAACCGTTCGCACGGTTCCTCAGACAAAAAGGCCTGATTCTATTCCTTTACGCGGCTTTGTGTCGTTCCTGTCGTATCGCCTTCTTTTACGGCTGAGCACTGGCGGGAGGCTTGCGAGCTGGACTTCGTATCCAAATCAGGTAGCTGCTCTTGTAACTACAGCGTCTGGTTGTGACGCGGCGAATCTCCCGGAGATCGGGAACATTGCGGTGCGGTACGGGCTTCGGCGGACTTTTTTATGCTGGACTTCTTCTCAATCAGAGGAAAAGTACCGAGCTTGGCCCGAGGCGAGACTCTTGTGCCAGTCAGTCGGTCAGCCGGCTAGCGAGAGAGCCTGGGGAGCCTTGTTCGGCTGCATCCTGAGGACCTACGTCGAGCGAGATGGGTCGGCCGGATCCCGGGCGGAATCCTCTACTACATCGACACAGCTGTTTCGCGTTTCTCGCATGCTCCAGGCGCTCCGAACGGAGTAACGAACCGAGTCAATGAAGGTCCGTGGTTTGGAAGAGCTCGAAATCTCGAGCAGCGGCGCAGGACCGAAGTTCAAGATACATTGAGGCCACGGCCCACAGGGTGGCTGACAAGCGCTCAGAAACGCTCCAAGAAAGGGGAGACTTTTTCCGTATGCATTTGAATTCCTCAAGGCGCGTATATTAACATTCAGAAGTTCCAGCGCTCATGAAGCCGCTCGCCGTGTGGGCGCCCCCGTTTCTTCCATGAGGATGATGTGTTTGCCTCCAAGCGCTCCCGTTGATGCGGCTCCCCTCGTCGTGCCCAGAAAGCTCGACGGCGGAAGGGCTAACGGAGGACAAGATACAGAAATCTGTTGTTATACCTCGTAATGAGCCTTTGAGATGCTTCATTAAAAGCGATGATGGCCTCTCGCGATCCAGCCCTTCCGTCCATCCCCATGTGTTTGCTTCTCAGCAGCGACGCGAACCCCGCGCTGAGTGATCTCATGAGGCCGCATCAAGGAGGGTCTGTTGGGATGGGAGCTCCCACGGCGACGGGAACTCTTTCGTCGTCGACATGGAGCCGGAGAAGTACGCGCAACCGAACCCTTACCGATCAAGTTATTTCTGTCTGCTGCGAGACAGAAGCACGAACCCGAAACCTGAGTTTGCGCGCGTAGCGTGACTTCCCGTTCCAATGCACCTCAGATACCGCGTGAAAGTGTAAAACATCACTATGCGCGGATGCTACACCGGCGAAACGGACCTCTCAGATAGGCCGGCGGCCTCAATTTCTCTCTCCAGAGGATATGGTCGCAATTTTTCCCGCCGACGCACTCAAACTCCTTCCGGGTGTTGCGACGTGCCGCGGGCCGGAGATTCTAAAAGATGGAAACTCTGCCTGGAGATGCTCCACAAACGCTAACTGCTGTCGAGCTGACGCGGACCCTCTTTCGCTGGACGCGGGCTCCCAACCGGAGAGGGAAACCTAAAAACCCGACTTTTATGCTCATCGTCGCCGTCATCCCGCTCGCCGCGGCAACGGAAGCTATTACCGCTACTGGGACCACCTTCGAGTTTACATGCTCGCTCTCACACAGTTGGGAAAGTGTTCTCGCCAGGAACTCCTTCGGGTGAGCGAGTTCTGGAAAATCCGTAACGTGCGCGGACCCAAGCAGAAGCCTCGGGTGGAAACGAGTGTCGTTCTCGTGGATCTCTTGAACTAGAGGAGAATCGAAGGCGTGAAAATCCTGCGACCATGTCCGATGAGCCCTGTTCCCGATAGCAAGCGAGTCTGGAAACGTTCAGGGATTCTATACTCCTCAACGATCTCGCTCTCACTCCGATTTCTTCCATGTTTCTTAGGTTTCCTCCGACGTCGGTCCCGGTACACCGAGCCATGTCGGAGAGCTCCTGACGGGAACATCCAGAAATTTGCATTCATCACTCGTGGCAGCCTGCTCCCTTCGGCCGATTGCGAGGGGAATATATTGATTCGGGATGGACGCTAGAATCAGTTTTCTCTCCCGTCCCCGATGCTATCGGTGAACGTCCGGCCGGGCCAGCGGGCGACGCTCATCGTTTCCTTCCTCCGTTCTCTCGCTTATCCCGACTGTTTCCCCCTCACTAGAAAGTGTCTCCAGCTCGTGTGACCGTCAAACATCGCCTCATCTGAAATTCTCCTTGCTCGGTCGGTCGGATCGACGTCCGCTTCGACTTGAATCCGATGTCAGTTTTTCCCTTCCGTCGCTTGGAACGTCGATTCCAAGTGTGGTATTCCGTCGAGAGTCTCCTCGTCTCTGTCTCGTCTTCACAGGCTTCCAGTTTTCCTTTCCCCGGAATTCCTGCCAGGTCGGACACATCTCGGGTCAAACTGAGCCAAACGACGAATGGATGGGCTGATACGAACGCTTTCCAGTCGCCGTTCAAAGATCTGTTTTCTCTCCTCCCCCGCTAAAAATATGTATTCCGAGTGCGCCCGGAGCCAGAGACCCCGGGGAAATTGTGGTGCGTCGAAAAGTGTCGCCTCACTTCTCATCTATTTGCTGCGGAGAGGCGACGTCAGTTCAGGATATTTCGAGATCAAACGGTCAGTCAGTCAGTCGGCCGCTTGTGCGCCGCTCGGCCGTCCCAGAGTGGGCCAACAAAAAGGAAGCTGCTCAGCACAAATTCGTTCCCGAGAAGACGGACATTGTCAACTGCAGATTGCCAACGCCGAGAAGCCGGCTACAAATTGGATCGAACGTGACTTGCATCCCACTTCCAATTCCCGGCTGAACCCAACTCTTCCACGTGTTGAACTCATTTAAACCTGTCAACGATGAGCTTCCAGCATGCAGTCCCGGAGCTTCGTTAGGACGGAGAGATCATTAAACATGACAACCTCCAACTTCATCACCGTCATCCTCATAAATGTCACAGTGTGTTTTCTGCACAGTGAACGAAGCTAATTTTCGCATCTCGTTGGGGCCGTCCGAGAGATCCCACAACGCCACGATTCGATCGATCTGAATTTCAACGGAGCAGAATTCCTTGTTATCGGTTCCTCAGCTCGCTCCTCTCTTTGGATTCTCTGCTGCTCATGAGATAGAGGATCACTCGGCGGTCCGCCCAGGGCATCACATCGCTAGGGGCATCAGGAGGCCGCTCCGTTTCTGGCATGTCAGGAAACTTGAGTCCTGCCTGGGAGACGTCCTCACGAAGTTCTCAGACTAGAGGGGATAGTCAGACATTCCGAACCATCATCCATGTTGTGCTCTCTTACATGATCGAGAAGCAACCTCAATATCATTCAGTTTCTGCCTCAGATCAGGCGCCGATCCTTATGAGAGATTGCCCTTTTGAGCTGGTCAAGTTCATCCATCGATTCAGCTCGAATCTCTTTCGTCCGAATATTGTGGCGACTCTTTCTAGCTCTTGGCATGAGTTCCGCCGCATGCAACAGGCGCTTGTGAACAGTGAACCCCCGCGAGAATAATCCAAGGTCCACCATGTCACAAACCTGGTTGTCAGACAGTCCCATCCTGTCCATCGAGCAGTCCGTCACGGCTGAGTTGAACTTCAAGGAGTCCATAGGAGAGTTCGCGGCTCTCGAAGCGAGGAACATTACGCTCCAAAGAGAGGTGATCCAGTTGCTCAGATGATAATAATCCAGTTACTCACATCTGTCGCGCAACTCGCGCGAGTGGCCTCTTTTTCTCTGAAGGTCTTGACAGAGAACTCAAATCCAGATCATCGTTCTTGGGTTGTACAGATTATCCAAGATTTTTCTCGAACCTCACCAGAAAAAAAGTGGGGGGGGGGGGGGGAATCAGATCGACGTCACTCGGAGACCCGGCTCGATGAAAGAAGTCCGTCGTCCGCTGAGAGAGAGATGGCTTCAGACGTGCGAGCATACGAGCTCCACTGTCGAGCTGTCCGCTCAGAGAAACGCCATCGAGTTTCCCGGATATTTACTGGGTAGGAAAAAATTGGGGAATGCTTTGAAATGTCGCATTCCGGAAGTCGTTCTTCTCTCAACGAAGATCATCGATGGATTAAACCACTCCCGGCAGATAGCCCCAGGGGCGATGGATGTGTCGTCGACGGCTACAGGCGCTGAAGGTATCTGCGCTGCTGTTGTACAGGCGGTGTTGTAGCAACGTCACGGTCTACTCTTTTCCGGCGGGTGAAGAAGAACAAGCCCACTGTGTCGGTTGGGCAACTTCATCCGAGAGAATTTCATCATCTCTTCCTTTTTCTGCCGAGTTTGCCAACCTTGAACGAAGTTTTGAGCAAGCGAGCGAGCCATCCGTCGCGGCCGGCAAGCCAACGTTCGACGGGCTCCGACTAGTAGACGGCAAGCGGGGACGCAGAGAGAAGCTTTTGAGAAAACATATTACGAAAAGTCAACATTTGCTGCTAAGCTGCTCCCACCGCCAGTTCTGTTTGATAACGTATCACAATAGTATCACACACACAACCACGGATACGACATCGGAAGAAGAACAAAGACCTAGGAGAAGAATCGTTCTGTATGTTGAGCAGCGGATATCACGGCAACCGGTCGAACCAATACCATTACAAGCACGGCTACAGCAAATACCATCGATTATTATCGCCGTTCTCCACTGTCTTAGCCAGTGCGTCGCGGAAGGGTCGAAGAAGTACCGACAACCTCAGAAACATAGGAATCCACAGTCTTCCATCCGACTAATTTGTCATCGACATGACGTCGTGGAGCACTCCCGAGCTCCCATTCAGTGTCCGGTATCGGAACGACAACAACCGTCGGAGAACCATCAGTGAACTCGTGACGCGAAGGTAGCGGCCGCCAAACAGGCTGGAAAAAGATGTTCTCTCAGAGATGTGAGCTCAAGGAAAATCCGGTTAACTGCCGTTGATCTTAGTTGGTCTTTTGAACGGGTCAGAGATTTCCCCGATCGAGAATATCAACACAAACTTCGGTGAATTTTCCGATGACGCAGAACAAGTCATCATTCCTGTTGGTTGAGCGTCGGCCGCGCGTGTCTTCTTTGCCGAGTGCGGCTGAAGGATTGACTGAAGTTCAGGTTAAAATAAGCGATGATTTACCGAGACATCGGGGGAATTAATCATTGGGAGAGGAGTAAATTGTTGTTGTTGGTGGTGGTGGTGGTGGCGGCGGTGGTAACCGCGATGGTGGTGGAGGGATGCTGCTAGCAAACACACTTTCTCGCACACGCACGCACCGCAGAGACAAGGATCGATGAACCCCGAGCCACAGAAACACAGTCTCCAGCAGGCGGCCAGCGGCAAGCCGTCAAGCAAGCTCGGAGGCAGGAAATACAATCAAGCCTCCCAGTAATGACTTAACCAGGACAGATGGATCGGGAGACGTACCTACGAACAAATGTTGTTATAATTACACTCGTTATGAGTGCATCATGACTGGAAGAGTGAGAGCAGCTGAAACGAGATAGGTTTCTTATTGACGACTAAGCACGATCGCCTTACTCCGATTCACGGAAAATTCGGAGCGGGGGTGCAAGATAATCGATCGCCGCCGTGATCTATTTTCCAGACTCGGAGTCTCGCACTGAGTTCTGATTATTAAATCCTCCCAACGAGTTCCGGTCCGCCGTCCGGCCCCTACCTCCGGATCACTGTGTCACCTCGAGCTAACTCAACTCAATCGAGTTGAAAACATTATCCTTACAACTGCCCTGCGGAGTCGCTTCGCAGAGCCGAGGAGCCCGGGCTCGGCTTACGAAACCCGAATAAGACTCCCTTACCAGCGCGCAGAGCCACTGGCTGCTCGACCTCGCTGTCATCCGGGTGCCTCACCGCGAGTTCGATGACAAAACAACCGCATCGTTGTAGAACAGCCTTGGAGCACAACAATATCGCCCGTGAGTCAACAATCAGGTGGATGTGTCTGTGGATCAACAACTGGTAGGAACAACAGAGCTCTGCAAGACAAGCACACAAACAGACCGAGAGGGATCAGCTGAGAAACGAGCCAGAGAACGAGCCGGCTGACGCTTTCGGCCTACAGGTGACGCCGCAAAGGGGAGACGGTGGAGCGAACGGACGGCTCCTCCGGATGAATCACCGAGCCGCTCGACGAGCTCGCTGGAATCTTCCGCGAAGGGTCATGTGAACGACGCAACCCTCGACGTAACGAGCGTCCTCCTTCTCTTCTTTGCCTGAATCGTTTCCTATCTCTGCGAACTCCCCGCGTGTATTCTCAGGCTGCTGGCGGCCGGAACGGAACGACGGTTGATAACAATGATTCTGACCAAAAGTCACCCGTCAACATCATTCCGTGCTTTCCTCCATCGTTACCCGGAATCCTCACCCATGTAGACCTTCCGGGGTTCGAAGACTTCGCGAGTAGCGCTTTGTCGCATCGCACCTTCGCAACAGGCCTTAATTCGTTCTCCTCTCGGCACCACGCTCGCGAGTAGAGTTGCTGCGACGACGGCAACAGCCGAGGAGAGAAAAACGTTTCTTCGCGAAGGAGACGAAGACATTTGAATATAAAGGATGTTAAAGGACGTCCTTCCAGCACTCGACGGAAGGCAAACAGCCCATTTTCTTTATTGCATCCGAACTCTCCTCCTCCTCCCCCCTCTTCCTTCTTGGTCTTCCCAGACCGGAGCAAAACTGGCTCCAGAAAAACTGCAGTTCTGAGGTCTTGATTTACACCTCTTCCGACCAGCGTTAGAGGAGAGAATGACAACAGGCTTTTGCAGAGAGACATTTTTCTTCCTTTCTCTTCATTCTGACTGGAGGAGTGGGCGAAGTGTGCACTGTGGGAAAGTTTCGATGGCCGGGGGGACTTGCCAAACCAGGATAGGAGAGAGAAAACGGCTTTGCACTCTCAGCAGCTCTGTATGACCTCTTCGTTGTTCGAACTCGCCTTCGGGGAGAAGCAGTGTCAACGTGAAACTGTGACGATCTCATTTATCTGACTTAGAATATTCGCCGCCGCCGTCGTCCCTCTTTCGCGGGCTCTCGGCTTTTCTGTCTCTCCCTGACCCCAGATCCTTGTATGGCCTGTCGGAAGTCTTCGCCGCTCTTTCTCGAGCTGTCGATACGGCGACCAGCGGATTCCGGGCTCTGAGCCGCCTCTTGTACTCCGGAGTCCAAACCCAACTTTTTCTCCGCGACCACCGATACCCAGGCAGCTCGGAGAGTCGGAGCTGGATCATGTCTCTGAGCTTTCCCTCACCATCATACACGACTCTAGTGACTCATTCATCCATAATTTCCGAGTTTACCGTTCTCTTTGTGATCGATAGACCGCACGGTGTTTCACGCATCTTGCCAAGACGGCTACCCTCCGTGCCTCGGCGCCAAACCCGGTCCGTTGAGCGAGGTGATTGAAAGAGCCGAAGTTCACCTTCGCATGGCGGGGAAGCCAACGCGTGGAACGTGAGACGAAAGACCCTTCGGCGGAGGGAGAGCGGAGCCAGCAGCGAAAACTCCGCGGACAGAGCCTGAAGAAACGATGAAGGCGGCCGGAGACCGATTCAAATCGGCCCCTCCCAAGTTCACTCCCCGCCGCTGGAGCGGTTGGCGATCGAGAATTCGGTTGGCATTCATCACTCTGAGATTGCCACGCTGCCCTACCTCAGCAATTAAATGGTTTTGCCGGGCGGCCGGCTGGTAGGCTGGCGAAACCGACTGACTGACTCACTAACTGAATGACGTACTGCTCTTGCTTTGGCTCGCCTGGCGGCTTCTTGCCTCACGGCCGGGCCGACCGGTCAAACGTTCTTCTCTATTAATTACGTGCCATTCAAGCACGACGCTCTTTCAGCCGATTGCCAAAGTACGTTCCATGGCGCCGAGCAAAGTGCATGTCTCTCACGTGCAGGGGATTAAGGGCTTCTATCTCGTGTGCCATAGCCGAGCAGCCGAGTCGGAGCCACGCTATTAGATTGGAAACACATTTGCATCCCCAAACAGACACAACAACAACAAACCGCGGGAACCGAGCGAGTTTCGCGCACGATTCGTTTCTATTTTGCGCCGAATCTGTCAGACGGCTACGCTGGGTCTTTCCGCGCTACGGAGCGTAAAACGGTAACGAATCACCATACGTAAAACATCGTACGGTAATTGGATATTCTTCAACCACTTTCATCGAACGATTCTCTCTCGGAGGATCCTCTCGTTCCCGAGACTATGGATGAACGCCTGTGAGAACTGAATCAGCCTGACTGGCGTAAGTGGATATTGGAGATCATGGCACGCGAAGGGATTGCTCGAGTTTCAGTCGCTTGTGGTACTACGTCCTCGAAGCGGCGGCGGCGACGGCGGCGGAAAGACCAAGTAAAAACTAGCTGCTGACGTGAGAATCTCAGGCGGCAGGTGCAATTTGATGGAACAATCATTAAAGTCGAGATAGGCTTAGCGCAAGACGTCTCGTTAAACTTTAATAACGTCGGTCACTGCCGAAGAACCACTGGCCTCCCGAGCAATGTCGGGTCATCCATTACAAAGCGCAGCGACGGCTCCGTTGCGAAACTCGCTCCCCCTGTCCTCGTGCACGCCCGGCTCTTCGTTTTCGGTTCAGCTGGGGCGTTTGGTTTAGAGCTCACGATTCACGAGCGATCACTCGGAGAGTACTCTTGCGAACGGACGATCTTCCACCCCATGACGTGTCTCTCACGGTCGTATACCGCCTTCGGATTGAAGGAGCGGTCACTCGAGTCAAGTAATAAACAACGAAGTTCCCTACTTCTCCGGCCTGACGAATAATTCTCTCTCCCCTTTCCCTCTCTCACGCAAGTTTCCAGCCGCCGGCCTCGCGCACGATGTGCGAGTAACATGGGGAGCCCTGGCAACTTTTCGGAAAATCTCCACAAAGTGCGCCGACTTGTCGCGGAACTCGGCGCCTATCGACGCAGCGGTTCGACAGGCAAAAGGCTATCGTGGCATGGAAACGACACTGGAAGCATCTGCCGAGCAGCTGGCCCCCGAGTCCCGGTGACTTGCGAGCTCCCATGAAAGGGTAGTCGGAGGGCTCGCAGGATAGACAGCTCATTGTTCTTCTTCTGAATGCGTCGCGGCAAGATCGGAGAGATCCCAGGGTAGAATCTTCCGCCGGCTGGAGCAACACGAGCCGGTACCGATCACTCGACTCGACCAGAATGCGCGAAAGCAGAGGAGGCCTTTGCGTCGGTCCTACCCGCATCACAGCAGGTGGATCACTGTTCGAGCGAGTTCTCCTCCCCTGGCCGAATTCGTTTCCAAGCTCACCATCTTCCACGTCCTTGAACGACCCGACGTCGACGGCAGCAAATGCCACAGCCTTCAGGAGTTGGTTTAGCTGAGGAGATTTTCCCTCTCCCCCGACACAAATTCTAGTTTCTTCCTCCTAACGTCCCCCGACCCGCTGTCCACTTCGGTCATGCATCGGCTTGTCAGTGGCTCGATGTGGCCCTCGTTACGTTTATCCACTCCACGCATGTGTTCGAGTCGGAGCTCTGGTCTCCGCATTCCCCCTCTCCCCTCTTGCTCTTTGTTCGTGTCGCCAGACAGTCGACATCCATCTCGAGCCGAGTCACCCACACGTAGCCCGTACCGGTTAGAGGGACCAGTCGGCACCGCAAGCTGTAATTAACTCTCAATTACTACGCACGACATCGAACAGAGAGAGGAGCGGGCGGACAGGATGACAGGCCGACTGTGGCACTAGGGGAGCTGCGTTGATGAAAGGCTGATAGATGAGAATAGATGAGCGCATGAATGGATGGGAGCGACCCGGTGCGCGTCAACCAGACGAGGTATACTCGCGAAAAGAGCCACTACAGTAGGAGGACACACGCTCGCCAAAGGTCAGTCACAGCTCAGACACGGCATCAAGAGAGAGGAGAAATTCGTGCTCTATCAGTAAGCTCGCCACTGTCCAGGTCCATCAGGTCTTATCATTGACGAGCAATTAATTAAAGCAGACAGACAGGCAGCGGCAGCGGCGGTGGAGAAGGCGGCGGCGGCGGCGGCGACAACAAGGCCTCTCCCAGCCCTGTTCCGGGCCGGCTTTCACACCTGGCCACCAGCTCTCCTTTCAGCATGGACGACGAGCGCCTCTATCAGAAGGAGGGCAGAGCCTGCGACCGACGTTCTTTACCGTTGGAGCTGGTGACAACGGAGCTGCGAGATTGCCGACGAATTGTGAGACGAACGAGACACGAGGATTATCTTTTGTCGTCGTCGTTGCAGTGGCTTGCCGGAGTGGACGCGCGTCATCTGAACAACCAGCGCAAGAGTGGCCTTGCTGAGCTCCCGCCCGATCCAGAGATCAACGGCGCCCCCTTTGTTCTTCCTCCTTTCCGGTCTAATATATTAGCCACGTTCTCTATAGAAGAACAGACGGACTCGCTGCCGACCTCTGACCGACCGCGAACTCTTGTAAAGGAAGCAAGGTTCGTCTCCACCGACGTGTCGACGTTTCCACAGATACGGACGAACAACGACAACAAATTTTCCTCCCACGCGGCGGCTTCCCGTTTGCGGAACTCCCCACGGCTGCTCGGCTATCCTGAGTTACAGAGCAGCCAGACCCCGGCTTCGAGTCACCCCGCGCACTCGTAGTGGGCTCGTGGTTGGCGGGCTCGCGAGTTCTCTTTTAGATTCTCCCGCCGCCGGATTGAATCGTTTCGAATATTGGTCGTCATACTTCCGCGGCTCGCACCGAAGAAAGCCTTTAGAAGAGTTGTTGGGGCAAGAGGAGTCGCGTCGTACGATTTTAATATTCTTCCTTTCGTTTGACATACGTCACACGCGCGTGCTAGCGGCGGCGGCTGCTGCTGCCGGCAGTCTCGCAGCGATCACTTGCTGGGGCGCAACCCCAACCAGCTGTTCCCAGAGAAAGTTGAATCAAAAAAGGTTACCTTCGCTGCCTCTTCGCTCGTTGGCCCGTTTCCGAAGAAGAAGAAGAGTTGAGCTTTTTTCGTTTGGAATTCAGTTTGGAACAGATGATTCCCTGCGAGGGATGGACCCCCCCCCCCCGGAAGAATTATCCCTCAATCCATCTTCCTGAAGCGCTGTTCACGGACGCAGATGGACGAACAATGAATCCCGAGCGAAACTCGAATCACAGGGTCTAGCTAGCCAACAAATCGGTTCCAGAACGAATTCCCGCAAACTCTTCAAACCTGATTCGGAATGCACCTCGAACAGGTCGCCGCGCCGGCGCCCCACTCGGAACTCCGTTCCTCCGGGCTGTTTTGTTCGGTGCTTCATTCCATTCATCGATCTCTGTCATCACTTCCGTTCCATCATCCCGCGCTCTCGGAGCGCTTGAACTCCACATGCGCTCTCCGACGAGAACGCGTTCGGTGGCTCCGGGCCACCGAGTTGAGTCGCGCCATAAAACGCCGGAGCTCCTATCTGAACCTATTCGAATCTGTGTTGGCTTTGATGAGCACGCGAGTTAATGCTCCCCGCCCCTCTCCCGCTCCGAATTTAATTGCCGTTACACTAGCGCACTGCGTGACCAATTGGTTGATAGGTAGCTGACCCTCCGAGGCTGCGTTCAAGAGTGCGGCTCACCAGCACGCACCTCCTTCATTCAGCCCTCGGTGTCGAACCGGAGCCGACGGTTTTTCTCAGTCTTCTCCGCTAGACTTGTTGGCTCCCACGAAGCATTCTCAGATTCCCTTTCGGGAAGATACGATCCATGCTTCAATGTATCGGCAGGCAGAAACAGGTCCGAAGCAATCCCAGACCGCGCGGAAATTTCGGGAGGAGCGAAGAGATCCGACCCCTCGCCGATCCCGCGAGAAGTTCCGAGGGCTGCCAAACAAACTAGCGCGGCTTTTAGAGGTCCACTCGAGCCGCGGATACAATCCTGTTGTCGCCTGCCGGCCCGTCCTTTCGCTTGGCTGAGAGTGACCTTCGGAGGCTTTAAACGTCGTTTACTCAGACTCCCTTTCAGAGAACGCTTTCATACCGGTGAACAGCGGATAACAACAAAAACTTGTTCAGGAACTGCCGGCAACTAGCGCTGAGAGAAAAACAACCTCCGGCCGCCTGGTCGCCCGTCAACTGAGAGGCGTGCGCACTCGAGGAGATACGGAGCAGAAAGATTTATCAAGAGGCCAAACAATCTCAGCTAACCGGAAGACAAATGACTTGCAATCGCACATTTTTTCGCCGCTCCCCGCCGGCACGAAGCTCGCAACTTTCACAAATCTTGCTCGCGAGCCGAGAACTTCCCCAGCCACTCATCGACGGCGGCGAATCGTCCGGCAAACAACCCGCGGGAGGGGGGGGGGGCGGCCAGTTACACGGGCTGACCGGAAAAACTTCCAAACTTCTCAGAAAGGGGCTCAGTCCTCGGCGAAGCACCTCGGCCGCGGTAGCGGAGACGACAAATATACTTGACATTCGGTGACGACGCGACGCAGTCACCGGACACGACACGACTTCAATACACCCTCAAGCGACAGCTCGCACATCTGACCGTGGGCCGGACCCTCTCCGACCGATGTTTGCCTGCCACTTGATTAGGGTGACGTGTGCTGGGCTCCAGATGACTTGGTCGCTTGCGAAAGCCAGTATCTCATGTAGGCCTGTTCTCGAGAAATTGCCACGAGACCTCGCTAACGAGCAGGCCCGCCATGGCCGGGAAAAATCGGCTTCCAGCATTGATCCAGAATGTGAACCCGAGCCGGGAACCTTGGAGACCGGTTGCCTCATCTTGTCCGCCCCTCGTCTCATCTGAAAGGACTTGTCGGCGGCGCTAGTTGAAAATCCTCGAGGCGAGCTCTCAATTCGGCGGGCCACGAATGCGTCCTGTCGAATCCTGCATGGCATCCGTCGCGAAGCCCCCCGACGTTCGCTATGGACCCCCGCTCTGGACGCTCAGAGCAGTTCGCATCGCGAGGCCTCAGCTCAAAAAATCGAGCTCAACGGTCCTCGGCGCCAATCCTGAAATTTGGCAAACAAAGCCAACGGTCGATATCGCTCGCGCGGGAACCGCTCGCGGCTGAATTCGCTGCGGAACGTCTTCAGCCGTTGTTGCCACAAGGCTCCGCGGGAGAGTTGAGGGGGGGGGGGGGGAAGAAACAAGGAAAAATATCGAGATAAAGCGAAACTCGCGATAAGCCAGCGAACGCTTTGGGCACGTTGGCTGTCCCAGCGCCTCCGATGCAGCTATCTGTTCCTCCGCGTTCTCGCTCCATCCTTTGAGGAGCAGACTGATTGCAGCACACCACAAGAACAGTCGGAGATAAAGCAAGAAGGCATCAGCCAATTGGAAATTCCTCTCCGATTGAAGCTTTTTCGTTCCGAGAATGAGCCGAGGGCGAGTCGGGACGATGACGGCGAGCTTGGCAGCGGATAATTATAGAGTGGTGCAGAGCAGGAGGAGTAGCAGCAGCAGCCTGAGACGGCGAGGAACACAAGAGGAACTTCAGGCGAACAGAGAAGTTTTCGCTCGGTGGAAATCACGCAAGCAGCGCTCCGGGCCCAGACGCATCCGCAGTGATTCATCCATCTGTCCATGCCTCCCCCGACCCGCGCTCTCCATCCAAACCCCCAGATGTTGTTTCTATTCCTGTGCGAACGTGGGGCGACGGGGGAGGCGGATGCCTCGGTCAAGATGGCTGAGTATTCGAGTGAAGCTAATGAGGACGGACTCATTCTCAACTTCTGGAAGCATAAGTGAGGCTCTGACTGCATTCACCATCAATAAGAGTCATTCTCCCAGGATCAATCGTCTTAGCGGGACGAGCAAATGTCCTGCGACGAGCCTCAGACGTCTTCTCCGGAGGTCCAATGCGAAAAGGTCTCTGCAGGACGAAGGAGCGCTGCCTGATCGGAGGTCGATTGGAGACTGATTCGACGACGGCAGCCACAACATGCAGAAGGCAATCGCGTACCATTCCCGAAGCAGCCACGCGCCGGGCATGCCAAGCAGCGGGGAGACAGAGCCGACAATCGATTGCTTCGAAACTCCGTACGAGCAGCAGCCGCGACAACAACAACGTCGTTGACGGCGGGGACGGAGACAGCCGACGACTGCAACAAAAACATCGAAGCCAGTGGGCGAGTCGGAGCAGAAGCCAAGGAAAACGCGAGAGAATTGCGGTGAGAAAGGAGCTGGTAAAGGTAAACTGACGGGGATGGAGAGGGATAAAACTCGCGAGCGAGTGGGAATCGGGAAGCCTTCGACATTCACGACGGATGTGTTTTCTGAAAGAAAGTTTGGTGAATATTTCGTATGACTGTGCTTAAGTTGGGACCGTTCTTCTCCTTATGACGACCGTTTTACGGACGCATGCGCTCGCGTGTATGGATGTTGTCCCAACCGATTTTTCTAACCTCCCTTAGTGGCTGAATCTGTCGTGATTTCGCGCGCGTGAGCCTCGCCACTCCGAATCTTTGTTCCTCGACGCCATCTGCTCAGGCCCATACTTCACGTATGTGCAGTCTGCCTCTCGGCCCTTGGTTCTTTTCTATCGACAATCCAGCGTCTTCCCGAAACAGAAGCGCTCTGGGTACATCTTCCGCTGGGCATCATTTGTACGTGTGGGAACTGCTGTCGGATAGGAGGGGTTTTCCAGATGCTCCGTCTCGAGCAGCATGCGGTCAAAGCTCGCGGCTCGAGCGCGTTGACGAAGTTGGGAAGGGATGGGGACCTTTGGAGTACAGATTGACTCCACGAGGCGTTCAAGTTCTCGCTGCAGCCAAAGCTCCGGCAGGAGCTGAGGGAATCAAGAGGCTTCTCCGTTTCTGTTCTTGCTTCCGGACTGTCTCGGTGGGCCTCAGCTGATAATAATAGCAGACGACAACAGAAAACGAGGCTCGCTCACGTGACTGAGTCTCGAATCCGTGCGGCTCGCGAGAGTCGTCGAGAGTGCATATGTGGGTTCATATGCGCTACATGCTGTCAGGACGGGCCTTGGGATTCAGTCACACTCAGATACCTTCCATGATACTCGACAAACGGTTCCAAACCAATGAACAGAGCGACCTGACCCCGAAACTCATCGATCGATCTTTGAACTATTGATCGATATGCTGCGAGAGAGAAAGATCGCTGTCAAGGGGCGGCAGCGGGGACGCCCGAACGATACTCTGCTCGCCGGAGAACGAAGGTTGGTGGATCATGCATTTTCCGAGGGGGAGATGCGTGAGCTCAGGAACAAATGGCGGAAATAGTCATGGTCCGGGGTTTCAAGGTTGACTTTCCGAGAGTCCCACTGTTCCGGGGGCCATTGCCTCCCCTTCGGAGTCCTAGATATTTTCTTTCCACGGCTTCCCATTGTACGTTCACACGAAGTTGCTGATGAGCCGCACGTCAAAACCTTGACTTTGCTTTCCTAGGTGTGAACGAGCCACGGCTAATGACCTCGTAACGCATTATCGTAATTTACTTGTCCGGGAAACCAGACAGCCGCGACGAGACGAGATCACCGAGTTCGCCGCCGTTTTGCTGTTGGCGCTCGTGGGACGGAACTCCGGTCGGACCTCAGGTCGAAACCCCGCTCAGAGCATTCGTCGAGCTGGACGGAGCTCGATCTGGAAATCCGTTCGAGGGACGGTGCGCCGAGAGGTGCAGCAGCTTCGGGACTCCTCACACTACCGGAAACGCTTTATTGGCGACTTCCGTCGAAGTGCCTTTCGTTGCTGCCGCTGTAATTTAGTATTACGAGAATGCAAGCTATAAATTACCACTACAGGAGAGGGAAGTCGCAGGAACACGATGAGCGGACCCGATGAACGCACAAACAACAAAACCGACTGCCAAGGCGGTTCGATACTGGTCCAGACCTAGGTGGGGACAGACGTTTCGGCGCCAAAGCTTTCCAAGCCACCGAATGTTCTCGATCACCTGCGGCCTTGAACGCCGTTCTCGAACGTGAATTTTTGTTCCCGTTGTTCAGCCTTTTCTCACTGGCTGGGCGAGCGCTTCTCCGGCTCCTCCCGGCCCTGCCGTCTCCGTTCCGCGTGATCGATCCTTCCCCGTCTCGTCAGTCTCAATATCCTTCCTGGGGAGCTCACCTGCTTCAAGGCTCTGAATTATCTTTCCGGGACGCCTCGCACGGGAGTTTCCGTTCCTTTCGGTTGTTTCCCTCCCATGGAAATAACTTGCGGACGCTCGCTAACACTTCCGAGCTCAGAGGGAGCCGTCTGACCTCTTTCCTTGGAAGCTTTCAGTAATAGAGCTTCGGAATGAGCTTGTTCGAAACTGCGAGGAAAGGAGGACTACTTTTCCGGGCTTCCTGTCCCACAGCGGGAACCGTCACCCGATCCCGCCCGCGGGAGTGGGAACTTTTCTCGAGAGTTATGGAATTCCGACCCTCGTACCCCGATCCGTTCGCCCACGATCGAATCGTGCTTGTGCATCCCGAAGCCGTTAACCGTGATAGTTTCTAGGGTCAAGCTGTTTGGCCGCTGTCGGGCGATGTCGAACACGAGACATGCCGCGCATTCCTGTCCGCAAGTCTGTTCGGCCGGGTAGCGTACTCGCAGGAGCGAGGGGAGAACGCGCTGTTTCAGGATCAGCCGGGAACCGGGAAGTGACTCGAGTGCTCCTGGAAGTATTACCTTTCGGAGAGAATCCGATTCACATTGGTTTCACTAGCACAGAGATTTATCCGAGACGAATTCGCAGATACGCGAGCGGAACAATCCACTTGGGCACAGTCAAGCTGCACAGAACCAACAAGAAACCAACCACTAACGAACAGGTGTTCCGCAATCCGCAATTCGGTGTCACATTTCGCGCGCCCGCGCACGCTCGCCCGCCACCTCCAACAACACTATCACGGATGAGAGAACGTGGTCACGTTTTTTACGTTTCGGAAAACGTTTCGCTACTTCGACGATTATAATCCGAGCATGTCTCCACTGGCGCTGACACGTTGTCACTCCGCTGGACTTCTCCGCACGCACAGCAGAAGTCTATCAAAACATCGACTCCCGAGCGAACCAACCTCACAGCTCCAAATTCTCTTCGGGTCTGACGACGAACCGCGCCGGGCCCAGGCGAGGGTATCCAGTACCCCTCCTCCTCGACCGAGTCGTGTACTCTTTCTCTGTCTCTCCATAGCCCTCCATTCTCCTGAGCGGCGGCGGCTGCGGCTCTGGCCCTCCATTCTCCTGGACAACCCCTCGAGGAACAAGCCGCCAGCAGCAAGTAACGAACCAGCAAGGACCAAGGAGGGAAGTAGCCGAACAGGCAGCGAGAGAGGTAACGACAAACGGGTGGGGAGTGCATCGGAACGGATCGGTTGAACCCCGACCAAGATTAGGTTTATCGCAGCGTTTGGTGTCAGCTCGTGACGAATTCGGATGCGCGGCAGCCGAACGCGAGAGGAGAATAAAGCCGCGCGGCAACCGCTTGATAAACGATGGTCACATGTGACGGCAAAGGCTTCAGCCTGGCGGCCTGGGAACGTGTGGGCGGCGATCCGCCACGGTAGAGGTTGAGACCGAGTGGCATCGAGAGCTCCTCGACAATCATTGCGAAAGTCGCGGTCTCCTTGCATGGCATGCCGAACGAGCTGAATTTCCGACTCCATCGGCGGACGCGGAGGATCAATCCACCCCTATCACCGCTCCGATTCCGACCGAGAAACCACTGAACTGGGGGGGTCGATGAAGATGAACGAAGTGAACTTCTACTGCACAGTTTCACTCAGTCGTGACAATCGAATACTGATTCGTGTGCGAGTTCTGGATCACAGCTAACTCCGTAAATTTCTTATGTGGTAAAAAGAGGATTTAATTTATATCAGAATTAAATCTGAACCATCTTAAGACCCAAGCCCACCCCCGCAATGGGATTCGCGAGGCGATAGGGAGTGTTGCTGAAGCAATACCGAAAGGTGATTCCAGGACACTCCTGAGGGCTGGCTGAGAGGTTCAGCCGGAAAACAAAGCTAACTCCGTTGAAATCCACGTCGCCTCAGCTTTCGCGGTAGCTCGAATCGTCTCGCAGTGTTTTTTCAAAACCCCATTGGATTCTCGCGGAGCATGCTCGGGAGTTCACCTCAAACCGGAGAGAGCTCTCGACATCGTTCTTCTTTGTTCCTTGTCGCTGTGTTTCCTATAACGAGCATAGAAACAAATGGGGCTTAGCTGTACTTCAGTGTTGTGTAATGCCCGGGCTCAATGGCCTCTTTACGTTCCCCATTCTCTCCGTTTGGCCGTCTGTTTGTCCGTCCGTGTGTCCGACATACATATCGGCAGCCAGGCAAGACCTCGCGAGTCAGTCGCGCGGGGTAAGAGTCATCGATGCTCAGGCTTCGTCTCTGAGGCTCCGCTCCTGATCTCGCTTCGATGCTCTCTGTCTTCATTCGCTCGTTCCTTCGTTCTTTCATCACGGTAGGAGCTGGCTGTGGAGAGACATCTGTTATAAATCCCATAATGATTTTCTTGTTTCGATGTCGTCCACGATCCCTCTCGCACCGGCTGTTCTTCGCGTGGTCTCGCTCGTTGCTTTTCCCTCCTGCGAAACACCCCGAGTGAGGGAGAGTATCCTCTCGAATACCCTGTCGGAACGAACATGGAAAAATTCACGACAGCATTCTCGTGCTACGGATTCTCTCGTTGAGAATCGCGTCGTGTTTTTCCACCTCGGAAGCTCAGCCGATCGTCTCGAAAATGCGGAAGCTATCTCTGCCCGAATCGCGTCTACGTGGGTTTGGGGAAGAATGAATTGATCTCGATTGAAATGGAATAGTCTTTTCAAACTTCAGAGTCTCGGAGTTCGGCAGGATTCCGGCGTCATCTTCGCGACGACTTAATTCCGCCGAATGGAAAAGAAGTTCGACTGCTGCCGGGGAGAAGTGGAATTGAACGAATCCCGACAGCTTGGTTTAATAACCGCGACTCTGGCTTTGCGGACGCCCACGGCACTAGAAAAGACCTTCCCCAAGCTATTTCTCGCTATTTAACCCCCGGGAAGAAGAGAAGTTGAGGGAAGAGTCCTTTTAAACTTTGTTCCCCTCTCTTCCTCTGTGCCCCGTTCTCAGTTTCTCGCCCTCCTGTCCGACGACCCTCCGCCTCCTCCGAAAACATTGGGAATCGGACCACTTCCTCAGACACTTGCGAGAGTCAGAGTGGACGATACGGAACTCGGAGCGCCGTCTTCGATCAACGCTGACGATGACAATTGAATTTCAAGATGAACTGCTGCCATCGGCTAATGAGCCGCGTCACTTGGAGCAACGCTCCTCGCTCCATCTGCTTGTTCTTGGGAGACTTCAGATTGATGTGTTTGCCAAATTTTCTTCGTGATGCTCACCGAGAGGTTCTGATCGCCGTTTCGACCAGTAGAAGACCTTCGTTTTCAGTCGTTTCCATCGGACTCTCTTTCTTTCTCTCTCCAGGCGACATCTCCCCGACGCTTTGGGCTGTCTGATTGATTCGCGCGAGATTCAAATCAAGTGCTCGGACAAAATTCCCTCAACAGTCCCAGTCTGTAGCGGTTGCGCAGTGAAGTCCACAATGCAATGGAGAGATCCTTGGGCTCAGATCGCCAGGCAAGCCGTCCTGATCGGGAGCCGGCAGCCAGAAATGGATACGAATATCAACTCAATCTCCGAAGGCTGGATGGATCCCTGAGGGGATTCCAGATAATGCTCCTGTGTCACATGGGAGTTGTTGTTCAAAGCTGGCCGGGGATGGAGTTTGAAGACGGCAACGACGGAGAGGGTGGTCACCAACGAAATCCGTTCAAAGGACGCGTATGATGGAGCGCTCAGCGTACTGCCGCCGAAAAATAAACTTCTTGAAACACGTTTCCGAGACGAACGCTCCACGGTTGCTCGCAGATCCGCAATGAATCTCTCGGGAAGTCTACCGCCCGGCCGGTCGTCCGACCAGACAACCGGAACCGAACCTCGAATTAAAGTCCGACAGTGCGCTGGCGCCCTGGGCGCTCAGCACACAACGGCTCAGGGCTGTGGGGAGTCCACTGTGTTTGCGCAGAAGGGGAAAAACTTTTATGTACGTCCAGAAAACACAGATCTGGAAAGCTCAATCCATTTTCGTGGACACCAAGCCCTAGCTTGGCGGTATCCAAATCAGCGAAGTCAATCATGCGGGCAGTCCTGAGAACGCTCAGCTTGTTGGTTATTCTCTCAGAGCTTGGACCTGCTGAGGAGTCGCCGAGAAAGCTAAATCACTAGTTTGACAGATTCAGTGGTGGAAGCTCCGCCGCGGAATCTGTCGATGCAGGACAAACGCTGGTCGCAGAAAATCCCTTCCGATGAATGTGGGATTGGAAATCGCCAGGAGTGCCGCCAGCGACCACGGTGTTCACATTTTGGATTTTTTAGCGCAAATGACGACAGCCTGCTCACCGGACGGATTCGGATAGCGAGAAAAACGTGACTAGGAACAGTCACCCTCTTCCTCGATCGGTCGTTTCCCAGTGAATATAGAACGCGAGGAAGCGAAAACGGGAGAGATATCACCAAGTGGATTCTGACCACGATAAGGGCGAGCCTGACTCCCACGAGATAGAGCATCGGTACGGAGAAGGCTGGAAGAACATCCGTGCGGCCGTTTTTATGCGGCAGAGGCGGTGGATGCTGCTGCAAAGCACCTTCGGCGAACGGAGCGATTCGTGAAATCACAGCGATACCTAGCGACGCGATCGAGTCTTGAGCAGGTTTGTGAATTCATTCCTCCTTGGCTCTGGTCCTCGCTCTTATTTGTTTGTGGATTTATCATACAGCTAGAAAAGTCCTTCTTCATCGGGCGAGAAGAGAATGATCACGGGAATGGAGATGCCTAGAAGAAGTGAACGGAGAAGCACAGATACACGTGCAAAAGATGGAAGTAAGCAAGCGTGAAAGAGTGCGTTCAGTTGTGTGGTGTCTGCACGGCGGTGCCGCCGCGGCGGCGGTAGTGTACATGAGAAGAAAGAAGCGGCGACCAAGCCAACCGTTGAAAGAGCTCACAGCGAGCAAGCCAGCGATGGGCCACTGTTTCCACTTCCGTTTCTGTTTCCGGTCGGCCTCAGTGGAACTCCGGATTCTGCTCTCCTGGATGCTGGGCCTCATGATCCTACTGCATGAATTTCGTCTTCGCATTGTCCCGCAACTAGCGGTCCAACAACATGCGAGGGATACCGCACATTGAGCTGTCTGCCGTTGCTAGCGTAACCATGCCCCGCTGCGCGAACTTCTTTCGTAGTTTTGTGGATATTTTGTTTCCTTTCTGGCGGGGCCAAGTTCCCCTTCATTCTCGCAACAACCTTTCTCGAATCATCCGCAACCTTGCACGGGCTTCCATGAAGTGTCCCAAGTCGGAATTGCAAATCGAAACTCATCTCTCGTTGCTTTCTTCTCTACCCAGATTATCTCCGCCGAGTTTTGAGTCCCGCCACAACCCCACGTCACGAAATCTTGGCTGCTGTTTCGACTTTGAAGATCTGAGCTCCCAACACTGTGAGAAACACATCTGGAGAGAGACAGATCAAGCGTTCAGGGGTCCGAACTCGAGAGATGGCTCGTTGGGTTCGGACCGGATTTCATAGCGAATCCCATGTTCTGATATGAAAGGCATTTACAGCGCAAGAGCCAAGTGGAATTGGGAGGACCGAAGCAAGTAGCACGAGATACGCTGTAAAATTTCACGAAATATTGCAATGTGACGGCAGTCGTTCGCCGCTGTCGTCGAGATGTCTTTTTATGGCAGAGGAGCTCAATCAACATTATTGTGTTTGGCTCGTAAAACAGACGGCAAACCTCCTCGTCGTCTATGTTGTGTTTTTCTCCGCTGGAAACATGCATGCAGCGGAGCGTCGTGGAAACGACCGGAGCCAAAGTATCCAAGAATGTCACCAAGACAAGGGGAGTGCGAGGAGATTTTGTCGCTCGCACCAGAAGAGAACACCGGGTCACCAACATGGCTGGGAGGCCCACTTCGTAAGGCTTCTGGGGACGGCCTGGGAAGACTCCGTCGAGGCCGGTCCAGCCACTCCTTTGCCTCTTTGCTAGTGAGAGAGGACGAGCGCTTGCCCAGAACTCCAGATGAAGTACGAGAGTTCCTCCTCTAGCGAACGGTGCTGGGCAAACCGACCTTGAGACCGTTTGACTGGTGGAACTTGGAAACAAATGAATTATTTCTCTCTTCGCGCCTCGACTTCGGTGCCGGGTAACTCCTGAGGGCTGCTGTTCCAGCTCTTTCTGTTGCGAGGACAACCTCCGCCCTCGAAGAGAATTCCGTTTCCTGTTTCATCTCTGGAGGAACATCCATCGCCGACGTTTCTCGGCTGCCACTTGACCTTGCGGAATGGTATTCCTCACTCTTGTGCCGATAACGAATGCGTCGCTTCGGTGACGAGCACGGCCTCGTCGGCGATGATGACAACGGGAGGCGGGAAGATTCTCTCGTATCTCACGTATGTCCCTTGTGTATCCGGTTGGGAGACGGCTTGAGTGACAATTTTCAGAACTTCTCCAATGGAGGACATCGATGAGCGCGGGCTATTCGATCTTTCGCGCCCAAGGCAGCTTCTGACCGCTGCAGGTATGGGGGAAGCCGACTCGAATCTTCACGGATTTTCTCAAGTTTCCCCCGACTCGACGCCTTGTTGGCTCTGAGCGTAGTGCCTGGACGTTTCAGATTCGTAATTCCCGAAGTAAGTCGCCAATCCAAGCGAAAGGAGCTCGACTTTGCAGCGACGACGCCAGCAAGTACTCAGTCGCAGGCGGCCACGAGTTTCCTTTGCAGCCATTGCTTGCAGCTGGATGGGATCGTTTTGCATTCGAGGAGATTTCTGTTCCATCTGCCCGGCCCCTCTCCCCTTCAAACCACTCTCCCTACTCCTCGCCCTTCTCGCTCGCGTTCACACACCTGGAACACGACCGCCCACGATCGCCTCCATTTGAGAAGGGGTTATCCTTCAGATACCATCAAGTGCCGTCGAAATGCGAAGTAGAGGAGAATGGCGGAGAGAAAGAACGGTGATCTCCCGCATTCAACAGAGCCTGGATATTTAAAACCAGCTCAGGGGACAGGCAGGCGGGGAGAAGACCCTCATGAATCGAGGTTGGGAGCCAAAACCATGTGGATCTTCAATTCCGCGAGAACTTGATCCGTGCTCGCGACTCAAACAAGTTTGGACGTTGTTCTCTTAACTTGGAGAAACTGAGAAGACTTCGCGGGAGCCCCCGTGGTCCAGGAGAAAGAACTCCAGAGCCCACGTGCTTCGGCAAATGCAATGGAGGTAAAAAGCTTTCAGGACCGACACCTCGAGTCCTGGAAGCTTATCCGAAACCCCCCTTGATGTAGGTCTCAGGTTTCAAGCCCTGTCAGGGCCGCAGGGCAAACAAGGTGAGCAAGGGGATATGCGCGGAACCGGAGCTGGAAACGAACCACCCGAGATCGACAATTAGGGTCTGAAGAGTCTTTTCCGGGTGTCCATCGGGAAGGGATCCGAGGATTCCGTTCGATATAGTGATTCGGTGAGGGTAAGGTTTGTTCTCAAAGTCGATCTGGATCTGAGGATGGTGGCGGATGGAGAGAAACTCGATCGACGAGATGGCCGAGCGGTTAGCCCCACATGTTCGCATTGACGCCTCATTAACGCCTTCTCCAGAGGGGAGTGAGCGACAGGAGCGACAACACTACTGCAGGCTCTATGGCCTGCCGCTCATTCGAGGAAGGTTCCTGAGGTCCTCATTCCCTCTTCCAGAACTATCCCCATCCGGCCGCTGCGACCACCTAATGGTCCTCCGCATTGACTGTCCGTCCCCCTCCTGCAAAAATGGTTTGAAAATGTAGTTGTTCCCCTCGGCCCCGGAGAAGAAGTCGGCACGACCAGTGAGCGGAACTGGGGCTGCGAGTCAAAGATTCGGAAAAGTCTTCCGCGACGAGTAGGAGAGAGGCAGAGGATTTCGAGAACTGGGCGCACGACTCCTCCAGAACGGGCGGCACTCGAAATTTTCGCGCGCAACTTCCGCTATAAAACTGGAACGGTAGAGAAGGTTCCGTAACGCTCATTGAAACGGAACTTCTCGCTGTCGGAGACAGGAAGGGGAGATTCTGCAAGAACCAAACTGTCGATGATGTGGTTCGCATCCGATGTGTCAAAATGCCGCGCTTTTTCTCTGTTCCCGTGCCCTCTGACGGGAGTGGAGAGGACACGGAAGAATGAAATTCGTTCCTGCAGCCGAAGGATCGATGCATTCTTGGATGGTCGCCTCGGCGGAGATGGTGATGGCTCATCTGGCCCCTCGAAGAAACTCTGAGCCGGATCCGGGATGGCGGCGAAGTGATGAAAACCTGTCACATGGGATTACCTGAGGCGGAACGCACTGGTAGCGAACCAGCGCAACGGCGTGGGTGACGATTTCCTCTGAAGAACACATGATCGGTGAGAGCTGCTCATTCGAGCTCCAGAATCGGAGGATCGATGAGACTCCAGGAGCGGCTCATCTCACCTCTCGCAAGCTCCCTCGGATCGAAACCCAAGGAAGGAAAGAATGAATAACTCCTGAGGAGTGAAAGCTGTGGCAAGATTGTCGTTCTTCCCAATGACGACGGGGAACTTAGAACGAGTCTGGGAGGCCGTTTCTCCAGTGCTGATGATTCCCGTTCTAAGACGTCCTTTTCAGGCGAAATCCACGGCTCATAGATTTGCTCGAAAGTCTCAACGAGAATCATGGATTCCCGCGTATCCTGATCCGCACACAAGTGAGTAGCTCTGCGGAGTAAAGCTCCTAATTTCAGAACATTTTTGCTCTCAGGATGCAGCTTTCAGCCCGAGCAGTATTCCATTATCCTAAGTTCTTCCAACGCCCTGAGATTCAGTCAACAAGAGAAATATCTGGCCCGACTCGCGAAGATCAACGCCTTCACGAGGGTTTTCCATTACTGCCGAGGGAAATCACTTTTCTTGCTACAACGAGTTTGTCCGGGCTCCAAGAAACGATAACTTCCGAAGCACCAACTTCTCATAGCATTTGTGCTATGTGGGCATCACACAAAGCCCCTGGACCACGTGATAATAGAGTTCAAGGAAGAACAGCGAAATTAAGCGGAGATCTGTCGAAGACCAGGCCTACATGGAAGCTCAACGAGAGGGATTATGGAGCAAACCAAACGGACTCCAGAAAGATGGGAAGGAGCAACGAAAGAATAGATCCCATGAACTTGCAAGATCGCCGACTGACTTACTTGACCAGCCGAGTGAAGTCGCCCCGAGTCTGGGGTTTCTAGCATGACTAGATGTACATGCAGTGGAAAAGGTTATTAAACCAATTAATCAGGAGTCGCGTCTCCCGCGCTCATGGGGAAACCTTCGCTAGTATTCGGTACCAATGTCCATAAACGCTCTCTCAAAGTTCTGCCTCTTACTCCTGAAATTCAATACTCCGAGTGCTGCCTTGGAGTCCTTTCTGGGCGATGGAAAGAGAAATCATGCGCAGACACGTGCATACAATTCGGAGCTTCTTCTGAGAAACCTTCGCGATCCAGAAGAGATCTCGGATGAGTGAATCTCGATCATGAGACGTTTGAGGATACTTGAATGCGGGTGCAAGAGAGTAGGTGCGGAGCCGGACTCCGCGTGTCGTCACCAGAAAAGAAGAGAAAGGCAGGGGGAGGAGATCCTATGTAGCCATAAAGATGGAACATCCGAGTGACCTTTTCGGAGAAAACATCTAAAAAGCTTTGACAGCGGAAGAGCTTCTGCGAGCAGTGGCCGACTCGGGAATTCGATGAGTGGGAGGAGATCAGCGGGTCCTTCTGGGGACTTCCAACGTGCTTCCACCCAGCGATCATTCAGACGATTCTGTCCTAGAATCCTCGGCGGATGGCGAGCGCTTTTCGATCGTGATCTGTTTAACAGATTCATTCAGCAAAGCGGCTGTAACCGAAGAAGAATTAATTGCAGGAGCTCGGTGCTGTCGGATGTCCGATTCAATGAAGCGGTTTAATGATCGCTCCTAATTGCTCGGAACAATTTACAAAAATCGTACGCAACAGCCCTGTAAGAACGTATTGCATGAACGGAGGCTATTTGTTCGGCGCTCAGTGTGCTAGGTTCCATGTGTTTCGGTAAGGGCCCTGAACCCGCGTAGCCGATCTGTAGTTCAACATTGAGCTGCGAAGCCTCTCTCCGTTCCGTTCAAGTTATCGCCTGTTATATTTTATCCTCCCGCGGAAAGTTCTCGAAAAAGTAGAAATTTTGAAAACCGCGGGCCCTCTGTCCCGTTATCGGATGGTTCCACCTCCGCAGTCGAGGACCGGGTCAAATCACGGCGATTCCAAAACGCGTGCAGAAGCGCGAGCACTTTTATTCCGCATTTTCGCATTCAGCTGCTTGTCAACGAGACGAGCTGCGGTTGCAGCCGTGGCGACGTCGACAGCGAGTAACAGCAGCAGTGGCAGCCGCAGCTTTCAAAAGGGAAGAAGAATCGAGCAATGCCAGTGAGAGTAATGGTTGCGATAATAAAGCTTCGTTCGCTCGCCTGCCAGGCCGCCGAATCGCGCTCGAGCCCGTCCGCCCTCAATGGATCCGCGGCCTTCTACGTCAGTGGTCCACCACCGCTGGAAATGGATAGCGTCGCCCTCGTGTTGCCGTGCACGGAGCACGCCCGTGCGCAACGTGCAGCTCATCCCGATACAAAATTCATCACTTTCTTTTCACACGCCTCAGCCCGGACAGCTTGTTCAGAGATCGTGTTTCCCTCGAGGAGAAGTTCGAGCCGGTGACATATGTTCGAATAACGCGGTCTCCAATAATGCGCGGCATTGTCGAGTTCGCATCCAGCTCGGTCGGGTTCTTCCCGAGGAAGAATCTGAAAAGAGGTCGCTGCGTTCGATCGGTTCGATTTGATTCTCGTTCCGGTGGGATTCCTTTGGAGAAGGAGCGAAACCTCGGATCCTTGGCTGTTTTCGAGTTGTTGAACGTCGATTCCGGTGGGTTCTGAAGCACGTCGAGCGCTATATTTCACCGCCAGAAGTCGAGCGTAATTATCCCACCGTTGTATGAAATTGTGGGCTCCTCGAAACCCTTCATTCCCTGCTCATCGGGAATATTCCTCTCCGGAATTTTTGTATCGACCTGCGCAGAGCAACCCGACGGACGCCTGAGTCGAGGTCATGGTCGGGAGGGTTTTGTTGATACCGTTATGTACATATCTTTGCCCTCTGGATGTTCCTTTCTCCACACTGTTCTCCTGGGAGATCTTTTCGAAGATAGCGAGCTCGATGTCGTTTGCCTGATTTAGTGTCCCGCGACGTTAGCTTCGGCGGCGGTTCCCGTCGCAAAAGCTTGCTGAAATTATCCGAAAGCAAGCACGGTGGTGTCGATAAATCTCGGACGAATCACGGAATCGGATCGTAGCACTTCTTCGCTCTATAACCTGCCCAGGTCGGATGGTTTTTTTTTGTCCCGCTCAAAAAGCTCGGTTCAAAGCGTGCGCCGCCGCCAACGGAGCAAATTGTCCAAAGTGGAGCTTGTAATACGTTGAATTGAGCGGGATTCCCCACTCTGAAGAGGACAAGCGTGGGGTGAGACCGGGGCGTAGATCGGGCGCAACATATCAACAAGACATGACCCCAGTACCTTCGTGTAGTTCATACGGATTCCAACAAGTTTTGTCGAACGACGCTGCTCAATGACATATGAGGTTCACGTTCCGCTCTCGAACGACGCACTTCATTCCGTAACGAGGGCTGCCTGCTGCAGGGGGAGCGGTGTGTACCGGGTCAAGTCGGTTGACGGTCCGGGGGAAAACGTTCTCATATATTATGACGAGCGAAAAAAGCCGCACTCCGACAAGTTGAATGTTCGTTCGGTGAGACCTTTGAAGGAATTCCTCGGTTGCGGAGATCCCGCTGTGACATTCAAACTGCAACGCTCGAAACCACCCGCAAAGTAAGCCTCAAAGCCCCATATAGACATCGCTGTAGTGTAGGCAACGTGTTGCGCGATGTTGTTTCTTGCCAACGGCGGCTCGTTCCCTCAGATCCGGATTTTCCCGGGGAGAAAAAAACCTGAACCGAGCAGATAATTGCCCGCTGGCTTGACCGCGCCCCGGATAATTATGGAAGCGTCACGAGTTAATCGCTTCATAGATTTATGAAGTGCGGTCGCTCCATCCACGACACACGATCGCTCATTTCGCCGGAAGTAGTCCGAGGTCTTCTTACACTCGGTCTCGTGGCGTCCCGTGATTGGATTCAGTTCATAACGGATTTAATCATAGATCATAATATCTCCCCACTCGATAATTGAAGTCCACCGTCGAGCAACTATCATTGTGTCACCCACCTGCTTTACGGTCCACTCGCGACCTCACTCCGAGCTCGGCGAACCGGAGATTGAACGATCGAATCGAATGAGCCGGATCTCCTATTGATTCTGGATGCGACCTTGAACGCCGTCCGGGTGTCAATCAGAGAAAATCTGACATCGCTTATATTCAACACTTGTCCTGAGATTGACAGCTGTTCTGGACGATCAGAAAGCTCTGAGCGAGGAGCAGCCAGTGGTTCATCACACTCGTGGGCCATCGATATCGCCGAGATCGTTCTGCCAAGCAACGGAACGGACGCCGGACGCGCAAGAAAAACCCCCGATCGACGGAGATGAGAGGGAATTTCGGCCCCGGTGATGAAATCGGGATATTATTCGAGGACGCTCCTCCCCATCCGACCGGTTGCCTCAGCGGCCGATGGTTTGTCCCCTTTCATCTGCGATCAGGCTGATGGTGGTGCAGGGAACCTGCCCCCGAACCGAGCCGCTATCAAAGCCTGCAGACAGCTCAGAGCAAAGGCAGAACCCCGTCGGCTTGCGCTGATTAAAAGCACCAAGTTCTAATTGAAAGCTATTCACAACCACGCTCCGACCGTCCAATGAATGGCGGAATAGTTCTCGATTCGCTGCGGACCCATCTAGCACTTCGGAAGCCCGCCGGAAATTTCTTCACACTTTCCGCTCAGAAGCCCTCATGTCGACCTCGGTCGCATTGAATGCCACTCTTCTTCTAGCGTCCACCGGGTGCAGATGAGTTTCGGTTGGATAGAACTTGACTGTTGTTCCGATTACGGCGGAATTCGTCTGCGAGCTTCGAATCAAAGTCAACAGATCTTGGCGATTGAAGAAAATCAGCTGCGAGGAATGTTCCCATCGCGCGGATTGGCCGCGAAGCTAAAATAAGAGCAAGTCAAGTGGCTGCCATTACGCCTTGCTCAGGCCCGGCGGCAGGAAGGAAACGGACGACTCCACACATCGGCCTTCCCGGAGAGCTTGTGATAATGACGTAGCCGTAAAAGCGGGGCTCGTAAAGTAGCCCAATATAGAGTCGGCTGCTCGAAATGATTAGGACATTATCATCCGCATGAAACACACCGTTCTCCTCTCGCACTTCCCTGTACATCCTGCGCTCAGCGTCCGGGCCTGGGGCGGAACGGGGGAGGGAAGCGGGCGGGCACGCGGCCTGCAAAATCGAGGATCTGGCTCTCACTGTCTGGGAGAGTTCAGAGATTTCGACGGGATTTTGGTTCAGGAATTAGCAGGGATCCGAGTCGAAATTAGAGGCATGCTCGCGATGCCTAGTTGAGCAACCTCCACAGGAACAATCGAGTGGCGATTCTCCACGAACTCGTATCATAAGCAGAAGTCGGTGGATATTGTAAGAAATAGGATGGCGGTATTGGATGTGGACGAGCCATCAGAAACTAAGTTGATGGGTGCGATTCGGCTGAGGAATGAGAAAATGCTGAGGAATGAATGTTCCAGGCGGGGCCTCACTCCCGGCTAGCTCCGAAACCCGAGAGTTACTGTTCGACAGCCAGGCTGACCAGTCATCTTCTCCTGGAAGATATCTCGCTCGGGGTCGTGACATGGGGTCAAAGGAAGAGGATATCCCGGAGTGAATGATCTTCTACCCAAACTCCCGTCGGGTGCGGGATCTCTTTTTAAAAGTCAGTTCATACCTTGATGAGCGTGTCAGGCTCGAAGAGGGCTTATGGTTCGCGCTGTACTTCCACGCAATATCGATCCACCTTGGGTGCTTTTTGATTCGCACAATGGCGACGAAAACGGCCTGAGACCCTGCTTGGAGGAAGTTTAATACAACTCATGCACTCACATTCACATCAGCGCATCGAGCGGAATATGCGCTCTTCTTACCGGGAGCCCATGAATCGATTGCGACAGAGACATGAGTTCACGTACGTTCGGGTCTAATCGCCAGGAATTTTTTTTTTGGTATTTGATAGAGTCGGTGTGAAAATCAATCGCCGACTAAAGGGCTCATTCCGTTAAATGCGGGCGAGTTACGGGCGGAGATCGAGCGGGCGCTGTCTCCTGCCGACAGAGAAACATAACAATGAGGACATTCGTACAGAGGATCGATGAGCCTGCCCCCCCCCCCCCCTCCCCCGAGGACACTCTCACTCACTGCTGTTCTCTTGAAACTAACCCTCAAGAGGGCTCGTCTTACACGTCGTAACAAGGACGAAGATACGAATTCAATCCTCAATCGGAGGGCTGTATTTTTCCGTTGCCCATGTCTCACGGCATGCCCTATCCCCGCGCTGAAGCTTTGGGGGTGATCCTCGGCTGGGGAGCGTTTTCCCGCTTCGCCAACCCGGGATCAATCTCGAATTCCCCGCCCGTGCCGGGCTCTGTCGGTGTTGCTTTTCTGCATCATATCGCTAGCTCCCGTTTCGGCTTGCGTTACGATCATCATCGTGTTGAGAGACACGATCATTCGAAGCCGGTTTCGCCTCCGTCGAGCCTTGATTACGGACGAGCCGCATGAACGTACGATCTTCGGACCTGATCAGCTTGCCGTCAGCTTATCCGTCTTTAGACGTAGGCGGTGCATTGAAAAAAGAAGACCACTTAGGGGACCGCTCGCTCGACTTGTCCGGGGAAGAGGTGGGTGCGGTAGGGAAATTGGCTTTGTGCAGTCGTCGTCGTCGTCGTCGTTCTGCATGGTCAGTTGGTGGGGCCCAAATCCGTGGGTCCTGAATGCTAATGCCCTCTCGAGAGAAAGAGTCACTAAGGTGCTCTGCTTTTCCTTGAGACTGCTCGCCGTTCCCAACCGATGCTAGCAGTCGCTCGCCGTCACTCGCTGGGTCGTTCTTGTTCACCCACCCTCTTCCTAGCGAGTGGCACTGTTAGTACTATTACTGCGACCGCCATCGGAACCCTGAGGCAGCACCCTCGAGCGAGCGAACGGGACGCTTGCCAGCTAAGGAGAACGATCGCTCCAAAGCGCCGAGGTGGGAACCGCTGGTCCGCACCTGTGACAAAACAAACACATTACCCTCCTTTGACTTCGCTGGGCCTCCTTCGTTTCCACGAGCGAGAGAGAGCGAGCGAGCTGAGGAGGGGCGAGGGTAGCTAAGAAGGGCGAAAAAGCTGACCGCCCATCGCCTCAATGGTCTGCGCCCCCCCGAACCGAGGGGGTGGTAGTGCCGGGCCGTTGGAAGGAGACTACCTGGCTCACTGACTAGCGACGCCTCGGGTAGCTTTCTTGCCCGGCCCGACGAGAAGAAAAGGAGGAAAGCTCTAACGTAGATGTATTGCCACTATCCGGTAGTCGGTCGGTGAGACGGTCGGTGGGACAGCTTGGCAGCCTCGGTGGCGGGCGTGTCACCACCCCACCACTGGATTCAGAACACGCGCCTGCCTACCACCGAGATTGATCTGTCGATCCGTCCGTCCGTTCGTCTGTCGGTCGGTCGGTCGGTCGGCCGTATCCTTGCTCGCACTGACTGACTTGAATGCTGTTCTCGCTGCGACTATGAGAAATGCCGCTGTCGCTTTTCGCCCAGTCGTTTCCGCCTACGCCTGCGTAGACACAGCTACGCATACAAACGCAACACACGATTCCCCTACACTCGCGCCGAGCGAAGCGAGCACTCTCATGCACGCCCAGAAGACCCACGAGTAAGAAGCTGAGCAGGGGAATGAGACAGCTCAACTGTCAGGAACTGTGAGTGTCGTTTTCATGGTTGCTCGTCGTCTCTTCGTTCTTTTAGCTCGCTGGTCGTGGCGATGCAGGTCCCCAATTCAGTCACCGACGAAGCCAACCAGGCTTCAAGCCGTGGAACAGCCTCCTCGACGGGTCCAGACAGTTAAGCGGCTGGACTTAACAAGAATAAAGTACGTTAAGGATCTTGGCAGTAAGCTGCAGCCGAGGGTTTTGTTCACTCATAAACTCGACAGTTGGTAGCTCACTCGGTCACCGGCTTCCTCCGCGGACGATGTCGCTCCGCCAGGTCCGTCGCTTTTTGTCGCATCCCTCAGCTCTAGAATCCGGAGCCGATGTTGAGACTAGGCCGACGAAGTCCGTTTCAGAGCTGCCGCGCATGGACTTCTGCGCAATGAGCCAGCTAGTGAACTGGCAGCGCGCTGATTAAAAATTTACGGAGGCTTCTCCTCACTTCTGGCTACAGTCAGTACTTTCTACGGAGGTTCTTCAAAGCCCTGGCCCTTGGAAGTTCACGGATTTTTTTCCGAAATGCAGAAAGCTGAAGAGGGTTTGGAGCTTGTGCACTTCACAAATCCGTCCAGCCGAGTTCAAGAGGTTGCATGTAGTTCCACGTGAGAACAGCGCTTTCGGCTTTCTCGTCTGCACTGCCGCTTCGGATTTGTGTCCGTTCGTCTCGATTATCTTTGCTTTGTTGCTCTCCCAAATCGGTTGTCGTCGTCCGACATGGTTCTGACGTATTTTGAGAAATCCTCTTCCCTGAACTGGCAACTTCACTCTCAACTCTGCGTTTTCAATTGTCCTGCCCTCGTCGCTGTGACTCGAAGCTGAGTCGGGAAGAGACAAAGTGGCTTTTAGGTAAACAAGCCGACGAAGCGAGCAAACGTCTTCGTTCATCACGGGCACGACAGGCGAAGAAGAGAAAGGATATACAGACCCAACCCGCGAGGAACCACAGGGACTCACAAAAACAGAAAGAAAGGGGAAGACGGAACGGATCGAAGGAGCCAGTCCCTATGGCGCCCGATGGCAGTGAGCTGGCTTCGGCTCGAGCGGAACTTCCTCGGTCCCTTGTCACTGTCACACTGAGCTTGCCAGCAGACAGACCTCCTCATCACGATCCCCAGTCGAAGTTGAACATCTATGAATCTGAGCGATGTATACGAAAATCCTTAACTCTTCCCATATGCTGCCCCATGGGAGTTTCTGGTCACGTATGACTCGGCGTCACTTCCTGTTGAATCGTTGGGAGCCGTTCCATACATAGTGCGGCGATTATTGGAACAGGTACAGCTCCCGTTTTCCGGCTTCTCCACCTGCTCCCATAGCGGGACTAAGGGTCCCCCCCCCCCCCTCTCCACCGGTTCCCTAATCTTCCTGCTGTAGCATTTGATTTCATTTTCGTTGTATGAACAAAACGTGTGGCTGTATTCAACACATTTTGTATGTATGCAGTGCCCTCCGATTCGCGACCGCAATAACCGCAATTTCCCAAAACGTATGATTTTTTGAGAAAGCGTCTTGTCTGATGAGGGTACCCTGGCTGAGTATACAGAATTGGGCGCTGAGAATCGGAGAGAAATGGATTGCTTCTAGAACTGTGACATCTTGTGTGGTGACTCCCGATAAACGATGATCGTACACGCCGGACCGGACCAAAACCGGACCCGGCTAGCAATTATACCTGGCGATATAACACATCAGGCACAGTCTCTTCATGTCCCCATGAGCCAGCCGTCCACGGACTCGATGAGCCAGCATTGGAGGCGGAAGGCTCAATCTTCCAGAGCTTTGCGCATCTGGTAGGATCAAGGAACAGGGCACAGCGGAAGTAGCCATTACGTGGGTTGCACCCGCGTTGGAAGGCATCGATGGAAAAATCGTGATGAAGTCCTACCAAAAAACGGGAATCTCCCATGCACTGGTCGGAACCGAGACAGACGCCCTTTCTAAAGACCGCAACGATGATATCGAAGCCGAGAGCAGTAACTCGGAGTCAGAGGAAACCGGAAGCAGCTCGAAAGAGGATTTCTAGGATTCCGAATAAAAGAACTCGAGTGTCAGGACGTTGCGGTTTTCAGTGCCGATTTTGCGGTTGACCGTCATCGCGGTTATTCAGAGATGCGGTTATTCACAAAGCCTACTTAACAAAGATGGCAGTTTGAGATCAGACCGGAGATTCTCATCCAACACCTAACCCAACCTGATCCCGAGCTCGGGCCTGTTAAATGAACCTCCTTGGAAAAGGGGAATTCTGCGCCTGATTCTCTTCGCGATGTCGCCTCCTCGGGATTGAGGTCTGTGGTAGAAGATAGAAGTTGAATTGGACGGGGCGCTATACGTCTGACACGCGTAAAATTTGTTCGCGCCATGCTCGATCAAGCGGTCAGAAGTGACTTTATTCTCCGTTTCGTCGAGTAAATCTCCCCTCAAACGTGACTCGAGTAAATAGTAGGCCGGACGGGCTATCCAGCGACTGAGCAAGAGGTGGGAATGCGTCACTGTACTTCAACTATTTGCCCTTACCCCTGACTTGTACAGTTCGTCATCTCTATGAGCCGTTCATCCGAAACATGGAAGCGCATTGACGAAACTGTGTCACCGGCTGAGCGACGAGCAAGCTCAACGACGGGCAGATGGACAGGCTTTCGTGGAACTGGTGGTCCGTCTCTCGTAAATTTATGACACGACAAAGGAGAGACGAACCGAAGAACGGCTGACGGGAAGCGAACGCCGCTCCGCCCAGAGCTGTTCGTGCTCTCGTTGCTGGTGCTGGTCACATCAGTGATTAATGTTCCATTTACGCGCCGAGCAAACACCGTTTCGCAAGCTGCCGACTGACGTACAAACCAAGTGTTGGATGTTAGCCAACAACGATTAGGAATGCTCGCCTGTCTGAGCCTGTTTTACTGTTCCGCCTTCGCCGCTTCAGAGACAAAGCGATGTTTGTCGGGGGTGTTGGCGTATGTGGTGACGACTGACTGACTGGATGGGATCGCTGAGAGCCGGAACAGTGGCATCGCCGACTCTTGGGCACAAGAGCTCCACAATTAATCATGGACGAGTTGAATAAAGGGAATAAAGCTGGGCGGTGGTAACTGCGGTGACGGTGGGGGCGGGATCGGGAAGGTTTCGAGGATTGAGGGTTGTGAGAGGGTAGGAACGCTCGGCACGAGGCGGATGGGTGAGGAAAGTTCCTCCCCATATCTCGCTGTTCGCTCCTACCTTAGTCGGTACGAGCCACGAGGGAAGGTTGCGTGATTCGTCGCGTGACCAACTCCAATCGGCACACTAAACACCACAGCGAAACGCTTGACGGTGTACTTCTTTCTATTCTGTAGTTTTCATTTATGAAAACTATCACGGGGAGATGTGGGATTGGAAGCAACAACAGCCTTCGCATTCGTAACGGCGGATAGGATTCCCGTTCGTCAACCGGAAGCGAACGATCTTGCACGTGAAGCGAAGAAACTCTGGAAAATCTGGAATAACTAAACAGTCTGTACTCCGATCGATCCCGGCTTGGTTTCCGAATTTGTCTCCGGTATTTTTCCTCAGGAACACTTCGCAAACAAATGAACCTCCGTCCCGATTTAGTTCGGCGCTGTTTCGACGAGTGACATTCCGGTGGAGATGAAGGGACGTGCGAATGACAGCCGCCATGATCCACGCACCGAACTCGGTCGATCCATCCTGGAATGACACTCTCATAGTGCTTATTATCACAGGAACCATTGTTAACGCTATCTCCCCACTCCGTAGATGGACGTTCTCAACGACGATGGCCCGTGGCATCGGCAGTCCGTGCGGCATGCGAAACGTACATCGATTTGAATGGGGCACCGCACAGGGAGCCCGGCGGTCATAAAGACGGAATGCGAACGAGTCCCCCGGAAATATCACATTGAGAGCGTGCATTGATTTCAGTTTTTTTTTTCAGATTCTGATGTTTCTAAGAAAAACGTTGTGATTATCTTCAATCGAAATGAACGGCGTTTTTCCCTCGACCACTGCTCCGTGATCTGCGAACATCCCGCTTCAGCGTTTGCCAGCAAGGCGACTTGCCCGCGAGGCGACTTATACGGAACCATCGTCGGTGAAGTTCTGTTAGGCTGATAGCACTTCGAGGTCATTCCAAAGACTTGCTAGCTATCGCTTACAGCGCCATTTCGGCGACTTCATGTCTGGGGGTGCCTAGAGGAGAAATACCGTATTACCATGCGTATACACGTATGAGCTCGATATTTGCTTGAATTTTCCTGGAGTTTCGAAAACAAGGGAGAACTCTCCTCCCTCTGCCTCAACTTCTCTCGAGAGTTCTTCTCCGGGCCATCCCAACGCATGTCTCGCTCAGTCAGAGCTTGACGGTCTCGTAAAAAGATCACTCGAGCTTTCACCTTCGAATCTATCCCTCAGCCTCGAGTTTCAATCCCGAAACGCAATTCCGTTTTCTCTCCAGTCACTCTAGGAAGTGCTATACATTGCATAACGTGAATCCCATTTTTTTGACTGAATCCAGCATCGTGAGAGGGCTACTCAGAATATTGGACGACCTTCTGGGGTCTGTATCTCGTGTCTTCCACTACGACAATCTTGTCAGGTCAAGCTGACGGTGCATTCCGTCTCTGAAGTTCGATACCACTCCGAATATTTTCTCCAGGACTCGGACTCCAGTCCGATCAGAACTGAATCGTCCACGTGAAGGAATGCAATAATCAAGGAGTACATCGGCTTTCCCGCACTGAATATGTCAGCCGGGATGGGTACTTTGAAGTTAACTCTTGTCTGCTGCGAACTCACTCTCGGTCGGAGAAGAAGGTTGTGAATAGAATCGAACTCAGTGGGCGTCCTTGCCGCAATCCGTTCTCAGTCGACACTCCCTTGCCCTCGTGACCACCTCACTGTAATGTCACCTCATTTCCCGCACACAGTAGTTTCGATTATCCCACGATCTGTTCTGGCACTTCCACCCCTCTTTCCCTCACTTGTACTTCCCAGAGCCTGTCCCGGATGCAGGTTATAAGGCGTTATTAGGAAGTTGGGATGAATACTCTCTGTGTCGGTCCTTCGGAAATCCACACTGCATCTCGCTGATTGGCCCGGTATTTTCCATTGATTTCTGAATTCCCTAACCGAGCATCAAGCTGGCCCGGAGCACCCAGCATCTGCTCGAAAACTCTATAACCCGCATAACCCGATTCATCGTGATCGGTGTATACGTGTTCAACTTCACCTCTGTATAGCTTCATGGCTCTCCTCGGGCTCTCTCAGTGCGAGGCGTGGATATTTGGAGTAATGTGCTTCGAAATTCGGAACTAACTCTGAGCATCTGAGTGATATTCATAGATCCGTTCAGCAGTCGAATCTCCCCAAAAAGCGTAGACAAGAGTTCTAACTATTATCATCCGTTTTCGCGGCAGCTACTTTCCTGTGAACATCCTACCATGGAGCCGAGGCTTTTGATGTATCCAGTGGATGTCTCCACAGTTGCATGCAGTACCGGGATGTTGGCGTTGGGGAGATTGATAGGGAGCCATAACGACGCCTCAGTATTTTTAGTACAGCCCTCGCCTCAGACTTGTCTGGGCTGTGATCCGAATTTCTGCCTCTCTGCTCCAGTCAACCTCCACGCTAGTGAACGTCGAAATCCTCACGGTGAGTGCAAACATGCTGAGTATCAGAATAAGTGAACGGTCCTGACGCGCTCGCCACATTAAGGGAGCACTGGAAAGACGAAAAGTTTCGCGCTCGAGAGAGGGAACAACGGAAAACAAAGATCCCATGATCTCAAGAGCGATCTCAGCCTCGTGATCTGACCTCGTTCTTTGTTGTTTTACCTTCTCTGCCTCGGTCGAGGTCGCTCATTCAGGACATCCGATTTACTCGCTACCAAAAATATTCGTCGTACCGTGGTCGGCCCTCCGAGAATGAAGAGCGTTCCCCAAGCGCCCCTCGCCCTGATAACCCCAAGTTCCCGGATAAACGGAAATTTTCGACACTCAAAATTACGGCGAACATGCTCAGAACCATTCCACCCTGTAGGTGGGTACCCGGAGAATGAGTTCGTGAAGAGCCGTATTTCCATAATGAATCCGTGGAGTATGGAGGGTTCCAACTAGCACTCTCAACAACGAGCTGATGGGACCCTGTATGATGGGTTCCTTCCAGGAGATTAAGTTTCCATATTTTCGTGCTTCGTTAGTTGTGCTCGGCATTCAGGGCTATCAGATATCGGCACCGCGGTAACTGACCCAGCTTCCTCAAGAGGGTTGAGCGTTGTGGTGGAACAATCTGTGGCAGCTTGAGCGGAAGCCTTCAGCGTGCTGACTGCACCGAGCACTCGGCTAGGCGCAATCCGAGAGAAAAAGTTGTAACTCTTGGAGCCTGTGCACCGTGCGGAGATGATGTAGCCGAACCATTTTGCCGCGGAATCCTCGAGCATGGAATCGGATTCTTCGTGTGGGCGCCGAGTGGGCTCGATTCCCCCACACGGGTGACGCTGAGCCCCTGCTCGTGGATTGGGGGCGCCACGGAGATCTTTGAGCCGGACGGTAATCGGGAGAGCCGGCGGTGCCCAACGTAAAACCCACGCTTCACGTAGAAAAATTTTCCGACCAGGGGTCGCTTCAATCGGAAATTCCGTCTGCAACTGACTGGCTCGATTTCCATGAAGGCGTCGATGCGTGCGCGTAGGTTTCCTTCCGCTCTTTGTACAGGTTCGACAAGCCGGACGAGGCAACGGCCATCTACGTTCTGGAATAGATCGTCAACGGAAACAATCTCTAACATGCTCTTTCGTCAATCCGAGAGTCCGCTTCTTCGAATACGGACGAAGATTACGAGCCAAATCTCCTCTTGGGAAGGCTTCCTCTCCCCGGCCAGGACGTCATTCCGGTTCCATGTTCATGAGAGGCGGGGTGTCATCTCGAATCAGCGGAACATCGGGATCTGATTCGCGGCCCACATGCCAATCGTGGCTAGCCGTGAATCGATAAAGTGGATCACGGAAAGAATCTCCACGACATCTTAGGACAGTAGGAAGTTTTGATCATTCGACCGATCTGGACCTCGCCTTCGCCTTTCGCGAGATGTCACAACCATCTGGACACGCGAGGACGCAGTCTCAAGCGGGAGTGATTATGTTGGTCTTTTGTTCATTGCCCACCGGTGTTGTATCTTGGAATCATGTCTATGAGAACCTGATACAGAGAGGAAGGCTGCCGCCGCCTCCATTGTCAACTCTCTTCGTTGAGATCCGGAACCGTCCGTCCAAAATGAGCTCGGTACATGAGTCGCCGAGCTGAGAAAGCTCTGTACAGTTTCTGAGCAGGGCCAGTGTGGGGCCACGTTTCTAGGGACTCGAATCCTCTAGACGATCGGAGTAAAATATTGAGACCTGATGAGACGGAGCTCACGTTTTCCCCACTTTAACTTTTCCATGTCTGGGGTCGGGTTGAGAGGTATTTTTCTGAGAAGTCCAATCCATGGTAGCTTCGCTCCGCACTGGATTCCAAGGTGATCGTGACAACATTTTCTCGTAACATTTTCTTCTCCGGCATCCGCTGAAATGCGAGGATTTTCCAAAACTCCGCCAAGGGATTTCACAGAGACATCATTGTTAGGATCTAAAACCATAATCTCCTCGGCGGTGGATGCGTCTCAGCATGATCATCAGAGATGCGAAGTTCATGCAATGGCAAACCCCAAACACGGAGGACGGAGAGGCACTGAGATTCCGCCAAATAAGATAATCTTCAGAGAATTGCACAGCAGACCCATGTGATGCTTTGCTTTCAGGACGGCCGGCGATCTCACAGTATCATTTGGTATCTTGAAAAAGATCGCTCGATGTCGACACTCACCAGGGGGGCGTGTCGGAGCGATGATATATTCGACACGGTGCGGTCAGAGTACTCGGTCAGATCGCACACGCTTCGAAGTAGATGAAAGGTATCTTCAAAACCTATGAAGCCTATATTCTGTGTCAGCAACCTTGAGCCTATCCTTTATCGGACCAATGACACAAAACTTCACCGCGGGAACGGATCCGTTTCCGAAAATCTGCTCCGTGCACTCGACTTCCGTGATTCAGTCCGGCATTTCTCGGCAAAAGTGGAGAGGAGCCGAATATGGGATACTTCCTGTAAAAGCGATGCCGTGATGGAACGAATAACGTTTTCTGGAGCTTGGCGCCATGCCTCGAACCCACGTCCATGGGGCTTTGGAAGAGCGCTAGCAGGCCCATTCATGAGAATCCACTCATGTTAGAGTCTCCTTCGAATCAGCCTACTTTCTCAGAAAGCCGGTGTCCCCCATACCGGAGAAGTATGCTACATTCAGGAGGATTCTCCAACTCGCGACGTACACGAGACGGACTCTTATACAGGGGTTCAGAAGCATTTCTTGGCTTGTCGGTGCGGGAAGTATCTTCACTTTGAACCTTTGTATGCGAGTAGGGGCCTCCGAGACCATCTTCCGCGACGGTTCCAACAAACGAGTCAGCGTTTGGGAGAATCTTGCACATCTCCTCGAATTCTCGATGAGGCCCATGGCGAATGCCATGTTCGAGATGGGAACTTTCGATCCACTCGCTGCCTGCTTCATACACGGTGGTCATCGCAAGTCAGGAACGTTCTTACTCTCTCTTCTTCTGCTCATAGCTCGGTGAAGAATCATCCGATCCTTGAATTTTTCTTTGATGTTCGATAGCTTGAAGGATGGTCAAGCCAGAGTTTGGACCAATCTAAGAATTTTTCGCCATCTGGAAATTTTTCGAATTGGCCTTCCCCGAGGAGATGAGGGGCGAATGCATCGAGGGCGCGTTTTGTCAAGAGGTCAGCTCTTGACGTCAAGGTTCAAACAATCGTTCGACCTGCCCAAAGATCATGAGCTAGCAATCCGGAGTTTTCGGGCGTTTGAGCAGCCTCCTATCTTGCGTCGACCTTGGCAATTCCGAATTCGATCGGTCGACTCCTGGAGTTTGTCGATCAGTTTTTTGAGAAAAAATGAAAATAGAAGAAGGCAATATTTGAGTCGATTCACAAAATCCAACTTTTTACCGATTCACGGAGATCGAAATAAAATCCAGGATCGGATGATTTTTCACTGAGTTATGAGCAAAAGAAGAGAGAGTAAGAAAGTTCCCGACTTACGATGACCACCCTGTATATCTCGCAGCGTCGGCAACCGGAAGCAGTCCTCTTCGTGTCTCATGCCAGCCGCCTGGAAAACGTACGGAAAAATATTGTCGCACCGCGGAAACCGTCACCGAACTGTCTGATGCCGAAAACGGGCACTCATGGCACTGCAATGTCGAGGTGGGCGAACATGCTTCGTAAATTCAAGCTCACGCCTTTCACTCATCGTCAGTAGCTTTGCGTCGTGATCTTAGTCTTGGTCATACGAAGGCTTCAGGCTTCAACTCTGGACCTTGATTTCGCGCCAAATCCCCGGAGTCTCACGAGTTTGGAAAGTCAGTTCGAATACTGAAAAGTTACGCTTCCGCCTCGGGAACTCGAATCAGCTCCCGGGCGACGATGGACTGGCTCCGCCGTTGGTCATTGAGCAACCGGAAAGTCGAGTGGTGAAATGAATCCTATCGCCGACACTGAGACCCCGATGGAAATAGCGAACCACCGCGATGGATACGCGACAGCTCAAGGAATGAGAGGTCGGATGGATGGTGATGACCAGAGCTTGGGAGTCGAGGCATCAATCATTTCACACTTTCCGTTAATGCATCCAGGTAGTTGGGCTATGAGTGTCTGGTGTCTGCCCCAGAGAAGGTTAGGCATTGTTTGTCTATTCATGTATCGTCCCGTGCATCTATAGATAGAACCCCTGAAACAGAAGAGATCATATCCTCTGTATACATAACCCGTTTAGTTTGTCAGGTGGTTTGAGGATCAAACTTACCACACTTTTCTGAGTCTCAAGAGGTGGCTTCGGGGAGGTGATTTCAGGATCCATTCGACCAAACTTTTTTGTTATTTTTTCAGGAGCATGGTGTGGAAAATTTCTCCAGCACTGTCTCAGTTGAGACGAGTCGCGTGTCCGTTGCTCTGGTAGTGAGGTGACTGCCCAGGATACCTATTGGCAGGCGCCCTTCGTCAACATTACTCTCGGGTCGGCGGAGGCCCAACTTCACTAATTTCTGCCCTCAAGACTTCAACTTCTCATTTCACACACGGTATTCACAGCGCTGGGGGTCTAGCTGTCCCCGAAGTCGGGTACGGCAGTTGCCGCTGAGGCGTCGACATGAGTCGAGCAAGGACTTCCCCCTTTTCGAGGATACAGGCGACCTTACGGCTGATCCTGTTCCATTCGTTTCCAGGGGTCATCATCTTCTCTACAAGTTCCGGCGCAGAGCCGCCCTGTAAAGCCGTTCGCTGTGCGCCACGTGCGGAGCACGGAAAAACGGTGTGGTGCGCAATGGCTCCCTGTGTTGCAATAAGTGCAGATCGTGCTCGGGGCTTTCCCTGTCGGATGGAGGGTTTTCTGGAACGATATGTGGGCTGTCAGCGACGTGTATTAGGTGAGTTCTCCGAATGTCCTATCATGGCATCTTTTTACGTCTGGTGCACATGTATGTGTCCATTCCCGTGCGTCGCTGCATCCCAATGCGACTGCCACTCGGCAAAGGTCTCCTCTCTCAGTCTCATATTGCTCTTCCCGCGTATCGGAATTCTTGGATTTGCTCGATTCCTTGCAAATCGGGGTTCAGGGAGTTGATTTCAGGACCGATATGACTATCCTCTTCGGAGTCTGGGGAGTTGGTTTAGGAATCAATTTCACCAGTATGCACTCGAAGAGTCTAAGGAGGTGAGTCTGTGATCGATCAGACCTTACTTCTCGGGTCCAAGGAGGAATTGACGGAATCAATCTGACCATTCTTTTCGCATTTTGGGGAGGTGATTGCAGGACCAATCTGACCATACTTTTTCGAATCTGAGGAGGTGGTCGTGGGATCCATCTGACCATACCATCTGGAATCTGAGGAGATGTCGGCCTTACCATACTTTTCAAGGTCAACGTGCTGAGCTCAAGAGCGTGCCAGAATCAGTTTGACTTGAAGATGCAATACATCATCGTGGAGCCCGGACATTGAAAATATCCGCCTGATCGGAGACTGCCACGAGACTCATTGGCCACGATCTCTCTGGACGAAATTATCAACCAATCAATAGAAACCTCAAACCATGCGAGGAGGGGAGGCAAGGGGGGCGTTTTCGGCCCAATGAAGAGCCGGAAACACTTTCAGGAGTTCCAAATATCACATCCACTACGATCAGAACTCCGAAGCTAAGCTAGAGGATCAGGCTTTGATAGGAGCAGGCGATGGGTTTCTTGGCCCAAGATGCACTCCCATCGAACCGAGTTGTGAATCATCAGGTTGAATTCAACGCGAGTCTGGGATTCAAAGAATCACGAGCTTGTCGGCAGTCGTGTTTATTTCACTGCAGTCGCCAGCCCTCCCCTGAAGACATGCATAACGTACTCAGTCCGTGGCAAATGTAAAATCAATATAGCGTGACTAGCTGTTATCAGCATACAATGGTTGAGATAGAACCTGGCTGGCGTCTCATGATTCACCTTGGGTCGGCGCGAGTCGAAGAATCAGGTGTGCCTGTGCTTTGTCTGTTGTCATGGGTATAGCCGCCGAGCTGGTATAAACTCCAACGTTTCGATGAACTCTCGAGTCGAAGTTAGCTTAATGGCACCGGAAGCAGAAGCATCCGATGAATCATAAATGAGGTTCTCCGTATCTATTGATTCACGGAATGAGAATGATCTCACAACCGATCACCACATTGGTCTCCTCTCAATGGACCCAGTGGACATCGTCTCAATTTCAGTTCGGGTTCTTGCTATCATATTTCTGATTTCCGAGAGGAAACGCCAAAGTATCAGCCTCGGCTATTGAGTGCGTGGGTCTCGTATGTATTTTTTCGCCTCCGCTGGATGCTTGCATAGCAACAGGGTAGCAACGCTCGGCTGCTAAGACTGCTCCACGACAAAACCAACTCCGTTGGACTCGAGCGCACGCGGAGGTAGTGTATCGTCGACGAAGGCTGATACGCATTCTCGCGTTCTTTTTAGTACTCATGCACGAACGTTTATCCACGCTGCAATCATGCCGCAAGTGTGCCGGTGGCGGATTTCGTCGGAGCGTGAGTTTATCCAGACTGCTTGCACGTCTGAAAGGCTGCCGAGGGACATTGCTCGGTCTCACTGGGCGGCGGGAACCTCTCGGTCAGTTGAGCTCCCGAGAAGCCGCAGATTTCCTCTCGAAATCCGCGTGAGTGATCCTCAAACGGAATACAATGGATGACAATAATGAGCGGGGCCTGCTGGAGAGCATGATCGATGCGGCTCTACGAAGGGTGAGCCCTGGAGCTCAACGGGTTATGCAGCTCACCAAACACTCCGACAACGCAAACACAATGAAATCAACGAGAGCGCGGCTCCGCAGCGAGGAGCTGATCGATATTGGATTCGAGACCGATGCCAGCCGCGTCAAATGGCAGTTCAAACTGATTCCTCTCCTACTTCGATGCCCGTGTGGTAGTTACCACCTCACCTCGACCAAGGATGAATTTGCATGTGTCGTTCGTGCGATCGGATGAGCCAAGACAGCGGTTCTCGATTCAGTGAACGGGGTAAATTTGGAGAGGATTGCGAAATCGCTAGCGACGGCATAGCAGTCCGCGAGATCTGCACAGGGGAAGGACAAGAAGGAAGACAGTAACATCGCGGCATGTTGATCCTCTCCCATCCCTGCGAGGTTATGGACATCCGCCTTCCCGGCAGTTGGACGCAGTTGCGGAGATGTCACTGATACGCGGTAGTTTTCGGCGGAGTCGAGCCACCAAGCTGCCATCCGATCCATTCGGCGGCGTTATCAGCCGACCAGACAAGTCCGTCGATTGTGCGCTTATCGACTGCACGACCAAAAGCAGACCGAGTGTCAGGCAGGGAGACATCGGGCCAGACCCACAGGAATGAATAGCCGGCCGGATCCAATGAGCAGACGATGCTCTCGACGCAGAAGGGCGTCACGGCAGTGCCCCATCGATTCGTCAATTGCTCGATTCGTTGCGAACAATCGAGTCCCTCCCGGTGACGCCGTCCCTGTTTTGATTGGTACGGCTATCGCCTCTGCTCCTCTTGTTTGGGGTTCCGATATTTTCAGCACTGGTGACGGTTCCGACCGTTACGGGAATCACGTGGAAGGCGTTTGAAACAATCCGGGACGTCTGATCCTGGCAAGTGCGAATAGGGACCGATGCACATATTGCTCGCTGGGTTCCGCTTCAGTTCGCTTCTTCTCCCCGCCCGGCCGTCCGAGCACCCACCGGCCGGTCGGGCGCCCTACCTGAGGCATGCTTGCTCATCAGAACGCGAGTTCGATCTACTATCAATCAATTGCTGCCATGCTCGGCGGTCCACCTCCTCAATAAGAAGCAGCCCCCAGGCTTGGCGCAACTCGGCTACGGCGCGCCATGCTGGACTGGATTGGCTCACCCGACCGCCCGATCGTTCGCCCACCCGCCCGATCGTTCGCCCACCCGCCCGACCGCCGCAAACTCCCCAGACAACGAACAGCGAGCCCAATGTTTCCCAGATCGGGGCTTTAACTTCGAGAGCCACAGGGCTGCTCGATCGCTCTGCAAACTCCCTGCTCGGCTGCTTCGTTTGTTCCTCCGTTCGCTGGCTCGCTTGAGCTTTCGTTGCTCACACGGGCACGATGGTGTGACCGTGAGGACACCGAATTGCTTTCAAACCCCTCCTCAACTGATCGCACTCAACTTCCAACGTAGCGGTAGGTGGAGGGGGGGGGGGGTATCCACGGATGGAGCGAAGGAACGATGCTTGGTTGTTGAAGAACCTGTGTTCCAAACACTCACCGACGACCGAGACAGCGACTCATTGAAGCAGTGTCCGACAGCGTCAGACTGGAACGCAATCACCAGATCAGTCGTTTCCATTGTTCGACTGGACGGCGAACTCGGCTCCGTCGATAGAATTGTAGAATATTCACTCAAAACCATGGAATCTCGGCTTTAGTGGATCGCCCGCGACCCAGGGGGCGAACTTCGGATTGTTTCGAGTTTCCTGGGTCGTTGCGGCTCGTTCACGGAAGGAGTTTTGATCGGGTCCAAACGAATCACGCGACTCTCAGACTCTACAACGGGTGGCGGTCCTCGGAGGCGGTTTTTGAGTTTTCGCACAAGGTATCGACTCAAGATATCGGATCACAACATAAATTCGAGCCGAAATAAACTTCTCCTGAACAAATATTCCGCGAACGAGAGGGGTACATTTCCATTGACCCTCGAGTTGCATCAACTCCGTTCAAGATCCAATCCCAAAATGTCGGCAGCGGGAAAACTCTTACACTCTGGAAGAAGCGAAGTCCGCATGCGCCAGTGACGATTCTGCGCGCGACGAACCCGGCCGAGCCCAGTGCGATAGGTGGATGGATTCTAATCGACGCATAAACTTGCTGAGTCGCAGACACATGGCGTGAATCGGTCTCCCAACTGATCCCACAGATCATCCGCTCGGTCAACCGGGGTTCAGAATACTTTTGGGCGCGCAACGATTCTCCTGTGGAATCAACGCCCGTAATGATGCCTCGATGCAGGTCGAGCTCAACGGCATTCGCCGCCTCCGGGATTCGAAATCGAGCGCTCTCTGCGTTACGTATGGACGCTGTTGACTCATCTGTGTTACGATTCCCGAACAGCAGTTAGCATTATTCGAGACGCAGGCTGGTCGAGAATCTTCTGATGAAAACAGTGTTCCCGAAAAAACAGGTCGGTCGAGATGGAACTTCCTTGCACACTGGGAGATTCGGGCAGCGACGGGTATCGCGATCATCCACAGAGCTTCAGCGAACTTCGAAAACGGTGTGCAGGGAATCGGTGAACGAAAAATGTACGGCGACTCGAAGACTGTTTGTGAGCATGTGTTGGGGTAAGTGCGGTAAAACCCATCCACCCCACCTGACCCGCTACTCAATCTTCATTGGCTGTAGCCTCGTCAGCAATCCCCTTCACAACTTTGCCATTTTCTCCAGCAAAGCAGCCAAGCCACCGGTTTGGCGGCCAGACGGCTCGCCCGCCCGGCCGCCTACCAACTCTCAAAGATTTGTTCGCGATGCTCGACGGCTCTACATCATTTCTCCCACCTCCCAGGTTGCGCTCGCTGCGGCAAAATGTGCTTCGCCCGACTTTAAGGTCCGACGCGAAGTCCCTCTCAGACAGATGACATGTCTCCCCCAAACCTCTGATGCACTTTCTCTGAGATAACTTGCTGTTCTCCATCCACTCAAAATCGAACCCCACGACAGCTCTCACTTAGTAGTAGAACGGCACCGGTTCGATGAGGGAATGAGGTTCCGAGGACACGGCTAGAGACCCGCCCGTCAATCTGCCGTGGAAGTCGGGAAGGTCCAGAACACTGAGAACACCTGGCAACAAAGCTTTGAAAATGAGCAAAACCTGTGGAGGCCGAGGCTGCGGTCGACGGAGATGAATCCGAGAGCGTCTACTTTGATGGCTTATACAACAGCACGAGCCGTGGCCGCTTCCAACGCATCCATCAGCGCGCAGCTGACGATGTCTGTTCAATTTTTAGCTCGTTTCCTCCTCTCAGTAGCCCCGTGACCCAGAGACTCCCCGTTTCCTCCTTCGGCGTTCCCGTACCCTTCGAGCTCTGATAGGCGAATCCCTTCGGGACACCTTCAGGTATGTGTCTCGGTGTTCTCGCTTCGTGGGTCACAACAAAAGTTCGAATTCCGGCTTCCCGAGCGAGCCGAGATCCGAGAAAAAGACGGGCTCGAGGAAAATGAGGCACTCGGAGCGAGGAGAAAAACACAGCGTTGAAGCACTCGGCGAAATACTCTGACGCGAAGAAAACATAGCGGCTCAGGTCCGAAAACACTAATCACCCGATAGGTAGCCCATATTCAACGTACGCTCAACGAACACCGTCTGTTTCTCTCAGGTGATTCATTGCGACCCTAAATCGTGACGATACGGACAAAGTGGTTGAGCTAAACTCCATTTTTCATTTTAACTAGCTTGCATGAAGGGTGCTCCTGTTGCCTACGCGATGGCACGGTTTTTATGAGTCTTTGATAATTGACTGGCGGCGGGAGTGAGGTCAGGTTTTTGGTCTCAGTTTTTCTCGTTGCCCACAGGTGAGAGACTACAGCTTCAGGACAGCTGCTGCCCGATGGTATCTCTCCTCCTGCGACCGGAGCGTACCAGAATATTGCGAAAAGATTCGACTCACCTGCAGGTCGAAGGAAGAGCAACGTGTCCCGATATGGCAGCACGTTCGAGGGAATCACGTCGAACGATCTGAGCCCTAGCCATTATCAACCCAAATTATGGATTAAGTTTCCAGAAATGAGTAGAAATCAGGAAGGAAACACAACTCCATATGTTATGACTAGAGCCTCAAAATTCAGGCAACTTTTCGAAATTATTCTCTCAATCGCCCGGGGTTGATTGATTGCGATGAGGGGATAAATAACTTTGAAAAATTGCCTGAACTTCCAGGGTCTAGTTATGACCCAATCGTGCTTGGCCAGAGTGTGTGAAGCTGGAGATTTGTTCGCTTACCATCGGTGTCGGAGCCATGGGACGTGTAGTCTCATGAATTTGATGCTGGAGGTCGGCTAATCTCGCAATGTTTATATGATGGCATCTCGGAAAAAAAATCGCTCGAACGACAAAACTCTGACCGGTGCCCGCAGAGCCCGACCGAGGTCAGAGTGAGAATGGTATCGTTTCGGCGTCGCTCGGCTCTCCTCCGCATCGACGGGAGGCGTCGAGCGGACGCTCATTTTCATCCCAGCTGACTTAAGTTGCTGGTTGCTCCCGCTCATAGCAGCCCAGCATGCGAGCGAACACATCCACACCGGGTGTCCAACTGTAGCGTAGGACTAACCCGGCGAGGAGCGTGTTGCCACATCTGCTGCCTAATCCGCGGGTCCGCTACGAGATGTTCTTTGCGCTCACGATGCCCCTCGTCGAGCTTCCTTTGTCGCTGCTGCTACCTTCTATTACTTCCCGAGAACGAAGACGGAGCGGCGAAATGGCACTTTGTGTTCAAATGAATGCCCCGCGTTCCATCGCCCCCGAACCCTCGTAGGCGCCAGTCCGCCCGGCTCCTTCTCGCCGGCCTTTAGTCTGATACATTCGGCCGGGAACACCGACACGGGGGCAACTTGAGCGAGTGACGCAGTCTTATCATAATGTATTAGAGAGCTAGTGCCACTTCTTCTCTGAGTCAGCACTCTCGAGCGAGCGGGCGCGGGGAAAAAACGAAATGACGAAAACAAACGAACGAAACGTCTGTTTGCAGCAAAAGTGCGCCGCAGAAAATTATTGCGGACATAAATCTTCGCTGAAAATTCCGCGGACAGTTCCTTGTCGTTCGGTCGGGAGGCCCGCTCGCACGCACTCACACCCGTCGGCTCTGCAGTAGCGTGCGTCCGCAGGTGGTGCGTGCTCTTTCGGCTGAGTGAAGTGAATGGAACTCAATCTGAAACGCAAGAAGGCATTCTGGCTTTCGCAAAGCGAAACTTTCAATCCGCCGGAACCTTCTCCCCGAGCCCGCGTCAACGCGCCGAGGCGGCGGGGCTCGTTTCCAGCGCGGTTGCGGTCTATTCATCGTAACGCTAACCTTGAATAAAGTGCATGTATATCACATCCCGCTTTTTCCCTCCTCGTCGTGACACTGTTGGAACTCTTGACGCCCGCGCCGCAACCCCGCAGCGGGGACGGCAGGCTAATTTCAGGAAAGCTCGGCGGTCCCCGTTTCGGCTTCTTCTTTCCGCCGGCCTGAACCGTCTCATGAAGCCACAGAGCCATAGGTAGGCAACGGAGCGAGCCGGATGCCTATCTTATGCTTCACTTTTATATTATTACGCGCATCAGTAGCTGCCGGCTGCTGCTCCCTCCCTGCGGGCCCAGCTCCTCCTCCACCCGATTGCAGAGGCAGACGAGGAGGAAGAGTGCTCGGGAGGTTCATCTCAAGTGCTGCTGTCAGACAGCTAGAACATGTAGTAGGTGAGCGTGGCTGAACGTTGCTTCCCGCAGCTTCAGCCGCGACGGAATCAGGCCGGGATCAGATTCATGGCAGGTGGTAGTAAGGACGCAACACGGAGCTATCGTTTCGGTCCCTGTCCACTTTCCCTCACCGATGGGTCTTGGCGTCCTCTGCGTCCCGAACGAAAAGTGTGGGGAAGGGTGCCCTCGAAATCCCACGAGTTTTGTTTTGGAACTCGCACAAAAAAAGCTCTGCCGCACGAATGTCCCAATCGCTGACACGTTGTTTCATTACGCCGGAAAGCGGGAGAGTTCCCGAACTCTTGTTAGTTTCTCGGTTCGGCAATGTAGCGAAGATTGAATTTGTAAATTTGCTCCTTTCCTGTCTCGACAGCTTTGACATGCGGTCGTGAGTGACAGCCCGATGAAGCTGTCTCTTGTACTACGTAGGGTTGAATGAGCAGCGGAGGCGGCGCCGCGAAACTCGCCACACCACCGCCAACTCGGTCGGGTCGGTGATTCGGTAGGTGAAGCCAAGTTCAGAGTCCGTGAAGCGGTTAGATCGAAAAACCCGAGCGACTATCCGCCCGTCTCATCCAGCCACCGAGCCGGCCGGCCGGCCGGCCGGCTGGCTGGCTGGCTGGCTGGCTGGCTGGCGGGTCTCTCAGCCTCCCTAACCAACCAACTGACGGGCTCCCCGGCAAGCTCCTCAACGGATCCCCGACGAACCGTCCCGGGCTCCGGCCCCATTCAGCTGACTGGAAGCTAAAGCCAAACTTCGAGCTGATTGCACAATCCGAATAGATCTGCCAGCTGCTTCTGAAAATGGTTCGAACGACCCGACCCCGTTAAAACCATGAAAGGCAAGGGTGGCGTTCGGCTTCAGATCAGGAAAGTAAAAGCTCCCCACCGACAGTAATCGTCATTGACGATCGAGACGAGCACGCTCCCGTTGAAATACGTCCAGAATGCAGCTGTGAAACGCTGGGCTTGACTTCACGGATGAGAGGACGACAGGAAACACGTCGGTTCTTGACACTTGTGTGCTCACGATCTTATCGTGGGAGGATCCTCTTATTCCATGACGTGAGTACAGACGATTCGATGGTTCAACAAGTGTTCCGGTCGGATCGTGGACTCCATGACTCGACCGAGACAGGTTGGTGCTTCTTCGATGACATTCTCTCCAGGACTCTCGGCCGAGTGTCTGCGCTCAGTGAGAACTGTCTTCTTGCGTGAATCGGTCCGATTCGTGACATCAAACTTTGGCAGGTTCAGTCTCTTCGGGAACGGTCAGCGCTCATCCAATGTTTACTCCTGTCGCATTCCGTTGATGGACGCTCCACCGAAAGGAGATTCCAATCGGACGGAAGCGCTGCATTCGGAAGGAGCTCCTTCCGTAGACATCTCACGTCACAGCGGCGTTTACCGGCTAGCCGGCCTCCAGTTCTGCAGCCGGCGTGGCCGCTCGACTCGAAGTGGAGGAGAAAAACTCTAGCCTGAGGCGGCACAGCCCACCCATGTCTCCCAGTGTGCTGCTCTCATTCCGGCAACGTTCTTCCTCAATCAGGCCGGTATTGGTACGGGCTTGCGTCTAGACCTGCTGCAAGCGAGTATCGGGAACAGATCTATGGCCTGCGCGCCAGAGCCGTTCCGCAGCTACCTTGCTGAGGGAGCCATCATGGGAACTTGAACTCCGATCGAACCGGGAGGCGGTTCCAGGAGCTCGTGCAACTTGTCCGGAATGATCCGCTCGAGCTTCCGACGTGGAAGGGTCCAGAGAGCGAGCTCGCTCCCCCCCCCCCCCCTCCCCCTCCCCCTAAGACAGTGAGCACGCACCCCCCGGAGTGGGAGCAGGGCTGCAGCGTCCCCCACTCATCGCTCGGATAGTTCGAAGACATTGATAACATTTATCTAATCGGATAGCCAGCGAACTCGCCGGACGACTAGCATAACAGTTTGCTACTGCAGTCGCCGTCATGATGCCACTCTTCACCAATAGTCCATCTGCCCGATTGGCTGGCCAGCCTTTCTGAAGGGAACCCATCTAGACTAGAGATTGTGATGCTCGTCGTACGAAAGAGCCTTTTATATCAGACTCGAAATCAGCTAATCGAGGGAGAACAATCAATTTCCATTTGTATCCATTACCACATGAGCTGTTCGACTCTTTTTCCTCCTTTCGAGATCGGAAATTCATTGTCTCCTCCCGAAGCTAGGCGAGTCGATCGGCTTTCTGAATCAGAATTTCGGTTCCACTCCCCGGCAGACGCTCCGAACGAGCCCTGGTTTCGCAAGGTGATCGCCAGCGGCGAAAGTCGCTCTTTGAGCCGCAAAAATCTGGGATGCGTTCCGTCCAAAAGCCGCAAGATCGAGCAAAAGCACTCGTGCGCTCAATCGGGGAGAAAAGCTTCTCAATAAACGCACAAGGGAGCAGTGGGATTTCGCTGTGGCTGTGGGGTCAGATCGGGACACGGGCTATCTATAAAACAATGTAACAAGATATGGGTGCGCCACCCACTTGTGCTGACCGTCTCTCCACCCGCTCTCCTTGGGGGCATGGGATGGACAGCGGGGGACGGACGGAGAGAGGAATAAACTAGCGAGCAAAAGGAACAGGGAGAGAGTGCAGCTATCCTTGTTTCTTGCACCATCTCCTGTGTCAAGGAAAGACATTGCATATAAAAGACTCGATCAGTCGATGAGACAGCCCCCGTCAACCACCCGAAGACTCTCGACAGTGTACGGAGAGACGAGGGTGCATCGCGATGAGGAGGTTAATTCCATTCGCAGACGCATTCAGCGACGAGTACGAATTGCGTGACACCATTGATGAGAAATTGCCTCCCTTTGCCAGAGCGAGCCCCGAAAGCGGTTGAGCGCAACCACTCCGTCTTCGAGCCGAACCCTCTCCAGGTCTCCACCTTCTGCCGTCTCGACGACTCTACCGCCACTCAGATCTCCCTCACTAGAATGCAGTGATCGGAGGCTCGATCGGAACGATTCCACCGCTCGTCGGAGCAGTATCGGAGCGATGCCGATGACGCTCCGGTTACTCTTCTGCCCATCCTGATCCCTTTTCCCTTGACACTCCGAGCGAGCAGCGGGACTTCCAGTGCGAGAAATTCCTCCTCCGGAACTGGTCGGTTCTCTGGTTAGGACTGAGTGACTGACAGTCTGAGCCACTCCAAAAGTCGGATCAGATTTTGAAAATTTCAAACTGGCGCGCGAGTGGTCATGTAGGAGATCTTTTCTACCTCTGCCTTCAGCCCCTACCCCCCACCTGGGATCGTGGTACCACGAGTTTTCATGATCCTGGCGCCGGGAGCGTGCTCATCATCAACGTCTGCCCCGTCTCCCAGTGCTCGGTTAGGCATACACATGCAGACGTGAAGATATGGCTTTATATATAACATATACATATATAACCGCTTGGCTACCGGAATCGATCGCATCGACATGTGCAACTGATTGTTTGAAACAAACATATTCTTTGACAACTTTCACCAGAGGAAGCTGCGGATCTTGATCGGGGCAAGGCCGAGCTCACTCGGGAAAAATACGCGCGACCGATTCTTGCCGCCAAACAGATCAACTCTACACGTGGTAGACAGCATCAGGCGATCGAGTTGCTCGTCGGTCGAAGAGAGTTTAGGCTCTCACACGCACCGCATCCCGGGAAATTTTTCTTCCGGCGACAGCCTTGTCTGTTCTCCTTGAAACTGTTTACCAAGCCGTCGAAGCGGCCTGCTCCAAACGTGCACGTATGCGACCACGATAGACTTGCGGTCGGACGGCCGGAGCCGGGGAGAAAACATGTTAGCCGGCTCGATCCGGGACGGAAGAATTAGTCGGTGGAGGAGGCCTGTTTTGGAGTTTCCAATCGTGAATATACGATCACGGATGGAACGAGCTGGGTTTCCGGGACGTGCGCTGCGCCTAGTTGAGGACGAGCAGCACGAGGACCTCAGTGGGCCGGATGGACTAGTGACCGTCCGTCCACCCGTTTGTGCGACCGAGTCACCCGAGAGATCTCTAGCGTGCATACGGTCGATGGTCTCAGCCCTGGCGGTGGCGGCGAAGGAAAAGACAACGACCGCTAAGCACGAAGCCATTCTGCATATCTCATCGGATTACACTCGGAGGCTATTACCCAATCCAGTTGGTGCTGCTGAGCTGCATCTCTGTGGGGCCAACATGCGCTGTTGCATCGGTAGGCTTGAGAAATTCGCTTCCGGCCATGGAATTCGGTCGCATCTTCAGACCAACTCTTCCAGCTCGATGTCTACGCTTCCATGTTAACCCCCGGATCGGTGGTAAGCCCCCTCGATGTGCAACTCAAACGAGGTAAGCTAGGCGGTGGTGTCGGTGATCGCATTCACAATGCAATTCATGCAGACGTAAGCAGAAAGCACGACTGCATCGCTGGCGCCCATTGCGCCCTCCCGACCCGGCAGGGCACTCCGCGGGAGATTATTCGTCATCCTCACGGGCACGTCAGTCGACCCCCGCGCGTGTCGACAGGAGACTCGTGAGTGTTTTTGGACCTCCACCAGAAATGAATACCGAACGAGTTCCCCCTGTGGGACTTGCGTGTTTTGGGTTGGCATTCGCGCATATCGTAAATTTGAGCAGTGCCCATTATTGCACTCTTAAATTCAAATGTTTTACCCCGTCAGGATTGCAGCGAGCTCGCGGGAACTATCTCCAAGCCGAGCGCTGTCGCGATCGTTCATCTCTCGCCCGCCGAGAGCTGGTAACGGCGCCGGACATGAGAAAAAAAAAAACAGGATGGGATTGTTGGTGTGCTGATACCGGGTTGAACGTTATACTCGTGCTTCTTCCGAGATGGATCGTACCGATTCAACCCCCGCTTTAGGGTCGACGCGCTGCTCGCGATCCGCTGACGGAAGCTCAAATCGGATTGAAGTGTGCTGATCGCTAGCTGCCCGAACGCAGTTGCGGTCTCGTTGCGGACGTGCAAGCTCGTCGCGGGTTCCACGAACGGTCTGGAACGCTTAACAAGTGCGTCTTCGATTCGAGCTCCGGCCATCTCAACGCGACGATTCGTCACTGAGGAACACGATGGCAACAGCTATCCCGCAACATCTCTCTGTCTTCCGCGTTGAGCTCTCTGTGTTCGTCCAACTGCCTGTCTGTATTTTGCTCCAAGCACATCTGTCTCTACTCAGCTGTCTGTCCCCAAAAACGCAGAGTATACTTTGTGATAGACTCATGAAGAGCCCGTTTGCTCCCGGCTCTCCTCCAGGTCTTGTCTCTCAAGCAGACACGCGACGTTTCCAAATTGGTTACGACAGATCTCATCCGGTGCCCACGGAGTGGACGACGTGCCCGTCGTCAAACGCAGTTCGCGAGCGCTTGGCCCCGCATGCAGATCCTGTTCGAAACCAAACCGATCATCCAGGCAAAGTTTCACGGTCTTTCGAGCATGAAACCGTTCTTTTCCGATCGTCAAGTTATTCCAGCGCTCTCATCCGACGAATTTCCGGACGGTTCGATGACAGGGCTTCGGAATGAATAGTTCTCACGGGGAACTCACACGCTCTCCTGTCCTGCTCTGGGACGGATTACTCCATCAACGTCGAATGTTTTTGATGCAGCCTGGCAGGCGTATTACCTTTCGTGCCAAGCCGCCGTAGCGGGCTCGGTGCAGGCGGCGGGAAATTCAACGTTGAAGCGGGAATATCCTCTGCGGGATGAGCTCGGCCTTCGCGATCGGCCATTCTTGTCATCACGATCATCCGTTCGTTGATTCCAGCTTTTCGGTACCGAGCACCAGAGGCCGCACATTGAAGAGCTGTTCTCCGGCCCACAGCGGGCTCGAGCTCACCCGGGGATTCGTCGAGTTGAACACAAGACGCCCGCATGATCCCCTCTGTTCGATTCCAAGGGATTCAAAAGCTCCGGAGACGAGCCTGCTGACCATGGGAGCCTCAGCGCTTGGAGGATTCGCATCACGCGAACGAGCCCTCCTTGTGAGCGAGTTCGTCCACGCGCAGACCCCACGCTGACCTTCCAGCGAGCGGTAAAAAATTCAGCCGGGAATTCATCGGCTCGCGCCTCTTCGATTATATAATAGTTCGACTGCCTAATGGGAACGCCGAACGTACTAAGAGAAGTGGAACCGCTGTTTCTCTGTAGGCTCCGACGGGCCGCCGAGCGCTCCTGCGGTCCTCAAGCATCGTCGCAGTGGACCTTGTCCTCCGCTAGGCAAAGATTTCCATTAGCGACAACTAATGCAACCCGAACTGAAGTTCGATTTCATTAGAATCTACATCCTCGAAAGTGGACTAATTCGAATGACAGCTATTCCGATCTTGGACCAGCACCGACAGGAGCCCAATGGAGAACCCGGCTGAATCGACTGTCACGACCAACGGAAGCGACGTAAGATTTTACGAGCCCTTGGTGGAATTTCGTGAGGGACAATCGTCACGGAAAAGAGGAGATTCCCCCTTGGTCAGAAGCGCCACTCACTCACACCTCCTAGGATTCGTCCCCGATTCATTCCTCACAGCGTTCCCGCCGTCATTCGTTTTGATTATTCCAAGATTAACTAACGATGATTCATTCAGGAAGCGAATCTGAGCTCGGTTAATTCTCATCTCGGCCGAATGGCTCTCCACAGGATCCGCCAGGTAATTTAGAACAATCGCTCTCGATTTCTTGCGCGCCGTCCTCGTTCCCATTAATTATTGGGAACAGTTGAGCTAGGGCCGGTGCGTGCCGGTGGATGCTTCCAGAAGGAATTTCCGTCTGCGTTCCGTCCGACTGCGGCGAGTCAACCCGCTGGATTTCGTCGAAACTCCGGCCAAACAATTCCGATCCGCTCGGAACTAGCTGGCCTGCGGCCGACCGCTTGGGGTCGGATTCTCGAAAAAAAAAATACGTCACGCACCCGAGGAAAGGACGGAGTTGCTTGAGGCTTGAATAGCTCACGCTTTTCTCCGCGACTCGCTCTACAAGTGCAAGTCTCATCTCGATCCGATGATAGTCTTCAACGAGCACAGAGGCACTCCTCTCTTCCTGAGGTCTGACGCAGAGCTCCTTTCTCGTGGATCCTCAAATGAACGCCCCCATCCAACAAGACCTCTCCAAAGCATCAGCTCATCTCCCCATCGAGCCATCGAAGTCCTGGTGAAAAAATCATCTGTCATGGGCATGCCGAGACGTTCACAAGATATTATCGCAAACGTTCAACTCACACACGTTTAGCAACCCGAGTCAAGTTGTCCTGGCGGTTCCGAATGAACGTTCCGGACCACAGAGAAAAACTTGACGAGAACCCAAATCGAAACTGAGCCAGTTGGGGGGGGGGGGGGGGGCTACTAACCTGATAATGCGATCATGGGGGTCGTTTGATATGCAGTTTTATGTTTGAAGAAGCAAGGTTCAGCACCCGCTGTCTGAAAAACTGCGTCAGAGCTGGGAGATCGATACAATTGATCCGAAGTTTGAATTAACATTTGCATCGCGCTCTAATAGCGAACATCCGTGGCTGTAGAGCATTCCCCTGCAGTTCGACTATGCACTTCGACTGCTTCGATTTTTGCCGGCCCGAATCTTGTGAAAGTCGTTGAATGGATAAATTCGATGAAGCGGAACCCCAGGTCCGTATTCAAGGATCCGCGGTCTTCGAACTGGAGCTAACTGAAAAACCCTCACGTCAGACGCTTATCAAAACTCATACGAAAAATCTCTCCGGGCGAAAACTCCTATGACTTGAAGATTTTCTTGAGATATTTCTGCCGATAACTCATGATTCTCCGCCGACCTCGGATGGATGCTATCCCCGTTTCCCCGACCTTGATCCCTCACGACGTATGAAGAAGGAGTTTTGCTCATGAGCTCTTTTGATTTGGTGCCTCGCGCCAAACTCAATGACCTCACGATATGAAGGTTGCCGGGGGACTCGATCCGAGGGACTGAATAGACGACGAGCTCAGAGCCATACTTGCCCCGACACTCCCACCTCCAGGACTGGACGCATCGCTCCCAATCGAAATTCCGAAGCTCGAGACTGGAGAAGGATTCCGTCACTCTCATCTGGAGCTCAGGAGAACGCGGAAGAGGATTCCGGAGTCTCCTCGCGGGAGAGCCTCCTCATCGCCCGTTTCATATCAGTAAAAGTTCCGCAGCTTCTCCAGTGATAGTGTTTTTCACTGATTACGCGGGACTACACACTCTACTTGGTAGCCAGCTTGTCAGTTCCGGTAGGCCAAGGCTGTGATGTCCCGTCGGCTGGCATGAATACCCGTTCAATCTATGACGGTCACGTAGACTGTATTGCGAGATGTAACCCGAGAAAGAGCGTACTGTGTGACCGACCGAGTGATCCAGAGACTCTTACGAGATCCGACCTACCGCGGAGAAAGCGACTCTCCCTATACGGACGACTCGGTCGCGCGTGCACAGTTTCCGGGATTGGCGTCGTACATCTGACCACGAATAGCGAAACAAGCCACAACCCGCTATGGCCCCGATGGGCACGAAAGGCCAGCGAAACTTTCCCTCCAACAAAAGAGTCTTCACTCACTCCGTGCTTCGGCTCGGACACTGCGTTCGTGCGTTTCTCGAATTTATGCACGTGGAAAATCCGGTTTGACGCGACGAGGCCCGCGGAATTTCCGCACTTCCTGCCATCAAGGCTTCGAGCGATGGGGAACATTGTCCGAAGTTCTACTGATCGCCCCAGCCGGCGGGGAACCTCAACTCGTCCGGTGAAGCCTTCTGGACAGCCTTTCCGGACGGCAGCTATGAAGTGACTGACGTTTCAATGTCTGCTATTCACCAAGTTTGAAGGCCTGAGAAAGCTCGAGTCAACAGCTGGCGACCCTGCTTTTCCTACAGAAGAAAAACGAGAGCAAAAAATGCCATAAAGTACAGAACTAGCTAAGGCGAACGCTTTCAGAGCGCGCAACCAGTCGGTTCGGCCGGGAGGGACGGCCACTGTGCCGCTTTTGAAAACATGTTTTGGGAGTCCACAACGAGCACCGATGCCACGACGAACAGGACCGCCGGCTGCAACGCATCAGAAAGGCGGCGAGTCAGGCAACAGGCTTCGTCGATGGCCTCCCACCTTGATAAACTGGTGGTTTTCGTGATTCTGAGTTGTACTTCACCGCTGAGGTGGGAGAGGTTAATGGTGGCCAATTTTCCCGCGCACGTATCCCGCCCAAAATGGCCGTCCACACGCATGCACAGACTCGAGATAACAGCGCTTTCCATTTTTTCCCTCTTACCTCCCTTCACGGAGGGGGTAAGGTCGCTCTGGAGCAGGTGTGATTGGATGGGAAAGTGTTCATCGCTATGGGAGCGTTCCCTTATTGACAACGTCGGTTTACAAGCTTTCTTCCATCGCTGCTGGACTGTCGAATGACATGAGCCGGGAGAGTTCAACGTCGAAGGAAGCCCCTGACTCCTCACTCATGTATGGATTAACCCGCTCCCCGCTCGATTCTCTGAATAATTTGCCTGGCGTCGCGTAACGATGCATTGCGGCTGCACTGACAACAACTTCGCGAAATTGGTGACGCAGATGAGTGTTTTGGAGGTTGTGGCTCAAAGTACACGCTCGAGTTATTCGAACGAGGCGCACTCCTTCCGTTCTCTGGTTTCGAAATGAATCTCCTTTCTAAGAGAGTGCGATTGATTGGATGGACGATCTGCACCTAGGCGGAACAATGCTCCGGTGTGTCTAATTGTGGAACAATCGAAGACGACGATGGAGGCCGGAGGGCTCATGAAATGCAAAATAGTTCTTGCCGCGACCTCACGAGAGTTTCTCGACCGCGTGAGCTGGAGCAGAAGGGGGACGAGCCGACGGAGAAGAAGAGAGAGCCGCGAATATTGCATTTTCAATTTTAAGACGGAGCCGATGGGACTCGAGTTCGGCTCCAAGAATGAGACGGGACGTGATTCGGCCAGCAGCCTTGAACCACCCCCTCGCTCGAGCTGTCCTTATTCCTTCTCAACTTCCTCCACAAGTGGTCTTCTGCTCGGTCTTGTGACTCGGTCCAAGGATGCCCGCCTCAGTCCAGTGACGCATGAATCCTCAGACGGGGAAACTTCTTGAAAAATGCGACCGACCCAACAGCGGGGGCGTCCCGCCGCCACCAAGGTACGGACCCCATCCCTTCGAGGAGCCTGGGCGAAGTTCTTAATTCTATCCACCACCTTTCCATTCTCTCTCGCTCACTCCCGCTCCCCGTCCGCGGATCCTAATTGAAAGACTCCTTCCCTCCGTCTGCTCCGCTGACTGGCTGCGGTGTTTTTTCGCCGTTTTTCTCCCCTACCCGAATCTGGAGACGGAAATGGAGGTGGAGCGAAACTCTTTGGCGTCAGCCCAATAGACTCTCCCGGTCGAGTGGCAAAAGCATGAGCCAGTACTACGTGCCCTTCTTCAGGGATTCTTCAATCACTTCAACGTCGGCTGATTTCCGCACAGTCCCGGAATCATTCTGCAGTCTACGCGCGACAGAAGCGGGCCTGTTCGATTTGAGGCGTTACAGAGCGTTCTCACAGTAGTCCCTCCGCGGTGCTCCCTCAATGATCAATGGGACAAGCCAAACTTTCCACCATTCATTAGGGCACAGTCAGTTCTCTCTCAATCTAGGACGCTGCTACAGCTCGTCTGGTGGTTACGCAATACGACTGTTATAGCCTCTCGGACGCTGAGGTTTGGCCGACTGCCTGTATCCCTCCCATCGGGGCGGTATTTCTCATCCCAGTCCTGAGCTCTCTCTCTTCCTCTCGCTTTCTCTCTCTCAATCAGGCAGTCTCCGCGTGGGAGTGGAGTGCTCGGCTCGATCGTCGCAGGCGTTGGTCTCCGAATTTGAGGATCAGCTTCCAGCAAAGCCTCAGGTCAGGCCAAATCGATCACGAAACCCGCGCTCGATCGTTCTAGTAGCTTTTCGTATTCGATTCAAGCTCTCGGAGTTCCGCCAGAACTCCCCGGATCGGTAGAACTACGTCTACGGCCCGCACGGTTCCCGCCGCTGGCGAATCGTAGACTTGAAACTCCGGGCGAAGGAATGCGCCCTCCACCGAGTGATGTGGGCTTCGTGTAGGCGGAGACGGGGGCCGAGCTGCGCCCATCGCCGGAAGGCCGGCGGGTAAGTCGGCCCGGCAGTAGGCGTCTGGGTGAGCTGCCTGGTCCGTGGCTAACGCGTTGCCCATTCCGCTCGTACGAGCCATAAATATGTTTGCGTTCAACCGACGTATATCTCAAAAAGCGGCAAACACGGTCCGGTTTGTCGAGACTGAAATTCAGAGTGAGCCGGACCGAACTGCCACGCGTCGTTGTTGGGTGGAGTAGGTGGGGGGACGATTCCACGTGGGGACACACCGGGGGAGGGGCGGACAGCGACGAAGGTCTATCACGCTCGCCGAAAGATAGAGAGCCAGGGTGAGATAGAGAGTGGAAGAGAGAGGGCAAAGCGAGGCGTCGCTGTGTTTGCATCTCTTGTTTTTTGTCCCACTACGTGCATGCTCCGTTCTTGCTTACGAGCTGAGCCCGCCGCGTCGGCTGACTACAACGACCCGGCACGGCGACGCAACAATGAGCTGAACTTCGACCTGGGGAGGTCGTATGACTGATCCGGAGCCCGTGGAACTTGTCAATAACGGATCGATCGACCTAGTCGACGACCTTCGAGAAGCGGTTCCCCCCGAAGCACGCACCTTCTCTGCTACGATCTGTTTGCTGACCAGATGCATACTGTCCGTTATATCAGATCGAGAACTCGGGGAATACAGCTCTGACCCCGGGATATTTTCCTGACGGCGACCGGGTCGAGCCCGAGCCCCGCTCACTCGGTTCAAGCGTGCTCCACGCTGTTGACGTCTATGACTTTACGCGCAGTATGATACAGAGCCCTCGGCATACTGTCTAGACCAGCGGACGCCTGTCAAGTAGATTCGAGACTCTTAAAGTCCTACAGCCGTTCCACAAAAGGACTGTAAAGACGACAAGGACCAAGTGTGTGGCCTGGAGTGGGGCACGACGTCGATAAGGGCCGCAGACAGCGAGTTGGATGGCGACGCGGATGGCGGCCAAGACGAACGTCTCAATCTAGAGGCGCCCACCATACGAGACGAAGCGTCTTCGAGCCGGAAGCCATAGAGGTCACGACTTCCGTTCGGAGAGTGATCATTATGCCCCAACCTGTGTTCCTCTGCGAAACTCGTGCCCGAGTCAATACAGCGCAAGGTGCCTAGTAGCCATGCTATCAACTTTGGCCCGAGACACACGAGACTCGCCGCACGCGAAAGGGAATGAGCGGCGCCGGATCGACGTGGCCGAGACGGGGAAGGAAGCTGCCAACATGATGAAAGAGCCATATTAGAAGACCACTTGGACATCGGTCCGGCGAGCACGGCAAGCACAATGAACGGCTTATTACCACTATTATTGTTATTTTTGTTTATCACAACACAACGTTTAGCCTCGAGTAGCAGCCCCATAAATATTCAATGCAGACCCGGCCTGAGCCGTCTTTCGCCGTTCTATTCGCTTACCGACGTACCAACTCGTCTACGATCCGCTTACCCGACCGCCTGGTCGGAGCAAACGTGAATCACACCATCGCCAGCGTGGGGCTCGAATCTCCCCCCAGGACCCAGCTCGTCCCTCCAAGCGGTACCGCCAAGAATAATATCGGAGCGAATTGATTGTTCTCGTCCGGGGCAGAGGCTGCGGAAGGACGAGGAATGATTTTATATTCACAATATGATTCAGCCAGCACTCTTCCTCTTGTCTTCCGCTGAGGATGATTCTTCGTTTTGGAGATCCTGATTTCGTCGCTCCACCGGAATCGGTTTTCGAAGTGTACGTTGTCAATCAGTCTCCACCGTGCCGCCGCACCCCTCATCGCATCCGAAGAAAGTGACACCTCCTCCGTCTATTCCAACATGCAGACGTACCAGAGCTAGCATCTCAACTCGAGGAGACAGGCTCCGCGAGCAGTCGGGACGTTTCCGCACCGACATTGAAAGAACTCAAGAACGGAGACGATGGAAAAACTCAAGATTGCGCTGCGGTGAGGGACTTCCAGCAGATTTTGAACCAACTCTTGTGCGCAGATGCTGTCGCAAGTCATGAGACCGAATGCACACTTGCTTGATGTTTTGTCGTCATTAATATTTGAGCAGCTTGTTGTTTCCCTCAGCCGACGAGTTCCTTGAACAACCCTCGTTTCATCCGGACAGTCGGAAGCGAATGTGGACAAGTGTCCAGGAACTGTATTTCTGACTCCACAACTTGGAAAGAACTTTTCCCTTGTTCGGCTCAGATACCGAGACAAGGAAACACCACGCGGGGTAGACTGGGGGGAGTTCCTTCTTGAGGGAAGCGAGCGTTATCTGCAGATCCTGATGCGAGTCGAGGATCCGATCCCCAAGGCAAACCGCCTCTGAATCATCACAGAAACTTTTTGCCATCGGAAAGAGCTCCGAATCGGATCTCCGTGGGGGGGGGGGGGAAGCACAGAGGATGGGATTCAGCAAACGGATCGGCGCTTTTTGAGGCTGTTACGATCGCTCGTCATGCCAAGACGAATCTCGGCGCGATATTGACGCGTTTGAGCGGCGTTCTTTCCCGCAGTTGAAGGAAAATTCCCGACTTCATCCGACCACTCTGTTTCCGAACATGAACCTGTGACGATCCCTACCGATTAGGATCCCCGAGATAAACTATTTAGCCTGCGAGAGCACCGCTTCAAACGAGAGCCGTCACATGAAGAGAAGCAGGCTCATCGGGAGATTTTCGATTGTAACTTGATCGCTGAGTTTTCCTCGAGACGAAGTTTTTAGGTGTTCGTTCTTTGGTGGCTCAGAAAGTCAGCTCAGAAAGCACCGAGAACGAGACGCGTCGTGCTTCGAGAGAGAAACTGGTATGTCGGGAGAGCGGAGTTATTATGCCTGAGTGAGGACGAAAGTTATGAAGACTTTCTATCATTATGACTTCATACCGAGCGCCAGAACGATTGTCAGTCCCCGAACTGCTGTCTTGACAAACTCATAAAGGCTCCCACGGACATTGGCGCACCGACGTCCTGGAGACGACCTTGAGTGTTGGAGGAAAAAATTAACCACTCGGCGAGCCAATGGGCCCGAGACAGATAGAAAGCTCGAGAATGCTTCCGGGGATGAGAGTTTTGGATCGCATCATCATTCGATGTCGGCGAGGCATTCATTCCATTCATCGATAGGACAGTGCGGTCCTCCTCTGCCAAAATTACTGCGTTCATAAAGGCTAGTCGGACATTCGAGTCCACGAAGTTTTGAAGTATGAAGGTCTCTCACAAAGTTGTTTATATGAGGAGTGTGACGCACCGAAAACGCATTTCCACCCCTCAGTTGGAGAGCGTGGGAGCAACTGTGTTTGCTAAAAGCAGAAACTCAACCGATTCATATGCTTCGGAGGAATTCAAGAGGCATTCCACACACAGAGCGTCCAAACGCAGCATTGATTTGAATCACAATCAGTAAAATACTACCTGTGAGCGCTCCGAAGAAACGTGAATCGAACTCTTCCCGCTCCTGTGGGGAAAACTTGACCTCCTATATATTTTCGGTTCTTTGTTCTCGTTTCGATGACTCAGACCCCCGGTACCCAGAGAACCCGCCGCGATGTGAACGTTCTTGGCGTTTCAGCGGAAAGCACCCGGAGTCTGCTCGATGCCAGGACGGTTTGGAGCTCAGTCCTGGATCAATAGAAGACGACCCTGGATCTTACCCGGATCCAGAAACGTCGTGCATCAAGACAAAACAGCGGTTCCCGAAAAATTTCCCCCGTTGATAATGGGTTTTCCCTCTCCGCTCGAAAGCACGGATACTTCTGGAGCGCTCAGCAGCGAGAGGAAAATAAACTTCCAACGAGAAGTCGTGGGGACTGAACGAGTGCACAATGATTCCTTTTCGGCAACCTCCCCCGGAGACTTTTTGTTGCCGCTCGGTTGGTTGGCTGGCTGACTGAGTGACTGACTGTCTGGCTATTCTGGTTGAAATTGCGTCACGCGTAATTGGATCGAGAAATAGAAGAAGAGGGAAGAAGAGGAACGGGAAAAACGATCCTGATTCTCAGGAGTTTGTGTTCCGGGTTCAGGGCGGTTGACCTGACATCTTCTATTTCTGCTTTCCTCGGTGGAATCCTTGAAATTCCCTTGGATCGGATGGCCTGTACACTGTGCTCTCGGTTTCGTTCTCCTCGGAACGCATTTGATCTGCCCACTGGAGCTTCTCGGAATTTCGGAACGATGACAGTAGTCTGTCAATCTGTCGAACGGAACCCGTCCACTCGATTTCCTCGAGATATGCGATCACAGGATCAAACTCCGGTGAAATCAGTAACGACGCCTTCTCTCTTAATTCGGAAAGCGGAGCCCCGCGCACCTGACTATTTCTCTACGGAGAGCATGGCAGCCATGGAAGTGATCCTCACAGTGAGAGCGCAAGAAGCAAACCCAACCACTTCTCGTCCCTCTCTTTGGCGATTTAATGGATCCATGAGCTTCCATAGACCCTCCGGAAACATTTCGTGTGTGATCCGAGCGACACTTCACTCTTCCTCGCGGCCGATTGATGGGAACGTCTATTGGCATCTGAGCTTCTATGACTTCCGCCAGTACTGTGTGTGATCCTGTGAAGCATTCACCTGAAACGACGGGAAATTCGCTGGACTCGCAGCCTTGGTATCAAACACACAGAGCGATGAAGGCACATTCAACGAAGTCGGAGCGCGCGTTCGCGCATCTTCTCTCAGTTTTATCATCCGCTCTTCCGAGGATCCTCCCTAACATTCCTTCCCTTTGACGAATAGCCAGCGCGTATTCGAGATCACTCTGTCTCCTCTGAGAGATGAGCACAGTTTCTGATGGCGGAGATTTGCGCGACAGCGTTTTCTGGTGGAAAACAAAGAAAGGGCATGGACCTGGAAGCGCGTGCATCAGCGCTCGGCCGCAAGTTTCGGAGAGCCGAGATTCCCAATCTCGGGTATCGGGGAGCTTTTACTTGCTCAGCTTTCCGCTGACGCTACCACTGAGTAAGACTCAAGCCGAATCGATGGAGTTGGATTCATCCTCCATTTTGCTGCCTTGAAGAGTCACTGGAGCTGGAGAGGACTCGATTGGCGCCTGGTCGGATCATTGCGTCGAATCTCCTGTCGGGCCGAAAACAGAGACTCCGGGCAAATTTCACATGTTTCCCGCCACTTCGTCATATTTTCCGATACTCCTGGCGATGATGGAGTTCGTTCGTTTCCGAAGCGGAAGCCCAACGAGAAATTGTCCTTCAATGATCCTCCATTTTCGTCAAGCGGTAACGGCAAGTCGCATCAAACAAGATTTTCCTTCGTTCATTTCTCCGAACTCGGCGACCCCCGCGCGCAACGCAAACTGGCCAACGCCTGCAGCTATCTTGACCTCGCGAAAAACTGTGCAACCCGTCGTTGAATCGTCAGTTTTCGGGACCTAATTGGTTGTAGCTCGGTGGACCGTAATTCTTCAACCAAGACCTGACTCTCTTCTCATTTCCGTCGGGATGTTGCTTTTCCGTCTCCCTTTACGGCGGCAACGCACACATCTGAGGCTTCCATTGCGGAGATGAACTTTCAGCGATTTCGTCTCCTCCCATTGTTGCCACTTCCGCTTCGTTGGCTCCATTGACATAGTTTGATGCTGGCCTCCTCATAACTTGGAGCAGTAATCTCCTCAGCGTGCTTTCCCCGCAGATTGCACCGTGATCCAAGAGACAGAGCGCCGAACGATCAGTTCAACTCGTAACTAAGCCCAGAGTGTAGTGGCAGGAACATCTGCGTAAGTGTAGCGAGCGGAAAATTGAGGTCACGCGAATGTTTGTTGTTTGAATGCGTGTCGTACGCTCGGGGGCCAGATCCCCGCATGCCAGTGACACCAGAGGCGTGCCCATTTCGTGGTCGTCCTATTCCTCTCAGGGTTTCTCGGTGCGTAGAACCGGAGCTCACTAGGTCGTCGGCGCGGTCGTGAGTTGCTCCTTTGTTTACTGAGCGAGAAGCAAGTGTGTTTGAAAGCTTCGATCACTTCAGCGCAAGTTTCACCGAACCGAACGATTTCGGTGAAGAGCTTCGTAGCCCCGGAGCTAGATAGCCGGCTGAAGCCTGAAACCGGCGCAAGTTTTTCTCTGTAGGCGGTCGCTACTGAGTGCTTCCGTCATCCATCAACTCTCAACTGAGGATACAAGTATTTTTTCCTTCCCGGTCCGCCGTATGAGAGCTCCATTAGGTGCTTCACGTAATCCCAGAAGTGGCAGAAATCTCAAGGAGCGCTTAGCGCCCGGCAACATCAGCGGCAAACGGTCGGGCAGATGTTGGATGTGGGCTCTCCAATCAGTGTCGAGGCACCGAACCACGGCGAGACTTCCGCAGGTAACCTGTCAACGGAGCGGCTATTGTTCCCGGTTTGAGATCTTCCAGAGTCCTCCGTGCTCGTCCTGTTCGCCTCCCCACGCCACCTGGGAATCGGAGACAAAGAATCCTCCCAAAACGCGTCCCATTGTCTTTCCCGGATCAATCGTCGTCGGCTCTCGTTGCGGAATCGTTTTGCGGTACGGAAAAAAGGCTTGTGAATTTCCCGATGAATGTTGTGAATGGAGGAGATCCTTTTGTTATGCGAGCGAGCCTCCCATTATACTCGCTCTCCTCTCCGTTCAAGAGCTCCTCATGCGTTTCTACGCACCACCAGTCAAAGGCCGCTGCTTCTGAGTTGGCCGAATTCTGGACCGGGCCAAACCTTCAGGACCTATCAGCCGCGCGCCGCCCCCCTGCTCGCCGCGGATCCTTCCTCACCAGTCTCCCACTCCTCTCCCACAATCTCCCAGTCCACGCTTCAATGACATCTAACCGCCCTCTTTTGTATTAAGGAGATTTCTATGGAGACCCGCGCAACCCCAAGATTGAGCTGCTTGCTTGGGTGAGTGAGTGACGAAATTATTCGTGCGCCCTCCCGCTTCCTGAAAAGGTTCGCCATTACTCTGATGAGTTCCTCCACTTCGAGAAGGAAAAAGAGAGAGAACAGCAGCAATTGCAAAGCTCTCCTTGATGTGAAAGGCACGGCCGCTTCCTGGGCGCAGCTCGATCATGCCGCGGAAACGTCTCCACGTGTACTTTTCTCGCAGACCTGGAAATAGTTCCGAATCGAATTCTACTAGAAGGATGAGGAACACGCGATTTTCGCTTCCCAGACGTGACGGAACCGATTTATTGACATGATCGGCATCGGATTATCGGCATCTTGGGACATCACGTTATCATCTCTCCAGGCGCGGTACCTCTCGAGGGAACCACAGGCAGAACACCACGCTACCGCGCGTGCGCGAACTTCTCGAACCCGAATGCGTATCACGGAGGTGCAACTAACTTTTTCAAGTTTAGCTTGCAGTTGCGCTCGAAATATCACAGCACGTCTCCCGAGCGCCGTCGCGGGAGCAGAGGGCTGGAGCTCAAGAGGCTGGCGATTGGGCTCCCATAATGATGACATTCCATCTTACGGCTTCGCTTTTAAGCGTGCGAACCGATGCTCCGCGACGGGATTCAACGAACACTGCTGTTCCGCATCGCTGACGCGTCAAAAACGCTCTTGGCAGCGACTGTTGGGAATGTTGATTGAGAATCAGAGCACCGATGCGGCCGAGCCATGGCCTAGAGAAGGCTTCAACTTCGTTTTTGTTTGTCATGAATTGTTAACCTCGCCGGGGCTGCGTGAGCCCAACAGAGTGACGATGATGGTGCGGTCGCTACCGGTGACACGCGTCTTTTCGCAATCGGACACGCGGACGTACGGTACGCGCTACAGTTTTCAACACACTATGAATTATGAATCACTCGGCACTGAATAATATACGGCTACTTCCAATCCGTCGGCATAAGCTCCGTCCACGTAGTCGTCTTCGTAGTGAACCAACGGCCGGCCTGACAGCATTAACACGCTCGTAAATGTTCATCTAACAAGGTTTCTCATAGCGTATCTTGTTCCTTCCGTCTCGTCCGACGGAATAAAAGGTTCGATAACGATTCCCTCCATCGTCCCAACTTCCTCTTTCTCTATTGCCAATGACACTACAGCTGATTGTCCGTTCGACGGAACCGGAGCTCCTACAGATTCGTCCTCGCATCCGACGAGCCGTGGCAGTTATTGAGGCTTCTGAAGGTCTCAATGCACACTGGCGCGACGGAGAAGCAACCAGGAACGATGCCTGAATGAACCTCCTCCCCCGATTCATATGTTGCGACACAACGATACAATCACGGCGAATCTCCGATGAGAAGTTCTTCGCTCCCGCTCAAGTTCCTTGTGGGATGTTTTACTCCGCTTCGGTCGTTGTCGATGCAGGGAACTACCACCTACCTCGGGAGCCAGGGAAGATCGCGCGCTCGCCTCGTGCGGAACGAGATGTTTTATATTTTGGCTTATTTTTCCGTGTATCGAGCGAAACCGAATGATTATTCGTTTCACGGTTTCGGAAGCATGATTGCCGAGTTCCTGAGGACACCAATTAACCCCAGCGTTTCCGATAGCTAACATCCGTTCCCCCTGATTTCCCCCAGTTCCAAAACCGGACGTGTTCGCAAAGTACGAATTATCTTCGGCTTGCAGGATGTCAGGTTCTCGACGGAATAATTGTAACTTGGACCGGTCAGCTCTCGGGCACAACGATCCGAAGAGCCTTGAACGAAACCAGAGGAGCAGAACAGATGCGATGGTGGATTTGCGACAGACTTTATGCTCGCCGCAGGGGAAGGAGCATCGTGTATGGTTGACGCTTTTACGATTTTTTCCCTGTCGGAGCGTTTCGGTCAAATGGACCACGGGGCCGGCGACCAAGTGCGGGAATTCCATTGTGCATGCACAATCGCGTCGTTCTGCGTCGCATCGCTTCTCAGCCCCATGATGTCGTAAATTCCGCAAACGACAAATACAAGCCGGATGTTGGCTGTGACAGAGTGAAGACGCCATCAGCCAAATCGACTCTGGGCGATGACTCATGTCCCCGGATGTTCCCTCAGACGTTACTAAAGCGTTTCTTCTCCAAGCGTATTGCAGACATCAGGCTCGGCGTTGCGAGAAATTTATTCGGAACGAAACTGGAGTTTGCCTTCCTCTGAACTCCTCAAACAATTTGATCCAGTCTGGGCCATAGCTTCATCATCCTCCTCCGTCGGATCGGATAGAGTCTGCCGATTATGAAATCCTCCAAGAGACATTAGTTACGAAATAATTACGTTCTCCCAGGGTGCATCGGGTTCCTCTCCCGTGGTAGAGGTCTCCTCCGCTCTGGACAGTATTTAGGGGCTTTCTCGGGGAAAAAATGACTCGCTCGCCCCGCACAATATTCGGAAGTGCGCACTCTCGTGGCTGTTCTCACACGAGACCTGTCACCTGAAATTACGTCTCGTTGTGTATTTTGCCTGAACGAGCTCCTTGGAGCGATAATTCAGAACCTCTCAGCCTGATTTTCGCCTTATACCTGAGAACGATAATTCCAGGATATTGTTCCAGCGCTCCAGGAGGTCCGAGAGTGTCTCAGAATCGGAGCGCCTGTTTTTCCAAAACTTTCGACGGTTCCGAAGGAGGGCAAACATAATGATCTGCTCACCAATTGAGGAAACTCAGCTCCGTTCCGCTCCCTTCCTATTCTGATGTTAGATCGGTCGAGCTAAGCCCCATCAGAGCTATGCTATTGACTGCCGCTCTGATTTTCAGTAGACAAGTGTACGGATAGATGGTGCATGAATTTGTGTGTGACCGCTGGTGCCAAGGCTTGCCTCTCCATCGTGCAAGGTCTTCATCCACGAGCAGGAGACCCTCGGACGGCAGTCTCTGGCAAATTTACGGACGAAAACTACGCCGAATCTCAGTCAGTTACAGGAAAGATTCCCGCGGAAACGGAACTGGCGCCGCACAATTCTGTCGGCTTACTCGGCTTCTGTGCCGGGGAAACTGGCTGAGCCAACGACTCTCCTTACCATCCAACTAGACAACAGGCTAGCCAGTCAGCGAGTGCGGCCGGCCTCAGCCGCGGCATATATGAGCCGTAATATGCCGGCGACTGGCAAGATGGCTCGTTGGTCTCTTCCTAATCAAGAGGTCACCACCTCCACCTTTTCTCCGGGACATCTTTCGCGGCCGCTACTGGTTCTGCTGGAGCCGTCGACTAGCCCGATCAGCTCTTCCTCGCCCCGCTGCCAGCTAAGCTTCTTCTTTGTGCGGCCTCTATTATTTCGTCGACCGCTCTCATTCTTCTGTCTTCCACGCCATCTGAAGGCTCAAGGACATTGGAGCCGATCTCCAAAATCAGAGAATTCCGTGTCCATAGCTGATTTTCGAGAGCACGAGATCCGCTCGAAGCGCGACAGCGGCCCCACGCATCGATCGGCCTGCGATGTCGCATTTTTTCCGCAGGTCATGTTTCGAAATCGAACTCCACTAACGGTTTTCGAGGGAGAGTGAGGACGCATGAGAGAGTGGAAATGAATGGAAGCCCGGTCGGTTAAGACGCGAATCGCTCTAGAGACTGCCTGGCTGGAGAGGAACAGCTCGCGTCGGCGAATTGAAAGAAAATGCACAACGAGAATGCGGAGGGGCTTCCTTGCCCGGAGCCTGTGTCGACGGCTCTCGACGAAAACTCATTCTTCTGCGTGTAGGAGGTGTCGATTCCTTCCGCAAGAGAACCAAACCAAAGAGTGCTGTTCCGAAAGGACGCGAAAGCAAAAAAGCCTCGTCTTCCATTTGCGGATCCTCTCTTCGCGCGCTCTTCCCCTATCATCGTCTCTCGGGCTCCCTCCGCTCCGGTACATCCGCATTTACTCTGTGCGGCAGGCAATCCGATGATATCGAGCCAGCCTCTCACAAGGCCACGAGACTGGCATGTTTGGCTCGGAGCCGGCTTTTCTGAACGCCTAAGTACTCCGGGGAGTTGTCGGAGCGGTTCGGAGCACCGGGCCAGCAATGTAACAATTCACTGCGAGTTCACTCACCGCAAAACCGCGGTGTTTCCGGCGACGCCGACGACAACAACAACGCAAGGCCGTCCATAAAACTAGCGAGATCTAAGGCGGGAGGGCGAGCTCCCCCGATCGACGGGCTCTCGCTAACTCGAGATCTCGGCGAGCTGTTCGTTTCTATTGGGGAATGGCCCTCCCCTCCGAGTTCCAAATCTCGCCGCCCGCGGATCTATTTTGAGATCAATGAGTACTCGCGAAAGTGACCGAGCCGTTCCGGATCTCTACACCCGGTTTTCCAGCTTCGCTGAGTTCAGGGAGCCTCGATCCGACTCGCGCCATTCCGTTCAGAAATCGGATGCAGGCCGACTCCCCGCCCTCCTTGGGCCTCGGTGGAAGGATGTGTGCAACAAATGTTTCAAAATGTGGGAAAGAGATCACACCTCTGGAGCGAGTCGAGCAAACTGTCGGGAAATGAACATCGGGCAGCGTTAGCGCGAGATTTTTCCGCGGGAAAGCATTATGGAGATGTTTCCCTAGGACAGACATCGAGTGGACTCGGAGGCAGGACGGCTGGCGAGGCGCTCCGCTACTGCGAGAACCCTGCTCACACAAACAAGCATTGTCATTCGATTCTCGAAGCTTCCTCCGCAAGTGGAGCATCACCTGGCGTCAGCATTACAGCCATCAACGAAACGCGATCCCACCGAGCGAGAAAGGAAATATCGAACAGCTCTGGCACCAAGCACAGCAAATCGTTCCCCGAGTCGTTCGAGCCATGGATGCCGGTGTTCGAACAACTTTCCAGCTATCCAAACAATTTTCCGCCCGCTGGATCGCAGAAATTCCCCAGGGGGTTCCCGATTGAGGAAGTTTTTTTTCCGGAGTCCTCCCATGGGTGCGTTCGACTCCATTCTTCATACTTGATTCCATTCCGTAGATGACGCTGGCTCCCACTGCAAGAGGCAAGAACTACTGTAAAACGCCGAGAACGTACCGGGGATGGCGCTCATTTTCATGGATCGGCCTCTCGCCGTTCAGACATATGGTACAATGGTCTCTCCTCCAGAGTGAGAATCCCGGCCAGATGTGTTTTCGGCTTTTCCGGCCACGACAGGAGAGCTTCTGGCGGCGCTCGAACAGGTCGAGATAATATCGACTGACGTCCACATGAGGAATATCAATTGGCTCGATCGCTGTGGAGAGAGACTTGAACCAGCAGTTGTGGTGGAGCTCAATCCTTACGCTGATGATTTTTTGGTTTCAAGTCTCAACCATTTGAACGCGTGGGCGCTCAGGTCCCGTCGGCGGCTATCAACGTTGTTTCTGCGTGGGCTGAGAATAACAAATTGTCTACTGCCACGCACAAGTGTGCACTTATGAAGTCGATGGACCTCGAGACCGGATGTTTCTGCAGAGGCAGAGAGTGCTCAGCTTTGCTGTTGCACCGCTCGCTGACAGAGGAACCGATCGATCATCGGAGCCAGGATCGGTTATCGGAACTGAACAAGGATGACGGAAATTCGTCAGCCGAGCTCGGTTCCATCTCACGAGCCTGAATGATTCGGTTAGAAGGTCCGAAGGGTGTGTGATGAGATGCGAGTCAGACTGTTGGATGAAATTCTGAGATCATATTCAAGAAACTCGCCGAGCTTCTCTGGCCCCGTGGATGCTGCCGCAAAGTTTCCCACCGAACTATCCATCAAAACCTTATTGCGGTCGGTTCTCCTTCATTGCTCCCTGCTTGCGGGCCTCCTCCTGAACGCACCGTCCGAGGATGGAGGATTTCTCACCGCAACGTAGTCCAGTTCGGTGGAAACTGAACCCTTTCGGAGGTCCTACATTATTTGGCCAGAATGGAGTGCGAGCGAGAGATATGAGCCACGCGGTGAGATACGACGCGCTTCTCAGGCGTACGGCACGCAATGTGAAAGAACACCCGTATGTTTTGAAGTCGGCTGCTGGCAACCAGCAGTAGCTGCGTCTGAACGGCTAGAAAGTCGTACTTCGTGCCGAGCCAATTCCTCGAGGAGCCATGCCAGCGCGAATCAGGAGGGTTTCCATCACTCATTTCACTCTCGGGTTGGTTCCGCTTCACCATCCCAAAATGTCTCTTCATCACCGTGAGAACGTCATGACGTGCGTTCATGTATGCTCTCCCGGCACCTCGTTGAACTCGATTCGACACTCTTCTGACCTCAGATTCCTAGCCTTCTCCAAGATAAGAGGTAATCGGTGAGGGAGTTCGAGTTCTCAACCGCTCCAGGGGCGTCTGGGGTGGATTTTCGGGGAATCTCGTGAGTCCCCAGAAAATCGAATGGTGGCATTCCGAGAGAACGCGCCAATGGTGAGCGTGTGACTAGAACCGGGGAGGCGGGGTGGATCAGACGGCCTCCCCGTTCCTGGTACATTGGGAGACTTGGGTTCTTCGAGGAAGAAACTCCCTTCCGAACCCTTGTAGGAGGAAGCCCCGTCGTTACATCTAAGTCTTGGCCTTCTTGACGAACCATCATCTTATTTGTGCTCCACTTCCTCATCCGTAAGCAACGTTTAGTTCATTCCGCACTGCCTCAGATCAAGCAACGAACCTCATGACAGGTGGCTCCTCAAAGCTACTCGAATTCTCCCACCGTTTCAGTTTGGATATTTCTGTTCACGATGTTGTCATGATGCTCTGGTTTTCTTCAACTATCGGCATTACTTCTGCCGCACGCGATTGGAGCTTGTAACAATCGAACCTCATCGAGAATCATCCAGGATCGATAATCTCACAGAAGAGGTTGCCAAACTTCACCATCTTGTCTAGGGAGCAAGCCGTCACGGATGGGTTAGACTTCGCGGAGTCACTATAGACGAATTCTCAGCTCTTGCGAGGAAAATTCCATTATTTTCCGAAGGTTACGTTGGAGAACTCCATTCCACCATTCTTGGGCAAATGAGTAAACGAGGGAATTAGTCAGGGCGTGTTCCCACGTATTGCTCTCTTTGTACCTCACGAAGGAGGGGGTGGGGGGTGGAATCACAGGTCCGCCCGGGCATCCCGAGGGCTCGCCATGAGGTGTGTTTGCTGATCCCGGCCATGATACATGCTCACAGGATGATAGGAAATGACGTGGACTTCTCCAGGCCATCTCCCAAAGTCGGACGGTGCACGTCGAGACTGAGCGAATGCACGCTGACGGCATTCAATAATCGGCCCGCAGAGTTGCATCGGGTTGCAGTTGAGTCATAGCATGTTTAGCGATGGACGGAATGATAACCGAGGTCAGGCGACCCACTGCGGTGGACAACGCTGAGCAATTCACCCATGACGTGTTCTCCCTCGGTGGGATTTTTTCTTGTCTCGGGCTGTTCATACGAAGGCGCCGTCGATGCGGAATCTCGTTTGGTTCCGCTAAAATTGGAATCCGAGGCCATATTCCGGTTCCTCGAGCTAGGTCATGAGGGCCACAGCCCCGGGAGAGGAAGAAAACGTAGCCTCAACAAACATCGAAAATTAATCATGACGAGACCACAGCAGAAATATCGGACTTCTCTCAGTCAAATCGCTCTTGAGATCGACATCACAAGGATCCAAGGGGCAGCCACTGGGGTGCCCGAACTGACGTATGCTAATTCTGCGCTAGCATCGAGGGCAACAAAACAGCTAACGGCCATGTTCGACAGAACACAGGTCGCGGCAGGGAAATGGGCTCTGGGAATCGCTGGACACAAGGTTGCCTCCGAGTTCACATTAGCAGAGCTCGAATGGTTAACCTCCGGAGCCAGTGAGGCTCAGAGCAAGATCCGCTACTTCACACGAATAAGCGCGATTGAACCCACCAGATGGTCAAAGATGATTCTATCCATGATGGCAACTGAGGATATTCACTTTTAGGTGATCCGTGGACTGAAACTCTTGAGAACGTTACACTCGTGTTTGAACATCCCTCTTGAATACGGAGAGAATGGGATACTCAAGCTCGGCCTCTTCGACACAGCCGGCAGGAAGCGGACAAGAGAAGAGATTGACCATATTTGGAGGGAGGCAATGAACTCTAAACCAAGTCTGACTCCCATGTTAAGGCTGGAAAGAACGAGGTATCGCACCATTTGGGCTGTATACAAACGATCGGGGACGCGCACTCGTGGCACCGGTCCGGAATGCTGCCGAGCAGAGTGCATCGTTCAAAATACCGGGAAATCGACACCCGATGCGTAAGATGCGGACGGGAGCCTGAAACCATCCCCTACATCAATATGAAATGCGTTACCAATCAACCCGGGAAGGAAAAGCTTGCCAGGAGATCGGGTCTGATTAGGGTTTGCAAAAGCCCGCATTTTCAGGACCGCAAGCCCGTGGCCCATAAGTTCTGCGTGTGACCGCAAACAAAAACCGCGGACTCGCGGGCTCTGCCGTCAGCTCAGTGGAACTCGCCCCAGGAATCTTGACTATCAATAATAGTTAGCGGAGTTCGATAATAGTTACAGTAATGACAGTTGATCCACGGGCTTTTGCGGTTGATGCCCGCGGGTTTCAGCCCCCGGTCCTGACGCAGCGATCGCGGGCTTGCTGGCCTTAAAATGCGGGCTTTTGTAAACCCCAGTTTTGACTGAAGAGTACAGCCAGGAGACATGGAGGGATACGAGAAAAACCCTGGAAAAATAGGGAGAATAAACCCGAGAGATCCGGCGAACTCAATCGCCTAGGAACTGGGTCCCATGTTATGTGTATATGAAAGGTAATACAGAGAGTACCTCGGAGGATCAATAAATAGCCAGGGCCATCGATCAGAGCAGCGAAACTGTGCTCAAGATGATGAAGAGCGAACTCAGACTTGAGGCTTTTAGCTGCGGAAAATCCTGATGTTGGCGGAAGAGAAAATGTGTACATCGACTCCTTAGATGCCTCATTACATTGCTCTTCGAGTCTTAGGTTGGGTGTGGGAAGGTTTCTCGCCACCGATGAGAAGTCATTCACGATGAAGCGCGCTCGGAATCGTCGAAATGACTGTATTGTGTGCTTTGAGAGTGCTCGCAATGCGGGCTCATAGAGAGAAACCTCAGCGAAGCACGGATCCAACTCCGCAATCAACTTCATTTGCGCCCAAAATTAATCAGCCGTGTCCGGAAAGAGACGCAGAAGTTTCCGGCTGGAATGGGGCACTTGATTATCAGATTCGGAACTCCCAGACAAACTCCCGTATTTTCTCATATTGTTCAAGGCGTTTCGCCTGTTGAGTCGTTTCTTGGGACCAATAATGGCCCCAAACAAGCATATTTATCCGAAATTTCGGACTATTATATGATCACGAGCCGTTTCCTGGGATGGCACGTTTTCCATCGTCTCTCCAGCTTCCCACATGCTCATGCCCTCATTGATACATACGCGAAGCTCACATCGCTTCCGGCTGGTTTTTTCCCCCCTATCTGGGCGTCTGTGATATGTATGAGAAGTATTCCTATTGAGCCATTTAGCCTGGGTGCGGTTATTCATTTGCGGAAGATTTGTCAGATTGCGGAACAATCGTCATGTGCGCAGATATAGATGGGGGATTTCGTCTAGGATTCCGTAGGTCGTGCCTTCTACCTCCCTCCTCTACAACATTTTCCCGAGCATCACCATACTTCTATCCTCTATCCTTTTTTCTTGCAACCAGTTTATCACCTGTTTGTTCCCTCCGCGGTTCGCGTGAGGGAAAGTTATGATTCGGAGCATGCTTCAGAGTCACTGAGATGCAGCCATTAGCTGCTTCATTTCCATTGGCGCCATTGCCCTCTAAAGATGAGGGGTTGTTCCCGAAACAGCCGAAAGTCTCGTCCGTGAAAAACTGGCGAGAACTTCGATCGAGCTCTCTGCGGAAATCTCTCGTGGACCCGAGATTCAGCTCGGATCCACGACACAAGCGACTTCTCCTGCAAGCCATCATAAACATATTCGTGAACAATATCACTCGTGTGTGGGGGAATCGGCGAGAATATGAGTTATGTATCATGTTGTTGTGGGGTATTCATAGATACTCGGGGGGCATGGAGAAAGTGGGTCGGGTCGTCTTGCTGTGAGGCATGCATACCTGCGTATACAGGGTTATCGGTGTAAGGCGGGAATTTCCCTGGTCCGACTATTCTTCAAGAGTGAGGAGGAGCAGAGTAGTGAAAACGCTACGATTTCCACCATTATTCTTCCGAATCAGAGCGGTTTCGAGAATGCTCCAGGAGTTTTGAGTCGAACAACGATTTGAAAGATTCCTGTCCATCGTTTCGGTTCTATAACGTCGAAAGGAAAGCCGATCTGGTTCAGGTCGGCGTGTTCAGGCTCTCCGTGTCTCGCGGTATTTCGCGGAGCGATCTATCTGCCAACGGAATCGAGAAGCGCTCGTGAGCTCGGAAGCAGAGTTTTTCTCCACCTAGAGGGCATAATCTAGAGCGAAAGCTGCTTGCTGGGTATTTGGGCCATTAATTAACATCTTCTCGCAGAACTCAACTTCTCAACCGTGAATTACTATTCTGATCTTCTTCGGTTGTCCCGGAGGGCCCAGAGCTTCTGAAAACGCCTATATCATACCGATGGGCTATCTCTCGGAGTTTGAGAGCCGACAAAAGACACGAGAAATCAAATAACACCGCTCAGTTCGAGACTCCAACAGCTTTCTCGAAACAGCTCGGATTCGGGAGGATTGACGAAGCTATTTTCCTCATGTTCCCATCTCTCCCCTAATCTCGACAGGCAGCGATTCGCGGAGAATTCCGACTCCAGAGGATCGAAGCCTAAAGCAGCAAGTCGACAAGAACTCACTCTGAACACTTTGCCTTTTCGACCCCGAGACTGTCGTGCCTACTGGATTACTAGCTCCACATCTTGAAAGGGGTTCAGGCGTCGATAGCGTCCTTAAAGTTCATCCGGCTCCGAAGCATCAATTGAGCAAGCGACCAGCCGGAACAGAAGCATCCCAAATGAGAAGGAGGTCACAATTCAATTCGAACCATAGGAGCTTTCTTCTACGCGATGCCCCTCAAGTCTACTGAAGCCGCGCCTCTTGCATTCATGTAGTCCCGTGTGTTCATGTTTCTCTCATCAGGAACAGTCAGCTCCCGCTATCATAATACGGTGAGGCTGTGAGCCGGATGCAGCAGAACAAACGAGGCCATGCACCAACGGCAGACATCACTCCCATGGAAGCTGTTCGGCTCACCAGAGGCCGGCGCGAGTCTCAATCAGCGTCTGGGCTATCTTGTCTCCATGGGAGTTCTCCTCTGTCTTCTCCTCACCGTTCTTCCAGTTTTTCCCCCGTTGTCATCACATCCGCACTATGGTGTCAGTACTTTTTTTTCCGTTGCGTTGTCACACGGGTGCAGCGAAAGGAGAAGAAAGAATATTATCTTTATTTTTGCGACGAGGATTACTTCACGCGGGCTGCGACTGCAAGTGGCGCCTGTGATGGTGAGTATCCACTGTCATAGACGCACAAGCAGGCGGCAGCGGGCTCTATCCGGTCTGCCTCCAAAAAATCACTTCCCTGTCGGCCCCCTCTGAGCCACGCGACCCTCCAACAGTCAGTTCGCTGATCTTCTTGACAGCCCCTGGGGGTTCCAGTGTCCAGTTGGACCGCAGCGGAGACCGCGGTGAGGGCTGAGAACGCCTGAACGGGACCGCCGCGAACCATATATTCAGTTTTATCCAGACGAAGACCGAACGAGGACGGACGTACCCACGGTCAATGCGGGTTTCCCAGCTGGCTCGCCGACTGAGCGTAGAATGAATTTTCACTCAATCTGCGGCTGTTCTTCCTCGAGCGATACGGAGGAATTCCCCGAGAGCAGCTCTACGGCTCGATCAGTGCGAATGTTTCCCATTTGTGTTCAGACAGTGGGACCACGCCAGCGGAGTGACCGATCTCTGGAATCGTTGGGGTTAGCGAGCAAGAGGAGCTGTGATTCAACGATTCTGGTTCGATGTCTTCTGATCGATATGCGTCTAGCTCAGAAGTTGCGAACCACGTTTCAGGGCGGTTTACCCGAGTTCGAGTTGAGTTATTCCCTGATTAGGGGATCGTGCGCAGAGGCGAATGGCGAGATGGAATCGAGGCCTGAGGAACACCTCTCCGCAAGATGAAAGCACGCGTTTGCTGTTCGCGTTGAAGGCGTGCTTCACGCCACACTGAATCTTCAGAGCCGAATTCGCACGGAGAAAAAAGAAACACAGGGAGGGACGAGCTCCTTCCGGGGGTTCCTCAATCGAATCTCTTTGACTCGGCATAATGGGATTCGCAGAGAGCAGATCGTGTGCCAGATGTCGTTCCACGTCATTCAGACGTCTCTGAAACACTTCCCGCCGCTGCCGCGTCGGCTCTTCCCGTCATAAGAAATGAAAAATGCATTTTTCTTCTTTGCTGCAGCGTATTCCTTCCACTGGGCGCCGATGGCGGATTTCGTTCGGAGGTGCCCGCGCTGCTTCTTAGCTTCGACCGTCCGGGATCTCGAGGTCTTCACTGCTTTCTGCACGGTAGGTTGACGAGATCTAGTACGGTAAATCCCGATGTGTGGGTCGCAATGTCATTCGAGGAATAATCCCGGAAAAACAGGAGCCGTTATCGAGCACCATTCGGCTCGGTAGAACTTTGTCTCCGGAATGCTGTGTGATCCCAAGAATTCCCCTAGTTGACCCAGCATCGTTGGAATGAACTCGACGGGATTTCCTCGAGAAACCCCGCCGATATCCGGAAAACGTTCCCCCAAATCGAAGTCCTTACTGAAGTCTGTGGCAAGAGCCCGGCGTCGCGCAATGCCAGCGGGAGACGCTGAGTCGTTTCCACGGATCAGCGACCCCGATGATTTATACCTATAGACGCCCCCTACATACAAACACAAAGAGATCCTTCCTCTTCTTTTAGCTTTTCGTCCCCTTCTCTTCCCATCGTCATCGTCGACGTTGTCGTAAAAGCGTTTGGGGCTTTCATCGTTATTTTCCTTTTGCATCGGGGACGGAATTTTCGATGGCCTGTGGGTGCACCAACAAAAAGTGGCTCAAAAGTTCCTTCGCCTGTGACAGTTTTTTTCCCCGCGATGAAATACAGCGCAATATCGACGGCTCCAGAGCCGCAACCCACCCGATTTGGCCGAGCATGTCTCGGTCGCCCCATTTGTATTTCATCGACCCTATCAAGACTTTCGAGGAACCAAAAACCTCCGAAATTTATGAGGGTTCACCTTCCCGGTCGCGATGTTGTCGCGAAAACCCGTTAGGTTCAGCTTCGCCGAAGAGAACGCAGGCTTTTCATCGGCTTGGAATCCGAAAAGGAGCTCTTACACAAGGGAACTATGGGAAACCACGACTGTACCCAGGTGATAACTTGTGCTTGGATGAAGTTCTGCTGAACGCATCATTCGAGGTGGACATGCACCCTCTTCCCGCACCAGGGTTGCCGCGGGCTGGAACCGTATGTACATGGATACGCACGAAAAGCCATGTGTCGTGTAGATTTGACCTTGTAACATGTACGAATCAGTGGCGGGTCCAGGAGTGACTCAAGGGGGAGATGGGGGGGGGGGGGGGGGGGGGGGGTGGGATGGCGGTTGTCGCTTCCCGATGGAGCTTGTGACTTTTCCCCCTGACTCTCGGAGGTCATAAGTTGGATAGTTGGATTCCGATTTTACAAAATGAGGGAGCGTTGGAACGCTGTAGCGAAAAGCTACGTTATATAATTTTCCAATCTACTGAATATCGACAGAAATATGCCAAGTTGTAGTGTTTCCTCAATGTTTTCTCTGTTATCGAACTCGGAGGGGCTTCCGAACCGTGACAAAATCGAATTTCTGTTCCCGCCGAAAATTCCACAACACCAGAGCGATGATCGCCCGGAGTTTCCACTCAATGCTTCTCGTCCTGACCATCGGTGACGTACTCACCCCAGAGGACAGTACAGTTGACTTCAAAAGAGTGAGATGAATAAGTTAACGCCGAGAGCGGACTTCAACGCCCATGTTGGTTTTCATCTGTCCCGCTTTTCCCGAACATCGTGATCAACACGAAACAACGTATGTGACATGGAGAACACGGAGCGCCCACTCGGACTTGACATAACTGTGTTGGTATCGAGCCGAGTTGCGAGTAATATAGGAGGAACGTTGAACTCTTCCCTCCAGCTTTCTAGTGCTCCTTTGTTCCCTACCTACGATTGGATCCGGTTTGGCCGACGTACATATGGTTCTCGAAAGCGAATGAGGAAGAGTCTCTGGTTGAAAGGGCCACCCTGTGCGTCGCCCGGAAAAATCGAGAGGGAGCCGATCGGACGATCGCCCCCCTCTCCTCCTGCATCCGCCACTGGTACGAATGACCATGTACGGTGTACGAACAACTACACGTGCTTCTAAAACGCGTGCTCAGTGAACAACCAAGCTTCAGCCCGACTCAAAAATCAACTCAAAGAGGTAAAGATGGAGGTAGCCCATGTACTCCGGAGTAACCTGACGAAATCTTCGACAATGAACCGGAGAGAAGAAGGCATGCTATGTAATGTGTCCCGGAAATACGCGCACGTCGCAGGAACACGCGTACGACCAACATGTTTTGCGTCAACCTGAGGTGGTCAGATAGCATCCCTCTTACCCGGAACAGTGACAGGCGTTTCTTGAGGCTGCTCGCTCCCGACGTGGAGGAGCACGAGCGGAAGCATTCCGCCTCCCTCAATTAGGACCTCAAGCATCGCTTCTCCTTCTCCCCCTCTTCTTCGACGCCGGTTCAGGTCAACACCGGAGCTACTGGGATTTCGAAATCGACCTCTTGAGCTTCATTTAGTCAAACGGATTCGAATATAGATTGATCTGGATGCAGCAGGGATGTCTCTTGATGAGGATTCGGACACGAGAGCCTCTCACTCGAAATGCAGATCACTAGGGTGGAATCATTTTGAGATACACAGGGACACGCTCCGTCAAAACCCCTGTAAGAACACATTGCCTCTGGAAGGTATATCGGAAAGTGATTTAGTTCAGTCAGCTCTTCCGCGAAAGGTCACCGAGAAGCGCATCCTCTTTCTTTTCGTAACAGCTTCGGTTTCCAGTGGGGAACATGTTGATAAAGCTCGACAACTCTAGCTGGCTTCTCCGCCACGTCCTAGCGATCGACTGTTCTGACGGCGGTACTCCAATTAGGGAGCGCAAATGCCATATCATGATGGCACATTCAGCTAGGGGGCACGGAATCCATCGGTTTGCAGGGATTGACCCCTCTGAATGAGTAGGCAGAAAACAACGACTGCCCATTCAGGGAAGGGGAACGGTACTTCAAGGAGGAGAAACGGTACTTTGAGGAGGGGAGCGAAGAATTCGTACAGAATGAACGATGGAAGAACTAGACGAGGATGGAACTGTTCATCCAAGACGAGGAGCGATGGTCACTGAGTCGAACCAACACTCAAAATCGGAGCCATCGTAACGGCATGGCTACACCATTGCAATCTGGAGCAAAGGTTCTGTTAGATTGGAAGCTCCCTCGGAAGCGAGGAAGAGATTTCGCTCGAACGTTCTTTGTCGCAACCACCGAAAACAACAATGGGGAAACGGATGGCTTTCGCAAAACGCATGACCCAGTGCAATTTACGAGACACACCCTCATGGCGATAATCCACAAGGGGACGTTGACTTGCAGCGTTGCCGCGCTCGCTCTGATCCTCGCTTTGTTCATCGTCTGCTCGTGGGTCGGCTCGCTCTCAAGGCACCACTCCTAATCCTGACCCCAGGGTCGGAGCCCCCAGTGCCCGCCCCTAGTTTTGGTTGCTTCCTATTGGATCTCTTACCGGGCGTTATCCTGACCCCATCCATTCCCTCTCTGGTTCGTCGCATGGCCGCCTCGTTACCCTCCCCGGTCCGTCGGTCGGTCGGTCGGCCCCGAAGCGCTCCTCCGCCTCACCCTCTGTCGAGATGCGTCTCTCATTGTCAGTAGTCCGGGGGCTCGAGGACGGGGGCAGCGACTCCGCAGAGACTTTCACCCAAGAGCTCCGTCTTTGACCCAGACACCTCTATAGTTGCCAAAGTCCAGATTGACTTTGAAGGTGTATGGGAGTCCTTAAGCTCACGGGTCAAATCTCTGGAGGAGGACAACATCCTGAGTGTGGTGGGGTCGCAATTTACAGCTTCGGCGATATAATTATTTGCCGGCAACTCATCATTTCCCAAGGGATCCCAAATGCGCAGCTGGTCGCGACCGCGGCGGCAGCCGTTGTAAAGAGTGTCTCTGCGAGGAATTCCTGCATAGGAGCTCTGGCAAGTTCTTGGACGGTCTGTTGGTTGGTAGTGAGCGTCCTGGAGGGCCACCGCGGCCTTCTGGCAGATGGGCTCGACGGTGGGATGGCCACTGATACCAGTCACGAATGCCCGCAACTCCTTCTTGTGTACTACTGTGGTGTCACTAAGTGTTCACCGGAAAGGTGCCATAAATTCAGATTTGCTACTGGACGCCTTGAAGGCGCCAGAGAGTCCCTAAAAGATCCCACCGATCCCCTCGACCGAGAAAAAAGGCAGAAAAGCAGGCGAGGAGGCGTGCAGTCGAGTTGGCTGCGTACCCCTGGCCTTCCTCGTACCCACAACATCGCCTTTCTCTCTGAGAGGGCCTTTTAGTATTAGCGGAAACACATCAGTTTTTATTAATATTTATTATTACGCCTGCGCGTCGGCATTAAGTGCAGATGGCGGATAATGAGTTATTAGGGCGCTCGTCGCCATACAGTCTGAGCCTAATAAATTCTCCGATTAGAGACGATGGCCACGACCAAGACCGCGACGAGAACCTCCACCTTATGGCAGCCATATTCTGCCCACTGTTCGGGCCATTAGAGCCCTTCACGGGCTCATCACTGAGGACTTCCGAAATTCAAACGTTTCTTTTACGTTGAAATGTCCTGTACCTCCCATCGGAACTAGTCGCTCTTCTCTCGGGTGCTCATCTGCCGGAATGATAAGATGTAGCAATCGTGATCGTGTTACTTTGGGACTCGGCGTCTGACGAGAATGATATCGAATCATTTAGGCTGGGAACGCGTCGACATCTCCTTCGAGCATATTTTTCTGGGTCTGGATTCGGGCGAGGTCTCGAATACAATCGGACGAGACGCGTACCCCACCGCAAATTAATTCCTTGACCTGCGTGACCGTAATTGCTCACCAGCCAGGAATCCGGCGCAGGAAATCTAACGGCTCCGACCCGTAACGGGAATCGATACGAACTCAACCCTTCCATGTTCTGGATTCCCTCATTCAACAGAACGCGAGTTGACTCGGTGTGAATCTCCGATAAGATTCCAATCCTACCGTAAGCACGGATCGATATCAGTCCGTTCATAGGGTTGGTGAAATTCCGGCGTGGTGCTCGGCGATCCATCTCCTAACCATTTTGGCAGTAAACAAACCCGGAGTGAACGAAAATTCCCCTGGCATCCTCTGAGGATGAGACCCCGGTCTCTTCCCAAGACCCTCGAGTCAGAGCTGCCGAACTGGCGAGTGCCACCCGAAGAGACCATATCGACGCCAGGGAGGATGTTAGTCGGAATAGTTAGCCGCATTGAACTTCGCGACGACCGGTTATGAGCCTCAACCACCTGCGGAAAAAATAGCGCCCGCGTCGGATGTGCCATCGAACAACATTGGCAATGAGGAGCCGAAAATTTCTCCAGCAACCCACCACTTTGCCAGCGAGCTCCAGCGGCGAAGTCTATCGCAAAGCAATCGGTTCTTGAAGCGGGACGACTCGCTCCCACCCGACCTGCTGTTTGGGAACAAGCTCTGCGTTGCAGTCCTCGATGTCACACCTCTCCACCCACTCGCGAAGGTTAGGCATAACTGAGGTATCGAACTCCTCGCCCTCGCAACTTATCTGCTAGATAACGCACATCCTTCTTAGGATCAGCCGTGGAGCTTATAAAGTGTACACCATACCTTGGAGAGAGGGTGGAAAATCCAACGGCTCGATGGGATATCGTTTAATACCGCCCCAACGTTCCGCCTTATCCTTCCGTCTTCCACGGATGTCGCTCTGATGGCAGCTTCCTGATGTTTTCCTCCAGTCTGGGGCTCACTCGTATTGCTTCGGAAATTTCCCCAATTCTTCTGCTGTCAAACCCCGGATGTAAGGCAATATGCGTTGACACAGACTGCTCGATGCGGCCGTTGCATTGAAAGAACCTGGCGAATACTCTGGAAAAAAATCATAAATTCTTTCGCTCCAAGGCTATCGGTCAAAAATCAACGCTTCCACCTCGTCCCGTCGGAAGGGAGCTCGGTGAAACCCGGAGCATGCGGAGACTCTGTGCATGAAGTAGTAGAACCAAAAACCTCCTGATCCATATGCGTATAAAGAAATCGTTCCCTCACCGGAAATTCCCCCCCTGCTTATCACCTGAGGAATTCTCAGGCGCTCCAGCACGGCGATGCCATCAGGCGTCGTCTGTCGAGAAAGAGCATGCGATTCGCACCAGGCGTTAAAGGCATGAGGGCTTCCTCTCTGAGACACTTGCGAGCGACTTGGCTCACATTCCAAGTTTCCTCGGATCAAGTGTGTTTTAGGTGAGTTATGTCGATCATCGGTTCAAGGACCATTCCAAGAGAACCTCAAATCCAATCTGAAAAAGGAAACCTCGCAGATAGGTCGCACCGGGCATTCTGCGAATTCTGCAAACATCTTGTCGCGCAGCGCTCATCATACACTCGAGCTCTGACGAATTCTAGCGTACATGCTGCTGGTTCCCGGAGCTTGTGGTCTACTGGGAAGTCATCGTGAGTCGAGAACTTTCTTAACCTTCATTCTTCTTTATTCGCGCCCGTTGGCCGAGAATCATATTTTCGAGGGCGGCTCAATCACTTTGTTCCCACTCGTTCCAGAAACTTACCGGGAAACTTCTGAAGTCAAGCCATCGTTCACATTGGTTTCATCGCATGCGCTAGAGGATTTCATCAACTCGCCATGAGAAATAGTAACGAGCGGTTCTCTGGGGAAATATGAGAGGAATGCATCGAAGACGAGATTTCGTCAAGGAATCAGCGGGTCTCGTGGGGCTGGTGAGATTAGGCGTCGATTCCGGAATCTAGGCCCATCCCTTTTTTCGGATGAATTCATTGACCCACAGACGTTTCCGTGAGTGGAGCGTCGGAAACCGATAGAGACCACTGTGAGGAAAGGACCCTCATTCCCTGAAAACTCGCCTAAACGTATTTTCGTTTGGCCTTCCCCCAACGCATCCAAATTCTTGGGGTTTCCCATCAAAGGGTCTCGGCACTTTCGGCCTAGGGTCGGGGATTCGAATGAGATTTATTGTGTCGGATATCCCATCCCAAGAGAACACTTTCTCCCCAGTCGGCGGGCTCCTAGCTACCTTGGTCTTTCTTATAGCATGAAACATCTTCTGGACCGATGAAAACCGAGCGAGATTTGGAAACTTAAAATGCTCATATCTCCGTTATCTGAGAGAGTTCAGAGCTCGTGAATCCAGCTTTGCGAGGGGTGGTTCCGGGACCAATCTGACCATACTTTCCAGAAGCTAGAGGGGTGATTCTGGGGCCAATCTGAACGTGCTTTTGGGGGTCTGGGCGGGTAATTCCGAGCTGATTCCGTGTGTTCCACGGCTCAGAACATGATCTTCTCTGGCTCAGGGCCTTCCACCATCAAATATTCTTGAGTTCATGCATGAAATTCGATGGATTCAGGATGACCAACGAGAGTTTCCCAGTTCTTCAACCTTGACCCCCCAAATATTTTTTCGATCTGTTTATCGCATTGTGCTCGCACTAAAGGGGAGCATAATATGACAAAAAACAGAAAGTGGTCAACCTCCAGGAAGTGGGTTAGAAACATTCACATTGAACTTGGTTCGTGGAGAAACTCTGAAGACGCATCGGGAAGCTGGATTCACGAGCTTTCCAAAACCCACTTTATGAACTCTGAACTCCTTCAGATAACGGAGATATGAGCATTTTAAGTTTCCAAATCTCGCTAGGTTCTCATCGGTCCAGAAGATGTTCCATGCTATAAGAAAAAACTAATGCAGTTAGGAGCCCGCTGACTGGACAGAAAGTGTTCTCTTGGGATTGGGTATCCGACACAATATATCTCATTCGAATTCCCGAGCCAAGGCTAAGAGACCCAGGAACTGCCGAGACCCTTTGATGAGTTTACTCAAAAACGATGATGAAGTTTAACGTTGGCCTTGCCGGTCACGCGGCTCTGCTTCGATTCCAGATCTGACACCAGCATGTGACGGCTGAATGAACTCCGCGACTGTCGAAAAAACAAGCGATCCCTCCCCGAGCGCCTTATGTGGCTCATACCGGTGTCCGAAGTTGGAATTTCTTGTTGTTAAGCGTAGGACCCATTCCGATCAGACCCGCTCGAAGCGATTTCAATGCCATACTTACAGCTGTAGCACCTGTAAGAAACTCAGTCTGACACACAAGTCTGTCGTTGTCACATTCACCTGCTCGTCGTGTCTCCTTCGTTCTCTTCTGACATTATTATCAAGCTCACGCAAAGTCCGCGTGAGTTCCCTGACCGCTGCTCTGTGGAGAACTGCTTCTCCTGTCGGGTCCTGGTAGCTTTCGTTCTGCGTAGGCTCAGCATTTCGTCGGCTTCCAGACCGAACCGGACTACTGCCTTGGGCTCCTTCTTGAGTAGTATGCAACCACCAAATCAGGGGTTACCTTGCCTCGGAACTTGCGCATAATCAGGAATTCAGCGAGGGTGACCATGATTATTCTTTGGTTCATAGTTCTCGATCCTCCTCAGGAAGCTCTGACTCGCCTACGAGCGGAGAATCGTTGTCTTCTCCTCCTGCATTAGGTGGACTCGGATGAGAACCATCGATAACATCCTCGGATTCCCTCATTCATTCGACGCCGCCATGGAGATGTATTTCCAATGCAAAGGACTCAGTCGATTCCGTCAGGACCAACTGCCACCCGATTACCCCTCTGCACTTCAACCTAGAATCTCCGCAACAAGAACTCCCTTGCCCTCTGGTCCCCGGACACCACCTCGAATCGTTCCCCTCAATCTTCGAGGAACGACTCCGACAGACGACCCAGCACTCCCAAGGTCGCGATGGGTTCGACGAAGAACCGGGCCTCGAGCTCACGTTACGTTGTCTTTTTGGCAGACTCTGCCAAGTTTGCGATAGCTCCCGCTGTGCGTGCCAAGCAAGCCCGTCTTTTCCGTATCAACTACCTCAGGTCCTTCTAGACCGCGGGAGGAAATGTCCCTAATCTTCCCCCGAATTGGCGGCCCGATCCGAACTGATTGCAGCTTATCGCAAATCCAAATCCTGAATCCGTGGTTAAGAACCGACATTGGCCACAATCAATCAGTTTCGGGGTTACAAGCTGGAATGGATGATTCCAAATGCAAAGTTGAATAATACAAATCTCTACTAGATGCGATGCGAAGTAAATTAGTTTAAAACCCGTAGATCTTCCACGGCATAGTTCTATGTGTATGCAGATCATGGAGAGTGAACACGGGTGCTAGCTCACTCTCGCTAGTTGACCGCTCAGGATAATTCACTTCGACCACGGACCTCTTTTACGACCGCTTTTCAGTTTCCGTTTCATTCCAGGTATGACAAAGACCGATATTGCCTGTTACGAGAATATCGAATACTCGCCTCCGAACCGCTGCACTGAAGGCATGTCGGGCTCGAATCAAGAGATGCTTGACAGTCCCATGCCTCGTCTACTCTCATGACAATGAGGGGGAGGGACGACGGGGCTGATTCATCGCAAAATGTGCCGGAAAAATCGAAGGTCTTCGGCGCTGGAAGCCGCGGTTAATAACCGCAACCCTCGCGGTGCGTCGCGGTCAATCCAGCGGGACTCATTGTGGTTTTCGAACCGCGGGTAAAAACCGCTGCAAGGTCCAGCCACGAGGCAGCAGCTTTGACTTGGACGCCGCGCACCCGTCTTTCTGCGATTGGCGCAGTGACGCCCGGTACAGAAGTTGCCGCCCCGAGTGTTTCTTCATCGATTCTTCCCTTTGTCTACTCGGGGTTTTTGCTCATCCACCATATCCGCTCCAAACTCCATGTTTTCACTCGGCCAATGACGTCCTCTCCTGTCGGCTTCGTTGCGAAGAACATTTTCAGACATTGATAATTCACAGATTGCTAACCATCATCGAGCTATATGAGTGTGAAGAGCTCAGTGGAGTGCGAATATGTGGAAGACCACATCAGAAAAGCTCCGTGGGACCCTATCAAAATCATCCTCCAACGCATTCGAAAAGCTTCCGAACCGACGGCGACGATGTGATCAAACCTTCACAAGAGTATCTTACAACAGACCTTGGGAAAATGGTTGGATCGTTGCCGGAGTGGCTCCGGACCGGTTCACAAAATTCTGCCGTTGTTTTCGAACTGTCGAATCAGTCTGGACTCTAAATCTGCAAAGTAGGGAACGCGCCTCCCCGAGTGGATGAGGGGGAGTTTTTAATGTGGCGAGAACTCCCACAGTCACTTTCATCGCAGGCAGTGAGTTCCGGGGTTATCGGTGATGGTAAGCATGAACAGCAAGACTCGGAACGAATTGCAACTGTCTGCGTGTTGATTCAACTCGGTCCAAAATTTATTCCGGAGGCGACTTGCACGGACATCAAGAACAAGCGAAAAACCTTCGCTCCCGATTTGTCGGGACGTCTTCGAGAGGACACTCAGAGTCTAGATTTGAACGAATTTCTCAAGCATTCGCGGATGAGACGCGTCGCTTCACGAGCGGTACCCCACGACAAATTGACACCTTGACCTCCGTGCCCGTAGTTGTGTACTAGCCAAGAATCCGACATCGGGAATCTAACAGCCTCGACCCTGACCGGGGAGCGGTACGGTCTCAGGCCCACCATGTCTTCGATTTCCTCATTCATCTGAAACCGGACTGAGTCTCATTCCTGGGAACACGGAACACAACAACGAAATGTTCTCTCTGAAAATGTAGTGTTCGTCAGACCTCGAGAGCGGGCAGAACTTCTTTGCATCCCTTCAGAATGTGTTCTCGGTCTCTTCTCGATACCCTCAAGTCAGAGTTGTCGAAGTAGCGAGTGCCACCTAGAGTAATCCAATCAACCCCAGGCAGGATGTAGAACTCGTCGGCGTAGTAAAAGTGTGTAACTTCTGGCTTGTTCCGCACCTTCACGACCTGTGGATGGATTCATGACGAAGAAGGATTCATAGGTGGAATGAGGAGTTCAACAACACCCCCTCGATCTCAGGGATGGAGGGAAGAGGTTCTCGACAAAACCGAAACGGCCAAAACTCGCACGAGCCTACCTGCCCCCGAATTGGAACGACGCGGTTATCCTTCGCCAAGTGGCCCGCGGCGATCCCGGTGCAGTTGACCACTAAATCAAATCTCTTCGCCAGGTCTGCGAGGTCGTCTACCCGGTATTGGAGGAACTTCACCCCTCGCTGTCGCAACTGATCTTCTAGATAAGGCAGATACTTCTGGGGATCAGCAACGTAGGTCGTGTGGAACACACCATACCTTGAAAAGAGCTCCGAGAATGTTAGCAATCAAGCGTTTCAGTGGAGCGTTGTTCGGAGGAGTCCCAAGCAGCGGATAATCCTATTCTCCACAAGTTTTGGAAGCCGTTTTCTCGTTTCCCTTTCCCCCGTGGAATCTCGTCGAGCCTCAACCTCACTTGTATTGCCCGGGGAATTTCTTCAGCTCTTCTGCTGTCAAACTTCGGAGGTCTGGGAAAACACGTTCACATATCCTGTTCGCAGCGGCCGCCGCACTGAAAGAGCTGACGACGTAACCTGAAAGGAGTCACAGATCCCGTTGTGCAAGATAGGACATCAAGGACCCTCCGGCGGCCTGAAGGCTCCGCCGACGTCACGCTCATGTCAGACTGCACTCGCTGTGAGGCCGGACGTTCGTCTCTGACCTGGAATCTTCTTCACTCCGGTCACGTGCGGGATGTTGAGTTTCTCGAGCTTGGCTAAGCGTTCAAAACTGTCGCGATACCAACGCTCCGCGGTATCGAGATCAGGTGCCACGTCTTCGTCGGGACGGAACAGACCCGCCGCTATGTAAGACGTTGTTTCAGTGAAAACCTTGAGCGTCACGGGAAAATTCGTCAGAACCAGAAATGCTGTTGCTATCGACGCCCGATCAGCCGGCGAGTGAATCGATAACGAGCTGTGCCTAACTGAGAATTTCCTGCCACAGCAACCTTTTCGGCGATTATGGTGATCCGGTCCGCGCTGAGAACGCCTTCTTCGATGGCGCAGAGAGCCGTAGTCAAGCCTGAGATGCCTCCGCCGACAATGACAACGCGCACAGCAGCTGTCTCCTGGAACCATGAGGATAAGCATGAACGTATCGTGCCTACCATCCAGTCCACAGGATAGAAATCCGATAGCCCAGATGACTCACGTCGCCCGTTGTTGCACAATTGACGCATTCATTAGAAATACGGAACGAAGGCATGATTTCCGAACTGTTCTTCTGGCGGTTCTCTCAGAAGGGCTGCTCGAGAACAATGCGTGGATCGAAAGACGTGCTAGAGAATAGGTGATAAGCCGCAGGTTGAGAGAGTATCAAACCGGGGAGAGATAGCTGCTGGAAATCAACGTCGACGACAGAAAGCCGTCGGAGTTTAGGGGCAAAATCGAGATCTTAATCAAGATTGCTCCAGTCCGAGAGTGGACAATGTTCCCGCATTTCCGTGACTGACCAGCCAAACGCGAGAACAAGTTTTCGACATTTTCCCTCGAATTCCTCCCGAACTGCTCATTTGACAGACAAGCTGAATAAAGTCCCCGCAGCGGAAAATATGCTGTAGGAGAGTATCATAATCATGTGTTTTTATTCATGAAAGGTTCATTCGTTCTCTGAATCGAAGAGAAGCATCTGGACGTGCGTGCAAACTGGTCCCTGGTTGGTTGCCGACAGCTTATAGCCTTGAGCTTTCGTAGATGCTACTCCTGAATCTACTCGAGGTCACTGTCTCAATTCGCGGCGCGAATCGATGACGACTGTATCTGGGCGTCTTTAACGAGGTATTTCATCTGAGCCATGTTCGCGAGCACGTAGCTCTCGAACGCGGTCTTGACATCCGAAGGCGACTTGTTCGCGTCCAATTCCTGGAAGAAAATCTTCGGTTCGAGCAACCCGATGGAGGTTGAATCTGATGCTACGAAATATCTGCCAGTCTTCGAAACAGTGCTACCACATTCATCACCACCGATCTCCCGTAACTTGTGCGCTGTTTCTAATACAAGATATTTTTTTCGACATTCAGGACCACGATTACGCATCAGTTCTTGGCGGGGATTTATCTATGAGAACAGTAGGACTTGGAGAGTTCACTCACCACAACAGGGGCAGGAAGTCTGAAGGCGGACGTGCCGCGAAGCCAATCGTCGTGCAAGTCGTGCAGAGCTTTCAGGTACTCCAGAGGGATGCCGGTTTCTTCTTGTCGATTCCTGGATCTTGTTCGGCTCAGTGCGACTTCAGGATCCGTCCTCAGATATACGATGAGATCAACGCCGACACTTTGCGTGGTTGTGATGAACTCCCACCACTCATCACAGATAGCTCTTTCGCATTCCGTCATCATTTTCCTGCGTCAGAGAGCGCGTTTCGTTTCGAAGCCGTTCGGAGAGAAATGTTTTGACGCTCTCGCGACGCTCTCCATCGGAAAGCATCCTCCACGCAGAGGGCATACTTCAGAGGGAACTCACGTGTTAATGTAGTTCTGCACGAAACAGTAGCGTGCGCTGTACAGGGAGCGTTCCATCAATTTGAATGTCGTAGGAACTTCTTTGGTGTGCATCTGTAGTCTGGGAAAGGAATCTCATTTTTCTCAGGTGAAGCAGGCAATAAGAAATTTTGCTCAGCCCTCATAAGCGCAGGGAGCACTTCAGACACACGTTCCGAAGACCCTCCTGCCACGGCAAAGCTTCCGATAACAATGAAGTTCCATTCCGGCTCATATCGTCGAGTATTCGCCCCTCGACTCCAAGCATGGCCTCTGGCGAACAAATCGCTTTGAACCCATCAAGGTACAACCTGAACCGCCTCGATCAGCAGCTGAAGGCTTCGCGGCGAGGCCATCAGGTTCTGAAGCAGAAAGCTGACCTCATTAGATGTCGCCTCTACAGATCAAGGAGCGAGGCGAAAACGGCGGAGGCGTCCTTTGAAGACCTCTTCCGCGAGGGAATGTTCGCGCTCGCAGAAGCGAAATACGTGAATCGACACTTCAAGCATATGGTTCTTCAAGCAACGCTCTGTGCTCCGCTCACTGTGGTTACCACCACCGAGCAAGTCGCTGGAGTCAACTTCGAAAAGTTCCACTCCATAAAAGCGACTGGAGATTTGTTCCCGCATTTGGGTCTGAGTTGTGGCGCCGAGAAGATCTCCAAGGTCAAGGTTATCTTCGCGGAACTGATACAAATGGTCATACGGATTACAACGATCAAAGCTGCGGAACTGAAGCTTGAAGAAGCATTCAAGGCCACGGCGAGGCGCCTTAACAGTTTGGAGTTCGTTATGATCCCGAATATGGTTGTTTCGATGAGGTTAGTGATTAGGCGAAACGTTTGCGACGGATTCCTCGGCACTCGGATGGATGGAGGTCGAAGTATGCTTAATGCATCACCTTCGAGGCTTTCTCAACCTTTCGAGCTCCATTCCAACCCGCAGTCATTCGCGTCGGTACAGGGATGAAAATCGCCTTAATTCTCGAGCTGGAAGACGAGAACCGGGCCCCAGAGAATCACACTCATCGACTCCTCGAATTCTAATTCATGAGACAATTCCAGGAAGATGGAGGGGCAGATAGAGGAAGCCGAGAGGGAGGACTTTGCTCGCATCAAGTGGATCAAAATGAAAAAGAGGACGCGTCAAACATCGCAAGCTGGAATTCGAGTCGATTCCGGAGATGATTCACGTAACATTTTCAGCCAATGTGAGGATCCAGATGTCATATTCTAGAAAGCTCTCAGCAAGCCAGCGGCATCTGACCACTGGTTGGAGTGGCTGTGAGTACGAGTTGGAGGAACGCATGGAATCACTCCATTTTGTATTTCATGAACGTTGTCTTCACCATCCGGTCGATCATTTTCCCACAGTACCGAACCTTGTCAGTTGTACATAGCTCTGAAAAGCCATGTTCCAGCGTAGAGGATCTCTGTAAATCAGCTCCAGAAGGTTGTGTTTCCCGCCCAAACTTGTCCACCGATTCACAGGTTCAGGCATGATCGTTATGTCAGGTAGTGATGAAAATGAATTGAGGAATGTTGATTTGCCCGAACCAATGTTGCCCTCGACAACGATCTGGAAAAACATCCCTCATCAGGAGCCGTGCTCAATGCTCTGCATGAAATATTTGCTCAGTTATCGTGAAGTTCCATACAGTGCTACTCATTGATAGAAAGATTCAGAGAATCTTATGAGTAGAGTTAGGAGGTTCAGGCATTATCCATTGATCACCGCCATGAATCCATGGATTTATGGTTGGATATATGGTTACAGTGATGAATTATGCCTCATCACCACGAGAAGTGAGAAACTCAGCTATGTACACTCAATAATCTATCTCCCAATGTGGATGGACGGATGGTATAAAATGATTATTGCCTGAACCTCCAATATCCGCAATGAGGCTCCACAATCCCTTCGTCTTGAATACGTCTCCAATTGACTCATCGTTTGACCGCACATTCCAGAGGTGAAAGAGAACACGTTCCAAAGTACGTACCGTGAAGGTTCGTTTGGAACCACCGTTGACAATTTTCGGGTTGACGTTTTCCATCGTCGACGCGATAGCTGTAATAATCAGTCAGGTTAGAGCGATGCTATTTTCCACCGGCTCTTCGGCTACGACGCGAGGTGGAATGCAAGCAAGTGCTCCCGGGATTCCGAATCTCGAGATCGATGGAAGACAGGAGATAGCTCGTGATCCATCCGCTCCGTATACGAGAATTCCGGCGCCAGAGCTCGGCGGAAACTTTCGCGGCAAGGAGCTGCTCGATGAGAGTGGCCGCTCCATGTTCACTCTCAGACAGTCACGATTCACGGAGTAGCGCCCAGAAAAGTCTCTGTATCAGAGGAAACTCTTTGTACTTGATTCAATGGATCCTCCTGCGAATGAGCGTAACAAACGAAGCATGGTCGGCTGCCATGGCAAGATTCTTGGAAGAGTTTCCAGCTGGCTGTCTCTCGCTGCGCGTTTCCAGGTAAACAAACCTCAGCTGTCTCCCGAATTCCGTCCTCCTTACGTCGTCCTTTTGGCGCGAAACTCGAACGTGTCGTCTGCTAAACGGCGAGCTGCCCGCGGTTTTATGCTCAATAACTTGTACGATTGAGGGAATGCCCTCGTTTTCGGAGAGGGTATGCGGTCCCGTGTGAGCCGAATGCGGGGCGCCCGACAGGGCGTTTTCACTGAGAACCCTCGTGAGTGGAGCGGGACGTAATGGACGGAATCATGTCGTTTATTTTTGAATCGAGTATTCAGAGATCGATCGCTAGATAGTCGGGGAGGATGAGAATACTTGTCCCTCACTCTCAAGCTATCGGGTGTCAACCAAAAGCGGAATACGAAACCTAGATCATTGCTGTTCTGATCCTCGGAGCAGACACTCGAACGCATTGGCCATTTGCGTCTTGCTGTGACGAAACTCTGAAGAATTTCCTGTTGATAAGCACATTCCCACTCTCTTCGACCTTGAGCACTGAAAAAACATCGCGCGGGTGACGCAGGTGCTGCTCAATGCGCTGCATACACAGTAGGGTCTCGGCTCGTCTCGGTGATTGGTGCCAGCTCGAGCGACGTAAGACGGGAAACGAGACCTCCATTATTCCTCTGAAGAACTGTTCTCTTTGCTGATGATAAGAGGTATAGGAGCTTCGACTGCGCTCCGGAGCTACGAACATTATCGAGTTGACGGAAATGAGACGGTCTTGATGCCAAGCTTCTCTGATAGGGATGAATAAGCTATCGAACTTGATTCGTTGATGCCTCTCTTTTACCTCCAAAATGGCAGGATTAGGAGTCAGAGTGTTCTTGATTATGCCAATCTCCGTGAAACGTTGCGGCTCGTGATAATTATCCTCGAATGAAGACAGGGCTTGATTGATGGGAGAAAGTCCCTCCCGCATCTTTTTAATGCGAAAGTCGCTTCTGTTACTTCCTGATTCACTGACACTGATATGTTCGTCAATCCCGTCGTAAGGTAATTTCGTCAACTCCCTGTCGGGGCGGAGCTTTCAACTGGTGCTCAAGAGTTAGATGAAGTTGCCCTCATGAAATCCCATTAGTAGATCGTCACCAAGTCTGACGTTATCGTTGATCGCTTTTTCTTGATCGGGTTGCTCGCCGCAGGAGAGATGGGACTGGGGACAGACCTGACTCCATAAATGATCCCCGCACACCTTCCCGTCGCGGTTACTAGGTCAAGTTCCGCCACGTGAACTTCTTCGAGTGCTTACAAGGCAAGTGCTGATATATTGCGGTCTTCCAACTCCTGCCCGGAAGACGCTCTGTTTCTAAAGGTGCAAAACGTCGCACTCGAAGCTTTCCGGAATCACTGCTGCGCTCGGAACTAAATCATCTGGGATTGCTTCTTCTGTGTTGGAATACGTGACTCGACCCCCTCCACGAAAACCGTTCGACGATTCAAAACGCTTCAGCTGAGTAGTTCAGGCTCAATCTACAGTATATCCATTCCAGATTAAAAACTGTAAATATCTTTATAGGGCGGTCACAAGGTTCAGATTATACCCAACGATGAGTGTCAAGTATCTACAGCAGTTTTCTGTTATGGTGAATAAACAGGGTTCAGGGAATTGTGCAAGGGTCCATCGAGCAATGCTTTTCGCGCAGGACGTTCCTGGCTGACGAGAATCGTCTTTCTGGCTCTGCTGATGTCGCCGGTAAGGAAAGCACAATACGCAGTTGGTACGATACCCTTGGGAGAATTGTTGCATTCTTTGTATTCCTCGTCAGCGTTGCACATTTCACTCAGTTTCTCTGGCAATGCAAGATACCGGACGGCTCTGCTGGACACGGTCTCGGTGACATGAAAACGTGCGATTTATTTGACGGTCGGATGCATAGCTTGTGAGCCGCTTGAATCAAATTTCGAGCATAACCGGGAGTCCATCGAAACGCACAGGAAGCACGTGATCGTAGACCTGGGGTGGACAAAGTGCGGCCCTGTGTCGAGTGGACCACTGCGTTTGAGCAGGGCTCTGCGCAACAAGCGCTTGAGATCGCCAAATCGCTTCCATGGAAAAGAGATTCAACAGTTCCTACGATCTCCCCCAACCCGAGTGAGTCTCCTCACCTTGGTGGACGAGTGAGTCGAGTGTTCACTCTTCGATAGCCACATCGAGAAGTTGTGATTTTTCTGGAGCCCAGGTTTCTCATCCCAAGGAAACGATTCGTGAGCTTGAAACCTCATGTTTGCCGGATGTCGGTCTTTGGAGACATGTCACGTGGACTAGGAATACTTCGAGCTCGCTGAGATACGTTTTCTGTGCCAGCCCGTAAGTTTGCACGGCCGCGATGGTGCTCTGCATTGCGGTCCGCGGGTCCACCCGCATCAAGTTGCCCACCCCTGTCGAATACGATCTCCGATGGTCCAGTTCGACTCCGGTTCAACGTGGTGAGAAGAGTGATAGAAGCATCGTGCTGGCGGTAATTCCGCCACACCGTGCACACAGACAGAGCCGATCCGTTGCCGTCGGACGCTGATCGAAGGTTTTTGTGCATGTCTGACTGCGCTCCGCTACTGAGACCATGTTTCGAAACTTCTGTCCAGGAGTCGCAAACTCGGATTCGTGGATTCTTGCGACCCCCTACTTGTGGCGCCCAATCACGAGGTCGGGCACCGCCGCTTAGACGTACGGCGGATCGATGGCACGGCGCACACCTCTGGTTGAGAGTCGAGTCTGTGCTATGATTCCGAAGTTCATGATGAATCGCGAGAGAATTCAGGATTACATTGCAGGTTCAAGCACCCATGATCGAAGACTGAGAGGTCGGAGAACTCAATTTGTAAACGTTATTTATTAACTTAGGTTGGATCGGTTCGGAGGCGCTTCAATATTCTCCCTCCGGATATTTTTTACAGGGCTTTCAATGTTTTTTTACAAGGAAGGGAAGGAAAAAACATTCCTCTTAAGCGGCAGTGCATATTCAGTTTCACTGGACCCATTCCCAAAGAGGAATGCGCTAACAATCAATCGAATCGAAGAGAAAAACTGTAGTTCCCCGTCTCGGGAGAACTCAGAAGGTTTTAAAAAACGAAAGACCTAAAGAGGGAACGTATCAGCCAGCGCCTCTTACACGGCTCTGTCTTCGCTGATGCGTGCAGTAGATATTTCGTAGACTCCATCATCGACAAAACTGCTCTTCTGAGAGTTATTGGGCTTGAGCTGCTGAAAGTCATCAGCTTAACGATATCGTTGGCGGTCACGTGAGAATGATCGACTCGGGAAAACTAACAGAATGAACCTCGTATACTGCTTCCACTGAACAGATCGATGTGTTCGATGCTCTGCCAGATCGAGGTTTCGTTATCTAACATCATTCGACCAGGGGTGAAGGAGTGAGTGGAGATTGAATTCCTCTGGCATTTTCTGAATACACAATCACAAAGACTCGTACTGCCTGAGTCAATTTGTATGCTCCAAAACTCCACATTCTGCACGCCCTTTCACACAATCAATCTTCCCGTCACGGTTATCGACATCTCCCAGCCTTCTCAGATTCTTGCATCTGCAGCTCAAGTTTTTGGTTCAGCAGCTGAATAAGAGCCTGGAGAGGCGCTGTCAGCCTCTCGTTTGTAATGTACCTCGGTGTCAAACAGATGCATTTTCAGACTACCACATGACTGAGAGATACGTACACCGCTCTGGTAACGTAGACCAGGTCCGACCAACAGAGTTTGAGGAGGAGGGCCGCAAGCAGGACCGCCACAGTCCATATTGCGCTCTGGGAGCTCTCTCCTGGAGCGTGAACTACCGTATGAACGGTGCGTTGCGTTGCTGTTGTGCGCGCGTCCCAATTGATGTCTTCATTTCCATGGACGGTTGGGCTTTTCTCACTGCAACACCAACGAGATGCCGATATGAAATAATCTGGGGACGGAAAAAATCGGTTAGCCTCGGATAGACGTCCGATCTTCCGCGAGGAACACGCCTGAAGGCCTGTGAGCTCACCTCGTTCCTCACCTGAACTTGAATTATCTTGGCTTGGGGGCGGCGTGAACTCTTCAAAGGATTGGTTGAGTCTACTTTGCTTGATAATTCCAGAAGAGTTGTGGCTAGATTTTCCGAAAACGAATGATTTCGGTACGCTAGGTGAGAGCTGGTTAGATGGGCGGCTGACTTGAGATCCGGGAGAAGGCTTCCCCAATGACAGAGCTCCCAAACCGGAGTCGAGTTGAGAAGCCGCTTTTCGCTGAACCCAATCCTGAGTTTCTTTGAGCTTCATATAGCTAGCGCTCAGGAGGGGACTCAAAACCTTGCTCAAATCTTCAAGATTGGTGAATGGATACGATGATTTCCTGGGAAGAGTGTTCGAGTATGAGATCGAGGTCCATACGGGACAACGGCTGCATCCCGAAGGACCATCTGACCCACAGTGGGGCCTGACTGTGGGTCGGAAAAGAGAGTGGAACCGAGCCACCACGGGACTTGGAGCGTCTTACTTCTTTTTCCATATCAGTTTGCCAATGATGGTCTGCAGAGCGCCGAAAGCCGCTACGAAAGCGCATATCACGCTACTTATGTTCAGTACGTTGCGATGTTGATTTTCTAGGAAAACTTCCGATAACTCCGTGAGCACGGTCGTTGCTCGGAGCACGAAGGAGAGGAATAAAAGTCTGGAATTTTTTTGGGAAAGAGGACTGTGTTATTCTTCCAGCGAGAGCAGACCTTGAACTGGAAATCTGTGAAGAATTTTGTTCATCCAGCATTGGGCTATGGGACAGCTGACCAAGCTCGTCTTAGCGCTAATCTCAAACATGCCCCTACGAACGCACCTGTTTTTCGTGGCGCCAGCCAGCATAAGAATGAGCACGGTAGTCAAGGGTAAGATCTGGAACCACCTCGAGAGAAAGAATGATCCGACTGGCAGGAAACTGCACAAAAACAGCATATATTCCGAGAAGATGAAGCTACCGATTCGAATGTGCCATCGTGACGAAACCCATCGCTTCACATGTGGGTCCAAATAGGCATCCTGCGGGCGATGGAATGAAGTTCAGCTTTAGCATAGCGGACCTTTATGCATGTCCGGCGGGTTGGATACGAGGATTTGAAACATGAGAACTTCTCATTTCATGTCACCAGCCCACGTTCTTCGAGATCTGTAGCGCCTCCGGCTCTGGTGAACTCGTTCATGGTTGAGGCTCCTCACCTGATATGCTATCCGATTGCTGACGTGTCTCTCACAAGTAGGGCAGAGCGAGAAGTTCTTGTCCAGGTACCGGCTGTATAGCTCGAATTCCTCAGCTTCGTTCTTGGAATCTGTGGGAAATTTGCTCATTGAGGGAGAGTCTGTTCTACTCTGTTCCAGCAAGCAATTTTCAGATGACACTTGAGAATTGGCTCCCTCCGTTACTCACTCGATGGTACGAACTGGTTACGTGCCAGTATCTTGCGAGCCTGCCTGTTGTTGCATAATTCGCACAGACCGTTATGGTACATGGTTAGGTTAGCCCCGTTTCGACGAGCCTCCGCAGAAAAAACATTGATCGATGGATCTCTCTGCGCCGGAATATCCTTATTGTAGTCGCCCTCATTGGAGAATCCATTATATTGTTCGCAGTGGCGACAATCAAACCGGTTGCGATTGTCTGGGGGTAGCAGGTTGATCTCCTGGCAGAACCAGCATCTCACTTGAACCGGAAGAAGCGGTCTGGAAAGAGGAATGTGAGATCGACCGACTTTTCGAGTGCCAAAGCTCACTGTGCCATTCGAGATCGAAACGACTTCCTGGGATGCTGAGCCAGAGTTTTCTTTCCGAGGATTTTTTTCGGTCGCGTTAATGGGTACTGAGTTCAAAAACTACCTGTCTGCGCGCCTGCTGTTCGAATAACTCGAAACATACTCTTTCCGGAAGTGGAATGTCAGTCATGAAAGCTTGTTCCGAAGCCCCCTCCAGTAGTTCGAGTATTGATTCGTCATTCATCGCACATTCTCGCTTTTAGATCATGACTGTGAGTCTCTTCTTTTCTACTCCATAGAGATTCGTTTCCGTCACCCCGATTCATCCCCTCAGGGTTCACAAGCGTCCGATCGAGAGGCACTGTCGCTGAATCATTGGGACACAGTTCCGAGGATGTCAAAAATTATTTTTCGCGGCATTGAGCGTCAATCTCTAAAGGGATGAGGTACGTTTCAGCGCGAGCACTCACCTGATGAATATTCTGTAGAGAATGAGAAGACCGAGTACGATCAGGGCGCTAGCTGCCACAATACTTTTCTCTGCAGTCCATGAAGATGTCACAGATCGAAAAAGGTCCTCCATCGAATCTGCTCCGGCGCGATCTTTCATAGTTCCATTTCTCTCAGCATGCCGGTCTTGCTCCATGCCGCTCGAATGAGACGAATGAATGAATTCTTGTTGACGCGAACCGTCCGGTGCCGCGCTACTAGAGCAGGCGGGCGGAGCACCGCCCTATACTACCCGAGCATGCGTTCGACTGGTGGCACTACGGATCGAGATCGAAAGACGCCGCCACGGAGTCGAATCGAATTTTAATTAGGTAGAAACTCATCGTGGGACTGACCAGTCTATAAAGAAAAAACACTACAGAGGAGCGGATATGCACGACATCATGCCGGTGTCTACTTTCCCTGTTCAACCCGAAACTCGTGAACGAGCTACGTTTCCTACGGCGTTGAGCGCGCTTCATTCTTGACTATCCGATCCAGGTTTGAGCCAAGTGCGGATCAGCAGAAATCGAACAGAATCGGGGTCATCAATCAACTGTCGGTGACTTCGAGCCGCCTGCGCGATGGTGATTAAGCTCTTGCTCAATAGTTCTGGACCTTCAATCAGCCATCCAATGACCTCTAACAATGCTTTTATTAGCGATACTCAACGGGAGATCTGCGATTGATTTTTGGGAGACCGACTGAGAATCAGGGAGCAGTCCACACATGATGTTCCGACATTTCCTTGATGAGCCTCATTGTTTACAAGAGTCGGTTCCGCAAGGGCGTTGGAGCTATATGAATTGAAAAACTCGATGGTATCGTAGATGTGGGTCATATTGAACGGCGAATGTGCGAAGTTGCCGTGTACGAAGTCTTTGTCCGGGATATAGTATTCTCCGACGACGTTCGGCAAAGCCTCGATCATTTCTCGCTGATTCTGGAATGATTTAGATTTCACGAAAGCTAGATCTCTCCCTCCTTCGCACTGTCGACAAAATGAGTCGTTTCCCTACGCAGACCCATGGAAGTATTTCACCTCAAGCACTTACTGCGATTACGCAGAGATTAGGTGAAACAGAAGATCCATACTCACCGACGGAGGGATAAGAGTATCCCCCTCTGAATAATAAACCTTGACCGGCACTCGAATGTTCTCGGTAGACAGTGCAGGAGGTATCTTGGAGCCGTATGTACCCTGGTTAGTCCGAACGTACGGAGATGTCGGCGAGGAGATGAAATCTTCATCGTCGTAATCGAACTCATGAACCTTGCCAGCGTCATTCCGACAGGCGTTCTCCTGCATCTAAGAGGAGGGAATGATAGATTGGGCTTTTGTGAGCGATCGAGATAAGCTGAGGATAAAACGCGACGGACCACAGAGAGCATTTCTCCGCAGTACCGAACGTCCGAGCCCATTGAGCGGCTAGACGAGCGTACCTGTATGTAGTATATGAGGTTTTTGAGCGAGGAAGAGTGTGGATAGTGCTCCAGATATATTGGAATACGGGTCTGCAACAAAACTTATTGTTCAGTTCACGACGCTTCATGAATTCCAGCTTTTTGTCGGCGGATGTGATGATGATTACGATGATGATGGTCATCATCATCGTGAGCTTTCCATGCATTGATTGGCACAACTGAGCGAAAGTGGTGAGCGCCTTCTGTGCTGGCGGCCTGTGGCGTCTAGACTGCCCTCCGAAGTGTCGAATCCCTCAAGGAAAATACTGAAGGAGACCTCCAACGACGCTATAGTCTCGAGTTCGACTGCGCGGAACATTTCCACTCGGCTCACTCACATGATTCGAGCGTGAATCTGGGCCGTAGATAACCTTGCTCAGAAGGCTTTTGCAAGCGACCCACATGTTGTTGCACATTTGTTTCATCAGGTTCCAGTTGAACTCCGCCGAGAAGATCCGAACACTTTTCTTGAATGGGAAAACATATTTCGCATGCCACGCTCCAAACTTTACTTCCTGAATCGAATGCCATAGAAGAGCGAGCAATTCATACTCACAGCGAAGGATTTCACCGAAGTCCAGACTGACGTGAGAACTGGGTCGTTGAAGTTGCATCCGAAAGTTCTGAATCCACCCAGACTGGCAAATGCTGATATACGGGAGTTGTATTGGGGTAGCTTGGAGAGCAATGCGAAGCCTGACGCTGCGGCCTAAGGGAGGTGAACGTCAGGACACTGTATTCGGAATCCTCGCGACCACAAGCTTCTTGGACTCTCATCCCTACCTGGGAGTGACCGAAGTAAGACAAGGTCTTGGATCCGGTCTTTTCTAAGATGTAGTCGATCTGGGTGGCAACGTCATAAATTCCATGCTCGATTAATGTGTAGTCGAAGAAAAACTTGTCTCTCTCATCGTGGACTTTCCCATCGGCAGTTTGAATTCCGTAGGGCGTCCCTCGGGTATTCCCTAGCCAAACGTCATAGCCATTGTCCGCGAAGATGAAAGCTGAAATTGTGAGCTTACTAAGGTTTTTGTGCTCAATTCCGGGTACTCGGCAGAGCCGAATCGAAGGTCTCTCTCACCGACAGTGTTATTCGGGAAATCATCCACGTAGAATGACGATGAGCAGAAGAGGGGCGCGGCAAGAAAAACGACTTTCCCGTTAGGCTCTCGAGAGTACATGTCTCCGCGGCCGTTAGGTATCCGATGGAGCTGGATTACGACTCTGGAACCGGGAAATTATATCTGGCGATGCTCCTTTAAATTATCTGAAGCGAAGCATCGACTTTCTCCAACGAGACTTCTCGAGTGGGACGATAAGTTCCGCAGAAAGAGTGTCATCGGGGAACTCACTGATCCGGTGTAACAACACTGTGTTCCTCAAGCGAATAGCCTTTGCTCTCGACGAGCTCTCTCTGAAGATAGGAAGGAATGTACTGATCCGCATGAGCTTCAAGGATCAGGGCTCGGGTGAAAAAAAGCGGCCTTGACAGCTCCGAGGCGGAGGAGCGTAGGCTTCCATGTCACAGAAAAAGGTGGAGGCGTTTGAGCGGCTCGATCCATAATTGAGGTCGAGATGGCTTTCGTGCCGAATCGACTAAGATCACCGGACCTCTTGGATGAGCAAGACCGGGCTTACCATCGTTTTCCCAGAATCTGGATCAGCGATCTGTCTCTCCAGGTTCGAATCATCTTCTTCCGCGACACATATTGGATGATAAAATCCCGACATCAACAGGAAGATCGTTGCGGTGAGACTCTGCGGAGTAAACACGACAAAACTACTTACAAACAAAGTCTTGCGAACTCACATTACACGTGAGGTGTTGGTAGTTATTTTTTCAATCTCTGAGGTAGGATTTCGGGCGGGTGGGTGTCTCCCTCAGTGCGGTCTCACAAGAGAGGTCCACACTTCACTGAAGACCACAACTCACCCACATCACGATTATCGGAGGCGGAAAATATTCCGGACGACAACATAAACAGTTGAGTTGACTTCTTAAATTCGAAAATGTGAGAGATACCAGGGAAAAATGGCCGAACTCCTTCTGGGTGAGCTTGGAACGATGCAGTTTGATACGCCATAGCCCGCAGAGTTTGATATTTCGATATATTCACCTGAATGGTTTAATTGGATGTCTAGTCAGCGGTGCGGGCATAAACAGAACTCGCGTCTGGCTATTCACGTGTATTCGGTCCTACTATGTGACCTACCGGTAGATTTCATTTCGCAAGCATCCTGATTCATGGAAGGCTCTGCGGGAGTCCGTCAGCCCAGAGGCTCATTCACTGTTCCTTCTCTTCCGCAAAGCTTCTGACTTCTCGTCACACTTGAATCTGCGTGAGGTGAATTAGATCGAACTCCCCAGTGTGATTTTCGAAGAATGGTATTTTATTGAACGAATTCCTTGCGACACGTATGCCGGCTCGAGAGAACATACCGCCGGAGCGAGTCTGGAGATGGATGACTCGGCGACAAATTTCAACTCTATAAGACCGCATCGCAAGTCGGGTTCCTCCAGACACAGACCCTTCCATTCAATTTGAACTCCATGAGCTCCATGACGGAAAATACGCTCCTGGTACAACTCGAGAGTGTTGTGATCGGAAGCGTTCAATAGAGGCCCCCGTCGGTGCCTATTTTATTCTTTCGTTGGGTGACAGCTTCCTCCGAAGCCTCTTTCAAATCGTAGGTCAGTCCGACGTAAGACAAATATTTTATGACAGTTGAAGACGTATCAAAAATCGTGAGCGGGAACTCTGAAGATTTGTAGTCGAATGGGAAGACGTGATGGTAGTTGTGGAAGCATTCTCCTATCAGATGCCATTTGATCACTGGATTATCGCAAGCTTTGATATTTTTGTTGTAGGGTTTGTCGCCGAACCAATGAGCAAGACTGTTTATGCACCATGTGTTGTGAAGCTGGAAGGTGTATCGGGTCAAAGAAGTTCCAATCGCGAACAAGAGGGGGACGTCGAAACATCTGTACACGATCCAAGAGGGAACGACGACCACGCCTAGGATATACAGCGGCAGGTAATAACGCCGCTGGAAACGTATCACCGGATCTCGTAGGAGATCGCTGCAGTCCAGATTTTTGCCTTTTTCGATGACATCCTTGTGCTTCTTCAGCATCAGCCACCCCATATGAGCGAAGAACATTCCCCTGGTGGTCGAATGTGGATCAGCATCCGTATCTGTGTACTTGTGATGGAGCCTGCAATCATAACCATGGTTTTCAGCAGCTTTCAAGGTGGCTGTCGCGAATATAATTTCTAGAAAACCGTGAGTCGATTGTCTCGACCTACCTGTGATCCCTGCACCAGACGTAAAGGTCATTCTGTCCGGCCATGCAGTTGAGAAGCATCAAAACTATTCGCACAGGTAATCTGGCCTTGAAACATCTGTGAGACCACAGTCGGTGGGCTCCTATGCTGACGGAATAGGCTGCCAGATAACAGCTGAGGAGCCACAACCCGAAGAGCTTCCAACTCCAAAGGTGGGCACATCCGAAAACAGTGTGAAGCGCCGCCAGATGTAGGAAAGCGAAGAAGAACACATTGGTCCACACAATTTGAGTCCTGAAGTACCCGTCGCGGCGGTTCGATTCGATGGACAGACCCGGTTTTGTGGAACACATGATACAGCACGCTCACACAAATGTTTGGTCGAAGCCTCGTCGCCACTTCTCTTTTGGCCGCACTAAGAACTCTGCTCGTCTGACCAGTAAAAGGTCGCTCGCCCGGATAACCTGGTTCACGCAATATCATCTGAGCCGTGGATCGAGGCAGATATTGGAGAGGAAGCTGTTGCATCTCATGCGATGACAGCCGCCGATTGATCGATTTCAACGAGCTCCCCGGAGTGAATTGACATGGGAACAGTTTTTCATCAACGTCATTCCTTCCGAGTGCAACATTGTAATTGATGACTCGCTTCTATAATTTGCTCCGAGGAATAAATCGAACTCTCGAATCAACCTGCTTCATGTTCCATTTTCCGGTCGACTCGGTTACAAGGACATACTCCTCGTGGGCAGTGATTCAGCAGAAATGACGCAACGACTCTGCTGGATTGGGTTTCGATGCAGACTACGGAATCTCAGAAAGTCGGGGGCATTCTCAGCGATTGAGAGGGTGGCGAGAAAGGACAGGCATCCTCCGAAATCCCGAGAAGATAAGGGATAGATGACGACGCGACCATGAAATGAGATCTTAACGAAGTTGGATGGGCTTCGTATCCTAGCATCGTTGGATACGTCCTCTTCGTTCGTTGGCGGCGTGGCAGCATTGGCTCTGCTCGCGACCTCATAACTCTGTGGAGAAAGGTTTCCCTCGGTTTGCTTGAAGCTGGGAGCTGAGACTCGGAATGCGGAAACTCGAGTGGAAAAAAAATCATCGAGCCGACCCTCTAGAAGTGCTTACGAGGACGATTTCTGCAACCCACGAAATTCCTTCAGGTCCGTTCCAGGAGTTCAGACTCGTTCTGCACGGTTGATCCCATCTGTTTCACTCAGCGCACTTTCGGCCGAGATACGACCACACCGCCCGGAGCTCCATGAATCCAGGAGCGCCAGGAGAGCGCCGCGGAGCCCCTGATCGAGAAGCGCGGGCTCTGTGGAAAAAAAGTTGGACTCGAAGGCGTGCCACGCGAAAACGAATTCGCGCATTCATGTCTGTTGAGAACATGCTATCGATCAGGAGCTGCTGAATTGCTGAATGAATTCTAGAAAAAAAATTCACCCATGAGAGTGTCATTTTTGACGGGAGCACCGCCTTATTCATGTGGCTTGAAAATCCCGGTCTGGAAGGAGGAATCTTGAGGGATCCTCTCCAAGACTCAATTCGGATAAATTCAACTCTCAAAAGGTCGTGACGGATGCGAATATGCTGTCATTTGAAGATATTATCGGAAGCGCACACCTTTGAAATATACCGGCCAACCGCTCGGAAGATAATATCATCTATTTTGACGACCTCGTTCAAGCACATCGCCTAATATATCACGAAGGCGTGTCAGATTGAGTAACTTGACTGCATTCCTGGACATCCTGGCGGAAACAGAAATCTGCTTCGTCAGATCACGTATCAGAGCGATGATGAGAGGCTCCAACGAAGGACTGTTCAAGAATGCGGGAATTCGCCGCATGAGGACTGACAGAGTGTGAAGCTGATTCCATACCTTGAACTCACTCTAGCGGCACTGCCAGAACGCCAGGACACATAATATGTACACATGCTTAATGGGCATAGATTCATGTGCGTATATACAGGGTGGCTATTCCAGGTTGGGAATCATCGAGCTCAAGTCTGTTTCGGCCAGAACTCCGGAATTCGCTGAGATTCGTCTCAAAACCGGTGGAGTATAGTAAGGGATTTGGCGGGACTCCCTCGATTCGAGCGGACATGATAGAATTCGCGTTCAGGAGATAGTTGCGAAAACGCTCTGCTCGAGCCCCACACCGAAACGGTCGAGAAACCGCTGAATTTCATCGAATGCGAGCTCGCGCCGACGCCTTCGACTCTCGTTTTCTCGACTGTTGCCAGTCGGATCTCGAAGAAAAGTCCCTTCAATGGCGGACAAGCAAACAGGAGATCTCCGCGTTCACAACAGCTCTATGTTTTGTCGCCACAATCCTGCTGTGATCATGATGAAGGCTGGGGCCCATCTGGTATTGGTATCTATTTATCTCCATAATATATTGACACTTTCGCTTCAGTGGCGAGTAAACTCAGCGGACATTGAATGTTTCTTTCTCCCACTGCTGTAGGAGTCTCTTGGTTTGGTCCATCGTCTCTAGTGAGGGGTCTTCGTCGAGTCCCAGTCGCCTTAGCACTTCCTCGTCCTCGAAGAAGGCATCGTTGCATTCACACATGACGTGGCGCATTGTCTCCGGGACCATTCCGCACTTTACGCAGGTCGTTTCTAGTCCCGGTTAGGAGTATGTTCTGACGCTCCTTGTTCTTAGCATTCCTGCTCTGCTGAGCGCCATGGCGGATCCTCTGCTGTTATCGTAGGGGTTTTTCTTGATCCCTCTCTCCGTCGCTTGGGTCCTATAGCGATACATTCCAATTTTTCGACTCATCAAGTCTCTCCATTTAGCCGTTTCAATCTCGCGGATCTTTTCTTTGATCGCTTTGTTGAAAGCACCTCGGAGTGGGATGCCCTTCTCCGTGAACGTCAGGGTGATTCCTCCACATTCGAATTCGCGGCATAGTTCCTGCACTCTGCGTATTGCCCTTGTTTTAACTCCGGTTAGTTCCATCATGTCCAGTATGGCTTTCGGCCATCTGTGGCGTCGCATGGATTTTACTCTGTTGAGATATCTCACCTTACTTTGAGCTTCTCTTGCTCTGTGGGAAGACCAGCCCAGCTCGCCTGTGACGAATTAGTTTGCCATCCGCTGTTGGGGATCCCAAGAGAAAATCTCCCCGCTTCGTTCTGGGCCTTCGATATTCTATCTTCCAGAGATTTCGACATAATTGTCACTGCGTTCGCATATGTGAGCGCTGGGACGGCGACCGCCTCCCACAATGTATTGGAGATTTCAAATCTGTTGAATCCCCAGAGTGCTCTTGCTTGCAGTTGGTTCAGAACCTTTTGAGATTTTTCCGCCCAGATGTTCTCTTGGGCGCTCATGTACCTAGTTCTCATCGTCTGATACCGTGATTCCCAAGTACTTGTAGTATGAGGCCTTCGGTATGTCCTTACCTTGTCCCTTGAGGGTTTTCTCTGTGCCAATCCTACACTCGGAGAAAATCATGATCGCACTCTTTGTTGGGTTGAATGTTAGTTTCATTTCGTATCCGAACTGGGACGTAATTTCTAACAACTTTTTTGCGTTAATATCGTCGATCCGGAAGAAATTAGGCGGAAGCCGGGTCTCGTTTCAGTGATTACTTCGGTGGAAAAACTCGAGTGGCACAGGTGGAGTCGATCAAGCCCAGAATGTATCGGAAGCTCATGGGAACTGCAGGACACTCGAGATACGATGAGACACAGATCGAGGATGCTCTGAATGGCATTGTGAACGCGAGCTTGTCGATCAGGGCGGCCGCCGCAAAGAATGACGTACAACACGCTTCAAGAGCATTCCCAGGGAAAGCTCACCGGACGTTGAGGAGGGCGAACTGCCCCGAGTAACCAGGAGGAAAAAGAGCTGACTGAACAACTCGCACTATTCGGGGGGGGGAGGGGGGAAGTCTTCAGATCAAGCGGTTCGCTAATAAGAGGCCCGGATACGACTGGAGGATTGGATTCCTACGCAGGCATTGAAACCTGTCAGAGAGACTCGCCTCGAACATTAGACCTGAGCGGCCAGATTGGCGAGGGCATGATGAGGTCTTATTTTGATCATTTGGAGCAGGCATTGCGAGGAAGTAGCCTCCCAATCCCACTTATTTATGTCGACCGCCGATGCTGCTTGTTTCAAGCTCATGGCAGTCTGTGTTGCAGCATCGAGGTGCGCTTCCTCCATTCCGCTCTCCTCGGAGTTGGGAAGCGAAAAAATATCTATGTGATCGCGGGCTTCAATGCATGTGGAATTCTTCGAGTGAATCGCTCTCAAAACTTGGAACTATTTCCAGGCCGAACTTCGGAACAAGACGGATCCAGTGATCTCGAAACAGCGTTCGGCCAACTCTCTGTTTCTTATTTGAGTTCACTGAGGTTTGATGATGATCGCGGAGCAAGGCCACGGAGGCGAACGAGATTGAATGTCGAGGCTCGTGAGCATGTTGCTCAGAGGTTTCCGCTCGATTTCTAGGACGCTCCAGATTATCGTCAAGCAGAGTCTAACGATGGCTTCACGCCTGGTCGGAGTGACCGCGAAGAAGAGACAGAGAAGAGGCATGGGAACCAAACAGAGGGAATCGATGGAAGCGACTCCGTTCTATGTTAATATGAAGCGCAACCTGATGAGAGAGAACGTCTGTACGACCGTAACTACGATCAGGATAGACTCGTTTCTCCTATCCCATGATCTGATCATTCTGGAGAGAACTGAGTCCTCCCATCGGGCGGCTCGGGGGGATTCAGCAGACTCGGTTCGTCAATTAAGGCGCCAGAACAAACAATCTCCTCATCAGGGACTGGGGTTAAATCTGTAGAGAACCCATGCTCACCTAGATCCGCGTCTCGGTGCCGTAATGATGCGCCGCCTTGCAGTACTCTCCGAAGATTCGATTCCGAGGGTAACCATAAGGCTTCGAAGAGCTCTCACTCTTCTACTCACACCCTATAAAATCATCCTACACACCAGAATGAACTACTGTTAATCTCTACGCCGCACGATCTTCTCATTGCTGCCGTATCAGCGTCCGCGGGGTGAAACTGCCTGTGCTAAGAGCCTCCTAGCTAGTGTACCTCTCAAGACGAATTTCCTCTTCAACACGCTCTCAGACCCTTGCTTGTTCCGTGCAGCGCCTGCGGACCTTCGGTAAGTCTAACAGGATAGCACGCGTTGAGCAGTCATTCTTCTCGTCCCTACCACCGCCTCCAAGTTACCGAATATCTCATGATATCACCAGCCGACAGTTATTCTTTCATCATCCTTGTACCCGATCAAGTGGACTTTGATACACCTCCACTAATTCATTTTGAGGTAGAAAAGCCACGAGAATCCCCACAGCGTGATGTGATGGCTAACAATGCCTCCACGAGCGCCGCGAAGCTTTCCAATTTAACAGCGGTTAAACTGGACATTGCCGGCAAAAATCATTCGGCCTGTAAAACCGTCATGGACATTTTACTTCTCGCCGAAGATGAATGCTCCGAGGCTGCTCACGGCACTCTTCCCATAACCGATCCGGATTACGAAAATGCTAACAATCTTGCGCGGAGCATTTCCCTCAATTCGATTGATATATCGCCCATCCAGTTGAAATTCAACGATTCAATATCTAAAGTATCTGCCGCAACCGCATACGTGGACATCACTGAAGATTTGAGAACGTGACTGGTCTCCGCCAACAAACAGGCATGAGAAACATTCTCACGTTCCAATTCGATTCAGTGAAGACCCCATCCCAGAACGTTCTTCGTTCCCGACAGCTTGTTGCTGAGGCAATCAACGCCGGAGCGAAAACGAATGAAACGATTCTCGTACCCTGCCTCCTCTAGGCACTGCCTCAAAGCTTGGTATTCCTCAGACAAACATGGGGGACCAAACCTGCTGAACAGCGGAACATAACAAATCCGTATGCCATGTTCTAGAGCGAACAGATAAGACTCCCAGCAGAAGCTCAAAGTGCTCGCACCGATACTCACAATAATCATGCCGTTTGCTACTCCCAAATCCGAGCTGTTCCCGACCCGCGATCTTTCCAAACAAACCCCGGACTTTTCAACTCTGATTTTCGTCTCTACAGCCTACAACCGCGTCCCATGAATCACAACAAGAGGCATTGCCCTCTCTAAGATCAGGGCGGTTTTCGTTTGCTCATGTTCTCAAACGAATAATTTGGAATGAACTAAGATCTCCTAGAATCCTAAAAGTTCTCGTTCTTCAAAGGCACGTTTGCACTCATTCCAAACTTTGGTGTTCGGGCGGACTCGGAGGAGAAACGCATATATGGCTCAGATTTGGTGGTGGATTCCACCTCATCCCATCGCTGTTTGAGCTGGGGTGGAAGGGAACAATGGGGTTATAGATCCGTGAAACTTTCTGCTAAGATGAGCGAAAGGCAAAGGATTTTCACTATGGATCTCATAAAGTGGCGCGGAGTTTGTTCCGAATGCCGTCGAGAGAACCGTGGAAAAATGATCGATTTCACCCCATTCCGCGGTACCATTATGTGGTGAGAACTCTAGGTAGGTGGTTGCTCGATTCTCAGAAGACTCTAACAACTTTATGAGGAGGATCGCGATCACTTCACTCCAGCCCCGGAATTTGGAGAGTCTCACTTCTGTTCGATAACCAATTCTCCTGATCCGGAGGGACCGCCAGCGCTCGACCAGACTCCAAAAATGCCAGGCGGCGGTTTCGTCTTGCTATGGATTTGGAATTCGAATTTTCGCGCTGCGTAGTAACGTTGGGCCGTCAGCTGAGAGAAGGAGACAAGAGAGTTACAGCTTGAGCGGGGCAGAAACTCTTCATCGCGCTTGCTGTGGCGTCTTGCTGACGTTGCCGGAACGAAGACTGTCGAGCTGAACACAGCTTCCTTCAACAGAACCCTTGTGCCCAGGCAGAGGTGAGCGAAGCATTTTTGTATTATTTTTTACGCTTCATCCGAACTCATTGGCTCCCAGAATTCGATCTGCTGCGGGATATTTGCGCGATATCTGTGGATTAACAGAGCGCAACCAGTACTTGAATGCTGGTGATGAGCCCCGGCTGAGGTGAGGATTGTTCCAGCTAGGGGCGTCCGACTACACATTTCACGCCCGTGTTCGTTGAGAGTTCCATATCGAAGGTTAGACAGTCGGTGTGCTGACAAAATTCATGATAGCATCAGTTATAGGGAAAGATATTCCTCCGAACCGGGTTCTTCTCCTCATTTGGTGAGCGTTGTTGGCTTCACCCTCGGCCAACGAGGCAATACGGAGCGGGGACCCTCCATTCTGGCATCCGAGTTTCGGTGAGACTTCAACGGTCTCTCGATTTAGGCTCATTGCCTTTTTTTCTGGACAAGCTTGAGGATCCCGTGAGGAGCCTAGACTCATTCCACGTCTTGTTTCGTAAATCCCCGGAAATAAATCCCATATGTTTGGGCGAGATGGACCAGAACTCAGGGTAGATCGTGAAGCCTCACTGGGGTGTTAGGCCTCGAGCTGGAACGCTCCTTCCAGAGACTTCTCAGCGAAGGGATTCCGCGAGACCGAGAGCTCGAACGGTACGAGTTCCGTTTCTGAAGAGATCGTTCGATGTTCCCCCTTTGCGCGGTTCCCTTCACCGTCATCAAGAGGCGATCGCGATTTTCCATTTTTGCTTTTTTCGTTTCGCTCTTCAACCGGATGCGGTGCGCTTAGCCTTGAGTTGGTGGACGGCACTCTTCGCCGAAACTTTTCCGACGTCAATCGCCGACGTCGGATTCATCGGCGAAGAGAAATGATCGCGTAAGTCTGGATTGTCTCGTTATGGGAGATTACAGGAGAGGAAACACTCTTTGCTCGAAACCTCGATGTTGGAGCTGACAATCGTTTCCGTTTGGCACAGAGTGGCGAGAAGTTTTCAAGAATCGCAGCTGGTCGATCGATTCCAATCATTTGTGTTCCTGCTCAATCTCTGGTGGCTGCGAGTAACAAGATCACGCTAGAATTCCCCGGCTGCACTGATGAGCCGGAGATCCGGAGAGAAGCCACCAAACAAGCGGCTCTATTTTTCTGTGATTCGTGTCCCGAACGAACATTATTCATAAACTTTCCAAGAATATTTCGAGCGAGTTCAACTCGCCATGACTCTGCTGCCACATTGGGGTGTTCAACACAGGGTGCAAGGAATTCTTGGCCCCTTTCGGAAGTAATAATCCAGACTTCCTCATTGACTCGGTGACGTTTTCGAAACGAGGAAAGTCTTCTAAGGATTCGCCACAAAGCGCCGTCGTCTTCGAAACCGACAATCACGACTCACGTGGCAGTATCCTCGTTCCTTCTGAGTATCGAAACGACTAGATCAACATAATGCTCCCTCCTATTTGGGGACACGGTTCAATTTACAGAATTAGTTACATGGGTAGAGTCGCGTGACAACTATGACAACAAAATGCTCAGGTTCCACGATGGAGTATCTCATCTTTGGGCCCATAATCTCTCCAGCTTGAGATGACTTGCTTGGATTTTCCCGTCCGACATCTGGACTGCCCTTGTGGCACCTTCCTCAAGCTTGCCCTTGCTCCACGAAGAAAAACGTTCGGAGCGAAGAGGGATTCTGCCTGATGACTCCGGGACGTCGGGTCGCCTTTGAGCTGCGCTGCTTCTGTGAGACTTTTCGAGAAGATCATCCGCAGAGCTTTGAGGAACCGTTCTGAAGAAGAGGAGATGGTTGTTCAGGCGTCCGGGAAACTTTTGCTGGGACGGAGTCTCTTGACGATCGGCATAGTTGATGATCGACCTCGAATTGAGCTCAAGCTAATAAAGTTACGTAACGAGTTCTCCCCCATTCGAGTCAACCCGACGGAGCAAATCTTCCGATGAGCTTAACATGGAGTTGAAAGTTTCGGACTCATTTACCTTGCGTGCGAGCACCGAAAACCCTTAAAATTATTCTCGGTAATATTTTTCTCAGTGCCAATCCCTACCCGAACTTGACAACTGACCGGAATGTTCACTCTGCCTTTCAGGAACTATGGATACCGCGGGAGTTTGTCGAGGTCCCGGCATTTTAGACAGCGTGCCCACGGTGCCCGCTTACCTTGCCTTGGCCCTGCTGGCCGTGTTCGTTCTGCGACTCCTGGTGTCGCTGTGCCGTGGGGTTTATCATTGCTTCCTCGGCCAGATGCTCGGCCTCAACGTTGACTTCAAGAAGTACGCCGGAAAGTGGGCGGTGGTGACCGGAGCTTCCGATGGTATCGGCAGAGCATACGCGGAGCAGCTCGCCGAGAAAGGCATCAATATCGTACTGATCTCAAGGACTCTGTCGAAACTAGAGGAGGTCGCTGCTGGAATCCAGGAAAAGTATAAGGTGGAAACGAGAGTCCTCTCGGTTGATTTCTCTTCTAACGACCGCGGCTGCTACGAGGTGATTCGCAAGCTTATCTCTGATCTCGAGATCTCTGTGTTGGTGAACAACGTGGGGATGAGTTTCCCTTACCCCGAGTATTTCACACTGGTGCCGGAGGGTGACACGCTCATGGACCAGATGATCCAGGCCAACTGCACGTCGCCGACACTCATGATGCGTCTGGTTCTTCCCGGAATGGTCTCCCGCCACGACGGAGTTGTCATCAACGTATCTTCGTTGTCCAACATGTACCCATTGCCGCTGCTGAGTGTGTACGCGGGCACCAAGAAGTACTCGGAGTCTCTCTCACTATCGACGGCATGCGAGTACAAACAGTTTGGAGTCATCATCCAGTCTGTGAAGCCTGCGTTCGTATCGACGAAAATGTCCAAGATCCGAAAAGCCAGCTGGAACGTTCCGACCCCGGACGACTACGTCCGACAAGCACTCACGACCGTTGGCCTGGAGGAAACAACGTATGGTTATTTCCCCCATAAAGTTCGCGGCTATCTCCAGGAGATGGCTTTCAACGGCATGCCCCTTCCGTGCATGTTGGCTGCATCCCTGAGGATGATGTCAGGACTCAGGAACCTCCGCTACAAGAAGGACAAGAAAGAGGATCCCATCAAAGAGCTGAAAAAAAAACAGTAGAGCAAGTCTGCGGAAGCAACGCTGACAGCAGTCCGCTGATGGCCACCTCATCGAACACCCTCATGTGACGTTGTACGAATAGTGTTTATAAGCGCGATGTAAGATAAATGACGGCGATTTAGTTGAACGGTGGAGTTCATGGAACTTTTTCCTCGAACCGGGAATAAAATGCAATATCTTTCCATGGAGCGCGACTCTTCGTATGTATCGAATCCCTCTGAGAGCCTGACTGACCGATGTGCCTTGCCTGACGGGAAACCGGACGTTCGTTGAAATTCGCGCCAGTCAGGTAGACCCGAGTGAATTCTAATAACCCTCGCGGATGAGGAGCCAAAACCCTAGTAAGAGCTTTGCCTTTTCAAACACCTAATCGCTGAACGAATCTCTTCGAGAGCTCTGGGCGTGAAAATAGTCCTAGGGTTTCACTGCGCTTCCGAAATTGCGAATTCAGGACACGAACGCTCAGCGGGGCTTCTCCTGGTAGGATCTGTCTTCATATTTTTCTGCAATTGCCGCGCAATCCGGCTGTCTTCCGGAGAACCGAAGCTCCACACCGTGCTCATCAGCGAGACGACTTCGGTGTTCAGTTTCCGTTGATGTATAAACAGAGAAACAAGATCCGCGCCAGGAAGCGCTGACAGAGGGTATGGGTACCTCGGAAGCCGATCTTGAGAGGTCGGGGGATATTGGGAGAACCGAAGCTCAAAGTCTGCTCTCAATTCGTCCGCCAAACCCTCTCTCTCTCTCTCTCTCTCTCTCTCTCTCTCTCTCTCTGTCTCTGAATTTTATTTCGATCACACAGGGGTGAAGTGTTTTGCATTCACAGATCTTTTTTCTCGGTTCTCCCAGCATCGCAAGATTTCCTTCGTCCTTCTAATGTCCTTCGGTGTTGAGTCGGGGTGAAGTCCAATTCGGAAGGGGAATTCTCGTGGGGGGTACCTTCCTTCTTCGCATTCCATCACGACGTGTGTGTCGGTTTCGGGTCTTCCGCATATGTTGCAGTTCAAGTCGATGGAAGGATCGCGGTTATAACGTTGGGTTCTGGTGTTGAGAGTTCCTGCTCTTGTTAACGCCAGAAGCCGACTGCCCCGCGAGTTATCGTACATATCCAGTTGGAGACCTCTTGTCCCTTTGAATTGTGGATAAATGCACAGTGTGGATTTGGATTCAATGTTCTGTTCCCATGTATTGTCCAGTTTATTCTGCACCCTCCTTTTGAGATCTTCGCGGAATAGAGTCCCCATTGCTGTGCCCGATGTATTCCTGGTCAGGCCGAGGTTTTCCAGGTCGAATTGCAATCTCAATCTCTTGAGTCTCTTTGTTGCTGTGTCCGTGGTGTTTGTTGTGTCGGTCGCCGTGAGGACAAGCTTGGGCCATCTCGTTGGGTCCATAGATCTTATCCTTTCGAAGTACATCGTTTTGCTCGTGGTTTCCCGGGCGTCGAAGGAGCTCCAGCCTAGTTCTCCCTCGATGAACTCCTTGGATATGGTGGAGTGGGGTATCCCGAGAGCCCATCTCCCCGCATCTCTTTGCCTCAGAAGATTCACCCGACGGAGCCCCGAGAAACATAAAAATTGCTCATCGGAGCCCTTTAAGAGGACCTCCCTCCAAGAACGACGGCACCAGTTATTTTCTACGACTTTTCGTTCTAGCGATTCTTCTCGTTTCATCTGAGGATGCTCGCTTTCGACCACGGTCTGGAGTATTCTCTTCCCGCCTCTTAGACCCTCGATAGCAACCGGACGAACGATCACGAATCCGCTTTAGTTGCACAATTAGATCCGAGGGGCTCTCTTCGAGCTTGCGTAAGTCAACAGGTTGAGGCACACGCACGCACGGTCGCCGGCGAGCCCTCAAGAGTGAATCGGGTGAAATCTGGGGGCGATGACGAGTTCGTTCCGGGTGGATGGCAGAAAGACGGTTGAGGAGCACGGGTTTATTCAGGGCATGCAGACCTACATCCATGGAGTGCCCGTTCTGGACCCGGTGATCCTATTCTGAGAGCCTATCTCGCGATGCCCTGGTGTGCATAGGGCCAAAATTCAATGACACCCGGAGTCGGATAGGACGGGCGAAACAAGATAAGGCTCTCCACACTTCCGGAGAGGGCTCCATTGTCTGTGAAGCGGGAGGCCTCATGTGGATGGGAGCGGCTGTGACCGCCACCAATCTCTACCCTATAACCCATACAGGATTTACTGAATAATTGATGGACGAACGATGAGCCAAGTTCTGAAGAACTTATCTCCAAGATTAGGAATTCGGAAATCGTGGAATCGTGGAAAAGAATCTGATTCTCATCGGTGGCCTTTTTTCCTGTCGATCATACTTTTCCGTGGAGGAAGAATGAGATCTCTCCCTCCCATGGGATCGAGGGAACTCTACGAGCTATAAATTTGAGGGCTTTCCAAGGAACCGAATTCTTCCACGTCTTTAGATTGCGGAGAGTTATTCTGGTAAATCAGAGCGTTTTCAATAGACGCTGCATGCTACGGGAATCGCTGTTTCCAACGGCGGAATCCAGAGGTTTCATCCGTAGCGCGTCAAATGGAGGTTGTTTGGTGATGTACGAGCAGGAGATGATAGGAGGAGGTTATCGCGCCCATGCAGCCAGCGAATTTACTCAGGAGCCGAAGCATCTTCCGGCGATGAATCATCAAGTCCATCAGTGCCTCGCTCGATCACCTCATTTGTCGTCGCGATTGTGCATGAACCACATCCGCCCTAACTGCATGGCCTGTACTCCTCACGGTTACGATCCGTTTCAGGCACAAAAACTTCGGAACTTTTTCTCTTGCTTGCTCCATCCCCGAAGCGTTGTAGGTCTGAAAGGGGTGTCGGGCGAGAGGAAACTGGTGAGTTTTCCCGCGTCTGAGACAGTGGGTATGAACTCTCTCGGTTCAGTGGGTCTCTCAGAGCCCTGACCTGGCAGCGCAGCGTAGCCTCACCCGGAGATGTTAACATTTACTTCGAGAAATCTCCAAGGCCTGGTGGATTTGGTGAAAAGTTTCAGGTAGGATTGAGAGCACAGTCGACGACTCTCTCTTCCAACGACCGCGGCTACTACGGATAGATACGTGGATTCATCTCCGACAGGAGAAGTGACTGCATGGGCTCTCCACCGTGAAGTATTTCTCGCTGGTTTGCGTCAAGTGCTTCAGGTCACTGGAGGCAATTGGCAAAAGGGTCTAGCCGGATAAGGTAGGGTTAGGTGCCCCACCTCCACCGATCTTCTTGAAAATCACAGGATCGTGTTCTCTATGTGGAAGAACGTATTCCTGAAGTTTTCAGCCTTTTCCGTTGCCTAGATCCAAATCTATTAACATTAATTGAAAATAGTTCAATTAAATCCGCATGGTCAAGAGCAAACTTGAAATCTTTATATCTCGAGAACCGCTGGGCGTACAGCGTCGAACGACAACTTTTTGGAAAGCTCTTTTCGAGAGCTATCCTCTCATATAGCCAGTGATCAGATCGCATGATTTCGAAGGCATCAAAAATCGAGGGTTTACCAATTTAGACGGTTGATACCCTTCCCGTGGCCGGCCATGAATCGGCGAAGACCAGAATGTAGCTCCAAGTACCCTCTTCCTACTCAACAAGTTTCATCCAAATCGAAGCTTAGCCTTCGGAGTTATCGCTCCGAGTAGGTAACCGACCAGACCCCTCTCTCACTTTGGAGTCCGGAAATTCGACTCAAACGCGCTTGAAACGTTCAAAATATTGCAAAAACCTCTGAGCCACATCCTGGAGGTTTTTTTTTCTCCTTTATTTTCTCTCCCTAGGAATCCTCAACCCTCGAGATCGCTTTCTTCCGATTCTGTCTCGGGCTCCGAAACGAGAAAGAGATTCGAGAGTTCGGCCGTCGGTCGCCGAATCGGGAGCTGGTACCTAGCCAGAGCTAGGTAGTACATGGCAGCAGCCACGTGGGCACGACCGATTCACTTTTTAAACAGAATTCATGTTCATTCTCACTTGACTGCACGGTAGATCTCTCAGTCGGAAGTTTCAATCAACAACCTAGCAAAGACGGTCTCTTTTCAATCATTTCTTTCTCACAAGAACTCTTTCCAAAGTCTCTTTTTGCAGTGCGCCACCTGGTTGGGGGTTCTGCCTAACTCCGTGACAATACCTTGGAACACAGAATCGAATCCCAGGTTCTTTTCAATCACAAGGAAGTGTTCCCGCACGTGTTACCGACGCGAAACAAACATGGACGCCAGAAACTTGAGAGACGCGCTCTCTTGAGACAGTTGCGCGCGTGGAAGCTGAGTACGAGCGAATTTCCGGACTCCAAAGTGAGAGAGGGGTCTGGTCGGTTACCTACTCGGAGCGATAACTCCGAAGGCTAAGCTTCGATTTGGATGAAACTTGTCGAGTAGGAAGAGGGTACTTGGGGCTACATTCTGGTCTTCGCCGATTCTTGGCCGGCCACGGGGAGGGTATCAACCGTCTAAATTGGTAAACCCTCGATTTTTGATGCCTTCGAAATCATGCTGATCACTCACTATATGAGAAGATAGCCCTCGATGAGAGCTTTCCAAAAAGTTGTCGTTCGACGCTGTACGCCCAGCGCTTCTCGAGATATAACGATTTTAAGTTTGCTCTTGACCATGCGGATTTAATTGAGCTATTTTCAATTAATGTTAATAGATTTGGATCTAGGTAACGGAAAAGGCTGAAAACTTCAGGAATACGTTCTTCCACATAGAGAACACGATCCTGTCATTTTCAAGAAGATCGGTGGAGGTGGGGCACCTAACCGGCTAGACCCTTTGAGTTCAACGATCTAAATCCGGCCATCTAGAAGTTTTCGAATCCGAATCTGGGCCGGATTCGAGTCTCCCGGACGCAGGCCGTTCCGCAATGGTTTCCCGCCGCGGTGAAGTCGTCATGAACAATTCGTCTTTGTCCAACATGAGTCCATCGCCGCTGTTGAGTTTGCACGCAGACACCAAGGAAAAGCTCTCACTCTGGACGTCATGCGATCAGCAGCTTTTTGGAGTGATCATTCGGTCTGTAAAACCGGCATCCACATCAGCAGCAATACCCAATATTCGCGAGACCAGCGTTGATCATACGGATCACTTCGCCCGAAGAACCTTCACAGCCGTTAGATGGGAGGAGGCAACTCATGGTTATTCCGTTCATAAAGTTCGTAGCGATTCCCAGGAGGTGACTCTCAGAAGCAAACACCTCCGAAGCAAGCCAGCCTGTCTCTGGGGATGTCGAGACTGTGGAAGCTCCCACTCGAGGAAGACAAAAAAGTTGATCCTATCGAGAAGTTTACACAAAATAAGAACAGATATAAAGCTCGCAGCCGTTTCGCTGGATGCAGTGCACCGCCAGTAAAAAAGTGTAATATTCGATGGGTGTGAGATTCCGTTGCAGCATTTACCGTGACGCTCCTGGTGCCACCCTGTGTCGTTGTCGCGGGAGGGAGGTCGGAGAGAAAACGGTGAGTTCGATCCCTACCGCTCTCATTCCGAAATGGGCTTTCTGTTCTCCAGTGGCGAACGTTGGCGTAGCTTCCAGGACCTCGGAAAGCAGCCAAACAACCTGTGAATCGACGGTGTCAGTGATCAAGCTGGGATCTGGTGATTTCGATGAGTTGGGCACGATTCGAGCTCCTCCTCGAAACCAGCCGACGCCACCCTATTTCAAGCGGTAAGGGCCACGGCTCCTGAGTGAAGTCATGAATGTCGGATAGAATCTGGACATCCGGTGTGACCTCGGAGTCTCTCCGACAGGGTGTCCCGTCAGAGGTATGCCAGCTGAGTAGCTGCTGTCGTCCAACGCGAGAAGCCGTTCGATACTTCGCCAGCAGTGACCAGCGAGGCGCGATGGACAAACGTTCCAACAACTCTAGCTGAAATCGATAGCCTCAGCTGAATCCACAGTGGCCGCAACGCCTCGCCCAGATCAGAGCAAACGTCGGGTCCGAGAGTTCTCATCCATCCATCCTCGGTCTCCCGCCCCTGGCCATATCGAAGCGCCGAGTTTGAAAACCTCAGTGATCTTCGCCGACGGAAGCTCGTCGCCGAGACGGACACGCTCGAGTAATCATCACACGCGAGGGATATCTCTCCGTTTGAATTGCTAAACGCTTTCCCCGTCACGGAGCGCGGTAAGTGCTCAACCGAAGATGCTGGATGCGTATTCGCCATGGAGGCTGCGGCGCGCATCGTTTGCGTGGTCTCCGTGATCGTGCATCTGGCCCTCGGAATTCCTTTGGTGTGGACGTCGGTTGGCAGTTTTCGTGGAAAAGTTCAGGATTTCGCGGAACGTCAAGTCGAGGTGTTCGCCGGGATCCCGTACGCGAAAGCCCCGCTGAGGAACAATCGCTTCCGGCCGCCAGAGAAACCGAAACGATCGCCTCTGGTGTCGAGGTTTAATCCGTTCAGCGTGTCGAAGTACCCTGCGGCCTGCGTTCAGCAGCCGACAGCCGGCACCAGTGAGGACTGTCTGTTCCTGTCAGTGTGGAGACGTCAGGGCACCATAGCAATTAACCGGAAGCCGGTAGTTGTGATCATACACGATGGAGGCTTTTTCGAAGGGAATGCCCACAACCGATGGCAGGGCAACGCTCTCGCGGCTCTCGGAGACGTAATTGTGGTCGGTTTCAACTACAGGCTCGGGGTGTTTGGTTTCCTCGATCTCGGAGTGCACGGAGCCGACGGCTCCGTAGGACTCGAGGACCAGCAGCTGGCGCTGGAGTGGGTTCATGATCACATATCTGGTTTCGGTGGAAACCGCCACAACATTATTCTTCTGGGCACGGAGGCAGGAGCGAGCAGTGCAATCCACCATATCAACCGAGACCCCAGCCGCGTCCAGGGAGCGATTCTGGATCTGCTGTGGCTCCCGCCCGACGATAAAAGAACAATTCTTGAAAGAGGACTCGAAATCTCAAAGACCCTCAACTGTCAGGGAGGGAGCCCGGAGGAGGTCGCTTTCTGTTTGCGATCGCAGAGCGTTGAAACCCTGGCGGAAATCGGCCGATTCTTCTATCCGAACATAAGCGTTGACGTGAAATTCAAAAACGTTCCCGTTCTGGTCGGGGTCGCCGTGCCGGCTTCACCTGGAGCTCGGAACGTCACTCTGGCGGCCGTTTGCCAAACGCTCCTCTGGGCCGAAAACGTCGCAGAAACAGGATCCTCAGTAAACCTCTACTATTGGAAGGGCGATTCGTCCGCGCTTCTCGAACTCATCGGATCGAGTCTGCGTCCAGAGAATAACTCATCATTTCAGCATCCTGACTTGAGGGAGGAAAGTATGCGATTGCTCGAAACGGTCTCGGGTTTCGCTAAAGATCATTCCGTCGGTAGCTTCGGATCAACCGATTGGGCAGAATTCCACGATGGGCAGAACGTTCTTGTTCTAGACGAGAACTCCGCCAAACTAGAAAGAGAAGTTCCGTTCCTGGAAGATTGCAAGCGAGAAAAGCGGAACAGTTGAGCTTGAAGTGACGGAATTCGAAACAGAATTTCATGCATGAAGCAGGGGGGGGGGGGGGGGGTGTAGTTTACTTGATAGTGAGCATTCGAGTGGATCGTACCGACGGCTTCCCAGATTCATTTGAACCAGCCCGACGACGGGAAACCTCCTCAGGCAGAGGGAGCTCAAAACTCAGGCGTGTGGTTTTGTCGCGACGATCGGCCGGAAGGAAGACAATCATTCGTTTCGGACCGCTGTGCCCAGCGTATCGTGCGTATTCGTAATTTTCGATGTACGGCAGCGCGAATCACTTCATAGAGCCGTCTAAAAGTTCAACCCCCGCAGGTTTCTTCAATAAACTCCACCAGACAGAAAGTCAGTCCCTGATTGAGGTGTTGTTCCGAACAGCATGCTTCTGTCATGTCGAGGCAAGCAGCGGCGCGGGTCAATGGAACTCGCCGATCCCCACACCGAAAAACAGCACAGGAGTTTGATTAGCGTATTCACTGCGGGGCGCCAACATTTGTTGACGAGCCGCGCACGGAGTTCGCCCACTGTTAGCGATGAGCGGCGCGAAGCCAAACGAGGAAGGGGAAACCATAATTAGTTTTCATCAATTTCACAGTCGAGCGACTCTGGAGATTAAGCATCGATATCGGATGCGAAACCTCGAAAATCAGCAGTTCCCCGCGGTAGTTAGTCCGTTCTGGAATCCGTCGGACGAGTCTGGAAGTAGCGCGCTTGCAGACGGCAAAGATCCCGACAGAGAAGCGCGAGAACGGGTCTCGCCGGACCGACGTTCGCCGCGAGCTGGATGTTACCCATTCGAGCAGCACGAATCGTCCAATGGACATGCAGCGTTGGCCGAGTCGGTTCTGACAGAACCCGACAGAAGTTCTAACGATGTTCGCTTCAGAAGCGGCGCAAGGCTTCCAAAGAACACCTCCGAGGCGATTTGAATCTTTTCAGTCGTGCTTCGGTGCTCGATCGAGGCGGGCTTTTTTCCCTGATGAAGAATGTCGCATGGCGTCGATGTTGACAGGCTACTTAACGTCGGGTGCTCTCGAGGCTTGTTTTCTTCCCGAAAGTTGTGTGATTCAACACGGTAAATAAACATTCGCTCGGGCATCAACCGCTCCTGGACGTGATCAGAAACGCCGATCACAGTGGGAAATTCAAAGTCTGTCGCTGGGGCTGACCGTCCGAAGCGCCGCGGGCGACTTTGTGAATCGCGGCTCTCGATCCGCGCTTGTGTCTTCAGAGCACGAAATGGGAATCCTTGGCAGCACGGAGCGCGTCGTGTTGGATTTGAGCCCCCTGGAGAAAATCACTGCGCTCGCCCAGCTGATGTAGACCATTGGCAATGGGTTTCCTTTCTGTGTATTTTATGGCTGCGATCCCGACGATTCTCGAGGGCGATTCCCGAACGTTTGCCGAAGGAGTGGGCGGTTTCAGTGCAAGGAGTCCATGCAGAATATGTTTGTTGGTTCGAGGCCATAAACAAAGTATGATACATCTCTCACAGCTGTTCCTCGAGAAACCCGACCACCAGGATGGCGAAGTTTCTAGGGAGTCTCGCCTCCATCTAGTAGCTCGCAATCGAACCTTATGCGGGTGGCGATTGGGAACGAGCGTTCCGTTGAGCCATTATAGCTCCGACTCCTCGGATTCGAACGGCAACAGCGGTATGCTACTCCACGTCGTCAAGATTGCCCTATGCTCCTACGTTGTGTCAGGTGCTCCGGGACAGCACCTCCTCGACGAGCTTTTGGCGAAGCAGGGATGTCAGAACTGTGATTTGAGCTCGGTGCTCCCCGTGCAGTGCGAGGAAAACGACTTTGAGGGCGTACGTCACGCTAGGTGCCAACTGAATGTTCGCGCCCGGACCAGCGAACGCCTCATTCAAGCGTACATGGCTGTTGAATCTATTTATGAAATTGCCGAAATTCAGGCCACAACGGTCGAGTCGGAGCCCAGCACAGCGGCCGCCAACGAATGTTCCGACTCTCCGGGCTTGTGGGATTCGGTTTTACGATGGTTCAGAAGAGGCAGCCAGCCGTGCGCTTCGACTACAGCTGGAAACTCGACGTTTGTGAGCGAGACGCGCTCCGAGTAGACGCGTATTAAAAATCGATTCCGACCCGTTCGCTGATTGTGAAACGTTTTGCGATATTCCGTGACTCCGACGGAAGGACTATGCACGCGGTCATTTAGAGCGAACATTCCGAGAATAAAGCGCCCGATTCTTGAGAACTTCGGTTTCCTTCTGTTGCCCGCGATATTCCCTGAATTTCTCCCCTCCCATCCTGTCAGCGAGGGAGACGGTGATCTCCCTCTCCCTCCCTTCATGATTCAATCTCCGTCGTTCTGCCAGGACGGAAAAATCGGGAGCCGTGCTGGGGCCGTATCGTCGGGCCTGCCGCCGTGCGCGACATCCTCTCGAGGTACTCGTCAGGCCACGAAATTCGAGAACATGAGTTTATTAACCGGCCTGTCCGCTCCTTCGCTCATGTGGAAGCTGTCGAGAATTTCATTCTCGTTAACGACAGAATTCGACAGGTGCCAATGGCCCGAAGTTAAGGTCTGGTAGACATTTCTCCACTGTTTTCCACGCGGATATTTTCGCAGAAACCACAGTAACAGCTCCGTGCCCGGCGGTATTCCAGACAGAACCGGATCTGAGTGAAGTGATCGGAGAAATATCTGAAGCTTGGCGAGCGACCGCGGCGGGACCCGAAGCGGAACATTCGAAATCAGAGGGCTGAATTGATGACCGAGAAGAGACTCCATTTGACACCTGATGAGAAGCCTGTATTTCGGAAACGCGCTCTCAGACAGATCCCGAGGCGACACGACTTCAACGGTTTCCGGAAGGATAGTCAGTCGTGCAGGATTGATTTTATGGCAGACGGTGGGACTCCGCTCGTAGCCCGACAAGGATGAAGGAAATACGATCCAAGCAGTTCCGGCATCGTTCCTGTTTGTTCCCGAATCGGAGTGAGGGGGCGTGGGTTCGGTTGATCTCCTGAAGATCTGGGAGAGCACAATGCCGACTTCCAGGGGCGTGAGCGTAATTCTGACGGATATTTCAGATGATCCGAGCAATATTTTATCGATTCCTCCTTCCGACGCGACAGTGACCTACAGGTTCAATGTCTCTACGACCTGATTATGTCACGAGCAAATTGTCCAACCGCGGTTTTTGGCTGTACACGGCGAGCGGGTCCCCGAGCGGGAACCAGGTCCAGGGGAGGTGCGTGTTCGAGGCGTCTGGGCCTCTCGATCCCAGGAGCTGTTCGTGGTGTGCCGGGCCTCCGGGCGGCCAATGGTTGATCAATACGAGCTCGCTAATGAAAGCTTCATCAGCTCAGCACGTGAGTTCCGTTGTTGACTTTTATGTTTTCGCTTCCGCTTTTTACTCGGGGGGCCTATAGTGCTTTCGCAATCCGTCTTCATCCGGCCTGGGACCGAGAGGGCCTTCTTGCCGACCAATTCGACTGGATGGCCCATTGGACCAGACTCCATTGTGAGTTCGGATGCTCCTGTCTTGCATAGATCTCATTCTTAACAATATAAATAATAGACGAACTCTTGTATTTTCGTCCGTCCATTGAATACACAATCTTCTCGGAATGCGAGGTGGACTCAGCCGTGCTCTCAGGGAAGCGTTTTTTCTGCCGTACCCGTAGTGGACCGTTGCGTTAGACATCGAGAGGAAGTTCCAGTGGCCGAAAAGCTCCCTGGACCCTTCCGATATACAAACATGAGCGCTTCCGCGGCAAACGAGTGCGAGGCCAGCGAATATCCGAAGGGAACACGAACGACACGAATATTCGCCGAGTGTCTTCCCAACGTCATTGTCCGATCATCTAACTTGGATCCACAGGCCGGAATCAGTCCTCCCGCGACGGGAAAACGGGACTCAATCGGTCGGGGAGAGGATATACTCTTCTCGCTACATTTACTCGCCTCTTCAGCAATGTGGATTCGCATTCATTGGCCCACTTCCTGCCGAAAACGTCAGAAACGGAGTGATGGGAGCGGTGATCTCCGAGGAGCCGTGGGTATTCGTTCCCGATGTGCCGCTGACGGCTAGCCGTTGCGGAGCGGTAGAAGTACCATTCGATGCCTCCAAATCCCCGAAGAAGTACCCTTCGGTACGGCCCTCCTCCTGCGTGTCTCTGTTTCTCGGTGGCGGTCTCATCTGATGATATTTCCATGAGGAACCGGGTTTGCAGCGGCTTCCGGATAGTACAATAGTCACTTCAATTCACACCTCATTTTGGCGGGACTGGGGAGAATCGAAAGCTACAAGGAACGCTTCAAATCAAAGCAGTCGAAACAAGTACTGCCTGCCGACTGAAAGCTTCGACGGAGCAGGCGGGTGATTAATGTTGTTCGATGGCGTTGGGATACTATTTCGCCACCTGTGAAGATTGCTGATGTCGGCTCATTTCTTACAAAATAACGGATTTCATAAACGATTTCTGCCGCATCTATCCGCGAATACTGAGCTTCATCGAAGCTTCCCGATCTAGATGGCACTCGCGAAGGAAATGAAGTCGTGGAAGGTATTCAATCTCCTGAGTCAAGCACCGACGACTCCAATGATAAGAAAGTCGTTGTAACGGACGTCGCCACGACAGAAATGAAAGTAACTAATCGCATCTGTCACGCCTGTCAAGACTAGGCTTCGCAAATAACCGCATTTTCAAATAACCGCGGTTACGGTTAACCGATAACTGCAACCTCATAACCGCGGTTATAACCGCAAATAACCGCAAGTCATTCAGACTTTAATCTTGAGCATGGCTGGGATATTTCCCAATGAGTTTCATAGCGATAACGTCGGGAACCAGATGATTCTATGGACATGGAAGTGAAGACTCAGTTTCTCGAAGACCCACTCCATATCTTCGGCATCGATGAAGCCCCCACGGAATTTCATGATTTACGTTAAGAGAGCATCTGATTGTGAGAGTCACTGGGCAATACATGTACACAACGACCGCGGCACATGGTGGGGACACCGGTTTTCTGTAGCACAACTTCTCGCTTCAAAAGAATCCGTTTTGGAATACTTTTCACGAGGAGAATCTATCATCAAGGGTGCTCGGTTTCATCCTCGCACGGTTCTCCCCCTACAAGAATCGAACCGAACTGAAGTCTCTTTCGGCCTGTACGGATGTCGGCGGGATTCCCGATAAAGCTTTCAGGCATCGGTCGAGAAGACGGCCACCTCCGGCTTCATGAAGTCTGAATTCTCGTCTCATGTTCAGTATTCTGTCGATTGCGGCTCCTGCAGTCGCAAAAGATCCGGGACGCTCGTAAATGGAATCCCATGAGATGTTTTTCTGGAAGTGGACCATTTTCAATAGCGGGAGAAATCCTGCTTGTGGGGACTCGCATCAGCTAACTCAACCTATCGGAATTTGTGGAACGGAGCCGGGCGACGGGTTCTTGTGTATCTGTGACTTGCGCGATAACATCGAGCAGCTTCATCCGAAAGTCCTTTTGGGCCACACATTATTTCCAAGTTGAAGTCATAGCTAGGCTCCTCCAGAAGTACTCTCGGAGATGGAGAGCTAGATCGGTTCTCGAATCCTGGAGATCATCAAGGAGGCAAGTGAAGATTCTGTCGGCATTGCTCAGCGTAGTCCTGCTATGACAGAGGTTTAGAATGGCTCGCTTGAAAGGGTAGGGCACGGTTGCGATGCTCCTCAAAGCACTAGGATTATCCGTGTTTATGGTTTCCCTTATCGATAAAGCACATGGCTCATCGCTGGGAAGATTTCTAGGGCGCGCTCGATAATCTGTCGTAGTCTTCACTCTGTCCAACCTCCCGCGATGCTTTCAGATTTCTCGACGTCCTGATTCTCTTGTTCTTCATTAGAAACCAGTCTCAAACTGTCAATGCTTGCCTCGAGCAGCTTCCAGCTTTCTCTGACTCCAAGTCGCTGCTTTCGGCTCCGAGATCATCGTTGCTGTGCCAGCGCATCAGAATTCCCCGTTTTCTGGACGGGCTCCATCACGATTCCTCAATAGATACTTCTGCTGCGCTTGGTTTCTTGATCTCACCGGAAGATTGAGTCCACCGCGTAGAGCGCTCTCTCGTGAAGTACTTGGACCCATGAAGTAATGGAAACATCAAAAGGCTGCAGGTGATGTGTAAGATCTCCAGGAAAACGAAATATGCCGAGCGCAGTCGATCGTCTCATAATTTCCGACGGTTCAGGTCAGATACCATTAGATCACATTTCCGCGAAACATTGTCCCTACACATCCGCTGTGCCGAGCTGAATGCTGAGAGCAACTTTCACGTCTATTAGGTCCTTTCTGTTCAATTCTCAGCGCCGAATTTCAGATACCAGTCCTCCTGATTATGCTCATCAAATAATATGCTCTCCCAGAATCATATGCTCGTCAGACAAGATACACCCTGAATTTTGAGTTCGGTTGAAGATCGCGGTTAAATGCGGTTGAAGCCGCAATTCGCTTTGGGTTATTTCGGTTAATATTTCGGTTCAATGACCGCTGCAGAGCCTAGTCAGGACTGCCGAAAACCCTTCCCGCGTTCAAGAAGTACCTTGAAGTGCCATGTTTTCTCAGGTTCAGGCTCATTTTCGCTTCTCTGACGCGACTCGCCAACGATCGAAGATAGCTCCCTCGAAGCTTTTCGCGGACCAGCTCATGATCGGTATCCCGCCGGGGTGTTCAGGAAATCAGTCGTCAAGAGCAATAAACAATCCGATAGAATCGGATTAAACAGATAATGCGACTGGTCTACTGAAGTTCACGAGAATGGATGTGTCCACGGAACCGCTCATTCCCGAGCTATTACGAAAGTTTTTACGATGGATTTATTATTTTCTTCATTTCAATTAGTATACGTGACCCTCCTCCGACCCCGTCCCTCCCTCCTTCTCACTCGCCGTAGTGACACAGCCTTCGATTGCCTTTCAACGGAGCGAGTTGTTCGAGCCCCTTTAATCCCAGAATGGCGTATCAAAACCTCGTCACCGGATGCTTCGGTACTCTCAGGCTTGGAATTTTCATGGAGCTCACTCTACTGAGCATACAGTGTACTCCGCTCTGCGGCAGCGAATCGTGGCTGAGGCCAATTCGATCCTATTTAGCCGACGATTTGAAGAAGCGCCAAACCTTGTCTCCTTAACGGGACGCTGACTCGACCGTTCCGGATCGGACCGAGGGGTTTGCTTCCAGTGAGAATCCGTGATCCCTCTATCCTGGAATCGAGAATCGTATTCAGATCTCAGGCCAATGATCACGGCCGGTCCAACGAAATGAGTCACTCGAAGCGTCAAGGATGAGTTCTGTCCACCCGTGCTGGAGATCGCTCCCGATCGCGCGAACCGCAATCCTTCCTTGGGAGTCGTTCTTACAGCTCCACAGACAGCGAAACGAGCCAATTCCGTCGTACAGATTCTCGTTTTGATTCAGACCGCGGGAGGATCCTCGAAGCTTGCGCGGAATAGCGACCAAACGCGTCAGATGACTCGCAAGACTTGCGTCGAGCCAGTATTGCCAGCTCATCACACTCCAATCCATGATCGAATGCTCAAAAGCGCTCCCCGAAGTCTGAAATGATCCGACTTCCCGACGAGACGGCCAAAATAACCGGAGTGATGTCAGTGGGGGATTCGGGAGTCCAACTTTTGATCCGAATCGGCGGAGGAATCCGATTCTCCGATGAGTCGATCGAGCGGAGTCCACTGTATCATGAACCCTGCGGGGGGAAACGCGAGAGTTGCACTCAGATCGTTGAACCCGGCGGACTCCTGAGCCGACTGCAGTGATTGCGGAGGAATGCGGGGAAAACGTTGAAAAGATCTCAGCGGTTCAGTGTCTATTGAATGAAGCACTCAGTTCACCACCGACAGTTGTCCCGCCATAAAGTATCTGTGTTTCACGTCGCCGACAGATTCGGACTCTCTCGCGGAAAGGGCGAACGGTCCTTTCCATGGAGTCCTCCTCACCGACTCACGTGCTCAGACTCAGAACAGAGTTTCTCCGCACGACGAGGCGGTGTGCGAATGCGGCCAGCCGCTCCCAAGGATTGTGAAACAGACCATGCTGGTTAACTGCAGTGTTCTAAGCAGCTGCATTTCAGACTGTGTTATATTTATCACTGTGGATTACTGAATCGGGGCCGAAGACTGCACGGCAGTGGGCGCCCTTGTCGGCGCAGGAACGACGGACGCAGCACACAAGTTTCTTGCCAATCCTCGAGTGAAGTTGTGAAAAATGCCTGGAGGTGAGTTCCAATCTCGGATGAGAACGCAGTGGTTTCGCAACGAGGGCAGCTTCACTCCATGTTTTTCCGCGCGGAGTATTCACTTCGGATGACTCTCGGGGAAGAGTTCGGTCGGAGGAATAGCCCAGGTGCCATATGCGACGAGGTCTCGAAGAGTTGACGCCGGAATACGTATCAGGCCGTGACAGTGTTGCTTGAATATTCCGTCTACACGACCAGCGTTCATACTCGAGTGTGTTCGCTTCCATGAGCGATTTTGTGTGTGTTTCTCAATGGGCTGCGCCTAAAAAGCATCATCTCGTAATTTCTCATTTAGAGGCAACGAGCCGAATTTGGCACGCTCTTAGATCTAGCCTGACAGCACATTTCAGTGATTCAGAGCCTCAGCGCCGGCTCGTTCTAGCATGCTACATTCTTTGACAGTAGATTATCGTAGGCCTGTATCAAGACTTCTCCTCCAATCTTGCTCTGGCCCTCTCGTCTTCGTCGATTGGCATCTTCCCTCCCACGGGCGTTCCTTAGATGAAGTTTAGATGAACCTTCGTACTCGTGCCGTTGTACGATCTACGGAAGGAATGGGAGTCGGAAAGCATGGGCTAGGGTTCCCTCCCCTCGGAGACGCGCCTTCAGTCGCCTCACGCCGCGGGATCATCGTTCGCCGCCTCGTTTGAAAAAAAAAATTGAGAAACAGGTAATATCAGCATGCAACGGAAACGAGGAAAAATTTGTTTTTCTCGCTGTTCAGCTTCTCGTTCATTGAATCGTGATGTTTTTATGAATGGATTAGTTCTGTATATCGCGTCAGAACAACGGCGGCGCCAGGGGACGAACATTCTGATGTAGATCTCGCTCGATAATTTCATCCGCAGTTCAGGGGAAGAAGCGCTTCGTTTGTTTGATTGTATCGAACATTCGTCGGTGAAAAGCGAAATGATGCAATTCGCGTTCGCGCGCTGCCCCACGTCGAGGTGTAAGAGATACAAACGGGAAGGAAAATAGAATCCTCGGATTCTCGATCAGATCCGCGACGGAAGCCGTTCCGAAGTGTTACGTGCGACGCATATCAAATGTTTGAAGCTTACGCTCGAAGCCATTCAGCGCCGGCGACCAGAGCCGTCACGTCGCTTGAACTGCTTGTCAAGTTCTCCTGGACGAGAACACTCGGCAATAAATTTCCTACCGGCCCTGCACTGCACGACAGATGCGCTAATTATTGAATGCGCGCAATATCGGACGCGGGCCTGACCGAATAGGCGAACGGCCTTTGACGCAACCAAGGCCGCCTTGGACATTTGAGGAATTCTTCCACGAGAGCATCGAAACTGTCGATCTCGACGTTCTCTCTGAGGAGAGAAAATCCGAGGCAAAATCGTTCGTGCATCCCATCTTTCACGCGTTCATTCGTGAATAGCTCGAGGTGCACGCGGATCCAGCTCTGAACGTGTCACTCTCCTGAGAATTCCGGATTTCTGACTGGAGATCGCGTCTACTGATAGGTTGTCGCTCATGATGAGCTAATCAAAAGCCGCGATTCTTTCCACCATACAATGTCTTTCGACACCGCTGCGCACCCGTATCGAAGAATTCGCCCGAGCAAAGGGCTTCGTGGAAGACGATTTGTTATCTATGCAAAGGATGCTTCGAATTCTTCTGCTGGACAGACACCGATCTCTATCGCGAAAATAGCAAGCGCATCAATAATGCCTGCCAGTCACCCACCGGTAATGTCGCTCGGGGATCGGTTCTCATTTCTGGAGAATGTCTGATCGTTCCTCCTCGATGCGTCTTCGTCGACATGAACTCTGGGAACACCGCGACCGGTACTGAGGACGATGATCAAATTTCGAGCGAAGAATTCAGCAATTCTTCACCGTAGAATCAAGTATCAGCCGCGTCACAGCGCGGTGCGAGCTGTGCCGTCACCGAAGTTTATTAAAAATTTATTCAGAAATCCCCGCTGCTTCGGTCCGACACTAGACGGGATCCTTTCACAGGAGCTGCCTCACCGGTCGCATCCCTTCGGCAGCTTGTATCGTTTCCAGAAACATGGCGGAGCAGCAATTTGTCCCCTCCGAGCCACGACCGATAGCGGCTCCACGGATCTCGGTGCTGGTTCGCAATGTATTCTCTTGTGGAACTGTGCTCTTCCGTTCGGTCAGCCGGTGGCCTTTGCGACAACCACAGACCTCGCGGCAAGTGTCATAGGGCTCATACCTAGGTGGCCGGACGATACGAGAGCCGAGCAAGTGACATCATCGCAGAGTATCGAAATATCGCCAACGTCGTGAGATGTTTGTTCGCGATGGGGAATCGACGAGCTGAGTGTCGTTAGCGAAGGAGCCCGAACCGTGGAATCGATGAGGTGACCAACTTCTGAACGGCAGGTGATGCCTCAGAGTTCCCTCGGGGTGCGGTGCGAGACATTCTCACTACGTGCACGCAGAAAACATAAGCGGCAGACGATTGCCGCTGGGAGTCGTGCGAAAACCGCCGAGGTCGTAGTTCACGCTCGGACCCCGCGCCCGGGAACGGAATCATACAATCAACGCGAAATTCTCCCACTGTATTCACCCCGCACTGAGGCTCATTCGCATGCAAGCCGTCCATTTCTACACGATGACGACATCTATTCAAACGAATCACAATAGACAAGGCGATGACAACACTCCTGCGTCGCCGAGTGGGTCCCAGCTGAGGAGGCTCCCTCGAGTATGAGCGGAAAACTTTCAGGTGAACTGACGCAAATCGAATCGCCGAACGCGCGAGTTCACAGTGACCGGGGCGGATTTTGTCGCCTGGGCCCATCGGCTCGATCGGGTTTCTTCGCGCGCGTTCCCCCTACACGCGTTTTAACTTTCGCATCACGAGGACGCCGGTACTATTCGAGGAACAAAAGACCCCGGGGGACAGGACCCGAAAGGTTTGTTGAGCCGCGGTCGGAACTTCAATAATGGAATGTTTGGCGAGGGCAGCGGTCCTTGGTGAAGCGCCGACTGGTGTCTGTAGCGGAGGCAATCAGAGTTAAATTCAAGGCGCGCAGGGCTGATGAATGTTTTTCAAATTGCTCAACTCGAGCCCTTTCCGAGAGGAAAATCAAAGGCTCCTCCAAGGGCTTTAACGAGACGGCGGTGGAAGCGGGCACGCCCGTGCAAACATCCCGATTGACTGATGTTCAGGCGTAGTCTCCCTCGGCCGCCCTGACGTCAGCAGGGCAATGCCTAGTCCAGGGAAGCACGCAAACATCCTAAACCGTTAGAAGCTCATTTGTGATCTCCCGACGGGGGAGGACTTCATTTCTGGGCTTCATATGTAGGGATCTACCAACTCTCGAAAACTCAGCCCGCCCCTCCCTGGGGGGATTCCCTCCGATTTTGCGGGCCGCGTTCGCCCGACAGGCCTCGCGACCGCCGTTCAGCTAGATCAGGACACCGCTACCGGGGACACCGTGTTGAGATCGTGTGCGAGTTTCAAGTGTCTGATATTGCGGGTCGAACGAGCTACGCAAGGCACTTCCACCCGGGACGCCCACGGCACTGATAATGAGCCCCCGGTGTGTAGTAAGTCTTCATTTAGGAGAAGGTGGTCACGGGACATGTTAAATAGTGTTCTGGGTGTTGGAGCCTCACAGGCTCAGCGGCAATAATGCCCGCGAGCTCGTCATCAAGTGCGACGTCGACCGCAGTGCCGGAGTTCTACGGCCGCCGAGCGCGAAGTTGCCCGGCGGCGGTGATATCAATGGGCTTCAGCAAATAGAAGTATAAAAGAAACTGGATATTATATACCTCAATCCGTGAGCCCCGATTATGTGAACTTTTCGTGATCATCTATTGGTTATTGTCACGAGAACTGTCAGCGACGAAGGCGATGACTATTGGATATGGCCGCGGCAACTAACGCGACTCGGGCCCTCGGTGAAGTGTTCACCGGCGACCTCGCTCAAATGGATCCTTTCTGACGTTCGTAAGTCCATATGATCCAGGTTCTACTGTGACCGTGGGAAGCGGAGCAACACAACAAACCATTCCGGTGTGGGTCGGGTGGTTTCGAAATTGTTTCGTATTTGATGAGGCTCCCCGCCGTCGAACCACTACTTCGAATGATTCAGTGTGTAATTAATCTAAAAGAGAGGGTTGTGTATCCTGCGTTCCTTGGAGCTTGTGAGAGAAGTCCTCTTCGGTTTCGAGTTGTCATTCGGAATCCACCAACAAGAGGGCTCTGCTCCAAATGATCGATGAGGAACTCGCTTCCCTCCTTTCGTGGAGGAAAAATTCCGGTCTCGGTAGAATTCCGCACAGGGAGTGTAAAGAACCCCGAGTGCCTATTCCTGCTCGTTCACACTAGTCGTCTGACAAGAAGCCCGGTGAAAGATGGTTCAGGACATCAGGTGGACAAGCGAGAATTCCTGCAGCGCTCGAATACTTGGGTCCAGTTTTATTTTCCAGTGGAGGGGCAGAGGTCCCCGGCTGAAGTCATTGTTCAGGGAGCAGAGTGGAGCTCTCGATCACTTCGAGCGATTTCGAAATCTCAGTCCAAACTACTATCAATTGAAAACGTCCAAGAAGGAACGGGTGGACAGTTTCCATCTCAAGAGCCAAAATAACCCAACAAAAGGCCAAACTCTCCGGATTAGAGGAAGACATTCGGTCCTCCGAGCTAATTAAGGGCTATTTCGGAGACGAGTCATTCGGGGCATCAGGTGGAACCAGAGTTGAAGAATCGCTTCCCCGAATCGCTGTTTCCCGCTGCGAGAGTCGATTGATTGAGTGTCACGCGTTCCGTCGTTCGGTTGCTCAGTTACCGGGCTCGCTTTCCCTCCGGCTCGTTCATTCGCCACACTGAGAGTCGGGCATTAATGACGACGGGTAGGGTTGGAAAGTTCGTCGAGATAGGTAACAAGGCGAACGAGCTGGCCGCCCCGCCGGCTGACATTGTGCTCCGATTTGTCCCTTCTCGTTTCGACTTCCGAGCCGCTTAGAACAATCGGCTATCGTTATATTGTGATGGAAGAGCCTGTCGGCGAGAAGTCGTCATAACAATGCAGAGCTTTTTGAACTCTTGAGGAAATAACAAATCCAAGGCGGGCGGGCACTCGCTCGCTTTCTCTGTCCATATGTCCCTCTCGCGCCGCTCGCCTGTTCCCGTCTGCATGAGTGACTGACGGCTAGCCCATGAGATTCTGGGGAGTCGCTATTCATGCTCAACTTGCATCGTGACACTACATACTGGGACTTGGGTCAGCTCGAGCATGCGCTCGAGTCGTTTCGGGGAGTCGCCTCGTCGTTCTCGAGGAAACGAGATTGTTCCCTTATTGTATGCGCAAACGCGGATAGATGGGATGCAAAACCCACGAAATGAACTGACAGAGCCCGGAGTGGGAAAGACATAACGAGTTGGCAACGGAGCGACATCGAATGAATCTCTTGGCCGGGTAACGGTCCACCGCGGATCATTGTTCCCGAAGGAGTCTAACGAGCATGCGCTCTCGATACACCGACCAGGGTCCCTGCGGGGCGGGAAACCCGGCCTCCAAGCTCCATCTGATAGTTCCAACAAGGTTGAATGAGCAGCGAGCGGAACATTTGACTCGAGCTCTTCCGCAATACTCTGCCCCGCATGCGGAGACAAGCGGCGAGAGGTCTGAATGCCGGAGTGATCGTTTTCGCGCACCGGATCTCTCTGAAGCCTCTGCTGGCGCAGGGGGAGCTCGTGTCACGCTCGACACGCCCGAGGGTAGGAGCCTGTGATGCAATGAGGCAATCAATTGCATGGTACGCATCTAACGATTGATCGCGTGGACGGGAGAATCCGCCTCGAGGCTAACCCGCTTATTGCCGCATAGGTGACGATAGGTCGAGTTCCTGAAAAACTCGAGTTCGAGACGATGTTTAGCTTCCGGAGCTGCGCTTGATGGGCCCGCCTTTGTTCCTTTTGTCAGAGTAAGCCGCGTCCCGGGAAAGCACGCGGCGTAGGCCGAAATTCCGTCGGCGTTAGCGTGCTGTCTAGTCGGCCAGAGATGATCGAAAGGGAAGAAAATAACGCGGAAAACACGGAATATCCAATGAAGCGTGCTGCATCGAGACCCTGAAAGCCGGCACCAGCAGCACTAATGAAGCTGAGTTCGATGTCAACGCGGAAGGGCGTTCGGTTGGGCCACTTCCGGTCCCCAGCCCCCGAACGCCCTTCGCCAGAACCCGTGCGGAGGGGAAAATCACAACCAGTCGAATGTTTGGTCGTCCCGCGATTCCCCGGTCATCTTGAACAACATCACAAGGTGTCAGAGACCATCGAACAGGAGACATTGACGAGTCTGTCGCGCTGTTCGCTCGTTCGTTCCTGGCAGAACGCACAATCGGCGGCTGTGTAAGCCCTCGCGCACTCTCGCCAGGTGAATCGTTCGAGCAATTGAGATTAGAAGCCTCGCTTTTCCACCTCTAGATCAGTTCTTGATGCAGACTGTGAGAAAATATCGAGCCGAACTTGATTTCAGATGGAGAACTTTTGTCGGGGCACCGGCAAGCGCTCGGAATCGGGAGACGCGGGGGGAGTCGTCCGCGTGCAGAGGACGTATGACTGTTGGTTGAGTCGATCCCTTGATCGAAGTGACTTCGCTGTACGTTTCGGAGACGTCGAAGTTGCGGCCAGGAATCTGAGACTTGGGGAAAGAAGCAGGCGCGTTTCCTGAGGTCGGCGGACGACTCTCACCGATGAAGGCCAAGATTACGCGACAGCCAGGCCTCGCGATCAGAGCCTTGTCAGCGGCCTGCTCCGCTTGCTCGCGGCTCTCGACTGCGTTCAGAGACGACGGCTGTTGTTAACAATGCCGCAAGCGATTTTCCTACGGTGCCATGAGCGCTGAATATCAAACACATTGAACACCGAGAGCGTCTTTGGTGCCTGCTGTCGGATGAGATTCATGGAACGCTCACAGTTGGGATCACAGTCTCCCGTGGGACTGCTAAGGACTATGAGTGCAAAGCGAGGTGCGTCTCAGTTTCGGTCACTGGGACGACTTCGACGAGATACTTTATGGGCCCCAGCTCGGAAGTGTCGGGGAATTCGAGTCACGTAGAACGAGGCGGCGGAACAAGGTGAACGTGGGTCGGCGGTTTCTGCTCCTGTCGGCCCGTCTCCTCGCGGACACTCATCTTCGGCATCTGTGATTCCCGCCTCGAACGAGCGGCGCGGCGTTTCCCTGCTCCGTCTTGTCAACTTTCCCGAAACTCGTTCACGACTTCGCTCCTCAGGCATGCGACGACGCCGGTCGTTCGGCCGCTTCTCACAGTCACTCAGACTCTGGTCCAGTTTCACTCATAGACGCCGAGTTCGCGCATTGAGCAGATGAGGCTCCACAACAAGGTTGGACGGTGCATAATTGAATATGCCAGGACTAGAGGGTCGGGAATCACCACTCGAGCTGTTAACAACCACCTCGGCCCGAGTCCGCTCTCGCAGCTTTTTCCGTCCGAGCTTTACGCGAGGCCTTGCCCAAGCGTCGAGGCGGGAATTTATCCCGAATTCATCGTCAGAACGACTCAATGAGAGATTTCAGAGTCGAAAAGCGCAATTCGAGGCTCAGCTGCAGAGCTCTTGAGGATCCATTATTATTATTCGCTCCTCCTCGGTTTTCTCGTACTGTCGCGCGCTCCATGCCCCCCTTCTTCGGACGCATCGAGTTCTCAATGACTCTGCTGTGGCGCCCGAGCAACGATCCGACGTCAGCTGTTATGTCCAACGGCCTACGCTGCGGTTCAAAACTCGTTTCTTCCCGCCACGAACTTTCGTTATCTCGGGTTCTCAAATTTATATCTGCGGAGAAGTGGAGTCGCTTCCACTCGGTCCTAGCGAACGAGAGTCTCCATGGTTTGAATACGTTGAAAATTTAAGAAAACCTGAGTCAAGAGGGAAATCAAGGTCGAGGTGAGCGATAGTTTTCCGCTTCCGCTCAGGAGTTCACAAGTTTTCCTCCGAAAACCGTCCGGGCTGCCTCTTTGATTCTCGAAACGGAGGAGCATGTGAACTTTTTGACGAACTGGATAAATACAGTCGCTCTGTCCAGTCGCAGAGTCACCATAGAACCGAGAGTCACCGCGTTCCGCGAGCTCAGTCGTGAGCTGCATTTGATCGGAAGTCTCGTGCGCCGGCCAGAGCAAGTCTGTTAGTGACCGGAGCTCCCCTCCTCACCATATCTATCCCATGAGCCGCCGATGGGTCATAGGTTCCGCTCGAAGGAACCTTGCTGAAGGTTCATCCTTCGGTCCATAGAAGCGGCCTTCAGAGGGAGCAGTCTAATATTGACCCGCGGGAGTTTGCTCACACTTTCGGCACTCGAACTCCAGGGGAGACAGTATCGTCTCGAGTCAGAAGAGAGTATTTTCACTATGAACCATCACCGGCCCCCACCCGTGTAGGATCGCCACACGGACGGCTTTCTTGTTCCACATGATGAACGCATTCTGAGAGTCTGCGCAGCCGATTCCCCGGGGGAGGGGGGTCGCATCCTCCTCGAGGATGCCTCTCACCGTCACGGGCGTGGTTTTTAAACTGGGGTTCACTAGCCCGCGCGGAAAGAGCGCGGTACGCGCAGCTAACCCTGGGTTTCCGTGAACGAGTTTATGATAATTCCTCGACGTTCGTGGCCGGAACGATTCCAAAAAGTTCAGAGACATCGCACCGGAACATCCGTTGCCACCTCCACCAGCATATCTTTTCGAGCTTCTTCTTTTCGGCGGGACTTGAATGTTGAAGTCGAAATCAATTCCGCGTTGAGCCGGTCTGTGGCCCTGAATCCCGTATGTAGAGCCTGACTCCACAAGAGAATAACGGTTTCTGTTCGTGGACGGCGAATCCTACAAACTATGTCTCCATCCGTTTGGTTTCATAATAGTTCGAGGGGTCCGTCGACGAAGCGTTTTTCACGGTGACCCGGGGAAGCCTCGATGGTCGCATGCATGACAGAAGCAACAAGCTGGTTCCGACCGGCGAGAAGAAGAACCGCACCTGCTTTACCGCTGTATATTCGTGACTCGGCCGCTCTGCGTCGCTCCCATCTCTCGCGGCTTGCTCTTAATGTAGGAAGGCTCGCCTATGTTCGAACGGAATCCACCGCGGAGCGGGGAGTTTTGTTCGCGTAAACAGACGGAAGAAAATATGTAGACTCTCGCCACAACTCATGAGCATGTGCTCCAGTTGACGTTGACAATCATGATAATAATCACGAGGATGTTAATCACGGAGACCGACGCCGATTAAACGGGGGAGCAACAAGGAACGCCCGGTCGGGGCTCGGCGTAAGCCAACTGCTGACATGCTTGATTCAATCACGCTAGCCGGACACGAAGAATGATTCGCTGCAGACGAAACTCGAGCGAGTTGTTCGTCGCGAGTAATTCGTCGAGACAGCTTCCTGGGAGATGATTGCGACAAACTCTGCGCAGCGGCACAGCATCGACGCGGATTACGTTGGCCATGCGAAAAGTTGAACTTGGGCTGTGGATTTGAACGGTTGTAGTAACGACCTGAGGTAATCTCGACTGCATACGCCCCCCCCCCTCCCGCGATCTGATGTGATCGGGGGTCGGGAACGGTTCCCCGAAATCTTGGAAGGGGGACAAAACAGAGCGGGGATCCGGACACGACGAAATGGGGAGAGGAAAATAAACTCGACGCACAGTGGAACGCATCGAATCTTTGGGGGGAACAAGTTTCGCCAGAGCCGACGCATCGACGATGGTTCTCGTTGACCGGTTCGCTCGTCCGGTCGTTTCCAGGAACGAGAACGACCGCTGTAGGAGAAACTTTATATTTAGCGGGAATCCGATACGGAGGAGTTGATTCCGTTGCTCCCACGGCAGCGGCCAGCCCGAGAGATTCTCTCAGCATGCCAAGGATTAACTAGGTGGCCCTGGAACTTCTGAGGAGGAAGCTTGAGGTTTCGAGCAGAGTCCGAGCGGAAGCACGAAAGCCCTCGGTCGCGAAGAGCACACCAATAGCTCCGGTGAATTTCGAGGTGCCATCCGAGTTGGAACGATGTCGGTACGACGGAGTGCACCCGGTAAATTTACGCTTCACAGCCAAGAGCTCCTGAGCCCAGAGGTTGTCGAAACTTAGGTTGGCGAGTTGATCCGATTGCATGGCCGCTAGAAGCGGGGAATAACGATTGGGATGAACTAAATTCTAGAGAAGACCGGAAGGATAGGACGCTCCTCCGACCATTTTCCTTCGCAAGGGGCTTCTTCCGAACGATTGTTTATCGTGAGCGACCGGATCCATTCCAGATGTCACCAGCAGACACGAATCTTCATTCATCCGCCCGTTCCCCCCACCCTCCTCCGAATGATCTTTGAACATTCTGCAGTTGCAGCTTTTTCTTCCGTCTCGGCTCGAGAGAATAATTCAAATAGATTCAAGACCGTGCAACATGCCCCCACTTGCAGATTTTATTGGCTCCTTCCAGTGAGCCCAACGAGTCGAGGGATTATCCTGGAAATGGTTCTGCAGCTTGACGAGTCCTAGTTGCTGACTTTCGGACCCATAACAACCGCTCTCGTCGTCGTTCCGCTCCACAGTTTTGCGGGGATCCGTCACTTGTCGCATCCTTCTCGAATCCGCTGATCTTGTGAATCTCTCGCAGGAGCGTAACGCCGATGAAGAAAATCATCATAGGCTCGGTCATCAGCGGAACACCCCTGCTCCCCTTATGGTCCCACGTTCTGTTGATCGCGGCCTTCGGGGATTTCGAGGACGGAACACTTCCGTGGCCGTTGGTCGTAGAGTGGTCGTATCCGAGGACAAGATTGCGTGGGATGTGGGAATTCTGAGCGAGTTCTCGAAAGACACTATCAGATCGGATCATAGTCTGAGAAATGGCCCCTCGTCCATTCCGAAGTTTCGCTTGACAGTTGCACACTCGCGTGCTGGTGTCTGCCGCTGGTTTTCGAGGCTAATTTTCCCTTAGGCTCGATAGTATAGAGTCACTTCGCATCCCTACGAGAACTCACTGAAAGATATTTCCAACCCCCCTCCCAACCCCCGTAAGATGGGTGGGACCCATAGGAATCGACAAAACCGTGTTCGTGTAGTGGAGTACAGCGCAGTGTACAGTGTATTTCCACGAATCTCGAGCCTCAGGTGTGACGTGCGAAATACAAATATTGAGAATCATGAAAACACTCCGGCGAAAACTCGTGAGGATCTACTAGGTCCTTCGGTGTGTGGCCGGATTTCTCGAGAAGCGCGCGCAGCAGCCCATCAGCAGAGTTGACGCGATTGTGCTGTCCGGCTCACGTGCGCGCCATTTGCATCAGCGGGAATTTCGAAACTTTCACGAAATTTCGTGAACCGCTGAACATATCGACCTTCGTGGAAAAAAACGCCAATTTTGCGGAATGTTTCGCCCTTTCTATTCACCTCGAAGAAGAATGCAACAGAGGCTCTCCAAGTGCTCGTGGAAGTTCGCGACGAGCATGCTTCAAACAGAAATATTGGAAACTTCGAGCGGGATCGGAGACTGGCACTCTTGGGTATCGGTTGAACCGGCATTGAAAGCACGAGATTCGCCCTGTCACTCTTCAGCCACTCTTCCTTGCAAGTCAACTCGTTAGTCCCGTCGAGGGGGAAACAATATTGGCTGACTTAAACTTCCGTAGTTCTCTGTGCGCGCGAACCGCGATGCGCATGGAGCTTCAGCGCATGAGGATTTAGCGGTGAGAGAGGGTGATTTAGAGTCGAATAACTGGAAGTCGAGTGACTGGAAGTCGAGTGACTGAGATTCGGATGACTTGGATTCGACCAACCTGAGAACGCCAACTCGAACAGATCCACGTGCTATGTGACCACGAGCGAAGCGAAGTCCCGAGGCGCTTCGGAGTACACGAAGAGACAACCACCGGGGTTCCAGACTGAGAGGGAAATCGGTTCTCAATCCACCGATGAGTCGTTTGGGTTTCCGAACGTTCCAAGAGATCGCTGTTGGCGATCACTTAACGGTCGCTTAGCGAGAGGCTGTGCGGTTTGAATATCGTCGAGTGATGGATGTAACCCGGATTGGGCGAGGGATGATTGTTCCCTTGCTAGGATTTGATCGTGGAGCATCAAGAAATGAGTTCCGGGACGTGAGTTCGCCGCGGAATACAGTTTGGGAACCGCTGGTTTTGAGGAACGAGCGGAATCCTTCCACATACATTCGTTTCTCTGCAAATCATGAATCACGCGGAGGACGAGCAAACACTCAGCTACATATCGGCGCACTCGGTTAAACATCGTGGGCTGTCCTTAATCTTTTACGAACCGAGGCTCAACGATTAGATTTGGCAGTGGAAGGCCCTGCACAGCCGACACCGCAGTCTCGCCTTTGCTCTGGCGCTAACCCTCCTCGTCGGCTCGTTGGTTGGTCGTTTGCCTGGGTGCTCGCTTCGTTCGTGAGACGGCTAGCTCTTCATTTTGCCTGCTCGCTTCTTGTATGGTTTCCCGATGCTAATCTGTCCTTTGAGTTCCTTCGACAGCCATCGCTGAACAAGCCAGAATATGCAAATCGGCGACCGCCGCCGGAGGCAGAGGGGGCAGCTATCATCACCACCAACACCGCATAACTAGAACGAGCAACGAGCCAAACAATTGACGGATCGCTCCCTGGAACGCGGCGAACTGCAGTCCGTGACCGATCTCGACTAAAACGGAGATCAGCGCGCCCCGGTGGACGGCCATACGGAGGAACGATACGCGCCCAGAGCTCTCTCCCGCCTGGGTGGCATCGATTACTCTTAACGCGGGGGAGCCGAAACGCTTCCCGGGAGCTCATCAGACATTCGTCTGGCTATTCGCGCTCGGCATTTCCCCATTTTGCTGATTATCTTGTGATCGATCGCTATTTCTGGGAACCTTCCGAGATCATTTTTATCCGAATAGCTGCTGCAAGATGCCGATTTCCGACCTAAGGCGGCCAGGCTGAAGAATCATGAGTGACTAAAATTGTTTTAAATAATTTGAGCCGGAGGGTGTGCTTCGACGACGGCGGGGAGTTCCGCGAGCTTGAAAAAAGAGCTCAGGTAGAAATACATCAATCAGAAATCAACGGCGCATCGAAACGAGTATGTTTAAGTAGCTCAGAATGTTGAAGCTTTCAGAGCTGAGCTTGTACACAACCGGGTTTAGTCTATTCGTTCCGGCACCGATTCCATGAGGTTGTTTCCCGCTCATGGAGGAACAGCTGAGCGTTGGAGGGAGTTTTGTGCTTCAATATCTTTGTGTGCCTTCCGAAAGCTTGTCCCGAAAAGAGAGCGCAATCAGTGGAAAACATCGCCGGCGTAACTTGTTTGAATAGGCGGCCAACCTGGCGATTCAAGTTTCGAGCTCGCTGGATCTCGCGAACAACGGCGTGCGACGCACACGGGACTCTCTCGGTTGCTCACACGAGGACGCATCTCCGGACGGGACCAAACTCGCCGAGACACGATGAGGCACGGACTAAATCGCTGGACATACGACAAGGCGGTCGTTGTATACCCAGCGGGTGTCATGGCCAATATTCAGCCGGCCGCTCGGTCCACTTCACTCGCTTATGCTCTCGAGTCGGTAGCCGCACAGCCGGTCGTGCCAAAGTGGCGTGCAACAAGTTGCGTACATTATTAACGGGACGAGCGAGCATCAACGCAGTCAACTCACTTGTGTCACGCTAATAGTTTAGTTGGCTCGGGCACGGTGATTGACGCCGTGCAGATCACGACGATCGGGTCGAACTCATTCAAGATGGAGTAATTCTGCGGAATCGCAGCTCCCTTCCGGTGAGCGACGAGAACCACGTCTCCAAACGAAGGGAATACTGCGCCCTGCTCCGGGCCTCCGAACATGGTCCTGTCGCGCCATCCCGTCTCCATGATCGGGGTCATACCATTTGTTTCCCTGTCCGGAGGTCGACGACGCTTCACGGTTTCCTCATTCTTGCCCCCAAAAGTTCCGTCATCAACACTGAGGGCGAATCGATGGCTTATGGACTGCGATACGAGCCAGTGCCGGTGACGCTCCGTCGAGAAGACACTGCCCACCCAACCCCTCGAGATCAATGCGAGCCAAAGAACCAGAGAATTGTTGCACGGTCAACGATCACCGTTCGAGTAGAGCTCTGCATATCAATCACCGGCCGATGCTGACCGGCGAGATATGGCTCAACAGCTCTGGACGCTCTCGACGCGAAGTCACGCGTTCGATCCAGGAGCCGTAGACCTGCAATTAAATTATCCATCAGCCAGAGCGCGCGCTGATTCGAGCTTCGCTCGCTCCATCTCCTTCGAGTCGTCGATCACCAACCGGTCTCTGAGCTGCGTCCAGTCTCAAACCCTTTCGATGGAGTTCGCCCCAGACCCCGTGGAAGATCCATCAAACTGAACCCAAATCAAACGAGCGAATCGCGTGGATTGCTCACCCGCAGGAAATAAAAAGTCGCGAAGGAATCAGAAACACTCCATTTCGAGAGCGGGAAGAAAAGTTGCACCTCACTCCTCAGAGCTCGCAGGAGATCGAGCGGAATTTCAACGAGGGCAAAAGGAAGAGGGAGTGCCTAACGAGATTTCCGTGTCAGCTTAGCCTCGGGAGCGAACGATTGCTTGGAACTTGCGACACCAGTTTCAGCCGTGTCAGCAGCGGTTGCGTTTCCGAGATTTGCTCACAGCACAGATTTCACCTCTCGTCCGTCCGTGACGCGGTGCGGTTGGCAGGTTTTCGCACGCCGGATTCAAGAAGAATTGAGAGACTCATGTTTACTCGGGGTTCGCCGTTCCGGTGCCAACGCAGCTGTGATGCACTCCAGGACTCGGCGGTGATCGCCAGTCCTCCGAAACGATATTGCCGTCGCAAAAACGGATATCGAGAATCGAGCCACGCCACTCTGCGAGCCAGAGGACTTCCCAGATCCTTGTGATGAGCTGCGACGAAAGTTCCCATTCGCCCACGACCACGAGACGAGGGGTTCTGAGGCGCGTCACGAAGACCGACCGCCCCGAACCAGGAGGGATTGAATGCGAGAGAGACAATAGAGGACAAGAAGAGAACTCAAAACTTATAAAATCTTTCGAGTTCGCCAGCTTTTCCGCTTCGGAAAAGGACGATCGCGAACTTGTTCTTCAGGCCCACGGCAACGCGCGGAATATCATCTTGCCGACCGTTTGCTCCGGAAAGGTGGGGGATGCGGTGCTCGCAAAGTTGAAATCTCAACCCCCACTTGGTCCAGTACCTGCCGAGTTTCATTTGACGGGCTTTCCTCGCGGGGGAACATTGCGTGACGTTGAACCTCACGAGGGATTTCGCTCAACTTTTTGATCCTGGTTGTCGACTGTTGCGAGCGGATCGCGGGAACGGAACGGAAGAGTTCCTCAGCTAGTCTGTTCAAAGCTAATTGTAAGGCAAGCGAGCAGTGGCGGGTGACATTGAACGAAAGCGCCTATAAACCGAATGCCGAGTGCTAGAGTCCAGACCTGAGAAATGGAATCACAGCGATGAATTTCCCCAGACACTACCTGGAGAACACCTATTCTGCCTCTCCTCTTCAAAACTGCCTACATCCACTTCGTGTCAAACTTCCCTTCCTACTTACCCACTTAGCTCACGACGTTTCGATTCGTAACCCCCTCACGATCGGATTTCCGCAGTGGAATCATCAGATTGAATTTGACAGCTCCGGAAATGCCGCCAGTGCTTGTTCCAGGATCTCGGAGAATGTGGGAAAAATCAGCGTAATTTGCGCGTGCAGCAGAAAAGCTCGAAATCGAAACAGGTGACTTACTCCAACGCTTCTGAATGAGCCGCACATCCCCAGGCCGTCGAGCCTGCGGCTCGAAGTGGGCTGCCGCGGTATCTTCTAGCACCACGTCAGCCTGTAGTTCCACTGCATGTCCTGAAAGAGGCACGCGCTGGAGAACTCACGGGTCATTGGGTCGGAACGAAAGTTGGGGACGCGGGGAAGAGGGAGTCCAGGAGACGAAAATCTGGGTGTGGTGCTTGAACTGGTCGAGGATACTGAGAAGAACGAGGAAGACCTTGATTTCAAGAATCACAAACGACATGAAACACGAAATCTGTGCTTAGAAGGAACCTCGACGTCCTGGTGGGAATGGAACAACAACCAGCTCAAGAAGCAATCTAGCAAGGAGGCGGAAACATAGTGGTGGCTTGGGATATGCATCTCCCAGACGAATCTGTACGAGAGCCGTCGGATGGCGTCTGCGATCCGACGGGCCCTCGGACCCTCCGCCTGGGCCTCCATCCATCATTCATCTATCTCTTCCCTCTTCCTTTCATTCATTCGTCTCCCAGGGAAGCTCTGAGACGAGCCAGGTTGCCGGATGCTCTGGATGCGGCAGGCACAAGCCGGCGGAAATCTCCATCCAGAGAATGGAAGCAAGCGAAAGACCTAAAAAATAAATTCACAGCGAAGAGGACCCCACTCAAGGACGTGAACTTAGAAGAGCGAGCCCCAAACAGTTGGGAACGGTGCACGAAACGGAGGTCGACAGCCCTCAGGAAGCGAATCATCACCGGAAGTTCGAGCAGGGGAGAAAGCTGGAACACACGTCGACGCTGAGAGTTGTTGGTTGCAGCTTCGAGTCGAGGGTCCGAAGGAGCTCCGAAACAATCGTCTCCGGAGCTCAAATCGCCATATCGAATCTGAAGCCCCCTGATCGGAAACCGTAGAAGCTGAACGCGGGTTTCGTTCTACTTTCTCCGAGGAGCGCGAGTAGATTTGCACGGCCCCTCACACAGGGGGAGACGTTGATCGGAGGAAGATCCCACCCAATCTCGACGCGTCAGCTATAACAAAGTGTTGCAAGCTCGCAATATTTGCACGAAGGCCGTTAACTATGAAATACAACGGGCGTCACCAGTGAATAATTATTTGCCGGTCCTGCTGGGCAGCACCGAGGGGCAAACTGTCGCGTAGGAACCCATAATTTCCGAAATTTCGACATGGATGTCGACCCCAAGGGGGTCTCACTGACTCCGACAGATTGCTTGTATGCGGGGTGATTCTCTCGCGAAGGAGAAGGGGGAAGGCCGGATTCAACCAATTCCAGCCGCCCCCGTTCGCACTGATTCCAAAAAGTGCGAACGTACTTTTCGAACGCCGAAATTGGTGCGGCTTTTCGGGAGGACGACTTGAATCACGATCGGTCGTCTCGTTTCCTCCAGATAGCCGACCGGATCGAGCTAATCGCGATTCGGTCGACAGTTGAAGGGACGGAGGGAGAGCGCTCTGAGAGGCTGGGTTTGCGGGAGGGAGAATTCGATGATCTAAGAGGACGGCACCGTCTCGAATTTCTTCACTTTCGGTTCGGAGCTTCTTTCTACCCGGGTTGATTATACTGATATCTGTGGTTTGCCCACGACCCAGGAAGAAGGGGGCAGCTCCCAAACTTTTCATCACGCGTACATTTTGACTTCGTCGTGGAGAAGACTTTCGGCGAAAACAAAGAGCGGAAACGTTTCCGAATGAAATCTTTCTCCGGTTTCTATTAGTTATCCATTCATGCAAGAAGAGCTCAAAGCCGTTTCTCGGAGGCTAACATGGAGGAAACTTTCGGCCTCCCCGAGATCAAGCGGCCGAAAATTTTCTATCAGCCGGGAGCGCGCTGGACGGTTGACCATTTAACGAAGACGCCACCTCGAACATCGCAGGCGTTTTGGCATCTTTCGGAAATCGAGCCCGCGGGGCCACTTGCGCTATGATCGCGAGTTCGCGACCTCGCCTTTTTTCCTACGCGAGCCATCACCATCGGAAGCGTTCTGGCGACGAAACCCAATTAGGCTCAGTTCTGCTCAGAGTTACCGCATGGATTTGGCACCTAATCCGAACGAATGTGGAAATATTTCCCGAGGCCGATTGCGATGCGCGAGGGAGAAAACCCGCCGTTCCCCGCGAAAATGGCAACGTTCTTTCCCGCCTCTCCTCCTGATCGGCGGATGATATCAACTCGCGGAAGGTTCTGGAATCATCACCATGACTCTCCCGAGATTCGCCAAGTACTCATTGAGCCCTGAGCCACGAGGGAAAGTGGTCATCGAGCGATGTTCAAGGAGGGCGAACCTTTCCCTTCTTGTCTTGAGTATGAGCGAGAGCGATCGATGGGTTGCAACGGTTGATCGGGCGAAAATGCTCACCGGAAGCGCTCGTTCCTCTGAACATCCCAAAAGGATCAGATGAAGCAGACGCAGCGTGCAAGGGGACACGAAGGATGTGCACCCAGGTGGTCGTGAGTCTCGACGAAAGGTCAGGTTTCAGTCGGCGGGGCGTTTCGGCCTGGTTGCACTGCCCTATCGGGGGAGAATTCATCCGTGCTCACCTTTCGGAAACATCCAGCAACGACCGGTACAAAGCCATGAGCGCGGTCGGTGATCCTCGGCGGGCTTCCTAAAGAAGTCTCACGAACAGGGAGACATCGACAGCACGACTGATGGGTGCCCGGAGTTCTGTTTCTCATTGGTCTAGCGTCCGATCCGGAGTCGAAAATCTGTTCCCGGGATTTGGAATTACGGTCGACGCACTACTCCGTTGAGTGCTCGAACACGGAACGGTGAGAGGGTTCGTTGCGAGTTCTAATCATTGTTTGTGCGCTCTTCTTACACTCTGAGGTTTTCCGTCTGGCCGGATGCTTGCTCAAATACAGAGAAGAAATCGAAGTTTGCGAGGAAGGCGTCGCCGTTAGCATCGTGAGTTCGATGATCGCGACGAGCGGAGTGCCGCAACCGCTTTCGGGCGACAAGCCCAAAAACCCCCTGGCGGGATTCAAGGTCGGATCGTTTCAGGCGATTCGTCTGCTCGGCTCCCAGCAAGAGCGTGTTTTTAGTCCCAATCACTGAGCAATCTGATTTCTCGCCGCCTCCGGGCCGCGTTGACTCAGGAAAAGGAGGAGTGTGCTGGTTCTGGGAGCGAGAGAGCTGATTCTCGGTATCCCAGCGCCGAATCCATCAAAGCCCACAACATCACAGAACCCACGCGAATATTCGCCTGAATCGGACTGAGCCGGCCGAGAGCAGTTTTGGAAATCTCCTCAACGTACTGAGATTCCGCTTTCAGGCTTTCAGCGTGAGTTGGAGGCTTACGGGGGAGTTATGATCCTTCGATTTGCGAGTGTGTGGACTCGAGAGAAATGTGTGAGACACCCCCGCTGCTGACGCTTGCGGAGCGGAGCTTGATTAAGAAACGGCTTCGTGCATTCCTCCCTCGGCACTCTCTCTCTCGTTACGAACACCGCCTCCCTCCTGTTTGCACTCCAGTTCTCTTCACAGCCCACGCCGTGCGCTTTGTCCAGCCCTCGGATGGTAACGAGTTCCTGAGCGAGGTAACTACTTTCTCCGGTTTGCTCTCTACCAAATCTTTCGGAGAACTGCTTTTCCTCTGAGAGCGGAGAGACCAGAATATTCTCAATGGAGTCGCGATACGACGTGTCCGTCATCATCGGCCGCGGCAAATCGATTCGAGTGGAGGCGGACATGACAAGCCACAAGAATATGCGAGCAACAGCTCACGCTGCCGGTGCGAACTATCTCGTTCGATTTCATAGATTTTTCCCAAGTCTGCGGTTGAAGGTTTTGCGCGTTCCACAGGAGTACGAAGTCGGGAGAGATGCTGGGAACTAGTCGCTTGACTGTTCCACCGAGATTCGCTCCTTCTTTCCTTTATGGCCGTCTGACATCCAGGCACAGCTGCGACGACCTGACTGAGCAGTTTTTCCCCTCCCTCTACTACTCCTGGTACGCAACTCTGGGTCGTCTCCCGTCTCCATGGGAATATACGAACTACACGAGCCGGGTACATGCTGTGGGACTTTTCGGCTGAGGATGGGTATTCATCCCGCCCAAATCGTACGCTCTTCCATCGAGTGCGAACGACGCCACAGCTCGAGCGAGCGCCATCGATGTGACCATCCACTTGAACGATGGCGGCTGAGGGGAAGGATGGCGATCACATCCGACTTGAGCTATGGTGACATTCAGGGGCTGATCGAAGAACTCGGTGAGGCCAATGGGTTCAGCTGGTGGCTTGAGTGGTCGATATCACATTCGAGTTGTCACCTTCACCATCGTAATGGGGACGTGCAAAACCAATGTCGTGGTAGAACCGTGACGGCGCCGAGTAACGTTCCAGATTGATGCTTTCGGCGAGACGTCGACGATAATAGCAGTGGTGACAATGACAACCGCCGTGACAGCGTCGATGATCTATAATTGATGCTCGGCGAAGCTCAGCGCGGCTCACTGATCTGCGGCATAACGTCCAAGCACGCCTAGTCTCAGCTGGGATTCTTTGAATCAAGAGCGCATGGTTCATTTCCGATGGTAGAATTCGGATCGTGACCGATTTCCCGAGAGCACTGGCAAGCATTGCGCTGAATCTCTCTCAGTTCGATGAGGCACTGGCGGAGCTCAATCAAGAGATTCGAGACGGGGAGAACTTTGACCTCGACGGAATAGTTTTCAACACAGGTTGTCGAGAGACTTTTCCTCAAGGTATAATCGATTTCCCTGCCGTTGTATGAGGCCGAGAAGCATGCGTCGACGACGGAACGAAGCTTCACCCGCCCTGACCGCGGCCATCCGCCGAGTAATAACTCCAAGTGGTCGGTACTGAGTGAGGTCGCCATGCCGAAGAGAACCATATACCTGGAAGCGGTGCACTGTTTTCCATCGCCACGACGGGTCCATGGTCTGACCTGGACAGGGGGCGTTCGATTCAGGTTCTAGTGACCTCGCTCCAGGCCTGACCGGGAGGCGAAAATTAATTTGCCTCTTGTTGCGTGACGGAAAACTGAAATCACTCCTTCTGCAGACTCTCGAGTGCCGACAAACGGTCCCAGAAACGAGGGAATTTTTCCGCAGAAATCCTTCGACTCGCTCTCTCTTGGATCGCCTGGAAAGAGAACCGATGGACACCACTTATAGAATTGAGTTTTGAAGATGTTACCTCAACAACATCAAGATAATATAAAGCGGATCGAGTGATAGCGGAACAAAGCGGCTCCTATTCAGCTGTGACTGCTCCGTCTTATAGAAGAATCAGAGCACCTCTCAGTCAGGCACGATTCTCGCACGACCAATTCCCAAACTGGATTCCCCGTGCTCAGGTATCCAACCACAGCCGCGGGATGATCGACTTTGGTCCCACCCTTCAGTTTTCATGGTTATTGGCTCATATAATTACCGCACCCGAGCTCCCATCTATCCGAGCTCGAATCTTTATGGTTATGGGTACGGTGCGCGCTCATCCGGATGTGTGCCTTGGATGACCTTTTCGTTCCAGGGGTGAGCAACCGGTCATCCTTTCCAGCGACATCATGGAACACAGTTCCATCATACACAAGCTGCATCGATGAAGCCTGTATGTCTGTGGACTAAAATGCGAGGGGGAGAGAGGAGATAGTGAGTGAGATGGAGAGAGAGAGAGAGGAGGGAGAGAGAGGAAGAATCCTTCTTGCCCGGGACACTGACAAACACCCAAACTCGCTCAGTATCCGGCCGCGGAAACGTCGTGGCACGGAACCGCGGAGGCAGTCGACAACGTATGATGCAGACGAAGAAGTCATACTTTCAAGGAGAGAATGAGAGGTCTCTCCTTGGGAAAACGTCAACGAGGGCTAATTGCGGTGCAAGAAGAAAGCCAAACGAGAGCGGGAATCACAAACCTTTGCCGACAGTGACGGATTGTTGTCGACAATTGATAATCTCAGCGCGACCTCCGGGCCGTCGTGGTCCACGGAGCGCCGCGTCTGATGCCCTCGGCTAACTATGTCCAAACATGGACGCTGTGTCCGACCTTCTGTGGTCGGATATGGCTTGGGTTACGCACTCAGGGAAAGTTCGTTTCTGTCCGACAAAGGAGAGGTCTGCTTTATGAACAAATATAATCAAATGCAGCGCTTCATAGCTCGTGTAGTGCGCCAAAGCATCCGGGTGAACCAGTCGCTATCAGAAGAGAGGATTCCGTTGCCTGCTGTATCTCGTTGACAGTTTTTCAAATTGAACGTTAATGGAATCAGATTGCTAACAGAACAGAACACCAGCCCAGCTTCTCCGTTCTCAGTGCTGTCAAAGGAGGTCTCGTGGTATGATCGTAAAATCGTATTGAAGATCCTCAACCGCCGCGTTCCCGGGATGTGGATCTCGCCCGCGTGTACATCGTGTACAGTGTATGAGTGACCTCTTTCTACCCGAGTCGTTCAGTTATGGAGGCAAAATAGAAAACGGTTTGCTGATGGCTCAGATATAAATGTGGTCAATCAAACCGACGCCAGCACTCGACGTTACACGACGACATAGATAGAAAAATAGATTCCGATCATCGAGTTCTGGGCTTGGTCATCCATATCGGAGCTCGACGTGTATCAGTTAGTTCTTTCTGTCACGCACCTGTTTCCCACTTTCTTGAGCGTGATTAGAGCGCCGCGCTTGATGTCAATCGACTTCGTGCTGCAGTGCAATCAAGAAAGCATAATTAAATTTTTCCCGACAACACGTCCCATGTCTCAGAGCGAGGCTCGACGTCGGTGCGTCATTTGCAGCACTCCTGGGAACCCATGGAACGCTATCCTATGAATCGGTTGAATTTAGAGAGGCTCCCTGAAGCACTGTCGACTTGTCTCCGCGAAATCAGTTCAAACATATTTTCTGATGACTCTCGGTATCCCTGACTTTGAGTTCCCCTCGACTGGCGAGCAGCACAGAAGAACGCCTCTTTGGGCCCGCACTGTTTGAAAGCTTGAGCAACTCGCGCGGCGTTGTTTGGAGTGGACTCTGACAACAGGAATTCCCAAGGAAAGTGTCCATAGGATGACTATTCTCACGTGCTGAGATGAGTCCGTTCCCGATAATTTTCTCAGCTACGAGTCGATGCCTTATGAGCTTCTGTTTCGCAACATCCGGCCTATCGCTCCCGAATGTTTGGTCCTCGAGTGAGCGCGATCTCGGAGTATAGTAAGCGCAGTCAGTTGGACAAGGTCAGCGAGTTTGTGAACTGAGGAGTTGCCGTCCGAGCGATGAAGCAATTGCAGCGCGGTGTTGAATCAGCTCGTCGGCGCCTCCCTGGCGCGCTCCTGAGGTGTCGCCCGTGATTCTCCGCGCGAGGTTTCGCTTCGTCCGACCGGGATTAAATATTTCCCGAGGAGCCTTCGTCCCGCACCGGAGGGATATTGCCGATGTGCAGTATTTTTGGTTCTTAGGAGACCGTAGTTTCGAACTGAAACGTCCGTCGTGGCCCTGTTACCGCTGTTCGTCCAAGTTCACTTCCCGAGCCCTGGAATTTCCCCGAAATCCGTCTGTCTCACGATTTGGCTTCGTTGATCATATGATCCCAGAAACGGTTTCGTCTTCTGACTTGCACTCGAAGGTTTGGTTCGGGCGGCTCCCGGTGTTACTCACTCAGAAAGAACAGTGATATCAGCTAGGATTACGCAGCAATTTGAGTCCAACCCACACTCCACCCGAACGTGTCCTGGTTCAACCACAGCGACGAAGATAATCAGATCGACGAAGTCATTAAAGTTTTTGTACGTCGCATGGACTGGCGGGCCGCACACGCCACGCAGCGTTAGCCATGCTCGAGCCCGATATCGACGGCAAGCGGAATTCCGCATGAAACAATAGCAGCGTATGACACGATATCTGTGTTCGTGAGTCTGCAGCATGATTGCAGGAAATTACGTTGCGAGCATGCAGGGCCTGATTCGAGTTAGCGCCGGTGGAGGCTGTCCCGCCCTGAATCCAAAACACAATATTGAGCTTTAACGCTTGACGGGACGTTTTTCTGGCGATCGTATACGAGTCCGTCGTAATCTACGAGACCAGCTGTGAAAATCCTCACAGTGCCGCGGGTCTGGTAGGTTGGCTCGCCGACCCGCCGGCCAGCCAGCGAGCAACGACTTCGAACAGAGAAACGTCATCCAGCAGGCTTCTGGGATGGACGGCGACATCTATTGTTCCTAATGTGCCGCCTCGGAGCAGACATTTTAACAAACCTAAAGAACTTTCGAGTCCGATTTGAGCCGACGACAGTTTTATTGTGTGGCGACGTTCCTCCTCTTTGTGAGAAATCTTCCAAAACGAACATTGTTCATTTTGTGAAGAGGTACAATCAAAAAAGTTGTGGAAACCATCTCCAGGCCCTGTTATATCCCAAACAGGATCGAATGAGCTTGTTCCCCGGCTCGAACGAGTTATTTCATGGGATATCTGCGATCATCACTCGAGATCGATGAGATATTCATTCTCCTTCCAGCGAGGTATGGATCAACTCCGTGGGAGGGTGGTAACTCCTTCCCTGTTTCAACTCCGGTTCCGTCAGGCCGATGCAGGTGTCCTTCGATTTCACGATCGCGAGAAGTGGCTTCGGTGAATGGAAAAACGAACGACACTGATGACCTCCTCCTTCCGTTCCTTCCTCGTCGGCCGCACATAGCGCAATAGAACTGGCAACACGACCCAGGGTTTGATCTGCTTGAATCAGCTTCCGGGGGCTCCGTCGCATGAGCGGCGTATCGAGTGGTCGCCGTCGATCGCGATGCTTCAGAGAGCTCTCCAGGAAACCGGGATGGTTGAACAAAAACCCAATTCTGTTTGCTTACGTGGCGGAACGAGTCGGTAAGAGTCTCGACAGCAATGTATCGGGTTGGCTCTGCAGACCAAGAATGTAGAGAGAAAAGCTTCAGATGATGATTCATCGAGGAGGATCTCGGCGGCAACTTTTCATCCCATAACAAGAGAGTTCTCGTCACTCTTCGGCTCTTTTGCCCGGTTGTTTGCATCGATTCCGCGAGGCGGTATGCCCAATCGAGAGGAAGGTGACGACAGTGAATCCATTTTGGGAGCGCATTCGTCCACGGTGGCTTTCCGAGCGATCTTCGCATCGTGGCTCCCGAGCGTCCGATCGATCGATTCGTTATCGATCAGAGTCAGCTTCCGCCTCAGTTCTTTCGAAGAGCGACAGACTCGACCTTCGACACAAGTATTTTCGGGACGAACTGTTGCAGGTAGCCTCACGAGTACTTGAGCCAAACAGCGAGAGGAATCGCCGAACGAATCGTTTGTCAGCTTCGAGTAAACGGCGAGGATTTCTGAAAAGTATCTGTCGTTACCAAGTATGAGAGCGTTGCGCTCAAGATCGCCAGTGTGAGTAAACAATCGGCACAGAAGGGATTCTCGAGCGAACTCTAAACACGCTTTGATTAAGAACGCGGATTTCGTGCACGAAAGAAGCGGATCGGCTAAGTCAATTTTTTTTTATCCATTTCGAGTTCCATAGCTCCGAGGGCCTTCTAAAAGCAGATCGCCCGCGTTGTAAATTGAAGCAGTGGCTCTCATAAGTCACGGTACAGGAGAATGAATCGACGTATTTCCCTCTCTCAAATGCCTCCTTCCAAAGCTCCCCGAGACTCTTAGTCGAGGCTCGGTGGCCTCCCTGGCTCCCTGATCCTCTGTTGTCGTGCGTTAGCGTTCCCACTTCGGTGAAGCTCAGCCTCCGCGGGCCTACTTGACGTGGCCTGCATCAGCTCTGAACGACTCGTAACGCGGGAAAAAGTTTATAATGTATATAAATATCTTCTATACGGGCTCTCGACGTCGGGCGAGGAGATTGGCTCAAACTGCCAGAGTGAATCAAAACAGCTCAGAACGTGGGAAAAGAAGATTGAGGGTGGAGAGAAACCGAGGAGGAAAGCCGACTTCGAAACAGTTTTCCTACGCCGGCTGATTCAGGTTGCTGAAGAGTAGATCAAGGGCCGATTCTGCGGAAACCGTCAAGTGAGCTTCGATCTCGTTCGCTCAGAATGTTTATTGATGGAGACCGCTTCAAAATCGCTCACGGTGAAAGATTCCGGAGACGAAAGTTGCTCAGCTGACCGTGGTCGCCCAAAGCGGAGGAAGCAGGTGCTCCACTCACAGGCTCTCACACAAAGGAATTTCCTCGCGGATCCCGGTGTCCACGAAGCTCGTCCTGCTCGGTTGACTTGCAGAGCGATCCCTTCTCCAGAGGGCTCTGCTGCTTATCCCACTATGTACATATATTTAGATGCCTGCATCGCTGTCGAGTGGTCTGATTACCCTGGGAGCCACTCAAGTTCCTACAGAAGTTCACACAGCCATGATTCTCATGGAGGCTTCCTGCTGACATCCTGCCGCCGTTTTTGAGCTGCAAATCTCTCATTTGTGTGCGGGGCAAGCGATCCCGTCCATAACAAGTCGTACGGTCGTTAAACTGCCCGCCTCCGACGGAGATGCTCGCGTGCACTCCGTGACGACGCGTGGCGGCGACGTGTGTTGCAAGAGGGGAACTCAGCAACGGTAACAACCTCCTGCATCACCTCCTGGAGGGAGGGAGGCGCTGTTGCGAAGGCAGCCGCGCAAACACCGCGCTTAGCCCGAGGAGCTTTGCTCCGCTTGCTCATTCAGGGAGGTGACGATCAGGACACCCACGCAACTCTTTTCGCTTTGACCGTACAGGACTCTTTCCTAATCTTCGTCGTCATGATGGCTCCTTCAAGTCTCTCCTGACCCTAATCCTTCAAAAAACAGCTAAACGTTTTCACCGCTGCGAACGAGGTCAAGATCGCGGTGAATCGCCTGCCAGCCCGCCTGCCGGTCAGCTGCGGGGCCGATGAAAAGGTTGCGTCGGGTGCTGAGTCTTCGGCTGCGACTCGATGTCAATGAGGCTCGTGTTCTTTTCCCGAGTCGATCGACGACGCGGCGCTCTGACTACGTTGCCAATGTAGTGGACAAGGTCGCTCTTGTTGCGCTGTGCAGCTTCGTTAATTGCCGGCAGGGCGGAGCCTCTTTTTGAGTGGTTTTCCTCGTCGGGTTCCGCGATTACATCGTTTGGTGTCCGTGCTTATTGACTTGAGTCTAGTGTCGATGGATGCGGGATTCGTTCCCGAGCATGATCGCCCCGTCTGGTTGTACCTTCCACCCGCGACTCCTGGATCGAATTCGACTCGGTGATTTGTTCTCACCGGAGTTGTTGTCTGGGCGGCCTGCGACTTTCTTCGTGGCGGTCGAAATGGTTTCCGCCCACCACACAACTCCGGAGACATACTGCCGCGCTCTCGACCCCGGTTCGGGTCAAGACATAGTTGACACATGGAAATCTGGGGCTAGACAGCCCTCTCGAATGATCCGAGCGCAAGGGCAGCTAAAATCCGATCTCGTATAATGCGGACCGGGAGAAGCAGGAAACAGGATCACCAGATCGGACGTAACTCAGATTCCGAGACAGGGTGCGTCTTCGGGGCGCAGTAGTCGCCTTTATGGAGTAATGAGACCGGTCGGCGTGTCTGGAGAGGAAATTGAAGGCCCTTCCACCTGCAACGGTTCTTCTTGTGGTTCTCGTGACTGACAGAATCTCATTTTTGTAGATCCTATAGAGAGAACGCTCATTCAGTCTGGGAACACCGATGCGTGGAATTCCCCCAACGCCGTTGTGCTCACATCTCAGAGTTAGCGACCGAGAGATGACGATTTGTATTTCTTTCAGGGGTTGTCCAGTCGGCTCAGGCCAGGCGCGAATCTCCCCAGTGTTCAGCACCTCGAGAGGAGCGAGAGGTTCATCAATGAACATAGAACCGATGAGTTAAATGTCAAACACGACCGAGAAATGATGAACAACGGGAGCATGACGATATTTGAAGAATTGGCATCAACTTCGACCATCGGTGAGTTAACCGGACGCCGAATCGATCGTAGGCTTCGAGAGGAGCAAGCCGGGCGATCGTTAGTATGGACTTTACGAGGAATGCTGGATGAGTTAACAGGACGACGAGTCAACGCGATCCATCTTGAGCTCCACTCGCCGATTCCCGCAGTGTCTCGCTCCGGTCTTGCGGCTGAAATAGGTTCAGCGAATTGGCGGTGCGGAAAAATAGAGGAATTAGAAGAGAGTGGATTCCGGAATAATTCACCCGGGAACCTCCGAACTCAGCCACAAGACCGCAATGGGATGGGCGGGCCGTTGAGTGTTCGCTGAGGAGTTCTGGGTTTTTTACGTTGCCAGCCGGTAAACAGCTGGGGGAGACGGCGAGAGACCAGAGGTGACATTACCGTAAAAACAGACTCCGGTAATCGCGTTCCGAAGCTTCGTTCAGACTTGAGACTATGAGGTGTTCTCCACCAGCAAAACATTCTACCGAGTTCTGCTCACCAACCAAGACCCCCTCCTCACGGCTGCGGCTGCATTCCGTGCCCAAGTTCTACTCTAAAGTGGAGGATAGTGCACCTCCTGACCAACCTTCCAAAGGTCAATCCCTTCAGCTGATCAGTCTGTTTTGAGAGGAGAGGACTCGATCCACGAATGTTTACCTTCGGATTTATCCACGATTGGATGTTTCACTGATCACTCCAGAGAGTTCCCCGACAGAGTAATCGTAGAGAAAAACGGTGGAATCCAGGAATCGATTTCATACCCGGACTTTGGTGTGACGTGTTTCGAAGCCATTACCGTTGCCTGGAGTCGGTCGGAGTTGGGCTGGAATAACCTGGCTTGCACGGCGTGGGGTTTGAGCCCCGATTCGCAAACGCAAAACGATGTAGCGCCTGGGGATCGAAACCGAACTCGGCGATTCTTTCGAAAGGTGCTGAGAGCATCTCCGACTGGATCATACCAGCTCGGTCCGGGACTCAGGAACAACATTCGACCGGTTCCTCGGGATCTCTGGTTGATTGGACTGAATACTCGCAAGGCCGACTTGCGGTGCGCTCGTTCAGTACGCTGACGAGGTCGCACCGCCGTAGCTTGAGCGCGCGTAGAGCGATCGACAGAGCGACATGTCAACCGGGTTCGGTACAACAGTGTGCTCTTTCCGAAGAACCGGAACCGGTGTCCCATGGAGCGTGCCCGCCCCTGAAAACGAGAGGTCCCCTGGAGATGGGGGAGCGGAAACGGCCCACCCCGTACTTCGGAGCTCGTCAGCCTTTCGGCTGACTTCACGTTTTGATGATGGGGAAAGAGTCGACTGTCAAGACCACCTGGCCACCGAATTCCCTTCGCGCTTCCCAGAATCGGGCGCCGGGACGAATCCGCAGCCACTGAGAGTCATCACGGCCGTATCCTCAGGAGACGCGATCCGAGAATTTCGGGGCTCCGTCGAACGAGTTCCTCCGGCTATCTCGATGACGAATGTGCTCTTTATTCACCATTCCGGGTGATTCCACCGGAAAGCAAGATACTCTTCCCAGCGAATCCCTCGAGTTCCCGATGGGAAGCTCAATCAGCAAGTTGTGAAACACAGCGCGGGATTTTCCATTACAAGTTCGCCTCTTGACAGGATCGAACTGTTCGAGGAGATCTCTTGAAATATGACTGCGGAAAAACTTTTGCAAGAGCGCTCAAGCTGACGTGTCCGCTGTGCGTGTCGCTCCTTTCGGAGATCATTACGCTACCGACAGAGTACTCCTATTTCGAGCGGCCTCGGCATGCCATCGAAGCAACGTTCGGGAGGAATCTCTGCAATCAGGTTCCTGATTTCCGGAACTGCAGAGCGGCGGTCTTCTCTTTCAATCCAAGTGAACTTCGATTCAGGTCTTGGAATCCCTCCGACAATCCGACGGGGGAGCGTATCAATCCGAAGCTGTCCAGCGACTCAGAGTAGGATATCAACTCGTTGGGCCCTAGGCGTGACATATTCATGACAACTTTCGCTTAGGGGACAACAGGTCGCCAAGGATGCCTTTCCTTCCTCCCGCCTCGAGCTGATTCCGTTCTTGTTCCGCGCTCTGTCTGGATCCCCTTCGTCGCAGAATTTCATTCTCCTCTGAATTCGCCACGGATCCGCTGTCAATCGTCCACAGATTCTCGTTGCTCAAAAATAGTCTCGCTCGGAGCTGAATGTAACCGAAAGCGATCGTTCGCGAAAGCGATCCAAGATTCCAGAGTTTGTCGGCAGTTGGTTTCCACCTCCCACCCTGGGAATTGAAAATACGACTCCTCCTCCACCTTTTACCGGAACACCTTGGAACCTCCATTATTCCTGCGTCTCACGTTAGCCCACGACAGAGGAACAGCGTGGGGATTCGCGACGGAACATTTGCGGAGCTTTCCGTTCATTTCGGCGTTCTGGCTTCACCACTCATTCTCTTCCAGCGGAAAATCGGTTTTCGCTATCCCATTTCCGATCGTAATTTTGCCGTTTCCTGCGATTGTTCTCTCGGTATCGGAAGCGCAAACAATATCGATCTCGGAAATCAATCAAACTCGAGTACGAGATTGAGAGGCACGAGGATTGCATCATCTCAGCAAGCAACTCCCCCCTCGCAGATGCATCTGAGCAGGGCTTGTGGGTCAGAAATGGTTGGTTCGTATTGTCAACCCGGAACGTAACCAATCGAGCAAACGAGTTCTGAGCTAATTGTTCGGATTTATCATCGTTGCGACATTCTCTCCGAGATGGGGACATCCGACGTTTGATACCGAAGCTTCTCCCTGGCGGTGATTGGAGAGGACGCAAAATGATCAGAGCTGTGGGTCATCGGATCAGCCGTAACTTGTACCTTACTGACGACAATCTTTCAGGCGGGGGGAGACGATAGGACTTCAAATAATTCCTTCAGACCGAGGCCGCTCCGCACTTGCAATAGCGCTCGGACTCGGGACGCGATTGTCCGCCATTACGAAACTCGGAGCCTCGAGAAAATTCCTGCGCTTGTCCCCGACTTCTCCCTCCTCTCTCGCTCTGGAAGGCTCGTCTCCTACTTTCCTAAGTGGGAAAGTGGTGCTTGCAGACGTTTTTCGGCGGAGAGTAAATGTCTCTCAGGTTCATCAGAGCTTGGCTTTAATCCAGATGCTGCTCGCCGGCTGAGTTCTTCCCGCCTCAATGAAAACGTTTTTTGTGGCCTCCATTCCGTGATCAGACGCAATTGCAGAACGACGCGATGGGTCGAGCCAGAATCGGCGTTCGCTGGAGGAAAAATCGAGTTCCACGAATTGCGGAGGTCAGCGGACATTGGTTTGGGACGCTCCATTCCATGGGGGACGGTAACCTATTCCTCGGAAGGTGATCGCTACAACATCGCCCGAAAGATAGGGTCCTCCCCCCTTCTGCCGAGTGGGGAACTCGTTTCCGTTGTCGTTGGCAGCGGTTCGATGTGGGCAATAGCCTTTCAGCTTGTTGCCTACACTTGGAAGCGGCTCGCTCCGTAAATTACCCGCTCGCTCGGAGGATGGTCTTGAAAAGGACCAAGTTTGAGAAAGTGAGGGCGCGACCGAATTGCGCTCGATAGGCTCCATAAAATTCTCATTGAGAAGGCCGAGCGCCCTGGGACTCAGAGAGATCAGGGCGCACCGGCTCCTCTCCAAGCAGCTCCCACCACGCAAACGAAGGACGAATTCGCGCCCGAACCCCGACTCCTTCGACTCATGAACAGTATCGATGTTTCGTTTCAAATTTGAAATTCTCCAACCGTCGACGACGACTGTGTGTCCCGATGCGGGTTCCCAGTCCCTCTTCGCTCGTCATCGTTTCGTGAACGCATACGATTCTTAGAGAGAGACAAACACTACGTCCCTCCGGTCTTCTCGGACCAATCGGTGCTGGAGCGGAGGCGAGTTCGTTACTTTGTCGCTCCAATCGGGCTTATGCTCCGGAGCTAACGAGGATCAAGATCTTCCCTTGCGGCCGGGCATCTCGCGACCTCTCGTCGTGGCGGAGACTCTTGTTCCCCACTGTTCGGGACCCAATTACTTAATTGTCGAGTCCAGGACCCCCGGGACGTCAGACGACGCCTGGGAAGCTCGATCTTCCGCGCGGAAGTTCCGCAGCTGAACATCTTCGAAGGCGGCGTATCACACCGGACCCCGTACACGATGGAGATCTTCCCATTAGGTGTTCGCGTTGATTTTGGCCTCTGCGCTCCCGCTGCTCTCGGTGGTTTTGGCATCCGCATCATTCGATGTTTGCAATCTCGTTTCCTCGTTTGGAATCTGCCTCCACATACTCACTTTCTAGCATTTCGGGTGGCACATATTCCCTCCAGAACCGAGCCAATTCAGGCTGGCACGAGGGAACTCAGAGGAGAGCCAGCATGAGGGCATTTGTCGGAATGTTGATTCGTCCTGGAACGTGAACCCGCGTGGGGCCCGTCCGGTGCTGGAATGCTGCAAGGGCCTCACGTTCGGACTGGTCACTCGCGGTCGTCATCTGACCGGGTCTCTCGCTGCTGCCACATTACTCCAAAGTTATCGCTGACCAAGTTCGGGAGCTCGTGAAATAGACACGGCACGCTGTCGCTGATGGGAACACTCCTCAATCATCGAGGGCGGAGGAGGGCTGGATATCCCAGAGAGTATCATCATCACAGGAGTTTATCCTGGCCTGAATCCGGGTATACTCCCAAAAGCTTACTTCTGGTCCAGAAGCCCGCTTCCGATAGGATTCCGGGAGGGTCTGTATTCCGACATCGACCCTTGACACCAACTTCGATACTGCTGCCATGAAACACGAACGGCGCGCACGGTGAATGTCAAGAGCGAGGATCACAACGCTGCATCGAATGCTCTGCAATGTTGCGTAAACCCAACAGCTCGAGCCGGTTCCCACGAGTTTTTCATCGATATATCCGCCTGTTTGCATGCATGGACGTTTTGACAGTTATTAGAAGAGGGGGGGGGGGGTGGTCAAGGGCTCATTCTACCATGAATTCCATGGTACCATTCTACCATACCATTCTACCATCCATACCATTCTACTATGAAACGGAAAAGTGGACTGATTTCGTCGATCGTTGCATTCAGAACGCCCTAGTTAGCCAAACCCATGACTCCAATCCACTCTTGGCGCGTTCATTATTGGCTGCTCGGTATCCCCAGAGTGTCCCGAGCGCGATCAATTTGTTTTCTGGAGAACTTGGAGCGTCTTCCGTTATTCTTTCGCGATAACAAATAACTTCATTCTTTTTCTCTCTCGAGCCTTGCCCCGATGGGAGTTTCTTTCTGAGTGTATGCGGGAGCCGGGGAAGCAGCTGGTGTTATTTATGAATCAGGAAGTGTTTAGATTACAGAGATAATTAGTAGAGAATGATGTTTATCTCATTCATTATGGACGCTCCGGAGCGCGAACCACGGGCCGCTCCCACCACGTGAGCCGGATGTAGAGAATCGTCTCAAGTGTCGGCTCGCCGGAGTAGCGGTGCGGAGGAGCTTCTTCGATAATTGATCCGATGATGAGTCGCGATCTCAAGTAGCACCACGAGCGAGGTCCTCTCTTCGTTGGAGCTCAGTCCGATCCCCACCGCGAGGAACAAGGCGAACCCGCATTTGTTACTCTAAGAACGGAATTCAACACGTCGAGTCCAAGCCTTTCTTGTCTCCCGAGCCGAGATCCAAGCGATGCCACGTGAGGCGGAGAGCAACCGCATCTTGACACGCTTGACAAATGTTCCTACATTTACCCTAGATGACTAGCAGTGGCCCCAAAGATTCTCTGGGAGGAATCCCTGTCCATCAGCGGTGGCCTCCTCGTAAACTCCGCCAGGAGAACCCTCCACAAAACAAGTACAGGATGGCCAAACGACGGGGAGCCCTGTTCGTGCGGAAGGCAAGGAGTCAGACACGGTGGTGAAAGATTGCGCCGAGCACCGGCCGTCTACTTCAAGGCTTCTCCAACAACTTTCTCATGCATTCCGATTTCCGTTGCTCTGCACATGCAGGGGGAGGAAAGCTCTCGTCGATTGCTCGACCTCGAGACTGGCTACCAACCGGGCCATTCAATCAACCCGCCCGACCCGCGTTCTTGTACACATCGCCTGCTGCCAACTAGCGAGGAAGAATGCCAGAGAGTTTGATCGGAGCAGTATCGGGCTCAAATGTGCGCGAAGCCCTCGCACGCTGATGAACTGAGCCGCTGAGCGGGTAAGAGTTGGGCGGATGAACGAGCAAAGGAGTTCGGGAGCCCCCCCCCCCCCCCCCCCTGGAGAATGAGGGATAAAATACAGAGTCGCTTGCGAGGTCTCTCTCACAGCGGTAAGCCTTGGCGTCGAGTTCGCGGAACCTCGTTCAGGGGAAATGTTTTGCAGTTTTGGCGGGAGAACTCTCTCCGTTACGCCAACTCAACGATGACAGTTTTCCAGCAGCGTGGCTTTGTAGGCGTACGCCAATCACTCGAGTTTATCCGGTCAGCGTCAACTCGAGCGACCTGTCATAGATTACGAGAATTCCTGACAAATAAGACTTCTGCTCGAGCCGGACGCAATAGGGCTGCTCTTGCTTCTATTCTTGCCGTGGTGCTCCTCCTCCAAATTGATATACGAGACAGATACATCACCGGCTATAACCTTCCATTCCATTTGGAGGGAATGAGATCGCGGCGACGACGCGTACGTGTGCAGAGAACGCACTGGTTATGCAGAGGGTTTCTTGGAGTAATGTATGGGATCTTTTCGAAATCCATTACAGTTTTCATGGCGCGTAGGAGTACTGTGCGTTTCTCCAGCCATTTGGCGGCGACCGACTTCCCTACCATGTCACGGTTCCTTCTCCCTCGGAACTACCGTTCCTCATCTGGAGGTCCTGGAATATCCTTCACCTCATCTTCGACTCCGGACCCATCCGCGCATTGCACCCTCGCAGGTTCTGAGGAAGTCCGTGAAATTCGGTGAAATCCCTCGAGGTGGATAGTGTTAGTCTTGCGAAACGGGACGGGCTGCTGATGCAGAGTTATTTGGATGGGAGTCTGCAAGAAATGCCTGAACTTGGTGAAGTCCCTCAGAATTCAGCTCCGGGAGCCAGCATGTGTCAAGATGCAAGACGATGAGGATCAATTTCAGTATTGGGTCAAGGGACCCCTGCACGAGCGCAGGTGGATTCGAAGTTCTCGGACAACAGACTGGGGCACGCAGATGTTTCGCTGCCAAAGGCAAACCGTTTCTATGGTTGGGTTTGGTTGGCTGATATGAATGTCGCAGCGAAGCTATTTGATTCACGCTGATCGGTTGATGAATAAACATCTCTATTATTGTTGTTTCAATGGCCACCGAGCCCTTCGTATATGTAGTCTTCATCAGAAACATATCGTCTAAGTTGGTGTCAGTTTTTTTAGCTGATGTTGCGTAGCACACAACCTCTCATTTTTATCGATGGAGCCGGAGAGGCGCGAACTCCTCGTTAGTGAGAGCCTACTTTGCGATACTCGCTGGGGATAACCAGATCGGCTCCCTCAATGATTGTGAAAGCACAACCCGCAGGGAGACTTGTATCACATCGCCATCAGCGCACGACACCCAGGCGAGTGCGCAACCTGTTGACAATGTGGACGGAAGGTCTCACGGGGACTCCCCGAAACGGCGCACCGACCCCTCGCGAGCGTTTCTGCCGATTCTGTATCATTTTTATGAGATTTCGCAGCCGTGGTCAACTATCAAGCCTTGTGCTTCGCGACGAAGCCCTCAGGAGTTGCCGCATCCTGGCTGGACAATAAGGTGCGCTGAACGCGGAGAATGAATTTTGTGGCTTCAAGTGAACTCCGTATTCCTCCCCTCGGTCCGGAAGCGGTTTCGAATATTTCGCGCATCTCAGATCGTCGATGACCGTGAGTAAAACCGCTAGAGGATTCGAGCAGAGCGACGCCATAGAAAACAGCTTATCTCTTCTTGAAGCAAATCCCTCCTCTCCACAAGCACGCTGGAATTAAATCCTGCCGACCTCGGAACTCTGTAACGACGCGGACTCCCAAATAAGCGGATGCATCGCTCGACAAGTCGCAATCGCAACACGTAGTAAAAATCAGAGGCCGTCATTGCCCTCGCCGCGAGCTTCTTCGGAGCGGAATTTCGCGAGTAGGAACGGCTCGAGGAATTCGGGAGGAAATATCGACGCGCACGAAGTCAGACTGAGGGAACGACTGGACGAGGGGCGCTCCGGCCAAGTGCCTCCGATGATCCAGAAGCGGGAGCCTGTCGCATGGCCACGGGGTCACCGTCGCGCCGGTTCAATTCGAGGCGATGTTCCATTCCTTCACGGCGTGGCAAAAACTCTCCATCCGGGGAGCATTCGAGTCAAACTCTGTTTACACACGATGTAATTCACGGCTGGATACTGCGAACTGGCGAGGAGTCTTTCGTCCCTAGGGGACCGTTGTTCGGTTCCCTCTTCCTTCACCAGGATGTTTCCTTCCGACGACGAAACCGCGCCCCAGGAGTCAGGCATTGAAATATCACAGCGTCTCGCGGAGTTCTGTCGCGGGTATCTTTAGTGGGATGTGCGGAGCAGTCCTGATAGAGGGACACGGCTCGGTTGTGATCGCATAGCCCGCGGGTCAAGGCCGCTGCCTCGCCGTATCCTCGTAAGTTTGGGTCGCATATTCGGTGCGGTATCTCCGAATCCAACGGTGAACCCCACTGCAAATCGTCTCAACATGTGGGCGGAACAAACTCGAGAAGCAGTGAGTGTTCGAGGGCTGCGGGCGAACGAGAGACTCCGCTGCGACTGGGCTCGAGGAACAAAATGATTCCCGGCCCTCAACGTCCTGCAGGGATCGTTCGGGGTCGAATCGACTTCGGAGTCAGATGCTTGAGCTCCGTCCTGAGGAAGCCATCAACGCGATACGGTCAAGCTCATAACGGGCCCGCGAACTTTTTCGATTTGTGCTTTCCAGCCACTTGCCTTCGGAATGAAACACTCGCGAATCTCTGGCGAAAGTCTGAACACGGTTCGCTACGCGGCACTGTATAACTTTGGCTTCATGTTCATGGGCTGCGCAGGTCAGCTGTTTTGTCCAGCAGAACAAGTTACGTCGAACACATGCGGGCCACCGTCAGAGTGTGGTAGAGGCAAGTCCGGGTTTGGTCAACCCTGAGCGCAAAGTTTCCTGAGCTCAAAGTTTCCGCTGTACAAGCTACGCAACCGGGGCTGTTGTTGCTCCCGTCACTGCCATTTCTTGACTCCTGCCAGTGAGGGCTGTTCTTCGGCACCGATGACGACAATGATGAGAGGTCAACATAACCGGACTCCAAGCGCAGGGTCCACCGAGCGGACGGGGCAACTCGCAGCTCCCTTGCGCGTGCCTCTCGAAACCGCTCCGAAAAACTCACAATTGCCCCCATTGGTTTTTGTTGGTTTGTCAATCTATAATACCACGCTGTTGCTCGGCTCAGAGCCACTATCGTTGTTATTCCAATGAAATATTGAGACAGCGAATGAGCAAATATGCCAACTGTCGACGCTGCAAGTTTGGGTCGCACTTCATCAAAAATGTGTCCTGCGTTGATTTCTATCAACGTCGACGGTGTCGCTGAACCAGTGGCCTGTTTTTTTCCAAGTGGCGCTCGCTCTCAGCGAGGAGACCTCTCGCAGAGCAGTGCGACTCAACTCGCACTCACTTGTGACTCGCTCACAAAACTACACCCAGGACACTTCTGGAATTGAATCATTACATTTTATTACCACCAGACGCTCCGAGGGTGGAAGCAAACCGTGAGGAAACACATCGTTGGTGTCCGATCGCTGACGATATACTTCTCTCCTCAGAGTTTCCTCGCGCCCCCCCCCCCCTCCTCCCGGCTCGTTCACTCCGGCTCTGTTGCCGGTAGCGTTTTCTGTCTCAGTCTCGTTGTTCTTCTTCAACCCGCTCATAACTCCGTGTGATCCGCCTCAAACGTTGCGAATACAGATACCGCGGTCAGAACACTCTTCGGGCAAATGCCGGAGCGAGCGAGGCCGAGCAGCCGGGAAACTCGTCATCGTCTGGAGCTTACGATCTGCGGCTCGCTTCCCTCTCGTTCAACGGTCTCCAGAGAGACGCCATCGGGTTCACAGACGCAGCAAGTCCGGGAAATTCTCCAACTTCGCTCCCCTCGAGCTCGCTGCCAACCCCTCGAATGTGCGATTGTCAAAGAGCTTCGGAGACAATCGAAGCCATTCCGCGGGCGACGCCGGGCGTTTGTCATGATCCTGCGAACACAAGTTTGTCGTGGTAGTCATCTTGTTTGATCACTGGAAGCTCTTCAGAGGCTTGGTGAGCACGTACTGAAGACACGAGAGGCTTCGAAGGTTCTCTCGATTCCTCCCGCATTCCTCCATAGTGCGGAGCTGCTGTTCGCTCCGATCCTCACGACGAACGCGCCTCACTCCTCCAAACATAGCTCACCTCACGCCCTCAGCAGGCCGGACAGGCTTGTTGCTGGTGCAGTCGTCGGTTTTATTATTGCTGACATCCGAAGGACAGCACGTCCTCGCCCTCTTCATTATCTCACACCAAGGACGAGCTCATACTCATTCTATTGTCTGATGTCACCTGACTCTAATTCGTTTATCACATAGCCTCTCCCGTCCTGACCGCCAAGCGCCCGTCGTTTGCGGACCCGCGATGAGCGGAGCTTGATGCGTAGGCCGATTTTCGTCCTGACCCGAGGAGCCTTAGGCTCATACAGCGTCGGCGAACGTGGTGCCATGGACGTCCCATGATTCATTGGGGGCGGTGAAACAGAGCGAGGCGATCTGTCTTCCCGACGAGCAAGCGAATCTCAGAGAGCTTAGAAATTATTTGGCCGGGTGCCTCGAGAACGGACGAAAGTCGCGGGCATTGATCGTGGAGGGTTTTAATTATAGAGTCTCGCGGTACCCCATCTAATCTTCCCGACCGTGATCGATCAGTTCCTTATCGGTTCGGTCAAATCAGTTCCACCGATGTGACCCAGGTCGTGAAGAACTTTCGTTATTGCAAAGGCTATGAGATTCGAAATAGCTCTGGCAAATGTTCCGAACGTGATGAGCAGGCTCCCGCAGTGTGCTCGACTCAGTCCACATTACCCGAGGCGCGACGGAAACCTCGACTCAAAACCGCCCATCGACTCACCTGTCTTCCCACCTGAGAAATCGTCCACCTGGGAACACAACGAAGACTACCGCACTGGTTCCGATTCCATCTTTGCGGAGCACTACGCCGCCAACGACTCCACCTCCCGCTGGGTATCAGAAGGAGAGAGCGCGTTTTCCGCATTGAGAAAAGCGACGTGACCGAAGGGTCATGTATCACGACCCACGGAAAACTAACGAAGCTCGCAAGCAAATGCTACGCTGTTGAAATTCCTGATTCGAGTCCGGTGATCTCGAAAGAAGGCTCATTCCGCGACTGCATGAGGCTCCGAGCTAAGGAAGTTCGTGCACCGGGAAAGAAAGCATCCCACCCCGATGGGAACGCCTATTTGGAAAACTTCGAAGGAGAAAGAAGATCACTCAATCTCCTGCCTACGAGTGAATTGTGGTGACATTCTCCCGGCAACTCGAGAACTCATCCACCGCCATCGGAGAAGTCCGAACTGACGCAAACGGCAGTCCGGGACCTGGAGACGACCGGGTCCGACGGAACGGGTAGCGTAGTCAACAGATCGGTATTCGTCTTGATTCTCGTCGTTTCCATCTTGATGTGTGAGCGAGCGAGCGAGCTCGAACTGGGACAGCGACTTCGATTCAAACTCCATCCGGTCGAGCAGGAACTCCAGGATCCGGATCCAGGCTCGCATGACCGAATTCATGATTTCCGCCAGTGTTGGAACGCAACTTTTCGTTTGACTGTTGCAGGGCAGATATGGCACCTCTGCGCGGAGCTGGAGATGCGATTCTTCCTTTCCGACGACGGACCGGAATATTCCTCCCGGCGATTTGTTCGAGTCCCGACGTCGAATATCGTTCCCTCATCCGTTCTTCATTTTGAGATAGTTTTCCAGAGCTCAGCAGCGATTGTCTATGTGAGCATACGCGGCTGAAACTGAATTTTCCAGAGAGCGACGCGGTCAAGGTTTCTGCAGGAAGAAATAGAGGCGATCGGACTCGGAGAGGATTATTTCTACAACACTCGTTTCGACGACGAGAGAGCGGCTCGGCTGGCAAACACAGGAAGTTGCGGAATCGGTCAAGCTCAGCGTCGAGAAGAATGATCAGACTAGAAGCCTCCAGATTAGGTCGGCTCCGCTCAAGCGCGAGCGTCTGTGTAAGCATCTTGTTGCCAGATAAAACTTGTAGAGGGAGGGCGACGCCGTCCGAACTGGTAATATTTTCTTCTGCTTCGATGACGTTCGACCAGTTGAGAAAAAACTTCCGGACGGAAATCAGAATACAGCCTACGGACGACGAGAAACATTCTCCACCGAATCATCGACGGCTCCTTTCCACCTCAGGTCGCATTTGGCCGCTCTGTGCGACGCGGCGGTTGATCCACCGCAAGCCGCTCCGAAACAGAAACATCAACTCTGTGGAACTCCAGACTACGGCTCCGACAATCGTCGTTTGGATCACTCCTGAAAAGCGCCATTAGGAGTCGAATTCCCGGAATGAGAACGCGCTCCTACAGTGCAGAAATCTTCTCGTTTTTCTGTGAACGACATCCTTCATATCTGGTTGGTTATCGGATTGCTCATGTCTGCTCCATGTCGACCGATGAGATTGATCTTTCCGTTGACCGAACCGAATCATTTATCGTCCGTCCTCCCTTCTGGCAACGCGGACACTCACTGAACTTAATTTGGAGAAAAGCTTTTGATGAAGTCCTGTCTGTTGACCGGTGGCGGCTGAGTGTACCACCGACCTGGAGCCTGTGGAAGTGATCGTTTCAAACGTGAGCTCGCAAGTCGGTGCGATTCGAAATCGTTTCCTCGGAGGTCGAATCGGTCAGACGACGGAGCGGCTATCTCACCTCGCTCCGTCTAAAGGGCGCAGCCTCCGGCTATTCCAGCCCGAGAGAAATAATTCGCTGACACCGTTCGATTCAAGCCACGTACGGTTGCACTCGATGGAATCCTGCAAAATGGCTGTAGAATTATGTCGGCAGCTTCTCGTGAACTTCGGCACGCAAGAAAATGAGAACCCAGTCGTCGCTCGTGTCCCGGTTCCCGCCGTGGATGCCAACGGAATCTCTCGGCTGGAACCGAGGGCTTGACCACGGTTCTTCGAAGCTGTCTTCACGGAGTAATAGCTCCGTGAGTTAGTGACTTGTCGTTGAGTGAGGTTGGTCTGATTACGAACCAATCTTGGCGGAATTCTCAAGAGAAGGGATCGCCTTGATCCTGCAAGCCCTCGCGGCTAAACGCAACAGAGCAGATTTCCTCGCACACCGAAGCGCGAACGCATGGAGTCGGGTGTCAGCACATCCTACACGCTCATCGGGCGAGGCGAACGTTCAGTTGTAGATACCGAGAAAAGCGAGTCTATCCGCTGATGAATACCCTGTCTTCCGATTTTGCCGAGGCCACGATAGTTTCGGGCGTGATCACAGCCCACGGAACCGCGGAAACCGATTCTCGCGAGCAAATCTCCAGTTCGCTGTGGGCCAAGAGAGTATCTGTGTGGGGCGCGGGTAGGCTGCGAAACGCATGCGGTGGCTTTTCTGGCCAGGGCTCAAGGGGAAGGGTTCTTCAAGAGACGGCGCAGTGCATAGAAGCTTCCCTCCCTCGGAGCGACTTCTGAATCCTTCGGCGGTAATGGGTTTCCGCGGGAATGAGTGCACACGTTGTCGTCTCAATAGGAGAGCCAAAGTCGCGATAGAGTTCTATAGGGCGCAGGTCCTCCCGCACTGAACCGGTTCCCGGATGGAAACCAGTCAGAGGAAAGAAGCTTCATGGAAACCACCCGGCAGCGCGTCAGTTGACTCGTCAGCTGGCTGCCAGTCGGCGATGGCTTCGGATGTTTCGGAACAACATCGACCAGCTTCTCGTCGATGCAAGACGACTGAGAGCCCTGAGAGTTTTCTTCACCCACAAACCGAATCCATGATTCACAGCGAGTCAAGCTCTCACGTCCGCTTGCTTCCTCGTCGATCCCACCCGAGGAAAGGTTTTGTGAGTGTCTCTGGACTCCAACTCTCGTGGCGTTTGAGGACCTGGTTCGAGTCGTCGCCGTCAAAGTCGTTTTCCTCATTGTTGCCGCCTTTCCCCACGGAAATGCGTCCCTCAGCTATGTCTGCAAACGATAACCTGGAGGGACGGGTTTGTCCTGTTTGCCGAGAATATGTTCAGTGTTTGCAGTGCGACCAAGAGAACGAAGAGCGAGAAGCAAACGAAAAAATCGAAGTCAGTCAGAGGAGAAGAGTGCGAGGAGCACGCGGTGAAAAAATCACTTGGCAAACGAACACAATCGTTCTTCCCCTGCCCCAACAAGTTCTTGTTACTGTCAGCAACTTGCCTTCCCATCTTTTTGCGCAAGAAATCCACCTCGGTGTGCGAGCTCTCCACTGAGGATTGCTGAGAGCGACAGCGTCGGAACAAGGTTCGCTCTCGTCAGTGGGCTCATCCAGCCGACTCCGCATGTTTCGCAGAGATCGGACGAGTCCATCGGTCGTTCCGGGCGGGGGACATTCTGGTGTGAGTCCCGATTGAGCTTTTGTGGTGAATCTGAACAATCGGGATTCAATCGCGGTCAACTTCGACAATAATGATCTCAGATTTTAGGCGGGCCGCAAGTGGAATTTCTGGATGAATTTCGCCCCTCAGCGGCCAACGGGGTGGCTCCCGTGCAGGATGAATGCAGCGTAGTGTTCAAAGCGAGACGTATTTCTCGCCGCTCTTCGACAGGGCTCCAAAAAGAAATTAAGGACGGAATATTCGCTCAACTTGTTTTTTTTTTCGCTGCAATACTTCCCAGATAGATTTCCATAGATTCCATAAATTAGTTTCCAGAGAGCCACTGGACAAGTTTGAAGTGCAACGAGCCTGTCTTTGAAACTGTTCCCTAATCGTGGTTACTCTCAACAAGAACCAGCCGCGACTCATAATTTCTCTCAATTTCTGGAATCATTCATTTCCTGTTACCCAGCATCCTCAATGCACGAGCCAACGCTTCTTCATCGGATATATTTTGATTCGAACTCAAGAAGATTACTTGATTATCGCCAAACCAAGTCGTTCCAGCGTCGACTGGCATCGAGTATTTCGGCATCTGTCGTCCCGGCTGCAAGTCGTTAGCTTGATTCGCGTTTCTTTGTGCAGCCTCCGCGCACTGAAAATCTGTTCAAAAACCGTCTCCTTCAACTTCGCCTCTCTCCCGCTCTCGGGGCTCCCCTGATCGCGCAGGCGAGTGAAGAATAGCCGTTGATCTACATCGGCACCGGGCGAAGTCTGCGGAGATGACTGAGAGTTCTGGCGAAAGCGCGCCAGCCCCGCATTTACACCACATTCAGTCAGGGGAGATTACTTGTCGATGTCTGCGTGTATCAGCAGGATATTCATTCGCGTCGTTGATGATTCTCTCTTCCAACCATCCCCGTTAGCGTATCCCACACTGAATCCGCCGACTTGCTAGCACTAGAGTCATTGCTCTAGCATGACGAACTCGCACGACCGCCGGCATCCTCACGCATTTCCAATCTTTGCGCATCGTTCCATCCAGCATTGGAAATTATATCGGTGGTGACAGACCACATCCAACATTCGATTCGGCGACGTCGGGCGAACATGAGTCGGACCTCTCTCGAGATACCGTTGTTTCGAGTTTACGACGGTATCCGCTCTCGGAACGCGGGAACTGCTTCGGATTTTGGCTTTGTTGCATTTCTGAGATGATGGCACACGAGACAAGCGTTTCCCGGATCACATCCTCTCTCAATTACCCTCGAGTCCGGACCTGTCGGTCAACAGCTCGGGGCCGCGACCGCTCGCGGATGCCGGAGTCGCAAACCGAGTCCGGGACCAACGGTCTGCCTCCGTGCCCTCGCCGGTCAATGTTCCAGAGCACATTACGGCCGCGAGAGGGGGAATTTCAAGCACAAGCAATGTTTCCCTTCGCAGCGCGAAATGCTTCGACGGCCCTGGATCCGGCGTTGCCCAGGAACGAAGTCATTAATGTCGGAATAACTCCCGTGCGTTACTTCGCTCGGGAAAAAGTGCTTTTCCGCCGTTTGACCGTAGGCGGAGGCAAGTCGTTCCTGCACATAGTAGTCAGCCAAGCTCTCTCAGAAGCAGTCGACGGCGTTATCGCCTCCCTCCTCGCTACGACGGTTTTTCATAGAGCCAGACAGGTTGAGATGGAAGCAAGAGTCATGGAGTTCGAGTGAATGCAGCTGGTGAGATAGGCTGGAGGCGAGGAGAAAATTGTCGAGGAAATGAAGAAAGCTGGAGGAAAGTTCCTCTCTGGCCGTTGGCTGCTGCTGCAGCGCGATGTATCAGTTCCTCTGACCAAATCTCCAAATGGCCAATGCCGCAAATGACGGCGGTTCACCGGGACACATCCAGGCGAAAGAAAAGCAATGATGCAGACTAACCCCGAGTAGCCCAGCAGCACCTGTGCGACGTTTGACGGTCTCGTTGATCTGTCTTGGCAGACCGCCTCGAACCGCGTCAATGGCTGCGAAGGAATTGCGGCAGCTAGATCTCTCGGGTGATCTCTTTGTTGCCGACCAGGCTACTCGGCCCCCGCGGACTCCGAAACGAGGGAAGAGTATCGGCAGATCATCGTCAGGTCCCTAGGCGTGCTTTTCCGACTTTCTCGCCGACGGAGATGAGGATGGACGGTCTGATGGAATCTCGTGTGTTGACGGCTTGGACTCGCCGACTGAGTTTGTTTTTTCTTGCTTTGCAGCGTCAACGTACGATGCCGTCGTGAACAACTGCTCGGTAGGACCGCCCGATGCTGACAAACCAATGCTGTTCATCATGTGTGTCATGTACGCTCTGATAACGACCTTCGCGCTGGTGGGCAACGGTATGGTGTGTTACGTCGTTTTAGCTTACCCCAGGATGCGTACTGTCACCAACGTGTTCATAGTGAACCTCGCTGTCGGCGACATCCTCATGTCGGTGTTCTGCGTTCCATTCACATTCGTGACGACTTTCTTCACTCAATACTGGGTATTTGGCTATCCGATGTGCGTAATTGTGGGATACTGCCAAGCTATAACGGTGAGTAAGAAATTCATCGATCGTTACCATCCGTCGAGCTTCAGGCAATCATCATGGCGAGCGAGTTTGGGGGAGTTTACGGAGGAAACGACGCAGCGAGTAGGATCCGAAGAATCGTTCGTTAACTGAGCAGCGTGGCGAGAGGTGTCAGCTCATCCATTGAATTCATACTCACCCGATATCCATCCCGCGTGTGAGCGTTATCTCTGAAAGAGGGGGTTCTTTTCATGATCTCGGTCGGCTCCTCATCCCCCCGGCGTCGTTTCTGCGTCCGTCGCACGGACAATCTCCACCAGCGCTGGAGCGGGAATTGAGCTTCTCGATCAACAGTTTATTTGCAGCCGCACTTGCGATGCGACCGTAGTCGACGGAGAGCGGCGCGGCGTCGGAAAGCTGCGGCGTGGCGTCCGAGCATAGCCGCCGCTCTGATTGCGTAAAGTGGAAAGTGCCTCTTCTTTGGGTACGGGGAGCAGTACCTCATCGAGATGGAGCAACTGCAGAATTCTTGGCGGACAAGACACACTCGCAACTCGTTTCTTTGGAGGTTTCTGCACTGACAGGAGGCCGCACATGGCTCCCTTAGCTCGCCAGCCTCACCAAAGAGAGAGAGAAGAGCTGAGGTTCAGGGTAGACATTGTTTCACAGACCTGCGAAGGTCAGCGGAAGAGACTGTTGGATTGATACTCTGTATCCCCTCGGGTAGAGACTCCGCTCCCAGCAATCTGTTGCGGGCGCTTTGCTTGGCTTGGAAGTCCAAATCCGACTTTATCTACCCGCTCCTGGAAGCCGGCTCACTATGCTTTGAGTGGGAGACTTCAACTTGCTGAAGGCCTGGGCTTGAGCTCACTCTTCTACGAATTACCCCATCCCCGAAGACGAGCCGCTCAGTGAAAGCTTGCGGAGGTTTCGACGAATCGACCAAGTGATCATGCGCTCGGTTATAGCAGCCGTAGGTGCGTCTGAAGTGTCGCTCCGCAACTTCGCAAAGCTCGTCCCGCTCGGGATTCAAGGTCGAGGAGAGACGACTTCGCTACATCGGCGGAGTTTGCTGCTCCTGGAAGACATTATCGATCATTTCCCCCGCTACTATCGTCCCCGGACGGTCTCCGGTATCAAACACCACGCACCGCGGCGAATTCTCGGGCAGAAACCAGAAACCCTGTAGCAGTGGGCAGTGAGCAGACCGTTCATTCCGTTTCCATTATCAGAGCGAGCCGAATGAGGAAATGCTCTGGGGAGATGATTCCCAGGTCGAGGGTGTCGCGTCTTTCGAGCCGTCTGCCTCGTTTGGTCCATCGGTCGACTGACTCGACGGCAGGCCGGCTCGCACCCCCACCAGCATCAGCAGCAATTCCTCGCCGGGCTGGTATTGCTGACTGCAGGAAATCCTGGGGTCACTTCCTGGTTGGCTCAACTCGTCTGTTTGTTGCATGATGTGATTGCGTTTTTGGGAACGATGCCGCGCCGAACAAACTTCTCGCCAGCTCAAAAAACTAATTCAGACAGCTCGGGCCGGACAGAGACGGGCTTTCAGAAGTGAAATATCCGTTCTTGGGATCAGGTCGGCGCGTCCGGACGAGATCAGGCTTCCATTCGGAGTGGAAGTCTTCATGGTGAGCGAGGTCGAAGCCCCGCTCCGCGGCAGGACGACTCTGTTCCGAGAAATGACAATAGAGCAGTTGTCCACATCCGCACACACAAAAAACTATGAATAAATTGAGGCTCCCTAATAGGGTCTGGGCGGGGACGGGAAAAAAAACTCTTGCAGAGAGGACAGACCTGTGGCAACTTTCGGGATAAATAGCTCTGAGCCGTGTACATAGGCACACGGAAGGAAAAACTTGAGCTCGTCATAGCCTGAAGAGCGTGCACGTACATTCTCGGGCAACAACAAACGAGAATATCGCAAGCATCCACCGGACGGAACTGTCTGCCTCTGGCGTTTAAGCAACTCACGTAGCGAAAAACGGTTGCTGGCAAACAGGATATGGGATCGAGACTCATAGGTTGATGACGGGAATAACGAGCGTTGACAAAATCGACCTCGTTTGCATGGATAGGTCGCGGTCCGAGGAATATCTGGCCGCGCTCCCGCCCAGGTGGAGGTCGCCGTCGACGAGGCCGTTCCGAGCAGGAGTCGTTCCGCCGTTCCCACACACGACCGGACGCCGCTCCCAATCGGCGATCGCTGTTCTTGCCCCGCCGAAAGCTAACAATGTGTGCTTCATTCCAGGTGATGGTGAGCGCGTACACGCTGATCGCGATATCTATGGATCGTTACATGGCCATAATGTATCCGTTCAAACCACGCCTGACCGGCTTACAGGCCAGAGTGATTATAGTTATCGTGTGGGGAGTTGCGCTGGTAACCCCGATGCCATCAGCTTTTAAGCTCACGCTCTTACCCCACCCGGATTGTCCCTCGGTGCAGTACTGCAACGAGGACTGGAGGTCGATGGCGGACCTGGAGGCTTACTACGCGTTCGGGATCCTCAGTCTTCAGTACATCTTGCCGCTGCTCGTTCTCATCGTCACCTACAGTAGGATTGCGGTCACCGTCTGGGGTAAAGAAATTCCCGGCGAGGCGGAAGATCAGCGGGACCGCAAAATGGCGCAGTCAAAGCGAAAGGTGGGTCCGCGAGTTTCACAACGTCCGGCGTGTTTTGCTCCCTCGCGATACCAGCGACGGGAGCGGCAAACGGTAACAGGGCGGAAGGCGCCGGGAGACCGCGGGAAAATTAATGCGAAGGAGGAGTTGGAGAAATGCGGGAAAGCGTGGATGGAGGCTGACGCAACCGGGCGAGGTGTATTCGAACGGCGGTTGCGGAACCTCGTTTCGAGGAAACACTGGGCTGCATTCCGGTGGCGCTCTCGAAAACTTCGGCTTGAAATCCAGATTCTAATTTCGGAACTGCTGGGAAAGGTGATTGGGACTCGGGTCGATGCTTGACGTGCACGTCGGGAACAACGCGGCGCGTTACCAGATGAGGGCAGACTCAGACGAACGCGGAGAGAGCAGCCAAGGGATGCGACCCGATGCGGGAAATCTTGGAAAGACCGCGTGCTCTCTTCGCTCCGAACGCGTTCGCTCGGGAATGATTCTAACGGCCATACTTGAGGCTGTGGTGTTTTTTGAGAGATAAACACTGCAAAAAGCCTCAGCGGGAAGGGTGCGAGCGGAACGGACAGCCAGGAGACTGGAAGAACGACACGGATCATGGATGAAGGATACCCACCGTTCTTCCTCAGACAAGCATAATGACCGGCTAGGACATTCCCCCGCGGGGGACATGGGGGGGGGGGGGAGATGGATGGTGCTCCGACTTCGTCGTACGTGGTTCGACACTGGGCTCCTCAGCCCATCGGGGAAGGCTCCAGGGTAATTTCCAGGGTTTCCCTCGTGGAATCGAGGCGAGCTGGATGCACTCGGTCCTGGGAGATCTCTCCTTTCGTGCAAAGGGCTCGCCGCTCCCCTCGACCTCCGCCGTCTTCCCAGTTAGAAGTAGATAGACACATCGACGAGCCCCACATCAACTTCATCAATCAAGCAGGACAGACAGATAGAAGATCCTTCATGATGTTGATTCTGATCTCGCATACCTGTCGGAGAAACCCGGTCAGTCAGCTGTCGCTCAGCTAACGCCCGGTGCAGCCGACCGCACATTTCCGCTCTGAGTATATCTAGTCCATTGAGCGTAACAGCGCTCGATTCCAAAGACGATGCGGTCCCTTTGGAAAGAACCATTTGACGTCGTGAGAGGCGACGTCCACATCGCTGGGATTTGTGGAATTTTATCGTACACGAATAAAAATAAAGCGAAGTCTCCGCTTCGGTTTGTCTAAAGTCTCTTCAGCTGCGTGTCACCGCAGCTGCGGAGACGAGATTCTTTTCAGTCAGTCCGCGAGAGCGGAAGCCATTCACAAGGCTGCTTACACCCCGTGCAATGGTCGAATAGGCACGCACGCTCCTAGAGGCGAGGTCGACTCCGCACGCATTGTTACAACGGTTTCGGCATTCGATATATCCAGCTCGCATCGGGTCGCATTTCCGTGTCGAATGTTGGGATGAATAACGAACGGCGTGAAACCTTCGAAATACAGTCTACGGAATTCACGCCGGTGATGGGGATTCATCCGAAAAACCACATCGAGTTCCAGGAACGCGTCCTGACGAAATACTGAGGCTCTCCTCGGGTAGCGGAGATTTGATTTCGCTCTCGGAATTCGAGGATCCGATCACGAAATCCGGCGAACTGAAACTGAATGATCCCGTTTCCACTAACGAAAAAACGGATTTTTTGCTTTCAGATGATCAAAATGATGATCTGCGTCGTATTAGTGTACGCACTCTGCTGGATGCCGCTGAACGTGTACAACCTCATGACGCTTGTTTATCCGGAAGTGAACGAGATTCACTACACCAAATATATTTATTTCGGATCTCATTGGTTAGCCATGAGTCACACGTGCTACAACCCGATCATCTACTGCTGGTTGAACGCGAAATTTCGTCAAGGCTTCTATAGGTTATTCTGCAGCAGGAAATCTCGGAGCAGTCAACGTAGAAACACGTACACCTCATACGTTAGCTGCAATAATCATCATTTGAATACGAACCACGTCGCAAGGCACCAGAAGCAGCCGGTGGTCCATGAGCCGCTCATAGACAACACGGAGTTCTAATCAGGTGCTCTTCGACGCCGGTGATTCTACTTTGAAACGCGTTCGGTTTTATTCCGAGGCTTTCTGAGCTCGCCCATGCTCAGTCGAGGGGCTCCACCGAGAAAGACGAACAGCAGCGTCCAAGCCTCCACGAATTTCATCATCGACGAGAAGAAATGGGGAAAGTCTCGTAAGAGTTCGCCATCAACGAGTCCGTTCCAACACACACGAAAATGTTCATGTACACTGTATAGTAAATCTCGAACGAGGAGCACGTACGGGCGGAAAGCTCGTTGACAGCTGACGGAAAAAGAAGGGTATTCCAAAGTGATATGAAATCTATGATACACACTCTGAATTTGTATTCGAACTTTTGTACATATTCCATGTCCATACTGTAAGTAAATAGCAGATAAGAATTTGTTTTGTGAATGTTTCTCCGCGTGTGTTTTTCATGGATGCGCCTGGGCCAGTCAGATTATCTGTACACTACGGACGAAACGAACGGCTCCCAGAGGAATGGGGGAGGGCTCTCGAAACTCCACTCATCTATCATTCAACTCGATGCGATAGCGAGATTCGGAGAAAGGATCTCAGGCACGGAGAAATTCTTCCCCAAGGATTCGTTCTAGAGGCTTTCGCTAGCGATGTTGTCGGGTCCTGCGATTAGGGTCGTGATCGACAGGACAGGCCTCCGGAACTCGCGACCGCAGACCGGCGCCCAACTTCAAACTCAGATCTCCTCAATCGCTCATAATGAGTCTCACTCTTAGCCCGTAATACTGCTAGGTCCTGGACGATGAGTATTCTAGGCAACGACGCCAATCTCCTCCATGTCCACAACCACGAATTCGATGAGTTCCGCGAGATCGATGCACAATTTTAAGGAATTGATTCCAGGCGACGTACGAGGGGTTTGAACCGGTCTAGTTATTCTGATTCGTTCGTTGGGAGCCGTCACAGTGAATAAATGTTGTTACTAAGACCTGGTCTTTGTTTTGATTGCCGAACACTGGAATCATTCGAGCCATTCATAGAGCGCTCCAAAAGTTAGAACGACAGATCGAAAGTTCGCAGTCGTATTCGAGGAGGGGGCTCGAGCACTGTGAGAGTGGGATCGCAGTCCACATTTCGACAATCGCGTCGGCCGCGCCGGCGAGCGTATCGGGATCGATGGACCTCGATGACCTCCGTCGGCCGGTGAATGTGGTGAAGCTTTCCAACCCTGTACATGTTTTCCCCGGCAACGGCGCTTTTGAGAAGAAAAAAGCATTCATTCGTCCTCGAGGTGACGTGCTCCATCGGAGCGACTGCGCAATCCGCTGCGACACATGCGCAAGACCGTCCTTGCTCGATGGAGATTTCGAAAAGCCCCCCTCGTTCCGCATTGTAGCGAACTTGGGAATGGCGATCGATCTGGAATGGCCTGAGACAGTATGGGCAGCATACACAGGAAGAGGGTATCTCTAAAACAAGACGTCGAACCGACTGCAAAACAATTTTCCTCCAGGCCACCGAACGGCCCATCCTTACTCTGGACTCGACTCGAAAACGCTCCTATAGCTGAAATTGAGATGAAGCGTTTCTGTCGGCCAAATAGGCCTGCGCGAATGCCCTCTGTTCAATCTGGGAACTCATCCAATTTGGGATTAGGCAACTCCTGAGTCCTGCGATGGACCAGGTCCAACACTCTGAAAACCTAGGACCGGAGGAAGCTCCGTGTATCTCCCGAGAGATCCGTGTTGCTCTCTTCTTCCCCATCTCTGAGGCCTGCGGAGCATTGGGCTGAACCCCCCTCGCTCTCAGGCATAATAACAACGAGCGTGCGGTTTTCAGCATAATGCCACTCCGACATGAGCCAGGGTGGTAGATTCGAGCTCTCACTCACTGACAAGTGCAGTGTCGATTCGGAGGAGCGGCTTTGATATGAACCCGTGCAGCACTTCCATTTCAGCTCCTGCGACGAGTTCTTGCCGACGGCGTCGTTTAATTCCTCCCGTTCGGTTGAACCAGCGTCGGATGAAACTGACAATCGAGTTTCCTGAATGCAAATTCCCTCCAAAGTGACTCGACGTACCTTTTGTGCGGAGAATCCAGTCAATCGTTCGCGACAGGAGTTCCGCAGTCCGAGGAGATGACAAAGAGCACCACGAAATGAACTGGACAACAAAACTGGGTAAAAAGCTCGGTTTCCCGCTCGGCGCGGCTCTCTCCCCGCGCCTCTCCCGGTTCGTTGGAGCATCCGATGTCTGAACATCACGGCTGCTCGCCCAAGTTCTCGCAACGGCTCAGAACTCACCGTGTCTGGTTTTCCACTGGAACGTCTCGAATGTCATGACAGACACGTACGGAAGAAAATCGAGCGCCGACCCTCCCACAGCCGATTGAGCGTCCGACCGAGACTGTCGGCTGGAGCGACAAACGTTTCTGCGAATGTCTGGCGTTGCGAGCATGTTGGGGCACGAAACGGTCTTTCTGGTTCTCCATCGTCAACGAAGGAAGCGAACCGCTGCGGTACAAAGTCATAAAATACCGCATGCCCTGCTTTGTTGGATCCTCGGAGGAACCTGCTGGAGCTGGGATAATTAGCTGGGAAGACGAGAATCGTGATTCGAGCTGTTCCGCAATAGAGAGTCTTGGCGGGGAGATCTCTTGAGAGAAACTCCTCAAAAACTCGATGGATGTGTGCGGAACAAAAACTTTCTGGAACGGATATTCAGCAGGGACGACACATCAGCTGTCCGTATTCGATTTCCCGGAGGTCGCTCTGATTTGCTAGGCTGTTCCAGCCCTTCACATCCCCTCGATGCTCGAACTCGCTCAGAGTGGCCCGCGGCCGAAGTCATGACACTGGTGCTTCTACTTTTATGCCGACGCTGGGGTGTCGAGAGAAGAGGAGCCAAGACCGAAGGAATCAGCAAGGCTTGACGCCGGATCCGTCTCCATTCCTGAAACTTTGAGGGGTCCTACCAGACCTGTTGTTGGCAGCGAATTAAGGAGCAGGGCGTCTTCGCAACACCTCTCAAACGTCTCGAGGGTCTCTGCTGAGAACAGGAAATCGTAGAACGAGGATATTGAACGACCGATAGCGAAACCAGCCAGCTTTCCCGCCCGCCCGCCAACAACACAGAGAGCTGCACAGAAAATATCTCTCAGAGACCGCGCGTTCATCCGTTTCCCTGAACAGCGGTGCCTCCTCTACGAACAGTTCGCGACTCTGCGAACAGTTCACAGGGTTTCAACTTGTGCTCATGAAAGAGATGCTGAGTCACCACACGCAACTTCCACTCATTTGAAGTCGGCGCAGTTTCCAGTTTCATTCAACGTCGCTCTCAACTCAGCCGCCGGAGAGTTTCCCTTCGCACTGCCTCGATGTTCGTTCACAGCTCTCTAGTTCCAGACGCGGAATGATCTGTCAGTCTGGGACAGGAGGAGCGTCTCCTTCATCCGACCGGAAACAATTCGGACACAGCCGTCCTGATCCGTTTCTGAGTTCCTGGTGATCCGATGGAACGCCCACGAAAGCCGTCCCAAGGAGCACGCACATCGTCGACTTTTTTTTCCTGAATTCATTATTCCAGAGCGTTGCACCCGACAGGCTTTGCGTCACGCGTGTTCAGAACGAGGGAGACTCAACGTCGGGTCCGGAGGTTTGAGAATATAAGATGTTCTCGAGATACGCCGAAACGCGATCGCAGCGCGATGATTCCACGCGAGCTTCGCGATAATTTTCCTCTCCGCAGCGCGAGAACGTCTGGCTTGGAGCTGTGGTGAGCGACTGTGGCACTCGCAGCTCCGGAGTCGACATCGTCGTCTCTCGCTGTCACCACCCGGGACATAGAGAGATGGATGGAATTCGGTTCATTAGGTGACTGGCTTCGCGGCATTCCAGCCACGAGGGTTCATTGTTCGACTCGGAAAGCAAGTTTCAAATCGTTGCCCAACTCGAATTTTAAATAGGACTCCTCTCTCAGTACTTCACTCTCCCCCGAGATGCCTCCGAAGAGCTTCCTCCGATCGGAAGTCGGGGGCGTTCATTTCGCTATGAAGCTATAGATCGGGCGAGCAAGAAAACGAACAGATTCTCGAGAACAGATTCCCTCTTTGCCCCCCCCCCCCTCCCTGGGCACGCGCGTGTTGCGTCCATGCAGACCATCCTTCGAGATTGTTTCGTCGATGCTTCAATGGACTTGAAGTGAACAGAACGGCGGCTGTCATCGGGTCGACTTGCTGAGGTTTCCGATGTGAATCTTCGTCCACCTATCACTTCAACCAGTCATCGACTCGTTTCTCATGAGCTCTTGCAATCGAGCGGAAGAAGGCACTCGACCAGGAAACGTCGAGCGCCTTTCCCTGACCGAAGCTCCGGTACCCTCCAGAACGGGATCACGTGGAGTTCCGACGTTCTTGAGTCGGGAATATGCTCCGTTAAAAAAGAGTTCCAAGGCTCTAGGGGCGAAGGAGGAAGGCTTGGGCATTATCCATGTCTATTCGTGCTGAACAACTCCGCAACTCTCGTGGTCGATCATGCTGAGCAAGTGAGAGTCGACTCGCGGGACTCTGTGCGCTCACTCAGAGCGAGCGTTTTGTTCCGTTATCATCTTTGCTTCTCCAATGCTCAAGCGACAGCAAGACTCCAGATAGGCAGGAATAGACGCCCACGTGTTCGTCGTTTCCGATACAAACTCGGGGAAATCGGCCTGTCAAGGGCGATTACCTCTATCCGAATTGTGCACATGATAATAGCCAGACGAAATGATAAATCCTCCGACGTAGATCCGCGACTGTCGAAGAAGATATGCTGCTATGACGTCGTTTAGCATAGGATCATTCCGATGGCGCCAGTCTGCCCCGCTCCAGCCTCGGCAGCTCCAGGTTGGCCACTCGGTTTCTACGAGAAACGCTGAGGTAGCTTCTGAGAAGTTTTCTGTTCAGCTCCCCCTCAGGGAATCGAGTACGCCCCCCGCCGACTGTTTGTCAGATGGCTTTCAATTCGGCCGAGCTCGGCCAGAGAACGATGTATTGGAAACAAGACAACCTCTTTCGGTGAGCCCCCCCCCCCCCCAGCAAGCGGAATGCCGATTTGTCAACGGAAGTTTTGCATTGTCGGACAGCAACACGGGAAGATCGTGAATCTTCTTTGCTGGATAACCGCCAACAGGACGCCGCCCGGGCAATCTCGTTTACCGACATCACATGAGAACGCACATTATGGATCGCCACATCTCCTGCTCGACGAGGCAATCAGGCTCTAAGTATGACACCAAGAGTAGACAACTTAGAGTCGTGGGTAAGCTTGTGTGCTGTTCTGATGGCTACTATCGATCTGATGCCAAACCCGTACTCTGTGAATCTCCTGGTCGCGACCCGTTGATACCTGAACCCCACGCCGCAAGCTCAGCTTGATCGGCTTCCCAGAGACGTTCGCTTATCTTCCGATTGAAAAACGGTCACCTCAGAGCGACAGAGAAAGTACCTGGACGTGCTCGGACTTTTTGGTTTCGTGCGAGCGGCATTCACTCCGATGATTTATCGAATCCGGAAAACACAAGGATAGCATGACATGTCAGCATCATTGAGGTTCGTTCCCTGACTCCAGGAACTCGGGACGACGACCCGGAGTTAGGGAACGCAAAGTGAGCATCCGAGTGTCTGTCTCAGCAGCGAATCTCACGATTGCACGCATCAGTGGTGCCCAAATAATCCAGCCCGCTGATCCTCCCCGTCCGATGAGAGCGATTTACAGAAGTTCTATATCGGCCGATTGAGGATAGTTCCGTAACCCGTGCTCTGAGAAGTGGTAGCACTCATGAGAAAAGCTCATTGGCTCTGATATTGAAATTCGGGCATGAATATGACGAAGTACTGAAATCATAAAGAGTTTCATTCCGCTCGCTCCTCATTACATGTATTTGGAGTCATCGGAGGGAGCGAACTTCGAACAGCTGCCAGAATCAACGCTTGCATTTATTTGCGTTCCAGATTCTCGTATCAATAGCTCAAATAATACAGGCTCGGCAGAGTTGTCCAGATCATTGTCGTCCCCGTTGTGATTGTTGTTGATAGAGCGATGAGCGAGAGAATCCGAATTTCTAGAACTTGAAGATCGTTTTCGACGTTTTTTCGTCGGAGTATCTTGGGGGAATATAATATCTATGATCATATATTTTCGATATGAAGCGAATTCGACCGACAACATCCTGACCGAATTCTGGTGAGGTCTCTTCATCACAGGGTGAACTGAGTGCGCCGAAGAGGAGGAGAAAAATATATCGCAGGGAGAAGAGGGGAATCTTTGAGCGCAACTTTCGATCTGTACTTTTCAATTCTGATGTCGTGTGAGGTTAGATAATGACCGTTCGGGGTCTCTTGCGGGTGTTCCCGCCGCACTTCTGAAGACGGGTGTATCATTTTGGAGTTGTGGTCAGGGCGGCCAACTGCTCACATGTGAAACCGAGCCCCCGATGAATCCGAGATTGCTCCCCGGTATACTCCATTCGAAAGCTCTTCGCAGCAAAGGAGCAGAAAGGTTTCAACCCTTGCACGGACTCACACGGTGATGCTCTGAAAGAGGTTTCAATGATGGAAAATACGCATGGACTCACTAAGCCATGGCATGAGACCCTTCAAGCGCATGGCGTCTACTGGCCAAAGTCGCATCAACTGTAATGAGTTTTTTTTCGGGGGCTAGCTGGAAGTGGGACCGATTCGGAAACCTACTTTCGTATCTGGAACGTATCGAGGTCACTCCGTGGTGATACTTTCTCTTTCTTCACCTTCTGAAGGCGATAACTCAACCTGATCCGATAAGAATCTCGGGGAGGTTTCCCAGGTTGAAAGCCGAGATCAATGGGCGGAAGTTTCCCCAGAATCGGACGAGCAGAGTTTGAGACCAATACTTTTTTTCGTGGAACAACTCACAAAGGGTCCACCCCCCTTTAATCCACAAAAGGAACTGTGGGTGCGAAAAAAAGGGAAAATGACAATGGGAGAGAATGGAAGAGCCACAGAAAAAAATGCATTTACACACGACCCGGAAGAATGGAAAATTCAGCTGGAGTGCGCGACTCATACAGATAATACCCACTGAAAAAACCGAAGGCTAGTAATCTGAGAGATGCGAGAGGATAGGAGTTCGAAATGTTTGGAATCGTAGCTTGAAGGGAAGGCTTGAGAGAAAAGAGTCGAACTGAGCAGAAATATCGGTGAATAATTGGACAGAATAGGGGTGTTGATTTGCACTACGTCTAGTTACACGCAAGGAGACCGAAAGGAGAGGAACCAAGGAATAGATTCCAGCTGAACATCTCCCATGGAAGTATCGGTAGAATAGATAAAGGTCGGGGACCTGGCGTCGGCAGGACAAGGGCAGAGGAGGACAGGGTCTCGTCATCACTGAGACGAAGAGTGCGCTTTTGTATAGAATCCAGTATGGGAATGCAAAGCGTGCTCAACAGAGGGACAAATTGGGGTTTTATAAAGCACTAGCCGGCCTTCGGCCGACTACGCTGGCTGGCCCGTCCCTTGCTTCGGGGGTCTACTGCTGACAGTCACACATTACCTTACATGTACAGGGTGGCTTTTTTTAAGTCGGGAATTCCCGCGCCAGATCTTGTTTCGGCCATAACTTTCTCAGTTCTTGAAATATTTCCGGAAATCGACAAGTGATCGATGGCGAATATCGGTCATTTTGATCTGAGATTCAAATGGATATGATGAAAACTGCGGTCAGGAAATGGTTTTGAAGATGACCAAATTTTTACTGAGGTCTTCCTGAAAGTCATAGTGAAAACGTTAGAATTCATCCGATCGGACTCGTAGGGGTCGCGTTGGACGCGCGAAAGGTAGCCAGTCATTCGACCGAGAACCGATCGAACGCAGCGGCGGGTCAAAGCTCCGGGGTTCGGTGGGTGGACTTCGTCCCATCTTTCCTGCCATGCCGCGATCGCGGCCTTCTTGTCGAAGGGGAGCCCTTCTCTTATGGGGATGCCGTCCATGTCGCTGGTCTCTCGAGACTCGAGTATTCTCGCTCGGAGGTCGTAGGGGATCTGCCCCGCCAGGACCTGTATTCCAAGCGTTGATGCCGTGCGGTTCGCCCGTGAAATGCCGATGCAGAGTGGTCGCTGAGTTCTGTCGAGAAGTCTCCTAGCGACCGGAGTCGAAGCTCGAAGGGCCCAGAGTGGCGCGGCATACATCATGACGCTGTCGGCAGCTGAGGCCAGTACTCGTCTCCTGAAGTCGTTTGCTCCACTGACTCTGGGAAAGAGTCTTGAGAGTGCCTGGGTTGCCTTGGTCGTCTTCGCCATCGCGTATGCCAAGTGGGCTTTCCCTGTCAGCCCGGTATCCAGAATGACGCCCAGGTACTTGACCGTGCTGGTCACCGCAATTTGAGACTCGACGGGGTACCACCTGTTTAGGCTCCCATAAGTATGGTAAGATCGACCTCGGAATCACCTCCCTAGACTCCGAGAAGTCAGGTTAGATCGATCCCGGAATCCACTCTTCAGGCTCCGGAAAGTATGGTCGGATCGACCTCGAAATTGAATCCACAGACTCCGAGAAGTGTGCCAAGATGGAAACCGGCACCACCGCTCTAGACTCCCAAAAGTATGGCCAGATCAACCGCGGAATCTCCCCCCTCCCCCCTCCCAGATGTCTGAGGGTATGGTCAACCGAAAGCACCTTCATTGTGCCTTGTCAAAGTCTTTGTCCATCCTTGTGAGCCACTCCACAACATGCCGCCAGCTCCGTGCCCTGTGGAGAATCATCCAATGGAGCCCCATTCTCGAAAAGGTTAACGCGTTGGAGGGCAGGCCTCGGAAACGAACACGAGAGAAAATTCAAGTTCCGAGTTGGAACTCGCTAGATTTTCTGAGGATTCCCAGGGATTCTTCTCTTCGGTTCGCAGCTGAGATCGCGGTCCATTCACAACCAAGTTGGGTCGGGACAAACAAGTTGACCCATTGAGAAAGCACCCCGGACTCCAGTGAGTTCGCTTTGTGAGCGAATTCCTCTGAAGTGTTGTCGTTCCTGAGAGCCGATGCCAGCGATTCAAAACAAATATATTTTCGAATATCGGATACGACCAGGCGATTGCGGAGCAGATTCAATAGGGCGGAGAGCCATGATTCTTGGATTAAGCCCGACGCAACTCTCAGGACGGTGGTACGATCCTCAGGAACATTCCACCGAAACGTGAATAGCCCTGGAAATCGGGGCCGATCTGGCTGACTTACTGCCTCCAGGAACCGGGAGAGTCTCACCGTGGAGTTATCAACCTGTTCAGAGCTGAGCCTCATCTAGCTCCCAAACAGCCATGCCACAAGAAAAAAAAAGCTGATCAAAGTTTATCCACCCCGCGGCTCGAAAACGGCTAGTTTGTGGCCCCATGAATGAGTCTTTTGTGAAACGTTCCCATCACCAGAACATTTACCCAAACCTGACCGATTGAACCCGGGCAAGGATCACCACTTTTTCCCGAAGAATTTCTCGAGAAGCATTATGACATAGCACCCATTGATTCGTCGGGAATTCATGGGCCAGAGCGTTGCTATGAGCAGAGTATTTCGTCGATGTCTTTCAGTCACAGAATGCATGGAATCGACGGAATCCACCCTTTATCATGCGCCCCATAGCTAGAGTCTGGCGGCAGCCTCATCGGCCAGGCGACTCGTATTGATCTAGGGCGAGGAACGGCCACCGATCGTGTATCGGTACGCAAGGCAGCAGCTCGATTCGGCCTCGATCGAGTCTCGCGCAGGGCGAGACAATCCGGATTGTGGCCGGAGGAATGACATCAACTTTGGAAATACTGACGGGTGAATCGCGCGGACTGATGTGGAGAGCGGAAGCTCAGGCAGAGGCTCCATTCAGACTCAGACCCGGAGGAAAGTGCGCGGACCGGATGAATGATAGTCTCGCTTTCTCCTCGTTGTCGGACGTCAATCGGAGGAGGATTGAATCTCAATGGATTCTCTTCGGGATTTACATAAGCTCGGAGAACGATTCGCGGAAAAACATCGGGTGACAAAGTGTAGCAGGGAATCCGAATCTCTCAGGAATTCCGTTCCGGCACGGCACGAACCCGGAAACGATAATCGAGCAGCTGAGATACCGGGACTCGATCCCCCCGCACAAAACTTCATATTGGTTTGTGATAGGATTATTGAAACCTCAATCGGATCAGTCAGCGTCTATCTGTCCCAGAAGCTATGAAGTCCGTAACGGTCAGATTCGGGGAAACAACTTGCGAATTCATGGATCGTCCCAACTCGAATTTGAGCATCAGCTGACCTGTCGTCACTTGAGGGGCGTTTCCCTTGGATCAGTTCTCATACCGAGCCCGTTTTCATCCACATGCACTGCTCGTGGAGCTCAGATTCACCCAGTGGATGAAAAAATAATAGTTATCGAGACGGAGGAGTCTCCAGAAGTCGGAATCTTCAGAAACCTGACGGACCCCTTATGTCATCGGAGATTTCATTTTCGTCAACCGAAGAACTATGATCAGGTGGTTGGGAAATGTATGCAGGCCGTTTGTCCCGAGATTCCGAGTTCGAGATCTTCGAAAGCGAGAAAGCTGACATTCGAGGACCGAATATGATTCAGAGGCCCCGCTTTCCCGGAAGTAAAAGACTGACTCCGACTCAGCCGCCCAAAAGGCCAATTTTCGTGCGTTTGAATCCGGGACGCAAACACTACCTGTGGGCGAAACTGCAAGACTGGTGGAATGTTCCGTTCGCCCGAAGTCTGAGCGAGCCGATCACGGGTTCTACGACTTGGGATATTGTGGCGGAGTATCAATATCGTCGATCCTCAAAGCTCAGTAACTTTTGGTTACAAAATTACTGTCTCGAGCAATATTTCCGCGAACTGCCAGGAGACGTGTTGTGGTGGAGAGGCAAAATATTCCTCGCGGTATTGAAGAACGAACGCGAATGACTTTCAAAGTGTTCCGTACGGTTCGGCTCAATTCGAATATCCGAATTCTGGCTGATGATGACGCTCGGCTTATTCTTATATACATAGAAATCTAGCCGAGACTCCGACAAGAACCTCAAGCGGACAATTGCCGACGAACTCAGTCTGACTTCCACTGGAATGATTTGAAGGATTCCTGACATCCTGCAGACGACGATTCCTCTCACAGCGAATCGGGAGCGCGGCTCACGGTTGAAGTGGCTGCCCCACATCTCGACTCAGTCCTTCGATGCGACATTCGCAGGAAATCGTCATACATGTGACGAATGCAGTGAATGAAGGTAATCCGAAAGGAAGAAGCAGCACTCCCAGGGCAGATTTTGACGTGAAAGCCCGCCCAACCGCTTCTCCGACCATGTGGGGAAACCAGGACGGAAGTTTCCGCTCGCTGACGACATCAAGTTGCCTGAACGATCGGGAGCTATTTCCGAACGACAGGACTTTCCATTGAAACTCAAATAGCCGGACAGCCGTGAGGAATTGACACGTATCGATACAACAAACTTGAAATGAGTTTTCTCGAAGACGCGTCACGGTTGTCGTCCTCCAGTGCGGCACGGCCACCATGCCAGCAGCTCTCGCGATGCGGCGGGCTCGCTCGAACCGAATTTCGCTTCGACAGCGAACCGAAACTGCTCCCCAGCTCCATGAATCGAAAATGTTAGGGCTACAAGAGAAAATCACTTGTTTGACTTCTGACGTCTTCTGTTTCCACAAGATTTCTGTCTCAGGATTTCGACAGCTAGTCAGATTGAGAATTCCAGGTGCCTCGTGGAAGTTTGTTCAACTCTCCTATATCGAAAGCCTGCCTTTCCTCCCGTGGTGAACCGAACAGGATTATGGTTATGGTTTTATTGAACCAGATTCGCATCTGTTTTCATATATACATGGGTAATCAGCCTTTCGTATCAGGCGCGAGTGGTTCAGCAGATCTAATTTGGTTTTTGTCCCGGTCCTCCAGGATATTTTACGTCCTCCTTGCTTCGGTCGCGTTACTCGCTCTCTCGTGGAGTGCGAGACGGCACAGAAGTTCATCTCCGCTAGAATAGACGTGCTTCAATTCGAAGACAACGTGTTCTGTCGTTCCCGGGTTCATTCACACCACGGGTGGTTTTCCCCGTGCTGTACGCTTGTAAACTGGACTTATGGAACATGTTTTCTTCCCAAAGTCTCTCTTGGGTTTCCTGTATTCTCTTCCTGATGAGTTTGCCGAAAAGCTCGAGAAACGGGGTTTGAAGACCGCCCATCTTGAAGGTGTCTTGAAAAGTGAGCGAGTTATTCGGTAAGCTGGACTGCGGAACTTCATCCCCGTCACGAGGAGACTGATGGGAAGTTTACTGGCAGGAACCACGGAGCGAGATTCCTTGATGAGCCTACGTTTCCACGATCGCCCGCGTGCTCTGGAGATCCGCTCCCTCGTACAAGGGGAGCCTGCTCGCGGCGGGTCGACCTACTGTGTCCCGAAATCAGCTGTCAGCTACTTGACGCTGCGGGAATATTCCTGAGTTCCCCGAGTCGGGGATGCCCACTGTTCGCGCCCTCAGCCACAAGATAGCGCAATCTCACGAGTACCCTCCCAAGAACGGCATATTTCACGTACGGATTTAGGCCTTTTCCAGCTGTTGCCCGCTGATGTAAACTGGGGCGCAAACGAGCGTTTCGTATCTCCCGGACACGACGAATTCCAACACGAGCTCGTTCGTACTCGGGATCGGCTAAATCACGCTCGGTTTCAATTCAGCTATGAGCCGAATCGAAGAGTCTTGAAGCCACACACTCCGTTCGCTGTCGGAGTGTTCTTGTTCGATCTCCATTAAATCAGGTGTATACTCGGCGGATCGCCCGATGTGACAATAAGGATGCGGGGAATATGTATCAGGAAATCAGGACACTAAATCTCTTGCTTCACTCCGAATATCAGGGAGGGGGGACGAATCGGGACGAATGAATCTCTCCAGACCTGATTTCCCGGCTATGGGTGCTGAATTTACCTGCGATGGTCTGATGACCCACTCCTCGGCACTCTTTTGGCACTCGGAGTCCGTTGTCCTCCCAACCGGGCTTGTCTCATGAGATCGATGGAAAGACTGGCGATGTTCAACATGATGATTTTCATCACGGAGACCAGATCGCTCAGAACTCAGAGCTCAAGCGCAATGCTCATTCTCGAGTCCAAAACCCCTGTTCATCTACCTCGAATGAGGGAGTGGAAATGAAACCAACGTTGTGATCCACTGTGGAATTCCCCGGCATGATTTCCATGCTATGCGCTAAACCGAATAACCTCATGGGTACTGTATGGCATTTTCCCCCTAACGGCACTCACAATGAGGGACGAACGAAGTGTTCCCTAACTCCATGGGTCTGGAACCTGAGCTCTGCGGCTAGATGAGTCTAGTTACAGAGCGGCTTCTGTGAGTCTGGCGCGGCAGTTGTTGTTCTCCCCGTCTTATGCCACAATCAGTTTATTGTTCTCGTCCCAGGAGCCTGTACTCCGGATAAGTCAGCTAGCCTGGCTGAATACAGAGACACATGGGACCGGCATCAGAAGTAGTTCGGCTCCCTTGAGCTACATTGTGTGCTTCCACAATGTTAGGGGGAAGCCATGGGGTTCCAGCTATCAGGCCTAAAATAAAACACAGTTCGGCCGGTTGAGGCCTTGATTGGTCATCGGCCGTGTCTTGAAGGAATTACAACGCTACAATCCGCTCTGATGGTGCTCATGTTCAATGCTGCTGATCCTGCGATCGCCCTAGTAAATCGGTAATGAGCTTGATGGGGGGGGGGGGGGGGAACCAAACCCTGAACTATTTCTGTAACTATATCCCAATCGAATATATCCACGGATTGCCACCTTACTCATTTCTGGGGGGAAAAAATCCACGAGGGATGAGTTGGGACAACGGAACTGTCTGCGGTTGAATTTGGTTCGTTTCGTTTGTTGAGATCATCTCATCGTAGCTGTTGCTCTGGATGCCTCCTCTGCCAGCGCCGCAACCATCAATACAACGGATCCGACTGTGGCTGTTCCCCCCCGCTGACATGCTCTGATCCCTCCGCTCGCTGCAAGAGCCGCAGCGTTAACCTCAATCATTTGCTTGTACACACATTGGAGAACATCAACAACATCAGCGGCAGCGAGAACAGCCACATCATGATCACGTCAGTCCCACATCGGTTGTCGTAGGCACAGCGCTGAAATATGAAGCTACGGCATCCACTCCAGCATCAAACATCTGCGGTTTTTCCCATAATACTTATGATCATCTCGTATGTGATAGCTAAATATCTGGGTTCGTCAAGCACCCCGAGCTCTCTCACACATCTGGTCCGGGCGGTGACACAGTGCCCCCTCCAAACATTCTTTCAGACTTGTGCCGAGGGCTCGTGGGCAGGTTTTCGACTCGGAAATATGTCAGAAAGAACAAAAACGAACTTTGAAAGCTCGATGGGAATCCTCCCTGAATATTTTCCCGAACCATGGCCAGGAGTTGTAGTGGGGAACTACCGTTACATCTTAGAGCATGACGGAAACTTGTTGGAACCAGACTGATGATTCTTGTTGTAATATTTCGCTCACGAGAAAGCCATCGGTAAAGCGCCTGTTCCATAGCCACCACATAACAGAACAGCGGTGTAACTAAGCAGTGAATCGCGCGGCGTATGGGTTTAGGCTGCTCCCTCGCAATCATGCAGAGTTCTGGCTCCGCGCGTGTCATTCCGGAGATGGATCAATCTTCTGAGATTTCCAAGTGGTGGCATCCCTAAAATAGTTGATACTCAAGAACAACGAGCCGAACCAGCGTTTGAAGCTGGTAGAGTCCGCTTCCCTGCAGTGGGGAATCGAGATACATCGAGGAATATCAAATCCCCACATGAAAAGTGCGCCGAGTTCCGCGGTTGGGCGGGATCGAAGGAAGTACAATATGTCCATCAAGTCGCTGATAGTAGTTGAGGTTCTGAGCGCCTGGGATTTACCAAATGACACGGATGGGAGCGGCGAGGTCTGCTCGACTCAACCCGGAGGGGTCCGAAATTAAACTTCGGCAAGCACAGCCTTTGCCTGATATTGTCCAAGCAATATCCAGGGCCGACGACGATATATACGACCCTCGGGCGGTCGCGGTTTCCCTGATCGTGCGGTAGGAGATGGCAAGCTATTGAGGGGTATCGGTGTATTTCCCGCAGACAGACGGCAAGGGGTCGGAATTTGAGGAACACTCCACAGTCAAACGCTCTCGGATCGGAGCGACCTTTGGGACTGGTTCAATCAGATGAGCTCGTCGACCGAGACCGCCGGATACACTCTTGCCATGTTAACTCTAGCTCTCTCATACTCCTGCTTTCGTTTGCGATCGTTATTACATGCTGCCACAGTTCTCGACTCCTAGGGGTGGGTATGGCGTTTCGCGAGCGATTTTATAATTATTCGTCACCTTCGGAGCTCAAGTCGAGTCAGGTTTTCCGCATTTCGATCAGCGGCAGGAGTACTATCAAGTTCTCCGCACCAATTAAGCGCCAGTGGAATGACTTCCAGAGTAGCATTGAACGCAATGCGTTTTCTGAATATCGAATGACGAAATTCCCACCATCAACGGTTTCTCATTGCAAATCACTGCGAACTCAATCCTCATCAACCGCAATGACAGCCATTGTCTGCCGATGAGTTTTGAATCGCAGTTCTTGGGAGTATCGCAGGCATCCGATAACCAGCGGCTTCGTTCCGCCCTATTTTTCTGTTTGCGAGAATGATGCTTCACCTGTCGGGTTATGATCTTCTGATCCGCAGATTCATCCTTGGACTCACCCCTGTGAAACGGAAACAGAGAGATGAGTCGACGCGACACTTTGCTCCCTTGCGTTCAAATTCCGCCAGCTGTCTGCTCGAGTGGGAATCCTCCGCCTGGTTTCGGTCTGGTGTATTTGCGGGTTTTTCGAAGCGACGGATCCCCGCAGCCTGCGACGCAGCAGGGTGCACATCCAAACCGTTTCTGCTTTTCCAGAAGCATCCCTTTGAAGACCACTGAGTGTGAGTTTTTAGACAGGTCTTGGACATCGTTCGTTTCAGTCAACCAGAGTTGGCGCTGGATGTTTCCACCATCCCGCTATCCATCATTCGAAACGCCCCCGTCGACGCCCTGTGGACGTTTGTAATCCCGAATTTCATTTTCCACAGCGAGCTCCGGCAGTGAAATGCTCGCAAAGAGTGGCCCTGGGACGCACAATGAGCTGTCCCGAACGAAGCCTTTTGCGGATACCCGCGTCTAGAATATCAACAAGGATCAAGGAATAGTGGTAAGCGGGCTTTTTAGGAATGTCGGGAACCCTTCAATTAGGACCATTCGAGGCGTCGGGATCGATTCCAACCCTTGTTCGCCAAACGTTCATCTCAGGATTCCCAACTTTTCCGAGTTCTTCCTAATCGAGGGTTCTACAAAAGAATCGCTCAGACCGACGATTTTCTGCGAGACATGTCCGCGCTTCCGAACGGTCATCTTCTCTAAACCATTCGTGCGCGAAGCAAGACTATTTCTCTCGATTTATAACTCAGCCATCGAGCAAGTGGCAGGGGTTCAATCGTAACTTTGCGACGGCGTCGCCAAGATCTTGATCAAGTTCAGCTCCGTCGCTGCTCAATGTTCGTTAACGAGGGGCAGGAGCAGCGACCAGCCTGGACAGAATCCGCCAAATCCTTCAAAAACTCTTTAGGGCCCGCTGAAACTTTCTCAGATCCCCCGTGGAGCGTGCTCCTCGACGTCCCCCAGAGACCATCCGTCAACAAACCCTGGGATGACTGTGGGAGAAGTCCGGCAAGAGAGTTTTTCGACCATCCCAGTCGCTCACCCAGTTCATCCCGCTTGGCGGAGCCAGATATTCATACCTCGCAATGAGATAACAGAGAAAGGAGTCTCTGCCTGTCAGCTTATTTTCCATGGTCTTACCAATGGGCGAGCAGAGAGCAGGAGGCAAATACTTTAATCGCTCCGTTGCTGTCAGCTGGCTGGTGGTCAACGAGCCCAGGTTTTCCGGGGTCTTATCGAACGCGACCGACGTATTTGAACGAGACTATACAAGAACAACGTTACGTGCCCTGATACCTCTCAGGGGGGAGAATCACGAATTTCCCGCTGCGCAGGTTATTCCCAAGCTGTGGAACATATCTCGAGTCACTCCGTGCCCTTGAAACAAATTCAATATTCATACTATGCCGTCGTACATCTGCACGCTAGATGCTTTCGACGGCTTGTGGCGGCGTGTCGATATTGTATCCTAAATCGCGGAAAGCTTCTGATCATTCGTTCGGCTCAAAGGGCGACGCCGATTCCAGATTTACGTTGATCACGCGAGGTCGAACCTCTCAACGTGACAGCAAAAAGGAGCATGATCCTCTCCTGTAGATTTCAGGGTTAGATCGAATCAATCGCATTTCGTTGGATCGAATGAGATGGATGATTCTCCAGTCCGTGTTGCGGATGATTCTACTGATCTCAACACTGTGCCCGAATGATCAGCAATCAGAGCCGAAAGCAACGCGATTCCGGAAATATCCCCTTGATCTAATTGTCAAAGAATTCGAAAACCATGCTTGGCAGCATTCAACACTCCGACCTCGGGTTTCTCTTTTTTCAAAACACCTGCTCATAGAAGAGGATCAGCGACATATTCTAGCGGGAGTTTGCTGCTCTATATGAGAACTGTCTGCTAGGAGCTATGTTTGTACGAATTCAAAGTCGATTTTAGTACTCGTTCCGCCCCTTCAGAACTTTCGCCAATCCGCCAATAGCTTGTGAGAGCTCGGAGGGATTTTGATGCGAGAAATGGCCCGAAAATCTCATATGTCACAATTTCAACAGATAATAATGAACGTTCGTCCTGCCCAAAAACCCTGCTGGTCGGCTCTCAAATCGGTAGGAAACTTTCCGTGGGAACGCTCGCGTGAGGGAAGTCAGAAAGTGGTACTACCTTCCCAAAAGTTTCTAATGTACTGAGTCGACGATGTTAGGAAGCTTGCGATGAAGTTTCGTCACGTTTTCTCCCCTCAAATGGAAGTCGAACGATTCACGGTGGGCATGATTTCATATCGCGAGTCGAAGTGACTGCTCCGAGTCCAGTTTTGATTTGTACAGCGCTGACTGGGAGCACGGTTTTTCCCATGATGAATTATCGGGATTGAGCGGGGGTTCAGAGCTTGTCTCCGCTCACGATCGACGTAAATGATTCCAGGAACGCGAGAAACTTGGACATATGCGTGAAAACGAGCAGACTTCCAGTCCTAACGCAAATATTTTGAACAAGACTTCTGGATTATCGGGTTCCCTCGAATCAACTCCCTCACGGCAGCGCATTGCTTCATCCAATGGATTGCCTGAGCTGTGACGAACTACAGCGTCTAGCTGTTCGTTCACGCATTCCTCCCGAGCGTTGGCAACGTGCTCTGGCTCAGGGCTGCAAGAAGTGTTGGTGATCTAGTATTGGTACTAATGGAGAGAGGAAGAACTCGTTCGTCTCCTTCAGTCATTGACTGCTCCAGCTTGATGGAGTCGAATTCTCTTGAGCGGAACTCCGCAGAGTGACTGCGAAACGCGGGGCACCGTAGACTTCAATGTGCCCACGAACAGGACGCGGGCTTGAAGTGAATTCCCTCGAGGGAGCTTAATACATATTCGGCGTGATGCGAGGGATGTAAAGAAGCTATCCCGTGAGCCGAGCTCGGCTGATTCAGATCCAAAAACGGATGATGAGCCCGTCCCTTACGTACTGAAGAGGAGTTCTCATGCCGAAAGTAGGCTAGTATCTGGGCGCAACACACAGAAACCTGCCAGGAGCAGATCAATCGTTCTGGAGCAGACTCAGCATTTGCATCAGTGCTGTCAGTCATCAGAAATCTGCGATCACGAGGCAGCGACTTATGCCACACTCCCCCATGCAACGAGGTTGCAACCGATCGTCACAGATATTCTCGACGTCGAGTCTCCTTGATATTTTCGAACAGTAACTCGGGAAAATTTTTGGGCTCCAAATCATCTTCGGAATTGACGTATCAGGTATTTCCCATGCGGCAAGAATCCCAAAAGATCAGAAGTCCCCTGTCTCTGCCACGGACAATACCGCTAGGAATTAAGATGAGCCTCTCAAAGGAGTCGAAATCGTTGGCGTTTAAATCCACCGATGTACTGATCCCATTCAAGGCCAGTGATCAGATAAGATGAGTGGAGCGGTTGCCGAGCGCCCTTCGTGCGCATCGGAAAACACATTAAGACATTGACAGCGCAAGCTTCGGAAACATCCATGGCTCCAAGGTTTCAAGCTCCGAGGAGAAAAGATTCCTGAAGTTCCAAAAAAGGATCAATGATTTCCATAATTCGGGGGAACTCCCAGGTGGCTCATCTAGAAGTAGCGGAACCGCGCGCGTCAAATTCACGGGTGAAAAAGAAGGAAAACGCTCCTCGAAGTTCGTTGATGCAGCCGATAGTCTGGTGCATATCTCAGCACGAAAAATCACCGAACGAGATATCGGAAGGCGATGCCTCTTGATCGCCTACAGCCATCTTGGCAAAACACCGGATAACGGAATCGTTTCGGAATGAGCTGTCTGCCTGTTTTCGCCTGAATACCAGAATGGTTGGAACGGGACAATATGAGGGAACAATTAGAAAGGACGGATCCGGGGCTAGGAATATTTTTATTTTCGGCTTGCCCGATAGCTCCTTGAAACAGCAATCGGACAAAGCTTAATCATTTGAGAAGGTCCGGAACAGGAGGCGCCTCCTAGGAGTTGATCAGCTTTCTTCGAGCCGGAGCTTGAAACTGCTGAGATGTTCTGGGCAGTTCCAGTATTTCCATGCCCATGCTAGAGTGAATCATATGTGCAATATGAGACGGTTCAACACCGTCGTAATGCTATGGTTCTTGACGAGGTTTGCGACTGTCGCGTCTTCCGAATCAGATCTCGTTGTCAAAAAGCTCGTTACATGTGCTGAACGTCACTGCAAAAACCGAATTGGTTTGAAATGGATGGACCAGGACTCGAATTTCAACGAGGTTTTCCAAGTTTGAATGAATGGCCCGCCGAATGACATTCGGTCTCGTCTTCCACGGCTATTGGAGCTCACTCATGGAGCTGCTGTTGCAAGTCCCACAGCAAACCAGGAGGAGAGGCACATCCGGCATCAAAATGATAAGCGTATCGACTCTGAAATTGATGTCAAAAGTAGCAAACTCAATGCAAGTTCATCCCAGGCACGAATAGGGGACCAGGTTTTCACGTCGATATGGGACTCAAAAACGCGGGACCTTTTTGATACTCACCGTCCCACCCATACAGCTAGGCACATTGTCTTGGGAGATGTATTTAAGGATTGACTTTTTGTTAACCATCTTAGTTCGGTCCACTCCCTCGGACGGAATCATTCTCCGAAGGGTCTTCCAGCAAGCTGGAAGAAAAACACCGGTTGTGATTTCAAGCTCGGTTAAATCCCTCTGAAGAGGCAATCAACCACCTGTTTTTTCGAGTGGTTCTCGGACGGGGGACGGTTCGCATAGTCAACGAACCGTTCAGGACGACCGGGAGGTCAAACACGAGAACGTAGTCCAAGACGTCTACGTAATGTGTTTTGAAAGCATCGATCATTGTCCTAAGGTAAACCATATGCTGAAATGTTGGGAGATCAGAGATCCTTTAGATGTCAGAGAATGCCCTCAAAGCTAAGCGGGAAGGTACCAAAAGTCGGTGAATACGACTCCTAGGGAAGGATCCGAGAATCCTCCCAAAAAACGAGTTTGCTTACCAAGTTCTCAATTTTCGTTTTCTGGCAGTCCAACAAGACGGTGATGTTGCCACGAAGATTCACTGCGGCGTATTCGACGAAATATATGAAGTATTGTCGACAAGAGCTCTCTTCGATGGTGTTCTTCGGTTTCCGAATGAGTGATCCCCTTATCACCACTGAGGGAGAGAAAAGGAGAATGAGAGAGTCAGTAAACCGAGCAATTCGCTGTTATCGGCTGGATACGGCGGGCGCTGAGGTAATCGTCGAGCACACTGGACCCTGATGGCTGATCCGAATGAACTGCTGTCAGAGTCTCTAACCACCGTTCCTCCAGCCAATTGATGACATGCACTTGTTCATCCGATATTTCACGCAGTGCTCCACGGGCTCTCGCAGTCGAAGCCCGTCCTAGGACGCAAGTGCCTTTTGACGTATTTCCTGGCCACTCGGGGCGAAGAACCTCAACCTGGGATTTTCTTCCGCTTTGATACTGCAAACGCACTTCCAGAAATCGCCGAAACTCGGCATTATGTCTTGAATCGCTGGCCGAGGGACTACGGAGAAGTGAACAGACCTCTCACTGTTCGATAGGAACCGATATCTCCGAACTCGACGACGAATGCCTCACATGGGATACCGGGTCGCCTGCCGTTGAACCTCCTCAACTGACACCGCAATGAACTGTGGTCGAAACCTTACACGACCTCATTAAATATATTCGCTGAGCGGAGAACACGGGTAACTCTCGAAGCCCACACACCGGTGCCCCACCTATTCCTGCACAGGAAAGAATTCCGGCGAGAAAGTTCCAAAATTATAGCTTCGAGAGCTAGTAGTTTCGATTGCCTACCGACACCGACTCCGGAAAAATCGTGAAGGCTGCGAGGAAATCGGAATCGACGGAAAAGAGTTCTCGAAGTGCTATATCCGGCATTGCTAACGAATCCTGAAGCTCTTACACCCCCCTCCAGTCTTCTCAGTGACTCGATATGAATCTGATCTCATTTCCGTTTCTTGGTCCCTGGATAAATAGTTCCTGAGCATAGGATCTCCAGGCTATCCGGGAGTTGGGAACCTGTCCAACGTCCGGGCGCTTTCCCCTATTTCTCCCTTGCTCTTCTCCTCCAAGTATTGTATTGTCTACGGCTGCAAGTCCAATCAGAAGTTTCCAAAGCGACACACCCGTTATGGTGATGCCTCTCCACACCAAATTTTTGCGTGAAGTTTCCTTCCCATCATTGTGCCCTAGAAGTCATCAGCGAGGCATACGAGGAGAGAAATATCGTTCCCAGCACTAGCTTCGACGGATCAGGGAACATGGAACCGCATGTCTTTGTCCCTCAACGCGTCAATCGGTGGATCAGATAACGCAGATCGTGGGATTAAGCTCTGATTCCGCCATGAAGAAAAAACCTTATCAGTGACCTGTCTTTCTTATAGACGACTCATCATCATCGCCCTCGTTGTGCCTGCATTATTTCATTGATTGCCTCGATCACGAGCTCCACCTTTCCAGGTCCGCGAGGGGAACAGAGTGACTAAAAAGAATTCGAACGGATACACCAGCGGGTTCTCCTGGAACCCGAGCTGCGGCAGAGAATAGTGTCTCGACACAGCGCAGCCAGAGTCATGTCGGCGAGTCAGGATTTGCGCTTCTTGCTGCTACTCGAGTGCCACGTAACGTCCTCCAGGAAGACGTGGAGCTTTCTAGCTTCTCATCCAAGCTGTCTCACTCCATCCCAATCCCACGGAATCCTTCAAATCAAATGGATCTCGATGAGGGAGCTAGCATGATGCGGAAAACTCATAGGGTCGTCGCCAGTTCCCGTCTGCATCACTCTGCTCTCGTCAGCCTCATTTCAAGAACGTCCCCTCTTCTCCTCCCGTAAGATTGCCACCATCGCGGTCCCATACTTGGGGCGTTCGTTTCCGCAAACAAACGGAAAAGTTCCGACAGTCCAATGGGAGTCCTCAGCTCGTGGCAGGCATGACATGAGTGATGCAGGGAACGACACATACCATAGTTGTAAACCGAGGTTTCCGGAAATAGCAGAAACATCTTCGCCATCATCTGCCGCTTATTTCCCTTCTCAGAGGGAGCGGAACGTGGTGCTCAAAAGCTCCCCGACGAAGCTGTCCATCTAGTCACACGTTGATAGAACCTATTTCGAACCTGACGAAACGTTGTGAAAGCGACCGGATTCGAGTATTCCCGCCAAACAGTTCGCGTGGAGGCTGTTTGCTGCAATTTCCGCTGCTTAACAAGGTTGCATGGATCGGATCAATTTTCCAACTCACTGACTGGAATCACTCTCCCTCGTCCCTCACTTATAATTCAAAGAGCTCGCCTCTATTCGAAGTACTCCTACCGTAAACATATCCCTTGAGCTCTCCCTATAAATGTTTGATTGGACTTGGAACCGATGACTGGAACGGCCACTTCGAGACATCGATGTTTTGGCGCTCCAACCAGTTTTTGAGGAGCTTCGATATTTTTTTTGGGTAATTATCCTGTAGCAAGGTCAAGTCCGAACCGGTCCCCTCGGCGGCAGATGACAGCAGATCGTTTCCCGATATATGTACCCGAAAGCGTCCACGAAGACGAGGGGAACGTCTGAGACCGAAGAAAAACGCCCTATACCATGACGTCCGATCCGCCGTGATTCACGGTTGGTGAAACGTATTCGGGATTCGGTCTTTCCAATACACGCCGCCTGACTTATGCTTTGCCATATTTCCAGGAGAAATTGACTTTGGGGACGTCCGATGACGCCACTTTTTGTCATACGACTCACGTCCACGAGGCCTCAATCACGTAACTCGCCGGCGAGTCTACTCTCGGATCTCTTTGTTTTCTATAAGGCAATCTTCCTTATTCTGGTTTTCTGCGGCCTACCACACCTTGGAAGGTCTCGAATGGGTAACTCCGGCCTCTACTTCTTCTGGAGATCATTCACAGCGGATTGATCCGTTCGTAGCAGAACTCTTCCCACTCTGTCTTATCTGTCCGCACCCAAATCGCAATGATCACTCAATGATGTATAGAGGAAAGTTTACTCACGAATATGAGCTCCACCGCGTGACTTCCCGTGAAAGTACATAACGCCCAGGCGGAAGGCCTCCCCACATGTCACGAACGGGTTGATGTCTACAAAATGAAAGAAAAGTTCCTTATCTATCAATTACATATCGTTTATCGCGGGCGCTGGGGAACCTCGGACCATTCAAACGATCGATGATCCTTTCTGGGTCCCATGAATCCTGAATCGCATGTGAAGTGCTCATTTCGAGACCGCAAGGAGACAATCTCTTCATCTCGGATTCATCATGGAGCTTCGTTTCAACGTTTTCAGTGACGGTCCAGAACTAGCTGAGCGATAAAATTGACAGTGAGGCAAGTAGAGGCAGCTAGGGTGATGTGATCGGTGAAATCTGACTCGTCGCGGCTGCAGATTGGACTCCTCATTCCCAGCAACGCGACTTCCGCTCCGGACAGGGAGTACGTTAAAATCTCGCAGCTTGCGGACCTTTTCTTTTTTATTTTCTTCCCAAGAAGACGCATCAGATGAGACCGCTATCTGCTGAGTTCGCTATCTGAGGAGCTCGCCCTCTGACGAGTTCGTTATCTGATAAGTTCGTCATCTGAAGCGTTTTTTTTAGAGGAAATAAAAAAGGAGGGTTCGTTATCTGCGGGATTTCCGAGTAATCCTCGTGGAGAGGAGCTTAAATCATGGGAGCAGCCTGAAGTCACGCACACGACAGCCTTCCCGATGCTCAGGAGTTCAGAACTCCCCCATCATGGGGTCCCCTGTAGGCTTCCTTCTTCTGACAGATGAGTAACATAGCTCGCGAGACTTCGAAGAATCGGGCTCTTGAAAAACATTCCGAGGCATCGGAATCCGCGGGTCTGGCAATGATCCGCGGGTCTGTATCCGGGAGCCAGACCATGGAACTTCCCAACTCCGGAGGGGTGATTCCGGGGTCAATCTGAGCATTGCGAAAAAAAAGCATTGCGTCGCGAAAAAACGTGAGGTAGAGCGTGAGGGTAAGGAGCCCGAGCATTGCGAGTCATCGCAGACGGTTGTTCCGCAGCGTTTCTGTTTATTTGCGATTCTCGGTCAGGATCGGCAAAATCTCGCTCATCTCCGTCAAATCGCTCAAGAGATGGCACGAACGGATGAACGGAAGAAGAGCCCCATGCACATGGCTCAGCGCAGGAGCGATGTTTCAGCTTTGCGCTTCTCGTTCCATGCGGTCGCCGGCAACTGGCGATTCGCGAAATTCGCTGATATTTGCTGGGGCTTCTCCCGATTCATTGCATTTTTACGATTGGAAGTTTCGACGCAGAACTGTCGCAGATCTTTCTCTACAGCGATGATATGGGATCTGAGATCCATTCTATTTTTTTTTCAAGTACATAATCGTGCCCCTCCCACCTTCCCAGCACGGCGGAGGAAGACCAGAGGTCGTTTTCCATCCTAAATGACCCACTCGCCCTAGTTCGCTGCGGAGGTGTTTCTCTTCCAGCACCCCGTGACAAACGGCCCGTCGGAACACATGCCGCGGAGAGTGGTACTGAGGTGGAGATTTCCAATTATCTCGGTTGCCTTGCTCAGGGGATTGTTCGGATGTTTTCAAACCAACTTTTTTCGCCTTGGGAAGGAGATATATCCTTGATGCGTCTCCTGGAAAACGCTGTTCAAGGGAAAAAGCCGACTGAGAGGAGCATTTCTTCCGAACATTATCATATTTCCCCAGAGTTTTTCATCCTGGTTAACACTGCAGCGTGACCTGCCGCTCCTTAGCTTCTCTTGTGCGCAGATCCACTGGAAATGGGAGCCTACATGTGCAGTCAGGGCGTGGAAATCCAAGGAGAGTTCGCGCTTCAAGAGAACCTTCACCGACTGGCAACATCAACCACACCGAGCTCGAGTGCTGTGTCACCTATGGCTGCCTCCCGGACGCCCCGAGAAGTTACATCGGAGCTCACAAAGCTCTTCTTATTCCTGTCGTCAGCCAGGGTCCTGCCCCCCCTCGGGGGTTAAGGCGATCAATAGAATAGAATCGGAGTTTCCTCCAACCGTCCATGGATGAACGGAGAAAATTTAAGAAAGTTCTTCCTCCTCGGATCTTGCATCGGAAAGCTCTCTGCTCGCTCCATAAGATGACTTCCAGCGCGAGAACGTTTACAGCGGCGGTCATTATTGGGACGAAATTAGAGGCCTCATGCCGCCGTCAAACTTTGTTCCTGATGAGCTTAGAGCGTTTTGGCGTTTCTTGGAACGATTCGAGTGTTGTTCTGGTGAGACCAAGATAGTGGACAGCAATCATCGTCTCCCCTCGAGAATCTCGGGAATCTGCATAAACAGCAGAGTTATTCGGTTCCGGACCCCTTTGCCAGCATCGGCTCCTCGGGAGAATGGCGCTCGTTATGAGCCTTCCCCGGAACTATGTTCAATCCTCATTCGGATCATTCGATTCGTTGAGTTGTTCCGTGCAAACTGGCGCGATCGCACCCTGAGCTCTACAGTAATTTCAGATCCAGTCAATGATGGAAACGCGCAACAGCTCAGGATTCGGACAAGAATGCTGGACTTGCGATCGCCTTGGGTTCATTGGAGATTTATATTGCCATGAGTTCGTGAGTAGTGGATCTCGTGATGTATCGAATTCGCTGAATTTGAGTGGCCTCGAGCGAACATCGTGATATCGAGATCGACTTGTCTGAATCCGACGACCTGGTTTGCCTGGAATCCATTTGATTGACGAATTTAGTTTTCGAGTGTGAAGGGAGCACTGAATCTCGAATGGATCACCGCTTGGCGACGGAGGACGATGGGTGTCGAGGGCGAAGGTTGCTCACGGCGTCACCACTTGTTCTGCGACCGCTCGGTCTGGTCAGATTCGGAATCAAATGTATCGGGGCCGGAGTATATCAGTTCGCCGCCTACCGGATTCGCCCTTCAGTTCGCACCGACAAATATCAGTGGTCAAATGACCGTCTGCCGGCTGGCTCGCAGATGGGGTCAACTGCGGAGGAGCTTCGCCTTATCGGCTGGTTCTGTTCTGACTCCGAAGAACCGGTCTTCCTCCGGTCGAAGCCTTCCATTGTTGTCGTTGTGATCTCATCATAATCATCGAGTGTGTCTCGTGTGAGTGGGGAGCTTGGGCGATAAGAACGAAGTCCAAACATGGCTGACTCCAGTATCGCCGCCATCAGCCCGCGAAAGAGCCCCTGGAGGTGTAGTCTGACATTTGCGTGCAAAAAGCGCTAACTCGATCGGACACCTGCCGCGGCGCTTCAACCATGGGCCGATATCGTGCCGATAGATCGCCCGGACATTTCATTGGTCCAAACATATGTCAGAGTTGAATTGCACAGCCGGAGACATTCGATCCGGAGCCATATTTCCCCCAGGAGAAACAGTCCTGCGGATCAGTGTTTCAGAGAACGGTCTGTTCAAAATGTTGCGCGCCTCTTCTGGACTGTCGAGAGGGTCTCTTGGGAGCAGGAGTGTCCCACAGAAATCCCGCCTGAGTACACGATGAACAATTGCCCTTCCGACAGTGTTGATCGAGACTTCTACCTCGTTATGGCGATCGGCGTGCCCACGGGAATTCCAGCAGTCAAGCAAGGGGCGGAACGTCTCCTGAGAACCGGACTTTTCCCGGATTCCCATAAAAATCGAAAAGACCGGACGCTCATGGAGATACACGGTGAAGTTGGACCTCTGATGAATTTCAAACGCGTGGAATGAGAGACGGGTCGCGGATGATCAGAACAGGGGTCCTGTGGAGTGGCGCAGAGCCGTTTCCTCCTCATGGAGGAGAAGAAAAGGGGTGCACGTCAACTTGGTCACATTCTCAAGCGAGCCATGGCGTCATCTAGGCGACAGGGGCGATAGGGACTGACCTAACCCCACTAGATCCCCCGCGCTGCTTAGAGTGGGCTTACTGCCGATCCGCTCGACAGGTGACATTGTGGCCCGAATGACGCGCTCCACCAAAACCGTCCATCGAGTCAATGCATTCGACTCGAAGACGCGCAAAGCCGCGACTGGAAGGATCTGTCGGAAACTTGCCGCTGTGACTCGGAATTGCTTCAGGCCAAGACTTCTCGAGTTTCGGTACAACCTGACGGTACAATCTGGTTGAGCTCCTCAGCAAGGCGGTGAAAAACTCCAAGAAGCAGGCTCTCGCCTTAATCTAGCTCCACAGGCAAAAACGCCCGGTCTACCGACCGCAGGGGGGAAACCTCTCAAGAAATGAACGTTCTCCACCGTTGGGCGCCCTCCACTTAGAAGAATCCTTCGAGAAGTCCGATATTTGAGAAATCATGCGTTGTATTTGAATTTCCATTGAGCTGGATCCACGCGCGGCTGCAGATGTCTTCTCCGGAATATGGAAATGGTTGCGCTTGGGTGAGTCGAGTCGAGCCAGTCGAATTAGGGATCCAATCATTCCTCGGGATTTCTTCATTCCAAGGCCTCCACGGCATCGGGAGAGCATGTTTCACATGATTGTTGATCTCTCGGGATTCAGGGGGGAGCGCCCCGTGAATTGGAGCCTCAGCCCAAGCTGGTTGCGTTGAAAATCTAAGCTTCCAGTTCAACTTATGCTGAGCATTCTCATAGATGGTATAACCGGAAATTCAACGGCGTTTTCAGTGGCAGCATCCCTCGCGGGTCGCAAAGATGATGCGCAATATTTCAGAACATTCTTCCGATTTTCCACAAACCTCTTGGATTGAAGCTTTTCCTCCATTTCGCGATCTCAATGACCGTTCTCAATGCTTCGCTGGGATCTTTGGCGCGTCGCAGAATTCTCACCAGATAGAAGTCTTCTGAGACCGGGATCAAGTCTTGAGCAGTGACGGCACCTGGAACGATCCATGTCAAACGCTCAACAGCTCACCTGATTCCCAGATTTTCCGTCACCAATGGTTTCAAGAAACAGAATGCTCTTCCCTTTGAAAGTGGAGTGCATTTTCGGGAGGGAATTATGGACTCACCGTCACCTCCGGATGTCGAATCGAGATAACTCCGGAGTGTACCTCTGAAATCTTCCAAGAGCTCCTTTGGCACTACCGGACGTGAAATCGTTCTGATTTTCTTGTGGCCATCCATGTCGAGCGAACAGCGCTTACTTCAGTCGAATCGTCAGAAGCGTCTGAGCGAGTCGTCGTGGAAAGACTCACTGAGCGAAACCATATCCACTTCGACGATCACCGCCGTTAGCTGGTTCGAACGCTAGTCCCCGCGAATCCGAATAAACTGAAGTCCGGGGCTACATATTCTCTGTGGGGCATGAGTTCTGACATGAATTGCCGGCTCCGCGAACAAATTTCACTTCCATGAAAGTGTAATCCATGACGCATGGGGAGGCGAAGACCGGGGTTTGGAAGTTGCGGAATCCTCCGAGTTCTCCCCTCCCTCCTCGAGATCATTCGATGTCCTCATTCAATGCAGGACTATGGCTGTCTCTCACGATCTCAACAGCACTCCCTCGCTTCCAGCTGAGCGATGCCCGGAATGAGAACGGAATCACAAACAGATCGTTGCAATAAGAATCCATGAGCTTCCGGATTCCGGGTTCGAATCTGGAGCTTCTTTCCGCGTTCATTAAGCCATGCGCTCCACTGATCCAAGTCCCACCATCGATGGGAACACAAACCGCCTCCAAGCGGGCTGAGTCCGCCTGGTTACGAATAAGAATCGATACGAACAACATATGGCTGCAGCATTGCGTCTGAAGAGGACCATGTATCACCTGGGGAAAGATGTCTGCACCAATTCTAGAGGAGACCAGCCCGACACATTTCGCGTCGTTCTGTATACACTACAGTGCGCTCCTCATCTTTTGGAGGCGTAATGCCTGTGGACCCTAGGTGGGCGCAGCATGGGAGGCGATCGACTCCGCCACCGACTCCATCGAGAACTCAGTTCTGATATCCGAGGTCGGTCCCGGACTTCCGATCTATTTACTCTTCGCGAACTAAGTTTCACCATACAATATTTTCTTGGCAGAAACGCAGAGGCATCCGCGGCTCGTGCCATCAAATCTCTTAGATTTCGGCGGGGAATCGATCGATGAGACACGTCTCGATTCAAGAAGCCAGCCTCGTTTCTGCAAAAGCCGTCTCAGAGAGTTGAGCGTTCCTCGACGACGCGCAACAGAGCCATGCCTTTCCTTGGTACTTCCCAGCACGAATCAAGAAATTCAGCATGAAAAACTGGGCATGCATTCAGCACAAAGTCGACCCTGATCGCAGACTCGCAACTCGTTTCCGAGGGTCGATATTTGGCTGGAAAGGCTGATTCTCAACTCAGTTCTCATTCGAAGAACTTCATCCTTCTGTTCGAGGTCACGAGGGTCGCATTTAAATGAGAGTCCAATCACTCTCACCAATCAATATTCTTCCGACAGAAGAGACTTGCGGGAGGGTTTGATAAATTGTGCAAAAAAATTGTTCTGCTGTACGGGAACCCTAACTAAATCTCAAGAGGACTCCGAATCGCCCTGAACTACGCCCGGAATCGCTGATCGTTCCGCTATCCCAGGGAAAGATTCCTCACACTACAAACTCATGACCCACCTGTTTCATTTAATAAGTAATAATCATCGACTCGAATGGATGATCGGAGAGATTCTTTTGACCTTTGTGGCTCCAAGACAAGGCTTGATGCAGATTTTATCACTGGATATCATCGGGGTCGAGTCCTGTTTGCCCGTCGTCTCGAGTCGTGAGGAAATTCACAACGCGGAAGGATTGGATCCCGGTCGACTTTGAAACTCTTCGGAAGCTCGAATTCTGCGCCACAAAGAATGTCCCGTATCGATAACAACCGACGCTGGTGGAGGGCGATGGGGACATTTTCTGTTGCGGAAAGAGTGGAGACCGACCGTATCATGGAATCGTTCAACTCGAATCGAATCTCTCCCTGAGTCCCATTGAAGATTGTTCATTTGGCCGGGTTCTCGCGAAGAGATCCTCAGTGGCTCTGTCGTGCTCGAAGTTTGTTCCCTCTCAAGCGGCAGACGCAGCTTCTTGCGTCGATGAAACTTCGATACATTTTTTCCTCAAGATCTGCCAGAGGCTTGGGAGCGCGAAGAACGGTCGGAACGCTCAACTGGGAATCTGGTCCTCGGCACGAAGTTCGAACGCAGAATGTCTGTGTCGTTTTGAGCCGCTTCTCGGATTTCCGGGATGTTACGCCGAGCGCTCCACATTTGCTGGCAACGAAATAAACATCCATGAACGTGGAGTTGAATAGAATACTCGAACGCTTTCTTTCCCTCGAATGCCCTCCGGAGCCATCGCGCTGATTGTATATTTAGTCGGAGCCTGTGACCGACAGCCGCCCGCTCCGGGACAGCGGAATCCGGTGAACTTCGCATGATGAATATCGCCTGAGGACCGATGCTTGCTGTCGCGCTCGGTTGCGTTGCCTATCCACCTGTCTCAGACAGACATTGGGAACAGGTGTAGTCGGAGCCATCAGCACTCAATGAGACACGAGTGAACTTCTGGGTCCTCCAACCGTCTAATGCGGCGGACTGAGACTGAAAATGATAACCCATGACGTTGCCCGGAACGACGTCCGAATGGGTGAGCTGACCAAATCGAAGCAACCCGCTGACATCTTCCGAGGTTTCCGAGTGGTGGATAGCTTTGACTGGTTCCACCGGGAGCGATCCGTTTTACTTATCGAGTCTTCATGTCAGAAGGCTATACGATACGCTGACGGCAGCTCAGTCATACGAATTCTTGCTCGGATTCGTGAAATCTATTTTTCGAAAACGAGCGCTCTTGTTGAGCATTTGCGGAAGACTGGTCTATTGACTGTGTCGCAAGATTCCGGGATCTGACCCAGCGGCAGACCGATCGGAAAGAGCCCGGAGGGGTTCACTGACGGAGGTCTTGGGTCGAATGTGTCACTCACTCTGCTGTACAAGTTCGTGGAGCGCTCATGGGAAATCCAGATTTGAGTACACAGAGGGGGCGCTGATCTGGAATCCAGGATACAGGTTGTGTTTCATCTCCGACAATGCTTCCGAATCGAATCGGAGCACTCAGTCTGACAGCATATGTGCCCCTGTTCGGCATTTGGGGAGTCCCGGAGGACAGAACCGAGTATTCAACATTTTAGATAGACGAATCCGTCAAGGTCGGATTATGTCATCTACCGAAATATGTCAGGTGCTTCGGAGAGGGCATTTCAACCTGGAGCGGAAGCGCCTCTCTCAAACTGGAAGTTGAATTCTTAGAAACGTGGAGTTTTCCGCTCTTCCGTTGGGTTTCGGACTCTGCAGCGAGAAATCCAACAATTCCCTAACCGAGCTCCAGCGATCCGCAAATCCCGGAGTCGCGACAAGACTCACAAAAAGCTGATTGATCGAGTGACTGACAGAACCTCAAGAATGAAGTGAGCCATGTTGGTGAGCTGAGCCGTTGGCCAAGCGGTCAAAACTTGAGACTATTTTCGCTCTGATCTTGAACTTGCTAATGAGCCCCACGGAGAACTGTGTCTCAAATATGCACGATCCATCCTACGAAGGACGATTGAAAACCGGAAACATGGCATTCCATGAGGAATGGAATCAATAATATCCAAGCCAAGGCGTAGTGCGACGCGTTTGCTGAAGCCCACGTTCCATTGAAAACTTTCGGACTCCGAAGCGGCCGCAACCACCGCGACCGACTCCCGGCCAAAGCTATGAGCATTCACGGATGGGATCGTTCTTCCGAAGGGCGTTGAAGTCATGGTTGATTGCCATTGATTTCGCTTCCAAATCAGACAATTCAGACCCATTCGTTTGGTTCAGTCACTCTGCAGACTTTTGCGAGCATTCGAAGCAGATTGTGGTTCGGCGCTCAGTCTTGAGAGTTGTTCTCAACCAACGATGCTCGTTTGACCGCGAACATGTCTGAGATCTCAGCGCGGCTCCGGATGCCACACTTGCGCATGCGTTCTTTCTTGGAATCGCGCACGAGCATCTTTGAATCTCATCGATAACGGACCCGAGGAGGTTCAAAATAAGATGCTGGTTGAAACGCGATGGGAAACAGCAGCTCCACGTACAATTGTCGCTTGAGCTTCTGCCATGTGGTAACTTTGGCCTTAAATAGCCAGGGCGATCTAGCTAGTTGATATCTTTGGGTGAGATGAGTTTGAATTTTTCGAGCTCTTGAAATCGATATTGTTGCCAGTGATTTTCGTTTGTGTCTTCCACAGGCTGAGCAGCTGGGTGGAAAGAGCAGAGTTGCCGGTCTCGGTGTTGCACATACACCAGCCCTCTAGCAAGGTGGACTCCAGAATACTTCGAGAGAACCCGACATCGACTTGCAATGTTATCGCTTCGCTGTCGCGGCCTTGTTGTTGGCCCGATATCTCTTGCGAACCGAGTAACGAACGAGATGTCGCGCAGTTCTTTGTCTGCGATCTCCAAGCCAACTCCTTCTCCATTGGATTCCGATAAAGGAATAAGAGCGTCCGCTCTTCAGGAACGAGGACGGCAAGGTGCGATTGTCAGCGAAGCTTATTTCGGCCTTTCGACCCTCCAGGCCAATATACTCCGTCTGTCGCTATCAACACGGCAACCATACGAACATTTTGTAAGAGAGAGTCAATGACATGTATAGAAATGGAATGAAATGTCATCGGAAAAAGCTCGCCTACTTAGAAAGTCAACAGGGGGGTCTATCACCAATCGAGGGTCACAGACAACGATTGCTTCTGCTCCGGTGCTTCTCAAACTGTCAATCGACGATGCTTTCAAGGAGGACTCGGGTCGACTTCTCTATTTTGACCTACCTTGAATCTCCTACCCGGGCTCCTCCCAAGTACTTGCGTCGACATCTCATGATTCTACGGATGAATATTCATCACACATCGGGACTTGCATGCTAGCCGAACACACGAGTTCGGCGTTGGGGAAGCGCATTCCCGGGGTCCGGGAAGTTTTGAGGTTTGCGAATCTTTCGCTCCACTCGTCTCGCTGAGGTAAGAAGTATGTGGGAGTGATTCTTTGCCGGCCAAAGCAAACAACTAAGCGATAGCGTCGGAGATCTCTGCACACCTATACTACATGATTGTGTTCCTGGAACGTCGAACGCCATGCTGCATCAATGTGAAGAACTGCGGAGTCAACATATTGCCTCGAAGCCATATGTTGATCAGTTTCCGGTTTTCAAGATCAGGCCTGCGCAACGATTGGGACTAGATAATCTTATCAACTCATTCTCAAAACTGGCGTGGGATCTCTCAGGTTTGGAATGTCTCCCTCTTTCCGTATCTCGGAGCAGCCCAAGCGCATGGGTCTGCCTGAGGATTCGCCCTAAGGTGAAGCAGGGATGATAGCATCTCATGTCGTGGCTGAGTAGTCGGTCGTATTGCTAGGGGATCGCACTTCTCTGTGCGGGAAGGAGGTGTCCTTTGAAATTTGCATCCATTATTGGTGTTTCACTTTCGATCGCTCTGAGTCATGACAGCGTCGCTCCTGGGAGCGCGATGACTTCGTTCTCATCTCGCTCAGCTGTTCCGCTATCAAGGGGAGTGCATAGTACAGGGGAGGGTGGCAATCGTTCGTCGGGAGCTTCCGAGCCCAGTTTTGTTTTGGCCGTAGCTCTGTGAATTCCTGGATCGATAGAGGAGTGACCTCGTTGGAGGGGATATGATGAAGATCGCAGCTAGGTGTCACCCAGAGAAATGGCAAACGTTAGTTTCAGGAATTTCTTCGGTGTTGGGCTTTCAGGGAGGAAAAATGATTGAGAGTAATATCCAGCGAGAATGAAAAGTCGTCAAATCGACCCGAGAACTCAGTATTCGGATAATTCGGCCATTTCCGAGTGATTCTGATCCGAGGAGATGTTTCCGATTCTCCCTCGTTGAGGAGTCACGATAAAACGCGAGGAAAACATGATTGCCCTGGTGGCAGGGCTCTGAGAAGATGGATGGATGTGATCGCTCGCCTTTTTTCGAGGTGGCAAGATAACTCCGATTTTTTCGCTCGTGATCGGCCGTATTCTGGGCGTCGAACGCGTCCCCGGCGAGTCCGATCCCATAAGATTCGACGTACCTGATTACCAGATAACTTTCATGAAGACCTCTGAGAAAGAATTGGATCATTCCCGAAACATCCTGACCGCAATTATCATCATGCCTTCATCATTTCGTTTCAGAGAAAATTCCGAGAATTGACAAAGCTACGGCCGACGAAATTCCCGACTTAGAATGCAACCCTGTATTCGCTCGAGGTGGTCTCGAGACTAGAAACGATAGGGCGGCAACTATGGACTCAGGCTCCCCTTTACGATATGAGAGCTTCTAGAAATCCGGAATCGTCATGAAAGGCGAATCCTTCGTCTTTTTGGGAGGGCTCATACGCGAGAATCAAACGACGTCAACAGCTCCATACCTGACCGCCGGCTCTTGCTAAGCGCGACCTTGCCGAGATCCGTTCTGACCGCGGTTCTGACCCCATCATCGGAAATGTTGGACGGATCCCTACGAACAGTTTTCATGAGACATTCCCTCAATCGACCTGAATCATGCCCCAGCAGTTGAGACAGAATCCAAACTCGAGAGCAGCTCATGAGCTAGACTAACACCGTTAATTTCCAGGTATTAGATAGATAGCTCCTTCTTGCGCGGGCCGCGGGAACGAAGCGCATTCAGTGATCAGGACACTCTTAGAAATGATAGCGTACCTGATCGGTAAAATGAGTTCCCCAGAAACATTAGTCGAAGACGATCCAATCTAGCCGGACGAATGGTTCAGGACGGAAAGGAAAACAAGGAAGTCTTTCGATGGATAATCCTACTATTTTACACATTTATTCGTTACCATATTTGTCATCAGCGGCATCATTATTCTCGTCGATCTCTTTGTCGTCATCACCAAAAAGAATTTGTTGGTTGGTATATTTTTGTATAAATAAAAGAAAAGGACAATTTCTGATTCCATTGATTTCCAGCCTGATTCATTCTTCTTTACACCATCGCTCCCGGCTACGCACGCTGACGATTTTGTCGTGATTTCCACAAAAAGAACCTCTCGCCGCTTGTCCGGTTTCGTCAACGGACCAATCCGTAACCCTAGCAGGTCAGTTAACGAACTGAACGAAGGAGAACTGACCTGCTGGGCGGTGAACCGGACAATCCATAGACGACTCCTGTCCTTTTCCGTCCTCTCCGATTATTCTCGCCTTCTTTCCAACTTCTTCAGTACTCGAGCCTTCGTTTCTCTTGTTTGGTATTGGACTCTCAGAAATCCTCCTCGTAGAGATGTATCTTGTGTTGATGCCATTGTTGTTGTGTAGCTGTGGTAGGTTCGAGGTACGCGGAGTCCCGACTGCAGGCACCGAGCAGCCGCCTTCGGACAGCGCTCCCAGTTTGGTCATCTCTAGCAACGAAATGAGAAACCCGACAATGCTGTGGTGACGACTTCCCCGTTTGCGCAGGACTTTACTCTTTGCTTGCATCTCCTTTTTTTTCTATATAACGACAAGACTTCACATATCTCGGTCTCATTTGACGCTATATACATTACAATAGGATTGGTTGCAGGTTCAGAGTCCTGCACCGACACCAGCTCGCCTAGCAACACGAGAGCCTCCCCGATACGACCCTCCCGAACCAGCTCACTTTCATATTCCCTCCCCCCCTTGTTCCACACCCGAACTTCCCTCAGCTTGCGAAAACCCTAGTTCGAAAAAGTCTCCTCTAAATTCTAGCTCGTATGACGATTCCGTGAGGTGTGTCTGTGATGATGTGGCAGGAAAAAAATTGTCATTTGCAGATGAACGGCAGACAGACAGACGGACAGACAGATGTGTAATCGATCTGCAAAACGCCACGGTGTGATGATATCCCTCATAAAGTTGTTTCTTCTTCTCTCTTCTCCGTTTCATCCTCTCCGCCATCTTTGTCCGCTGCTCGGCTTTTTGACTAAGTCTTCGCTGTTTTGTTTCTCCGTTTCATTTGTCGTTCAGCTTTTGGTGGAGTTGTTGTGAGAACGTAAAGGGCTTCAGAACAAGAGGCCGTCGAAACAAATTAAAGGAAGTAGTCTGGAGTGCGCCTGGTTACGTGGGGTTCGCCTCTTCTCGGAGCAGGGTCGAACTGGAGGAACGAGTACTTGAGTGAATCGTCCAGTTCCATGATGGCTGCCTGATTCCCACATCGGTAACAGTAATTTGGAGCTGAGAAGATGGTTACGACATTCCGGTCGTGGCACCAATTGTAGCCCTCCATAACGAGCTGATGCGCCCGAGCCACGAGTGTTAGACCGTTGCTGTGGTTGAACGACTCGGAGATATCCTGTCCGAAAGTGTAACCAGCACCTCGAGGTGAGATACCCCAGCCACCCCTGTCGTCAGGGTCTGACCACAGCAGATCGCACATGGGGCCTTCGTGGGGAACCTGTAAGAAGGGAAAATTAAGCTGATCGCGATCAGGGAGACTACGAGTGGAGGGAGGGGTGGACACGACGATAAATCATCTCTCCGCGACGGGTTTGAGGTTTCTGTGAAAGACTCGAGCCTGCTCACCTCTTGTAGTCTATCGAGGGATCGGATGTGGTCTAGAGAATCAATCGACGGTGACAGTCCACCGTGTAGACAGAAGATCTGGCCATCGACCAATGCGGTTAGCGGCAAGAAGTCGAACAAATCCGTGAAATGTTTCCATACGTTGGCATTGCCGTATTTACGCAGACATTCGTCGTAGAAACCGTAAACCTGTGTGATCTGTCTCGATTCGTGGTTGCCTCGCAATATGGTGATGCGCTCTCTGAAACAGACGGCGACCGTGAAACGACCTCGAACGTAACTCCACTTCATAATCCGTGAGCTCCTTCCTCGTCGCAGCTCCACCATGAATCTATCAAAACTCAATCATTCGAGAAATCCGTTTCCTGTACAGAAGATAACTCACCTGTATCTGACTTTGAGGGCTACGAGTAGCGTGACGGTCTCCACTGAATAGTATCCTCGATCAACGTAGTCACCCATGAAGAGATAGTTGGTGTCTGGGCTTTTCCCGCCGATTCGGAATAATTCCATGAGATCGTGGAACTGGCCATGAACATCTCCGCATACCGTCACTGGACATTTCACTTCTTGTACGTTGTTCTCTCGACTGAGGATTTCTTTAGCCTGCAACAAGTTCAGAAGGCTGATAATCCTCCTGATAATATTAATGGAGCTAGCGACCTAATGGATAGCTGCTGAGCTCTAGTCTCTTGGACAGTAATCTCATCCCCATTCCGGTACCCCGGTCGACCTTTCGAGTTCTTATTCGTAGAGGCCTGCCGGTCTCTGCGAACCGACTGAATACGATGATGTGGCCCGCAAAACTCTGAGCCAAAGTCTCCGTGACCATTTCGTCGTCACGATCCAGCGAAGGTACTTCTGACGCGTAGTGCTTCAAAGAATGAGCAAAAACTCGAGCCGCACTCCAGGTTTCACATACAGAAGAGGCAACATCTTCTCGAGATGTGCAGAAGAGCTCTTTGTGTCTCTTCCTTCACATCCGCACCTCCCGACTGTTTCTGTCGGATTCGATTCCGCTCTTCCCGAGATGTCACGGTGACAGGTTTGCCGATTCGAGCCCGAACACAAACATGGGTCACACGGTGGATCCGATGCGAAAGTTCCACAGCAGTAAGATAGGGGCGAAATTATAGGTGCAAGCCGATTCTCAGATTCAGCGGATCTACAGGTGTTCTCAGTAAAAGCGCTCGAACGGATCACGTATCATCGTGCGGGGAAACGAAGGAAGAGGCCACTGACCGCAAGCCTCGTCAAACTAGAGCTAGGTGACTCACGGTTTTAACGCTTGTTGTTCGATCTCGTGGTGAGCGATTATTGGGATCATTGCATGAAGACATAGCTTGGAACCATCGAGAATCTCAAACGTGTTTCCAGAGAAGCGAGTCGAACAGAAGCGAAATCGATAACTGCTCGCAATCGGACGTCATCAGTAAACTAGGCCGGAATCGGAGGCACACGCCGTCCGGCGCCTCGTCCGCTGTGCAGATCCCACGGCCTGCACAGTATTGGCGAAGAATTAGGAATGCGCGATTCTGTCATGTTCTCAGAATGTACGATGAGATGAATACATGTTCCCGAAAAGTGTACGGAATTCCTCCGATGACAGCGGAAACAATATCATCCCGTGGCGTGACCTTGCTTGTCTGTGAAGCGTCACTCGGACGCGTTGAAATGACCTCCCGGAGCCGACGCACTGCTCCCCTAATCAGTACTCCTGGAAACAGCTTCAATCTAGGTGATCACGACGAACAGTGCCGGGCCCGTGAGCAACCGGGATGACCTGACGTCAGTCTAGGAAGCCCGTGACAGTACAACATGGGTGACGAATACAAACAAAAGCCGTGGAGTGTTCCATCAGATCATTTCCCGAGCTTGATGTACATCGGTCATATATGCAAGCTCACAAGTGTGTCTTATCAGAGAAGGGAACCGGCGAGCCCCGCCAAAAATCCGTGTCCGCTCCAACGGTTCTAAATTTAGAACGCCATTCATATTGGTCGTCTTCTTCGTCGAATTCTAAGCCAACGAAGCGTGATCAACACCCCAGCCAAGCATAATCGGTGTTAGAGGCCTTCATCAACACCAAAAGGATTCCCCAACTCACTACGGTGGAATCCACGGAAGATCGACGACTGATCCCAGAGAATTTCACCCCAACGACCCCAAAAGTGTCTGCCGCAGCGGTTTCCCAGACCGAAATCGGAGCTCGGAACTAGTGCCGAACGCGAGCGCTAGCCGCTGCATGAAACACTTCTGAATTGCCAGTGATGGAAACCGCCAAAAGTCAAACCATGAAAGATTGGGTTATAGATCGCACCGCCACCGTAATCGCGGTATGAGCTCGTAGGCTAGCGTTGGTTCGGCTGGCGAAGCATGATGGTGAAGGCTTACCTTTTCACAGAGCTGTTTGACTTGGTTCTCGGTGAGCTGAGTGCACTCATTGAGTTGCTCAATCCACGCATCAAGTTCTTTTATACTTTGTTTCTCGTCGGTGGTCATCGCGACGAGCTTTCAGTTTCAGTAGGTTGGCTGGCTGGCTGGCAGGCAGAAGACAACACCAAAGCAAGCTACACAATTTCCACCACCGGAGAATGCAATGGCGGATGTGGTGCTACACCAACCCACGGAAGAGCCACACACCGACGCAGGGTACCACACTTCGATACCGCTAGCATCGATGGCAGAAGCTGAAGCTTGGGATTTCTAGCTACCGAGCTCCTTGGGGCGCGTTCCTGAGAGCGCAATAAACGGTGATTCAAGCACACGGTCCAAAAGCACGGGCGGAACGGATCGTGTGAAAGAACTGCATGTTGGTCTAGGAGTGAAGCTGGCCGATGCTTGGCACGCGCCAGAGGGTAGAATTCAAGATGGCGCCCCGCTGACGAGTAGGAATAGGAGGTAAGAGACTCCAACTTAGATTCGACTACAGCGTAGCCCTACTTGATAGATTCCCTTTATTTTATGGACATGCGGCAATGGCGCTCACGATCTAAGTGACTCATCCGAAGCTCGAGTCCGTCTGCTCATCCTGTCCCACCCAGATCACTACCACTTGACGTAGAAAACCGACAGATACGGATGGCAGCGACGTCGTTGATGATCTCTGCCGAGCGCGGATAAGGCGAAGGAGCGGGTCACAGGCACCACCGACGGGAAACTGACGCGGACCCCGATTTGGGCACTACCACCAATCGCGGTACGATTTTTGATGGTCTGTGGCAAAATCGGTGTCTGCCCGGACCAATCACAGATGGAAACGAAGTATTCATTCATGTGTGCTTTGGCGTCAGCTCTCTCGCACGGAGTTGGTGCCAATTTTCTTCTTGAGTGGTGCTGAGGATTCGCCGGGTTATCCGCATGTTTGCTCATCTGCTCCGCAAGTCGGTCCCAAATTACTGAGATCTGTGCTCCGGTCGGCATCTTTTGACCAGTGTTGGGCTCGAGGCGAAGGGCGTCGAGGGCTCACGTTTCTCGCTTATCAGATCGGCGCAGGTTCTCGCATCGAATCTTGAGCGGCAACCATCACCTGCTCTGGTCTTTTCTCGCTTCGCGGCAAAATGGACGGGCATAGTGAAACTTTTGACTCGAATTAGAGCAGTGGTTCTCAAGCTTCCCTAACGCATCGACCCCCAGAGCGTCGGCTGTCGACCCCGGAATCACCTCCGTGGCCCCCAAAATAATGATGAGATCGACCCCGCAATCACCTGCGTAGCCCCGTAAATCATGGTCAGATCGACCTCGGGATCAACTCCGTGGGTCCTGAACAGTTAGGTCAGATCGGCCCCGGAAGCACTTCGGGAATCACTGGTGTAGAGGTTGTTGTTCGAACTTCGACGGTCACGAATTCTGAACAGAAATCGAGCTCGCCCCTGGAACAGGACCCTCGAGCTGTGAGCTCTCATATTGATCTTCGCTCGACCTCCCATGTTGGGCCGTGCATAGATCTGATAACACTTTTCTTTGGGAGATAAGAGAATACCTGGAATATTTGACATGGACGGAATTGGCACTTCTGGATGGAATTGCCGTTGATTCATCGACGGAGCAGAAGGGTTCTGAACCAAGGACAGAGGCCACAACTGATAGCGAGGAGGAGCAAGACCTGCTCTCCGCGCAACACATCCCCGGAACAACGGACACGCGAGAATGAATATATTTGAATGATCGGCCTTTGATTATTATCGATGATATCCTGGTTAGTTCACACCTGGCCGACTTGATGACTGAGGCTCCATAAGACTCGAGACTTCGTTGCCAAAAACCTATATGAAACGCGCTGCAAGCGATTGTGTTGGTAAGGTATCCGAAGGGCTTCAAGACTGCCACATTCTTCGATGCGGGATCAGCGTGCTGACTGGATGTGGGGCTATACTTTCCAGACGATTGAGGAAGCAGTTACGTACTTCGTTGGAGAACAGATCGTCTTCGCTGGGCGCGACCAATTCCAGCTCGTATCAGCCGTACAGGGATACGCTGCTGCAGCGTGCTAGTGACTCCGCGCAATCCGTCTATCCAAAGCTCGAGCTAATCGGCGATCTTAGGGGTTCTTGCCTCAATTTTCATAAGAAATAGTTATCGGATACCAAGCTTCCCTACCAGTATCGAATCAGTCTGCCGCTAGCCGTCGCATATATTACATGAGGTGAAGCGTCTACCGCCTTCTTCCACAACAGCAGTTTTGCTTTTCGCCTTCTCCACCTGACGTCCTTCGCGGAAGACTTCTACGAGCGCGCATGATGTAAATCTGGATCACATAGTTCATGAAATGAAATGTGAGTCTTCAGCGTCCCCCCTCGCTTCCGATATATCCAGCAGGTGTTCTCCGTGGAAGCAGTGTTCTCGTAGCCCCATACCAACGAATCCAGATTGTCTGTATTACTTCAGTGGGGCTGAGATGTGTGAGACTTTCGATGTGTATTCGCACGGAGAAGTGTATTCGGAACAAGGCCGGCGCTGGTCGTGGACAGGAGTGGAAATCGCACGGAATCGGGGTCTGAGAACTCGCACCCACTCATAGAATAATCCAGGCGTCTTGCGCCGAGTCACGTTCACCATCCACGATCATGACATGATCCTCTGTGAGCTCCATGCCGGCCGCGCTCGGACCGTGTGGTGACTTTGTGATGGTCTTGTCGATGAAACGCGACCGCTAACAAGAGATCTTCCCGCCCTGTGGGCCTTGAATCATTGAATTCCAAGTATTCACCGTCAATTCCTGTTTTGCTAACGAAAAGAACCAAGTCGAGTTCCATGGAGTAGCTGTATTGAAGAGTTTTATGAATCGGGCTCCTAATGTTTTTGTGGTACCCTTTCGAATTTTGGCGGGGCAGGGCTCATCGCTGTCGAGCGTCTGCTGCATTTCCGTGCCAACATCCTTTTCGGCGTCGATGTCGGGGCTGTAATATCGCCTCATTGTGCCGTGTTGAGAAATCTACGTAAATCCGTGCGATTTTTCACTGTTTAACAGCAAAATGACGTCGCTCGTTCAAGAGCACCTCGTCTATCGAGGCATAATGCACGGTCATAACGGATGGGTCACTCAGATCGCCACCAACCCCAACTATCCCGAAGTGATCCTGTCTTCATCTCGAGGTATGTTTCCCGTCTCGACTACCGCCGAAATCCCGGGTTGCTGACAGCGTGTGACAGACCGGAGAGCACAGATCGATCGCGACGACGACGTCCGCGAGGAAACTCGAGAAGGAGTGATTATAACGTCCGTTTAAAGGCCCCGTGTGTTGTTTTCGAATGTTGTGAGGGCTGCACACGTTGCCCCGCTCGCCACGGAGCTCGGCCGCAGCTGCAACATCGCGGCTCCTGCCGCGGATTCGCCGGAGGCCGAGCTCGACCCGTGGCGCTTAACATATGGACGAGTCGTGATTGCCAAGGTGTCCAGTCCCAGTCCTGCAAGTCGTGAATGAGGATCGCCCATCCAAGCGGATAGGCTAACGGGAAATCATAGAAGCTGACGATATGACTGGAACTCGGAGCCGGGGGCGAAATCATTCTGACTGTGACCTCGATAATTCCAGACAAGACCCTGATACTCTGGGATTTGAAACGCGAAGAGGGATGCTACGGAGTTCCCAAGAGGCGTCTGCATGGCCACGGACACTTCGTTACCGATGTTGTCATGTCATCTGATGGACATTACGCACTCTCCTGCTCCTGGGATAAGCATCTCCGCCTGTGGGATCTGAACGCCGGCAAGAGCACTCGCCGTTTCGAAGACCATAAGAAAGACGTTCTCTCCGTTGCTTTCTCGGCCGACAACAGACAGATCGTTTCCGGGTCCCGCGACAAAACCATCAAGGTAATTCAGCTTTTATGTCGCTATTCCGCGGGGATTCACCCGACATGACATAAGGAGATCATCTCACATATTGATGAGTTTGCAAGGATTCGCCTCGTCATGAGATGGCTTCAACGAAACTGCTTGCGGACAGCACAGTTCCGGAAGCGCGGGCTGCGACGCCGATGAGCCTAGAGGCGTGGCATGATGATTTTTTCACAACTCCTAACGGTCTTCAGTGAACGACTGCGGAGAACAAACTTCACACAATGCATCTGATACTTATTGACCATTGAGATCAGATGACACACTGTGGCAAGAGAACCCGGCTCCTGATCCTGAGTTTTCTTTTACAGCTGTGGAACACTCTCGCTCAGTGTAAGTACACCATCGTCGAAGATGGACACGAACATTGGGTGTCTTGCGTGCGATTCTCGCCCAACAACACCAACCCCGTCATCGTCTCCTGCGGCTGGGATCGTGTAGTTAAGGTCTGGAACCTCGCAAACTGCAAGCTCAAGACCAACCACCGTGGTCACAAGAGGTACCTGAACACCGTCACTGTCTCCCCCGATGGTTCTCTCTGTGCCTCTGGAGGCAAGGTCAGTACATCAATTGTTTCCTTTCGGACTCGAGTTGGCTCCAGACTCGCATTCCGTCACTTCGTCGAATCTTGAATTCACATGATGACTAATTCACAACGCTGAAGCCCTCGGGTTCATGTGGTTTTTCCACAAATTTCTGATTCTTCTTCACGCTTCGGTTCTTGCGCGCCAAGTTCCGAATGAGCTCCTCCCTCACTGCTCAATTTCTTTTCCAGGATGGTCTCGCTATGCTCTGGGACTTGAACGAGGGCAAACACCTTTACACCCTCAACAACAAGAAGGAGTCCAGCAGCATCAACACACTCTGCTTCTCCCCCAACAGATACTGGCTTTGCGTTGCCAACGGAGGAGGCATCAATGTCTGGGTGAGCACTTCTTTTCCCCCAATGTTTCCTGTCGCAACGATTGGTCGAGTGCGAATTTCCTCACCGACCGTTGAGGAAGCGCCGAATGATGAACGAAAAATACACATTCAACAGCTGATACCATTGAAGATAAATTTTTCATCTGACAAGCCACTTCCTGAGGAAGTACTGCATATTGAAGGGTGAACTGCGAGGGAGCTGCGATAAACTCAAATTTTCCCTCCGCAGGACTTGGAGAACAAGCGTCTCGTGGATGAGCTGAAGCCTGAACTCGTCTGCAACAACAACACCAAGAATAAGAGCAGCGAATGTATCTCTCTAGCGTGGGCTCCCGATGGCCAAACCCTCTTTGCCGGTTACACGGATAACTCGATTCGTGTCTGGCAGGTCAGTGTGAAGCAGTCTACTGCCTAAAAAATCGTGCCCTCAGATCGTGCGATTGACGTGCTGGAAAATAAAACAAAACTCCAGAAACTTGCGACGTCATTTCTCCAACTATTAGCGTAGCCTTCAATACCTGGAATTATATACTCAAAGAGCTGCATCAGCCACTCTCAAGGTCGATCATGCTTCCGTGATGCGAATGCGAACGATTTGCCGCGTTGGATCGCGAGGTGGAATATAGAAACCATCGAACACTGAGTAGGCTACATCGGTTTCAAACTTCCTGAGAAACTCGGTGTTGCCTTTGTGATTCCACCCAGACGTGCGAAGTCTTCCGCAAACTTTGCGAGGAACGCTAGACCGTTATTTTCTTGCAAGAGGCTGTTCGAGATCAGAGGAGCAGGATTGACAGATGACACGGTTTCCACAGGTTTGGTAGAGGAAACCTTTGCGGGGTTTTGATTAAGTGGCGCTTCCGTTGGATTCGAAACCCTCAGTTATTTCTACCGGTTCTAGAGACTAGATCGGCCATCTGGCGCCGGAGTACTCCGTCTGGTACCGGAGCGCTATTCTAGAAGAAGTATCAATATGTTATGTGATGAGCTCCCTCTACACCTGTCATCCCCTTAGGTGTCCCAATGAGGCATAACATTGGAAAGGCTGTCAGCTCATATCGTATCTCGCTACACTCCGAATTATTGCGTTGAGGTACGTTTTTCTCCCTCTGAGAGCTGAAATCTATTGACGCTCTTCGATGGTCTACGAGAATACAACTGGAGGTTGTGGTTGTCTCATTGGGAAGGGAAGATGGTCATGGTGATGATTATGATGAGAAAAATACGGGGAAGGGATCATGACGTGTCTGTCATCTCGTACTGTCATGCTTGTTTCACGGACTTCAAACATGGATCGGTTTCAGAACGTGTTCATTTAGACCACTAACCTTCGGTTCTCTCCCTATGCCACTGTCTGCATCGCTCTCACCGCAGAAGGACGGAGAAGGCTGCCCACTCGCAAGCTTGAGCACCGCAAACAACTGGATCCTGATTTTAGGGCTCCTCACAGGTCTCACGAAGCCAGACGCCCCTCTCAAAGTTTTTATCTCGAACTTGGTACACTAATGGTTGTCAAAAAGACTCTCGATCTCCCCTAACTCTCCGACGCTTCCGGTCAGGACGTGTGGTACGCGAGAGGCTCAGGCAAACCTCTTGGGGCCCTCTTTCGAGCGTGGGCCGGAAGCTCTCCTCTGCATCGATGACTGACAGACCGCATTAGGTTATGGCCCCCATCTTGTTGGCTCATACGGTCTCGATTCCGCTCCAAAATGCAGTGCGTTATCGAGGTTCGCCGCCGCGAGGCAAATTGAGCTGATCGCCGTCCCAACCTCTCCTCAAACTGACGCTGGGCAGGCGCTGACTTCTCCTGATTTCCCGTTCGGAGAGGAATAGCACACAGAGATTGACAGTCTGGCGCTGGTTTTTGATTGTGGCGCCTGAAGTCGCCGATGACCCGCAATCAACTCCTACGTCCGCGAGAAGCGTTTCGAGAGAACCATTCATGTTTTAGGCGGCTGTGTTGTACTTGTTCAATGGGTCGATGGTGAGGATATGTCGAGCGATATGATATCGGAGTGCTCGAGTCGAACGGAAACACAAATTCTCTCCGAATCCAGTTCCAGATGGAGGATATCGATCCTGGATGCCAGGGATAGGGTTCTGGATTAGTCCACAGTCATTTTCAGCCAATTAGAGAGCGAAAGGTCTCGGGATACACGTTGAAAGCTTCTCTCTTCGAGATCGAACTGCGAGACGGCGCCGGAGAATTCGGTTTATTCAAGAAATATCGATCAGATGACTCATTCAGGGCAGGCGCCTACTATATTTGATCAATGCTGAAGCGCTTCGCGAATTCAGCGCAGCGATCAGCCCCACGGGCGTCATCACAAGTTGAGAGGCATGGAAACAATAATCCAACGGGGGAGAATTCTCAATGCGATTCCTCGGACGGCCGATCGGCTCTGAACATCAGGGGCTCGGAAGAGAATCCTCGTAGGAAAATTCTGTGTGTACACGTACTAAAAGTTGAACATCGTGGACGGATGGGGATTTCCCGCGGAACATATGAATCATCATCTGACTGAAATCCGCGAACCAAATGTTGAAAACTACACAGTACAAATGTCATCTGATTCAGCAACGGGACACGACAAGATAACAGCAGCGGTCTTGGAACAACTCGGTGAAATCGAGGTAACCAGAATCTGCCCAGTATTAGGTGATACATTCGGAGGCTGTTCTGTCGATCCCCCTCGATAGGGTTCGTGGCCGCTCACTCACGTCCCCTGTCCGCGAGAACCTCAGCCGCTTCCACAGAAAGAGGACTCCCCCAACACGGTCTGCCCCCCACGCCAGTCCTTCGGCTGCCGGCCGCTCGCGCGAGGGCTCAACGGCCAGGTTGGTCCAACTGAAGCTCTACCAAGGTGACGTATCGACGGCTGCTCGCACTCTACTTTCTACCGACGTCACAATTGCAGTTGGTAACACATTGAGACGCCTTGCTGGGAAGGTCGCCTTTCGTAAATTCAAGGAGGCTATCCGTGATCTGGTCGCTCCCACCCAGCTGGGCTCCGGCGTCGAGGAGGACTGTGAGGCTGTGGTTCATGCTGCGGCCAGTTTCCTGAAGGTCAACAAGGACTGTGAGAAAAAAACTCGTCAAGTTGGACTTCGCTAATGCTTTCAAAACCCTTCGGCGGGACCTCATCCTCCGTTAGATTCAGGCGAACTTCCCAGCCCTTCATCCTATGATTCACCAGGCCTACAAGCTCGCGACCAAGCTCTCCTGGGAGAACCAGGCGACCCTCTCCAGGAACGGTGTACAACAGGGGGACCCTTGGCCCCCGCCCTCTTCTGCATCGCCCTCCAAAGTTTGTTATCATCCCTTGAGTCCGAGTTTGGACCTTGGTCCCTGGATGACGGCACGCTGGGGGGCTCTCTCGAGTCGGTCACATCGGACATCCGAAAAGTGAAGGACTTCTTCGGTGAGTCGGGGTTGGAGCTCAACGGCGCCAAGTGCGAGGTATTCGCGCTCTCTGATGCCCCTTACGTGCGGTTGACGACCTTCCAGAGTGTCCGCCAGCTGCTCGACGGAGCCCGCCTTCTGGCCGACTCGTAGTTGGAACTCCTCGGAGCAGCTCTGAGCGGCCGGTCGATGGAGGGAGTTCTTGGACGAAGAAACCGGCTCGCTCTACTTGTGGTGTTCGCGACTCCCGCTGCTGGAAGCTCATCCGGCCTTGTATCTTATCCGATGCTCACTCTCCGCCCTTCGCGTTATTTACGTGCTACGGTGCGCCGACGCTGAAACCTCCCTGGACCTTCTTCAGCTGTTCGACGAGAAGCTACGGGCCTGTTTGACCACTGTCTCGAACCTCGACCTAACCAGCGCCGAATCGTGGAGACAGGCTCCTTTACCCGTTCCATCTGGGGGTCCGAGCAATCACCGATCTGGCGACCAACTTACGCTTGGGCTCCTTGTGTCAATCCAGAGAGCTGGCAGCGAGCTCCTCGCCACTTGAAGTCGCCGCCCACCTCGGGACAGGATCGAGGCTCTTTCTCGGAGATTTCTGACTCGATGGCATGTCATCCCAGATGAGATCTCGCAGGCCATTCTGGACAGGGTCGTCGTCGCGTCCCGGCGCTCGGAGCTTACTGACGCCGTCTTCCATCCAAGCAGCGGAAAATGATTCTATGCCCTTCCTTGGCCATCGATAGGCACAATGCTGGACAACAACACACTTCGCATCGCTGCTGGTCTCCGTCTGGGCGAGCCGATCTGTGCTCCCTACCTCTGTGCCAGGTGTAGCTTCCCGGTCTCTGCTTTCGGGGACCATGGACTGAGTTGCTCACGCAGCAGTGGCCGACACTCCCGCCATAGGGCTTTAAATTCGCTCATATGCCACGCGTTGCGCTCCGCGTCGATCGCAAACGAACTGGAGCCGTCGGGCTTGTCGCGAAACTCTGCGCTTCGTCCGGATGGCCTCACGCTCACCCCTTGGAGGGCGGGCAGATGCCTGGTGTGGGACTGTCTGGGACAGCCACCCTCCATCCTATAGACCTAGCGCGTCCCGCACGGCGGGAGCTGTGTTGAATTTGGCGGAGTCTGCGAAGTTGACGAAGTATCGTGAGCTTGAGTCCCGCTTCATCGTCCAGTTGGGAGTGCTTGGTCGTATTTCGGAGTCATTCCTTCAGGATTTGGGGAGACTCATCGAGGTCGTTTGTGGGGACAAGAGAGCGGGGGAGCACTTATTGCAGAGGATCTCAATCGAGGGGCAACGGGGTTGCAGTCAGGGCATCGCTACCTGCCGGGGACCTCCTTGCCGGAATAGGCTGAGACGGTGGCCTTCGTCAACGGGCTCGTTCTCATCGTTCCATTGAATAAAAGTGTATAATCTAAGCCCATGATTTAGTTCTTCTAGCCTCGAATTCTGAGGTTCATGACGCAGGGCCGAATTTACGAAGTCGCCACCCCTAGTCTGAAAGAAATTGGCGCCCCCAGGCTGAGAGGGGCGTAGCCTCAGATGCCAGAAACTCAGATGCCAGACTCTCAGATGCCAGAAACTCAGATGCCAGAATAAAACACTCCCCCGACTGCGGATGGGTCCCCGCTGATTCAGCGGGTTATTGGAGGCCGCGAATGAAGTTAGGCAGAACCGGGGAGCTCGATGGGGAAAGCTACAGCTCCAAAGGTTCTAGCACAGGCTACCTCTGTTACCCTCCTTGGGCCAACAGGATCAGCTTGAGAACCACCCCGGACATGTGATTATTGTCGATCGACGTGGAAAACTCAACGACGTCCTCATTGCGGGTCTCCGGACCCGCCTCAATCCTACACTCTCTCCGTCACTGGCAGTGATGATTCGCTAGCGACGAGTAGAAAGGAAGGTAGTTCCTCCCATAACTCCGTGCATTGAGTGAGGAATCGCCGAGCTAGCGGCCCAAAATCCAAGTTGAGGCCGAGCGAGCTTTCGGCGAAGGGGGCTGCGACCGCTCGGAATGCGCGAAGGATCGCTTTTCTATTTCCCCGGAGCTCGAGTCCCCGAACGTCCACGCTGATCGAGATTGAAGACATGCATCGAATGTCCCATCCATTCATCATGATTCATTCGTTGCCATCATCAGCAAACCATCAATAAATCACAGGGGGTGCGGTGCAGCGTGTACCATATGTACAAAGGGTCTGCCGCATGACTCGCGCTCGTTGCAGACGTCGGAGACGCTTTGCTCCCAAATCCGCTTAATTAGCGGGGATCTATCCGGGATCGGGAGAGGGTTTCATTCTGGCATCTGAGTTTCTGGCATCTGAGTTTCTGGCATCTGAGTTTCTGGCATCTGAGTTTCTGGCATCTGAGGCATAACCAATACAGACGGTTACCTCGTACTCTATGCATCCACATCCAGACAGAGATAGTATTTAAACGTTCTGTGATAATGATTCAGGCGGGAGCGTAAGAATGTAACGCAGAAGCCGATGGTTGCAAACCATCCGCAAATATCGTTGAAGATCGAAGCTTCCAAAATTTTATTGTTGAATCGAACGACTCGCTTCCTTACTTCTCTTTGGGGCAGGACGGCGATAATCAAACCGTGATCGGAAAGTGCTCATTGGGCTTAACAACTCTGGACTCAGCATGGATAATTCTTCTTTCCGATGGGCTTCTGGATCGGGATATATTCAATCTGGTGGCAATTTCTCCCAGTTCAGGGGGCGGCAGTTCCTCTCAGGGTTATGCCTCAGATGTATTTGGGTAAATTGTGAGAATGCACTCGCGGAGTTTCCGTCAACAGTTTGGATTCCAATATTGCTGAGTCAGAGCTGAGTCGAGCGTCGTGCCGGCGTGAGGTTCAAAGTCTGAATCAGGTAACTGGTGTCAAACGCGAGAGAGGACAAGGGGCAGCACTGCCAGCATCTCTGCTGAAATGGAGGCAATAAGTCTCTGCAGAGATATTGATTGACGGATGAAAATCAGTTTTATTGGTGGGAGTATAGGAGCGCCTAACGGTCCCGTTAAATTCATCGCCGCTGGAAAACTCGCCGCCACTGTAAAATTTGCCTGGATCAACTGATTCGCCGCTTTTGCAAAGCTTACCGCCGCTGAAAATTTTGCCGCCCTGAGCTATGGCCCAGACGAGCCTAATGGTAAATCCGGCCCTGTCAGGAGCTGCAACTCGATGCTACCTCAAAGCTCCATAATGAAGCCCATTCAGGTTACAATCCGACGAGAGACGCGGAATTACCCTTGGGACTCGCTCAAGAGGGACCTGCCGCTTCGGAAAAGTTTACCACGTACAAGGGGCTTCCCGGATAAATTTTTGCATGGAAGACCTTTCGTTTAAAGGACGTGTGGGGAACTCTGGCATAGATGATTCTGGGGTGCTAGCTTCGCCGCGCAATTCCGTTATGAGAGTGATTCATCGGACGAGTGAGAATTCGGATTTCATATTCGGACTCCCCGCGTAGAGCCACCCATCAAATTCACTCGCAGTACATCGTCACCGCTGAGGATCACCCTCCAAGAATAACAACGACTCGACTTTGACACAATCATTGGGTTCGCCCATTATCATCAGCTAGGATTTTTGAAGCCAGAGTACCCTCCCGGATCTGGGCTCAGGCGAGAATTACAAACCATGTTTATGAGTAAGTAGTGGTTCCTAATGCCATGCGGTCTATGACCCCTTATACGGAAAGTCTTCTATACGAAAAGTCCCTCAAACGACAATTCCCTCTCACGCGGGGCATTGAGGGTCATCTCCGGAGAAGAGAATCAAACACCCCATCTCCGATGAGAACAGGAAAGATGTATTCGGGAACACGAGCTGAGCACGAAAATTTCGAAATTCCACCAGCATCCGGTTATCTCTACGAGCATGGAACTGTCTTTGGGGAGAAAGCGCAGGAAATAATGCAACGGATACACATTCGAAGCCTGTGGACCTCCGATAGATTTGCAGAATGCGTTTGGGCAGCTAGGAAGATAGCATTATGACATTGTTGGAAGGGTCCCAGCTCTCGCTTGGGTTAGTTGGGAGGATCCTCTACAATCGTCGTATTTGTGGGTGATTGTCGTCCTTGACTCTTTGTGAGCTAGGTACATCCCGAGAGTGGATCTCTTTTCCATCATGTCTTCCCAGGCCTTATCGTGTATGGTCTCAACCTTTTTCGGATAGCTTCCGGTAGTAGACTCCAAGGAGTGCTCGGTTCTCATGGTCGTGTTCGATCGTAAGTGCGTCGCAATCGAATTTTGTTTTGAGAACTCCCATTCTCAGGTAGGCTTTCGTTTCGTTTTCTTGTAGCTAAACTTCATCAAGTAGCATTTTGGGCCATCCCGAGTCCTGCATCGAGCGGATCCTCGCAAAATACCTGAGCTTACTTTTGGCCTCCCTCGCTTCGAAGGAGCTCCAGCCCAGCTCCGATGAAGCTACCTTCCATCTGGTATACCCAGTGCCCATCGCGCTGCCCCGCGCTCGTACCGGTACCAGTTCGGTAATATGGCATTGTTATAGCTGAGTGAAGCTCGCACAGTTTTCCGATTTTAACCGAGGTCTCGTGAACACTCCATGAAAACGGTTCTCCTACTATTTCGGATGGGGATCGGGCAGATGTTCTGGGATCCAAACTTCCTGTAAACAGCCAACGAGCAATTAGCTCGAAGAGGTCGACGAACTCAATCAAGATAGTCTCCGGGCATAAAGTATCTGTCTGGGCAATCGGAGGAAGCGGTCCGAGCCCATTGCTTCATGTGAGATTGAGCACGAGCATATCCGCAGCGAAATCGACGCGACCCGCCACGCGGAAAAACTACCAAATCACAAATCAGCGACCTTCTTGATTCAGTGAACATCGACTTATCGTCGAGTTAATTATCGCTGACCACACTACCACTGACAGCCCGTATAGGAAGTGGAATATGAATATCGATGTAATTCAAGATTTGTCGCCGTGCAATCGCTGGTTCCACTCATTCCATTTATTCGAGACTGATTTCTCGTTGCTTCCGATATTCTCAATCACCCGGCATCATCAACTCGTTTCTATGACCAAAGTATTTCATTCATCAGTATCAGTATGTTAGTATCCTTGTCCATGGGAGGGATTCGATATTCATGCTCATACTGTCTATCAGATGAGAACGAGCTCAACCTCCGCGGTGAGTTCAGCGAAGAGAACAGAAATAGAGCGTCCTGCGGTTGTTTGAGAACTGTGATCCGCAGCAGAGTCATGTTTTTCTTTTGAAGATGTTATTCAGCATTTTCAAAGCCCCTACAGTTAGCCCTCTGCAAGTTTGCGGAGTCAGAGAGGACTGAATGTTCCAGAAGCGGTACCGACAAGAGCCTTGAGAAGCCACGAGAGGGATCCATCTTCAACTCATCGTTTTCCGGGTTATTCAACCAGTTGCCCAAATCCTGCTGATGCCGTCAGCTGGTGTTCCTTGTAGTTTATGAAACGAGTTTTTAAAGTCGGCGTTTCAGACCGTCACTTTGGGCCCCGTTCCCTGGTGAGTACGGAGGTGGAATTTCAGCGCTCGATGATCGATGAATTTCTCACTGCATTCCTCACATGAATAGGGTTTCTCGCCAGTATGAGTGCGAACGTGTACGGTGAGACTCGATCTTGCGATGAACTTCGCAGGACACTCGGAGCAAAGGTACATCTTATCGCCGACGTGGGTTTTCCTGTGTCTCGACAAGTTACAGGAGAGGGTGAAACATTTGCCACACTCCTCGCAAGCATAAGGTCTCTCACCGGTGTGAGATCTCTTGTGCGCCTTGAGTTCTAGAGCGTCGATGAAGCCTTTTTCGCATTCATTACAAGTGAAAGGTCTCTCACTGGTGTGTTTTCGTTTGTGCCTTAAGAGGTGAGCGGAAACTGAAAAGAAACTTTCGCATTCGTCGCAAGCGAAAGGTTTCTCGCCAGTATGATAGCGCTTGTGTCTGCTGACGTCACCCAGGCGGGCGAAACGTTTGTCGCACTCGTCACAAGCATAAGGCCGCTCGCCGGTGTGGACGCGCTTGTGCGATAGAAGACTTGAGCGCAGGGCGAACGTCGCAGAACACTCAGAGCAAGGATAAGGTCTCTCTCCGGTGTGAACTCGCATGTGGCTCTTGAGGTTCCCAGAGGCGCCGAAACGCATGTCGCATTCATTACAAGCGAATGGTTTCTCACCGGTGTGACAGCGTCGATGAGCTATTAAGTTGCTTGTATTGTTGAAGGTTGAGGGGCATTCTGTACAGGAGAACGGCTTCTCGCCCGTGTGGGTGCGAATGTGAACCACCAAGGCGCTCTTTCCGGCGAAACTCTTGGAACACTCCGGGCAAGAAAACGGTTTTTCACCCGAATGATAACGTAGATGCTTCTTCAGGAGGTATCGCTTTGCGAACGATTTTCCGCATTCGCCGCATCGATGGGATTCCATCGCGAGTTCCACAGCTCCTCACTACGATCAGGACAAAACTACCTCAAGGGCTCCGAGAATTCGCGCTCAATCAAATCAACACAGGAACACACGACGCGGAATAAAATGCCAAGTTGTTTTGCTCAGTTTACAATCAAGTCGATCGGGAGAGTGTGAGTGGGAAAGAGAGAGATTGAGCTTCACCCACCTGACTTCCGGTTTCGGGTATACTACCCGGAGCACAGGGCTCGTTCACCGGAAACGACACAGAAAGGGTTGATCACACGCGCTCGATATTTCTCGTCGTTGAATGGAAACCCGTAGAGTAGGACAGAACGGAAGGCGTCGACCATCGTAAGGGGCGGTCAGGCTCGCTTTCTTGTGGGATACTGCGTCTCCTCCGAGTCGATCGATCTTGGGACAACGAAATCTTGCAGCCCTTGTGAGTTTCTCTTCCGACGTGCCTGCAGGAGGAAGATTGCACGCGATCGTTGGGTACAGGGAAGGAAGTGGCCTTCGCGAGCTCCTCTGCCTCTTTCCGAAGATGCTAAAAAACTTCTCTGATCTCATAGAACGGAGGGTATCGGCAGTGCCGACTTTCAGGGGGGGGGGGGGACGAGGCGGCCCGGGCGCATACTGTTTGGGGGTGGCTCGGTGCTTTGTAAGAAGCTGGTTGAGTAAATCTGATGTAACGCGATACGTTCCCGGGGGAAACGGCGAACGGCTCCGATGCGTCCTTCTCGCCAGGCGGCGATTGGACGATCGTTTTTCATCACCAGCAGTGCTCCCCAAAGAGCCGAAGTCCTGAGGTCTTCGGATCTCCGCGACGTGTTCTCCGAGTCCGCATCAAATAAAGCCCGTGAAGTTTCATTCCAGATCCTTGTTCTCTTTCCACGGAGCTCCGTTCTCGAATAGAATTTTGTTCATCTGTTGTTCGTCAGCAATCCGAGACACCAGAGATTGGCACTTGGTTTTGCAACGTCTCTGAATTCGTCTCTTTATCATATCTGTGAGGGTCGCTTCGGGAATTTTCGTTCCGGGCGCCATTTGCTATGAGCCGGGCCTGGGTATTAGCGTTAGCTCTCGTCAGTTCGACTGCTCTTGTTGAGCGTGTCATTGAACTTTGCAGAGATTCAGACGAGAACTCCACTACACCCCAATACCTCATTGAGAATCACCGGCATGAGGAGAAAGTCGGAGGACCTCTCTCTAACGACTTCCTCGTTGACTTGAGACAGTTCAGCGTTTTCAATGTCCAAATATGTCGGAAGGCTCTCCGTTGATCCAGGCTTCCCTCGCATGTACATAGATCATGCCTGGAACTACGTCGAGCTGGGAATGTCTCCGCTGCTCTCCTGCGTAGGAGCTCGAATTTCGTACCCAAGACGCTCTTGATTCACTGCACCAGCGGGGATCGTACCATCACGGTATTCAATCTACAGTTGAACCTCACTGTTTCTCTGCCCTCTCACAGTAACCGGCTTTTCTCTCGGAGCTACTATGAAAGACTCCGGTTGACTGCAGAAGGCTCAACAGATCCTGAACGAACGACATCGAATAGCAACTAGAACCGAGCTCACGCAACGAGCCTAGCTGTGAATTTACGGGTCGAATTATGCGTCGAATTATCGGGATGAATGGAACCCGAGGATTCTCTACATAGCTTGAGCCTCTCGGACGTATCTCAGGTGAACCCTAAGCTGCTCCGTTCCACTGGCAATTACAAGGTGTTCATCGTAAATCGGGAACTGTCTTACTCTCTCTCCTTTTGCTCACAGCTCGGTGGAAAATCATCCGATCCTGGATTTCTTTTCGGCGTTCGTAATCTGGAAGGCCAAATGTTTCTGAATCATCTTCGACAGTACGCCAGACGTCTCGCATAACGATCAGATGAGCCAGATACTCCGCTACGTGAAAATCGATGAATCTCAGTTCAGCGTGGTCGAATCCTTCGTTGATTTCATTGAAGCGGAAGGTAAATCTGCACAAGAGCCGACACAATTGATGCGAAAGAATCGAATTTGACGATATCGGCACCCAGAACTGTCGTGGTCGAGCTAACGGTAACGCGGCGTTGATGGCTGGCAAGTATACTGGTCTGCGGGCAAGATTCAAGGCCATAAATCCCCAAGCCCAGTGTGTCCCGTGCTCAAACCTTGTTCCTAAACTTGGCAGGTGTCCACGCTGCCTCAAAATTCGATGCAATCTGTATGTCTGACGAATGTCTGATCTCGATTTCCTTCGAAACCTTGGCAATCGTTCTCCGTCCCCTCTAGGTGGCGCGGGTAGATGAAAGATAGGCAGCGAAGCAATGGGGAACACGAAATACTCTACTCAGACATGATACTGAGGATTCTCGATAAAAATCTCGGCTAATCCGAAGATTTGATAGGTTTGATAGCGGGCAGGGATCTAGCTGGAAATACACATGATATGATGAGAAGAGAAGGGAACGCAACGCGAGAAAAATAGCTGTGATTTGAAACTCATGAAGTACTGATCCATATTGATTCCATAGAGACCGGGGAGAAACCAGTGATCGTTTTCTAGCCATGTGCCAATGAAGTACTCCTTGAACTCATTCATCTGGGTTTAGGCTGGGTGGTTCACACCCGGTGAGTCAGCATTCAACTGCAGCCAGGGGTCATCGATTGCTCTCCAGGTTTATCATGCTCAACGCCTTGACTGATCGTACGAACCTGCACGAATGAAACGATTCACGGCTACACTAGCATGCGACGCGATCAATTGGTTCCTTCTGAATCAACTCACCATGAGGAGTGCGGAGGGAATCTTTACCTCTTCACGGAAATGCCGTTACCAAAGGATGTCTTTAGGCCCAAACTTCGGACTTTCCGATGGAGAGCCTGTGAGAAGGCCGTGAGAGAGCCGGTGAGCCTGTGGGGGGTGAGCGTTTGCACCCTTCACATCCGAAGAGGGAAAGTCTCCTCCATTTCCCTCAGGACGCTGATCTTAGAATCACCCGTAGAGGAGTTTCGTGACCCAGCTTATCTGTCTCGCGAGGGAATGCATCATCACGGCTAGCCGCAGGCGGTCTTCAAAGGTGATTACTGGCGGGCGGAGACGTGCATTCGTCTGCCTCCCTCAATCAAGTTCAACCGGCGGAAGCTGGCATCCATAACTCTCTTGACCCTTTCATGGAGCCTGAGCAACTGAGCTCTGTATAGGACATTTTGAGTCCTCAATAAAGACAACGCAGTTTCGAAAAATCGCTGTCCGTGAGTTGGAACTTGGATGACTGACAGCAGAGACTAGCAGCAGCTGCATCATTTTCGAGCACATCAAGCATCCGTTTCTATGTCTGTGTTCCCTTCGTTTGATATGGTATAAGGAAATATACCAGGGGCAAGTGTCGTTGAGTGAAAATTGCCGAAACGACTCGTAATGTGCCGTTCATGACCACATTGCGGGCTGAACGAAGGATACGCATCGCTACCTCAGTGCTGAAGCCGAGGATTACGTCCGATGAACCCTCGTTGAACCGCAGGAAGTGCTCCCTGCCCTCGCTTGTCGCCCACACATTATCCAAGATGAAGTAAGCTCGGGTTGCTTCGACCTAGCTTTGGACCGCTGCCGTTGGAGGGGAATGCGAGAACTCCTCAATAGACCGCTTCGCAGGATTTGTCGGGTCGGGAAGATGCTGCGTCCTTCATTTGGAGTCTGGCCGTGCGACGAACGCGATCCCGATCTTCTCATTCCGTGGCTGTGCGAATTTGACTATTTCACGAGTCCCTGTCGGGTTTCCGGAAGTTATTCATCATATGTACTCCGAAATGAAACAGGTTGGTATGACGAGATCCGTACCTTAATAAAGATCGCCCTACCGCTACACTAAACGCTCTCCTTCCCTATGCAGCAACAGTATAACTTGTCCTCTTTCCGTTTTTCACCGCGGGACATGTACCCGTCTATTCTTAACACAGAATTCCCGTGAGCAAATGGCCAATCTTCGATATCGACACTCATGGTTCCTTCAAATACGTGAACTCGAGCCACAGAGGAATAACGGTTACATGAGGGGTCGACGCAGACGCGCGGAGCATTCTTGCCTCGAATTATTATTTGAAATCGCGCCACAGAGGAATAACGGCTACACTCGACTCGACGCAGGCGCAGAAGGCATGGCGCCATCTCCAATTCTTGCATACTTCCTCCAACCCCGACTCCGAGAACGTAATTTTTCCGTCGCCCATGACACCGGACGTGCGCTCCAGGACATCCTGGCGCAGACATATCGGCTCTGGACATTTCGGTGCATAGGACATTTTGGCGCAGGACGTTTTGCCACAGGGTTTATTGGCGCAGATTCAGATGAAGCACCCATGAGTCATCGGAACAGTATTGTTCAGTGGCTATCGATGCTTCATGTGGCGAATGTGACCGCCGGAGCTCCCATCGATAGTCTCCGTTCCCACATGCACGGTGCAGACGAAGCGGCGAAAAAGCTCGCTTGAATCGCTCACTTCGAGAGTCACTCGCTCTCAAATGCGCAGGCACCGTCGGTGCCGACTCGGCAGTAGTGCTCGGTAAAATAACACATTGAAGCATGAGCCTAATCGGAATGTTGACGTACGCTGGGAGAATAGTGTGGGACTCGCCCGGAAGCTGTCCACATCTTATTGACTCTCATGGAAAGCACTGACATCGGGATATCTCAAAGTGGTTCGATTCCTTCAATGACCAGTTTCAACCGCGAGCGGAAATTGTGAAGCATAATTCAAGGATCTTAGAGATCGGTTGATGAAATCGTCCCGAACGCGTCCCACACTGCTCTCTCAGCTACGTTGGTGGACCTCCCGGTGGTTGGACCCACCGGGAGGTCGTGCTTCAATGCAATCTATTGCAGCCTGAATCAATAAAGAATAAAAGTTTGGAGCCGCTTCTGCACTGACAACACCTGACTATTTGAAACCCCGCTACTATAGATGTGGGCGATTCGAGCGAAATTTTTCGAGCATGTGGCATCGGAAAGCATAGGGTATTGATTGAAGCTCTGATGGTCTTTACATCGCAAAGAAGCATTGGTAGCTACGGAACAGTACTGTCGCAATTGTTTGGATAACTCATGGGAGCTCCGTCTGAATCTGCGCCGAAATTTCCGGGTCCGCCGGGCGTATACATATGTGTATACATGAATGCCGGCGATTCTCAGTGGGCAGTTGGTCACGTTTTCCGCGCATCGTTGCGCCTGAACCATGTCGAACTCGGCAGACGTCACCCGCTGACAGGGGGTTCACTCAATCGTTGACATTCTTCCTCTGCCCCGAAAAAATGCTCCGCATTGCTTTCAATCCATCATTCGATATCATTCATTCAGAAGTCAGAGATTCATGATATTGAAAACTTCCATTCGGGCACGTGAATGTTGGACAGGTGAAAGTCTCGAAATGATGATCCTCTTCCTTCGAGCGCCTACCCAATACAGTTCTCGAAGGCGGTCTCCCTGAGTCACTCGTCAGAAAGCCCCAGGATGATATCTGGGCGTAGCTTCACGGGGGTTGCGCGGAGTACTCGGTCTCTGCGAATATCTTTCTGAGTCTTGCTCCACAGTGGATTCTCGCACCATCACCTATCGTTCACCAGCATAACTGCGAGGAGGGGCGACGAGGATGGAAGGGAGAGTACGCAATCGATGCCCTAGAGGAGGATGGAGCTGCTCGCATGTGAAGTGTCGGAAAGATCCTCGAGGAACGTTACTTGGATGAGGCCACTACATGAAGTTTAGGAAGAGGAAATCGAGGATAGGTTGAATAGGACTTCGGCGAGGAAGCCTACGAGACTTCTATTCTTTTTGATTGCAAACTGAGGACGGAGTTTTCGAATAGCCAGAGCAACAACTCAATTTGCATAGTGCTCAGCCAGCAAGTGGAGCACTTGCTGCAAGCAAGTGTAGCGAAAGCATTGCTTACAGAATGAGAGTTTTCGACGCCTCGCATAGAAGCTTCCCTAGCTTGGAGCGAGCCCCAGATTCTGTCGCGGTAATGGGTTTCGCGGTGATGGGCTGTAGCCGACGGGTGATGTAATTTGAATCTTCCTTCAGCAGGTTCAGTCCTTGGAACGTACCGGAGTACCGTAGCGACCCTCGGTGATGCCCGGGGCGAAACCTCAATGTGATGCATTGGCGACAAATCTGAAGTTGCGCTCGTACCTGAGGCGTTTGAGGTGGTGTTGGAGAGGATTTCCCTCATGGATGGCGCTCATTAGCTGCTGAGATCCTCGGGAGAAAGCGTGTGACACAAAACCAGGCATGCAATAATTAACGCAAAACTCATCGCAGTACACAATGACAACAGTACAGAGTCCATCTCCTCAGGTCTGATGTCATCCTTCGCCAAGGCGAGTCGGCCACGGGATTGATCTGGGCAAAATGTTCCTCAAGACTGTTGATTGGCATGGAGAATGTTACGTGACTCCTGTCGAATGAGAGTACGTTTGCGACCCCTGAAGAATCTTCGGAGAGATGCCGATTACGGCCGCGTTTCCCCCTCAATTTGGGACAATTTGTTCATGTGATGATTTTGTGCGAGTCATTCGTGGACTATCCAGACTCCTAGTGGGCGATGTTCCCGGGCCGAATATCTGATAGAACTACCTGACAGAATGCCCAGACGTGAGTCTGTAATTTAGCGAGATTGTGGTCTCGTGCCTGAGAACGGCTGCCTAGTGAAACGTTTCGAAACTCCCTGAACTCGAGCTGAAATTGTATTCTCCAGTTGGATCAGTCTTGGGCGGCGAGCGTCTGTGCGCACGAAGTTCACCCCTGTTGTGACGGCCCCTGTACTTGGCCCCCGTTGCAACCTCCGGAGTCGAATCTCGTTAGTGTCTTTTATCGGATTTCGCAGTTTCGTCTATTTATGGGTTACTCCTCCACCGAACTCCGTATCGATGATCTACGTCTCGATTCCCTCTTTCCGAAGGAGGTAGAAAACAGCGCCGTCATTGAGAGAGGACCTGTGTGGGACTCGGGCGGTGTGTGGAGGACATGGGCGCTGTGTGGAGAGTCGAGGAAGGCGAAAGCACAGAGCCAGGGAAGCTTCAGCGTCTCTACCTGTTGACTTGACTAGAATTCAATCTACAGCTTATAAACGTGAGTTTCCGAACAGAGTTGTCTTTGTGGATTCATGTTTGGCAGCCTTTTCTGATCTCGAACAGCATTGGTTGCGTGGAGCACAGGTGTTTCAGACCAGGCGTCTATTCTGTTGTCTTCCCTGGTCGGAGTCAAGGCTGTTGTCTTCTGCTCAGGGAACGACAAGCCGCTTCTCGGAGAGTTGTTGTTGTCGCTTGTTCACACTCCGGTTTCGAGCGCGAGACTCAACAGGGAGTGAATACAGATAGCTTCCAAACGAGGAACACGATACCAGAACCTCTCTATGGAAGAATTCTTCGGACTTCGCTAGAGCCTGAGATTCGACGAACCCGATCGCTGCCTGGGCTACTCGATATCGGAGCATCGACTCTCATTAGTTGTAGCGTAATCCAGCGCGTTCTTTGCAACAAGCACGTCAAAGCGCTGCTGTTCAAGCTCCTCCAACAGATGGTGAGGCCAGATGGTGGGGTTCTCGTCGACGGAGACGGACAGGCTGCAAAATAGCGGCTCCCTTCATATTTTTTGTCTCTTCCCGGTGAAGCACAGGGGAATGATCATCAAGGCTCATGGCGGCCGAATGCCAGGGGCGGCCAGGAGCGTCGCTATTGCTAGAGCCTGCGTGCTGGATCCATGGGGACGATTTCACTCGCGTGCTTGTTTGCGTGCTTGTTCACTTGTCGATCACTCTCTCGGTGCGGTTCTGTCGGACCGCTCCAACGCCGTCGCGCTCAGATGCCGTGAAGGAAAATACCACAAACGGCGTCAACCCGGGGCTGCTGAACCGACGCGCCAATTCAGCACACCTCGGAGCTCGAAACAATTGAGCCGATTCGGAGGATAGAAAATGCATCACAACCTTTTATCCACCAGCTGCTTCGATCAGGCCTCGAACTCTGTGCTCGACGATCCGAGGAGGCAGCCAGCGTTAAGCGGCGAGTTTTCATGCGCATGAGGTCGCGATCCATCGAGAGAAACATGCGTATGCTTGAAATAGAGAGCTCACAAGGCTCCAGCCCCTGGGAGGGATTTTCCATAAACTCGATACAACACTGCGGCCGCGTGTACGAGTGTCACGATATCGGTCGCTACGATGACGTATATTTGCAGATGGTTCGTTCGAAGTCTCGAGGCGCTCGAGTCCGGAAACTTCGTCCGCGACACGCTCCGCAGCCGGAAGTTGAGGAGAGCTTTGCGTATAGCGGGCCGATCCCGAGCCTCGATTTCGATTGCATCGTTTTAGCGGAAATGTGAGTCAGCTTCCTCCCCGTTACAGTGCAGGTGCCCGATAGAATTTCGAGCTGCGAGAAAATCCTTAAGGGCAAGCCTGAGCGTCGATGTTGGGAGAAGTGGAGATTTTCGGATAAGCGAATTTTCACCTTGTCAGAATCGAAGATGTCTATCCCATGCGCGATCTATGGCCCGAAAAACCAGCTCCCGGGACGGAAAGTCTCTGCAGGAAGCAGGACGTGTATGTTGTGGAATTGGCCAGGAACATCGCGATAGCGTCAATCAAAGAAGCACGAAGAAGAAATCTGCCGAATGGGAATGCAGAGGAGGAACCTGCGATTTGGAACGTGAGTTTGTCGCTGTTTTCGCCGAAACATCATGTCGGCTGGACCCAGTCAATCAGTTACAGTGGCTCCTGAAATTTCAGGTCCTGACCGAGGACAACTACCCTAGGGAAGCGATATATCGCCGCAGATTGAGAAAGAACGATGGAACGCCATATGAGCTCTACCAGTTCCTTAAGAGCCTCTCTAGACACAAGAGTCCCAAACAGACTGCAACCGTGGAACCCAAACTCGCGACCGAGGTGAGGGAGCCAGAACATTCCCTTGTCCCGAAAGCGAGCGATGCACGACAGCTGTTCCCGACGTTCCAGGCTTCGACGGAGGGCTCCGGTCCGAGGATGCCACGAGCTCACGAAAGGGCCTTCGATCTCAGCGGGATGTCGAATGATTTTTACCATTCCTTGACGAGGATTCCCGGCGGTCCTGAGCTGCAGCTCACGGCCGCTCCGGAGAAAGCTGTCGATGTTTACGCAAGTTCTCTCCCAATCCTACCTCGTTCCGAGCTATTGCTCGTCTCGGAGAGACGGCTCGTTGATGCGGAGATACGAAGCTACGCTCTCACCTTGGTCCTCGAACAGACCGTGCTTCGGTATTTGCGGTATGTCCAACGTTACTGCAGCACGAATCGTGTGCCCGTAGCTCCTGAAAGAGAGGGCACTGCTGTCAGCGAGCGCTGCAACGATATTCTGCGGAACTTCGCAAGGAGCATTCGCCGGTATGCAGAAACTTTCGAAGGGCCGTTAATTTTGCGCGGGAGGCCCAGAGAAGCTGACAAACGCCGGTGGGCAACAAGTGCAAGACGGAGAGCTATTTGCAGTTCACTCGCCATAGTTGTGAAACCGCACAAGAAAGCTCACAGACGGCGCGGAAATCCGAAAGCGACGATTTCCAAAGACCCTCGGTACAACGAGAGGTCCTCAAGACAAACGGACTCCGCGAATGCCGCGGGCTGTGGTGTCACGAGATTGGACTGCTTCTTTGGAGGGAAGCGTCTGTCTGCTGGAGGATGACCAAGGACTGCACGGAAATTGGAAGAAGTGGCAACGAGACTAAAAGCTGCGGTGCTCGACGCCATCGTGCGTGGAGTCGATTGGTTTTATGATGTCACAGCCAGAGCAAGAGAGCGCAAAGCTGAAACAATACGCCGCAAATCTGAAGCAGAACGAGGACGGGCCATCAGGGTGGAGCTCCTCAAATCCATCGACCACTACACGACTGTCGTACGCAATTCCGAACGGGGCAAAAAAGGGAAGAACCCCGACGAAGAGCCGGAAACCTTCGAGGAATGGCACAAAACTGCCACAGAGCAGCGGGATGCTGTCATAGAGTACCTCATTAAAATCGTTGACAAGTACAGAAGAGCTGCCGCTTGGCCCAGGACACCTGACCAGCGGCGAAGAGCTGCAAGGGAACAGCAAGACGTCGCTGGCACATTCCTGCGCGAGGGCTGCCTGCTCGCACTTTCACAGCTCAAAACTCATGTATGGCTCCAGAGTCAGCGCGCGACTTCTGGAAAACAGTCCAACACTGGTGTCGAAGGGACTCGAACGCCTGGAGAACAACCCATGTCCGCCGAGGAACGTGCGTCAGGAGGTCAACCCGCGGCGAGTTGCGAAGTCACTGCTGGGACTCGTGGCGAGTTATGCGATAGCAGGCTCAGAGCCGACCAAGAAGTGTCTGAGTCTCCCGCTCGATCGACTTAGAATATCGAAAATCTGCAACAGAAGTCTCCGGCTCAGCTCAAAATTATTCTCAAACACGAATGCAGGTCCATCGTGGCGACGTCTGCATTCTGTAGTCAGGCTACGGGCTCTCAAGTCCAAACCCAACACGAGCCTAAGGTTCACGACCAGCTTTGCCATTGTTTGGAAGAGATTTCCCCAGAACTCTTCCATTCGACGGTCTTAGGAAGTCAGGGTCTGGGATCTACGAAGAATTTCTTGTAGAGCCTTACATGCGCTCATTCCACCGGTTGCCCAGTAGTTGTACCTCAGTGATCGACACTGTTCTTGAAGGAAAAATGTGAGTTCCTGTGAATTCTTCAGATCATGTTCGATATCCTCTGTTCTTATAGTCCGAGTTCGACGGAATCCGTTCCCGTCGGGCTGCCCCGAGTTCACTTCAGTTGAATGTCAAGCAGTACTCTGTTGGAGGCGGTTCGGAAGGTTGGCAGACCAACTTTTCGGCCTGAGCATTTGTGAGTCGCCTTCTGATTGGCCTCGATGTCGAAAAACGCGGGTTACTCGACGGGTGTTGTCACCTGATTCACCGGCATAACTTGTGCAATGTCATCCCCTGTTTTCATCGAAAAGTGGAGCGTGTTGAACTGTCGCATAGTTAACCGTACGTGTCCGGAGCTGATGCTCCTTGCGACTGGCAAGGTATGGGACATTTCCATTTGCAAACCTGGTGGTAACACTCACTCTGCAGATACTCTGTGTTATCGTCTCATTTTCGTCATTCTCAATCGAGTGACCCGACTGTCCAATTTGTTCCAATAAAGGTAGATTTATTATAGCCATCTGTCTCGAACTTTTCAGGAGTCTTCTTGCTCGGTTTATTTCTACATATAGGCTGTTCATGTATCTATGAACCTCTAACAGTTTCAGTAT